>CM057456.1:259847142-261072857 GCA_016271365.2 Neoceratodus forsteri
CCTGGTCCCCAGGTGTTGGACCACCATTGGGCAGAGATCATTCTCACACAGGGCACCTCAGTACTACAATACCCTTAGCAAAGAAGCACTTACAACCACGACTCTTGGTCACTTTAAAAGGGAACTTCGATGCTATGTTGCCTCACCCATGCAGTGTGACTGCCTCTCCTAAAGCATGGTCTTCAGATAGTACCGGTGACAGTGTTGCCCTAGGTTCCATCATCCTGTGCCTCTTTTGACATCCACACCATCACTACTCCCTTCACCCACCCCTCTCCTCTCTGCTGACACTAGGCCTTAGCCACCATGACCAATCTCATGCTACCCGCCACTTCTACCTGACATTGACGTTGCCTGCTCTTTCCTTCCTACCACTCTCCACTCCAAATGCAGCTCACCATCAAAGCATATTCATACTGGCTATTGCTGTCTCCCTCTGCAATCCATTGTACTTGCCATGCTTAATTTGACTTTGAAATGTAATTTATGTATCAATTGGTTCCTTTGTATTGTTGTTCCCCTACATCCTTTGACGTGGAACCTTTGTAAATGAGCAGTCCCTATTCAAAGGTACTTGTAATCCTAGAGTTTACTAAATAAAAAAATAAATTAAAAAAATAATAGAAACATTTGTTATGGATGGCCCATAGACAAGTTTTAAAGGAATGCCCCAATTCCTCACAGAGATTACACTGTACTGGATTCGGGCAAAAATGGCTGGAATGCCCTATTCCCAGGCAATGTTCACAGACTACCTTCTCAAAAGCATTTCTGAGATTGGAAAGGGATCTACATTGGTAGCAGGTTTTGCACTGTCTGGCGTAGAAGCAAAAGCTCCTGTTGCGACCTATATAGAAACTGCTAGGTAGGTGCTAAGAGCCCTGATCAGTACTGCCCAGTCTCACATTAATCTTCCATCCCCCTGTCCAGATATTTTCTGAATCCAGTATGGGAAGAGGTCAATCTGTCACATCAACACATTGTTTCACCCAATACAGTATGTCAAAGATGTGGACTCCTTCACTTTTAAACAATGTGGTTATTGTTTTAAGCTTTGGTTTGGTCAGTGGGATTGTGATTAAGGGGGACCATACTGGGATGTTTTAATTGAGTTATACTTTGTTGAAAACCTTTCTAAAAGCTGAGGAGTTTTGGAGCTTGATGTCAAATTGGGTTTTCCCAGAAGTATGGATTATTGCAAAAAATTCTGTTGCCAAAAATGTTTTATGATTCTTTTAACAGCCTACATGCCACATACACCCAGTCTGTGGGTTCATCCAGGCCACCTTTGTATTTTAAACAAACTGCATTTCATCTTTTAGCAGGTTCCCCCAAGTTTGCAAATAAGTCTGACATTTTGAAAGTTAGAAACATTGAAACATAGACTTTGATGGCAGATAAGGATCACTTGGCCCACCCAGTCTACCCATTTCCCTACCTACTGGATAAGCTGCAGATTTTAGTTAACCAACAGCCTACTTTCTGACACCCCCACTATATTTGCCTTATGTCTGTCCCATGCATGTTTGAATTCCTCCACTGTTTTAGACCCCACAGCCTCTCCAGGAAGGCGGTTCCATGTGTCTACCACTCTCTCCGTGAAAAAAAATATCCTCACATTACCCCTGAACCGTCCCCCCTCTATCTTTAAATTGTGTCCCCTTGTTTTTACACATCTCTTTTTCTGAAAGATGCTACCCTCCTGGACTTTGTTGATTCCCTTGAGGTACTTGAACATTTCTATCATGTCCCCCCATCCCTCCTTTCATCAAGGGTATACATATTAAGCTCTCTCAGTCTCTCTTCATATGGTTTCTGATGCAGACCCTGCACCATTTTAGTTGCCCTCCTTTGGACTGCTTCCATCCTATCTATGTCCATGCATAGATGAGGTCTCCAAAACTGCACACAGTACTCCAGATGGGGTCTCACCAACTGTCTGTACAGAGGGATAACCACTTCCCTTTTTCTACTTGTGATGCCCCTTCCTATGCCTCCCAGTATCCCCCTGGCTCTCCTTACTGACTTCTCACATTGCTTACCCACCTTTAGATTATCTGATATGACTACCTCAGGTCCCTTTCCATTTTTGTTGTTGTTAGTCCTTCCCCTGCTATTGTGTACTCTTCCCTGGGTTTTTGTTTCCTAGGTGCATTACTTTGCACTTCTTTGCATTGACTCTAAGTTGCCATATGTCTGACCATTCCTCCAACCTAGCCAAGTCCCTTCTCATCCTTTCTACCCTCCTTGTGTATCAACCCTGTTACAGATCTTTGTGTCATCTGCAAAGAGGCATACCTTTCCTTCCAGACCCTCTGCAATGTCACCTATAAAGATGTTAAAGTTCCTCTAGGATTGCCCTTATGCTTTTGTTGATCAGATGTGTGAACTGCAGAAGAAGAAGAAGAAGCTGAAGGTCCTGCAATGGAAGGCCCAGTCGGGGGCTGGAGCATCACAAGTATTTCTGGCTGAAGAAATATTAAGTAACACAGTAGATGTACCATCTGCCTCCTTCATCAATTCAGCCCATGATGTAGATGGTCGTGCATCAGTAGAATCAATGTGCAGAGGTGACATTTCATACGAACATACGAAATTTGCCAGCAGATAAAGGCCTAGAGGTCTATCAAGTCTGCTCGAATGTGCAGCTAGCACCCCTTATATTTCATGATGTGCTGTGAAAACATTGCTCAGACCTTCTGTCACCATCAGTGAGGTTGGTGCCTCAGAAGCCTGTTGTCTCCGGTCTGCATGCTACCAGAAATGCTTAGCACTGTCCAAAGTGAAAGGCTTAAATCATTTTGAAGTGCAGGAACACAATACCCCGTTTCTAAAATGAGTAAATAATTCACAACTTTCAAACATAGTTTTCCCACCAGCCAGCAGCATTGCAATAGCAACTGCAGAAACAGACTGAGCCAGCTCACTGACTGGGATTGCAACAACTGTATCAGGCACAAAATGCAAACGTTGACATTAGTACCTTTTGCCATTTGTTGGATTTCAGTCACTGTGGGAGCCGCACTAGCCGCCCATCTTGCTCCATTTTTGGATTGTGTCCAACCCACTTTGGAAAGAGCTCGTTCAGGTGACCAGGAGGCTCCCAACTCTGAAACGGCAGTATTCAAGGTAGAGGATGGATTTTTATGGCACTGCAGCTGATGCCGTGGTAGGAGTGGCCGCAATGTTATTAAGTGCGTGTTCTGTGGCCAAAAGCTGGTATCCAGAACTTTGTGGTCCAGTATTACCTTGTGAGGTGGCATCCTCATCAGCAAGTAATTGTGAGACTTGGAGATCTCGTTCCTGCATGCCTGCTACTGGCATTTCTTCAGACAGGAGCTGTGAGCTGCTGGGTGATGCTGTCATCTGCGTCTGCTCTGGTTTGCTTACCTGAGACAGGGCTCTAGCAGCGCACTGCTGGAAAAGTGCTGAATCAAACTAAGTACAAGTAACTGGGACTTCATGGGCGGTATGCCTGTCAGATATATCCATTGAACTGGTACAAACTATAGCACTCTCATTCCTCTCTGAACTGAGAGAGCTACCTCCTCCTCCTCCTCCTCCTGCCGGGTCAGCTATCTTCCAACCTGGTGGCCAGTGTCTCACTTACTGGGAAGAGTAAGGTAGCTTTTTTATTGAAGATTATAAAATTACATACAAACTTCAGCAAAATACAAACAAAGGAAACTAATGAATCAGAAAATATCAATAAAAGAAAAGAAACAGAAAAAGACTGCATGACAAAAATTAATTCATTTCAGCCATAGCAATGAACCTGTCACTCCTGAAATAACTTTGGAGATACAGACTTGAATGCCCCGGCCTGAACATGGCAGATCACAGAGATAATAATGTACAAGAGATCACTATGAGTAATTAGTTGTTGCAGAAGCACCACTCTACATCTAGTTTGCCATATCCAATAAAGGAAACAAGCAAAAATCACCCTAAGGTTACTAGCATAAAATATATGCCAATGTAAAGGGAAAATCCCCCCTCAAAAGAAAAAAAAAAGAATATCTGGGGACAAGTTATAAAATGGGGTTATTGCAATGGTCAAGTGCCAAAGGCCAAAAATTCTGAGTAAATGGACAATGCAAATAGAATTGCTCAACAGATTCAACCACTCCAGAACATGTAGATTGGGAACAATACCTTTCCAACTTATCCTTGTGTTTCAAAATCCCTTTTATGTTTAATTTCTTATGAGCACAAAGCCACATAACATGCCACATAGTAACAGGGAGTCTCCTATTAGTCAATAAACAACCAACTGAGGCTCTGTCCTGTAATGGTAAAGTCGAATAAATTGGCTGATCATATAATATAGAACTCACCATGAAATCATAAAAGGACTTACGGGACAATGTACAAACTGACTGGGAACTCACCTTTCATTGTCTCAATCTATTAAAACAAATTCCAAACAAAAGAGATAACTGATAATTATGCCTGTTCTTATGAATAAAAGAATAATCCCTTCACTCTTCCAAAATATCAGTGACATGATGATGCACCCAAAAAGCTAGACTCATGAGGAAGAAAGCAAAAGAGGTTGCAGGTTAGTGTAGATAAAATGCTGAAAAAGAAAAAAAATCAGATTAATCGTCCATTAACCCCAAAAGAAACATACAAATAAGTAACTCTACATGTCACTGAGTTAAGTAGGCTTCCCCATAAACACTGAAAAAAAAACAACTATAAAGTTACACCTCTAAATCCTGGGGGGGGGGGAGAAATGTAACTTAGATGTAAAAAAAATGGAATCAAAAGGATTGTAATTAAATCAAGTCTCTTCCCTTTCCACATATTCCAAGACTTCCAACATGAACCCTTAGCAAAACCAATTTTCAAAAGTTTCTTCCAATTCAATTTTACCATGTCCGCAGGACCAAAGTAGACACTCAAAATTTTACAAGGCTCACATGTAACTAAAATCCCAGCTAAAGTAGTACAATGTGTATCCTGTGACCCAAAGTAAAGACAGGTACTTTTCCAAAAGTTTATTAAAGCCTCAGTGATGGTAGAAATAAATTGCAGGACCTGTCCCACTGCCACACCAGAGCCATCACCTGCCAGACAAGCACACAAATCATCTGCATAAGCAACCATAGAGACACTCAGGGTTCATGGAGAAAGGGAAAGACCCCTAACCTGTGGGGACAAATTCAGGAAGCATAATAAGTGATCCAAAGACAAAACATACAAATGGGGGCTAAGGGAACACCCTTGCCGTACTCCACAGCAGATTGCACATGCACACCCAAGCCAACCGTTAACATACAGGGAAACAGAAGCAAAAGTATAATAAATCTGAATCCAATGGATACATTGAGGGGGGAAAACCATAAGTAAATAAATATTTCCATAAATTGGAGTGAGTAACACGGTCAAAGGCTATAGCCTGATCCAAGCTGAAGAGGTATCCATTTAAATGGCCTGTCGACCCCTGCTTCACCAATTCCCTCAAAAGCAATAAAGTATCAGTAATCGATTTGCCAGGAACTGAGCACAACTGTGAGGGATGGATAAGTGCAGCCAGGACTAACAGCAAACGTCTTCTCAATAACTTTGCAAAAATCTTAAAATCAGTATTAAGAAGCGTGATCAGACACCAATTAGAAATCTGAGTCTTATCACCAATCTTAAACAGAAACATTATTAAACCTTGTTACATATCGTCAGGCAATCTGGAAGTGTGAAGAAAGGAATTAAAAAAATCTAACAATTCAGAGAAAAAGTGAGGCCATGGCCATTTATAAAAATGACCAGGGAGACCATTAGATCCAGGAGCTGTATCTATTGTTTACCTGTGGTAGCACATTATAATAGTGACTGAAATTGAGAGACTGACTTGTCAGTGACTCAGTTTCAACGCCTGTGATACGAGCTACTTTGAAAGGGTAGCGAGGCGTGGTTATAGTACCAGGTTATGGACAAAAATAATGAGGTGCTACAAGGGCAAATAAACGGAAGGGGAGGTTTCAGAAAGTAAAAGGTATGTGAGCTGCAGCTTGGCAGTGTGCTACCAAGCTGCCATTCTGGTATGATGGTGAGGGTGGCAGGCTGCAGTGAGGGAGGTCCAGGATTCAGGGCAGGGCAGGGTTTTTTATTTTGTTTTGTATGTGCAGCACTTAACATTATTTTTTATGTCTGGGTTTCTCCTCCCTAACATGCAACACCCTGGAGTTGAGAATCCTAATTTAGGGGGGTGCGGGCATGGGGTGCAGCCCCCCACATAGATACATTGTTATTAGTTTTCATCACTGTTGTCAGGTTCAGCAGGGAGTGTACATTGCCGTTTTGATATTCAGTGATTTACACTCGCTGTAACAGCGATCGCTGTTTAGTGATCACTGTTATGACATAGAGTCTTAAACTATTAATAACCTGTTCCGATTCATTTATTTATTTATTTTATTTTAGTCTTTGGTAACTGGGTAAGGCCCACTAGGCACAAGTGCCTGTTTTCAGTAATGACCTGGGAGCACTGGGTTGTTAAGTGACTTGCTCAGAGTCACACAGTATGCAAGTGCAGGTTGTGAGAATCCAACTCAGGTCTGGTCTGCTGGACGTATCAAGCTTGTTCACACCTCGCTCCTCTAACCTCTAGGCTATACTGCCAGACAACCATAGTAACTGGAGCCACCAGGGTTAATCGGGCATGTGAGAGGGTAGGAAACTGACATATATTCAATTAAAGATCCAACCAATTAGAATCATCTGAAGGGCAGGAAAACATTTTAGTAATGTGAGTTTCTAAGACTTGCAAAATGCCTGATTTATCAGTGACCAAATGGCCCACCCCATCCTGTAAGGCACAAATACATTTTTGGGACACCTGATCATGACAGCTTTCAAATGGATTAAATTGAGTCTTTTTACCCTGAGTACCATACTTTTGCTCAAATTCCAAAGAGCACAATTATTATATTTAAAGTCTGCTATGTCAACATTGACCTTAGAAATCTGAGCTGAATAATCATAAACTTTGTCATTATGTAAGGAAAATAAATTATACAAATAGCTCTAAGATCAAGGTACTGTAGGTATTATATGTTAAATGTCACATACATCTCGCTATGGATTTAAAAAAGGACTGAAAATCTTGCTTTGTGTCTGCCTCCACTGAACCTAAGAGTCATACATGCAGCAAACTGATTTCCTATCCTCCAGGACATGATAAAGTGC
Organism: Neoceratodus forsteri; assembly: GCA_016271365.2. Lineage (NCBI taxonomy): Eukaryota > Metazoa > Chordata > Ceratodontiformes > Ceratodontidae > Neoceratodus > Neoceratodus forsteri. The sequence goes on from CM057456.1 coordinate 259,854,334, forward strand.
CAATAATACCTGTTGATCCTGTAATAAGCTACAGTTCAATCTCCTCAGACACAGACACAGTAAGACCTGATAAAAATCAGACAATTACAATCTAAGCAAGCAATGGTCCGAAGTCTCCACTGGGACCACCACCACCACCTGTGAAATTGGCAAGATAGCTAAAATAAATCAAAACACAATACGGATGGATAAAGTACCCCTGTAATAAGTGTGTTGTAGCATTGGGACAGTAGCCTTACGTGCATCTACTAAATGTGAATTCAGAAACATTGTGCACAATCAAGGGTGTAGACAGGCATACTCACTGTACACATTTGTGTACAGTTTTGAGTGCCTGTCACAAACCATAAGCCACTCTGTTAATATTATCATTCTAATCTGTAGTATTTGGGTTAGTGTAAGCCACTGAGGAGTGTCCAGTATATGTATAACCTCTTTAAAGAGTAGAGGGTCATCTGACAACAATCGGACTTGTTTGGAAGGGGGTGCCATTTGGAAAGGATGTGTAAATTTTTTAATTGGGGGGTGTAACTGTTGGAGATTGTGTACAAAATGGAAAATTCTGGCTACACTCCTGTGCACAAAAAGGCAGTATCACAGAGAGGTTCATGCCCCTTTATCAGTAGCTGATAAGCTACAATCAAAATCACCACCAAGAAGGACTGAGAGACTGGTGCATAAATATGGCTGAATATGGCTGGACCAGCTTAAACAAGGCAATATGGGAAGCTTTTGGTCTGAGGTGCATAGACCATGATAAAATGTAAAGGCTGATTAGATATGGACACATCAAGTAATAATGCCCTACTAATTAGCAGGGCCTAGTAGGAAGGCTAAAAGGTGTCAAATGTGGGGGAAGTAGACATATAGGAAGACATCTGTGGAAAAAGAAATTAGACGTGTACAGGTACGAACAGACTTTTGGGAAAAGAGTGGGTGGTTGAAATATATTAGTAGAAAATAAATCTATAATTTAAACCGGAGGGCTGCTGGGAGTCAAGGCAGATGATCAGCTTGATTTCCATGTTTTTTTCTATGGTCAGAATCCCAGAAACCCTGCTGAAGGACACAAACAGAAAGATCATTGACAGGAAGTGTGTAGCTATTTACATCAGAGAAACTGGCAGATGCCTTGCACACCATTTCAGGGAACACTACAGGGCAGTCAGGAATGGAGACACTGATAAACCCATTGTATCCCACTTTATCTCCAGGGACCACAGTGTCAATGATCTTTCTGTGTGTGGCCTTTAGCAGGGTTTCTGGGATTCTGACCATAGAAAAAACATGGAAACCAAACTGATCATCCACCTTGGCTCCCAGCAGCCCTCCGGTTTAAATAATAAACTTATTTTCTACTAATATATTTCAGCCACCCCCTCTTTTCCCAAAAGTCTGTTTGTATCTGTACACATCCAATTTATTTTCCACAGAAGTCTCTCTCTGTGTCTCCTTTCCCCACATTTGATACCTTTCAGCCTCCCTACTAGGCCCTGCTAATTAGTCCACACCTGGGGACTTCTCTAGTTCATTCACTGCTTTTATGCCTTGTCACTCCCATCATCACCTTTTTGTTTCCCAGATTCAATCTTTATCTTGCCATTTATCACTTCTTCTCCTAGAGCCTCCCCCTTTCTTCTTTCCCATATATATATATATATATATATATATATATATTTATTTAGCTTTTGTTGATCGGGTAGGCACATTAGGCAAAAATCCTGCCTATTTTCAAGCAAGACCCGAGAGGGTACACTGCACAGTTGATAATTAGGTACAGTGATAAAGTACAAAAAATGCAGTACAATACAGTATATGGTACAGACGACAGATATCCACTCAGGGATGGTCAGGAGGAAAAAAAAAACAATAGAGCTTACATATAGTATTATCCATCCTTGCAGGCAGTAACAAGAGCAGGTGATGACATTAGACTACAGACATTCAGCATTTCAGAGAATAATATTCCTTATTTTACCTCTCCTCTACACTAATTTTGCTTTTTCTCTTTTGGACTTTTCCTGAAGAAGACCTACAGTCGAAATGTCGATTTTTAACTCTATTTCTATTTTCAGTGTGCATTTAATATATCCATTTTGTTTTGTTTTCAGACCACTTGCTGACGCAGCACCTTGTTTTTGTTTCTATATATGGAGCATATTTTGATTAATTATTTTGTTCCTTCATTATTTTATGTGCATTATTCCAACAGTTAGTAGTACAATTAGTAGTAATAAAAATGTATTCACCTGTAATGAATTGAATAACTCATCTGAGACAAGCTCATTTCAAGTGAGATCCATTGTACAGAATTACAAGCAGTTTAAATAATTAGACAATGTTAAACAATGTTGAAAATAATTTAAACAAAGATACATTGTTACAATAAATACAATAACTACAACAATATTTATTTTATTTATTTATTGAAATGTTTCACCAGGAAGGCATGCTGAGCAACAGGTTGCTCATCTCCAGGTGCGACCTGGGGAGTAGGGGATCATGAGGATAGTATACAGAGATTTGGTACACAATATAGATATACAATTTGATTATATTCAATAAAGTGAGCAGACTATACAGAAGTATTGAAAAGGAGGAATGCTAACAGGTATGAACTAGATGGATACAATGCTAACAGTCTTGAACTAGACAGATACGATAACACTAATATCTTTAGCAAATACTTGGTGGGACATAGCTTTGTAGTTAGAAAATGGCTGGATAGCATACAAGGAGGTTGAACTAGGGCAAGATTGTGAGGAGAGACACAGATAGAACAAAATTTGCAAAGTGTAACAAAAGTGCAAGGTTTACTATAAGTGCACTAGAGATTAGGGGTTAGCCAATAACTATGGCTAGGAAGGGGAGTGGGTGGGTGGGTGGCATATAGGCAGAGAGCAGGGGGGCAGAAAGGGGGGAATTTGGAGGAGGGGAAGGCAAGGGGTGGAGGAGAAGGGTCTGCCAGGGTCTGACCCCTCCAGAATGCTGGGGACCTTGCCTGCACCAGGCAGAGGTCAAGCATGAATAGGGAGGAAGCAGGTTGTAGGCAGTGGGAGTATTATATGAGCCATCAGATAAACATGTATTACATTGAGTACAAAACCCTGGGGGTGGTACTTAGCATAATGATTTGAGTGGATAAGACTAGAGACATCCATAAAGTGCATATTCTCCTTAGATTACCAGGTCATAAGGAGAAAGATTTTAGTATATTGGGAGGACAGTCACAGAAGAACAATAATTTACACTAAAATATTCCCTAAGTTACCTATTCAACACCATTTATGTTAGTACATTAATCATTCTTTGTCTAGTTTCATCTACAAACCATGATTTTATTTCATCTAAGTTAATTTTTTTACCTTCCAAATGAAAGATTTGGGGCAATGAGTTCCACAATTTGGAGCCGTTATAGAAGCAATGATTATGCCCTAGAGTTGTTCCGTAATTGGGAAGATTGTATTCTATGCCTGTAGCCAACCTAAGTCCTTGTTTAATTGATTTAAGTGTCAGACAGTCTGAAATGTAATCAGGAACCTGGCTTTTAAAAATTTTAACCATGATTAACAAGGCATGTTGGATCGCCTCTCAGTGAGACTTATCCGTTGCATTTTTTTCATAAAGCTCGATTCTATGGCTTCTCTTTGGGGCATCAACTATGAACCTAGCTAATTTATGGTAGACTACATCTAACCTATTTAAGCTCCTTTGTGATGCTCCAAAATACACAATATCCACGTAATTGATTAAAGGCAGGACCAGAGTATTTACCACGTTTCCTTGTTGATTCAGCCATACAGTACTTGTTCCTGTATAGGCAGCCTAAGCATTTCTCTGTTTTCTTTTTCACCATTCCTATGTGTAAATTCCACTCTGAGTCCAGTTGCATTCCTAGGTATTTATAGCTCGAAACCTGTTCTAAGATGATATTATTAAAAATTTTAATTTTGTAAAGATGTATTTTGAGGGGCCGTATTTTTTGTCTAGGAAAAATACTGTCTGGGATTTCTTGGCATTTAAGGTCAATTTAGACATCTGAAAGTAATGCTGAAGTTCATCAAATGCACTTTGAAGTGGATGCTGAATACTATGCAATGATGTACCATTCACATAAATAATGATGTCATCTGCATATAGATTGTATCTAACCATACTATCTGTAGTCCTAAATTTATTGACATAAATATTATACAATAGTGGGCCTAATATTGAGCCCTGAGGAACTCCCCACCATCACAGTTCCAGGGTAAGATGTCCAACCGCCCATTGTTACCATTTGTTTCCTGTTTACTAAACATTTTTTAAACCATTTGATTACAAAATTGGATATACCAATGCCCTGGAGGCTGGACAGGAGGATGTCGTGGTCCAAGGTGTCAAAAGCTTTACATACATCAATAAAGACTGCCCCCACCGACATCCCCCTGTCCAAAGCCTCTGAAATGTCCCCAGTAACCTTTAAGAGGGCAGTTGAGGTACTGTGCAGTGGCCTAAAGCCTGATTAAAATCTATTGAATATCTTTTTTTCTTCCAAATAATGCTGCAACTGAGCTGCCAATAATTTCCTGTATACTTCGGCAATAACAGGTAAAAGAGATACAGGCCGGTAATTTTCTATTTGGGTTTTTAGTCCTGATTTATATATTGGGAAAACTCTAGCTGTTTACACTGTATGGGCAAGTCCAGTTGTTTAAGGGACATATTAAAGAGTGTTGTTAATTGATATGCAAATTATAGGGGCTGCATATTTTATTAGTATTGTGGGTAGATCATCAGGGCCACAGGCTTTTTAGTATTTAATTTAAGTAAATAATTCTGCACTTCTTTAGGCCTAATTTGATGAAAATGAAATTTCTCATTCTGCAATGGCATAGCTGGGTCATCCATTTTCAGCCTAGGAACATACTGATCCTCGGATGATTGAATTTCAAAGTTCTTATCAGTTTTAAGATCTAAACCATTATTGTTTGTTTGTAGGATGTCACTATCCTTGTTGATGGAAACCTGGGTATCCGCAGAAAGAAAAAATCTATTAAACTCATCCACTACTGGGGGTTCTAAAGGTTTTTTTTGTTGATTTATTGTAAAGTATTCTGGGGTCTTACTTTTCTGAGTATTTTGTATTTTTTTCATATGTCTCCAGAATTCTCTTTGATTTCCTGCTACAGTGTTAGACAATTTCCTGTTATAGTATTCCTGTCTAACATGTCTTAACTTCTTAGTGTAATCATGTCTTAATTTCATATAGTTCTCCCACTCGTGCTGTGAATTATTTATTTTGGTGGGTTTCCATGCTTTATCTCGTTGTTTTTTTATTTCATTCATTTATTTATTTTATTTAGTTTTTGTTTACCGGGTAAGTGCAATAGCCAGAAATTGACTATTTTCAGGCACGACCCAGGAGAGTACAACAAAGAATAACAGACAGGTAACAATTCATGAGTGCAGGGCAATTACATAAAAAGGTAGGTCAAAACAGTTCACTGAGCAATAATATAAGCAGTCAAAACAACACTACATAAGGCAAGGATTCAAAGCAGTTACATGTAGTGTAGACCGAACAGTTTGTACAGGGATAACATTCAGCCATAAGTACATTTCATGATGGAATAACGTAAGAGGGAGTCAGTGTAGGAAGAAACAGTGAAAGGAAAGCACATTACACAGTGCAACAGCGAAAGTAAATTAAAATTGATAAGAGCAATTTAGGCCTTAGTTGGAGGGAGATTGGGGGGGACAAGGAGTAGCCATAAAGAATGAATAGGGATTAGGGGGAGGGAGAGTAAGGTGGTAGTGGGGGGAGTTTGGTGGTGAATTGTAGGATTGGAGGAAAGCAGGGGCATGATGAAATCAAGTGGAGTCAAAGCAAGTGCACGGGTCAGCAAGAGGTAGATATTGGCACAGCTCCCTTTTTTGAAGCTGAGGTGGGACCTTGACTGCCTAAGTGCTTGAGAAAGAGAGGTCCATAGCTGGAGGGCAACATGTTGGAAGGCATCAGTTCCTTTGGATGTACAACACCTAGGTACATTAATCAAATACTTCTCAGCTGATTGCAGCCCATGGGAGGAGGTTTGGGGTACCAGCAATACTGCAAGTGAGGTATGAGTTTGTTGTCTGATAAGAGAATCAATAAAGGAGCCTAGAGAGTACTGCCTGCAGGCAGAGGGGAGAGCCATTTCAGGTCACTGTAAAGTTGACAACGGTGCTTGAGATGAGGAGGCATACCAACATATAATATTATAAGTGATGTTCCATTTATGGAGGGTAGTTTTATGAGCAGCAGTAGCAAAAATTGGAGCACCATATGTGAGGGCAAGGAGCAGAATACCTCTGGTGATAGTCAGTTTAGCAGAGGGTGTTAGCATGTAGCTGGTCTTGTAGGCAACACCCAGTTTAGCATTTACAGCTTTGCAAGTAGACTGTATATGAAAATTGAAATTCAGGGATTGATCAAGAAGTACTCCCAAGTAATTAAAAGATGTTACACACACTCAATTTGTGTACCTTCAAAGTCACACACCATCAAGGACATAGGACAAGCCTTGAGTTTAGGGGCAGAGCCTAGTAGCATGGCTTTTGTTTTCTTTGAATTTAACACCAGCTTCAAACAACATGAAGTCTTGCTGTATTCAGACATAATGCAGTTAGCCCCAGCACTTGAACTGCCCCGGAGAGGAAAGCGTTAACTCTATGCAGAAGCATAGAATGTTGAGTTCGAGCTCGGTTTTCAAACCTCTGTCTGTGGTACTTTCCAGTGTAACCGTCAGATTCTTTACTCTGCCTAACAGTGAAGTTGCTCTGGAGATTTCCTCTGCTTGGTTCGGTAAAAGAAAAATAAAGCGTTCAGTTTAAACTGCATATTTTTGTTATTTTCGGATTTCCAGCCTCTGTCTACGGTACAAGTAGTTTGTAGATAGGTAGTTACTGTGTTTTATTTTGCTAAAAAAGAGTGGAAATTGTCTTTCTTTGGTTTCTTTACGGTCGGTCCGGTTTGGAACCGACTTTGTAAACATTTTTCTCTCTTTCTGGGATTAGTGTGGTGTCCGGTACCGATCGGTTTCAAAAAGAACCGGACTTTTGCTGGTTCTTTTAAAAAGCCCGTGACACAGTTTGTAACCGATCGGTTGCTTTATTACCAGGCTTGAAAGCTTCTATAGGGTAATTTGTTAGGTTGGCCATGTCTGAGAAACCCAAGAAGAAAACCGGTCCCACTGGGTTTCAACACTGTACTGAGTGTGGGGAGGTCTTTGCTAAGGCTGACCCCCACCTCATTTATGTTTATTGTCTGGGGTTTGACCACCTCAAGTCAGAGGAAAGGGATTCATTGATGCTGGCAATATTAGAGGAGCTGGAATAAAAGACAAGATCATCTGCATAAAGAATAGATCAACAGGATTGAAAAACATCAGCAATATTTTTAATAAAAAGTGAGAAGAGAAGGGGCCCCAGGATAGAGCCCTGAGGCACACCAGTGTTGATGATAGTACTGTCAGATAGGGAGAAGTTAGATTTCACAGTCTGGGTCCTGTTGGACCAATATCTACTAAACCACTCAACAACAGGGAGTGAGAAGCTCAGATTTCGATGAGTGGAGAGAAGCAGGGGATGATCAACAAGATCAAAGGCCTTTGTAAGGTCAATAAAAGCTGCCCCTGTTAGTAGTCCAGCATCCGTGTTGGAAAGTGTATCTGTCGTGAGTTTGAGAAGAGCCGTTGATGTACTATGACCTTTTCTGAAACAATGCTGATTTCAGAGAGAAGGTTATACTTAGGTAATCAATAGTTTGGGTAGCGACAGGTTTCTCCAGAATTTTACTCAGGACCGAAAGAATGGCTATAGGCCTGTAGTTGGCGATTTCCTTAGGATCCCCTATTTTGAAAACAGGCATTATACAAGCAATTTTCCAGAGGTCCAGGACTACTCTGAGAAAGATAGACAACATGTAGATTTTAGCCAATGGAGGGGCAATGACAGGAGCAGCAAGCTTCAGAAGCGGTGGTTCTAGGGAGTCCAAGCCAGAGCTAGTGTTGTCTGAGACGGATTTCAGGAGTTTCAGGACCTCTAACCTTGAGATGGCCTTAAAGTACAAAGGTGGGGCCTTAGGTAGCTTGAAAGATGGAGAGGCAGGGGAATCCTGCCGGGCAGGAGGCGAAATCTGAGAGTGTGTTTTGGTTGGTGGGAAGGAGGAGGTATACTGGGACAGATCAGAGAACATTCGATTGAAAGAGTTTGCTATGGTGCTAGAGTCATTACAATAAAAACTGTTTAGTATCACATCACCAGGGTTAACTGATTGAGAAGCCCTAAGAAAAGTTTTAACATCAGCCCAGAATTTCCTGGGGTCACCAGCAGAGCTTGATAATAGGTCTTTAGAGTAATTACTCCTGGCTGCTCTGATTTCTTTTTACAGGAGTTCTGAAGAGCTCTGTAGGTATTGTAATCCGATTGCAGTCCAGTGAGTTTGTAATACTTCCAGTGTCTGTCCCTAAGGTGCAAATTTGCCAGCTGGTCTTTGTGAAGTCACCATTGTGAAGAGGTCAGAGTCATACCCTGGAGCACTCAATGCTTTGATCTTCTTGGACTTCACGGGGGCATGCTTATTGCATATCCCCATGAAGTCTTTATAAAAAAGGTACCATGCATCCTCTACTGTAGGAACCAGATCAAGCCTTTCCCAGTTTTGGTTTTCTAGATCCAACATAACTGAGTATAGTCAAAATCCTTAAATTACCTCAACTTTAAGATTTTTGTAGGATGTTTAGCCCTTTTCCACTCATGGATGCAATATACTATTTGGTGGTCTGACATAGATTCAGGTAAAACCCCACTTGCAAGTATTTTGTCTGGATGAGTGGTAAAAATTAAGTCCAAGGCTGTACACGGGGATGGACGTTTAATGTTTAGTCGAGTAACACCTTTTATTAATTGGATACGGGCCAAAGAGTTACTGATCTCTATTATATCATGATCTATCCCCACTTTCCTCCAATCAACATTAATGTCACCTAGCAAATAGATTTAATGGCTAGTCTGATAATGTTTTAAATGGTCTTTCAGATGGTCAAAAATAAACTGACCTTTCTTTGGCGGGCGATAGGCTCCAACCAATAACAGTAGTTTGCTATGTGGGGCTTTCAGTTCTAAGGCCCCTACTTCTACTTCCTGCCAATCAATTTTACTATCAATTAGATTTATATTTAAGTGATCCAGGGCATAAATGATTGCCCCCTCCTCATTTAGATCTATCCTGTCTCCATAGATTATAGCCTCCCAATGTTATTTCTTTTTCCTGTGTTTTTTCACTAATCCATGACTCTGTGATAAAAATAATGTCTGGTTTACATTTAATTACCCACTCTTGCAGGATTATATAATTTTTTGTAAGGCTGCATATATTAATGTGAACCATATGCAGTCCTTGTTCCTGCAGTGCTTCGTTAGTACAGTCCCCCATTTTAATTGGCCCTGGATTGGGGTGTATAGTTCCACAAATGGAAAGATTAAATATAATCAATAACTTAAGCACTTTAAACAAGGACTTCACCTAATATGAAGATTGGTGGTGTCATATTTCTAGAGATGAGAAAGCGAGGGAGTGGTAGAGGTTGTAATGATGAGTGAGAGGGGAGGCATCCAGAGCAAACCAACAGAAGGAGTTAAAAAATCCTTCATTTTACCCCTTACCATATCTTGTGCAGTTAACTGTTATTTGAGTCATAGGGCATTTTTTTAAGTTCTTCGGATTTCTGATAATTTTATTTATTTACTGAAAAGTTTCACCAGGAAAGGCACACTGGACAGCAAGTAGCTCATCTCACGGTGCATCCTGGGGGGAAAGGGATGAGGGGAATTGATATACTACACAACAAGGACAATACAGGATACTGTATAACATGTCAGGCAATAGTACTGGGGCAACAGCAACTGATATAAAATGACTAAACAACAATTAAAATAGGCATTAGGATTTGTGTACCTTGAGAAACTAGAGTGACTAGTAAGTGCTAGAATACTTGCAAGCAAATACCCCAAGGTGATAATAATAGTGTATTAGTCAGCTGTCATGGGGAAGTGGTTAAGGAAAGTAAGGTAAAGGAATGGGAGGGAGTAGGGAACAGGGGAGGAGCAAGAGGGAAAGGCAGGCAGTAAGGCATAGGTAAGGTAAGGGGTAAAATGTAGGTTAGTGAAGTGTGGAAAAGGTGGGACGGCGATTTAACCACAGGTACAATTTACTGAGAAGAAGTTGTAAAGTGCCAAGGAGATGGAGTGGGGAGAAGATGAGTGGTGGATCTTTTGCAGAAGTGCATTCCATATTTTGGGGAAGCGATGAGAGAAGGTCGTCTGGCCCACAGTAGTCGACCGATGAGGGACTACCATTAAATGAGAGTCATAGGATCTAAGGGAGAGGGCAGGCAGTGGGAGGAGGAATAGCAAAGAGGCTAGATAAGGTGGGAGTGATCCAAACCAAAGCGTTGATGCAAATTTAGTGCAATGGAGGTGGCGTCAGTTTTCTAGAGATGAGAAAGCGAGGGAGTGGAAGAGATTGCAATGACGAGTGAAAGGGGAGGCATCCAGACTGAAACAACAGAAGGAGTTAAAAATAATATCCAGTCTGGTTAGGGAAGACTTGGGAGTGGCACTGTAGACTACATCACAGTAGTCAAAAATAGGTAATATCATCTTCTGAACTAGTTCACGCCTTGCCAGTAGTGGGAGGCAGCTATGGTTCCTGTATAGTGTGCCAAGCTTGGGGTGCAGCTTTTTGAGGATGGCATCAACATGGCCAGAGAAGTTGAGGTGTTGGTCAAGCCACACCCCAAGGTACCTAAAAGAGGATGTGTCCTCAAGGATTGTCCCATCAATGGTGTGGATGGAGGGTAATGAGGGGAGCCTCTAGAGTCTCTGCCTTGTGCCAAAGGTCATTGAGATAGTCTTCTTCACATTGAGGGACAGTTGATAGGAGCTAAACTAGAGCAGAACTTGGTTGAACTTATGCTGTAGCCTGGTAGTCTCGTCATCTGGGGAATGACCTGAGGTGAAAAGGACGGTGACATCCACATACATATGGACTGAGGTGCATGAACAGGCAGAGGGGCAGTCATTCAGAAATGTAGAGAAGAGGACTGGTTCCAGCACGGATCCCTGTGGGATGCCAGTGTGTTAATGGGGAGGGGATATAGAGATGCCAGTTTTGACAGACTGAGTCCTGGCTACCAGGTAAGCTCTAAACCAATTTGTGGCAGAGTCAGATATGCCAGCTTTGGAGAGGGTGTTTACAAGTAGGATATTATACCCTACAAGTAGGGAATAATAAGTGAAGTATAATAGGTTTCTTAGGTTAGGATATGGTTGGAGTTCTTGTTCTATCTGCATTGATTTGGGTAGCTCATCACTATTGTTGATCCAATACCATATATGTGTTATTTGAGCTGAAATATAGTATAAGGGAAAGTCTGGTAGTGCTTGTCCTCCTTTTGATTTTGCTAGCGTGAGTGTTGTGTATGGAATTCTTGATTTTTTCTGTCCCCAAAGGAATTTTGTATTATTGTTTTTATTTGGTTGAAATAATTTTGGTGTATTGGAATAACTAGATTTTGAAATAGGAAAAGAAGTTTTGGTAGGATTTTCATTTTGATGGTGTTTATACATTCAACTAATGTCAATGGTAAGGTTTCCTATCTTTTAAGTTCACATTGAGTTTCATTGAGTGTATTTTCATAATTTGCTTTAAAAAGGTCACAACATTTTGCTGTAATATTAACACCTAGATAATGTATTTGTGTTGAAGTTTGTTGGCATGAATATTGATTTGATATATTTATATTTATTTTTGAGTGTAATTTTAATAATGTCGATTTGGACCAATCAATCTTATATCCAGAGCCTCACCAAATCTTTCTCAAATCAAATCAAATCAAAATCTTTATTTATCCAGGTGGGCACCATTGAGCAAGTCTCATTTGCAAGGTGGACCTGGTCATGAATACATCAAAGTACAGTATAGAAGCAGGTATACAAAAAGCAGTAATACACAAGGAAGAAAAAGTATATACAGTGTATACAGTACAGTACAAGGTTGAAATAAATAAAAAAAACAGCATTATTTTACAATTGAAGAAGTCAGCAGATGTACAATCAACCATAGGCATACAGGGGTTATAAGACGAGATCTTTTGAGTGAGGCAGCCGGCAACTACACATATAGGGGAAAGAGGCCGTGTATGGGGTGGCAGGTTAGAGAGGTAAAGAAGAGGAGGGATATATTACCGACGACTGGGGGAAAAATTTAGCTAAAACCACAGAAAGTGACGATGGCTGTCATGTACTTGTTTATTATGATAATGATGGAGCAGGGGTAGATAATTGGGACACTACTATGGATGGGGTGGGATTTTAGCCAGGCTGGAGTGGACAGGGAAGGTTGGGAGCAGCAGGAAGAGTTAATAGGGAAAGAGTGAGAGCCAGGGGTGGAAACATGGTGAGCATCAGGATGGAAAGGGGGAGTTGCGGAATCAGTGGGCTAGCGGTGAGGAAAACATTTGCAAGGTGCTTTCATGTAGCGATCATAGAGCACCTTGAAGATAATCAGGCTAACAGGGCAGCTCAGCTTTAAGTTCCTTTGTAAACCATTCCACAATATGGGTAAAGAGAAGCTTAGAGCAGCTTTGCTGAAATGAGTTTTGATCCTTGGAACTTAGAGGGCAATTAGGGAACAGCTCCTTAGAGCGTACATGCCTAACACACTCCGGGGAATACAATCTGAGACATATGAGGGGAGCTTGTTGGTCACTGCTCTGAAGGCCTATAGGGCAGCATTTCTACTCCTTCTATAGTGAAGGGAAGTCCGGCTTAACGATCAGTACAGGGAGCAGTGGCGTGTGGAAAGTGGAAGGACAGTAATGAACCTGATAGCTCTGTGGTAGAGGGTGTCCAACTTAGCCAGTGCAGAGGCAGTGCAGTGGCTGTACAGCAGGTCCACGTAATCTATTAAAGATAGGAAGGTAGCTTGAACCAGTTGAATCTTGGCCTCCTTTGTGAGCAGGTGGTTAATTCTGTAGAATAGTCCTAACCTTTGTCTTAGTTTCTTCTGTAGTTCTTCGAGATGGTCGGTGATGGAAAGTTTATGATCGAGACAAACTCCTAGATATTTGAATTTAGCTACATACTCTAGTGTTTCTCCAAGAACAGTGGTAATTTGTGGGATAGCTCCCCCCAGCAGGAATTCCTGCATGCAAGGAGGGGGAGAAGAGCGTGGCTTTTGTCTTTTTTGCATTGAGCAAAAGCTTTTTGTTTATGAGCTGGTATTGTAGAAGGTTAAATTCAACTTGGAGGTCTTCACAGGCTGCTTCCGGCATGGGACGATTCAAGTACAGTACAGTGTCATCCGCGAATAAGTGGATGTTGGCTTTTTCGATGGGGTCATTGATGTTGTTAATGTAGACTGCAAAGAGGAGGGGACCAAGGATAGATCCCTGGGGCATGCCCCTCCGCATAGGTTTCTGCAAATCTAATGAATATTTGTAATGATGTGTCAGGCTTTTTTAAATATAGCAGAGCATTGTCCACGTATAAGCTTATTTTGTGAACTTTTTCATTAATGTTAATGCCATGGATATCTATGTTTTTCCTAATAGCAGATGCAAAAGGTTCCATAGCTATAACAAAAATTAGGGGGAAAGAGAGCATCCTTGTCTAGTCTCTCATTGTAATGTAATTTTATTTGGATATATTATGGTTAGTGCATATTGTTGCTTCTGGTTTATCATATAATAGCCAAATCCATCCACTGAACTGCGCTCCAAACCCGATCTTCTGTAAAGTTGTAAAGATATAAGGCCAGTCTACACAATCAAATGTTTTTTTCCTCATCTATCATAAAAAGAGTAAGATCTGATGCTGTATCTGTAGATATTATATTTAAACATGTCTTATATTGTCATTTAAAGTTCCTCCTTTAATAAATCCATTCTGATCCTGATCTATTAAAGTTGATAGTATGTTATAGAGTCTTCTTGCTAATACTTTTGTAAAATTTTATAGTCAGTATTTAGAAGTGATATAGGTCTATAGGAAGCGCAGTGCAGTGGATTCTTCTTCTTCAGAAATACTTGAATCATGGCTTGTTTAAATGTTTCTGCAATGTTTGGGGTAATTATAAATGAATTAAGTAAGTTTTCTAGAATTGGTGTTATAATAGTTTTATATTTTTTATAGAATTCTATAGTTATCCCATCCGGTCCTGGAGCTTTACCACTGAAGAGTGTTTGTATTGCTAGTTCTATTTCATTTTTAATTATTGGTTTATCCAAGTTATCTTTATCTTCTTTATTTATAGCTTTAATTTTAAACATTTTTAAGAAATTTTCTGGTTCTTGTGAATTATGATCTAGCTGTGACGCATGTAATTGTTGGTAATATTCTGCAAATTGATTATTTATTTGTTCTGGTTTATTTTAAAAGATATCATTCCTTTATTGCTATTATTGAACCTTCTCTCTGAATCTTCTTTGTTTGCCAAGCTAAACGTTTAAGTGGTTTGTCTGCTATTATTAAATAATTTGACCTGGTGTTCAATATTTGCTTCTCTGTTTGGTCCATTATTAATTGATTATATTGCTCTCTTTTTTGTGTAAGTTGCTTAAAGATTCCATCTTAAAATGTGGTACTATGTAGTTCAGATATTTGAAGTTGTGTTTCTAATTCCTCAATTATTTATTCCTTCTTTTTCTTTGATAGGATTCTATATTGATACATTTGCCCCTAATCCAAACCTTAAAAGATTCCCAGATCATGATTATTGATGTATCTTGGATAGTATTTTTTCTTTAAATCCTCAGGACTGTAGGATGGCTCACATGGTACCCCTCCATAAGATAGGTCACAAAGACAAACCGGGAAACTGCAGGTTGGTAAACCTCACATCCATCATGGGAAAACTTATGGAGACAATCCTGAAGGAAAGGCTGGTGTCCCATCTGGAGACCAGTGGGCTGCAGGACATTAGGCAGCATGGGTTTGTCACAGGCAGATCCTGTCAGACCAACCTGGTGGATTACTATGACCGGGTAATTAAACGGTTGGACAAGGGTCATGCAGTGGATGTTCTGTTTCTGAACTTCAGTAATGCATTTGACTAAGTGCCACATGGGAGGCTGGGTAATAAGCTGGCAGGTACATGTGCAGGGGTGAAAATGGTGGAATGGGTAGTAAACTGGTTACAGGGAAGGCAGCAGAGGGTGGTAGTGGGAGGGGAGCTCTCATCTCTGAGGGCAGTGACAAGCAGAGTACCACAGGGCTCAGTGCTAGGACTAGTGTTGTTTGGGTTATTCATATCAAACATCTCAATGGACATCAAGAGCAAGATCAGTTTTTTATGCAGATGACACCAAGATGGGAGCATTAGTGGATGACCTAGGAGGGTGGCATGGGTTGCAGGATGATCTGTCAAAATTGGAGACCTGGTCGGACAGCTGGCAGTTGGGGTTCAATGCCAAAAAGTGCAAGGTGCTACATTTCAGGGAAAGAAAAACAAGAAGGAGCTAACAGATTGGGGGTTCAGCTAGCCATGATGGAGGAGAAGGATCTGGGGGTGATTATAATGGGCTCAATGGACAACTCAGCACAATGCAAGAAGGCAGCTGCAAAGGCCAACAAAATGATGGGTTGTATTGCTTGGGGTATATCTTCAAGGAGAGGGGAGGTGATCTTGCTGTTGTATAGGTCACTGGTTAGGCCACACCTGGAGTATTGCATGCAGTACTGGCACCTGTACTTGAAGAGGGACATTAAGTTACTGGAGGGGATGCAGCACAGGGCAACAAAGATGATCCAGGGACTAGGGGACATACCCTACGTAAGCAGGCTGAGGGAGTTGAACATGTACTCACTGGAGGAGAGGAGAGATGGGGGGATATGATTGAAACCTTCAAGTACATGAAGGGAATAAACAAGACAGGCACAAAGGGACTATTCAAGTTAAGGGGGTAGGGACACTTGCGGTCATGATCTCAGATTGGAGGGGGGAAGGTTCAGGAGCGAGATGGGAAGACACTTTTTTTATGGAGAGAGTTGTGTCTGGGTGGAATACGTTGCCTGTGGAAGTGGTATCCTGTAGAACAGTGGACTGCTTCAGAAGTGGATGGAATAGGGTAAGAAGGAGGGTCAGGGGAGGGAGGAAGGGGCAGCTGCTGTATAAGGGTTGCTAGCTGCACACTCAAGCAGACTCAATAGACCATAAGGCCTTTATCTGCTGGAAAATTCATATGTTCATATATTCGTATATCTTATGAAACCTTATCTGCAATATTAACATTTTGTAGAATAGACTGGTCCATTCTCCATATTCTTTGTAAATTATCTGAAATTTTTAATGTTAATATACATGGTGAGTGATCTGAAATCGTAATTCCAGGGTATTTTATATCCACTAAAGTGTGTTTCAAAGTATCTGATATTTGAAAATAATCTATTCTTGTGTACGTTTGGTGTACAGCTGAAAAAAGAGAAAACATACTTTTATCTTTATAGATTTCCCTCCATGGATCTATTAATCCTAGCTTAGATTTGAATTCATTAATTATTTTGCTGGCCTTATTATGTGTTTTATCCAAAGCTGTTGTTTTGGGAAATATTGAGTGGCTATTGAAAGTTTAAAATTCAGAATCTGAATTTGAGTTGTTATAAACCGGCCTTGTGAATCAGTTGCATTTTTATTTATATTAGGCAATAATTTCTTTTTATTTGATACCATCATTACTTCCCTTGAATTTCTGGAACAATGGGCTGCCAGCCCTGGTCCCCATCTATTAGTGAACCATGTTATTTCTTTCTTTGTTAAATGGGTTTCTTGCATCATTACTGTAATGCAATTTTTTTCTCCAAATATGTTATGATTTTGTTTTGTTTTGTTCTGTTTTGTAATCCTTTAACATTGCACGTTATTATTTTGTATATCTTTACTCATTGTATAATATATAACTAATCTTATACAAGCTATTCATTATATTTTCTATGTATAAATTCCTTATTTTGGATTGAATTCATGGCCCCCTTTGGCTTTCATCTATATTGTTTTTTGGTTTTTTTGTTTAGTCATAATCTCATTTTAAATTTATTATTTCTATCTCTGTCAAATCCTATCCCATCATCACCCTTTATATCCCCTGGAGCGAGATCAAAAACTATCCCACCCCCCCCTTAATATCAGAGATGACTGATCTGCCATCGCTGTACGCTGTGGTAATACCGGAGTCTGGATAGGCAATCTCCTTTTACCATCTAGTCCTTTTCATTCCTTCCATTTCCCTTTCCCTTCTTCAATACTGTCCAAGATTAGTGATATTAAATAATTATTTATTAATACTTGTGTATTTCTTCTCTCTCCCCCTTCCCTTCCAGTCTTCCTTCGCCCCTCCCCCTCCCCATTTTGTATAGTAAGGTATTCTTATACACATTTCAAAATTGATAATACAACAAAAAGCATCAGGGCATCAGACAAACAATAAGTAATACCATAAATAGAATAATAGATAGGTTCTGGTGTATTACAAGGCAATAATTCCATCGAGAGGTTCTGGGGATACAAGAAACCTCGGGAGCGAGCTCAAGAGGTTTCTTGTATCTAATTTCAGATAAATTCTGTAAACACCAGAACCTATTATATTTTTTGTAATATATGGATGCAAGGAATTTTTAATTTCTTACTTGTACCGGCTATGCGGCACTGTGGTCTGCAGAGTTATGATAAGACTTCAGTGTGGTTTCTCGCCTCCTCACACCACCCCCACTCCTGCTCCCGCTTCCAGTCCCATTCCGCATGTTTCTCTCACAAAAAAAAGAAACAAAACTCGGTTCACACAGTAGTCACATCAGTAATCCCAACTATACTATTACGAGGACCGGAAGTGTAGTATTATTGGGCCGGAAGTATACTATTAAGAGGACCGGAAGTATACTATTACGGGACTAACTACTGTATTACAAGGAATTTTTTGTATGCATTTTGGGGGTATTATTTTCACTATCCATATATTACAAAGGAATAATTAAAGTGTACAAAGATAAACATAAAGCCTGAAATTCCTTCATATCGAAGAATCATACCCAATCTTCTGTCTTATCTTTTTCAAAATAATTGGCTTTTATCCTCCCCCCCCCCTTTTATGTAGGGAGTATTTAGAAGAACACTTCAGAATTAATAACAAAACAAAATCACCAGGGAGTCAAATAGATAATAAGAAATATAACAGACAGGGAAAAATAAAGCATGCAAATATAAACATAAAACACCTTCGTATCTGAGAATCGTAACTAAATCTTTTATTTTATTCTTTTCAGAATACTTGGCTTATATCTCCTCTTTTAACATATGGGGTATTGTTTTGTTAAAAAGTATATGCCCCCAATTTTTTTTAATTTCAATCCACTTTTCCAAGAGGTGTCTTCCTATTTTCTATGATTTTGTATCATTCCTCTATATATTCTTTACTGCAATTCTTATTCGGTAGTGTATTGTGACTTCTGATGTAGACTTGTGTTGTTTCTAGATTGCTGATTTTATGAGGGGCTTGTGGTGTCTCATAGTAACTTTTTTTTACTTTAGTAATATTTATTGAGTTTTCAACAATACACTCAAAACTAAATACAGTAAATAGCGTACAATGAATGATAGGAGACAAATATATTACCATTATGCAGTGTACAGGTCTAGTGGTACAGAGATGCTATTATCTGCTCTGATAGCATACAGATGTAAAAGACATAACATACAGTAGGAACCACCACCCTTACATCTAATAGTCAATAACAATAACAAGGTCTTTTACCAAATAAGGCTCCAAATATGGAGCCAGGGGTGTATTTTCTTCACCTGTTACAAAGCACTGAAAGAGAACAGGACCAGACCGCAGGCAGATTCTAGATATATGAAGGGCTTGGGCTAGATAAACAAAAGAAGCAGGGAGAGGGAGGGCTTCAGTCAGTAGGTAATAGAGAACAACTATAGGGAGCAGTGTGTACTAGGTCCAAGGTGTGGCTAGGGATCATCCTACACCAGTTCTTGGATGTAGGTAAGCAAGAAAGGGGTCCCAGCACTTATGGTATTGTGAAAGAGTGTTAGCAATTGAATGAGATAGCCGGTCTAATGCGGCTATCTTAGTGAATGAGTTGAGTAGCTCAGGCATGGTAGGCACTTCTGGAGTTCTCCAGTGGCAGAGAATTAGTCACTTAGCCTGAAGGACAAGAAGGGCAAGCCAACCCGATTGTTGTGGTTTCAGCCTAATTGTTGATGGTGGTAGCTCCAGCAGCCAGAGTTTGGAATCCAGACCAATAGTAGCACCGATCAGTTGTGTTGCCATTTCGCTGACTGATGTCCAGAAGGGCTGTACCCATGAACATTGCCACATTATATGGTATAGGTCTTCTGCTGCGGTTTGACATCTCCAACAAAGGTTGTCTTTAACCAAATTAAGTTTAAAAAGAACATCAGGAGTCCAATACCAGTGATGCAAAATTTTGTTCTGTACAAGCTGACTTCTTGCATCAGGATACACAACATGGGCTTACCTCCTGCAGAATCTCCATTATGCCTCCATGATTGGCTGCTGAAGGGTCTTTTCCCATCTAGCTTTAGAGTCCAGAGTTTGGGAGGGCAGCCGATAATGGATGCTGAAATAAATTACGCTAACATGCCCCCTACTGAGCCATAGCCATTTATGCAGGGGCAACTGTCTGTGGCTCCAAGGGGCCTGACTTTTGATGTATGCCATAATTGAGCTATGAATTTGTAGGTATTACCAAAAGGAGGACTTACCCAAATGATATTCCTGATCTAACTCCTGAAAAGACTTCAAGTCTATTACTAATTAAGACTATTACAATGGGGGAGGATGGCGGTGTGGGGGAAGGGGAAACCATCAGGGCCAGGATAAATGGTTCGGATAAGAGAGGGTTAAAGGGGACACCTATTCAGAGGGGGTTTTAGTTAAGTGGGCAAAATAGCAAGGGAGGCAGAAAGGGGAGGGTGACAAGGGGGTCTCTAATAAGGCAGGAAGACTCCCATGGAATTGAGATCATGAATAAAGGGGGGGAAGGGAGGCTGAGAGGGCATAGTGGAGGTAACCATAAGGATGATGGCAGTGTTAAGGTTCTGTTATTGGGAGACTTGATGATTAGGGGTATCCAGTGGGAGGGACAGGGGGGTGGATGCCATAGCCAGGTGAAGGTAGTGAGTATCTCTGGGCTGACAGTGCACAGAGCAAAGTTCATGGTGTATGAAATGGTTAGGGATTGTGTAGGAAACGGATTTCCTGTGCATTTGGGAACTAATGATCTAGAGGAAAAGCATTTGGAAATCAAGCAAGGTTCCAAGAGCTTGCCAGAGTCTGTCGGGATAATGGATGCAACATTTCCTTTTGGAGATGTTGCCAGTACCAAAGGCCTCAGTGGAGAAAAAATGAAGCTCATAGAGGTTAATGACTGGCTCAGGAAGTGGGGTGAAGAGGTGGGTTGGGGTGTTGGGAACTGGAATGGAGTTTGGGAGGATAAGGGACTATATGCCAAAGACAGGTTTCATCTTGCCCCATTAGGGAAGGAAGTCCTTAAACAGGGGATGGCTGACTACATACAAGAAAGGTGGGGTTTAAACTTGTGAGGGGAAGGGATAAGGGAGGGGCTGACCAGAAGCCCTCTCCTCCAGATGAGGGGAGTAGCCTTCAAGCCCAAGGGGAGGAGGGGAGAAACAGACTGGGGGTGGAGGTTTCAGAAGGAGCAGAGGGAGGATGGAAGTATAAGGAATCTGGGTGGGGTTCGACAAAGAGGATCAGGGATAAGCGGTGGGGGTTGGTGTTAGTAAATGCCAGGAGCTTGGGAAACAAGTTGCCAGAGTTCCAGGCCATGCTGTTCGGGGGTGGATGTGGCGGTGGTCACAGAGATGTGGGCCAACAAAAACCATGACTGGGACCTAAACGTACGGGGGTACACTATGCTTAGGAAGGATAGAAAGGAGGGCAGAGGGGGTGGAGTGGCTATGGTCATTAGAGATGACATAGAAATTGCTAGGGTAGAAGAGGCAGAGGGAAACGTGGAGGCCTTATGGGTCACCTTATGATCCCCAATAGGAGATAAGGTCAAGCTGGGTGTAGTATATAGGCCCCCCGGGATGAGTGATGTTCTAGAGGATGGTTTGCTGGACAACATCATTGCCCAGTGTGGACCAAAAAGGGAAGGAGTGGTGTTGATGGGGGACCTTAATATGCCAGGTACAAACTGGGGAACCATGTCCTCTAAGGTGGCCAAGGAGCAGAGGCTGCTGGATGGCTTCCAGGATGTGTTCTTAACACAGCATGTGATGGAGCCCACAAGGGAGGGCATGTCCTGGATGTGGTTCTGGCAGATGGGGATCTAGTAAGGATATGGTTGTAGGACCCCCTGACTGGGGCGACCACTATACTGTCTGGTTTCAAATAAGCATGGGGGAGGGTGAGATCTAGAACACTGGCAGTGGACTGGGGGCAGACTTTATGGGCATGGGAAATATTCTCAAGGATCACTTGAAGGATTACCTCAATGACAAGTGTGGAAAGGAGATGGGAGGTCATAAAGCAGGGGACTTCATGAGGCAGTCAGGATCTGCGCTAAGTTGAAGCGTAAGGGCAAGGTCACATAAACCATGCTGGTGGTCCAGTGAGGTACAGGTAGCAGTCAGAGAAAGAAGGCGGCCTACAAAAATATAAAACAACAAGAGGGGATAGGGATAAGAAATGCACCAGCTTGCATCTAGAAAAGTCACTCATATGGTGAGGGGCAAGAATCCAGTAAAGAGCAGTGCTGGCACAGGGGATACATGGAGGGAAAAGGGTTCTTCCGGTACATTGGGAGTGGAGAAAAACTAAGGGCCATCTCAGCAGATTGAGATGAGAAGGAGGGTGGGTGGAAGAGGCGAGGGACCAGGCAGAGGTATTTAATGAGTACTTTGCCTCTGTGTTCACTGGGGAGGGGGATGGGATATCTACAAAGCAAGGCACGAAGGGGATAGGCGACAGGAAGTGGGATCAGGGGAGCAACAGAAATGGAGCAAGAGGGAGGGAGAGGTACCCCAGGGGTGTCACATCTGGGTAAGGATAAAAAGGCCAGTAAGGTCGAGGGGACGGATGATGCTATCTCCACCAAAAGGGTGTGGTTAGCCCTCAAGGCCCTTAAGAAAGACAAATCTCCTGGGCCGGATGGCATTCATCTGAGAGTACTATGGGGATTGGCGGACATACTGGCTGCACCCCTGGTGGAGCTTTTCAACAGGTCACTTGAGACAGGGAGGGTACCTAGGGATTGGCGAGAGGCACATGTGGTGCCAATCCATAAACGGGGGTCGAGAGAAGTACCAGGTAACTATAGACCCATCAGTTTGACCTCGGTGGTGGGAAAATTAATGGAGAGTATACTAAAGGAACGATTGAGGTGTACTTGTGGAGGTGGGAGGTCTGGATAGTCGGCAACATGGGTTTGTGCAGGTAGATCATGTCAAACCAACCTTGTGGAGTTCTATGAATGGGTAACATCAGAACTGGATGAGGGTAAGCCTGTGGATGTATTATTCTTGGACTTCAGCAAGGCGTTGACTCTGTCCCCCAATGGTCTGGTGGAGAAACTGATGGGGTTAGAAGTAGGCCCTTTGATGGTCAGATGGATTGAAAACTGGCTAGCTGGGCGCACCCAGAGAGTAGTGGTCTGTGGGAGCTCTCGAACCTAGAGAGGTTGGTGAGTGGGGTACATGAGGCCTCAGTTCTGGGTCCGATTCTGTTTAATGCTACATATCGGACATCAGGGAGGGTATAGGGTGTGAAATGAGTCTGTTCGCGGATGACTCCAAGATGGGAGCAGTAGTTGAGGGAGAAGAGGGAGGTTGGCCTGCAAGGACCTGGACACCCTGGAAAGCTGGGCTCACACATGGAAATTAAATTTAATATCACCAAGTGCAAGGTGTTGCATCTTGGTCAGGAAACCCTAAACACAGGTACACCCTGGGAGGGGAGGCGCTGGAGGCCTCAATAGGGGAAAAAGACCTAGGGGTCATGGTGGATGCATGTATGAATAACTCTGAGCAGTGCAGGAGAGCGGCTAGCAAGGTAAACAGGATGTTGGGATGCATCATTGGGGGATCACCTCTAGGAGCAAGGAAGTGATTCTGCCACTGTACAATGGACTGGTTAGACCACACCTTGA
This sequence comes from Neoceratodus forsteri, assembly GCA_016271365.2. Lineage (NCBI taxonomy): Eukaryota > Metazoa > Chordata > Ceratodontiformes > Ceratodontidae > Neoceratodus > Neoceratodus forsteri. Next base: position 259,877,554 of record CM057456.1, read on the forward strand.
GTACTGAGTACAGTACTGGAGACCACACTTGAAGAGGAACATACAGCTCCTGGAGAGGGTACAGAGGAAGGCAACAAAGATGATACGAGGGCTAGGGGATTTGACGTATGAGGACAGACTTGAGGAGCTCTGCCTGTTTTCATTGGAGGAGAGGAGAGACAGGGGGACATGATTGAGGTCTCCAAGTACCTCAAGGGAATAAATAGGGTAAACATGGAGGGGATCTTTAGACTAAAGCAGGGAGGTATCACCAGAGGGCATGGTTTGAAGTTGGAAGGTGGAAGGGTGAGGGGGGAAAAGAGGAGGAGGTTTTTCACTGAGAGGGTGGTGGACCCTTGGAATGCACTGCCTGGTGAGCTGGTTCAGAGATCCACAGTGGAGGGCTTCAAGAGATGGTGGGACAGACACAGAAAGTGGATGTATCAGATGATGGCCTGTCCCAGGGGGGTGGGGATGGATGATAGGGGTTTCTGGAGCACAAGGAATGGGAGGGTCTCGGCACCCAACTAAGGATCTAAGGTTCGAGCAGACTCGATAGACCATAAGGCCTAATCTGCTAGCCAATAGTATGTTAGTAAGCCCCCCCAGTCTGGGACAACAGGTCTGCAACAGTAGCAATTCCTTTCCCCATCCAGGTAGGACAGAGCAGGAGTTTGTTACCAACTTGAAGACATTCATTACCCCATAAAGGGGTAAAAGACACCAGACAGGGATTAGTCTGAAGCTTCATATGAACCTTATGCCAGATTTGCACCATTGAGGCTATGGTAGGGTGTTGAGATAATCTTTTGGGCAGCAGGTCATGTAGAAGAAGCGGGAGCGACAGGACCTGGGCTAGAGCTACCTCTATACACAGCTATTGTGATGCATCCTGGGGGGAGGGGAGAAACCATTTCCGGGTCTGAGCAGCAGAACGCGCCCATTTATAGCCCTCTATCCATGGCAGACCCCAGTCCCCGACTTTCCAATGTGCCCGAAGTTTATCCCTACTATATCGGGGCTTAGATCTTTGCCAGATAAAGCAAGCAAAAATGGAATCAATGGCTTTAAACTATGAAGCTGGTGGCTCAAGAGGGAGGTGGGAAACAACATATAAAAGCTTCAGGTCTGCAATCATTTTCAGGGCAGAGATTTTACCTGCCAGCATGAGGTACAGGGATTGCCAGTGATCACATTCGACCTTGAGTTCTGCGAGAAGAGGTCTGAGATTCACATCCCAGACCCTGGTCAAATCTGGAGCTAGGTGGATCCCTAGATGTACTAAGGAGTCTGGAGACCAATGCAAACCAAAGGGGGCCACGTGTCCTTCAGTACAGTATCTGTTTAAGGGAAGCACCTCTGTTTTAGAGCAGTTTATTCTTAAGCCCAAAAAGGCAGCAAATTCAACCAACCAGGAGAGGAGGGTTGGAAGGGAAGATTGCACATGTGCCAGCTGGACTAGTAGGTCATTAGCATACATGAATGTTGAGTAAGACTGGTTACCAATGATAATTCCCCTTACCCTTGAACAGTGGCAAATGGCAAATGCCAGGGGCTCCACCACCAAGACAAATAGCAAGGGGGATAAGGGACACACCTGCCTAGTGCCTCTCCCCAGTGGAAAGGGCTTGGGCAAAATGGAGTTTGTTAGCACCCAGGCAGTAGGGCTGTGATAGAGGGAAGATATCCAGCCTTGGAATCGTTCCCCAAATCCCATGTGCACCAGCACTTGCTGTAGATAGTCCCACTCCAAGGAGTCAAAAGCTTTTTCAAAGTCAATGGCTACCACAGCACCTGGAGTGGCACTATACTTGGCATGGTATAGTATATTGATCATAGACTGGATATGATCGCTACTGTAGCAGCCGGGGAAAAGTCTGCCCTGAGAGGGGTGGATTAAGGATGGGAGGAAGGGGTTCAGTCTCGTGGCTAGGATTTTAGTGAACACCTTACTGTCCGAGTTTATCAATGAGATTGGATGGTAGCTGGATGGGGATGTGGGGTCTCTCCCCTTCTTAGGGAAGACTGTTATGATTGCTTCTCGAAGGGTTGGAGAGAATGAGCCAGAGAGTAAAGCCACTTTGAAAACTGAGCTGAGTAGGGGTGCACCCTGACGTGAGACCATGCACCAAAGCTCTGGAGGGATGCCATCTCCCCCCAGTGCTTTTCCGCTATTCAGGGCCTGCAGAGCCACAGTTACTTCCATAGGAGTGATGGGTGCCTCCAATATAGAGGACTGCTGAGGAGAGAGGTGGGGAAGGGGAAGCAACAACAAGAATTTGCGGATGCCTTGAAGATCCATAGATCTGGAGGAGGCATACAACTCTCTCTATAAAATCTGCCCATTATTCCATTGATCTGTCTTGGTTTCGTGAGGATCTGCCCCTCTTTAGCCCTGAGCCCCAGGATATGGTTTTCAGCCATTTGCTTCCTGAGCCTATAGGCTAAGACCTTCCCCCCTTCTCTCTGCCCTTCCAGAACTTGTGTTTTAGGTATAGTATAGCAATCTCAGCCTTCCTGGCCAGTAGATCATTAATTTGCAGATGGATTTGAATAATATGACAGCCTAGTGGGGTGTGTGTGTTGAAGTGGGGAATGTGTTTGGACTCAGAATCTAGCTGTGTCAGCTGCTCCTCCAGGGTTTTAAGGAGCACCTCCCTCTGACGCCTGCAGCGAGCAGCATAACCCATTATAGAGCCCCTAAGAGTAGACTTTAAGGCTTCCCAGATGATTCTGGGAATTGTATCTGAGGGCGGGTTTTCTCTAACAAAGTTCTCTACTTGTGCCGATAGCCACGATTGTAAGTCGGGGTCCCTTAACAACAGAGGGTCCAAGCACCAGTTAGGGGTGGAGGAGGTCTGGGGTCAATGGAGGAGGTGAAGGTGCACTGGGGAGTGGACTGAAATGACCATGTGGAGAATCTCCGCCGTGATGGAGCTATGCATGATGACCGGAGAGACCAACCAGTAGTCAAGCCTACCGTGGAAGTGGTGCACTGGGGAAAAAAAGATGTAGTCTCTATCTCAAGGGTGGTGTATGCGTCAAGCATCTTGTAGGCCTAAATCATCCATAAGGTGGGATAGGGAAAGACGAGATTTAGAGTGTTGGTCTGAGGTTGTAGAGCTCCCATCAATGTGTAGATCTAGGGCAAGATTAAAATCTCCTTCCAAAATAATCGGGACATTAGCTTGGGCTAGGGATCCCAGAGCGTGGGCCAGAGCATGAAATACTTCAGGGTGGTCTTCATTAGGGCCACAGACATTGCTGAGAACTAAGGCTCCCTCGGGGTCATTCAGCAGGGCAATCACACACCTCCCCTAAGTGTTGTGCTTGGATTGAGCTACCATCCATTTGAGATTCTTGTGAAATAATATGGCCACGCCTTGCTTACGTGTGGGAGCAGACGAGGATAAAACCTGTCCCACCCAATCCTGACAAAGCATATCATGATCCTGCTTATTTACTTTAGTTTCTTGTAGAAAAGCAAGACCCGACCTCTGTCTCTTTAGGAGTGAAAGCACCTGTTTATGCTTTACCGGGGTATTAAGACCCTGAATGTTTCAGGTCTATGCATTCAGGTCACCCATGGTCATCTGCTAAGTAGAAAGGGAAGTATAAGGATGTGGTAACCAGAAAAGAGGAGTCTGAGGTGGGGTCTGAAACCCTGCAATATACAGTCCTCCTGAGGCAACAGTTGATATCTATATCAGACATATACCCAGGAAAATCTATGCCCATACACCATACGATCTGGTTAAAAACAATCATATGAAATAACTTTAAACATCCAATCCAGTTGCAAGAACACAGCAAAAACATATTTACAAATCTGGTCGAAACCACTGAGAAGTACGGAGGTGGACAGTCAGCAGGATACCCTGCAAGATTCCCTCTGACTTCCGTGGGGGAGATACTGATGGCCACTCTGCCTGACACAAGAGAAGCCTCCTGGTCACTACACGAACTACTGGGGAAAGTTGTTAGGGGGCAGTTGTGGTGGCAAATTGCTCTGTAGCAAAGATAATCTCATCGGCAAAGAGGGTCAGTCCCGAGCCAGCACCAAGTAAGCAAATCTGCCATACAGGAGGCATCAGAAGGGAAATCAAACCACCTAACTGAGGAGCACAGGGGAAGGTACAGCAATTGTGGAGGGCAAAAGCCCTTCATCATAAGAGGTAACCCTTGGTTGCCAGTAGTGTACACTAAGTGAAAACTCAGGGGCCCAAGCTGACTGGTTAAGTACCTGGGAGGGGCAGGGCCAGGAGAGAGGTTCCCTCCTGGAGCATTCCCTAAAAGGCTAGGAGTGGCTGCTAGGGCAAGGTGTTGAGCACCTCGCAAGAGAAAAACCCTTCCCTAATGTGGCAAGTGGCCTGCGGTGTTCACAAGGTTCCGATAGGGATACCTTATGCATAACAGGCATAATAAATTTGACTTCTACAGAACAGAGCATGCTGAGATGGCCATCAGCCCAGGATCAAGCAGCAAACAAGAGTAAGCCTTGTAGTCCAGTTATACAGTCCAAAATCCTGGCTGGAGGAGAAAATGGTCTCTCCTGAAGAAGGAAGATCCGAGCAGTATGCCCATTTGCGGTGAAGGGTGGGGGGGGCCCAAAGGCATGTAATCTTTACACATTCCCCCTCAACATCCACCCTTACTGTAATATTGAACACAGTACTTATCCCAAGTCTCAGGGTGGGTTCTCCGGAGATGCACCAGCAAATTTCAAATGCTGTGGGTCTGATGCTAGAGTAGCCTGTTTAGGGCTTAATGGAGGGCCGACTGCATTTTTCTCGGGAACCAGCACCGGATCTGTCACTGCTATATCAGACCAGGAATTGCCCATTGAAGAAAGCTGAATTGATTGATTTAGTTCAGCTGGGGCCGGGTCCATTTCGATTCATTCCTGCGCATAAGGGGAGGCCGGTTGGAGAGCCTCAAAGTGGTTCAGAGAAAAGAAGGTCTGTAAGCTGAAGTCCGGCGTAGCTCCTAGGTCACTCACTTGCTCTGGGCTAGTGGTTCTTACCTGGTCAGAAGGGTGCCATCACCTCACATGCCTTTGGGAACGGTGGCACTTCCTGGATCTGGGAGGGTGAGAGGCATCAAACATTCTAACTTCAGGAGAGGGAGCTGTATTAAACTGTGCAGCACCAGCTTCTGTGGTCTCTAGTTCATGTGGTGAGTGAGCGGACCCTTTTATTTTTGTGGGACTCCTGAACTCTGCAGGGTGAATTTTGCATAAGAAGTCCATAAGGCTTTCTGGAGAAGAGAACAGGAGCGGGGATCCATTATGCACCACCCTCATAGACGCTGGATACCGCAGGGAGAGTGCTATGTTTAATTTGTGCATTAATTTATGGGCTTCTGTGTATTCTTTTCACCTCTCTGACAACTCTTTGGAATGGTCCTGAAAGACTTAAATTCTGTTCCCTTGCCAGGATAGCTGTCGTAAATTCCCGGCCGCTGCCGTCACTGTCTCTTTTTGGTGAAAGTCCAGAAAACGAGCAAGCAGGGGTCAGGGCAGCTCTCCAGGCCATGGATGGGGGGCAAGTGAATGGTGGACTCTTTTGATTTGGAGCCCAGTGTCTGCTGGAAGTCCCAAGAGCTGTGGAAGGGTACATTGGAGAAAAGCAATAGGGTCTTTTTGCTCTACCCCCTCCGGGAAGCTCAGAAACTGCAAGCTGTTGTGGCAGCTGTGGTTTTTCAGGTTGTCAGCTTTATCTTGTAGCTGGTGCATGGTCTTGGCCTGTTCCCATAGTGTGGCAGTCATCTCTTGTAATGCTATATCATGTGTGCCTAGCCTTCTTTCAGTGTGGAAGATCCGCGTTTCAATGCTGTGTAGAGTGTGTGTATTAGCATTGATCACCGTTGTCATTTGTGCCATCTGGGTAAGTAACTGGGAAAACATTTATTCTGTTTGCACTGGGTCTCCTGGTGGTAGTGCAGTGTAGGTCATGTTGCTCTCCCAGGCCTTCCACTGCAGCAATCAAGAAACAATGCGTTGGACAGCAGAGAGGAAAATCGCGACCAGAGTGCAGGTACGCTCCTCTAGATGTTTGGACCCCTCTATTGACTGAGGGAATGAGCCCTGATGCAGGATGCCGCAGGATTCATCCCCAAGTTCACGGAGCAACAGTGCTATGCTGCCATACTGGTTCAAGGCTTGGCCACACCCCCATCTCATAGTAACTTTTGAAAGCATCCATGGCTTCCTCTCAGTCTTGAAATTTTTAGAGTCTGCCATTTATCACAAATCTTATTCTAGCTGGGTATTGCATAGAACATCTAATGCCTTTATTATAAAGGAGTTCCTTCAAAGGGTTGAAAAGTTTTCTTTTGTTTGTAGTGTCTGTTGAAAGGTCAGGGTATGTGTTAAAATTTATGGTTCAATGTACAAGCCCTTTTGAGACTCTAGCTTTTTTGCAAAATGTCTTCTTGATGTTGGTATCTGTGAGGCTTTATGAACACCATCCAAGGGTAATTAGAGTTTCCAGAAAATCTTCATCCTGCCCTATGGACCCTGTCAAGGACAATCTTTTCCTCAGGGTATTCAAGCAATATGGAAGGAATCCATAATGATACCAGTATACAAAGGAGGAGAGAGGATCACTTTGTCTAAATATGGGCCGATTTCTTTATTGGCTGATGTTAGTAAACTTTTGGAGCAATGCATTTTTCAACAGTTGATAGAACATCTGGATGAGCATAATCTGCTCATTGATCAAGCAACATGGCTTTAGAAGTGGGCAGTCCACTGCAACGGTGCTGGCTGGGTTTGTGGACACTGTACTGGTGGCTGCTGAAGCTGGTAAAGCCACCAGCGCAGTCTTCATGGAGCTGTATGGCACCTTCGACACAGTGGACCATGAGTTATTAAATCACAAGCTGGGGAGTTTGGGAATTAAGGACACTCAGCTTGATTTGTTCAGGAGTTATTTGTCAAATCATATACAGAGAACTAAAATTGACTGCTTTATGTCCAAACCAAAGGAGGTTAAAGTGGGGGTTCCACAGGGGTCTGTGCTGGGTCCCCTTATGTTTTCAATTTTTGTAGGTGTGACTGTCCCACCTAGCCCACCTCTCCACCCTGGATTACCTGACAATTTCTACTTTAACAGAATGCTCTTTAATAGTTTGCCTCATCCTGCACAATTTGTACTAATATGACTGTACTTTCCTCTATATAATGTTTCTGACAAGATCAATATTCAGTTGATTGCTTTCAATTTGGTTCTGCCTTAGCTGGCACAAATATAAAAAAGTACATATGTAATTGCCTGATTGTAATTGTTTCTACCGTACTGTTCAAATTCACAAGTACTAACTTATGTTTGTTACTGGGTTTTCTGCCCAAACTCTGTACTACTGTGTATTGTCATGTGTCTGTTTCTTGATATGGAACCTCTTTAAAAGAGTCTCTTGACTCAAAGGTTGTAATCTGAGACAATAAATAAAATAAGTAAATGACATGCCCCATCCTTTTTCTATTAAAAATAATATAACATATGTTGACGATACAGTTATTTGGGATTCGGAAGCAAATAGTCATGACATACAGACCTCCCTTCATAAGAAATATGCTATATTTGTGTAACCCCCCTGCAAATGGGGGTTCCCAAAAGACTTCCAGGAGCTTGCTTGAATGCTCCAAGCCTGAATGGTGTTTGGCATTTAAGCCATTTATCAGTGAGTGTTTTTAGAACCTCTGGTACTGTCTCTTTAAGAGCTGTCTGCTTGCAGACATAATTAGTTTGTATGGGGGACTGTGTGTTTCTTTGATTGAGTACCACTCGAGCTGCTGCCAATTCACTCCATTTTGCAGTCACTAGGAGTGCAAAGGAACCTATCTGAAAGATGTAACTGTTTGCCAGAAACCATTTAGAGTAATAATGAAATTACAGTTTGTCTAACCTGCTTTCTTTGCAGTCAGAACTGTGTCTGCCTAGTTCCCCATTCTGGTTTTGAACTGCTGAACTGGACCAATCAGTGTGGGTAAGCTAGCTCTAAAATGGTGCCTTGGACGAATCAGAACTTGGACTCATAATCTGAGCCAGCCACAAGAGGATTGTATGGGCAGTGACTCTGGGAGATGTAGTTTAGACTTGCGCCTTTTGGACCAACAGGAGCAGTCTATTGTGAGTGACAGCCAATCCAGTCAAGAACTGGGAGGAACTCAAAGGAAGTGCCGTTTTGTCTGTTGGAGTTTCAGTTGAGCTTTGGCAGTGAAGAAGGAAGGAGCCCTGTGCTTTTTCAGTGTGCAGTTTTAGTCGGAAACATGTGTAAGGCCCAGAGTTCCGGTCTGCAGCTTGTGTAACTGCTTGTTAGGACTGAATCTGTCCTGTGAAGAGAATCAAAGGATATCTGAAGAGTAGAAACCAGGCTCACCCTGTAGAAGACTGGAGAAATTGCTGAATTGCACTCGGTCTGTCAGGAACTGAATCTGCTGTGTGTTCTCCCGGGTATTGTGCAGTAATTGCGATCGGGATAGAGAAGCAGCCTGCCTGGTATAGTACTTTCTGTTTTACCATATAAATGTGTGAAGAGGCTTGTGTACCTCAAGTGAATCCTGCTGCCATTAAAGGACTTTTGCCTGTTACTGTTCACCATATAAATGTGTGAGGAGGCTTGGTTAGCTCAAGTGAATCCTGCTGCCATTAAAGGACTTTTGCCTGTTGCAGTTGCCATATAAATGTGTGGGAGTCTCGTGGAGCTCAAGAGTAGCCTTGCTGACATTGAAGGACCCTATCTTGTTTGGAGGTCGTGAGTACTAATTCAGGGTCGCTCCTGTTGAATTGCCACATTGAATCCAAATGGAATCACTGTACTGCTGACTGTTTAAACTAATTTTTCTTTTCTCTGTGGGAAAGGGCCCCTACCAGCTGCCATGGTTTGGACTAGCCACTAGGGCTTGGGTACCCAGGGACAGTAACTGGTAGGGATAGGCCTGTGCACAGAGCCATAGGTTGATGAGTAAAGTGATAAGCTAATTAACCTGATTTCTCCCTGTCCTTGTTATATTCCCCCTAAATAAATCTGAGCTGCTTGTTTCAGCAAAGTTATACTGCCTGAGGTATTTGTCTATGTTAAAGTATTGTACTGTGATTGTTGCACTGTATCTTATTTTACAGGAGGTCCCAGTGCCTGAACCAGCCCTGGGGGTAAGTGTATACTGTGAAGGTAATTCTGATATATTGTGTGGGCCACTAGTGGGAAGAAAGGGGGGTTGCAGTGTCCCAGAGGGCTGTGACCAAGAAAGTTTAACTATTGCAAACCCTGACCTCTGGGTGGAGGCACCCGCCATTGGATCCAGGCCCCTCAACCTGTTAGTGGCAAATCAGGCAGGGGTAGTAGCCCCTGGGATAGCGCCATCTAGGGGTTACATCTTGGAGGCTCACTGCTGGGATTGTGTGTCCTCTAGTGGCCATATTTATGAACCACTGTTAAGAAAAAATGGGTACCCCGACAGAAGTGGCTGTGCACCGGCTGGTGGAGTGGTGTACTGGGGAGGAGATCGACCCCCAAAATGCTATGCTTATACTGGACATCCCCTTGGGTATCAATACGGACATTGTACAGGGAGTACTTTCCAAGGTGGAAGGTTTACAAAACCCTGTGGTGGTGGGTCGGCATGCTAATCTGCTCGCCCACACTTTTCTGGCCCTAGTAGAGTTTAAGGATCCCATAGATAGCTCCAAAGTGCCACAGACCATTACTCCAGAGGGAGCCCTCACTGCTTGGAGAGTGATAACTAAGGACAGTAAAGACCCGGGGGGGAATGAACCCCCACCACTATCTGAAACTTTTGAGGAGAAATTTGCTAAATGGTTGCTGGGAGAAGGGAAAACTGTGGAGGACTTGAAGAAACTATTCTTGCCACCTGGGGGTGTTCCTCCCCCAACACCCTCTCCCGCTCCAGTGCCCGTAATGGTGGCTGAACCAATGCAGACTCCTATTTCTGCATCTGCCATTAGTCACGACTCTTACCGAAGGTTGAGGATCTTCTCTGGCACCTTCCCCACCCCCCAAGGGGAGGATGACTGGGAGACCTGGATAGACTATGTTGCCCCCCAAGTGCTAGAATGGCAATGCTCGGAAGCCGAAAGGCGAAAGAGGGTTAGTGAGAGCCTCCGAGGTCCTGCCCTGGCTACCATCCATGCTAAACGGGCCAGTAACCCTGAAGCGACTGCACAGGCCTATCTTGAGGCCTTGGAGAATGTGTATGGAGCCCAGATTCTGATGAGGACCTATGGTGGAGAGTAAGAAATGCACAACAGTACCAAGGGAATTGTTGTCTGTGTATGTATCTCGCTGGAAAATTGTTGCAAGAATGCCTCAGAAAGGTGTAGTTTGCCAGCGATTGAACTGGACCGAACCAGACTGGACAGAATCCTTAAGTCTGCCCCTTCTCAGAACTGCTGTTGCTTCAGTTATGCCTGGCAAATCGACTGGAATCCCACCCTCCTATGATGAGTTAATGAGAGAATTGAGGAGTTGAGAAAAGGTGACCTCGGAGGACCTGCACCAACAGCTGTGGCTACGACCCAAGTGACTGAGGGTGACCCATCAAGTGAAGTTCAGGGGCAGAGGTTGACAGTCAATGAGTGCTCTGACAAGGAAAAGATATGTCACAATGGGGCTAACTGTTGAGAGAGATCTGGGAATTCAAAACAGTCCCTTTGAGAGAGCCACGCCTGCAAGTACGGGCCCTGACCTATATCCGACTGCATCTGCTATGGGGTGGGGGTACCACCCATGTATCTCCTGCTGATAACAGCTCCAAACTCAATTCCTTGACCATGGAAGTGGAGAAACTGACGAGATGTCTCCAAATGCTTATCATGCCGCAGACAGAGATGGCACCAAGGTTTCCAGTTAGTAGTACCGCCCTGGCTCCCAGTGTGTGCCTCGCCAGCTCAAACTCCAGAAAGTATGTTTTGCTATAATTTGGAAGGATGGCACATGAAGAGGGAATGCCGGTCCCCAAAAGACACTGACAAAGTTGCATATAGGCTACAAGGAGAGCTTCAGAGAACAAATCAGTGGTTAAGAGGTGCACAAAATGATCCCAGTGAGGGCACCAAAAATGCTAACTCATGTCTTTTTGTGGCAAGGTCAGTTGCCCAGGCCCCCACTACCGCCTCTCCAGACTGGTCCAGAATAGTGGGTCCCTCCATGGAGACCACTGTAAAGGTGAATGGAGTGTCTACAAGAGCTGTATTAGACAGTGGCTCCCAAGTGACAATTATGTTCCAAGATTGGTATCAGAAGCATTTGTCAGACCTACCCTTACAACCATTAGAAGGACTGCATGTATGGGGATTAAGTGAGAAGGCCTACCCCTATTCCGGGTACATCCGGATTTGGCTGTCTTTCCCCACCTCTGTGGCTGGAGTGGCTGAACAAGTAGAGACCCTAGCCTTAGTGTGTCCCCCCACTGGACTGTATGATGGTGTCCCTTTGTTGATTGGAACAAATGCTCATATGTTCGGAAGGCTGGCACAGTTATGTTATGAAAAACAGGGGTCAAAGACTAGTAGAGCTTTAAGAGTTCCGGCTTTAATTAAGAAGGCCTATGAGGCACAGAGAGATTCTGAAAAAATAGAACCAGAGGAACCGGTCGGAATTGTATGGAAGAAGGATCCTGAGTCTCTGATCCTGGCGCCAAATGCCCAGTGTACCTTACAGGGAGAGGTCTGTATCAGAAAGGATGTTAAGAATAAAATATTAATGTTGGATGCACCAGGTGATGGAAAATTGCCAGAGGGACTGCTGGTCAAGCTTAGTATTTTGCCCGCTAGAGCCCATGCTTATGCCAGAAGGGTAATGGTCCAAGTTCATAATGTGTCTGAAAGAGACATTCGAGTAAATAGAGGTTGCATCCTGGCTAATGTGCATTATGCAGACACTGCAGTGCTACCCAGCAGCAAGAGTTCAAGGAAGAATGACAGAGTAACGCTTGACTTGTTTGATTTGGTGACTCCCATATGCCAGCTGAATGGAAAGTGAGGATCAGTGAGAAGCTTGCCCAGAGAGACCAGGTTTTTCTTTAAAGGAATGGGACATAGGATGCATGCAAGGAGCTGAGTACAATATCTGGCTGCATGACAAAGACCATTTCGTGAGAGGTCTCGACGCCTGGCACCTGCTGACATAGATGATGTGAGGACGGCATCTGCAAGAGATGTTAGCTGCTGGTGTAATACAAGAATCCAGAAGCCCTTATGCTTCCCCATTGTAGTAGTGAGGAAAAAGAATGGGACAGTAAGGATGTGTGTGGATTATCGCACCTTTAAGCAGTGGACTATCCCTGATCAGTACACAATGCCCGCATTCAGGATGCTTTGGACTGCCTAAACGGGAGCAAGTGGTTCTCTGTGTTGGATCTCCATGATGGGTACTACCAGATCCCGATGGCCCCAGAGGACCGTGAGAAGACTTTATCTGTCCACTTGGCTTCTATGAATTCATGGAGGATGCCTCAAGGATTTCGTGTGCCCCAGCCACTTTTCAACGATTGATGGAGCGTGCAGTGGGGACATGAACTTACTAGAGTGCCTGGTATACCTAGATGATGTTATTGTGTTTGGCAGCTCACTGGAGGACATGAGAGCAGATTATTTAAGGTATTGGACCGATTGGAGGACTTTGGCCTTAAACTGTCCATTGATAAGTGTCAATTCTTTCAAACATCAGTAAAGTATGTGGACACATAGTATCCACCGAGGGAATAGAGACCGACCCAAGTAAAGTTGAGGCCTTGACCACCTGGCCACAGCCCAAAAATCTAAAAGAACTGCAAAGATTCCTGGGATTCTGTGGTTATTATCGGCATTTCATCAAGGACTATTCAAGAGTGAGCGCCCTTTACTTAACCTTACTCAAGGGTATCCCCAACCCACAAAAATACCAAAAGTCAGCGCCCTCAAGACTGAAAGAGTGTATTTTCATCCGAGTGAAGTATTTGGGGTCCGCTGGACTCTGATTATGAGACTGCTTTTCATGAGATCATATATCAACTTACCCATGCTCCAGTGCTGGCATATGCCGACCCAAGAAAACCTACGCCCTGCACACTGATGCTAGCTTGCAAGGGTTGGGGGCATGCTGTACCAAGAGCACAAGAATGGCCTGAGACCAGTGGCCTTTGCCAGTAGAAGCCTGACCCCATCCGAAAAGAACTATCCTGTACATAAGTTAGAGTTCCTAGCTTTGAAGTGGGCTATTGTTGACCAATTCCATGAGTATTTGTATGGGGCTAAAATACTAGTAAAAACTGACAATAATCCTTTGACCTATGTGCAGACCTCAGCTAAGTTGGATGCCACTGGCCACAGGTGGCTTTCTGCATTATCTACATATGACTATGCTCTCGAATACCGAGCAGGTCTGAACCACATAGATGCTGATGCTCTCTCCGGAGGCCTGTTCCCCAGAATGATTGGGTCCGATTGGCAGAACCTGACATTGACACTCTGCCAGAAGTTTGACAGGGAGGAACAAATGTCCACGGACGAGTGGACTGCATGGTGGATTGCTTTGGGACCCTCTGAGGATTGCATACCTGCTGCTTATTGCCATTTTTCTGCAATAGACATTGGTGCACTGCCTCAGCTGGACAATGACAGTATTCGCGGGCTCAATCCCGCGATCCCATGATCAAAGCAGCTTTAGAAGCCCTCTATGCAGGAAAAGATGTGTCCAAATTACGCTCCACTGATTTGAGAACTGCATTGTTATACAAAGAAGGTCCTAAGTTGAAACTGATCAATAAACTGTTATACAGAGAAACAGTAGACAGAGGGGACAAGTAGACAAACAACAACTGGTGCTGCCCACTGCCTTCGAGACTCAGTATTGAGGTCCTTGCACAACCACATGGGGCACCTTGGTATAGACAGAACACTTGACTTGGTGAGATCCAGATTCTATTGGCCTAAGATGGGGGCTGATGTGGAGCAACACATTCGAACTTGTAGTCGCTGCTTACAGAGGAAAGCTTTGCCCCAGAGGACTGCCCCCCTTGTTAACATAACCACCAGTGCACCCATGGAGCTGGTCTGTATTGATTTTCTGAGTTTGGAGTCAGATCAAAGAAATATCAGTAATGTGCTGGTGGTCACTGACCATTTCACGAGATATGCCCAAGCTTTCCCCACCAAAGACCAGAAAGCATCCACTGTAGCCAAAGTACTTAGAAAACTTTTTGTTCACTATGGGCTCAACAAAGAATCCATTCTGATCAAGGGAGAGACTTTGAGAGTCATCTGATCAAAGAGATGCTTTCTCTGTGGGGAGTGAGAAAGTCCAGAACCACTCCTTACCACCCCAAGGGGGACCCACAGCCTGAACTTTTCAACCGCACTTTGCTAGATATGCTAGGCACCCTGCACCCAAAGGACAAGACTAGATGGAGCCAACAAATTAGCACCCTGGTACATGCTTATAACTGCACCAAAAGCGATGCCACTGGTTCTCCCTCTACCGCCTGATGTTTGGAAGAAGCTCGACTACCGGTAGATGTGTGTTTTGGGGTCTCTCCTGATGGGGTTCAAGCTGACAACTATTTACAGTATGTGCAAAAGTTAAAGGCCCAGCTAACTCATGCGTACCAACTGGCTCAAACCATGGCTGCCAAAGAAATCTGGCCAACAAAGAAAGGTATAAAAAGGTGAAAGCTACAGGAACTCCAGGAGGGAGATCGGGTATTGCTAAGAAATCTGGGACTGCATGGCAAGCACAAGATTGCTGACAGATGGCACCATCTCCCTCACATTGTAGTGGGCAAACTAGATGATCTGCCAGTGTACAAAGTAAGGCCTGAGAATAATTCAAAAGATGTAAAACAATGCATAGAAATCATTTACTGCCCATTGGACAAATCTTAATTGAGTCTGAACCCCTAGAAGATGCCCCTCTGGACCAGTGACTAGAGCTGCTGCTAAGAAAAGATCAAGAAAGTCTGCACCTACAGAAGCAAAGTTAAAGTGTTCCCTCCACAAGTCCCAGTTGAGCATGACTGTCAGTCCATATCGGAAGAAAGTGAGAGTGACTTTGAATATTATCCTTCTTACGAACTGAGTCAATTGTTTCAGGGCAATCCCCTAGTCAATACTGGAGATGAAGCTGGGCCTTCTGGACTGTCCAAGCCCCCAGCTTTGTCCCTGGAGCCAATGCTCCCAGAAAGTGAAGTGCAAAGCATCAGATCAGATGAAATGGAAAAATTGTGCATGGTTGAACTGTTTGAGCTTTCAGGGGAGGAAAATGATGGATTGGGTCAGACTGGTGATACACCAGAACAAGAAGAGTATTTTGAGTGCCCTGACAGTCCACTGCCAGTGTCCGAAAGCTCGCCATGTGAGCCAAATGTGGACTCAGAAACTGTAACTCCTGGAGCTGAAAGTGCCCCAAGTTCTAGCCTCTCTACCCCCATGGAGACTCCCCTGACAAGTGAGGACAATGCTGAAAATGAGGCTCAGAGTGCAGAGACTGTAACAGTTCCTCCTAGAAAGACTGGTCGAGCTGTAAAGCCTGTGGTGCACCTCAGTTATGATTCACTTGGGAGGCCTGTGGACTTGCCTCTCAGTGTTGTCCATAAAGGAGTGTATGTGTCCCCGAGCTCATTGCCCAAACTGAGCATCAGTGCTAACTCCAAGTTACTTGTGTTGCCCTCTATGTATGGTGCCCTTGCCCCATCCAGCCCCAAGGTAACTGATAGGGAAGGGCCCCCTCTCTTCAGGTTTCATGTACAAGAGGTAATAACTTGAGTTATGGTACAATGTGTGTGTAATACTGTGTAAAGAGGACGTACTGCAATATTTCAGAAATGTGTTCTTGGTAAAATGATATATTGACTGATGATTACATGTGAGAGCCTAATGCAAATGTATATGGTTGCAGTTGAAACTTATGGGGTACTTGCTTTGACGCCGGACGCTAAGCTTTCCCAGGCTAGGAAGGTGTAACCTCTGCAAATGGGGTTCCAAAAGACTTCAGGAGCTTGCTTGAATGCTCCAAGCATGAATGGTGTTTGGCGTTTAAGCCATTTATCAGTGAGTGTTTTAGAACCTCTGGTACTGTCTCTTAAGAGCTGTCTGCTTGCAGACATAATTAGTTGTATGGGGGACTGTGTGTTTTTTGATTGAGTACCACTCGAGCTGCTGCCAATTCACTCCATTTTGCAGTCACTAGGAGTGCAAAGGAACCTATCTGAAAGATGTAACTGTTTGCCAGAAACCATTTAGAGTAATAATGAAATTACAGTTTGTCTAACCTGCTTTCTTTGCAGTCAGAACTGTGTCTGCCTAGTTCCCCATTCTGGTTTTGAACTGCTGAACTGGACCAATCAGTGTGGGTAAGCTAGCTCTAAAATGGTGCCTTGGACGAATCAGAACTTGGACTCATAATCTGAGCCAGCCACAAGAGGATTGTATGGGCAGTGACTCTGGGAGATGTAGTTTAGACTTCGGCGCCTTTTTGGACCAACAGGAGCAGTCTATTGTGAGTGACAGCCAATCCAGTCAAGAACTGGGAGGAACTCAAAGGAAGTGCCCGGTTTTGTCTGTTGGAGTTTCAGTTGAGCTTTGGCAGTGAAGAAGGAAGGAGCCCTGTGCTTTTTCAGTGTGCAGTTTTAGTCGGGAAACATGTGTAAGGCCCAGAGTTCCGGTCTGCAGCTTGTGTAACTGCTTGTTAGGACTGAATCCGTCCTGTGAAGAGAATCAAAGGATATCTGAAGAGTAGAAACCAGGCTCACCCTGTAGAAGACTGGAGAAATTGCTGAATTGCACTCAGTCTGTCAGGAACTGAATCTGCTGTGTGTTCTCCCGGGTATTGTGCAGTAATTGCGATCGGGATAGAGAAGCAGCCTGCCTGGTATAGTGCTTTCTGTTTTACCATATAAATGTGTGAAGAGGTTGTACCTCAAGTGAATCCTGCTGCCATTAAAGGACTTTTGCCTGTTACTGTTCACCATATAAATGTGTGAGGAGGCTTGGTTAGCTCAAGTGAATCCTGCTGCCATTAAAGGACTTTTGCCTGTTGCAGTTTGCCATATAAATGTGTGGAGTCCGTGGAGCTCAAGAGTAGCCTTGCTGACATTGAAGGACCCTATCTTGTTTGGAGGTCGTGAGTACTAATTCAGGGTCGCTCCCTGTTGAATTGCCACATTGAATCCAAATGGAATCACTGTACTGCTGACTGTTTAAACTAATTTTTCTTTTCTCTGTGGGAAAGGGCCCCTACCAGCTGCCACGGTTTGGACTAGCCACTAGGGCTTGGGTACCCAGGGACAGTAACTGGTAGGGATAGGCCTGTGCACAGAGCCATAGGTAGATGAGTAAAGTGATAAGCTAATTAACCTGATTTCCCCCTGTCCTTGTTATATTCCCCCTAAATAAATCCGAGCTGCTTGTTTCAGCAAAGTTATACTGCCTGAGGTATTTGTCTATGTTAAAGTATTGTACTGTGATTGTTGCACTGTATCTTATTTTACAGGAGGTCCCAGTGCCTGAACCAGCCCTGGGGTAAGTGTATACTGTGAAGGTAATTCTGATATATTGTGTGGGCCACTAGTGGGAAGAAAGGTTGGTGTGTCCCAGAGGGCTGTGACCAAGTAAGTTTAACTATTGCAAACCCTGACCTCTGGGTGGAGGCACCTGCCATTGGATCCAGGCCCCTCAACCTGTTAGTGGCAAATCAGGCAGGGGTAGTAGCCCCTGGGATAGCGCCATCTAGGGGTTACATTTGCAAACTGGATTTGGTCCAATAGAATGCTTATAAATGAAAATAAAACAAACGTAATGTTATTTGGGTCCTTACAAAAGCTTCAGAAATTGGGTCCAATACAGATAATGAGACATGGTGGTTCCGCCTCCCACTGATTACAACATTTAAGTATCTGGACATACATTTAGACCCGAATCTTAGCATGGTTCCTCACATGGATAAGTTGAGTAAAAGGATAAATCAAAACTTGGTTTTCTTTACAGAAACATTAATTCACTGACAGAAGAGGCCCGGCACACTATTGCTAAACAAATCCTAATGCCTGTCCTGGACTATGGTAGTACTGTATTTGTACCCTGTAACAGCATATTTGAGTCCAAATATAGAACCCTTTATAATAACTTCTGTAGGTTTGCTCTCCATGCTTCTTTAAGAATCCATCATTGTAAGTTATACGCAAATCTTGGAGTACTGTCCGGAAAGATGCCTAAAGGGTCTGCTAGCTAACTTTGTTTTCCGTATAGCTAGGTCAGAAGCTTCCCTAGTTTTATCAGACGCATTAGTTATAAATAAAAGGTGACTGAAGTACAAGAAGTAGTGGAATGACCCTTTATTCAGTTGCTGCTTTCAAACTACAGTTGTCCAGAAAAGCATTTACTTGGTATGCACCTTCGATTTTAAACGACTATGGTAACGTGATTCAAATAGCACAAAATGTACTGCACATTAAGCATTTGATGTTGAATGTTTTTAACTGTGAGAATGTTTGTAGATGTGATTAACGTATGTCATGTTAAGTCCACTTTTTTGTATGCACTGTATTTAAATGTTTGATGTCAGGCCTGGCTGAAAAGTGGCTGTGCCCAGTCCATTTCCTGGCTAAAAATCAAAAAAAAAAAAAATTGTTTGTTTAAAGCTTCTGTAATGAATTTTTCAAAAAATGGCACAGGTTCCCCAGTACCTTCAATCCCTTCTGGTATGTTACACAAGTGCACATTGCCTCACCTAGGTCGATCTTCCTACTCCGCTACTTTATCCTGCAAAGTCTGTTGTTGTCTTTCTAGCTGAAGATGTTTCTTGGGTAGTTGCAATGTGGTATCTTCTATATAGGAAATGCGTGTTTCCAATTCACCCGTGTGTAGCGTTAGTTTTTCAAGCTTGTTATTAATATCTCCTAATGTGCTGGTGACCGTTGTTAAGGAGATTTTAATTTCAGCAAAAGAAGATAGCATTTCAGTTTTTAAAATGTTCACTGCTGCTATAAGGTTCTCATCTTGCTCCTGTTTTTCCTGAGCCTGTATATTTTCCACATTGTTACTATTGTTACCTTTGGGGCCCTGTGCTAAGTTTGTAACAGCATCACTCAAGTTGCTCCTAACATTGTTGCTGACAGCTCCCTCCTGTTGTGCCTCTATATGCTCTGTATTGATAGAGGGCTCCATGTTATCATTTGCATTGTGAATTATAACTGGAGCCATCCCTGTTTCTGTATTTACATTAGAAGCCTGAAGATTTATGTGTTCTGCTGCATCCCCTTCCTTATCTGCAGTTATCTCTGACAGTTTTGGAGCCTTGTTTGGGGTTTTATTCCCTTCTGAGTACTGTTAATTTATTTTCCTGAATTCACAGTAAGCTGTACTTTATTTGTTGCTTGATTGAACCTGACTTCTTTATAGCTAAGTCAGTCCATTTTCAGGATTGCACCCCTTGGTTTGCCCTCTGTCCTGTCTCCTTCCGCCTCGAAGTAAGACAAAATCTTACCTTTTGTGAGCTGTTCACTCACTGTGAGTGAGTACAAGAGAGGAGAGAGAAATGGAGCTGCTCCTGTTGGAATAGTTGTTTGATCTGGTAGGCTTGGTGAGAGCAGATGTGTCTGCATTTTGGTCGCTCTCATTATTCTGGCTTCCTTAATTTTCCTCTTCTCCTCAAAATTCTGGTCTGCAATATCCTTTGTACGATGACCGCTCTTTGACATTCTCTATGCAAAAGTTTTTAATAGCTATTGCTGGGAGGATCCTCTTTATTTTTGTAGCATGTTTTTAGGTCATATTTATCTTTTTTTTCATCTTCAGAGTCTGGAAGTGCTTCCACTCGGTGTGCCAGTGTGAGTTTCACCCAGCCATATTGGAACGTCCTATGAAGGACATCTTCCATTCTGATTCCAACTTGGATTTCTTGTGAAAAAAATTCCTTCTCAACTTCAGTCATCATAGCCATTATTTTCTTCCGTTCCATTTCATGCTGCAGTGTCTGCTCGGCTGTCAGCAGAGCATCATCTGTCAGCTCAGAATGTGTAGAACTTGGATTTAAAAGCTACATGTCTCCTCCAGGAGAAACTCCACCACCATCCTCCATTGCCATTGGGACTGCGTCTCCCATCCTGCCAACAGGAAGCAGGTAGCACCCTCTGTAGCCATGAGTAGTGGAGTTTCCCCAGTGTCGTAGCCAAATTCCCCCCATTCACTAAAAATACTCCCAATAGCTCTATCTAGTTCATTTTTAGTCTGCTTGCATTTGTATCCCCACTCTCCCCCCAGGATGAGGAAGAAAATAGGCAGTTTTTTCTAACCCCCCTTTCCTGGTCAACAAAAACTTGCAAACTAAATACATGGATAGGTCTTTTTTTCTATTTGGAAAAAAAGAACTATTATAATCCTATATCTGTACTGAATTAATCAACTTATGTCATCATTACTCTGAAGAACCAATCCCAACACATCAATAAAAACATCATCCTTTCAATACAGCCAAAATATTGGGAAAAAAGAACCATTACACTCTCATATCTGTAGCAAATTAATCGCCTTTTGGCATTATTACTCTGAAGAACCAATCTTAACACACCAATAAAGAAATCATTTTTTTGATACAGCTAAAATAATCAATTCTGACATCATCAACATGAAACACGTAAACTAATGAATGAATTGTAACATCATCTAAAATAAACTTTTTTGAAATTTCCTATCCTGGCTTTAAAATCATACTTTTTCTAACTGTCTGTAAACTTTGTTTCACACCCAAGCAAACGACACAACACACACAGTTTTAAACAAACCTTGTTAAAGTCTAATACCCACTGCATGACCTTTTGTATCTCACGTGACCTCCCACAGTACTGCAGTTCACCTAGCTGACAAAATGTACAACAAACAACACACTGAAAGAATAAAACAGTTATGTCAGTGTCACTCCCCTCTAAACAAAAAAGGCAAAACCAATGACATAAGCAGGGCAATACAAAAGTGCAGAACTAAGCCAAAATAAAATCCTTTCTACACTATAAACGGCATTCACTTCTTCAACCAAGTACTTAGTACCAAGTACAGGAAACTACTGAAAACATACTCTGAAAAGCAGGAGATAATAATTTAAATCCTGCCTAGATTCACAATATCTGAAAAACAAGATATAGTGTATGGGATAGCATGATTGTGTAAGAAAATCAATACCTGGAAAAAAGTGGTTGTGCTGCAGGAATGATGTAACTACTTCAGCAGAATGACTTTACATCATGCTGGAGTAGTTACATCACTGAAGCAAGCAAAACTGCAGTTTGAGCGAGGTGCCAATGATCGAGAGCTCGGCAATGTGAGCAAGGAGGCAGTCAGCAGAGAGGCAGAAATGTTTTTGTTGCTACTAGCAATGTGATAGTTGGAACAGTGAGAAATGGTTCTACTTCATAACAGCGACTGCAGAATAGCAATCACTGTTTGAGTGAGTGTACATCACCAAAAATGAATTATGGCGATGTACATTCATGGCGAACTGCAAGGTGGTGATGGAATTTGCATGTATGCAGGGGGCTTCACCCCCTGCATCCCCCTACTTAAGGATTCTCAACTCCAGGGGAGTGCATATCTGGGGGGGGAAATTCTAAAAAAAAAAAGCCACCTGCCGGCACAAAAAAAACCTGCACCGCCTGGATCCGAACCCTGCACCCTGCACACCCCAACTGACTACCTCCCCACCACACTCAGCCGACCAACTTGGCAGCTGACACACACACTCCCTCCCACATACCTCCCCTTCCTCTCCCCCCACGTGTGTGCACGTGACTACACTTCGCATCGCACTACCTCGCCCAACCAGGTATCCAGTCGCTACCCTGACAGGTAGCCCTGAACAAAGGTGTCGTAACTGAGTCACCATTTTTGTAAGTGTTCAACTGCATTCTCTGTGTTCACTGGATACCATAAGAAACACATGGACAGAGAGGTAGGATGCACTGCAGGGAGGGCAGTCAGATGAGTTGTGTAGAAGGAGGTCATAGAAGACACGAGAGAGTGGACAAATTGGACACAGCAGAGTAGTGCAGAAAACAGCAGTAAGTTTCTTTTTTTTTTCAAAGTCTGACATCATGAACTGGTTGCTGTATAGATGCCCATACACTATACAGAATAATGTATGGGCAATCATAAGCCACAAGGCTGTGTTTCCACGGAGGGGTTGCCATGATGACAGGGACCTCTTGAGCTTCACTCTTGAAGTCACTCTATCATCATGGCAAACCCTTGGTGGAAACACAGCCTTGTTGTGTATGGTTGCTCGTATGTAATTCTATAGATAATGAAAAGGTTTTCATACATATTTTAAAAAAAAACTCCATTAAAACATTGCAGTGAAGAGCTGTGATGAGTCTTTCAAAGTCAAATACACAATTTAGCTTCTCAGCTGCCTTGCACTTCCTCTCACGTCGGTAATTCAACTTACTGTCTCACACACACACACACACACACACACACACACGCACACACACATCTATTCAACTAACAGAGTGAGTAAAATTTTAAATATTTTTTTTTAATTAATGTTTGTTTTTATTTTATTAACCGGGTAAAACATAAGGTCATAATTTCCCATTGTTATGGGTGACCGGGGCACAAAACATAACATTTAAATCCAACAAAAACACATAACAAAGAAGTAAAAACAATTACAAGATGCAAAATTCATTAAATGTCGCTAGCAGGAATTTGAAATGGGAAAAGTACCAGTACTTGTAATATTGGTTGGTAGAGTGTTTCAGTATTTTATGGCTTTATATCTGTAAGTTCTCTGACCAGCTACAGTTTGTCTAAAAGGATCTACCAGAGTTAAATGGTCTGTCAAATGAGTCTTACATTTAGAATCCGTCACTTAGCTTTTTTTTTTTCTGTTTACCTGTGGAGTTTGTAGGCATGAACAATTATTGCCTCTGTTGCACCCTTCTAACTTCATCAGGATTTAGATGTAAATTAAGTTATTTATGTCTGGTGTGAAAACCTGCTTAATTCTATTGATAATGTTATGACCTGACACATATAAGACATCCTGGAGTTTTATGATGTTTTAGGGCTAAAGCCAGCAGTAGTTATACTGTATCAGTCAGTGCTGCTGCTGTTCTCTGCAGTCCTTATGTTCTTGTCTTATGCTGGCCATGAAACTTTGTAAGGTATAGTATGCTATTTTCTGTAGTTTAAAGTGTATTTGAGTTAGAAAAAAATTGCTTTTAGAGAATACAGGGACTTCACAAGACATGTGACAGAACTGAGTATAACCTCTGCTGGCTTTTGCAGATATGCAATCATCAATCCTCCTGATGCCGTGCTAAGTGGGGCATGACCTTTGCAATGGAGTCAAACAGGTTTTCACACCATGGCAGAACAGAGTGAAGCAACTTTATTTATATTTAAATTAAGATGAAATTAGGGGGATGCCAGTGAGGGAATCGTTGTCCATGCCTACAGACTATACAGGTATACAGAAAAAAAGGTTGAGGGGACTTAAGTCACTGTAATATCATCAGTCTCCATTTACTCCTTCACTGATGAAACTTTTTCGAAGTCCTTAGCAAGGTTTAAATATAGCAAGTATTGTATACTTTAATATTCAATGTACTTTGTCAAGAGAATTGTTCTGGTGGCCTCATCAGTTCTCAGTAATGGGTGCATCATAAGACAGTGTGTGCAATTTGGAAAAGTTAGCAGTCTTGCTGAACAGAGGCCCTGGAATTAAAGAGCTTAGAAAATGGGCTGGATAAACCTAGCCTCCAGATTGGCTAATAGCACCCAGGACTCTTATGGATGTCAGGCAACAGAGACCAGTAAATAACTAGTCCCTGTGCCTGCCTTATGACAAAATAGATAAGTGAGCTGAAATTGAATCTTGAATTTTGAAACTGCCGCCATTTTTTTCTTGCTAAGCAAGCGAGTGAGACACCCTTTTCCACATAACTGCAGACTCATCAGCTGTGTTTCCAATTCTTTATTAAGGAAACAAAATGACCTTTATTTTCCTTCTCGGCTGTCCCAGCAGGTCTCATTTCATCTCAAGTCCTCAGCCACTTAGCTGTTCTTCCTTATCGTCAGCACACCTGACAGAACAACCCACATGCAAAATCTGTGCCGATTAAGTGACCACACTCACTGCTTTTCCCCACTGTGATCTCTTCACAGGTAATATAAAATAGGACAACAGTTCTTCACCAGTAATACCAAATAAAATAAGAAATCAAGAGCAGTTTTAAAAAAGCGGAACTAAACACTACTGCTAACAGCAGTGCCATCTAGCAGCACCACCTTCTACTGGCAAGTCTACCAGTGGAGGGACTACTTTCCCAAAAAATTGTTTAAATGATTTTCTAAAATGTTTTAAACTTTTTATACATTTTTTTTTGTATATTCTTTTTTTTTCCGCCCTCCTCATGCTCGCAGGTCCCTACTCTTTCAGGCTCTGCAAGTCTCCCGCTAGCCCCTCCTGTTCTAACCCGGCCCTCCTCTAACTCCTCGTATTGCAGCCAATCCCCGGGATATCCCAGTGTATCCCTTCACCGGGCGGGTCCCCCTCCTCCAAGGGGGAAGGCACCGGGGGCAGAGGGATGACGCCAGCACACTCTTTTAAGGGCCCCGGGATGCTGCCGTGGAGAAGGAGGCCCCGGGAAGGCTCTGGGGGCAACCAGGGACAGAGAGCCATCATCCGGTGGCCAGCAAGCGGTATTTCCATTCTTCTGGTGTTCCCCCTTCATGTGATCCCTCTGTTGTGCTCCCAGTCTCCACCGTGGGGCTGCTGCAGAGCGATCATGCATCCCTAACCCTCCCCAGGGGAGGTGAGCAGTCCTATGGATGATCAATCCTACCCCTTCCCCTGCTGACTGCCGGCACCCGAGTCCATTCCCGAACCCGGGTCGCTGATGTGGTTCGAGGTGTGGCATCCAGCGCCTCAGCCCTCTACGCCACCGGGCCAGCTCTATACAGTTTTTACACCTTTTCATAGCACAATAATACCCTCCAGGATAGGTGGCATAAGCTATACCTGCTCTTCCAAGGGTTATAAGGCCAGCCTATGGCATTGGGCATCAGTATGCCCCCTGGATAGACAGGCATAGCCCAATACCACCCACCCTGTTCGGTATTTTTGCTAGCATGGAGAGTGAGCTACCAGTCTCACCTGTTGGAGAGGCCGCCTGTATACAGTAGGCTAGCACTGAGGTATACTAGCAGAACACTCTAATCTGGCTTTTGGAAGAAAAGAAAGTTTCATTTTCCAGGCCCTTTAGTCCTATCATCAGTCCCATACCTTTTGCAAAGCATGGATTTAATCAATTAAATGTTAATGAAAAAACTGCAAGTCATTAATTATAATTGGTAAGAATTAGCAGAAGTTGTTGAATATTTAAATCAATCAATCAATCAAATTTGGCATGGAGCAGGCATGGTAGAGAGGGCCAAACAGTTCTGTGGCAAAATAAATAAATAAAATAAAATTGGAGGGGGTAGCTGCTTTGGATGACCTGGGGAGATATAAGGGTTTGTTGGAGAGGGGGTAGCAGCATCATGAATGTCACAATAAGTGGGCTTGGTGTTGGGTGGCAAGCTCACTGTCATCACCTAGGGGAGGTAAGAAAACATGGACTAGAAGGACTGTCATAAGCATATGATGTCTTAATACCCCTTGGCTCAATGGGCTTATCACGACCTTTTGGTAAATGCACCTCCACCAGTTTTCCACTTGTCAGTCTCAGTTAGTATGGGGAGTCCTAATAACTGCCCATCCAATCTGTAAGGCTGAGAGCATCACCCTGAGGGACTGAAGGTCAAGGGTAACATCAGACATGCTGAATGATGAGTGCATGACAGAAGGGCTTAGGTGAGTTTTCATGACAGAAAATGTCGCTTGTCAGTGATTAAACTGAAGATGGTCCCCTGGTGAGTGAGGTGGGGGGAGAAACAGAGTTTGAAAAAAATACAGCCTAAGGGTGGGGATAAAAACTGCAGCAGTTAAGTATTAAAAAATGTTTATCTTGAAATTTCACATTAAATGCCTTCCATGCTTTATAATTGTTACAAGTTTGGAAAGCAGCCTCTCAGATAGTTTCTAAATGTTCTTTTAGAGGTCTATTTTTAAAAAGAGTATATGCAAATGAGGGTGAGGTATCCAAATATAGTAAAAGCAGGTATGCCTTCACCCAGCATTTGTACTGTAAGTTATTCAGTCTTTCAGACTCCAGTACCCCTCTTAACAGATATTTTGAATGCTCAATAGGAAAGAGGATGTCTGGAGTCTACACCAGAGACAATGCTATTTGGAGCTTCAATGTAGCACTCAGTGGGGGGCAGCTATCTTCAAAGGACAGTAGTACATACTAAAAAAGTTTTATGGAAACTACAAAAATAGCTAGAAAACAAAGAAAGGAAAAACAACAAAAAAAACATACGGTATAACTTAAAAGTAGTCAGCAGTTGCACTATATTTAGTGCAATTTGATTTAAAGTTTTCTGCTATGTCACTCTTCACAATTTACCCTCCCCAAGACAAGCTGTGACCCTTGTCGGAGTCCCAGAATGTTGGCATTCTCTGCAACAGGTTAAAACAATAAGACTTTTTATAAAATGGAAAATTGGGGTCCCAGCTGGCAGCCTAAATTCTGAGTAATTGTAGTTCAGGATAGCAGCAAGAGCTGCAGACAACACCAAAACCTTCATCCAAGTACATATCATATAGGCTCAGAGGAATGTGAAGGAGTAGGATTGGAGGGGCCTGTGAGACAGCCAGAGATAATGGCTGAGATGCTTATGAAATACTTTACTTCATTGTTCACTAAAGGGGCCCTAGTGGAGGAGGGAGCTCATTGGGAGAGCCATTAGCATCAGGAGGAGCCACAGTACAGCCATTGGATATCACACCTGCCTTAGTAACTGAATACTTGGCAAAGGCCAAGTACTGTTGATACATCCCAAGGGGGAACAGGATACACCTATGTATTATAGAGGTGTTAAAGGAATAACTGGTGCAGCCACTAGCAGTAGTCTGTTAGGAGTCTGTCCAGACAGGTGTGGTGCCAGAGGACTGGATAGTGGTCAATGTGGCCTACATGTACAAGAAGTGGGCAAGGCTGGAGCTGGGCAACTATAGGCCAGTCAGTCTGACATCAGTTCTGCGCAAGTTCCTGGAGGCCAATGCCAAGGACAGTATAATGAGGCACTAGATTCTCGACCCCTCTAAGCATGGCTTTATGAGGGGTAGATCTTGTCAAACCAGCCTGATCACCTTCTTCAAGAGGGTGTACAGGGGCAAGGTCATGGATATAGTCCATATAGACTTTAGGAAGACCTTTGCTAGCTACTTTGGCACCTGACAAGCTGCTGGGCAAAGCAAACCAGTGCAGTATACACAAGACATGCACATGGCGGATTGCTAACCGACTTGGGTGCAGGAAGTAGAGGATGGTGGTGGACAGGCACAACTTCTAGTGGAGAGGAGTACTCAGAAGCATCCCTCAGGGATCAGTGCTATAGCACTGCTTAACATCTTTAAGCTGGAACCTGGAGTCTCCAGTAGGCTGCTTAAGTCCGGGGATCACCTTAAGCTAGCCAGGGTGGTGGACTCACTTGATGATAGGGAAAAACCACAGGAGAGTATAAGCAAGCCAAGTGATTTCTGACTACTGGGGTCTCAGATTCAAGAATCCAAATGTAAGGTGTGACATTTGAGGAGGAAAAACAGAGGCTGAACTTACACACTATGTGGGGCTCCTCTTGCTGCAGTGGAGGAGGGAAAGGACCTGGATGTCACAGTAGACAAGGGGCAAGCTGTGCATAGTCACTTTCAAGAGTGCCTGTAGAATGCTGAGAGCATCAAAAAGGGGGTGACCAGCAAAGCAGAGGAAGTACTGCAATCTTGACACTTTACAAGGCCCTGTTCAGACCACACCTGGAGTACTGCATGTAATTTTGATTCGTTAAATGGAAAAAGAAGGCTGGTGCAGTTGAGGGGTGCAGCACAGGGCCTCCAAACTGAAACATGGAAACACAGCATTAGTTGGCAGAAAAAGGCCCTGTGGCCCATGCATGCTTCCTTCCCCTACCAATTGTTGTTTGTGAAGGCCCTAGTGACCCTTCATCCCTCTTTTTCCCATTCCTCTTTTGCTGATGTCCCTACCACTCCCATTTGTCTGTCCCACTCATGCTTGAATCCCCTCACTGATTTTGCACAGACAGCATCCCTTGGTATCCTGCTTCACATATCCACCCCTTTACAAAAAATACTTCCTGATGTCCCTCCTAAATCTTTCTGTCACAGCTTCACTGAGTTTCCATGATACTTGTGTTCCCTCATGGTGTGAACAACTGTCTGTCTACTTTATGTTTCCCAATTGTTCATCTCGATCATATGTCCTCCCCCTTCCTTCTTACCTCCACTGTGTACATGTTGTGGTCCTCCAAATTCTCCACGTAAGCCCTTCTGTACTATTCATGAATCATTTTGGTTGCTCTTCTCTGAACCACCTCCATGTTGTCCCTGACCATCCTCAAGTGTGAACTCCAGAACTGCACACAGCATTCCAGGTGTGGAAGCACTTGGCATCTGTACAGGGGCAGAATCACTTCTCTCTTCCTGCTGCTGCTCCCACTTCCTATGCATCCTATCATCCTGTTTGCCCTCCCCAATGCCCTAATGCACTGCGCTGATATTTTCAAATTGTTCAGTATTATCAGCCCCAGGTCCCTCTTCTCAGTCACTCTCTCCACTCCTCCCCCCATCTTGTATTCTCTTTCCAGGTTTTTTGCCCCTATTTGTATTACCTTGCATTTTTTTGTGTTAAATTTCAACGGGCATACCATTTCTCAAGTTTTTCCAGATCCTCCCTCATAGTTCTTACCCCCTCCTCACTGTCTTCTCATCTATAGATCTTGGTATCATCTGTGAAGAGGCAGCTCTTGCCCTGTATCCCTACTCTAGTATCACAAATACAGATGTTACAGAACAAAGCTCCCAAGATCAATTCATGTGGCACTCTCATACAAATGGATCAGAGGTATGGGGACAAAAGCTATGAGGAGAGGATGGAAGCCCTTAACATGTTCACCCTGGAAAGAAGGAGACTGAGAGGGGGCATGATCTCAGCCTTTGATATACAAGAGTATTACAAAGGCTGAACAGTTAGAGATACGTGATCTGGTGCCTTCCTGCAGCAGGACACTGACTTGCCCCAAAACTCAGTGTGGGTAAATTCAGGGGTAGGAGTATTTTTTTTCTCTCAGAGGAGGGTAAACCTATGGATCAGTCCACCAGCAGAGACAGTGGACATGAGGACAATGCAGGCCTTTAAGGTAAGCCTGGACATATTATTCCTTATCATGGGAATCACGGGCTACCTTGGGTAGTAGAGTGGGCAGAGAACCCTTATACATTGGTGGGTATTTCTACAGTGATACTTATTTCATGTAAAACAAGCAGGAAATCCAGTGCATCCAGTCTTTTAGATCATTCAACTATATTGCACATTTGCCATGTGAAAAAAGACATCTACCACAAGTGCAAACTGAAAACAACCAATCTGAAGGTAGCACTCTGATGAACTGTAACTCCAGAGAAATCTTCCCTAGCAAGCAGCAAGCAGCAAGCTCCCCATTTCAAGGCACCCTCCATCTTCCTAAGATGTAATTAATTACTATATTGCATTCCTGTTTATGAAGTATGGTGGACATGATGGACCTAGAGGTTCCACCACTTCAATCAGTTGTTTGGTAGTCTACACGGTTCTGCAATCTGGATGGACACTATAAGGCATCACCCTGAGAGTTTTTCTCCAGAGAGTTTCCACCACTCTTCTCTCCTCTCTTCCCTCTGTCTCTTTTTTTCTTCTTCCATTGCACTTAAACCACGACTTACCATTTAACCCCATCCAGCTGTCAATCACTCCTCCACAGGGGCGTGACAGGCATTGAATTCCCAGAGAACCTTTCTAAGGAGTACAAGAAAGGGGATCTATCTAGTTATCTAGTGAACTCTGGTAGTTAGACATGACAGATGTATTCAGCTATGCTTTCAAAACCGGGGGTGGGGTGGGGTTGGACTTGATGCACATAGAGTCTCTACTGACTTTGAATTACTATATTTTACTCTATGTTGTGCCCAAGACTGTCACTGAGAATCAGGCCCAAGATCTTTCTGTTCCCCTGGATTTTGGGGACATAATATTTTTATTGTTTATTTATCCTCGGTAAGTAGATTAAGATGCAATGGGCCAGATTTATAGTGACTGATTTTTTTTTAATTAATTTTCTATTTTGTCCCCTTGTCTCTGGCCTGCCCTCTTCTACATGCTCCCTCCCAGCTGTATCACACTCTTTTCCTGGGATTTTTATATTTTTTTTTTAGTTGTTTTAACCAGGAGTAGCACACTAAGCTGAAAGCTTTTTTACAGGTGCATACTGGGAGCACAGGGAAGTTAAGTGACTTGCTCAGGGTCACACAGTATGTAAGTGGAAACTGTGGGATTCAAACCCCTGCTGGATGTCACCAGATTTGTAGCTCAGAGCCTTAAACCACTGCACTATACTGCCTCCCTAATTTAACTCCTCCTCCTGTACCTCCTGGCTTACCCTCATAAAGGAGCTCTTTCTGCAGGGCTTACCTAAGATACCTCAAAACAATAGCTATAGAGTGATAAGGAGGAGTGCCACAGCTGGCAGTGCATGCTCTGTAGAGAGATCTAGTATTATCTATTCACAGCTGGCGGGTTTCCATTTTGTTTTCTAGTACAGCAGTTCTCAAACGGTGAAGCTAGCCTCCCAAGGGAGGCCCCAAAGTGTTTCAGGGGAGGCCCAGTCAAGTCTCTGAATGTACGGTATTTAAATTTTAAGTTTTGGGTGTTTCGTTTGATGGGATGGAACAAACTAAACATGGATAATGGCAGCTGAATTTCTTTACTTATGCACAAACTGTTGACCAGGAAAGGCACAATGAACCAAAGCTTATTTCTAGGTATGTGTTTATATGTAAATTGTGATTAGAAAGCACACTGAGTCAAGGCTGGTTTCTAAAGTAGGCATTTATTTATAAATAAATTGGTGACTCAGAAAGGCACAATGATACAAGGCTTGTTTCTACAGTAGGTGTTTATAAGCAAATGAATGACTGGGAAAGGCACACTGAGTCAATGTTTGCTTTTACAGTAGATATTTATATGCAAATGAGTGACTAGGAAAGGCACACTGAGCCAAGGTTTGTTTTTACAGTAGATGTTTATATACAAATTAGTGACTGGGAAAAGCACACTGAGTCAAGGTTTGTTTCTACAGTAGGTGTTTATTTATATGTAAATTAGTGACTGGGAAAGGCACACTTAGCCAGTGTTTGTTTCAGGTGTGACTTGGGGATAAGAGAACATGAAGATACTTAACAACAGGATAAGAGTGGAAGTCAAGTCAAGTCAAAGTTTATTGGCAGGAAAGAAACTCCATTAAGCAAGCTCATTTACAGGGAGGTCCTGAGAGATAAGAAATGTGCAATGCACGTACAATAAGCCAAGACCAAACATATAACAGGAATGCACAGGGCAATATACATTAACAAACAGCTTTCTAAGGGAAATTTATACAGTACATGGAGTAGAATAATTTACAAGGTTAAGACATTGTGGAGCAACAGTCAGTCACACAGCTTCACAAGGGAAAATATATACATGGAGCCGGGTAATTTACAACATTAAGACATTGCGGTACACAGTCAGGCATAAACAGTCAGGTAGACGGCATTGTTAGCAGTAGGCAGTAATTAAAACTTTAAATGATAAAAGTGGCAATGAGAAAACCTGGAAATGATGGTATGGGATTATAGGAGAGAAGAGAAGGAGGAGTCAGCCGTGAGTAATGGGGAGGAGGTGGAGAGGAAGGTAGGCCAGGTAGGGATAATAATGGAGAGAAGGGGGAGCCTGTGTTGTTAAGAAGATTGGGGGGGAGTCACGTGATGCAGAGCACGGAGTAGCTGCCTTCTCCGTGCGCTCCGACTACCCATCCTTCGTTTGCAATATAAAACCCCTACTAATTTGCTCTAAAAGGGTTTTTGTGGTGTTGGACACAGAGGAGAACCTGTGTCCACAATTCGCATGGAGGCAGAAATGCGCAAACCACCTCTGAAACATACTCCACTGGCGACTCCGGAGAAGGCCGCTAAAAAATCCAAGGCCTCGGCCTCTCAGCCGGTTCCGGGCTCTGGTGATGGAAGCTCAGAGGAGGAGCCCCTTACGCTATCAAGGTTCCTGGAGGAGTTTCGTCCACTCAAGACTAATATTCAGGATATGGCGAGTGAAATTAAAAATATCACTATCGCTCTCGAGGATTTGGCCCTGAAGACCGCTGACAATGAGGCATGAATCAGATCTTTAGAAGGGAGTAAAGAGCGACTGGACCCGGTGGTGAATAAGTTGAACCAGAAAATTAACAAGCTTGAGCTGAAAATTGAAGATTTGGAGGGCAGAAGTCGCCGAAATAACGTGGTAGTCATTGGGCTACCAGAAAAAGCGGAAGGGTCTGATGCGACTAAATTTGCCCAAAGACTGGTAGAGAATGTAGCCGACCCTCCATTCGGGTCCTTTATGTTATTGAAAGGGCTCACCAGCTGTTGCTTTACTCCCCTCCCACGCGCCACCGAGGATGTTCATTTTTCGCTCAACTATCAGGAACGACAACTCTTTATCGTGAAGGCTAAAGAAGACAAGGAGTTGTATTGGGAGGGCTCCAGAATTAGAGTGGTTCAAGACCTTCCACTCTCGATCAGGCAAAAATGAGCGGTTTATCACCCGTTGGTAAAAAGGTTGATTGCGGCTGACATCAAGTTTCGTATGGGTTACCCGGCGAAATTCCAGGTTTTCATTGCAGACGAATGGAAGGCATTTGATGCCTGTGAATCTGCTAAGTTACATTACAGTCGGCCTCCCTCCCTCTTTAAGGTTCCCTGAGTGGTTGGGAGAGAGCGAGGTCATAATACATGCTGAGGAAACAGCTTGGATCCGCTTTCTGGGATCTCGGTTCTGGGACTAAGTTGACTGAGATAACTTTATTTTGTTTCAGCAGTTGGCTGATATTAAGAGAAGCGATTTAAATAAGGGGTTGAGAGGAGCCTTCCTTAATCTTTAACCCGTGTCGCTTTCGTGGGCTTTCCCTTTGTAATATTATTTTATTAACTTTATTTGTGACAGCAAAAGATGTAAATTGCTGCTTCCTATGTTGCGCTACATTTAATTTAGGGTTGGACTTATGCCCACTTCGGATAGTATTTGCTATCATCTTGGAAGACAAGGACTGTCTTATATTGTTATGCTGGCCACAAGAGGGTGCCAGAGATCTACATTAAGTTTGATATGCTGCTTTAGAACATGTATTCACTTACATAGTCTGGGAATGGTTTTTATATGTTAGCACTCTCGTGGGGGTTACAGATAAGGGGGTGTCTCCCTATTTGGATTTGACTATTACCCTTTGAGTTAATGGGTGTGGATTATCTTTGTTTTTTGGGGTTTAATGTCAGCCAGATTAGTATCAATTTCCCTTAGCCCTTTTCTCTTTCTATTTCTGCCTTTTATAGGTCTGTATTAATTATAGGTAGAGTAAGAAATAGGTTTTCGAGATTTTGGGGATCGTTTCTATTAATAAGTCAGATATATATCTGAGTAAGCATGTTGCTAGGGTATATGCAAATTTGGCTTTTACTATAAGGTCTGGGGGATGGGGTGGGAGGAACGCTGGTGGAGGAGCTAAGTGGGCTGTTGTCATGGGCTGTGAGGAGAAAGAAAGGCAAGGGGGGTGGTGGGGTTTCTTTGGGGATGGGCTCTGGGAGGATAATAGTAGCGGGGGTATTTTGCGTAGGGTTAGTGGATGCGAGGTATTGGGGGGGAGGGTCACAAGGCTTTAGGTTTTAATTATTGTCATACCGTAGTAGGGTGGCCACATTATACTGAGGGTCAACTGAATATGAATGGGAACGGACGTATCAGTTAATTTTCTTACTTGGAATGTTAAAGGGGCTCGGCTTAAAGCTAAGCAGTATAGGATCCTGAAGCATATAGAAGCTGTGAAAGTGAAACTGGTGTTTTTACAAGAGACACATGTACTTCAAGTGGAGGCTAATTGCATGAGGAGGCTACAAATAGGGGAAGTTTTTTCTTCCCAGGGTAGCACCCAGAGTAGAGGTGTTATGATATTAGTGCATAGATCAATTCCTTTTACTCCAACGCAAGTGGTTCAAGATAGGGAAGGTAGATATGTGCTGGTTAAAGGGAAACTGCAGAATACTGAGATTCTGATAGGTTCGGTGTACAGTCCCAATGTGGACAGTCAAGATTTTGTGGTGAGTTTATTAAAGGCGCTTCTACCATTTAATCAGCTCCCTATGATTTTGGTGGGACTTCAATTTAACATTGGATCCTTTAATGGATAGGTCCACCAGATCGCAAATATATCACACCCCTGCTTCCTGTGCTTTGGGATCTGTTGGATCGATTAGGACTGGCAGATGTTTGGAGAGTTCTCCACCCAAAGTCTAGGGAATACACTTTCATCTCCCAGCCCACGGGATCGATGCCTCATATTGATTACATATTTCTTTCTAACCCTTCTCAAAGGAGTTCTCGATTCAGAAATTGTAGCAGGCCCTCTTCGGATCACTCATGTGGCAGCTTCAATTTCTTTCTGTCTCTGACTAAAAGGGGTAATAGATGGAAAGTGAACAATCAGATCTTGAGAATACCTAAGGTGGCCCAATTCTTGTCGGAGCAAATAGAAGAGTTCACCTAATTAACCTGAATGACAGTGTCCATCCAGATATTTTCTGGGGGCATTTAAGGCTTATATGAGAGGTGTATTAATTAGTCTGGCCGTTAAGAGGAAGAAAGAGAAGGAATGTACCATGTTGGATTTACTAACACAAATCAGACTCTAGAATCTAATATTTCCTTAAACCATGGAGAAAGATAAAGAAGAATTAGTTAAAGTAAGAGATGCCTATCTTAGAATTTTAGGGAACAGGCAGAGTTAGCTCTAATTAAGACGAGAGCCAATTATTTAGACCAGGGGAAAAATCTGGGAAACTTCGATTAGACGTATTGCACAACTTGAATCTTCCTGCTTGATTGAGGGATCTTATCGGAAGAGCATGGTTGTGTCAAAACCTCCCAGAAGAAATTGTCCATGTTTTCCGACAATATTTTGAATCCCTATAGCGCTATGGAGTCTCGCTTACTAAGTCAGAAATTCGGCTTTTTGGAAGGTCTGGAACTCCTACATTGGACGAATACGATCGAACCTCTCTCAATGCGGATATAACCCAAGAGGAGATAGAGTTAGCTATTAAGAATCTTCCTACAGATAAAACACCAGGCCTAGATGGGTTCTCGTCTAACTTTTATAAAAAATTTTCTGGGCAATTAGCTCCTTTATTGCTTAGGTTATTTCAATATATTCTTTCTGGACAGGAGGTGGATAAGACTCTTTCAGAGGCGCTTATAGTCTTAATTCTTAAGCCGAATAGGCCTCCTGAAAACCAGCCAGCTATAGACCTATCTCGCTGTTGAATTATGATATTAAGATTTTGGCTAAACTATTGATTGATCGAATCAACAAAATATTATCTAAATTGATAGGTGTAGAACAGGTGGGGTTCATGAAGGTAGGTCCTCGGCTGATCATTTCAGAACTTTGCACTTGTCTTCTCGGTTCTCGAGGAGACCAACCTTCGATGGCATTGGTCTCCTTGGATGAGAAGGCCTTTGATAGGTACACTGGGGTTTTATTTGCTGCAATGAATAGATTTGGTTTTCCTGAAAGGTTCTTGGAGGGTCGGAGCATTGTATTCAAGTCCTCAGCTAGAGTCACTTGTAATGGGGCCATCTCAAATCCCTTTAAGTTATATGTAGGCACAAGACAAGGATGTCCTTTATCCCCCTGTTATTTAATTTGTATTTAGAGCCTCTCATAAGAAGTATAGTGAGTAGCCGAGATTGAAGGCATTAAAATTTTGGATCAGAATATTAAAGTCACAGCATATGCAGATGATCTCTTGGTCTATATCTCGAGGACTAGTAGGTCCATTCCAAATTTGTTAAAATTAATACATAATTTTGGTCTTCTTGCCAATTATAAACTGAATCAGGATAAAACTGTGGTTTATTCCCTCAATAACAAACTATTTAAGCAGGACGTTACTGAGCTAGGCTTAGGGTGGAATTCCAACTCCCTTAAGTATTTGGGTCTTTCTTTGACGAGAGGTTCGATATGGATACGTCAGTTAAACTTAGATTCCCTGGTTCACATTATTGAGTTAGATCTAAAAAGGTGGGCGCAACTTCCACTGTCGCTATGGGGGAGAATAAACATAGTTAAGATGAATATATTCCCTAGACTTTTCTATCCCTTGAGTATGATAAATATTTGGCTTCCTATGTCATGGTTCAAAAAACTCCATGGGATGATAGCTGATTTTGTGTGGGGCTATAAAAAAGCCAGGATGTTCTATCAAAAATTGGCGGCCCCTAAACTACTTGGGGGTTTGAGATTACCCCATTTTGCTCTCTATTTTTGGGCAGCTCAGCTGAATAAGTATGGTAGATGGGCCTTATATAAAGATTTATCTCTAACATCAGGTTACGTGCCCTTGTGGGTTAATCTGGAAATTAATATTATTAAAAATTTTGGTATTACCCCGGAGGCTTTATTTTATTTAACTTCCAAGGTACTTCCTCCTTCTTTGAAGAAATCCCCAATAGGGGTGTCGTTAAAGATTCATAATCAGCTTTGTAGTTTTTTAAAATATGATCAGGTCAAAGATTGGGCTCAACCCATTAGGGGTAATCCCCGGTTTTTGATAAGAGATAGGGCCATCAGATCCGATTGGTTGACGTTACCCAATGAATGTTGCTTGAAAGATTTTCTTAATGAAGAGGGAGGTCTAATTTCTGCTTTGGAAGTGTTAGACAAATTCAATTTGTCTACCAGAGATATTTTCAAAATATATCAACTTCGTCATTTATTACTTCAAAAGGTTGGTAATGGGTTGGTGCAGCCCCCACGGATTGCATTTTTGGTGGATTTAGGCCTACTGGTAGGAATCCCGCAGGCAGTCTCTAAGATTTACACAGTGCTGTTTCATTGGGCCTACTCAGTGAATCTTGCCCCAAGTTCATATTGGGCTGCTGCACTTCCTGATGCAACTTTGGATTGGTCTGATATCTGGCAGGGTTGTCATAGGTTTATTCGACAAGATCAATTGAGGCTTATACAGTTTAAAATTTTACATAATATTTATTACTCCCCCCAAAAACTGGCGGATCTGAATTTGTTAAGTGAGCCTAAGTGTTATAGATGTGGCTTGGATAAGGGAGATCTCTTACATATTTTTTGGGACTATCCAAACATTATCCCATTGTGGACAGAAATAAAGAGAAAGATCGACCCTCTGTTGAGCTTGGATGATATGTTCAGACCTGAGGTATGTTTGTTTGGGGATATGTCCGGTCTCTCAGTTAGAAATAGGAAATTCCACATGGCTTTGATTTCTATCACTGTGAAAAAGTTAGTCCTCAGACATTGGAAGGAAAATGTTGGGCTTTCTTACTTCAAATGGTTGGCGGAGCTTCTTGCGAGTCTTAGGATTGGGAGGATGATAGCTGCCCTACATAATCAAATACCTCTATTCGAGAAGATTTGGGCTCCACTTTATTCAATTTATTCGTTATGAAGTTAGATTACACCCTATATGGCGGTAATTAGGTGTTAGTGCCTTGTGTGAGGGAGGGAAGTGGGATGGGGGGTTAGGGGTATTTTATTGTTACGGGTAGTGGGGGGGGGATTTGCAGAGAATTTGTAGAATTTTGATTCTCATGAGCTATTGTAACATCTTAGTTTATATTCTGATATGTCTATGTCTCATATATGTTGTCTCTGCATAAAAATGAATAAAATGTGAATGGCAAAAAAAAAAAAGAAGATTGAGGGGGGCAGTGGCCCTGAATGGTGGAGAGGAGGTGGTGTGGGTAGGTAGGCTGGGCAGGGTAGCTGTGGTAAGGATTGATAGGTAAGAATAGTGTGGAAGGCAAGTAGGGTAGGGAGAGATGAAATGGCTAGGTTAGTTGTTCCAGACAGAGAGGAAACAGTAACAAGTGCCCAAGAGTCAGAAAAGTGGAGTGACAAGGATAACCTTGGGTGTGGAGTTGTGGGTGGAGAACAATAAGCTTAATAAAAAGAGAATATACTCGGTCAGTTGTATTAGTCTCACTTTATACTTGGGTGCACTGTGCAAAGTATGATATCTTTTTTTTTCTATGGGGAGGCCCAAGATTTTTTCCAAATTTGAGGGAGGCTTGAAATCTTTTCCATGGCTCGGGGGAGACTTACTATCACAAAGTGTGAGAACTAATGTTCTAGTAGTAGTAAAACCATTTATTTTTATACAGGAAGAAAATGTCATGTCATAAGGGTGTGTACCCTGTTTTCAAGACAGTCCTGTTTCAGATGTTACAACAATCAGACATATATATTATCTCTACAAAAACATATAAATACATTATTAAAATTGCACATTACAATTCTTGCAATTAATCAACAATGACATTCTGTAATAAAAATAGATTTCAATTTATTGTTAAATTCACCACAAGATGTTAAAATGCGAATTGAATGGGGTAGTTTGTTCCACCTATCAGAAGCGTGGTGTTTTAAGATTTAGCTCCAGACTTGGTCCTTTGTCTCTACCCCCTGGGAATGCTGCCTCACTGGGTTCCCATGGTCATAATGGGCATTTAGAGCATACCATCCTTGCTGATGTCAGGCACTGTTCTCCCCACTCACGTGGGCCCCCCCAACTGCACTGCCACCTGTGGTCGCCCAGCTGGCATCATCACAGTGGCACCAGCAACCCACTCCTTGAATGCAAGTGTCCTGTGTCACGCTCAGTCCTCCTCCCCCAGCCAGACTGGCTATCCAGGTTCATTTCTAAACCTGGGTCACCACAGCCACAAGTAGTAGCTCTTTCACTGTGCAGGCAGACCTACTGACAGTGACTCTTTTCAAGTGAGACAAATGACTTGCTGCAATTAGACACTGCACCAAAATTGAAATTTTAACAAAAAAATCAACAGCATGTTTTTAGATAGTGTTTACCCAGGTCTAGTACTGGTGATGTCTTTTAGCCACCCATGTTACAGTACTTCCCCAAAATGGCTGGAAAGTTAGACAGGATCACCCTAAATGTTTTCATTCTAGAATAAACTGGTCATGATGCAAAACTTCTGTGAGCACAACATTCCTGCAAAATCCAATGCAAAAGATTGAACTTACAGACCTTTTATGAGCCAAGGACCTGTCTGCCTTTTTCTTCAGTATAAAGCATTTTGGGATACATGTGTATAACAGGAGCTAGAATGCACTGCATCAGATTGTATTCACAAACCCAGCCTAGAATTTTTCTTACAGTGGGATTAGCCACTTTTTTTACTCAGTTGTATGGCGGGGGGAGGGGCACTGAAGCACAGGGTAGGCATAAATACATCTGAGGTCACCAAGTGGCCTAATAGCTAATGTATTCACTCGCTGCATGTGGGTACTGGGTTTAGGCTGCAATCCTAGGTCTCTAGTCTGGTTGAAAGGGGGAGGGGGTATCTCAGTCCAGCTGGACAAACCCAACTGGTAACACATCAAATGAGCAAGGGAATTACGGAAACTGAAATTTGAGCGATGGCACTTCGGCGAATGTTAAAATGGCGAGGGTGAATTTGGGCACCCTGTGGTACAGGCGACAATTGCTTCCCACCTCCCTGAGGTGCTATGACCTCAGAGTTAGTTATATAAGTAAAGGGGGTGTGGGGGAAAAGCCCTCCAACAGAAAAGCAGTAATACAGTTGTCGACCTTACTGTAGGGTGCCCAAATTCACTGTCACCATTTTAACATTCGCCGAATTGCCATCGCTCAAATTTCAGTCACCGTAATTCCCTTGCTCATTTGACATGGAACCCACACAACCTCAATGGTAAGGGAATGGTGGCAGCTGTAACTAAATGGCTGCCCCCTAGTGGCTTGAGAGGAGGCTAACATTAAGCTGAAGAATCCTCTTATGGCTTCCTGATTTCAAGACATGCACATTGGGCTTAGAGCATTCCTGCAGAGGTAACCCCACCCTGCCCCTGTCACCTGAGTCCTCACATGCTCCATCGATTGCCTCCCTTTTGCTCCCTGGACAAACTTCATACTCCCCTCAAAGTAGTGTAAGGAGCTACTGTGGTACTGGCCCTAGTTAACCACAGTGTGACTCAGAAACATAGAATATTGGCCTTCATTTGTTTATTTAACATTTATTTTATCCAGGCAAACAAGCAGAGATCGACACACAGGGCTGGATTTTCAAACTGTCCATAAGCTTGTTTTCCTGCCACAACCTGAGGGCAAGGGAAGGGATCCATATGTACCAGCTGTTCTTGAAATCAGGGTAGTAAAAACCTCCTCACATGTGGAGTTTTCCATTCCTGAAGTGTGACCACAGTGGGTTAAACAGCTCTCTGATCATTTACAATGTCCCTCCTCAGTGACATTAGCAAACAGTCCCTGACATTCAGACTGTCACAAACAACTGAGGCCTAAAAAGAGAATTAAAGAAACAAACACATATGCCACTCATAATGTTTTATCTTTTAATTCACTGCTCCCCACTCTGTGACTCGGCTTCCTCACACTGCACATGTTCTACGGCCAGCTGCAGGGCTGCTACTATTCACATCACATGGACTCCCCAGCATGCCCTCACCCATGAGCTCCAGCTGTACTGGGAGTGGTGAGTAGGGGAGTGTGAATACCTTATTTCAAATTGTCGGCTGAGTATGTATATCCCTGTGCCAAACTATTTGTTATTCATGCTTCATTAGTCAATATTCAGCTGCTGGAACAGTGTGTAACAGTTCAAGACTCCTGAGACTTTCTGTCCAATCAGAGACCACTATAGAATCTCACCGAAGGAAGCCAAAGTGTGACCGAGCACTCGCAGAAGCTACAGGTAAAAGAGACAAATGTGTGAGCTCAGCTGCTATGAAGGAGCAATCTACAATTCTTCTATCCAGCCCACTTATTAAAATGAGCAACAATGAGCCAAGTAATCCTAGAACAACAGTGCGTATCCTGAAAATATCCTTCGATAGATGTGCACATGAACACTGGGAGATTTCAGAGGGGGCCGTGGTTTGTACAGAGCACCTGCAAACTGAACTGCATGCAAGGTTTGTAAAAGTGCTGGATAGCCACAGCCACACTTTTCAACCATGCTGGATCCCCAGTTCAAATGCGAGATCCTTCACATGGCTATCCATAGCTGCAGATTGAGTCACTTTTGGCAAGAGCTGTGTGATGAGCTGACAGATTGCATTGCAGATTGGTGCAACTGTCTGGGGAAGAAGCTTATGAGAAAGACGGAATAGCACCTGGCTAGTTCTGGTTCCAGTGGAGGAGGTGGAGAAGAAATCCCTGGTACTGGCAGCAGCACCCATGAGAGTGAGTGTGCACTTCTCAGCACATCATTATATCAAGAGCAGCAGCAGTCATTGTACTGTCTACAAAATCTCCTTTACTCTTTTAAGCTGTTTAAAATACTACAGCTTTAGTACACACAGGTGCGTACACACACACACACACACACACACACACACACACACACACACACACACGCTATGTGTGTCTACTGGCCTGTGGCCCCCTTCCCCTGTCTGTCTGTCTCTCTCTCTCTCTCTCTCTCAGAACACAGCCCTTATTTAGTTTCACTTTCTTTTCACTCTACTCATTCCCCTGATTAAAAAAAAAAACTAATTTTCACACTACTGGTGTACAGAAATTGATCCTCTCAGCTTCAGATTTAGAAAGGGAACAAAAGCTTAACTGTCAAGATTTCTGTTTTTTGTCTAATTTAAAAAAGTGGATGGAAGTGTATTGCTCTTTCTCAGCAGCTCAGGTATTTTTTTCTCTTGTCTGTAGCTTCTGTTAGAGCTGAGTCATACGAGTTGCCTTCAGTGAACTTTCAAACTGATCTCCAATTTGACATGAAGTCCCAGGAGATCTTGCATGCTCACCGAATAGCAAAATGCTAAATTGCTCTGAATAGCACTGATTATTCCTTTTTCTTCCTAAATAATGATAATGAATAGCCTATTAAATGTGGTATTCTGAAAATATTATTCCTTATTCACACACCCCTAGTGGTGATCCAGAGCCCAGCAAGAAGCCCAGTGTGCTTAGTCTCTCCTCGGCTGCCTGTAACCCTTCAGCTGCACCATTATAAACTCAAGATGTGGCCCCATATTGAGTGCTACCACTGCACTGCCAGGTCAGCCTCATCTTCAAGTGCATCTGAGAGACCAGCCGCACCCTGCTGCACTGCTGTGCTCTCAGGTACACTGCTTAGAAGTGCTACTGGGTGTCATGGGGGACCCAAGGATCATCAGTATCTGGAGGACATGTTCCTCAGGCTCCAGGGTCATGGTAGACTGTCTAGTGTAGCAACTGAATGGAGCACTTTGGGAGGGCAGGCTGTACCCTGTGCAGCCTGCATACTTCAGATATATTGATGATATTTAAGCAATATACCACAGCAGGGTGTGGGTCTATGGGTGGATTTACCATGCATGGTGTGGTTCAGTCATGAGACCATAGGCCAAGTGACTTAACCACACCAGGAGTGGTAAATCCACCCATATACCCACATCCCAGAGTGCAATATTGCTATTACACAATGTAGTCCTATTATACAATGTAGTCCTATTTTTTTAGGTAAAAAAGAAAGATAAATGATTGTTTTTATTTTAAATTGTTTATTTTTTGCAATTTATTATTGTGCCATATAAAGTAGTCCAGTGTTACTATGGAGATGCTGTTTGGAGATGCTGTGTGTTAAGGAGAGGAGATGGAGCTCTGTTTTTTAAATCACAAACAGCACTCCGTTTTTTAAAATCAGAAACAGCAGCGAGAGATTGGGAAATACTGGCAAAAAAACAGTTTTTTTTAATGTTAGTGTGTATGTTACACTAAGTAGAAAGGGTCAAGAGAGAAAGGAGAGAGTCCCTACTTTCGATATTGTTTCTTGTTGCCAGTTATGGTCCTGGTGTGAAGTGAGAATGTGTATCCTCTGCTGGCATGGCCCGTGAAACAATGATGTGAGAAATGCAGTCAAAAATGAGTACTTTTAAAAGAGAGAAATTTGTTTAGGAGTTATGCGAAACAGAGGGGGGCTGTACTTGAAAGACGGAGTTGGAAAAGGCCGGAGAGGGAGCTGGATGTGAGTAGAGAGTTAACAGACTGTTAGGTGGGTGTTACAGTAGGAGTGTTCATGTGGTGGTAAGATTAAAAAAAGTTTTGTTCTGGTATAGTGGGTTATGTTTCTGTTTTGTGATGCTGCACTTTGGGTTTGGAAGCCTCCCATTGCTGTCACAGTTTAACAGGGGTTGAACATGGCCTGTTGCCGTCATGGTTTAGCAGTGGTTCAACATGGCGGGTTCCGCTGTAGAGTTTGGGGGTTTGGATGGATTTCAGAAATGTGGCTGGCTGACACCTTTTCCAGTGGGTATACTGGAGGATTTACCATGCTGGCAAAGGTGCCAGCCAGCCAATCAGATTGTGGGGTTTCTGACTTTGGATTTACCCCAGTTGTATAATATATAATTTAGAATGAAGGCAATGGCATACTAAAATAATTCCATCGGGGCCTTAACAACTTCCAACATCCATTAAACCTTCTGTGGAGTTCTCCAGTATCAGCATCAATTTCCCAGACACCACAGTTACCATCAAAGGTGTAACTATACAGCTATGTACGTACAGAAAACCAACAGACTGAAATACATAAAACCAGCAAACACTCCAGACAATGAAAATCTGTAATGTACAGCCAAGCACTTTGATGACACAAAATCTATTCCTTTAAGAAAGACAGAGATAAACACCGTGGGCTGGGTTTTCAAAGGGTATTTAGAATGATGCAAGGTGTGCCAAACATTCACCTTGTGTCCAATCCAGGTGCGTCAAAGACTGTACGCCCCATTCTGCAAGAAACGTGTTCTCTGTGGCAAAGTCCCCCAAAATGACGCAAGAGGTCTGCTGCATCAAACATATGATGCATGGGATGAGAATAATGCAAGCTGAGAATGAGGCAAAGCTGAGACAAAAATACAATACACGAATGAAATGGAGCAAAAATTGCCACAGGATGGGTCAAAAATTTGATGCAGAGTGAAAATGATGCAAGTTGAGCCAAAAACATGAAGCAGGTTAAGTAAAAAGATGAAGCAAGTTTAGTCACAAAAATGAAGCAAACTGAGTCAAAAAACCCATGTGATGAATCAGTAAACACCTGTTATGATGATAATCATAAATATTTGGAGTCATGACTGCTTGATATTATGAATGCCCCCCCTCCTTTTTGGTCCAAGATTGCATACAAGCGTCAGGTGGCAACAGTATTTATCAACAACATTGCCCATGGATCTCTGGTATTTTCCAGAGACCTTATTTGTTTTATAACCAACCCCCCCCCCCCCGGCATAATCTACCCTCACCTTTATATGTTCCAGTGTCAGTTAGACTGGCTCTGGCTGGTCTAACAGTAGCATGCATCTTTGGCACACTATCAACAAGCTCCGTTACGACAAAGCGCACACTTTGATGCAAGCTTGACACAAGCCACTTTGGCACAGGCAGTTCTGTGTTTGAGTCAAGCAGCATTAGAAAATCAGAGTTGATGTATGTTTTAACACAGATTGCCCCTTTCGTCATTCTTTTATGGTGCAACCACCTTGTGTCATTCTTGATCCTTTGAAACTTGAGCCCCTTGTCTCAAACACTTGGTGAACAGAACTACTCACTGAAACTGACTGAGCTAAGTATTGAAGCGAAGTCTGATAACTTTGCATTTCACAAAGCTTCATGATGCTCCTG
Source organism: Neoceratodus forsteri (assembly GCA_016271365.2). Classification (NCBI taxonomy): domain Eukaryota; kingdom Metazoa; phylum Chordata; order Ceratodontiformes; family Ceratodontidae; genus Neoceratodus; species Neoceratodus forsteri. Next base: position 259,922,470 of record CM057456.1, read on the forward strand.
ATGGCCACACCAACTTTGTCAGCCCAGTTTTTTCTTTATAAACAAAACAGCACACTGTATGTTAATTTCCTATTTCCCAGATATTATTAAAATGTATCCCTCTCCCATGCCCTCAGCTAGAACCCTCTTCCCTCACTGCCCCAAGAGAATTTGTATTACAGCACACACACACAATTTATTTATTTTTATTTATGTATATGTTTATTTAGTTAGTTATTATTTATTTATTCATTTGAATTTTTTTTTCAACTAGGATAACCCCATAATATGCAGCACCTCTTTTTCATGGGGGCCCCAGGGAGGACAACACCAGCCAACAGGATATCATACCATAGGAAGCGCAGGACCCAGCGTTTAGCTTGTCTTTTACCAACAGAACCACTACAACTCAGTGTGTTCTAGATAACTGCTCTTTATTAAGTTTTTCATATTCAAAATGTGTACAGCATTACACCAGCATTGCTTTAGGAGGTAAGGATCAGGAAGTATAAGGAAACACAGAAGGAGCAGGACAGAGAACTGTACCAGTTAAAGTAGAAGGAAGCAGGGAAGGCAGTCAGAATAGCAAAGGCCCAAATCGAGGAAAAGGTAGCCAACTCCGTTAAGAAGGGGGATAAAACCTTTTATAGGTACATTAGGGAGCAAAGAAAGACTAAGGCAGGGATACTGAGGCTGAACAAAGAGGAAGGTTGTTGGGCAGAGAGTGACGGTGAAAAAGCAGGGATACTGAACAAATACTTCTGCTCAGTAGTCACAATGGAAAACCAGGGGGAAATACCTAATCCGGTCAATAGAAGCACTCTGGATAGGGGGGTTGATATTAGTCCTTTCACAGAAGAAAGGGTTCTGAAAGAACTCTTCAAACCGAAGGTGGATAAAGCAATGGGGCCTGATGGGATTCACCCCAGAATTCTAAAAGAACTAAGGGAAGAACTAGTAATACCACTGACTACCCTTTTTAATAAATCATGGGAGGATGGTGTGGTACCTGAGGACTGGAGGAGGGTGGATGTGATTCCCCTTCACAAAAGTGGGAACAAGACAGAGGCAGGAAACTACAGACCTGTCAGTTTGACCTCAGTGGTAGGGAAAATGATGGAATCACTTCAGAAGGAAAGAATTGTTGAGTACCTAGAGGCCAGTGGGGCACAGGACCCAAGGCAGCATGGATTCACAGTGGGAAGGTCATGTCAGACAAATCTAATTGATTTCTTTAACTGGGTAACCAAAGCAGTAGACCAGGGTGGGGCTGTGGACATGGCCTATCTAGACTTTAGCAAGGCATTTGACACAGTCCCACACAAAAGATTAATAAACAAATTAGCCAGCCTGGGAATGGGTCCCAGGGTGGTAGGCTGGGTAAAACACTGGTTGGATAATAGGACACAGTGGGTAATAGTAAATGGTGTCTACAGTGAAGAAAGCAGGGTTACTAGTGGGGTACCGCAGGGTTCAGTACTGGGGCCGGTCCCTTTTAATGTCTCTGTAAGTGACATTGCAGAGGGACTGGAAGGGAAAGTATGTCATTTTGCAGATGACACAAAGATCTGCAACAGGGTTGATACACAAGGTGGGGTGGAAAGGATGAAAAGGGACTTGGCAAGGTTGGAGGAATGGTCAAATGTATAGCAGGTTAGATTCAGTGTAAAGAAGTGCAAAGTAATGCACCTGGGAAACAAAAACCCAGGGGAAGAGTACACAATGGGGGGTGAGATACTGACAACAACAAAAATGGAAAGGGACCTGGGGGTAGTCATATCAGATGACCTAAAGGTGGGCCAGCAATGTGAGAAGGCAGTAAGGAGGGCTGGGGGGATATTGGGATGCATAGGGAGAGGCATCACCAGTAGAAAACAGGACGTTGTTGGCCCTCTGTACAGACAGTTGGTAAGACCACATCTGGAGTACTGTGTACAGATCTGGAGACCCCATCTCTGCAAAGACATAGACAGGGTGGAGGCTGTTCAGAGGAGGGCAACCAAAATGATGCAGGGTCTGCATCAGGAGACATATGAAGAAAGACTAAAGGACCTAAAGATGTATAGCCTCGAGGAAAGGAGGGAGAGGGGGGACATGATAGAAACTTTCAAATACCTCAAGGGAATCAACAAAGTCCAAGAGGGTAGCATCTTTCAGAAAAAGAGATGTGCAAAAACAAGGGGGCATAATTTGAAGATAGAGGGGGGATGGCTCAGAGGTAATGTGAGGAAGTATTTCTTCACATAGAGGGTTGTGGATACATGGCACAGCCTTCCTGAGGAGGTCATACAGTCAAAAACATTGGGGGAATTCAAAAAATGCATGGGACAGACATAAGGCAATTCTAATGGGGGGTAGGAGGAAGTAGGCAGTTGGTTAACTAGGATCTGCAACTTATCCATTAGGTCGGGAAATGGGCAGTCTAGGTGGGCCAAGCGGTCCTTATCTGCCATCAAATTTTATGTTTCTGTGTAAATAGAAGCTGCTCAAACAGCTCAGATTTTCATACCCCTATCCACAGGTGCTTTTGACAAAGCATAAAGAGCAGTTATCTAGAACACACTGGGCTGTAGTGGCTCTGCTGGTAAAACACAAGTCAAGTGCTGGGTCCTGTACTTTCTGCAATTTGGATAATGAACTTTCAAGAATTATGCCAAAGACATTGGCCCTTCCTCAGGTTCTCATACTGTAGTCCAGCAGGAATAGTTACATGTAGCCTAAAATATGCACTGGAAAGAAAAACTGAAGAGGTAAGTGGATCCATATAATTATATTAGATAATATAATGGAGCTGGACACTGATTGTGTTATTTAAATTGAAACACTACACACTTCCCCCAGCCCATTCATTTGCCTGAGCAGAAATAACTGTTCTTGAACACCCCCACACCTGGTAGTCACCCTTTAATGCTTGCATCCCTCTGTCCATGTCCCAGAATAAACTTTTTTCTACCCATAAAAATAAAGAAAACCATCTCTTATGAGAACGAGACTGACTTGCTCTTTCTCTGGCAAAGGTCACTGTAGGAAGAATGAATGATGTGAATGATGACATTTACTTTATAGTGACACTGAACTAGTTAAAACGGTTGTCAGTCAGGGCTCACTATAGGGTAAACATCATAATTACTCTGGATATTTATGTCAGACTTCAGACATCTTCCATTGCAGCTTGCTGCAAGTACTGTGGAAAGACAAGTGTGTCTCATGCGACATTTGTGGAGCCTGCAGGCTCTTGAGTCCCTTTATCTCAGAATTGGGGAAAGCACTGAGTGGGCTGTTCTTGATGACATGACATTTGGATTTATCCTTTAGTTGTTCATACTGTCTGTGCACACCTTTTACTCATTTTGGTGGCAAAACATACATGATACCTCTGGTAATGTTGGTCTGTACTGGAAATAAAAACTGATCATGAGAAATTGACTAAAGTCCCCCACGTTTTATTCTGCTGTGGCAAGAACTGGCAAACTCTGTTTATTCATTTGAGAAATGTACCTTTGCCCTACAGGACATGACAAACATATTCAGAATAGATGCCTATGATGGATTCTGAATTCTGTTGTCTTTTTCCATTCATTGAACATGGGTGTGTCTAACAGTGCTTATATAGGGTCTCTTCTCTGCCCAGGCCAGGGCTTCTCTTCCCTAGCTTGCTGCTGTCTTGCCTTCCCCACTGCTCAGTTTGGAAGATACTTTTGCCCGAGGTGTTTTCTAAATTTGTAGTTTCTATTATTTTTTTAACTTGAAATTTATTAAACAGTTTTTCTTTTTATACAATATACATCTCCACTTGTGATATACAATACAAAACAGTACATTATATTACACTTAGCACCCCATAGTACAGGACTTCAAAGGCAGATTGAAACACCCCTCCCACTTGACTTCCTTCCCCAACAAACACTGTCGGCTCCATGGTACTTCAGGTTTTACAGTCCCACCCTCACAAGTCCGGTTCTATACTAATAGTGCACCTGAGAACTAGGGTACTTTATGCAGTGGCAGACTGAGACCTTGGTGCACCCTTGCACCACACCCCTTTAGTGAAAGGATGCGCACGCCACCCCTTTGATGAGTCACAAACTGCAAGTAAGTCTTGCAGTGCAGGCTGTACAGCAGCAGTATTTTGTCCTGCTTGCTGGTGTTTCTTGTCTCTCCAGCCATGCCCCATCCCCCAGCAGCATTCTGTGATGGTTCCTGTGGCACTGCACTGAGCCCCACCAGCTGTGATGTGTCCTGGCTTCCTAAGAGTCATCTGAACTTCCTAATGATAGGCTAATACTATACATTAGACAGGGGATGATGGGATCCATGGGCTTCTCAAACCCATAGTTGGCCTGGATTTAGTTCCTTGCTTTGTTCTAGTAGGAGGACTTGGACACATTGCCAGTGATTGCTGCTCAAGCAGTACCAGCAGTGGCAGCAACAATATGTCTACCTGGATGCAGCATTCATGGAGTCAGATCAGAATCAATCATGAGCTGCAGCACCTTGAAGAGTGTCTGTAACATTGAGAGTGCACGGATCAAAACCTTTTTGCTTCACAGTAGTGTGGCCGGTCATGTTACCGAGGGAGCAGCGTGAGAGTGAATCCCAGCAAAAAAAATCTGTAACTCCAAAATCAAAGCTGATGGCCCTGAACTAGGTCTGCTTTCTTCAGGAAAGTTGTGTCCCTATGACTTAGTTGTTTCTGAAGATCACTTTGTGAGAGTAACAGCAGGACTGTATTATCAGCATAGGCCAAGATCCGTACTAGTTAATTCCTAATTTTCAGTGGGTTTAAGTTACAGTACTATTAAAATATTCACCTAAAATGTTGTTAATCTATTTCTTGAAAAGAAAGAGGGCCAGATAACATCCCTGCCATTCTCCCTTATTATTTATTTAGTTTTTGTTGACTGGGTAAGTGAACTAGACAAATTCTGCCTATTTTCAGGCACGACCCGGGGGAAGGGGATACAGATGAATGCCAACTGACCTTGAACCAGATTAAGCTGTTGGTGGTATTTTAGTGAATATTAGTTTGAAAGGTATCAGTTAGTTCCCCCACATCAGTCTTATTTTACTTTTGATCATGTTCATATATTGTATGCATGCTTTTAATAACATTTGACAGCCCTTGCTCAATTGAATAATTTTTTAAGTTCGGTTTTCTACTGTTTCATGACAGTGAGTCACACATTGCTCTTACATCAGCAAAAAAAATGTATAGCTTTGGTGTTTTTGTTTTATAGTCCTTATATCTTATATGATTCAAGGTAGCTCCATGTTTGACAGTTGAGAAACTGGGACTAAAACCATCATTTTCATATATTCATACAAAGATTCATACATCATCTTATTCTCACTTTCCCATACTTTTTCAAGCCTTTCAATGTTTATTTTAGAGAATATTTTTGCTATGTTGTTGAGCAGACTAATTGTTCTTTCTAATCATTTTTTGGTTTGTGTGACTTAACTTTTTAAGGCTGCAGTGGGCATAACCCTGTAGATCTCTTGCTATGTGAAAATTACTCCAGCATTCCTTGTGACCAAACAACATGATGGAGTGCCAACACAGTTGCCTCTGTGTCTGTGAAGCACTCCACACTGTATTATTTTACTCTTGGTGGTCAATTTCAGTTTTTATTATTATACATATCCCCCAACCTGACCCTCTCTCTCAGCACCCCCCCCCCCAGAAACATAATAGTGACACTGGGAGTGTCCAATCCCCCAGTGTCCCTATCACAAAATCCTGTTAGTGACCCCTTTCCATCCACTCCCGTGCATGGGCGGTTATTTCTGCTTTTTATTTATTGTTTCCTTTCCCCACCCAACCCTCCCTCTCAGCATCCACCGCCTCCTCCCCACACCCAGAAACATAACCATGGCACTGGGGGTACACAATCCCCAGTACAGGAATCCTCATTTTATTTGTTTCTCCCACCCCACCCTCCCTCTCCACACCCATCACCCCACTACCCCCTCAGAAATGTAACCATGGCACTGGGGGTGCCCAATCCCCCAGTGCAGGAATTCTCATGTGTTTGATTTTGTTTTGTACCTGTAAAACAACAAAAAGTCCACTGATGTCCTTTGTGGCCATTGCACTTTTTAACCTGTAAAAAATAATGTCCATTGATGTCTTTTGCAGCTGTTGCACTCCCCACCCAACCCTCCCACTGAGCACCCACCATCTTGCACCCTGGCCCTTACTTACCCATTGGGGGTCGAATGACATAATCCTGTCTGGACTGCAGGCACGTCTTCACTCATCAAAGCTGGACTGCACACTGAAGAAACAGGCATGTGGTTCAATGTATTTCAATGGGGTTTTGAACTTAGAAACATAGAAACATAGACTTTGACAGCAGATAAGGACCGCTAGGCCCATCTAGTCTGCCCATTTCCCTACCTACAAGATAGGCCGCAGATCCTAGTTAACCAACCGCCTATTTCTTCCTACCCCCCCCCACAAGAATTGCCTTATGTCTGTCCCATGCATTCTTGAATTCTCCCACAGTTTTAGACCCCACAACCTCCTCAGGAAGGCTGTTCCATGCATCCACTACCCTCTCTGTGAAATAATACTTCCTCACATTGCCCCTGAACCGCCCTCCTTCTATCTTTAAATTGTGTCCCCTTGTTCTTGCAAGTCTCTTTTTCTGAAAGATGCTACCCTCTTGGACTTTGTTGATTCCACTGAGGTACTTAAAAGTTTCTATCATGTCCCCCCTCTCCCTTCTTTCCTCATGGGTATACATATTAAGCTCCTTTAGTCTCTCCTCATACGGCTTCTCTTGCAGACCCTGCACCATTTTAGTTGCCCTCCTCTGGACTGCCTCTATCCTGTCTATGTCCTTGCAGAGATGGGGTCTCCAGAACTGGACACAGTACTCCAGATGGGGTCTCACCAACTGTCTGTACAGAGGGATAACAACTTCCTGTTTTCTGCTGATGATGCCTCTCCCTATACATCCCAGTATACCCCCAGCCCTCCCTACTGCCTTCTCACAGTGGCTGAGTGGCATAACTTGGACATTTTGTTTATATTTTTGGCCCAAATTTTCAACATGCCTTTTTTGGGACCCTGCCTCATGAACAATTGCACTGTCACTAGGCAAATCTGTCCTGAAACATGATTTTGCAGTCTGTGCACAAAATCACCTTTTGGGCAGAAGTTGAAAATTTGATCAGCCCTTGTTCTTGAGGTGGGGTCATAAGAAGGCTATGTAGAAAATTTGGTGTAAAAATATTAAAAAACAACAAAGTTATGAGCCTACATTGAATTTTGTGAACACAGGCTCATAACTTTGGTAATTTTCAATATTTTGACCCCAACTTTACTACATAGCCATATCTTTACAGCACCTCATGAATTTGATAGCTGTAATTTTTCAGATCCTGGCCAAAATGTTTTTTCACATCCTGAAAGGTGATTTTGCAGTCCCTGCATGAAATCACCTTTCAGGCAGGAGGTGAACATTTTCTCTGTCCCTGTTCATGAGATGGGGTCATAAGAAGGCTATTTTTGAAATTTGTATATACAAATATTAGAAAACAACAAAGTTATGAGCCTACATTGAATTTTGCTAACACAGGTTCGTAACTTTGGTAATTTTCAATGTTTTGACCCCAAATTTACAACATAGCCATTTCTTTACAGCACCTCATGAATGTGACAGCTGTCATTTTTCAGCTCTGGTCCAAAACATGTTTTTGCATCCCAAAAGTTGATTTTGCAGTCCCTGCACAAAATCACCTTTCGGGCAGGTTATTGAACATTTGCTCTGCCCTTCTTCATGAGGCAGGGTCATAATAAGGCTATTTTGAAAATTTGGCGTACAAATATTACAAAACAACAAATCTATGAGCCTATGTTACATTTTCCAAATGCAGGCTCATAACTTTGGTAATTTCAATATTTTTACCCCAAATTCCTCCCATGCAGCCCTATCAACTTTGGCCAGATTTATTTATTTTTTTTTAACTTGGACTGTTATTACCTTTCCATCCCTCCAAGATAAACTCTGTAGTTAAGATTAAATTATAATAGAATATGCATAAAATCAGTGTGCATCATTCATTGATTATTTTAAATACATTATCAGGAAATGTGGTGCTTTACCTGATTTTAAATCTTGATGAACATTGCAAATTTCATGTCTGTGATATTATTTACTAAATGGGCTCCAACCTCTTGCTTGTATAAATTGACTTTAATATTTGCTTCATCTTGCTCATAACAAAATTTCTTAAAACAAAAGGGTTGAAGCAGTATAAGGGTGCAACACAGAGCCATCACAATAATCAGGGTTAAGGAAGACTCATGGTTTGTGGAGATACTAGTGGCCTTTAACATGCTCACACTAGAGAATGGGAGGATGAAAGGGGACATGATCTCTCTCTTTTTCACATACACAAGGGTATCAATAGATCAAACAGGTAAAGATATTTGGATCTGATGTCCTCCAGGAGGACATGGTGACATGCCATGAACCTCAGAGGTGGTAAATCAGGGGTAGTATTTGAAAGAATCACTTCCCCCTTTCTCCTCAGCTGGTTCCCATTCACCTCACTAATCCAGTAGCCGTCACTTGGGTTTACCATCCAGTTGTCATACAGTGCCCCCGGATCCTCCCTCCCCCCATGGAGGGGCCTCAAGGGGATCACACACCTGGGAGGAGGCAAAGAAAGGGATGTGGCAGGGGACAGCTCAGTAGACAGGGCAGGGCCTGTGAGGGAGTATGGCATCACCCAGCATGGCCTCAGCTTTTTGCACTGGTTTTCTCCCTTCCCCTCAGGTGCCCCATGGGCAAGGAGTGAAGGGGACACATGCAAGCATCTTAGTCATAACACCCCCTCCCTCCCACAGCGGCTCTACTTGCACTACCACCTGTGGTCACCCAGGTGGCAGTATTACAGCAGAGTCCATCATCCTCTCTCCCCAGAGGAGGAGAGTGTTCTGTAGGGCACTCAATCCTCCTCCCTCTGCCTGACTCCTGAGTGACCCAGGTGCACTCCTGAATCCAGGTTGCTTGCATGGCAGCAGGTGAGGTGCCAGTGCCTCAGCCCTCTGTGCCACTGGGCTGGTCACAAAGAACCACTTAAGAGGGTGATAAACCTAAGGAACAACCCATACACATTTCTGCTTACAAAGGAAATTACTGTATACCATGGATAGTACAGTGGTGAAGGAGCACCTTTAAATTAGTTCATGGTTGCACACTATATCTTACTAATACCACTTTATGACCTGGGAGAAGACATGATAGACAGAGAGTCCCTTCCAGTTTTATGCTACATGCATAATTTTATTACTGCTACTGTCTCTATCCCGGGATCTTTTCTATACGTCTGCTGGAGACTGTTTAGAGGAGGGCCACTAAGATGATCAAGGGCCAGCAGGGTAGAGCTTACAAGGAGAGGCTGGGGGCCCTGAACATGCACTCCCTGGAGGAGAGGCGAGAGGAGGCATGACTGAGACCTTCAAGTACTTGAAGTGAATAAATAGGGCAGATAAGAAGGGGCTCTTTAAGCTAAGTAGCTGTGTACCTTGACTAGAGTTTGCTTGTGAACCATGGAAACCCATGTTTGGGCAGACTGAGGAGGGGGGCTTATGCCATTGTGGATCTAAGGCACTTAGCTCCCAAAGAGGAACAGAGAGAGAGCATGCTCAGATATGGCATATGCACACCCCCTGCTGGCTGACTGAGAAGCAGGATTGGGGTCAGCTGTGAAGGCAGCCCCCTCACCTGCTTTCCAGCCTGGAGGAAGGGGGCAGCCATGGTGACCCTGATCTTCAAGGTGTGGGATGGGAGAAATGGGAATGAACACAGTCTTGTCACTGTAATGGATGATAGTGGTCCATGCATGAGTTTTAACACTCATAATGTACTTTTACAAGTATCTTTATCTGTATATCCTTGGCAAAGCTCAACTCTGAAAATGGAAACATGTTGCTTAAAGCTTATCATGATGGGTACATAAAGAAATACAATTAAATGAGGTGAAAATGAAAAAGCAAATAAGAAGGATTATAGCAGGTTCAACAAGGAAGCAGAGTTGAAAGAAAAAAATATATACTGTACAAAACTAGAAAGCACTTAGCAAAGCTAAGTTAACAGTCATGCTATTAGGTTCACTGATCTTAGCTGGACTTTAAAATATAAATGTTTTAATGCTGCTTTAAGAGCCTCGGTGACAAGATACTGTATGCCTTTTTTAGTATACAAAATTCTTCGAATCCGCTTTTCAGTGCAGGTATCCATGAACCATAACTTTAAACAGAGATTCTAGTGAATGAGACATATTACACTGGAAAAAGTATCATACAAGAGTTATGACATGCGTGTTAAAAACATCACGCTTACAAGATTCCAATCTCATTACTACATAGGGTTTGAAAGTCACAAAGGGATGAAAATGTTGCATTGCTTTTATTGTTTTCTACTTTGCTCTAACCCCCCCCCCCCCGCTTCTACCCACAAGATCCAAGGACAAGCTAAAGGTCTGGGATCATGCCCTGCTGCAACACAGAAACCAAGCACTCCAGTCCAGTCCAGAAAAAGTTAATACCTTCTTAATGGCTACATATGCAAGCATGTGCTGGGCACTAGTGCACTCACAAAAAATACTATTATTGTAGCATGCTATGCAAAACCACAAAAAATACAAAGAGAACAGAAATTTGTGAATGCACCTCTACCATACCTACGAGAACCCCAGTGTTTTGAGGGCGGATACTCTTCCTCAGGGGGCTGGAGCCATGTGCCATGGGTCTACTGCTTCAAGCTACAGTCCAGAGTTATGCCCCAGAGGTCTGCTGCTGCAGGTAGGTCTCTCAAGATCAGTAGTAACTTTCTTTATGCAGGGCCCTAAAAGTCATGCCTGAAGTATAAACTGAGTCATAACTTTCCTTGCACAAGGCCCCTGACCTACTACTTGAAGCAGCAGACCCATGGGGCAAAGCTCCAGACCTGTAGCTTGGCCTTGGCTCATGATGGGCAGAGGCTGGGGTGACAGGCCTGGGCTGGCTTATATTCTACTTCTTGTGAGCTTGAGACATGTGCTAACAAGGTTCCCATTTGGGTTTGAAAACATTGTCCATTCCCATCTTGTACTGCGAGTACCACACAGCAGTCACTTGTCCGGGCAACACCACCAATTCTGGTGAGTGCATGTGGGAGGGGGGATGTGTAAATATGTAAAATCCAAATTACACATTTCAAAGGTGCACACTGGGATGGAGGTAGAGCCTTGTAATTACACTAGCTGCTAAACTGTGGGACTGCTTGTGCAGTGAGACAGGCTCCTGCAGCAGATGTAGTGTTTCTACAGCATTTGGAATGAGCTAGAAATTTGTTCTTCACCTCTGCTAACATCTCACCAGGAAGTGATCTGGTAATTGTAGTTCTATTAGAGCACAAATTGAACTACAGTGCCAGCTTTGCAGTGTTATTTTACTAGTTTATGTAACTGATATACTATAGTTCCCTAGGAAGGAGAACAGTTGTTTTTCATCATTATACTCCCGTTCTAGTGGGGAAATTTGTGTTTTTAAAGTTCGTGTTGAACAGTGGAAATTCTGATCCTGAATTCTACTTCTAGATCTCGGGAGGCTTAAAATCTCACCCCTCTGTGAGTGGGGTGAGCTCGAGCGGGGCGAGCGCACGGTACTGAGCGTGGAGATGCGCACAGAGAAATGCTTGTCAGTGCATGTCGTGTGTCTTGCATGTTCTGTGTGCTCCAAGGGATTGGAGGCCATGACTCCAGTGAGTACATTATAATTGCTATACCCTGTTTTATTAGTGAAAGTCTCCCAGTAACACTTGACCATCCAGCCTACCTAACACACTATTGAGACTGAATAGTCGGATCTATACTCGTGATTTTGTTAACAATGTTAACACAATTAAAACACTTGATGGTGATGTGGGTACAAGATGTAGGCTGTGTTGTATGTACCAGCTTACTGACACTAAAGACCAGACTGATACCTACATATCCACCAAGTGTATACACATCAAAACACTTGAAAGTAAAATAACTGAGATTACTAACAAACTAAAGTGTTTTGAACAGCATCAAAACAAAGTGAGGGAACAGTTACAGAGACTAAACAATACCACTTTCTCTCCTCCACTACCAAAACAAAGTATTACTCCTTCTAATTCTGTTTCCTTAACAATCCCTAGGGACATTCCCATAGTGCAACAAAAAAATATGAATATAAACCTGGGGACAAAAAAAGAACTAGAGAGGAAAATCATGATGAAAACCTCCCAGGTACTTCAGGTTGGACTGACATAACTACTACCCATCCCATAAAGAAAGGCAGAAGAGCAATGACCTTTGCAATTCTTCTTAGTAACAGATTTAAAGCATTATCAGATGATAATACTGTAGATGATGTAAATGTTACAGGCCCCCTCCCTACCCAAACAAATAAGTAACAGTGCATTTGTACTGTCGGCCTCCAATTTATGTGAAGCTAGTTCTTCGGGAACTTCCCCCCATCAACTCCAACACTAGTTATTGTAACCCCCAACACTGATGAAATGGAATTAGAAAATAATAATGATATAACCCAGCATTCTTCTGCCCCATCCAGAATAATATCTCATTGGTCACACAATACACAGTACCAAGCACCAATGCTGTAACCGCAACTGATTTTTTGAAGGGCAATATAAATGTTTCATCTCCCCCTGTATGTGAACCATGACAAATGTATGTTTTAGGAGACTCTATTACAAAACATCTGGACAGAGTACTTTGTGGTCAGGACAAAGCCAACAGGGCCAACTGCAGTTTTGGGGGCATAAAATAAAAGATCTCACTGGAATGTTAGATAACATCTTGAGTGGTGCAGGCCATAATAACCCTTTGGTCATAGTTCATGTTGGCACTAGTAACATCACCAATTCTACTGTGGGCAGTATACAAGCTGTCTTTGCTGACCTCTGCAACAAGCATAAAGCTAAAGGCTGCAGTATATACCTTTCTGAAACTCTGCCTGTACCCACAGCATGATATTTCATCAACCTTAAATAAAAATGATCAATGAATGGCTTCGTAAATGGACCCTTCCCAAAGGATATAATTGTCTAACACACTGGGAGGAATTTGAGCACCAGAAAAATCTGTTTAGTTGGGATGGACTTCATTTGAGTTGGCAGGGTAACTACCTGATAGGAAAACAAATTAAATCCACCATTGAAAAACATTTAAACTAGTAAATAGGGGAGAAGGGGGAGTTAATTATATTTAAACCCCTATTATCAATGGTCAAGCTTTACCAGGGCAAAGTCTAAGAATAATGAGCTTCAGTGCTCACAGTCTAAATGCAACTATGTTTGCAGAGCTGAATGTCATAGCACTGCAATCACCGAGACCTGGTAGGATAACTCCAGTAAATGGTTTACCAATTTAGATGGCTTTAGCTAATTAACCATGACCACTCTGACGAAAGAGGAGGAGGAGTGTGTATCTATATAAAACATGATTTAGACTCTCATCAAGTTCATCCCCAAACCACCAACAACTGTGAGGTAGAAATAGTATGGGTCCAAGTAATAATTAACAAAAAGAAAGAACATGTTATACTGAGTAACTGCTACAGGCTTCCTAATGCATCCACTGAATATAGTGAAGCTATTAACACAGAGATCACTTATTTTGCAGAAAAAGGGAAGGTCATTATTCTTGGAGATTTTAACTATCCGTGGATAGATTGGGACACCCTAACTGGATCCAGCTACTCCAAACATATTTTTATCAGTTCTGTAGCTCTGGTAGGTTTAGACCAACTGGTTACCAAACCAACAAGAGGTTCTAATACTTTGGACCTCATATTAACCAACTATGATGGTTTGATCAACAATGTTGAGGTTAAATCACAACTGGGGGCAGTGACCATAACATTATATCCTTTATTCTAAAATTGGATCATCGAACATATACTCAGCCACAGATAATTAATTTATAACGGAGCTAATTATTCTTGGATAAAGCAGTATTTAGACAATATTATATGTGACATCGAGTTCCAGCATGCATCTACATACGAGTGCTGGAATATATTCAAAAAGCACGTCCTTAAAGTGGAATCTTTATATGTACCATCAATAGTCAAACATAAAAAAAGGGTAGAATTCCATTATGGTTAACTAAATCAATAAAAAACAGATAAAGGTTAAAGAAAAGGCATACAAATTATTAAAGACTAGGAATTTACCTGGGGACCTTACTAATTATAAAAATAAGCTGCGTGTTTTGAAACAACTAATTAAAAAAGAGAAGGCCCAAGTTGACCTTAGAACAGCACATACCAAAGATAATTTTAAAACCTTTTACACTTGTGTTACTAGAAAAAAAAAACAATACTCAACAACTAGGGCCAATAACTGTTGCAGATGCTACAATTACAGACGATAACATTATTGCACAAGAATTCAATAATTATTTTTGTTCAGTCTATAATACAGACAGTTGATTATGCCCAGATAATTGTAATGCTGAGTATAATGCCACATTTTCTAGTGAAGAAATAGAAATAGTGCTTAATAAGCTTAGAAATAACACTTCCACTGGTGCTGATCAAATGAGTCCTGGACTACTAAAGGAAACAATAAACAGTGTGCTACACCCACTCACTGTAATATGTAATAAATCAATCTGTACTGGTCAGATTCCTCAGGACTGGCGTAACTGTATTGTAGTTCCAATTTACAAAAAGGGTGCAAAGGATAATGTATCTAACTTTAGACTGATTAGCCTCACTTCAGTTATAAGTAAGACTATGGAGCAACTAGTCAAAAATAAAATCGAACAAACTCAGATCATTAAAATTTACTGATAATTCCCAACATGGCTTTACCCAAGGTTGATCTTGTACTACCAGACTTCTGGCCTTTTACAATATCATGGGAAACATAGAAACATAGAAACATAAACTTTGACGGCAGATAAGGACCCATCTAGTCTGCCCATTTCCCTACCTACAGGATAGGCCGCAGATCCTAGTTAACCAACAGCCTATATCTTCCTGCCCCCCACAAGAATTGCCTTATGTCTGTTCCATGCATTCTTGAATTCTCCCACAGTTTTAGACCCCACAACTTCCTCAGGAAGGCTGTTCCATGCATCCACTACCTCTCTGTGAAATAATACTTCTTCACATTGCCCTGAACCGCCCTCCTTCTATCTTTAAATTGTGTCCCTTGTTCTTGCAAGTCTCTTTTCTGAAAGATGCTACCCTCTTGGACTTTGTTGATTCCCTTGAGGTACTTGAAAGTTTCTATCATGTCCCCCCTCTCCCTTCTTTCCTCAAGGGTATACATATTAAGCTTCTTTAGTCTCTCCTCATACGGCTTCTCTTGCAGACCCTGCACCATTTTAGTTGCCCTCCTCTGGACTGCCTCTGTCCTGTCAATGTCCTTGCGGAGATGGGGTCTCCAGAACTGGACACAGTATTCCAGATGGGGTCTCACCAACTGTCTGTACAGAGGGATAACAACTTCCTGTTTTCTGCTGCTGATGCCTCTCCCTATAGATCCCAGTATACCCCGGCCCTCCCTACTGCCTTCTCACATTGCTTGCTAACCTTAAGGTCATCTGATATGATTACCCCAGGTCCCTTTCCTGTTTTGTTGTTGTTACTACCTCCCCACCCATTGTGTATTCTTCCCCTGGGTTCTTGTTTCCCAGGTGCATTATTTTGCACTTTTTTGCATTGAATCCTAGCTGCCATACGTCTGACCATTCCTCCAACCTTGCCAAGTCCCTTTACATCCTTTCCACTCCTCCTTGTGTATCAACCCTGTTGCAGATCTTTGTGTCATCTGCAAAAAGGCATACTTTTCCTTCCAGTCCCTCTGCAATGTCACTGATGAAGACATTAAAAGGACTGGACCCATCATGAACCCTCGCGGTACCCCACTGGTAACCGCCCTTTCTTCAGAGTGACTCCATTTACAATTACCTTCTGTGTCCTGTTGTCCAGCCAATGTTTTACCTATGCTACCACCCTGGGACCCACTCCCAGGCTGGTTAATTGACTAATAATCTTTGTGTGGGACTGTGTCAAATGCCTTGCTAAAGTCTAGGTAGGCCATGTCCACAGCCCCTCCCTGGTCTACTACTTTGGTCACCCAGTCAAAGAAATCTATTAGATCGTCTGATATGACCTTCCGCTGTGAACCCATGCTGCCTTGGATCCTGTGCTCCACTGACCTCTAGGTACTCAATTATTCTTTCCTTCAGAAGTGACTCCATCACTTTCCTACCACAGAGGTCAGACTGACAGGTCTGTAGTTTCCTGCCTCTGTCTTGGTCCCACTTTTGTGAAGGGAATCACATCTGCCTTCCTCCAGTCCTCGGGTACCACCATCCTCCCATGATTTATTAAAAGAGTAGCCAGTGGTTTCACTAGTTCCTTCCTTAATTCTTTTAGAATTCTGGGGTGAATTCCATCAGGACCCATTGCTTTGTCCACCTTCAGTTTTGGGAGTTCTTGCAGACCCTTTCTTCTGTGAAAGGACTGGGATCGACCCCCTATCAAAGTGCTTCTGTTAATTGGATTAGGCACTTCCCCCTCCTCTTTTGTGAATACTGAGCAGAAATATTTGTTCAGTATCCCTGCTTTTTCACTGTCCCCCTCTGCCCACCCACCGTTCATTCTATTCAGCCTCACTTTCCCTCCTTTTGTCTTTCTATGCTCGCTGATGTACCTATAAAAGGTTTTATCTCCCTTCTTAACTGAGTTGGCTATCTTTTCCTCAGTTTGGGCCTTTGCTATTCTGACTTCCCTCCCTGCTTCCTTCTGCCTTAACTGGTACAGCTCTCTGTCCTGTTCCTTCTGTGTTTCTTTATACTTCCGGAATGCTATCTTTTCTTCCTGACTTTCACAGCCACCTCTCTTGAGAACCATAGTGGCTTTTTTCTTTCGTTTTGATTTGTTTATTTGCTTCACACAAGGCTTGTTGCCTCTGTGATGGCAGTTTTGATAATTCCCATTGTTGCTCCACCTCCTTCTAGCCTGTTTGCTAGTGCTTTTCTGAGGCACTCTCCATCTTGCCAAAGTCAGCCCTCCTAAAGTCCAGTACCCTCACTTTTGTATGGCTTGACTCTGTAGCTGAGTTTAACGTGAACAACACTGTTTGATGGTCACTTGTCCCCAGATGGCAACCCACTTCTAGATCTGAGATCCTCTCACTGCCCCCCCGTTTGAGAGTATGAGGTCTAAGATTGATCCCTCACGAGTGGATTCTGAAACTAGCTGTCTAATGCCTGCCACCTGTAGGGCATCAAGAATGGCCCTGCTCTTGGATGTGGCTGCAGCAAATGTGCTCCAGTTAACATCTGGCATATTCAGGTCTCCCATCAACAGTATCTCCCCTTTCTCTGCCATTCTAAGAATGCCTTCCATCATATCCTTGTCCATTTCTTCCCCCTGACATGGGGGTCTGTACACAACCCCTGTGCGGATTGTGGTGCCTTTTCCAGTCTCCAAGGTGACCCACAGTGCCTCCTCTCCTCCCTGTTTACTCTTTTGTTCAGTTGCTTTTATCCCTTCCTTTACATAGAGAGCTACTCCTCCCCCCTCTTCTCCCCTGCCTGTCTCTCCTGTAAGTTATGTACCCTGGTATGTTAACATCCCAGTCATGGTTCTCTGTGTACCATGTTTCTGTGACTGCTACAATATCCAGGCATCCCTCTTCCATTAAGGCCACCAGCTCAGGGAGCTTGTTGCCCAGACTACGGGCATTGGTACTCATTACCCTCCATTTTCTGATGGCCTTACCCCCTTTTGCCCCATCCCTGTCCTTCTTGCCTTTGTCACTTTCTTCATTTACCCCTGCCCTTCTCCCTATCAACACCTCCATGTTGGTGTTTGCCACACTTACTACCGTGATTGTTTGGGGGCTAGGATTTTCCTGCTCCTTTCCAGTGCCTCCCCCCTTGGCTAGTTTAAAAGCTTGCCAATGAAGCATTTAAACCTATCACCTAGGATCCTGGTTCCCCTCCCAGACAGATGCAGCCCATCATGCCAGTATAGGCTTGCATCACTCCAGGTGGACCCCCAGTCCCCAATGAAGCCAAACCCTGAGCTCCACACCAGTTTTCAACCACTGATTGAATCCCATGGTACAGAACACCCTAGCCTCTCCTATGCCATAGATGGGTGGCACCTCAGAAAAGGTTACCGTGCGTGCTACTTGACTAAGGCCCCTCCCCAATTCCACAAACTCTTCCTGCACTTCTCTAATCCCTTTCTTAGCCAGGTCATTTGTCCCTAGGTGGACAATGACATCCAGCTCCCTCCCCTGTGCAGCTGCTCTGGCAATCCTGAGGATTCGCTCCCTGTCCCTCCAAGCCATGGCGCCAGGCAGGCACCTTACCTCCCTCTCCCCTTCCTTGCCCAGTTCTACCTTCCTGACAATGGAGTCCCCCACCAGGAGTTGTTTCCTTCCCCTGCAGGGTCCCCTGCCACCCTCCTGTGGGTCTCCTTTGTGGAGGTTCCCAGCATCCTCCTTGGTCTTCACTGTAGGTGCCTCCATAGAGGAACCATACTTTGCCAGAATGGCATAGGAATTGTGGAGAGGTACAACTGGAGGGATGTGCCTCTGTTCCACCACTCTCACCCTCCCTGAGCCCACTGTGGTCCAACCGCTCCTCTTTCTTGGCAACCTCTGAGGCAACGGCAGTGGCACTGGTGGTCCCTGGATGGAAGAGGAGGTCCCACAAATCCTGGCCAACTCAGTCTGGAGATGAGCAACCTCCTCCCTCAGCCCAGAGAGGTGCCTGCAGATGGGACAACACCGCATCCTCCAGAACATCTCCTGGAAGACTGCTGCTCACAGCCACTGCACTGCACCACTCCAATCATGTCTTATTTCTGGCCCTTAACTGTTTGCAATCCTTACTCTTTCCTCTGTTTTTCTCTCTCCTTACTTTCTGCCTGTGTGCCCTTTACGCTCCTGATTGTCCTGTTCTGAGACAAGAATATCCTATATTTCTCAGTAGACCACTTACTTGTTCAGAGGCAGACCTCCAGCAGCTAGAGGGGGCCGGAGAGCTACTCTTGCCCTTCTAGGATGGTGGGTCCTTGGTGGTTCTGTGCTCACTCACTTCCTGCCCCTAAACAGGAAGTTCCTGTTGTCAGTCAAATCCTGTGCCTATAAAAATAGAACTAACTTTGGGTGGGGGGGTGGAAGGGAGGGAAGGAGGGCAATATAGTCCCAGTAGAGAAGTTCAGTCACACAGCAGTCCTTTCTCCTGTTGTCTTCTGCCAAGCCTTGATAATAAAATCCCAGTTGATGTTATATTGCTAGATTTTGGGAAAACGTTTGATAAGATCCCTCACTGGGAGCTTCTTTTTAAGCTAACTTCTATCGGCCTTAGTCCACCTTTAGTTAGATGGGTCGGTAATTGGCTATCTGGTCATACCAAGATGGTCAGTGTAGGCAGACAGCTTTACCACCCTGGGGAGGTGAGTAGTGGTGTCCCCCAGGGGTCGATCCTGGGGCCCACACTGTTCAATTTGTTCATTAGTGATTTAAACAATATTAGTACTAACTTCCTAATTAAATTTGCTGATGATACTAAAATAGGGGGCGAAACTGACACAACTGAAAAACAACTCAGTCTACATCAAGATCTTGAACAGATTGAGACATGGACCAGAGACAACAAAATGGTGCTTAACTTGGATAAATGTATTGTCTTACATGTGGGTAATGACAATCCTCATGCGGCCTGTTTAATTGACAGTCATTAGCTAAAAGCAGTAACTAAGGAAAGGGACATGGGGATTATTATTAATAACTCTTTGTCAACAGTGAATCATACCAAAAAAATTATACAACCTAGTAATATGATTCTGAATTGTATCAAATGTTCGATCACTAACAGAAGTAAAGAATGCATTGTCCCTCTTTATAGAACCTACATTAGGCCACATTTGGATTATTGTTCACCAGTATGGAATCCCTGTTTAAAAAGTGAAATTTTCCATATTGAACGGGTGCAACGTAGAGCAACTAAGGTAATTCCTGCAATGAAAAATATACCATATCTATCCAGGTTAAAAAAAATGGATTAGTTTCCTTAGAAGAAAGATGGATAAGGGGTGACCTACTCCAGCTCTACAAATTGATCAATGTTCCTGACCTACAAGTACAGTATGGGCTACAGTTTACTAATCATAATCTAAATCTTAGGTCACATAACAAACTGTTGATTCCCAGGACCCATACCAAGAGACATGACCATTTTTTTCACTATTCGCTCTGCTAAAAAAATGGAATATGCTCCCCCAGTCTGTGGCAGATGCCCCTAACTTTGAACTCTTCAAAACTAGGCTTGATAGATACTTAAACTGGATGTAACCATCACTAGTATACCCACACATTCCTGGGAGACAATCTCTATGGGCCATTGCCTTCTTTTGTCTAAATGTAACCTAGGTACACCAGAAAATACTACAATACTTCCAATTCACTGATTTGGGCACTCACCAGCAATTATAAATTCGAACTCCAACCTCTTAGTAAAAATAAAAACTTTTATCTAAAGTACAGAACAACCCATAAGGGCAACTGCTTGATGCATTTCAGATCACTTCCGACCCTTTATCATTCATTTCATCATCATCAGTGTAGCTGCAGTTTGTGTTTGTCTCTGTCAGTAGTTTAGTTTTTGTGGTTTTTCATGTGTTTCTACTTGGAGGAACTGGACCATTCTTGGACATAACATCTATGAACATTTCCTGCACTAAGAAACTACAAAACATCAGCACCAGGTATAGACATTCTCATCATAAATCCACTTTTTTGGAAGACATCAAAAAGCAAAAGTGAGGTCAATAAATCTTTTATACAAGTTTCTGGGTTGTGGAGTGCTGCATTGAATCCACATTTCCATCTGACTTTCTTAAAGGATGTGTGCTTGTCTTTGAGGTCTATTCACAACTGTTTTGGAGAACAAAGGGAAGATTCTAACAAAGGATTTTTACATCCTGCATATGCCCTAGGCTAATGTTCATCACCTTCAGGAATTTAACACTTTCTGGGTCTTTGATCTGCAGTCACAATCAGTTTTCTGGTCCACAGTAGCTCACCACAAGTCACTCAGGAACACTCACCCTTGCTACAGTAAACATTTGCAGTCTCCTCTACCTCTCACACTAACCATTCAAGCTCGATACCAGAAACCTGGCACCATGGCAAATCCTCCCTACCTTCACTTGTGGCACCCTCCTACAAAGGACTGGGTGCAAATGACAGCTCATGCCACTGGAAAGTTGACAAATTGACACCTGCTCCTAGCCATTACCCTACGCTGGGACCCTAAACGACTACACTGTACTCAAACTAACAAGAAACAGAGGCGTTACATGTCATACTATGAGCTGCGGCAGATGTCCCTTAAACTCCTGCTCCTCCTCCTCCTGATGTCAGGAAGTGTCCATCCAAACCCTGGCCCTGTTTCTACCAGGGTAAAAAATCTAGCAAAAATGGAGGGGGGTCTCACCATCGCCACCTTAAATATCTGCAGCCTCCTTCCAAAACTGGCATCCCTTCAAGTCTTTGCCAGTCAACACAATCCCGACATACTAGCCATTGTTGAAACCTGGCTGACACCAAGCACTCCGGACCATGCCATCTCACTACAAGGCTACAATATTTTCAGACTGGACAGGACTAATGGGGAGGGTTGTGCTATTTACATTAAGGACAACCTCTCTAGCCACCCTGTCTGCTTTTCCACCACTAACTCCTCTGTGCAATTTCTCCCTGTCAAGCTACTACTTGGTGCCAAAAATAAAGTGCTTACTGTGGCCGCTGTCTATATCCCTCCTAAAGATCCAGGGTCCGGCCTCCAGACTGTTCTTGAATTTGTAAGAGCGCAACCACCTGACACCGAGCTCCTTCTCCTTGGTGACCTTAATACGAATTGGCTCGCATCAGACGTTGGGTCCCTCAAGGATGCTATCCTAGCAGCTAACCTAACACAGATGGTGAGCTCCCCCACTAGAAAAAACTACAATACTGGAACTTGCACTCTCATTGACCGGATCCTTGCTAGCCACCCAGCCCGCATAAAAAACACAGTTGTTCTCCCGGACTCTCTCAGTGACCACTCCCCTGTGATCTGTACCTGGACAAATAAGTTCCAAAAACCACCTCCAAAAGCCATCTCAAGCACAGTGCCACCCCATGGAAACCTTACTAAGCTCAAGACCTGTCTTTTACAGCAAGACTGGTCCCCAATATACAATACTCTAGATGTTGACGCAGTCCTTGATTATTTTATCACAACTTTCAACATTGCCTATGACACCTACGCACCAGTAAAAAAGAGTAAAATCAAAGCGCTTTCAAATCCCTGGCTCACGGCCAAACTACTGTCCCAACTCAAAGCTCGGTACCACCTCTGGGCCATAGCCAGAGTCACAGGCTCCTTGATGGATATCCAGAAGTATAAACAGGCACTAAACCAATGTACCAAACAAATCCGGCTAATGAAGAGCTCCTATCTCAAAAATGCCCTCGCAAACTCCTGGGGTGAAGGGAGATCATTCTGGGACAACATCAGAAATATCACGGGCAAGCAGTCCAAATCCTCTCCCACTATAATGACTGTCGATGGAACCACTACCCTAGACCCAATGGTCATGGCAAAGGCCTTAAATAAAACTTTCACTGACCTCAGTGGGGTCCTCCCGTCGGACTTCTTCTCTGACACGGGCTCGCCAAAACCAACATCTCCTACTGCCTCACCTGACCAACCGCTTTTCCACTTCAAAATGGTTAAGGCACATGAAGTCTACAAATATATAAAAACGCTATCTCTAAATCCAGAGCAAGCAGTGATACTATTGATCTTAAAATTCTGTCCCTTACCCTGGAAGAGGTGGTTCACCCACTCACCAAAATTTTCAATCTCTCCTCTGCCTTTAGTCAATTTCCCAGCAAATGGAAGTCTGCTATAGTCACACCAGTGTTCAAAAGTGGTGACAAGTCCCTACCAGGAAACTATCGGCCTATATTTATACTTCCACCCCTCTCCAAGGCCTTGGAACGCATTGTGGCTGACCAACTCTCAGACTACCTGCACAAGTATAACATACTCTGCTTGCAGCAACATGGATTTAGGAAAGGACACAGTACGTCGACCGCCCTACTGGAATTCTCAGAAGAAATTCACACTGCCTTGGACAAAGGATCTGTTTTCATTGACCTAACAAAGGCGTTTGATACTGTTCACCATGGCTTACTTATCACACAACTACACAGTCTTGGGCTCTCAGAAGGACCAGGTCCCTGGGTTAAATGTTACCTGGCCCAATGCTCATAATCAGTAAAAATCTCAGAAGTTCTCTCAGACTCAAAACCGGTCCTCTCAGGTGTTCCACAGGGGTCAATCCTAGGCCCCCTCCTTTTCAGCCTTTTCCTAAACTCTCTCCCCAAATCCTGCCGGAACAAATAATCCTTTATGCTGATGATGCTGTGATTCTCTCCTCTCATAAGGACCCGAAACCCTTACTCCAGAGCCTGCAACTTGCTTTCTCCAATGTTGAAAAGTGGTTCCTAGATCACAAGCTGGTCCTAAATCACAAAAAAACAAAATCCATGCTTTTCTCCAGTCCACAAAACAGAAAAAGACAAATTCCACTTACTATCAAAACATACCCAGGAAATACCCTTGAACAAGTGTCAACATTTAAATACCTTGGAATCACCTTTGATCAAGGTCTTACCTTTGCGACCCACATTGATAACACAGTGAAAACGGTGAACTAGCGCATTGGTATCCTGTTCTGAAACCAGCAATTCCTTACCCAAGCTGTGCTGAGGATTGCTATCCAAAGCTCTGTCATCTTAATCATAGACTATGGCTTAATTATCTATGGCTCTGCCACTACCACCACACTAAGGCACATCACAACCACCCTAAACAAGGCCTGTCGGCTGCTCACTGGAGCACAAAGATGTACTTATACATGTGAGCTCCACACTGCAACAGGATGGTTGCAACTCTCAAATCGCATAAGGTACCTCACATGCTTGATGGCAAAAAAATCCATCTTGGGCCGCACTCCACCGTGTATCCAACACCTACTTTGCCTGAATACCAGCATCCGTCCCACGAGAAGATCGGAACACCAGCCTCTCCAGGTCCCCAGATGCAGGACCACACAGGGCCAAAGATCTTTTGCCTATCATGCCCCCAGCTGGTACAATGTCCTGAGCTTGCTCATTACATCCTCCACGTCACTAGGAGCTTTCAAATCTATGCTTTACTCTCACCTCTCAGCCTCTAGCTCCTGTGACTGCCTTTACTAATGATTCTTTCCTCATGGCTGTTTTTACTGTTTTTCATCCTCCTCCTCCTCCTCCTCCTCCTCTGCTCCTTTCTTGACAAAGGCATCTGAGTACCTCTAACCACTCTAAGTCTGCTCCCCTCCCCATATCTCCTCCTACCCTTCCCACCTTGTCCATTCCTCCAATGTTTTGTTTTTTTCCTGTGATGTACTGTATTATACTGGCTTATTGAAACCTTTATAATTTGCTAACCATTCTATGTAACATGTCTTGTTTGTTTGTACATTGATGATGTGGAACCTTTGTAAAAGAGCCATTGGCTCAAATGTAATAATTCCTAGAACAATAAACTAAACTAATTTATCAAAAGCTGACTTGCCCACAGCTAAACCAACATTAAATATACACCAAGTACATCAATTAGTGACATCACAACTATAAACTTCAGATGCATTGGCTGCAACTTTTCACATGTCCATACTTCCCTAATGAGTCACTCTCTCACAGCTAAATAGAACAGTGTTTAATTAAAAGTGCAACACACCAACAACAGAGTGAATATAAAAACTAAAAAAACAAAAAAGGGGTGAGGGAAGAAAAAGAATAAAGAGTAAGATAAGATTGGTCCTCCTGGATCTCTCAGCGGCATTCAACACTGTGGACTATGAGGTGCTACTTGACCGACTGCTGTTTTGGTGTGGCCTGTCCAATAAGGTCATCAAATGGTTCAGGTCATAACTAGAAGGTAGAGTGCAGAGGGTAATGATGGGGTTGGCCACATCTAGCCTGAAGCCTCTAACCTGTGGTGTTCCACAGGGGTCAGTCTTGTCATCTTTATTGTTCACAGTGTACATGCTGCCATTGAGAGACATTATCAGGTGGTATGGGCTGGGTTCTCACTGCTACGCAGATGACACCCAGCTGTACTTGTCCTGTCCACCAAGTAACCAGATGGCGGACTCTGTATTTAACAACTGCCTGTCTGAGATCTAGATTAGGGTGTCCCATAACTGGGTGAGACTCAATCCAGACAAGACAGAGGTGCTGGTGGTGGATTCAGGTCATCGTTGGGGAGATGGGGGTTTGTGGAGACCCCCTAGTCTTATACTGGGGGGGTGCCACTGACCCCATCTAAACGGGTGAAGAATCCGGGTGTGATCCTTGACAGTGGCCTGACACTTGATGCTCAGGTGTCAGCCATTGTTAAGAGTGGATTTTATCATCTGAGGAACATTTCCCAGATTCAGAACCTGTTATCCCCCGAGGACCTAGCCTCACTAGTGCATGCTTTTGTAACATCCAGACTGAATTACTGCAATGCCCTGTACCTAGGGCTATCTGGAGGTAACCTCTGCTGACTGCAGTTGATGCAAAATGTGGTGACAAGATTGTTGACGGGTGCTTGTAGTTACGATCATATTACATCCGTCCTCTGCAAACTGCACTGGCTGCTGGTTAGGTGAAGGATTACCTTCAAGGTCGAGTTACTGACCTATAAAGTTCTGCATGAAGGGGTACTAGTCTACCTGCAAGATCTCCTTGTGCCTCACCGTCTGTCCTGGGCTTGCCATTTCACCGAGGGTTGTCTCCTGGATATTCTTAGGGTTAGGTTGAATCACTCTGGTGATCAATTGTTTTCCGTGGCTGCACCTAACCTGTGGAATTTACTACCAAAACAGCTACAGGAGGCACCCTCAGTGGATACCTTCAATAAAGGACTGAAAACGCATTTATTTAGCCAGGCTTTTAATTTGTAGTTATATGGTTTATTGTAATCAATTGGATAGATTGTTTTATATATTATGGTAGCTGGATCGTGATGCTGGTTTTAATTTTATATCTTCTGCATATTTTAAAATTGTTGTATTTATTTTGATTGTGAAGCGCTCTGAGTATCCGGAAAGGGGTGCTATAGAAATAAAGTATCTATCTATCTAAGAGCAGGAGGGAAGGGAGAGGAAAGTAAAGAAAGAAACAATTCTTATAAAGCAATATTCAATATCAATTGCACATCATGAATATAAATACACATTATAAATTATAAATAACAATTAGGTAAAATACCTGACAACTACACTGCACCATGTATATTACTCCAGCAGTGGCACATGTAGTTAACTGTCTAATTTGAAACTCCTTGTCCACGTTAATACTTGAAAAAGTTTTACAGTTCTTCACTGAGTTGCAATTCATGCAATTTCTGCATCTATGACAACCTTACGCCTGTTCAAACCAAGTGCGTTCTCTTTCTTCAGTAAAATGAATATGCACTAAGGAATGTTTAATGGTGGGGGCTTTTCTATAAGACATTCAGGGGTAATAGTTGAAATCTCTCTCAAAACTGGATTATTTGCTAACCCACCCCCCCAGTGTTGTTTAATACTAGAATGCCCTTCTCTTGATTGTGAGAAAATGTTGCCACAAAATTAAAAACATTTTTATCATCTATTACCTCCACTTGTCTTTCCCAAGCAGGGTGTTCCTAGTCATATTGCCAGCAACTGATCTGACCATCTCGATATTTTCCAAACTACGTCCTCTATCCTGCAAGCGTTTAGAAAGAATTTCAACTTCCTTGTGATACATGTCAGTACTGTAGTTCCACCTCGTATGCAGGAATTGCCCTTTCGGTATATTGCATCTGACATGGGACGGATGGCGACTCCAGCTAGTCCAGCAGTTAATGTATTCAAGACATTAGTGGAGCAAGACCTTGGAAAGGTTTTTTGAATCCCTCCAGAGCACCTTGTCAGAACATGTCCAGAGGTACAAGAGAGACTTCTAAGAGATTACAGAATGACAAAGACATAATAATCAAGCAAACCGATAAAGGTGGATGTGTAGTGTCACAAAATAAATGTAACTGTATTAGTGAGATTGAGAGACAATTGAATAATTAACATTTTTGCATCAAGTTGGCTTTAGACCCCACTGCTGACTTTAAATTTGATATTGATGAGACTATTAACGATGGTTATGAAAAAGGTTTCATCACAGAAAAGACTAGGGACTTTTTAATCACCCTAAATCCAATTAGAGCAACCTTGTATACCTTGTCTAAGGTCCATAAAAACAAGAAAAAGTCACCGGGCCATCCCATTCTAAGTGGTATTGGATCAGTGACAGAAAGTATTTCTCAATATGTGGATGTGCATTTAAAAAATCATATGTTGAACAGCTACCTTCATACATAAAAGACACCAAACACCTATTGAATGTCTGTGAGAATTTGAATTTAGATAGCAATGCACTGCAGGTATCCATGGACATAGACTCATTATATACCAATGTGCTCTATGAGGGGGCGCTGGACCCAGCAGCACAGTTTTTGAACACCAGGGACACAGAGTCTGAGCCCCCTACAGAATTTATTGTCAAACTACTTGAATATGTCTTGAAATATAATGCTTTCCTGTTTAATAAAACAATATATTTGCAAGTAAAAGGTACAGCAATGGGGGCGACATGTGCTCCCACCATTGCCAATTTGTATGTTGGGTTCTAGGAGAAGGAGTATGTATGGAATGACACTAACCCCTTTAGACACAAAATTCAGTTTTATGGTCATTTTATTGATGATGTCCTTCTGATTTAGTAAGGGGATGAAAATGAACTACTGGAATTTGTTATTTATTTGCATAATGCAAATGCTAATTTAACATTTTCATATGAGTGTAGCAAGGAAAAAATCAAGTATTTGGATGTCACTTTAAGTAGGGATGAGGCTAACAAAATTGAGATGAGGCTATACAGGAAATAAGTGCATGGCAATGCCTTGCTTAGATCCTCTAGTTGCCATGCACCGCATGTCAGACACAATATTCGCAAGTATGAATGTGGACAAGGAGTTTTAAATTAAACAGTTAACTTCATGTGCCACTGCTGGAGTAATATACATAGTGCAATGTAGTTGTCAATGTAGTTGTCAGGTATTTTACATTGGTAAAACAAAACGGCCCTTCAAGCAGCATATAGGAGAGCATATGAGGGCCACAGAAAATAAGGACCCACTATATGCAACTGCTGTCCACATTAATACAGCTGCAAATAAGAGTTAGAATAACCTGTTGTTTATTATTATTGATAAAGTCAGTAGGAATCCTAGGGAGGGTAACTTCAATAATTTGTTACTGAGATGGAAAATGTTTTGGATTTTCAAGTTAAGAGCTACTAAACCACCAGGACTTAATAGTGGTTTTGATTTAAAACCTTACCTAGACAAGAGGTCAATAAATTTGTATACTTGCACTTTAAGATGCTGCTTTACCTAATTGTTATTTATAACTTATAATGTATATTTATAATCATAATGTGCAATTGATATTGAATATTGCTTTATAAGAATTTTTTCTTTCTTTACCTTCCCCCCTTCCCTCCTGCTTTTACCATTTATTCTTTTTCTTTCCTGCCCCCTTTTTTTGTTTTTTAGTTTTTATATTCTCTCTGCTGTTGGTGTGTTGCGCTTTTAATTAAATACTCTTCTAAGCTGTGAGAGTGACTCACTAGAGAAGTATGGACATGTGATAAGTTGCAGCCAATGCATTTGAAGTTTGTAATTGTGATATCACTAATTGATGTGCTTGGTGTAGTATTCGATGTTGGTTTAGCTGTGGGCAAGTCAGCTTTTGATTAAGGGTCAGAAGTGATCCGAAACACATTAAGTGGTTGCCCTGATGGGTTGTCCTGTGCTTTAAATAAAAGTTTTTTTATTTTTACTAAGAGGTTGGAGTCCAAGTTTATAATTGCTAGTGAGTGCCCAAATCAGTGATTTGGATGTAAAATTCATTCCAGGTCGGGGTCTCAGTAAGAAAAAAAATATTAAAATTAATGGAAATTGTGGGTTTATTATGGTTGTGAGAGAAAATGGTTGTGAGTTTCCCGCTGTTTCATGGTTGAAGTGTCGAACATACTTGGAAGGTTCTGCCTGTATTTCAATGGGGGGGCGAATAGCTCCTCCCCATCTTCTTTTTAAGCCTTCAGCTTCTGCTCACTCTGCTTAGCGAGTAGGACTTGCCCTCCATCCACCCCTGCCTCCTCCTCCTTCTCCAGCACTCATATCTCACCTTGCGCTGGGCCTTCAGTCCTACACTTACTTAACATCCGTCCAAAGGTGGGATATAGAGAATGGGCAAAAGATCATGTTCTAACATTAATCATATCTCATACAGCTCAATGCCTAAGCACCAATCAGATCTCATCCAATTTCTATGTACTACAAGCATTGACTTGTGTACTAATCCAGTTCCAATGTATCTTAGCACCAATCATATCTTACACAGCTCTTACATATCACAAGCACTGAGCTATGTACCACACATTGAAAGTATAAAAAATGGCAGTACAAACTGCATCCTCTGCAAGCCATTTTGTAGTATGTTTTACAGACTGGGTAATTGTAAACTTATGGAGGGTGGAGGCAGAGCATGAGAGAATTCCTGCACAGCGGCTGCCTGTTTAATTTTTATAGTTTTCCACACACCGTTTTAAATTAGGCATTGTTCCAGACCAGTAATGACTTTTTAATGAACTGAATTACACTGTTCTTTAGGTATAGTGTTTCCCCAGCATAAAACAACATAGGAACATAGACATTGATGTCAGAGAAGGACCACATGACCCACCCAGTCTGCCCATTTCCCTTACATAATGGATAAACTGCAGATCCTACTTAACCAATGGTCTACTGCCTCCTACTGCCCACTAGAATTGCCTTATGTCTATCCCATGCATTCTTGAATTCTCCCACTGGCTTTTACCCCACTACTTCCTCAGGAAGGCTGTTCCATGCATCCACCACCCTCTCTGTTAAACAATACTTCCTCACATAGCCCCTGAGCCATCCCCCCTCTATCTTCAAATTATGCCTTCTTGTTCTTCCACATCTCTTTTTCTGAAAGATGCTACCCTCTTGAACGCTATTGATTCCCTTGAGGTACTTGAAAGTTTCTATCATGTCCCCCCTTTCTTTCTTTCCTTGAGGGTATACATACTAAGCTCCTTTAGTCTCTCTTCATATGGCTTTTGGTGCAGACCCTGCATCATTGTAGTTGCCCTCCTCTGGACCGCCTCAATCCTGCCTATGTCCTTGTGGAGATGGGGTCTCCAGAACTGCACACAGTGCTCCGGATAGGGTCTCGCTAACTGCCTGTACAGAGAGATAACAACTTCCTGTTTTCTACTGGTGATGCCTCTCCCTATGCATCCCAGTATCCCTCCAACCCTCCATACTGCCTTCACACATTGCTTGCCTACCTTTGGGTTATCTGATATGACTACCCCCAGGCCCCTTTCCATTTTTGTTGTTGTTAGTATCCCCCACATTGTTTAGTCTACCCCTGGGTTTTTGTTTCCCAGGTGTATTACTTTGCACATCTTTGCATTGAATCTAAGTTGCCATACATTTGACCATTCCTCCAACCTTGCCAAGTCCCTTCTCATCCTTTCCAACCCTCCCTTGCATATCAACCATGTTGCAGATCTTTGTGTCATTTGAAAAGAGGTAAACCTGTCCTTCCAGCCCCTCCACAATGTCACCTACTGTATAAAGACATTAAAGAGGACCGCTGCCAGTACTGGACTCTGTGGTACCCTGCTAGTAACTCCCCTTTCTTTGGAGTGGACTCCATTTACTATTACCCTCTGTGTCTTGTTGTCCAGCCAGTTGTTTTACTAAAGCTACCACCCTGGGACCCACTTCCAGGCTGGCTAACTTGTTTATTAATCTTTTGCCTGGGACTGTGTCAAATGCCTTGCTAAAGTCTAGGTAGGCCATATCCACAGCCCCTCCCTGGTCTACTACTTTGGTCACCCAGTCAAAGAAATCTATTAGATTCTTCTGACATGACCTTCCCTCTGTGAATCTATGCTGCCTTGGATCCTGTGCCCCACTGGCCTCCAGGTACCCAACAATTCCAGAGGCTATGTATCAAGCCATTAGAGGCACTATCCTTCCATTCCTAGACTATGAAATAGTGGTCCATGGTGCAGCCTCTGACACCTGCCTGCACAGAGTCCACATCACCCTTAACAAAGCCTGCAGATTTGTTTTAGCTGCTGATTGCCTAACACACACTTGCAACCTGTACATTAGAACAAGATGGCTCCCGTGCCAGAGTCTGTCTTTCAAGGAGCCCAAGTAAGTGTTCGAGCTACCATCCCTGGGTGGGTTAAACAAGGGGTGCTGGCAGAGGGAGGGGTGGAGAGAGAAGGGGCTTAATCCTGCAGCGGATCTCAGGCAGGCAAGTAGAGGGAGAGGATGCCTGAGAGAGGTCCCCCTTGCCGCGACAGGAAGAAAATAGAGTTGAACCCCCACCCAAAAAAACATGTTACGAGAAGTGTGACAAACAACTTGTTTGTGGTGCCTTTCAGGAGAATGGCACTGGGGAGTCTTGCATTAGCAGTCAGAACACCAGCCTAGCTAAATGAGCTCCCCCCAACCATCACAAACCTCACCAACATTAGTCACCTTAAATCCAAACCTTTGGAACTCCATCACCCCACCTGCACACTGCTTCTGCGCCACCCAACCCCTGAGCCTTCCTGTGCACACGCTAGACTTTATTCTACAGAAACCATCCACTACACTTTCTCTTTGTTACAGTCAATTTTGGATGTATGCACACAGTCGGGGATGCTC
This sequence comes from Neoceratodus forsteri, assembly GCA_016271365.2. Lineage (NCBI taxonomy): Eukaryota > Metazoa > Chordata > Ceratodontiformes > Ceratodontidae > Neoceratodus > Neoceratodus forsteri. The sequence continues at coordinate 259,954,402 of CM057456.1, forward strand.
TTAATGTGCATACAACCAAAAATGCATACATCCAAAATTGCATTTTCAGACTGATCACGGCAGCTCACTAGCGCCGCATGATCCCTGAGGCAACTTGAAAATAAAAATTACTGTACAGCAAAAATCATGTGCTGTCTAAAGAAATTGAACACCATTCAGAATGAATGAAGATAAATTTATTAAAGTACTGCACAATAATTAAATCTTTAAAATAAGTACGAAGTAAAAAAGCTGTAACACTTAATTCATTCCTTTTTAAGAAAAGCTGTAATTACTGTTTGACGAGTTTGCATGGCTGCTAGAGATGCCAGGTTACGCTCAAAGGTATAAAACCAATTGAAGTCTCTGGTTTCTTTACTTTCCACAAAATGCCTTTTTTTAACACAAGCCCACAGCTCACCAGTGCAAGGAGGGGCTCTTCTTCATCATCCTCATCTTCATCGTCGGCGTTATCTGTTACTCCCAAAACGCTGTTGCATATCTCCTGGTCAGTTAGTTCACCAGAGGAGGGTTCCCCCTGATCGATGGCAAGATAGGCAGCAAATTCAGAAGCCAGCATACCAGGAGGTGGGGAGATGTAAGCTGTGTCCTCTTCTATAGGTTCAGAGTCATGTAGCTGTGAAATGTCTGCTTTTCTGAAACAGTTTTTGACCGTGTCCACACTAACATCCTGCCACAACTTTGTGATTAGGTGAATGGCCTCAAGCAGTGTGGTGGTCTTAGCTTTGGAATTGAAATGTCCTGTTTCTGCATCAATGTCTCTTAAAATCTTGGTTACAATGCAATAACGGTAGTGCTGCTTCAGGCAGTTTATTATCCCCTGATCTATTGGCTGAATCAACGATGTACAGTTCGGAGGTAAGAAGAACAGTTTAACATTTCTAAGCTCAATTGTTTTATGAGTGGGACAATTGTCAATGATCATTGCAGTCTGTCTTCTCTTACTTATCATTTTCATGTCCAAATCTTTGAGCCACTGATGAAACAAGTCTACCGTCATCCATCAATTGCTGTTTGTAACTTATTCGACTGGCAGTGCCTCCACATTTAATCCCTTGAAGCATCTAGGTTTTTTTGATTTTCCCACAAGAAGCAGTTTAAATTTTTCTGTGCCATCACAATTCATACAAACCATAATGGACACGTGTTCCTTTGCCTTTTTGTGTCCAGCCAGTGCTTCACTTCTAAATGACAGAGTCCCATTGTTTAAATAGCCCACTAATGAGCACCAGCTGAAGATAATCGAGGTTAATTAAAACCTATCTTGTGCTGAATGAGCTGAATTAGCTAGTGAGGACTTAATTAACAATATGTTAGCACTATCATTAACACTCAGAAACACACAGAAGCTGTCTGAGCAGCCAAAAAAAGGCATAGAACCGAAATTACATGGGCATATAAACAAAACTTTATTATTGGGTTGATAGGAAATGAATCGGGACCAAACACTGTTGTGCATACAAACGGAATGTGCATACAACCGAAAGACATACAAGTGGAATGGACTGTATTTCTAAAATTGGCATCCTCTAGTCTGCGACAAGGCCTATTAGCCACTATCTGTGAGTACCTAACTAAACTGATAGCACTTACTTTTACAGACAGTGTTGATAGCTCACTTGAACTCAGTGTCCTGACTGGTTTATTTTTGCAATATGCCTCTGTTAGCACTTATGTGTAATGTTGGTGTTGGATTGCTCCTATGTACTTGTATTAAGACTGTGTCATACATTTGCCTCTGCCTTCCTACTCAGTCCTCTGTATTTCAGTCTGTTAATGTGTTACTAATATGTTAATGGCAAAGCCGGTACACAGCTTTGATATTCCCAACTCATGTAATTGTCCCCTCCCTTTGTTTGATGAGGACCCTTTGTAAATGAGCTCCTAGGTCAAAGGTTTGTAATTCCGATTATTTTAATGAACTAAATAAAAATAAATAAATTCTTTCTTTCAGAAGTGATTCCATTATTTTCCCTACCACTGACTTCAAACTAACAGGTTTGTAGTTTTCTGCCTCTGCCTTGCTCTCACTTTCGTGAAGAGGAATCACATCCACCCTCCTTCAGTTCTCTGGTACCACACCGTCCTCCCAATATTTGTTAAAAAGGGTAGTCAGTGGTGTCACTAGTTCTCCTCTTAGTTCTTTTAGAATTCTGGGGTTAATCCTGTCAGGCCCCATTGCTTTGTCCACCTTCAGTTTTAGGAGTTCTTGCAGGACCCTTTCTTCTGTGACTGGACTGGTATCGACCCCCCTATCCAGAGTGCTTCTATTGTTAGGTTTAGGTACCTCCTCCTCCTCTTCTTTTGTGAATACTGAGAAAAAGTATTTGTTCAGTATCTCTGCCTTTTCACTGTCACCCTCTGCCCACCTTCCTGAATGCTATATTTTTCTCCCTAACCTTCCCCACCACCTCTTTAGAGAACCATAGTGGTCTTTTCTTTCATTTTGTTTGTTTATTTGCTTCACACAAAGCTTGTTGCCTCTGCAATGGCAGTTTTTATTTTTCCTCATTGTTCCTCTACCCCTCCTTCCTGCCCATTTGCTAGTGCATTCCTTAGGCACTCTCCCATTTTGCCAAAGTCAGCCTTACTAAAGTCCAGTACCCTCACTTTTGTATGGCTTGACTCTAAGGCTGTGTTTATTGTGAACCACACTGTTTGGTGATCACTTGTTACCTGATGGCAACCCACTTCTAAATCCAAGATCCTCTCTCCATCCCCATTTGAGAGCGCCAGGTCTAAGACTGCTCCCTTCTGAGTGGATTCCAATACTAGCTGTCTGAGGTATGCCCCCTGTAGGGCATCAAGAATGACCGTACTCTTGGATGTGGCTGCAGCAAATGTGCTCCAGTCAACATCTGGCATATTCAGGTCCCCCATCAACAATATCTCCCCTTTTCCTGCCATTCTAAGGATGCCTTCTATCATTTTCTTGTCCAGGAAGGGTGTTTCTGAATATAAATAATGAATAGCCAAAATAGTAAGCCAAAAATAAAACATACTCCAAAATCAAAGTTGATGGCTCTGAACCAGATCTGCTTATTTTAAGAAAGTTTTGTCCATATGTTTGGTCTGCTTATATTGCATTTCTTTTATTTTTAAACTCTGGTTTATTCAGAGGTTTGCACAACAGTACAAGAAAACATAATAATCAGTGTTCCAGTTAGCAGTGACTAATACTTGTACTTGCATAAATCTTTTCTCCAGTGAAGGGTGCATCTGTTACTCCTTGTAAGTGGGAAGATGAAACATAGAAATGTAGAATTTAATGGCAGAAGTGTACCGGTTGGCGCATCCAGTGTGCCCTACTTTTCCCTGCCTATTACAACACCCAGGTCCCTATTTGGTCTCCAGTGTCCCTCATGTTTCTCTTTCCTCTACCTGTTATACCTGTGTGTCTATCCCATGCTGGCTTGAAGCCCCCTTTGTTTTCACCCCATCACCATCCAGGTGTCCACCACCCTATTGATAAAGAAGTATTTCCTCACATTCCCATTAAGCCCCCCCCCCCCAGCTTCATTGCATGCTCCCATGTTCTGGTGCTTCTCCTCCACTTGTAGCTTCTTCACCACTCTGAGGTACTTATAGGTCTCAATCATGTTCCTTCTTACTCTCCTGTCCTTCAGGGAGTACACGATGAGTTCCTGCAGCCTCTCCTTTTACAGCTTCTTGTGCAACCCCTGCACTATACTTGAAGACCTCTTCTGGACCACTTCCACCCTGTCAATGTCCTTACAGAGGAGTGGTGTCAAGAACTGGACACAGTACTCTAGGTGGGGTCTCACTAGTGAGTGAAACAGTGGCAACACCACCTGCCTCCTCCAACTAGAAATCACACTGTCTATGCCAGAGAGTGATCCAATTTAGTATGCATGCATGAGTGTTGGTGTGAATGGACCTCTGTTAGGCTAGCTACCTTGATGTGGTACAAAGGTTTATCACAATGTTTCCTAAATGTTGTAATTAAATGCCAGTCGACTTCTGTGTGTGTTAGAGTAAAATGTTGTACATCTATAAAGTATTAAGCTATTAGGATTATTGACTTAATGCATATTTGAATGAAATGGTGGGCGGGCTTATTGTTTGTGTGGTGTGGCACTGCATATTTTGGTTTATGTTTATGTAAGGGGGCAAGAGTGCCATCACTTTTGGGTACAATATGGGATTACCTAAACCTTCCCCCTCATTTCTGGGAAGAGTTACAGGTTAAAAAATGCATTTGTAAATAAACATTGCTCTTGCTTGTAGTGCACAGTGATTATTGTGTTAAAAAACTCAAATTACAAGGCTCTGTCTTTGAACTCAGGGGTATTTGGTTTGTTTCATTGCATTGTTGCTGTAGTTTTTTTGGCTTTGCTCCTGAAACGCAGCCTAAAATGCACCAAAAGGTAGCCCGTGATATGGGCAACTCAAATCGAGGGACTCAATTTGAATGCCTGCAAAAAGGACTACAGTGGCAAAACAGCGAGTGTCAGGACCGTGACCCAGCCCAGGTATTGAGTGATCTCAGTGTTAGATATAAATAGTTGTGGGGGGTGCAGGGGTGAAGCCCCCTGCATTCCATATAGAGTCCAAGATTTAAAGTCGTGATTTTGATGGTCGTAAAAGTTGGTGTGGGCTGTCTTTGTGTTTGGCATTTTGTTTTTGCTGATATGCTCCTTGCTAATCTTTTTTCACTGATATCACATAGAAACCATTAAAATGCTCCATTTTACACATTACATTTTCACAATTTCCTGAGGGGGCATGCCCCCAGATCCTCCTAGAGAGGTATGGTATTCCAGGCCAAGTGTGCCCCCCTTCTGTAAATTCCTGGATCTACTACTGCTAAGTCTCCTACAAATATATCAAAAAGGGAGAGCCATCTAAAGTTACATACTTCTTTCTGTAACAATAACTTTGATCTTTCCCATGAAGTATATCTGCTTGGTTATTTTAACCTAGTCTTGAAATGCTGGGAATTGTTCCCATACCCACATACAAGTAAGAGATTTAGCTGCTGGGATAAAAATCTTCGAGAGATATCTTTCCTCAGCACCTTGTACTCCTACCAGTGGTACTTCCAGCACCCAGTCCTTGGCCACTCTGGGACCTTGCATGCACAGAATCTTCCCAATTGTTTTTGTAATCTGCACAATAAAAGACTGCAGTTTGGGGCACCCCTAAAATCATGTAGCTGATGCCCCCTCTTCCCATAGTTCCTCCAGCATTTGTCTGTGTAGATAATGTGGTAGTGATGTTTGATCAAGGGAGCTGAACAGATCTTACTTACAACAAGCTTCCATAGCAATTCACACCATATATTGACTGACACTGCGTGGTAAATGCTCAGCTACGTACATCTCTATTGTGTCTATGATAGAGTAAATTGTAACTGAGAGTTCCATGTTGTCTGCACCTTGAGTACTGCTTCTCTTTCCTCCACCTGCAGATCCCATAGTATATTAGAAATATATTTACCTTGAAGCCGACCCAGCCTGGGGTGAGTGAAATAATGTAAAAAGGGCATGTCTGGGAATTAAAAATGAGCAATGTGGTTAGTGGCATCTATTTTTATCAGTAAAACAGTTTCCTTTTTCTTGAGAAGTGCATGCTTATTGCTTTGTATTAAGTGATGCGCTGATCTATCTCTCCCTCCTCCTTTCAACTGTGTCTTGAAAAGTGGTCACTTGATCTGTATTGGCAGTCTAATGGATATACATTGTACTAGTTTATTTCCATGAACAAGTAAAAAAATTCCATTCAAAAAAGCACTGAAAGATATAACACAATATAATACAAACGTATGTTCTTATTAATCAGTTCAAAGTACAAGGGAGGTAATGGAATTGAGGAGCATACTCAGTGCAGTGTCTGCTTATTTGTTTTAAATCCTATTTGTGGCCATATCTCCTTACACAGTAGATTAAAGCAGGTCACAGGCTCTGTAAGGCTTCATGGTCTTCCACAGCTGGCAAAACTGCACCTCCCCCCAGTACAAATAATAAACCAGACACATTCTCTTACATATACTGTTCAAACACATGTGGAATCCAGAGCTGTTCAGCTCTCACTTCTGTCCCTCTCCTGCACACTCACTCTCACAGCCAGTACATATTATTTCCTGCTCTTACTGACAAGACAACAACACATTGTAAATCATTGCTCATTTTGTGCAGCCAGTCAATCAACTTTCTGACTAAGGTTCAACTCCCCTATGCATTGTTTATGGCAGAGTCCACAACCACTCCTCCACTGGATAATCATCATCTCCAGCGGATTTCAGAGAGAACTATTAAGCTGTGCTGACCATCCCTGAAAAGTAAAACAGAGAAAGTGAAGAAGCTAGGGTTACCACCTTTTAAGAAGCCCAAAGTGGGATATTTCTTACTGATCATGATTTTTCTCAGGACAGTAAGTAACTTCGACCAATGCAACAGACTTGTTTTCTCTATATAATCAGAATTAAGGCTAAGTATAGTAGTTTCTTAGTTGCTTCTATTGTTTCTTATCATTTAAAGGTATTTTAGTTGAGGAATTGTGGTTCTCTTCAACATTTAGTAGAAAGTTAGAAAATATTTTTTCTACTATAAAATCAAGACATGTAGTATTTTTCATGTTTTCTGCAGGACACAGCTGCCCAAATCAGGACTGTCCTGAGAAAATCAGGACAGATGGTAACCCTAGAAGAAGCTACTGCCACTCATCTGAAAGCCTTGGGGGGAGGGAAGGGGGTAAGCATTTATGGACCTTCCAGGAATTTTGTTTAGCAGAGTCTGCCACATCCTCTCCCTGTTCTGTCTCTAGTTCTCCTTGTTCTCTTCCCTCACTACTGCTACAACATGCTTCAGTTTTCAACTTTGATCATAACTGATTCAGGAATTGGTCCTCCTGAAGGACTTACTAAGTCCATACTACTTACTGTTCAGTTGTAGGAGGTGCTGTGGTGTTATGCACTCTAGGCTTCCATCCTGGGAGAATGATCACAACACTTACCTGTAGTGCATGTCATTGTTATTCCAAAATGTTGTGAAATTTCAGTTTGGCCCTTTTGAACATGCATTGGAAGTCTGCATTTTTTAACTGTCACTTCTTATTAAAATGTTCATTAAAATTGGTCAAAGTACACCACATTTGTATATTCATATTGTACAATTTTGAAAGTGCACATTTTTTGAATATCACATCTTTTTAAAATATGCAATTTTACCAAAGTGCTCAGTATTGGTAGAGTACTTTTATGTTGCACAATTTGAAAAATGCACATTTTCAACACCCAAAAGTTGCACTTTTTAAAAGGAATCTATTTCTCACAGAATGCACAATGGTTCGGTAAACATTTGTACAAATTTTGCTCAGCAATGAGTCACTGAGACAGTTGAACCCATAAGCCCAACACTGATATGCCTTCATTAATTGCCATTGTAAAACACAGCAGTCTTACAACATTCATCAGGATTATAGTCCCTTGTATTACAAAGAAACTGTGTACAGTGCTGTAAGTGTCCAGACCAGGGGCCCCATTCTCAGTCACAGTGTGTCATCGTAGTACTAATAAGGACCACTCTTCACTAGTTGAACCTTTGTGATCCAATTGAACCATGCTCAACAGGGGTCACACAGTTCTCACTTGTGCTTGGGGGGAAGGTTGATCCTAGGGATACCACTGAGAAGGGTTGGGAAGTTAGGAACCTAGCTAGGACTCCTCCTGAAATGGGGGGCTAGAAGCACTGGAGAGGGAAGCAGCAAGGCACGAGTTCGTAAAAGGGTAGAGAATTATGCCAAGGGGGGGCTTATTAAGCATACAGATAAAAGGGAAAAACAAGAAATTAAGGAGGCTAGGGAAAAATGAAGGGGGAAATTATGTAAAAAAACAAAGGGGTGTGGGCACAGGCTGGAAGGTGGTCTGTCTTAATACCAGGAGCCTGGGAGACAAAATCAGTGAGCTACATGCAATGGTAGCAGATGCTGGGCTGGACCTCATAGCCATTACAGAAGCTTGGGCACAGAGAACAATGACTAGGATCTAACAGACCAGGACTACGCCATGTATAGGTATGACAGGGAAAAAGTAAAGGAGAAGGGGTAGCCTTCTGTGTCAGGGAAGGAATCAAGGCAGTGGAGGAAGGATGCATCGGGGAGAGAATGGGATAACAGAATCACTGAGGGTTCAGCTCACAAAGGCGTCAGGTAATAAACTGCACATAGCGTGGTCTACAGACCACCAGGGCAAGGGGATGAGAGTGATAGGCAACTAGGGGCATAAGTAGAGAAGGGGGCATAAAAGGGGAAAGTGGTATTAGTGGGGGATCTCAACCTGTCAGACATTGTCTGGAACTTTTCAGCAGTTTGGAGTGCCAGAAGCAAATTTCTGCTAGATACTGTATGTTACAGGACTGCATGCTGGTAGAGCTAGTCAAGGAACCCACAAGACAGGATACCATTCTTGACATGGTGTTCACAAACTTGGAAAGGGTAGGTGAAGTGTGGGTTGGGGAACCACTGGGGTGTTGTGACCATAACACCATATGGTTTGAGCTGTCCCTTGGTAACAGTAAGCCTCATCAAAGGCCAAAAGTCTGGATTTCAGTAGGGTAGACTTCACCTAGATGAGGGAATTAATCCAGGACAAGTTAACTGGAGTGGATAGTATCAAGGGAGTTATCAGAGGAGTGGAGGAAAGATGGGGAGAAATAAAATGAGCCATTCTTGAGGCAATAGGCAGGCATGATAACAGTTACCAAGAGAAACAGGTACAAGAGACCAATATGGTTCTCTAAAAATGTTAGGGAGGCAGTGAGGGTCAAAAAGAAAGCTTTCATTGGGAATGCAAAGAAGCAAGGGGATGAAGAATGGAGGTAGTACCAAGTAAGAACAAAGGAGGTCAAGAGAGCAGTCAGGGATGCAAAGGCAGACACAGAACTGCATATTACTGGGGGGGGGTCAAAAGTAGGGAAAAACATTATTTCAAACAACATGAAGTCTTGCTGTATTCTGACAATAGCAGTGAGTCCCTACCTTCGAACTGCCCCGGAGATGGAAGAGTTAACTTTCCATGCCAGGCATGGAACGCTTAGCTCGAGCTCAGTTGAGACTTTGTCTGTTGCTGTTTAAACTCAAACCGTCAGATTCTTTACTCCGCCTCACTGAACAGTCGCTCTGGAGATTTCTCCTTCTGCTCGTTTTATTTTGTTGGTTAAAGTACCGCTTTTCTCGGTTTTCGACCGAATTTAAACCGTAACCTGTCGGTTCAGTCTCTGTCTGTGTTATTTGTGAGTACTAGATAGGTTTTTATTGATTTCTCTTCTGTGTGGAACTTGTAAATGGTTCATCAGTTCGGTTTGAACCGATCAAGTTGTTAAAAAGTCTTTAATTGTACTTTTAGAGTGTGGTTACCGGTTCTTATCGGTTCTAAAAAAACCGGATTTTATTACATTTTTTTCCACAACCCGTAACACGGTCAGGAACCGATAAGAGGGTCTTGCCTGGCAGATTGCCATTAAAAGGGTAAGTTTGGTTAGGACTGGCACAACATCTGAGAAACCCAAAAGAAAAAACGGGCCCACTGGGTTTCAACACTGCAGTGTGTGTGGGGAAGTCTTTGCTAAGGCTGACCCCCACACCATCTGTGTTTATTGTCTGGGGTTTGACCACCTCAATGCAGACTGCCAGATTTGTAAAAATTTTTCTACAGTTACCCTAGAAAAGAGAGAGTTGGTAGGCTCAGGGAAAGGGAGGCCAAAAAGTCTGCTGAACCAGATGGCCAGTCCGGTTTGGTTCAAACCGAATCAGAAGGAGTGCCCTCCGACCAGGGTGAGACTTCTTTGGGCAAAAGGAGAGCCGATTCTGAGGAGTCGGTTCCGGCTAAAAGAACAAGAAAGGAAAAATCAGCTGGTGTGGATCCAAAACTTTCTTCTCCAACCGCTAAAGAGATAGCCAAAGTGATAAAAATTGTACAATCGCTTTCCCCGGTTCCGACCGAACCGACACCATCAGGGAGGTGCTCGGTTCGGCCGGTTCCACCGGTTCAAGATTATGATTTAGAAGAGTATTATGAACTGGAGGAGGAGGAAGAGGAGTTTGAGGAAAGTGAATGTGGTTTTGAAAGTCTGGATGTGCCCATTGACCCGGACATCTCCCCAGACAGACCTTCAGGAGTGTCTCCTCCTAGGCTTTCTGAGTCCCCCTCCCATTTCATGTTTTATAAAAAAGTGGCTGAAACCCTCCAGCTTCCTATGGAAGAAGCTGTGGATGACCAGCAGGAGCCTGACTATGTGGAAATGATGGATATCCCAGAGTCTAGGAGACTGTCTATTCCCTTACTCAAATCTTTTGGGAAACAGACATTTAAAATTTTAAAGACTCCTAATACTATACCTCCTGTGGATAAAAGAATGGACAAGAGGTATACATTGTCAGGTTCAGATATGGAGTTCCTTACACAACAATGCAGCCATGTTGTGGTAGTGCAGGCTGCAGCCTGTGATAAGGCAAATATTCCCTTGGCTTCACACACCCCCAGACAAGGACTCCAGGAGGATTGATGCCATGGCAAAGAAACCGTACATGGCAGCATCCTTGGGACTCAGACAGGCCAACTATATGGCCTATACTGCTAGGTATCAAAAATCCAGATGGGGCACTGTTATGGCTTTAGCAAAACAGGTCCCTGGCCAGCTTGCCAAGGAGCTGGAGCAGGTGGCTGCTGATGGTATTGAGGCATCCAAGGTGCAATTCCATGCTACAGTGGACTCCAATGATGTGTCACCTAGAGTCATGGCTACATCTGTGGCACTTCGTAGAATGATTTGGCTCAGATGTACTAGCCTGTCACAGGATACCCAGACTAAGGCCATGGATTTTCCTGTTATGGGTAATTCTCTGTTTGGGGAGCAAACAGAGAATTACATGAAGAAGATGGATGAATATAGGACCACCTATAGGAGTGCACAGGCCAAGGAAAGGCAGGCCAATCCTCAGAGGCAGCACCCCAGGGCAGGGGCAGGCCTTTTCATAGGCCTTTCTACCAAGCCCAGGCCTCCTCTTCTGCCTATGCTCAGAGGGGGTTCTTTAGAGGGAGAGGCAGAAGGGGTACAAGCAGACCTACTTCCACCCCTCAGCCAAAACCCCCTGCCAAACAGGCACCCTGATGGGTTTGCCAGGGCCGATTCTCCACTACCTGTAGGGGGCAGGCTGGCTTACTTTGTCCAGGACTGGGAGTCTCTAACATCAGACAAGTGGGTCCTGGAAGTAGTAAGCCAGGGACTAGTTCTCAGCTTCAAAAAATTTCCAAAGCTGAGAGCCAGATCCTTTCCACCTGCAAATCCACCAGAGGCACTTGCCCTAGAGGCAGAGGTCTCTTCTCTCCTGGCTCTCAGAGCTGTGGAAAGGGTTCCACCCCTACACCAGGGCAAAGGATTGTACTCCAGGTACTTCCTTACCCCAAAAAAAGACAGGAGAATGGCAGCTCATCCTGGATCTCAGATACTTAAACAAGCACCTTTTAAAACCAAAATTCAAAATGGTGACCCTGGGAATTATTCTACCCTCTCTAAGGCCAGGGGACTGGCTAGTGTCCCTGGACCTCAAGGATGCCTACTTCCATATTCTCATCAGAAGCTCCCATCGAAAGTATCTCAGGTTCGAGCTGCCCTCAGGCCATTACCAGTTCAGAGCAATGCCCTTCGGGCTAACCTCTGCTCCAAGGGTGTTCACAAAATGCCTGGCAGTGGTAGTTGCTTCTCCAAGAAGGCAAAGGATTGCCATATTCCCATACCTGGACGACTGGCTCATAGTAGGTCAGTCCCCAGACCAAGTCAAGTTACACCTACAGATAACTCAGCAACTGCTCACCTCTTTGGGTTCCTTCTGAATCTTTCAAAGTCAGTTCTAGAGCCTGTTCAGCTCCTCACCTTCATAGGTGCAGAGCTAGATACAGAAAAGGCCAGAGCTTTCCTTCCCCTGGACAGGGCAAGGACCCTTATCACACTGGCCTCCTCATTCACCCTGCAGGTGTCTCAACCAGCAAGGCATTTTCTGCAGCTCCTGGGCCACATGGCTGCTTCCACAGCAGTGGTGCAGGGAGCAAGATTTCAGATGAGGGACATTCAGTTCCATTTAAGAGCCTTTTGGTCTCAAAAGAAGGACCCTCTGACCAAATTGATCCCAGTGACTCGAACCCTGATCCAGGCCTTACAGTGGTGGCAGGATCAGTACAATCTAAGACAGGCAGTTCCCTTTGTCTCTCAGTCCCACTCTTTAATCCTTACTACAGATGCCTCCCTCTTGGGGTGGGGGGCTCACTTGGGCGACCTGACTACCCAGGGGTTGTGGTCCCCTCAGGAATCTCTGCTTCACATCAATCTGTTGGAACTCAGAGCAGTATTTCTAGCACTTCAAGCTTTTTCCAAATCTGTTCAGAACAAAGTTATTCAGGTCAGAGCAGACAACACCACCACAATGTGGTACATCAACAAGCACGGAGGCACTCGGTCTTCGGCCTTGTGCACAGAAGCAATGAAGTTGTGGTCTCTGGCTTATTCCCTGAACACCTCCCTCACAGCAGTACACCTCCCAGGCAAGGACAATGTCCTGGCAGATGCTCTCAGCAGGATATCTCAGGGCCATCACGAATGGTCACTGAATCCCCTGGTCTTGGAGGTGATATTCTCCAGATGGGGCACCGTTCAGATAGATCTTTTTGCAGCCCCAGACAATCACCAACTTCCCCTTTTTTGCTGCAGACCCCCAGTGTTGGGCTCAGTCCCCCTGGATGCCTTAGTTCTCAGCTGGGAGGGGAAGTTCCTGTACGCTTTTCCCCCTTCCCTCTCCTGTTCAAAGTGCTAGTCAAAATCAGGTATCAACCCTGCAAAGTGATCCTGATTGCTCCAGACTGGGCCAGACAGCCCTGGTATCCTCTCCTATTGCCCTTAGCAGTCCATCTTCCCCTGTCTCTTCCCAGGAATTACAACCTGTTAATCTGTGCTCAGGGAAGGGTTTGGTACCCGAATCTCAAATCTCTCAATCTCAAGGCCTGGCTCTTGAAGAGTTAGAGTTTGCTGATTTACACCTCTCCCAAGGTGTAATGGATATTCTGAAGGCTTCTAGGAAACCTTCCACCAGGACTACTTATAATTCTAAGTGGAAAAGATTTTCCATATGGTGCTCTGGAAGACATATTTCCCCAGAGTCTGCTGATCTGCCCACAGTCCTTGATTATATGGTCTATTTGAATAGCTTGGGGCTTAGACCAGCTACACTAAAGGTGCATCTGGCAGCTGTTTCTGCTTTCATTTCAGCAGGTAAGCCCTCTTCTCTCTCAGCTCACCCTGTGTTCTCTAAGTTTTTCAAGGGATTGCTTCATACCAACCCTCCATTCAGGGACCCTGCCCCTGCTTGGGACCTTAACGTTTGCATTGCTCAGCTTATGCAACCCCCTTTTGAGCCTTTGTCTTCAGCAGAGCTTATGTACTTGACTTGGAAAACTGTGTTCCTGGTAGCCATCACTTCTGCCAGATGCATAAGTGAGTTGCAAGCCCTGTCAGTGGAGCCTGATTTTATCTCCTTCCATAGAGATAAGGTGGTCCTCAGGACTAACAGGAAATTTTTGCCTAAGGTGGTTTCAGATTTCCACCTTAACCAATCTATGTCTCTTCCTGTGTATTTCTCTGACCATTCCTCCTCTGGTGAGAGGAGACTGCACAGTTTAGATGTGAAAGGAGCCCTTAGCTACTACATAGAATGTACCAAGGGTCACAGGTTTGACTCCCTCCAACTGTTCCTCACTTATGGTGAGGTTGGGAAAGGGAAACCTGCCACTAAAAGATCCATTGCCAGGTGGATTGTCTCTTGTATTCAATTTTGTTATGAAAAACTGGGTAAGGTTCCACCCTCAGGCCTGAGGGCTCACTCTACCAGAGGTACAGCTGCTTCCCTGGTTGCTGCCAGGGATATTCCTATTCTAGAGATATGTCAAGCAGCTACCTGGAAAACAGTTCACATTTTTACCAAGCATTACTTCCTGGATATCCAGGCTAGGAGTGATGCTCGGTTTGGCACAGCTGTGCTTCAAAGCCTATTTACTAAGTAGGTTCTGTCCCTCCTCCATGGAGGTACTGCTTGGTAGTCTGCTATTGTCAGAATACAGCAAGACTTCATGTTGTTTGAAGAAAAAATTACTCACCTTAGTAATGTTGTTTCTTCTAATGGATTCTTGCATATTCTGACCTCCATCACCTTCCCCTCTCAGAACCTCTGTTTTTGGGATGTGGGTGATAGTGGCAGTGTTGGCACCCAGAGGTGCCCCACCTTGTTGTTTTCACCCCTTTTTCTTTGGGTGATCGGTGTTGTGTTTTTTCATTTTTGGGTCTCCTGACTTGAGTCTTTGCTTTGGGACCAAAAATCTGTTTTTATGTTTAGCAGCCAGTTGGCTAGTGTAGGTTTACAGCTTCCACACAGGACCTTAGTGAGTTTAGCTCATAAAGATCTGACGGTTTGAGTTTAAACAGCAACAGACAGAGTCTCAACCGAGCTCGAGCTCAGCGTTCCATGCCTGGCATGGAAAGTTAACTCTTTCATCTCCGGGGCAGTTCGAAGGTTGGGACTCATTGTTATTGTCAGAATACAGCAAGACTCCATTAGAAGAAACAACATTACTAAGGTGAGTAATTTTTCTTCTGGTATATATCAGGGAAAAAATTAAGATGGGTGGGGGAATTGTTAGGCTAACATAGAGGGTGTCTAATACAGGAGGAAGAGCAGAAAACAGCCATTCTGAATGATTACTTCTACTCAGTACTCACTAGGGAGGACAGTGGGCCTTTGCCAGACAGTGGTATAGTGCAGTGGTTAAGGGTACTGAACTGCATACCTGGAGACTTGCATTTGAATCCCACCAGCTCCCACTTGCATACTGTGTGACCCTGAGCAAGTCACTTAACTTCCTTGCGCTCCCACATTGCACCTGGAAACAAGCTCTGGCTTATTGTGCCTTTCCTGGTTAAACAATTTCCCCTTTCTCCTATAAGGACTGCTGAAAAGAGGTTCCGAAAATGAGATAGCAGGTATTTACTACTGAAACAGTCAGAAAATGGCAAGCAGCCCTGAAGACAGATAAGGCCCTGTGGCCATCCGGGATGCACCCAAGGGTGTTCAGAGAGCTGGCATCAGAATTAGCCGATCTCTGGTAGGACTATTCAATAGCTCTATTCAGACAGGGGTGTTTCTGAAAGACTGGAGCATAGCAGACGTAGTTCTGCTACACAAGTGTGGAGACAAAGAGTAGCCAGTTAACTACAGACCTATCAGTCCTACCTCCATTGTCGGTAAACAGATGGAGACACTAGTTAAAAAGGACCTAGTGGACTACCTGGATAAAAATGGATTTCAGGATAGCAAACAGAATGGGTCTGTGGCAGGGAGGTCTTGTCAGACCAGCCTGATAGTATTCTTTGACTGGGTAACCTGAACAGTGGATAAGAGCCATGCATTGAACTTACTCTACTTCAGTTTCTGCAAGGCATTCAACTCAGTGCCACGCAGAAGGTTGCTGAAGAAACTAGAGGATCTGGGTAAAGCAAAGGACATAGTTAGATGGATGGGGCATTGGTTGCAAGGCAGACAGTGGAGGGTAGTGGTAAATGGAGTCAGATCCAAGGACAGGGAGCTCACCAGTGGAGTGCCACAGTGATCAGTCCTGGATTGAATCCTTTTTCAGTATGTTCATTAAAATCTGGTTAACCCAGCATGCTCCAGACACCCTGTGTGTCACTGAAACCTGGCTGTCCACCAGCATTCCCAATTCTTCCCTCTCTATCCCTGATTTCACCCTCTACCACCAGGATAAAGGCAAATGCAGTGGTGGGGTAGCCCTGTATGTATGCCAGTCTCTATCAACATCCATTTCTTTTAAGGAATCCTTTTCCTCCTCACACAAACTACTCATTGTTCTCCTTTCTCTCCCCTCCCCTCCATTCCACTGTCCCTATCTACATTGGTGTACTGTATGCCCCCCCAAAGTGGCTCATGACTCCCTTGTCATCTTCATCTCCTCTGTCACCTACCACACTGATAAAGGGGAGCTCATCCTTTTTGGTGATGTCAATGTAGACTGGCTCTCCCCTTCCTCATAATCCACCCTACTCAAGACTAAGTCCCTAACCTTTCCCAATTGATCTCAGCACCTACATGCCTAAACCGTAAGTCCCCAAACCACTCCCTCCTAGATTGGGTGCTTTCTTCACATCCCCCACTGAAACACTGCTGCTGGCATCCTTGCAGCTGCCCTCAGTTATCATTGTATTACCTATTGAATAAGAAAAGCAGTTGCCTCCTAATCAACCCCCAAATACATTTGGTATCGCCCTCTCTGCACCCTGGACTCTTTTTCTCTCCTCCAAGACCTATTCTTTGCTGACTGGTTCACAATGTTCCTGGCTCTTGATATTGACTCAGCCCTCTGCATCTTCACAAACACCCTACTTCGGATCTGGAACACCTATGCCCTCTAAAAAAGGCTAGGGTTAAGCATCTCTACCACCCCTGAATCACATCAGACCTTTTATCCCTTTTTGCAGAGCTAGGGATAAATTCTGGGCACTATTCAAATCCTCCATATCTCCTACACACTTCCAATTATACAAATTACACAGAAAAGCCTGCACCAAGGCTATCCAACAAACCAAAACCAAGTACTTCAAGTCACAACTCCAAGCAAATACAGATTCCTCTACTACTTTCTGGAAAGTTATACACTCACTCATGGAACTTCCTGCTAATACAGCCCCCCCGCCTGTCTACCTTCCAGTCAGGGCCCTCAATTTTGATAGCTTGACTACTTCTGACCCCACCTTGATAGCCAAATCTTTCAGCAAATTCTTCATTACCGGTGCACTCCCTGACAACCCCTCTTCCACCTCAATGGGTACCCTCCCCCACTGCATGAAAATGCCCTTAACTTCCCCCCATCTCATCCACAGAAGTCTATCAGGCACTTATGTCCTGAATCCAGTGAAATCTAGCCCTGATGGACTCCACCCAAAACTTCTCTGCATCTCTGCCCCAGCAATAGCCTATTCCCTTGCCCACTTCTTAAACCTTTCTCTCTCATCTGGCACTGTCCCCCAGGCGTGGAAACTTGACAAAGTTATGCCACTTCACAAAGGTGGGGATCTAACTTTGCCCAGCAACTACAGGCCCATCTCTCTCCTACCCTCTCTTGCTAAATTGCAAGAATCACTGATCTACTGAAGGCTCCCAGACTATCTAACAGCCTCTGGTACTGTCTTCCCCTACCAGTTAGGTTTCAGGAAACAGCACTCCCCAATTATCTCTCTGCTATGAGTCACTGACCATAAACACTCTGCGATGGATCTAGGCCTTGTCACCTCTGCCACCTTTGTGGACCTGGCAAAAGCTTTTGACTCTGTTTCCCACAACATTCTGATTCACAAACTCCTCTCTCCAGGGTTTTCTCAATCTGCAGTGAATTGGTTCAGTGCCTACGTATTCAACAGACAGCAACTGGTCTAATTTGGAAAAGCCCTATCCTCCCCCTCCCCATCCATGCTGGCGTTTCCCAAGGTTCTGTACTTGGATACATTCTGTTTTCAGTCTTTATAATTGACCTTGCCTCTACCTTCTCCACCTCCCACATACATATGTATGCAGATGATACCGTGATCTACTCCTCTGACTCCCCCACCAATTACGTATTTACCGCCCTACAGCAAGACTTTGTCAAAGTTCAAATTTGGCTTCAGAAAAAACAGCTAAAACTTAACACAAAAAAAGTGTCTATAGTATTTGGCTCCAGACAGAAATTGGCTCATCTCCAGTCCTCCCCTACAATCATCACACTGGATGGCTCCTCCCTTGAGGTGGTCCACACCTTAAAATACTTAGGAGTCTGGTTGGACAGTGTTGGGCTCTAATGCGTCTCAAATGAAACACCAAAAGCCAGAGTTTGAAGTTCCAAAGATTGGGTTTATTCATCATTGTCAAGAGCACAAGAACTACGGTGCAGCAGTCTAATACAGAATACTCAGCATTGGCTAACTTACCTTTTTTTTGGGGAAAGGCTGAGTTAATAGGCATGACGCTTCAGTTTTCTTAGGCTCTCCATATTTAGCCTCTTTGAAGGGCTGAGAGAGCTCCTTTGGTCTTAAATACTTTAAATTTCCTAATATCCTGAGTAGACCCTAGGTTTTAAGTCAATCACATAACGAGATTAAAATTATTACCAATTTTGGTATTTTTTTTTATAGTTTGACAACTACCAATAAATTTTGATTGATTACTCATGCCTATGTAATTAGACTCTAGGAAAAAGGTGACTGGCAACAACTTGAATTATAATTGAACAGTCATAATTAATTTGGCCAATAGATGGAAGCAGTGTTTTACATTGAACTTTACAGAACATTTCTTTTTTTTTTGTATGATCTGTTTTTCCCCATGCTCACTGGTCCTCCACTCCTTCAGGCTCTGCCAAGTTCCCTCTGACCTCTTCTGTCCTTGCCCGGCCCTCCTCTGATCCCCAGATCGCAGCCAACCCCCGGGATATCTCGGTGTATCCCTTCACCAGGCGGGTCCCTCTACTCCGAGGGGGAAGGCACTGGGAGGGGATAGCCCCAGTGCACACTTCCAGGGTCCAGGGATGCTGCTGGGGAACAGGAGGCACCGGGAAGGCACTGGAGGCCCTCAGGAACAGAGAGCCATCATCTGGAGCCAGCAAGCAATTTTCCTGGCTTTTCTTGAGGTGCGTGACATCTGGACATCAAGGCGAGAGCCAACGTCTATCACGCACCACCCCTAATGACTGTGACATGCTGCTTTACCACCGGCCTCCACCATTGGTCGCTTCAGCACCGGGTCATGATCCCTTCCCTCCCTGGAGACAGTGAGCAGTCATGGGACACTCAAGCTGCCTCCCCCCAGCCGGTCCTACAGCCACCTGAGCTTGTTCCCAAACCCGGGTCGCTGGCGTCATGAGCGGAAATCCAACCACTGTGCTGACGGGCTGGCATAGAACATTTCTTAATTAATTTTAAGGAGCTAGAGAAAGGTCACATTAATTCAAAACAGGTTCATGCATATGCCTGATTACAGAAACATTGGTGTAGTATAACAACTTATGTTATGCCTTAAATCTAAACTGGATAACATGAATTTATGCTTTGGTATTTGATCAAGGAAATGAGCTGAAATGTTCTTGCCTATAAAAATGGTTTTGAAAGATCTATTTGCTCTGTAAGCTGCTTCTTGGAAGTCCAACCAAACCACAGACCGCTTTCGTTATATCAAATTACTGAGCCAGCCAACTAAAATTTATATATGTTAGAACAGCTTTGCCTTGCAAGTAATTTGCTTTAAATAATAATAATACCCTAGCCTAAAATATTATAGAATGCAGCATAAGTCTAACATCATGTAAGTTTGTCTGTCTAATGTATACGATTTACATTGCTCTTAAGTAGCAACTTGAAACACATATCATATCTTTTGCTTGATACTGAGAAGCAGTTTGGAAAATTCTGTGTCACTAAATACAAAAAGTCCCTTACCATTGAAGTCTCCCTAAAGTCTGTTTTTAACAGCAGGTGTGATACCAAACAGTTATTTTTTGACCACAGCCAGATTGTGATTAGTTGAGCATCTGTATTCTTAGGTTTAGCTCCAACCACAGGAGCAGAAGTGTCTGAAAAACATCATTGCTTTTCATCAAATATATCTGCAGGCTGTCTCATTTGAAATACACTTGTAAACTTTTATTTAAACTCCAGGCCCAGTTTGCTTGACCTGACCGTATGAGCATGACCAAAGTTTAGCATTCACACTAGGCCTCTTACAAACACCACAAACAGTTCTTTGTCAACTATGGCCATGCCAAGCACATAGTGATTTTGTCTGATTTACTGAATAATGTAATATTTGATTGATTGATTGATTGATTAAAAGTTTATTCTTTCACAGGAAATTCATTTGTTAGGACAAAGTCCCATTTACAACAAAGTCCTGCATGTAGATTCTAATACAATTACCAATTAACAATTGACATTTAACATATTTATTTATTTAGTTTTTGTTGACCGGATAAGTGCACTAGACAAATCCTGCCTATTTTCAGGCACGACCCGGGAGAGAGGGATACAGATGAATACCAACTGACCCTGAACTAGATTAAATAACCAATACAAACAAAACTAATACAAACAAACATAATCACACTCTACATACATACATTATTTAAAACACATACATAAAAAATACAAACTATTAAACAATTCATTTTTAAATTTAAAAAAATCTAAATATTTAACATATGTTATCACTTAAAATGGCAGCAGGGCCTAACAGTCCCCACCTTGGTGCCTGTGAAACAGGCATCGTCTTATCACATATAGTAACTTGCAGCCAATGGCTAGGAAAAAGCAGGGTGTAAAGAAAAAAATTTCTTTTTTTTGTGAAAAAAAAATACGAATTATCTGTTTTGACTGCTTATGTGCATGTGACTGACAGATGTGTTAAACACTAGAATGGGTGACCTGCATCCCATCACAGCCCACTTTATACCAAATGTCCCTCTGCTAGCACAGCGGTGCACTGAGCAGCTGGAGTCTTTATGACCCATATATATTTCAGGCTGAGGATCTGCTGACTGAGGCCCAAGCATGTGGCCATTCCATAATGTGGCTCATTTGGCAAAGTTTATGCTGGCAGGAGGCAGACAGTGCTATGCACCCTGGCTTACTGCTATTTTTGGCAGTACCAAGTCCCTGGAGTCAGGACATGATGTTGGCTTGAAAAGCCTTGTTGCTGTGCCAATTTGGCCTGACCTTTAGGTGCTTTCCTGCAGCTACATCACTTGGCTTGCCTCTTAGCTCCGCCCCCAATTGTTTTGTCTTACCAGCCATCAAGTACACACCAGACCCACAGGACATGTTACCTGGTGGACTGGAAAAGGAAAGAGGTCTTACCCAGTCCAATATAGGACCAACATAACACTAAAAAGATAAGCAATAAGTCACAAGCTCCATGAGCACTATGAATGATTGTTACCCTGGTTTCTCATGACCTTGGCATTTATTAATTTACTTAAAGTTTGGTTAATTAAGCTGTTTGCAGGCAATGAGCTTGCTTATGATGATATGTTAGGGTGCATCTGAGATAGCAGGTCATCCCTATAAGGATTAAGACAGGAACTGTTTGAATAACCACAAAAGTTTTGAAGGCTGACTCTAGTCTA
Organism: Neoceratodus forsteri; assembly: GCA_016271365.2. Taxonomy (NCBI): domain Eukaryota; kingdom Metazoa; phylum Chordata; order Ceratodontiformes; family Ceratodontidae; genus Neoceratodus; species Neoceratodus forsteri. Next base: position 259,975,625 of record CM057456.1, read on the forward strand.
CTATCATATAGAACTAGGCTGAGATCCCCTTGTTGTAGCATTTTATTTAGAACGTCCTCTGTTTTATACATTGTGTTGCTGACCTCCATAAGGTGTGTATCTTTTCTTACTAGAAAAGACTTAAGATTTAGGGTCAAGGAATTAATTGGTACATTAAAAATAGGTAGATGTTCTTCGACCTCCTCTTGGTGATCAGGTTTACTTTGGATGACTACCTCATCATGGATAGGAATGGGGCGATGACCATCTGGCCAATGATAGTGCATTCACGAGGTGTGAAACAAAAATTTTAGTTGTTAATGTTGCATGAGAGGTACCCATAGGAATATACTCTGTGGTTAGTCTCCACACAGTACTGTCCTTTTCCCTGTGGGATACAATGTGGGCAGTACCATTTGACCAGGCGCTCATCTTTGATGAGAATAGGGAGGCAGCAATTTTCTGTGTTCTGCAATGACTTGGCTATGGTAGTCTGAACGTAACCACCATATGCAGTACAAATAGTTTCTCAGCCTATTTTCCTCTCCTGACCCTCTTGGTTATTAACCTGAACCAATTCATTGATTTTATTTTGCATTTTATGAACCCATTTAGCAATACGTACTGTAAATAGTAGACTTTTTTCTTTTTGTGCTAGGCCTTTTAACCCCATATACTTACATCTAGAGGCATAACATAATGAACATGCTTCTTTATGGTCTCCATGTCAGCCCTTCTGCATATGGCCAAGAAAGATGTAAATAAGCCTGAGATGGTACCAGCAAGTTGTTTTAGGTCTTGAACCTGTCTGGCATGGAAAACTCCATCTTGGGGTTTTGTCAGTTGCATAGCTAAGGGATTCCAGGCTCTAGCAGGATATGGAATGCATGGTATCCAGTGATATGGGGAAAGCAAACTGAGCAACTCAATTTGCAAGCCTGCAATGACAGTGACCATGAAAGGATAGTGAGGGGTTTTAATAGCAAGGTAGGGGTGGACAGAATAACACAAGTTGAGCAGGTTAATGTGTGTAGAGGTAGTGGTAGTTGGTTAAGTAGTTGGAGTGAGTGGGCTACTGCTGAGCAGGTCAGCTGACGTGGTGGTTACGCTCACTGCCCATGGTGTGCATGGACCCGGATTCAGGACTGCATGTAGGAATGTAATATTTTACAACTGAGTATTGTGGTGTACTTTGATACTTTTTTTACAGACCTGCCATTCTGCACTGATTGTTACCCCACCCTCGGGTTGTCCCTCCTGCAATGGTCACCCTCTGTCCCCCAGTATCAGCCCCCCTGGAGTTGATTATCTTTAGTTGGGGGTGTGGGTGGCATTGCCCCCTGCATAAAAACCAGGCCCATGATGTCACCAATTTTGAATTTGGTGTAGTATTGATTGCCAATTTTGTTTTTGGTGTTTAGCACTCGTCCTTATGCAAGTCACAATTAAAAACTCGTTGTTATGACATGAAACCAGAACTGACATATCTAGAAGAAAAATAAACTTTTTTTTAATGGATATGGCATCAAGACCATGTGGCACAGGTTTACATGTTTTGCTTGGGTCTTGAAGTGCCCAATATGTCACCTTATGGCCTCTAAATTGACTGTGTTCCAAATTGACATTTCTAACCCAAATAGACCTTACCCAGGCCCAACAATTCCGTCCAACATTTATAGATTTCTAGAGAGGAATATGCTGTGCTGTGGTTAAGTTTCTTGCCTAGAGATGTGTGAAATTAGAAAATTTAGTTCTGTGAAATATTTTGTGAAAATTTCACAATTTTGCAGACAAAATGGCAACATTTGGTGCAATTTGGGTGAAATTTGGTGAAATTGCACATTTTGCTGTGAAATTTCACATTTTGCAGGTAAAATTTTGAATTTTCACAGCGGCAAAAATTTTTTCGGACATGGCAGAATTTTGCAAAATATTTTGCATGGTGAAATTGCCAATTTCATGGCAATTTTGCAACATCTCTATTTTTGCCCTGCTGCATGGTCTTGAGCTTATGCCTTATATAACATTGATACATGTGTTTTCACACAATGCCCATATTTCATCATATTTCGAAGTAGAAGCAAATTTACAGATTAAAACAACATTCGCCTAACCATACAGTCCTTAACAATGTTTTTAGGCTGTAAGTAGTAGTTAAACCACTGAGTGCTTTGCACAGTTCAGTCTTTGCAATGGTTTTGGTGCTGAGGATGGCATAACGAAAGCCATGAGTCACAGTCCAAGGGTCTTCAATACCATATGCATCATTGCTTCAGGTTCTGGATTTTGGTTATCCTTGGTTCTATAATAGTCACTGATGTAAATGCTTGCATCAGGTTGTTGCGCTGTATTGATGATCAGTGATACACAGTCTTTATACAGATGTAGGTGCTCTTTGGTAGTTTGCTTCAAGCTGTCCATTGTTTGCTGCCACCACATCAAATGTGCCCTGGTAGGTGGAATGCCAATGGTCCTGAGGCTGCCAGCCACATATCAAACTTGGTCTCCTGAAAGACAGAATAAACAAAAAGGAGAAGTTCTACACCCTCCCTCATTGAGAGGTTAGTAAACAGTTTAACATGCACAATGTAATCCCTACAGTGTCTGTAATTTTAATCATGACTAGCCACTCCCGGCGGCTGCCTGCATTTTTTTAAATGTTTTTATCTGCCCTCCATAGGGGCATATCAGGTACTGTAGAAATAAGTTTCTGTGTCTGCATACAGCAGACATTTAGTTTTTGGTTGACAATTTTAAGCAGTTTAACTGCTGCCACAAGGCAGTTAGTCTCCTGTTATGCTTCAGTAAACCATTAAGTTCCATGGGCTGATTGGCTCTCCTATGAGATCTGTCCCAGGTTGTGGCACTTGATGGCAGGTCCATTTATGCCTCCACACTTTGACTCAGTGAGGCAACAGGTGGTAACAGTAACTTGTTGACATTCTGAAATGACAAAGCAGAAAAAGGTGAAAGTATCACCCCACCCCTACCACATGGGGATGGATGTTAAGGGTGAGGGGTGTCAGCTGGCTATTTTCAACCACAAATTTCATCATCATTGTTATACTGCTTGTGTTAGCTCCTTCCACCTGATGTGGTACTGAGGATGAAAGGCAATGTGAATTTTTTGTGTAAATCCCTAGCAAATACACTGTCTGTTGCATTAAAACCCCCTTGCAAATGTTTGCACAAAGGCAGTTCCCACCTCAATATAGTTGTTTTACTAATACTCGGGCAGTTACCAGGCCTGTTGCAGTTTCAATTAGAAATGCCTCAAACCATTTTGAAAATAAATCAGTTACTACCAAAAGATATTTAGCACCCTTTGCAGTGGTGAGAGGGGCCCTGTGTAGTTTACTGTGTTTGGCATAGTTAGGATAAGTGACAGATTGGGAAGCCTGTAGTTGAAGCATGATCTTCAGCTTAGGGTCCTGCTGTTCCAGGGCACAGAGATCAATCAGACCTTGGAGGGTGTCACAGCAGCCGTGGGAATTTCAGACACCGCTACATCTGGATGACTTCAAATGTATTTGTTACATTGCTTGAAATTAAAAGGTTTGTTTTAGAATATAAAATTAATTTTGCTCAATAAACACTTTACACAGTAAAATCCTTTTTGTCTAGGGATAGAACTGGGAAGAAGTTTTTAAGTTTATCCTTGTTTTGGTTTGTTATAGTGTAAACAGACACTTTTGAAACCTTGCCCCTCTCCTTGAAGGAGGGTAAAACAAAAAACATTAGGCTTCTTATACTAAAAAAGCTACATACACAAAGCCTGTCTTTTGAGGTCTGAGTATTCCCTTTTACACTTTATCAGAGCTAGGAAGGAACATGTGCCATTGGAGGCTTGATAAGACTTAAGGCTGCTTTTAAAATGCAATATATATATATATATATATATATATATATATATATTAGAGGCAAAACTCCATTTAATGCATTAGTTAGGGTTGTTCCACAGCGATAAAAGTGAGGAAATTAGCTGTTAGGGTTGAAAACCCTAACTCCGAATTCACCTCCCCAGCACCACACACACACAGACACACACACACACACACATTCAAGTATGGGGGAGGACCAAGTCAACACAACCAATGACAGACATCCAGCAGCAGGTGACAGAAATAACAAACAATTGTCTAAATGTACTACGAGACATCCCCACCCACCTGACCAGGTACTGCATGCTCAGTGGAGATCAACAGCAAAACTGAGGCCATAGTACACCAAACGACACATCCCTGATTGCAGCTGCACAGCGTACCACACTTAGTAGTTGCATGGCCTTACCTACCGATGCCCACACCACACCACAACTGGTACTGTGCCGTTATTCAACATAAATGCTGAAGGTGCATGATGACAGTTGTAGAAAGGTTTTAACACTAGTGAGTATACATTAATTAAGAGAAGCACATAAATTAACTACAAGACACTAGCATGCTCAAGATAAAAGTAGTGATACATTTAGTAGGTGATTTACATAGTAGTACATTTACTGCAATGGTTTACTCAACATAAGGAGGCTGATGTAAACGTATGGAAAAGCATTGCCTGTTCAACGCTGTGAAATTCATACTGCCAGTATCACATGCATTCTTACTGATGAAGGTGTACTGCTGATGTACATACATAGACCTTCAGTGTGTTTCAATACTAAAGATGCAGTAAGTATTCTTTGTAAGAAACATTGTAATTGCATTGATCAGGCCAAGCAACTTCTAAATATCATAGCACTACTGAGCCAACAATGATGTACCTGTATCGGAGATGTATATAGGATAGATTTTCCTGTAGGCACTTTCTGAGTATGTTGTACCTGATTAAGACAATCTCATTGCATCTGTGATGACTAACTTATTCAAATAGTAATACATTTACTATTGTTGCAATGAGTGATCTATGCCACTTATGGACACAGTGTAATTTTTTTTAACAGTTGTTTCATACTCAGGCTGTATGACTACTGTTTGGGTTTGCCACACTTCTGTCACTGATGCTATCAAAGTGATAACTATGTTAATTGTGGTACAACAGGAATCAAGTAGGTATGGTGTAGATATAAACAGAATGTCTTTTAGTATTGATTTCACTCACAATGGGGTAAGTGTACTAGGACAGCAGGGGTTATCCTCTATCACTGACTCTGTCAGTTATAAGCACACTAGGGTTTCGATGACTGTAATGATCAAGTTACACTGTTCATCTTCATGAGTTCATATTCACAGCCATTCTCCAGTAACTGCAGTGTATGGTGTAACTGGGTGGGACACTGTGTTGCAAAGCTACTGCAGTGCCTAGCAGAGGGAGAGTATCTACTCATAAAGACAATTAAGCAATAAGGCATGACCAACAGTTATGTTAAATGGTCTGTTAATCACCCTGTAGTGGTTTAATGTTGAATGAGGCATAGCCGAGTGCCACATGTCGCTAGACAGTGATAAACTGACCATTAACATAATACCTGGGAGTGGCTTATTGCTATCATAATAAAACTGTTTTTTAAACAACATTAAACCATGTTCATCATATGGTTAGGCTCTACATGTATGTTAATAAAACTAAACATAAGGCTGTTACAATGTTTACAGTCAATTAGAAAGCTGCATTTCTCAAACCCTTGTTATAATCAGAGATATTATTCCTGTACAACTCCTTGGTTTTGCTGAACTCTATTGCTCAGGTGGCCCACCACATGTGGTGTGGTCTGTGTGGGGCATCGGTAGGTAAGGCCATGCAACTACTAAGTGTGGTACGTTGTGTGCAGCTGCAATCAGGGATGTGTACGTTTGGTGTACATGGCCTCAGTTTTGTTGTTGATCTCCACTGAGCATGCAGTACCTGGTCAGGTGGGTGGGGATGTCTCGTAGTACATTTAGACAATTGTTTGTTATTTCTGTCACCTGCTGCTGGATGTCTGTCATTGGTTGTGTTGACTTGGTCCTCCCCCATACTTGAATGTGTGTGTGTGTGTGTGTGTGTGTGTGTGTGGTGCTGGGGTGAATTCGGAGTTAGGGTTTTCAACCCTAACAGCAAATTTCCTCACTTTTGTCGCTGTGGAACAACCCTAACTAATGCATTAAACGGAGTTTTTTGCCTCTAATTTCCCTTCTTTTTGAGAATGATAACGAGAAATAGTGAATGTAATGCAGCGCTCCCACCACATGATGTCTTGTGACATAGTAACAGGAGCAGCAACGCAAACAGAAATGCTAACAGTGGCACACATGGTAACACAAGCGCGAATGAGAACAGAAAGGGTAACGCACACGGTGGCGTAGACGGTAACGGTCTGCCACGTGATGTGTTATCACATAGTAACATGGTGCCTGCAAATGGAAATGTCAATGGGCATAGTGATGCAAAGTGAAACAGAAAGAGAAACAGTACTGTAGACACAAATGGCAAAAAATAACAGAAACGCAAGCACAAATAAAAACACAAAGGATAACGCACATAGCCCCTGACCCTTGAAGATCGAATGGGAGCGCGGGGCCCAAAGGGCCCCACACTCCCACCACATGATGTCTTGTGGCATAGTAACAGGAACAGCAATGCAAACAGAAGCGCTAACAGTGGCGCACAAGGTAACTCAAGTGTGAATGAGAACAGAAAGGGTAACGAACACGGTGGCATAGACGGGAACGGTGTGCCACGTGATGCCTTGTCACATAGTAACATGCTGCCTGTAAATGGAAATGGCAATCGGCATGGTGACGCAAAGTGAAACAGAAGGAGAAACAGTACGGTACACACAAATGGCAAAAAAGTAACAGAAACTCAAGCGCAAATGAAAACGCAAAGGATGACACACGTGGTGGTGCAGACGTCAACAGTAAGTGAAACAGGCATGGAACCACAAGTGGAAAGGGCAATGGTAACAGTAATGTAAGCGCACAGGCTGGTTTTCCCCAAAAGCTGAATAGAGAAAGACAGTGAGTACAAAGAATGTATGCATAATAATGGGTATCGGAGCAGAAAATGAGGACTTGGAATACTAAATAAGTTATATCTCAGGAACCGTATGATGTAGAAAAAAAATTTAAAAGTCATATGATTTATGACTGTCCTGGCTAGTTTTGTACTTAGCCCCCAGTGGGGGCTAAGAGATTTTCCGACGAAAAGTCCGTATCTCGCACCATTTTCGAGATACGGGCCCTGAAAGGCGCAGCGAACGCCGTAATGTTATCCTATGGGAAAAAGAGAAGTTCAGAGCACCATAACTTTGCCTCCCTGTAATATTTTTTCACCAAACCACTGAAAGGCACATCTGTGAGCTGTTGGCTGTCTTCCCTCCAAATTTCAGGAAAAAAGACCAAACCGTTATTTTGCAGCAGGGATCCAAAGGATTTCTGTAATGCGTCGGGCGCCGTAATGTTATCCTATGGGAAAACTGGCAACTTTGGAGTGCCGTAATCTTTGCCACCATGTAATATTTTTTCAATACAACACTGAAAGGCACATCTGTGAGATGTCTTCATGCTCCTCCAAATTTCAGCCTAAAACTCCCAACCGCTTTTTGCAGCGGAGTGCCAAAGAATTACTGTTATTTTAGAGCAGGTCGCAGAGTGATCATGATTTTAGTAAAGCTTACAAAAATTTGCTGACATTTCTTTAAGTGCGTACACTACTTTCATGGCTAATTACTTTTTTCAGAAATTTGAAAACATATTTCTGGGGTGTTTTACCCCAAAATAAAGACATGGCTAGCATCCTCAGGGCCCGACTAGGTGAATACAAAAAGAATTAGGTTGCTAGAGCGTCTCAATTTTAAATGCCAACCATTTTTCTGATCACCAACTGAAAACAAGATGGCGGATTTGCGACACTAACAGGGCCATTTGCGACACTAAAAAGTGCATTTGGGACACTGTCGAACTTTTTGTTAACTTTTCCCATTGACTTATAATTTGAACCGTTTAATATTTTTTCACGAAATCTTTGAAAGGCACATTGGGGACCCTGGCCACACACTTCCTGAAGATTTTGTACCGGTCGTGAAACCGCATTTGACCCGTAGGCTGACCATAGAATTCCAGAAAAGCGTAAACGCGCGCACAGATCATGCTTAATAACTCTGCAGCCGTATATCCGAGCAGTACAAAACTTGGCAGATCCCAAGGCCTATGGTTCTTGATCATGTATTCCAAATTTAAGGCAAATCCATTAAATGGTTGCAAAGTTATTAAGGTGCAACATTTTGGGTTTAACATAGAAATGGCTCCTCAACCCTAACTATGGTAGCACTACTGTGCTACCATAATATATATATTACAAACTGCAAGGCATTTCCTTTCCCCAGTTGAGCTGAAATTTAACCCTTTTTGCCTACAACTATTTCTGAGCTAGTTGGCTTGTGCAAATGAGTGGGGAAAGCCAAATGACTTTAAATAAATAATGCAATGCCATTTAATTACATTATGAAATTACCAATTATGGAATGACTCTGACTCTTAATATGCTGAAATGAAATGGTTAATTTCAGAATATAAATTGCATAAGCAATACTTTTGCAGAGAAAAGGGATGTTTGCAGTTCCTTGATGTCTGGACTTTAGTCAACTGTTCTATTTGAGCAGCCTCTGAGAAGTCAGAATTATATTAAGACAATAAAGGTATGCCATAAATTGGGATACCTTTGCAACTGAGATTACACAAATGTACCAAACTGTGACAAATTTCAACCAATTTCAAATAAGCAAACAAAAACCAGTAGAGATAAAACAATTTTGTTCCTATCTACCATTTGACATGAGTTCTGTGCCCCCCCCCCCGCACCAGTGAAAATCGTGATGGTTACCTGGACCCTATGCCTTTTAAAGGATAATTTTAGTAGGTGCATAGGGTAGAGTGTAATTATATTAACTGATACCACACTGTACTTTTGCTATAAATCCATTCCTATTAGAGAACACCTCTTTATACTTTCACATGCATACAAGTGAGCCTGCATTCATTATGCAAACTGGTTTTATTATGGCATCTTGAATATACTTTGCCTTTTTAAACTTGAACTTTAAGTAATGATACACTCAATGTTTTGTACATACAGAAGCACTGCATCACATTAAAATATGATATTGCCATTAGTTTTATCTAATTTAATCAATTGCCGAGAGAAATGTATGCGTGGGGGGTTTGGCAATGCATGCAATACCTTGACTGTATTTTTCAGAAACAATGCAGTTTAATTTAAAAAGTCACACTTAGAAATCACTGTACATTTGCATTCCTTTCAATTTTAGCTCCAAAGAGGGCTACAACCTATATATAGAAACCTCTTTGCCTTAATAACTTTTCTAACTACGAAAGAAAACTGAATAGTGGAAAAGGTTTCAGTCTTTCCCACGAAACACAGGAAATAATATTTTCACTTTCTCTCCTCCCTGTGTTGCTTTTCTTCTTTTTTCTTAATACACAGTAGCAGACTATGCAGCATTGTAAGCTTAACATTTATAAACCATCATTGTTTTGTGCAGTGTGAAAAGACAGAAAAAATAACAGTTATGCCTGTATAATTTGATGTCATTATGTCAGCCCATATTTTGAAAAACAGTTTTATTGTCTTGCTGCAACACTTTTCCTGCCTAATACACATATAAACCAGATAACATTTTGTCTGAACTCTGGTTTCTTACACCTCAGATCACTTACAATTATTTATCTACTGGTAATTAAGAACCACGCAGTTCAAACATTGCAAAAGAAAACATTTTCCAAATGCAATTTCTTTGAATGAGCAACTGACATATCATTTTTTTCCATTCTTTCTCTCAGTCTCTCTCTGGTCAAGCCTTTTACAGGTATATGTGTGTGTGTTTGTGTGTAGACATTGGGTGATCAGACCAACATCTTTTTTTTTTAGAAAGAAGGATTGATTAGGAAGAATTAGGATGGAATGCAGTCCTAGACAAAGAGAAAATTAACAGGCAAATATTATTTGGTTGATGTGTTCCTTTCTAGGTGTTTAACCTTTGTCACATAAGATTTGTTCTTGGCATTTCATGACTACACCTTCTTTTTTTTTTTGTACACTCTTTTTTGCTCTGGACACTGGTGATAAGGCATCCCTCTGGTGGGGCCTGCTCAGCCGCGCCTCTACTGCCCCACCTGAACTCCCTCCCCCGACTGAGGAATTGGGTGCTGGGTCCCTTCCCCGTGGACCTCATATGGGGAGGCGGGGATCACAGAGAGTCAAGTCAGGGGTTGGAGCCAGCACTGGAGCATGTGGGAGCAGCTCTGGAGCATCCGCCATAGCCTCCCCACCAACTGGAGGTTTTCCACCAGGTGTGTTGCCCTCGAGATGCCAGACATGCAGTGACATCTACACAAGGGACATACCCTCACTGATGTCTGCCAGTGTCTCCCCTGAAATAGCATGCTCCTTGTGGTACCTCCTGGGTTCCAAGGGGTGTCACCACAGAGTGAGGAATCCCCACAAACCCACCCCAGGAGAGGAGAGCAGTCCTCTGGATGCTCAATCCTCTCCTACCCCTGCCTACTCCCAACAACCAGAGTCTGTCCCCAAACCCTGGTCACTGGTGTGGTATGAGGTGTGGCATCCAGCGTCTCAACCCTCAGTGCCACCAGGCTGGAACTATGACTACACCTTTTAACTGCACTGACAGTCTGTCTATTTTCTCTACTTCCCATTTTTTTTTCCAACTGTGCCTCATGCTTCCTAATGCATTTGACTTTGCCTGGAAATTCAATACAGTAACAAAACTTTTTCCCTGTGTTCCTGGTTTTTTTTTAATCTGACTTTAAACAAAACTGTTGTTTAACATACCTTCAGGGATCTTTTTTATATTTAGTTTCCTTCATTAAAGTCCCTTGGGCAGTTATCAAACCAAACAGTATGCATTATATCAAAACCTAACTCTTAATTAGACCAGGTTTTCTAATAAAAACCTTTCATCATTCATGGACCTCAGCAACTGGCTCCCACTGTAATGGATAATTAGACTGCAATTTTTTATTTATCCACATTCCCTCTCTTTGGGCAGATTTCCCTTTGGAACGTTCCTTAAATTTGAATCTCTGGCTCCTGGCTGGCTCACGAAAACTGTTGGGTTCTATTGGGTCTCAAATGAAATACCAAATGCCAGAGGTCAAAGTTCCAAAGATTGGGTTTATTCATCATTGTCAAGAACACAAGAACAATTATTCAGCAGTCTAATATGGAATGCTCAGTACTGGTGATGTTACCTTTTTTCTGGGGAGAGGGAGAGTTAGGAAGCATGAATCTTAAATTTTCTTTGGCTCTCCATTTTTAGCCTCTCCGAAGGGTTGAGGGAGCTCCTTTGGTCTTAAATACTTTAATTACCTCATATCCTGAGTAGACCTTAGGTCTTAAGCCAATCACATAATGAGATTAAAATGATTACCAATTTTGGTATGTTTTTTTTATAGCTTGACAACTATCAATGAATTTTGATTGGTTAAGCATGCATATGTAATCTGTCTCTAGGAAGAAGGTGACTGACAACAGCTTGAATTATATTTGAACAGTCATAATTAATTTGGCCAAAAGATGGAAGTAATGTTACATTGGACTTTACAGAACATTTTTTTAATGAATTTTAAGGAGATAGAGAAATGTTGCATTAATTAAAAACAGGTTCATGCATATGCCTGATTACAGAAACATTTGCATAGTAAAACAACTTATGCTATGCCTTAAGTCTAAACTGGACACATGAATTTATGCTTTGGTATTTGATCAAGCAAATGAGCTGAAATATTCTTGCCTATAAGAACAGTTTTGACAGATCTCTTTTCTCTATAAGCTACTTCTTGGAAGTCCAACCAAACCACAGATAGCTTCTGTTATATCAAATAACTGAGTCAGACTACTAAATTTTAAATATGTTAGAACAGCTTTGTCTTGCAAGTAATTTGCTTTAAATGATGATAACACCATAGCCTAAAATATTATAGAATGCAGCATAGGTTTAACATCATGTAAGTTTCTCTGTCTAAGATATATGATTTAGATTGCTCTTAAACAGCAACTTGAAAAAACATATCTATCTTTTGCTTGATACTGAGAAGCAGTTTGGAAAATTCTGTGTCACTAAATACAAAAAGTCCCCAACCAATGAAATCTGCCTAAAGTCTGTTTTTAACAGCAGGTGTGATACCAAACAGTTATGTTTTGACCACAGCCAGCCTGTGATTGGTAGCGCATTTGTATTCTTACTTTTAGCTCTACCCACAGACGCAGAAGTGTCTGAAAACATTGTTGCTTTTCATTAAATATACTGTATCTTGCAGGTTGTCTAATTTGAAATATACTTGTAACCTTTAATTTAAGCTCCAGGCCCAGTTTGCTTGATGTGTCCTTATGAGCATGCCAAAGCTTAGCATCCACACAAGCACCACAAACAGTTCTTTGTCAACTATGGCCATGCCAAGCACATAGTCATTTTGTCAAATTTATTAAATAATGTAATATTTAACATATTTAATCATTTAAAATGGTGTCAGGTCCTAACAACCACTAGCTAAATTGTTCCTCCCATATTGATGCCATTTGCACAAAACTCCATCCAGACCTTGGCATCCTGTACCATAACAGAGATTGCCTCCCTTTAATTACTCATTGCTACCTTGTTACAAAAACAGTTTGACCCATAATTGATTATGCTGATGTTGTCTATGCCTCTGCTCCTGCGATCTCGCTGTCTAGACTCGATACTCTCCAACACTCATTCTGTCACTTTGCTACCTTCACCCTTCCTCTCACTCACCACTGTCTCCTCTACTCCTCCCTCTCCATCACCCTTCTTTTCCACAGATGGGTGCTCCACTGCCTCTCCTTCATTTCCAAATACTGGTTCAGGACTCTTCTCCCGTGTCACTCCTCCAGCTTATTATCTGTTCACCCTTCTACCTACTCCCTCTGCTCCAGGGACTCTCATTCTTTCTCCTTCCCCTACCCTCATTCTAGGGTGGGACTATCTAATTTTCCTTTCGTCTCCCTCTTCTCTGGAACCAGCTCGCCTTGGCTACTTGCAATTCCCTCTCACTTGCCTCCTTAAAAATCCAACCTTCATCTCCTTCCAAGCTCCAGTTGCTACTTCCCCTCCTCCTCCCCACACCCACTCACCTAGCCTATTTACCCTCCACTTTTATTCCCTGTGCCTCCCTCCTGCTGCTACTTTGCCTCCGCTTGCACATACCTCCTCTCTTATGGCACTTAATTCACTTACTTAGTTGCTGTACTCATAATATGTTGTAATGACCTGATGTTAATTCTGCTTGTATAATAAGATTGTTATTGCAACTCAGCACTTACCTACAGTAGGTGCTACACTCACACCCCGGTGTAATGTCTTGATTTTATTTCTGATTATATATTAATTTGCATCTTCTACCTGATTGTTTCCCCCAGGTTGCACCTGGAAATGAGCTTCAGCTCAATGTGCCTTTCCCAGTCACAAATTTTAAATAAATTAAAAAATAAACATGTTCATCGGTGACATAGGAGAAGGAATACAGGGCAAGATGTGTCTCATTGCAGATGACATTAAGATCTGTGATAGAGTAAACAGTAAGGAGGGCGTAAGGGAGATGCAAAGGGACCCACAAAGGCTGGAGAGGTGGTCCAGGGTTTGGCAGCTGAAATTCAATGCCAAAAAGTGCAAGGTAATACACATATAGTAGGGAATAAGAACTCCAGAATGGAGTATTGGATGGAAAAGTTAAGCTGTACACCACTTTTGAGGAAAGGGACCAAGGATAGTCAATCTAACCAGTGTGACAAGTTCTACAAGAAGGTAAATAGGATAGTGGGGTGCATTGGGAAGGGTTTTGACAGCAGGAGGTAAGAGGTATTACTATCTCTGTAATGATAACTGGTGAGACCACACCTAGGTATTACTATCTCTGTATTGATAACTGGTGAGACCACACCTAGAGTACTGTGCCCAGTTTTGGAGTCCTCACTTAAGAAAATATAAGGACAGGCTAGAGGCAGTGCAGCATAAGTTAATCAAAATGATTCAGGACCAGCAGGGCAGATGCTATGAGGATTGGCTTAGGGCACTGAACATGTACTCAGCCGAGGTCAGATAAGAGAGTGGTAATACAATAGAGACCTTCAATTTCCTGAAAGGAATGAACACAGTGAACTGTGAGTCACTGTTCAACAAGATTAGCAAATCAAGAACATGAGGCCATGAGTGGAAGCTGGTGGGGAAGAGGTTCAAGAGGGAGATGAGTAAGTTTTATTTTGTAGAGAGTGTGGCTAAGCCATGAAATAGTCTACCAGCAGAGGTGGTAGGCACGAAAACCATTCATGGTTTCAAACGCAATTAGGATGGAGTTAAGGGCTTAGTAGTTACTCGGGGGAGTAGTAAAACAGGGAGCAAAGGGAGTGGATGGTGTAGACAAAGGCCTCATATTGGCAAAATCTCTTGGGTTTTGATACGGTACTATGGACTGAGTAGATGAGCCATTGGTCTTTTTCTGCCATCATTGTCTACATTTCTATGTGATAAGGAATGGAGGTGGGGGCTAGTAGACAAAAGGTCTGCAGGGCCATTCTGTGGACATATAGTGGCCTCACCAACTAGCTATCACTACACTGTGCCATTCCTTATAGACTGCTTACTGAAAGCATGCAGTAATGAGGTCAGAGCTGAATACCCAGGGTACCCATGACTTGTTTTTTCAACTTACACCAGGCAAAAGCTGAACAGTCATAGGGTGCTGCATTAGTGGGCACACAATGAGATGTTAGAAGAAACATTTCTCAGGCAACTAGTCAGGAAGTCCACTTGAGATGGGGCAATACTTCAGCAGGTGCTCACAAACAGGGGCATTATTGCAGATGTCGAGGTGGGAGGCCACCTGAGAACTAGTGATTACCGTACAGTGTGGTCAACATCAGGATGGTAGCAGAAACAAACCACACATGGGCAAGGTTCCTGGACTTCAGGATGGCATATTATTTTTTAAATGGTCGAATACCTGAGGGATGACTTAGCACTATGTATGGCCTGGGTGGGGTGAAGGAACAGTGGGCCAAGTTAAGGGATGGCACAGTGAAGGCAACAAACCTCTGCACAATAGAAGTGAGGAAAAACAGGAGAAAAAAGAGACCACTATGGTTCTTAAGGGAAGTGGCTGAAAAGGGAAAGAATAAAAGTGTAGCATTCAGGAGGCACAAAGAGATGCAGAGGGAAGAGGATAGGGAGGTGTACTATGGGACACAGACGGAATCAGCAAAAGTGGTGAGGAGTGGAAAGGCACAAGCTATGGAAAGGACAGCCCAAGGGGTAACTTAAGGATCTAGACCTATTTTAGGTACTTAAAAGAATAGTTCAAGGAGTGACTAAAGGGGACAAAACCTTTCTTAGGTACATAAGTGAAAAAAGGAAGACTATTAATTTATTCATTTTTATTTAGAAATTGGTAACCAGGAAATGCACCCTGAGCCAAGGCTTGTTTCCAGGTGTGACTCAGGGAGAGAGGGAAAATGGAATACAGAAATATTAAAATTACAACAAGCAACATAATGCAGTTACAGTGATAACTTCAAAGTGCAAAAGTGGCACGACGAAGAAGCAGGTAATCAATGTCATAGAACATATCGCTGACTTGTAGTCAAGCATACAATTAATAAAATAAAGTGCACAGTACCTGTTGGAGAAGATAACAACGCTTTAGTCATACAGTGTGAGACCAGTGGCAAAACCAAAATCATAATGGAGGAGGGCATTTGAAGCAGGGAGGTTAGGTGGGTGAGGTGGGGGGTTGACAGGGCAGGAGGGAGTGAAAAGGCACCTTTGCTGGTATCTAGGGGCTGGGAGGAAGGTGGAGAGGTGAATGGAGGAGGGGAACAGGTTTCTGATGGAGGGGAGATGGTAGAGAAGGGCAGTCTTCCCAGCATAGGAGCGGGTGCTGGGAATGGAGAAGGTACAGGGATTCCTGGTGTAAAGGGAGTTGTAGAAGAAGGGGATGAGGGAGAAGAGTGAGGAGAGGTAAGAGGGAAGGTACCTAAACCGGTATTTAGAGATGAAGGAAGCACAGTGGGATTGGAGATGGGAAGGGAGGAGCAGAGGGGGAAGTGATGAGTATGAGGTGGTGAGTTGGTAGCAAAGTGCCAGAGAGCTTTGCAGAGGGCATCAAGTCTGACAAGAGAAGAAGAGGTGGTAAAGGGTTATGAGAGGGATTGTGAGGTTAAGACAGGCAGAGGGGAATTGTGAAGAGGAAGATCAGAAAATAGCAAATCAGGAAAAAACAGATATCCTGAACAGATACTTTTGTTCAGTATCCACAGAAGAAGGTTAAGAGGATGGACCACTTAAAAGCAGCAGTAACTGTGGGGGGAGAGAGGCAGACACAGGTCCACTTGTAGAGGAGAGAGTCCTTAAAGGACTTGCAAATCTGAAAGTGAACAAACCTATGGGGCCAGACAGTGTACACCCAAGGGTGTTGAGGGAGCTCAGGGAGGTACTGGCTGCACCTCTGACAGCCCTATTCAACAACTCTTTGAAAACAGGAATAGTTGCAGAGGACTGGAGAAGCATAGGTGTAGTCCCGCTTCATAAAAGTGGTAGAAGGGAAGATGCTGGCAATTAGTGGGGAAGTTAATGGAGTCACTGCTAAAGGAAAGGATTGTGGAGTATCTTGAATACAGCAGTAGGTTACAAGACCCAAAGCAGCACGTATTCATGGGGGGGGGTAACAGAAGTCATGTCAGACAAACCAGATAGATTTCTTTCACCGGGTGACCAGGGAGATAGAACAGGGTTGGATGCTGGACATTGCCTACTAAGACTTTAGCAAAACCTTCAACACTGTACCACATAGGAGGCTCATGAGGAAACTGGGCAGTATAGGGGTAGATCCTAACATAGTAAACTGGGTAAGAAATTAATAAATGGATAGGCGGAAGAGGGTGGTGGTAAATGGAACTCACTTCGGGGAAGGGAGAGTGACCAGCAAGGAACCTCAGGGCTCAGTACTGGGACCAGCCCTCTTTAATGTCTTTATAAGTGACATTGCAGATGAGCTGAAAGGGAAGATATGTCTCTTTGAAGATGACACCAACATTTGCAACAGGGTGGACACTCCAGAGGGGGTGGAGAGAATGTGCAGAGACCTGAGAAAACTTGAAGAGTGGTCAAGACTATAGCAGCTAGGTTTCAGTGTGAAAAAGTGCAAAATCATCCACCTAGGGCACAAGAGCCCAGAGTCAAAGTATAAAATGGAGAAGAGGTATTGACATCACCAAACATGAAAGGGACCTTAGAGTAATCATGTATGATGACCTCAAGGTGGTGAGGCAGTTTGGCAAAGCAGTAGGTAGGGCCAGTGGGATGCTGGGGTTCATAGGAAGGGGTATTGCCAGCAAAAGGAGGGAGGTGATGATGCCAATGTATAGAGTGTTGGTGAGACCTCACCTGGAGTACTGTGTCCATCTCTGGGGACCACATCTCGGGAAGGATATTGACAGGATGGAGGCTGTTCAGAGGAGGGCAAACACAGTAAAACAATGCAGGGTCTGCATCAGAAGCCTTGTGAGGAGAGACGGAGGGACCTCAATAGGTACACAGTAGAGGAGAGGAAGGAGAGGAGGGACATGACAGAGACCTACAAATACCTCATGGAAGGTACAGGAGGGGAGTATCTTTCAGAGGAAAAGATGTGTGAGAGCAAGGGAGCATGCAAGGAAGCAGGAAGGGGGAAAATTTAGGAGAGATGTGAGAAAGTACTTCTTCACTGAAAGAGTGATGGATTCCTGGAACAGTCTTCCAGCAGTGGTGGTGGGTGCAAAAACAGTGGTGGGCTTCAAGCATGCATAGAATAGGCACAAGGGAATCATAGCTGGGAAGTGGGGGGAGGGCCAGAAATTCAATAGGGTCTGCTTCGACAGTATAGGCAGGGACAAATGAGCAGACTAGGTGGCCCAAGCAGTCCTTATCTACCATGAAATTCTATGTTTCTATGTTAGCGGGTTCAGACCCTTATTCCTCCCACTGACTTCTGGAGTTGTAATTTGTATTGTGCCATAGTTGCCCTACAATGGGTGCCAAGTTTTGTATATGCCAGTTTTGAGTGGCACTGCACACACTCTGTGTCTGTACATGGACAAGCAGGAGGTGGCTGCAGCTGTGCCACCTTTGTACTAGGTGGTGGTAGCATCTTTCAGTTGCACTGTTTTCAATAGGTGAAATTTTTTGGTGCCTGGACCCCAGTATTGCTTCCTGCCCAGTCCGATGTAAGCTCACCATGGGGGATGGGGAATGGGGAATGAGGAGAAGGGGAGGCAGCAGAGAAATAAATTGTTAGTGTAGGGGTAGCAGAGAAATAAAGCATTGGTGTGGGGAGGGTTGTTTCAAAATCAGAGGTAATCAGCAGCTTCTGATGCACAGTACACAACCTAAGAGAACAATAAATTAATAGATTCATAAACAGGGAACAAGTCAGTTGGCAATAGCCTATTAGGACTCGTTACATATCAGTGGTACTGTCTAGTTCATGCATTACCCATGTGAATATACAATGATTTTTTAAACATTTCCATTGAGCTACTGAGAACAATTGATTCTGTCAGGTATTCTGAATTGTAACCACCCTTTGACTGAACCACCCACTTATTTTACTTGTTTTATAAATTTCACCCCTTAGTTGTAATCTATGGGTCCTAGTGGTTCTATTACTTATATTTTTACACAACCCTGTGCTTTCCCATAACTCCTCATTATGAAACACTTTGTATGTGAAGCATAAATTCCCTCTTAGTCTCCTATACTTTAAAGAATACAGGCCAAGTTCAGAAAGCCTTTCCCCATATGTCCTGTTTTTTAAGTTTTTAATATTCTTGGTTGTTTTCCTTTATACTTTCTCCTTCAGCCTTATACTCCCCATATTTTGTGGTGCACTAAAGAAGGAACAATATTCTGGGTGGGGTCGTACCAATGAAGAGTAGAGTGGGATCATTACCTTTGAGTTCCTACTGTTAACATGTCTGAGTATGCACCCTTAAATATTGTTACACTTTTTACAGATTCCCTAGCATGGGTGTCAAAAGGTAAGTTGTTTGTAATGGTGACTCTAAGGTCTTTTTCATTTACAGTAGTCTCAAGTACCGTGTTGTTCAACTTATATTCCGCCATTATGTTATTGTGGTCAAAATGCATAGCTTTGCATTTCTCTTAATTAAATTTTAATCTGTGTTTGCTTGCCCATTGTTCAAAATGGTGCAGATCTTTCTGGAATTGTGCTGCTGCTTCCTGGTTGTTAACGATGGACCCTATTTTAGTATCATCGGCGTATTTACATAACCCAGAACCTGCTGACATTTGAATTGAGGAGACATACACATTAAATAATGTTGGACCCAGCACAGATCCTTGAGGCACTCAACTAGTGACGCTTCCACAGTCTGATTGGTAACCCTGGATGCATACCCTTTGTTGCCTGTCACTCAAGCATGATTTAACCCAAGCTGTAATTTGAGGATGAAAATTTTAGTGCAGTAAATTTATTTACTAATTCCCTATATGGGACAGAATCAAAGGCCTTGGAATAATCAAGGCAAACTACATCCACGGGTAGGCCCCTGTCAAGGGCACTACTGACAGGTTTGAAGAATTGCAAGAGGTTAGTCAGGCATGAGCTCCCCAGAACAAACCCATGTTGGGTAACATCCATTAACCCCTTTAGTGCAATATGATGTTCATTTATTTCTCTAATGAATTCTTCCATGATTTTCCCCAAGTACAGATGTCAGGCTAATGATACGGTAATTCTCAACATCCTGTTTGTCTCCCTTTTCAAAAACTGGAGTTACATTTGCCTCTCTCCATTCTGAAATAGTTTTCCCTCTCTCAAGGACGCATTAAATAGACTGATAAATGGTCCTGCTAAAACATCTGTCAACTCTTTGAGAACTCTGGGATGAATTCCATCCGGTCCAACTGACTTGTCTACCTTAACTGTTCTCAGTTTTTCCAAAACCTCATTTTCAGATAAGAGTCTGGTGTACTCATCATAATTATTTTTATTATTATTTAATTAACAAGAATGTGTAAAGTCTGCCATTGTCAGTGATCACTTCTCACTGTCATTTGAAATGGGAAACAAAACATAGTAGTATGGGACAGCTTGATGTTTTCTAATGCAGCAAAAATCATGGCACTCACCACCAAGTAAGAGTATGCAAGCAAGAATCAGTATATAATTCCACTTATTCAAGTGTCTTCAGCACAAAATGTAAAAAGCCCACTCTGGAACAGTTGCCTGCCATATTTCACACAAATATGGTGGGTTTTTTTAAACATGTCAGGCAACTGTTCCAGAGTGAGCTTTTTAAATTTTGTGCTGAAAACACTTTAATAAATGGAATTAAGCACTGATTCCTGCCTGCATACCCGTGGTGGTGAGTGCCACCATTTTTGCTTCACTGGATTTCTGTATCTGTCGGCAGCACCTGGTTTCCAGTGCCATATCTTTTGTTGTCTTGCATGTTTTCTAATGTTTTGGGGTAATACAAAATTATTAGTGAGTTTCTTGGGGACTGTATTAACACTTAGAAGTTGAGAAGTGCATTTTGTTTTTGTTTCTCATCAAGGGGAATAAAAATGGCTGCCAAACACTTTTATCAAAGTTCTAAGATAGTGTAGGGATTTGTGGTAAGCAGGGCCACTGGAAAATTGCAGAAAATGTTACCCCAAATTTTACCCCAAATTGCGGAGACTTTTGCAGAAATTGTAGGAAAATTGCGAGGGTTCACTATACATCCCCACTGCCCCCTAATAAATTTTTTATTGTTTGCTGCAGCATGTATTGATCACGTAAATTGTTAGATAAATGTACTGCCAGTTGTAAATGCTTTCAATATGAAGAAAGGTGTGTATTTTTGAAATGCACTGCAAATTAATCATTAAGTAGCATATCTTCTAAAAATCTAAATATAGCTAAGTCATGCAGTGCTAACTAAATTTTATTTAGTACTTCACAGTCAGTCCATGTTGAATAAATCATAAAACAACATATTTTGGCAGTTTCTAGTTGTTAAATTGTGAAGCCTGTTTAAAAACTGCTTGCTTTGGTGCAAGAAAAAATAAACAGATAACCAGGGTGCCTAATAAAGTTCTAGTAAAAAAAATGTTTATTTTGATAAAATAATTACTGTTCTTAATCAGCATGAAAGTACTGTACATTTTAAAATCACGTGATAAAAGTATTAAATCATACCAATAGCTTTTTACTACATCATACAGCAGTTTTTAATATGTGGTACTTTTGTTTTACTCAGTTTGCAATGATTTTACTTGGGTTGCAATTATTTTGTCTATTTGAAGGTAACTGTTTTAATATACTTAACCTGTTCAGCATGTTTTCAGAAATGTTTGCTTTTCGTAGGCTTCATATGTGAGTATGCAGTTGTGGCAGACTGACATAAGGAATCACTGTCACCAGCCTCCTCAGATGCACATTCAAGTTTATAATTAGCAGGGCCATACAAACTCCTCACACATCTGAATCAAAATCCTTTCAAAATGAAAGTATTTATACAAGGAAAACCTACTCTACCATTCAAAAGCAAGCACTGTGGTCGATGCTTCATTTAGGCAAATGGGTCACTTTGCATCTCTTCAAACAATATGAAGTCTTGCTGCATTCAGACATAATACAGTTAGCCCCAGCACTTGAACTGCCCAGGAAAGGAAAGAGTTAACTCCATGTAGAAGCATGGAACATTGAGCTCGAGCTCGGTTTTTAAACCTCTGTCTGTGGTACTTCCCAGTGTAACCGTCAGATTCTTTACTCCGTCTAACAGTGAAGTTGCTCCAGAGATTTCCTCTGCTCGGTTTGGTATAGTAAAGCGTTCGGTTTTAAAAAACATTTTTTTTTTGTTTTTTCGGATTTCCAGCCCCTGTCTATGGTACAGGTAGTATTGTAGATAGGTAGTGACTGTGTTTTAATTTTATTTAACTGTGGAAATTGTCTGTCTCTTCGGTTTCTTTTCGGTCGGTCCAGTTAGGAACCGACCTTGTGAATTCTCTCATTTTAAATAATATCTTTCTGGGATTAGTGTGGTGTTCCGGTACCAATTGGTTTCAAAAGAACTGGGCTTTTTCTCAGTTCTTTTCCAAAACCTGTGACACGGTTGTTACCAATCGGTTGGTATTACCTGGCTTGAAAGCTTCTATAGGGTAATTTTGGTAGGTTGGCCATGTCTGAGAAACCCAAAAAGAAAACTGGTCCCACTGGGTTTCAACACTGTACTGAGTGTGGGGAGGCCTTTGCCAAGGCTGACCCTCACCTCATCTGTGTTTATTGTCTGGGATTTGACCACCTCCAATCAAACTGCCAAATTTGCAAAAACTTTCCCAAAACCACTCTAGAA
This sequence comes from Neoceratodus forsteri, assembly GCA_016271365.2. NCBI lineage: Eukaryota > Metazoa > Chordata > Ceratodontiformes > Ceratodontidae > Neoceratodus > Neoceratodus forsteri. Next base: position 259,997,972 of record CM057456.1, read on the forward strand.
AAAAGACTGAGTAGGTTGTGGGAAAGGGAGACCGAGAAGTCCGTGGATCCAGATGACCAGCCCGGTTTGGTTGTGGCCAAACCTGAGGAGGTGCCTACTAACCTGGGCGATACCTCCTCGGCCAAAAGGAAAGCTGACTCTGAGGGGTCAGTTCCATCAAAAAGAGAAATGAAAGTCTAACGGTTCGGATTCAGTACTGCATACTCCAACCACGGATGAGATAGCCAAAGCGATTAGTATTATCCAATCGCTTCACCTGGTTCCATCCAAACTGGCACCGCCGGTTAGGTGGTAGGTTCGGTCGGAACTGGCTCCTTTGGATTACGATCTGGATGTTTTCTATGAGGAGTGGGAAGGAGACAAAGATTATCCCAATGATGATGACGATGATGATGACCAGGGGGGTCTGAAAGTGCCCATTGAACTGGACATCTCCCCAGACAGACCCTCTGATATCTCTCCTCCCAGGCTCTCTGAGTCCCCTTCATTGGAGCTCCTTTATTCACATTGCAGCCATGTTGGGGTAGTGCAGGCTGCAGCCTGTGACAGGGCAAACATTCCTTTGGCTTCACACCCCCCAGACAAGGACTCCAGGAAAGTTGATGCCATGGCCAAAAAACTATACTTGGCATCCTCTTTGGGACTCAGGCAGGCAAATTATATGGCCTATACAGCCAGGTACCAGACATGCAGGTGGGATACGGTTCTGAAACTGGCTCAACAGGCCTCCCCCCAGCTAGCCAAACAGTTGGAGGAGGTGGCTGCAAATGGAATTGAGGCATCCAAAGTACAATTTCATGCTGCTGTGGACTCCAACGATGTGGCATCCAGAGTCATGGCTACATCTGTGTCTCTCAGGAGGCATGCTTGGCTCAGATGTACTAGCCTATCACAGGACACCCAGTCTAAGGCTATGGATTTTCCTGTAGTTGGTAACACTCTGTTTGGGGAGCAGACAGAGGCTTACATGAAGAAAATGGATGAATACAGGACTACTTACAGGAGTGCACAGGCCAAGGAAAGGCAAACCACTCCTCAAAAGCAGCAGTCCATGGGCAGGGGCAGGCCTTTTCACAGGCCTTTTTACCAAGCCCAGGCCTCCTCTTCTTACCCACAAAGGGTTTTTTTCTGAGGGAGAGGCAGGAGGGGGATGAGCAGGGCTGCTTCCTCCTCCCAGTCTAAGGCTCCTGCCAAGCAGACACCCTGAGGTGTCAGCCTGGGTCGACTCCCCAATCCCAGTAGGAGGCAGGCTGGCTTACTACTTTCAGGCCTGGAAGTCTGTTACCTCAGACAAGTGGGTCCTTGAAGTAGTAAGCCAGGGACTGACCCTCAGTTTCAAAAGGTACCCAAAAAGGAGGGCCAAGTCTTTTCCACCTGCATCAATCTCAGAAACCCTTGCACTGGGGGCAGAGGTTTCCTCTCTCCTAACTCTCAGAGCCATACAGAAGGTTCCTACTCAACACAGGGGAAAAGGCCTGCACTCCAGGTACTTCCTTACCCCAAAGAAAACAGGGGAGTGATGACCCATCCTGGATCTAAGGTACCTGAACAAACACATATCAAAACCCAAACTCAAAATGGTAACTCTGGGAATAATCCTTCCGTCTTTAAGGCCAGGAGATTGGCTAGCATCACTGGACCTCTGGGATGCCTACTTCCATATCCCTATAAGGTGCTCCCACAGAAAATACCTCAGGTTCGAGTTGCCTTCAGGCCACTATCAGTTCAAGACCATGCCTTTTGGCCTAACATCAGCTCCAAGGGTGTTCACAAAGTGCCTTGCGGTAGTGGTGGCTTACCTCAGAAGACAGGGTTTCATCATTTTTCCATATCTGGATGACTGGCTGCTGGTAGGGCAGTCATCAGATCAGGTCAGGGCAGCTCTGCAAACCACCCAGGACTTGCTCAGTTCTCTGGGTTTTTTTCTAAATCTGCCAAAATCAGTCCTTGAACCAGTACAGCTTCTCACCTTCATAGGGGTGGAATTGGATACTGTCTAAGCAAAAGCCTTCTTTCCTCTGGCAAGGGTGAAGGCCTTAGTAGACCTCACTTCCTCCTTTCAGCCTCAGGTTTCTCTTCCAGCGAGACAGTTCCTCCAACTCTTGGGCCACATGGCAGCCTCCACTGCAGTGGTTCAGGGAGCCAGATTTCAGATGCGGGACATTCAGTTCCATCTAAGGTCCTTTTGGTCACAGAGAAGGGACACTCTCTCCAAACTGACTCCAGTGACCCAAACTCTGGTACAAGCTCTCCAGTGGTGGCTGTTCCAGGACAACCTCAGACAAGGAGTTCCATTTCTCCCTCAAGTTCCATCAGTAGTACTGACTATGGATGCTTCTCTCCTAGGCTGGGGAGCCCACCTGGGAGCCCTAACAGCTCTGGGAATCTGGTCCCCGCAGGAGTCTCTTCTTCATATCAATCTCCTGGAACTCAGGGCAGTTTTCCTAGCCCTTCAGATCTTCTCAGATACAGTCAAGGGCAAGGTGGTCCAAGTCAGGACGGACAACACTAATACAATGTGTTACATCAACAAGCAGGGAGGCACTCGGTCTACGGCCTTGTGCTAGGAGGCCAGGAAGATTTGGTCTCTGGCCTATTCCCTTCAGACTTCCCTGGGTAGTGGTTCATCTTCCAGGGAAAGACAATGAGTTAGCAGATGCCATGAGCAGGATTTCACAGGGACATCACGAATGGTCCCTGAATCCTCACATTCTGAGGATATTTTCTCCAGGTGGGGCATCCCAGAGATAGATCTATTTGCAGCACCAGACAATCATCAACTTCCTCTGTTTTGTTGCAGACCTCCAGTCCTGGGGACAGTTCCACAGGATGCCCTCATTCTGGACTGGAAGGGCAGGTTTCTCTATGCCTTTCCTCCTTTCCCTCTCCTGTTCAGAGTTCTGATCAGGATAAGAACTCAACCCTGCACAGTGATTTTGGTGGCTCCAGATTGGGCAAGACAGCCCTGGTATCCTCTTCTGTTGTCCTTGGCTGTGTCACGTCCCCTGTGTCTTCCCAGGAGATACAATCTTCTCTCCTCCTCCTAGGGGCGGATCTGGTTCCCCAATCTCCAGTCCCTCAACCTCAAGGCCTGGCTTTTGAAGAGTTAGAATATGCAGCACTTCATCTCTCACAGGGAGTTCTGGATATTCTAAAGGTCTCCAGGAAACCTTCCACTAGAAAAACTTACAATTCCAAATGGAAGAGGTTCAGTATTTGGTGCTCTCAGAAAGACATCCTGCCTGATTCTGCAGACATTTCCACAACCTTAGACTATCTAGTTTATCTGAATGGTCTAGGCCTTAGGCCTGCCACTCTGAAGGTTCATCTAGCAGCTGTCTCTGCATTCCTCTCAGCAGGGAAGGGCTGTTCCTTGGCATCTCATCCGGTTTTCAGAAAGTTTTTCAAAGGTCTGCTCCACATTAACCCTCCCTTTAGGGAGCCTACTCCACCTTGGGATCTTAATGTCTGCTTTGCTCGGCTGATGCAGCCACCCTTTGAGCCTATGGCTTTGGCTGAATTGAAGTACTTGACCTGGAAAACTGTGTTTCTGGTAGCTATTACTTCTGCCAGGTGGATTAGTGAATTACAGACCCTGTCAGTTGAACCTGACTTCATATCCTTCCATAGGGATAAAGTGGTCCTAAGAACTAATAGGAAGTTGTTGCCTAAAGTGGCATCAGATTTCCACCTAAACCAGTCCATATCGTTCCCTGTGTTTTTCACTGACCATTCTTCTTCAGGGGAAAGAAGATTACACAGTTTGGATGTTAAAAGGGCTCTTAGGTAATACATGAAGCATACTAAGGCACATAGAAATGACTGTCTTCAATTGCTTCTCACTTCTGGTGAAGTGGGGAAAGGTAAGCCTGCCACTAAAAGATCTATTGCCAGGTGGATTGTTTCTTGTATACAACTCTGCTATGACAAATTGGGTATAACACCCCCTTCAGACCTGAGGGCTCACTCCACTAGGGGTAGATATGCCTCTCTAGCTGCAGCCAGAGATATTCCCTTGTTAGAGATCTGTAAAGTAGCCATCTGGAAAACAGTACATACATTCACCAAGCATTACTCCCTGGACATCCAGGCTAGGAGTGATGCTAGGTTTGGCACAGCAGTACTGCAGAGCCTGTTCCCAAAGTAGGTTCTGCATTTCCTCCTCCATAGGGAACTGCTTGGTAGTCTGCATTATGTCTGAATACAGCAAGATTCATGTTGTTTGAAGAAAAATTACTCACCATAGTAATGTTGTTTCTTCTAATGGAGTCTTGTTGTATTCAGACCTCCCCCACCTCTCCTCTCAGAACTTGTTTTTGGAAGTGGCCTAGGCATAGTGTTGCACCTCAGGTGTACCTTGTACCTCCTTTTGTGGGGTAGCTGTTATGTTTATTATTCTTATGTTCATAACCTAAATTGTCACTACGTTGTTTCTTCTTGGGTTCTCGACTTGAGTCTTTTTGGACCCCAAAACTATATTTTGCCTTTTGGTTATGTGTTTCAAACAATTTCCATATTTTAGTGCCTAGTTAGTTAGTTGCTCGTAAGACTCTAACGGTTACACTGGGAAGTACCACAGACAGAGGTTTGAAAACTGAGCTCGAGCGCAACATTACATGCTTCTGCATGGAGTTAACTCTTTCCTCTCTGGGGCAGTTCAAGTGCTGGGGCTAACTGCATTATGTCTGAATACAGCAAGACTCCATTAGAAGAAACAGCATTACTATGGTGAGTAATTTTTTCTTCTCACATGTATTGTTTCTGTCTCTGTGTCAGCAAACAGTTCTCTGATAGTCTGCTTTAACACAGATTTTAAGTGCTCAAGTGTACATATATATGGCCACAGGATTTTGAAGCCAAAGCAGAGAAGTGAATCACATGAAAGCAGAGTTGCATTGGACCCCTTCCCAACTCACACTGTATTGTTTTGTTCAAATCTAAGTCTTTGTACTAAATTGTTAACATATCAGAGTAGATTTCCTTGAGAATTTAAATATTTTTTTATACAATTTCAGTCAAAAATTCAAAAAAGTGAGAAATTGCAAGAAATTGTGTATTTTGTGTGGAGTAGGGTGAAAATTGCAGAAATTGCTGGTGCAATTTTCCAGTGGCAAGATACCAGGATGACTGCATTATGCTCTGTTAATGCAAGGTCATGCTACTTGTTTTGACCAATGATGGGTCTGAATTAGAATTACTCATTTTATAAGTGATGAAAAATGCTGGTATTTTTCAACATCACACTACAATACTCAGCCAGTTTCCCCAGTTCTGCTAGGAACTTAGTTTTTCACGCACCCTCGTCCCTTATAAAAAAAATAGTAAAATTTGCAACATTTTTGCATATGTTACATCTTTCAGGCATAATACTTGCAAAATATTTGTCCTATAAAAAAGTATGCATTATTCCTGAATGATGCTAAGTATGAAAGGATTTTGCACCTATCCTTGAATTTACCCTGCAAAACTCTCCTACATGCCTTGGGCGATCCATGTGATTTTTTGGTAATGGTAATTGCTTAATTTGATGAAACTTTATAACCTTTCCTTGATGATTCCAGGCCCAGGATTAAGTCATAATGCAATCATAAGGTTGCCAGCACCTCAGAAAATAGGGTTGCCACCTGTTTGTTTTTTTATACTGGATAATCTGGTTTTTATGGTCCTTATCCAGTCATCTGGTTTTGCTTAAATGTAGTCTATTTTTTTGCCATTTAGAATGTTCACATACTCTTAAAACTGAATGTATCAAATAATGCTTTTACACGCGCTTACTTCTTCGTTAGCGGTCCGTTCCGTGCCCTGCATTCATGTAATCATTTTACACACACAGCATGTTTCACTGTGTTAACCTATCCTGCTTTTGCCAGAGTGTGCTGGCACAGCAACACTACATTAGTGAGATAGGCAAATAATTACAATGATAGACATGGCATGATTACAAGGTCTGTCAAAACACAACAGAAGCCGTCGAACCCAGGAAAACAGGGAATGCATTTTAAGGAGCACTCACTTTGGTTGTAGCATGGAATGCTTTTACATGGCAAAACAGGTAATGTTACAGTGTATCTGTACCGGTCATTCCGATACAGACCACTGTGTGTAAAAGGCCTAAAATCATTCACTGTTTTGGTTACATGTTCAGGTTACAGAGAAGTTCTGATGTCATACAGACCTTTGTTTGTAAAACCAGTCAGCCTGGGAGGTGTTACATATTGTCTAAAGACCATTACCAGTATATCAGCCTAAGGCTAGATTTTCAAAAGTAATTGGTAACAAGTCCCACTCTGCAACTCCAGTTGCAGATTGAAACATTCGCTGCTGTGGAGATTTGTGTTTTCCATTCCCCACAGCTGTGGGAGATGTCATGCCTGGTTCCACCAGCCGCAACATTTTTCCACAGCTGTGGGTAAACAACACCGGCAAGCTGCTGTAAATTGTAGTGCCAGTCACAAATAGGCTTCACTTTTGAAAATACTGTAGCTGCTGGGAAAACTGTGGCTCTGCAAGTAAAGACCCACATGCACCATTTTTTTCCCGCAGCTGTGGGAGTTACGAGGGTTCTGAAAATCCGGCTCCTAATATTTTCCACTCCGAATTTTAAGCATGGGTCTTTTACTGTTGTGAGAGGAAACAATGTTTATACCTTTGTTACTCTCCTGTGTTCCTTTCTGTTTGTCCAATACTCTGATAAAACTTAGACCCAGTTTTGTTGAATTAATTATCAAATTTTTATTGCCTTTGTCACTATATGGATTCCCTTTCGCATGAGTCCTCAGCAGCTACTGCTCACATTTTTCATACTACCTGGGCATTACATGACATTAGTTACACCATTACATGTCATTCAGAGCAATAGCATGGAATGGAGTGCCTAATGGTGTGGAATGTCTTAGAAATATAAAAAGGAACAGCAGTAGCTACTGAAGTAAAGGGAACACAGTGCAGAACTGAGTGTACCACAAATGAAGATAATTTATCAAAAATGGGGTAAAGAATATCGGAATACATGACTGACATGGAAAGGAAACAAGGAGGGTGTTTAATAGAAGCTAGAGCAATAAGCTATGGATGAGTTTGGTATATTCTGCAGGCCTAGTTTTGATTCCCACTGCCTCCACTTGCATACTGTGTGACCCTGACCAGGTCACTTAACTGCCCTGTGCTCCTGCATCATCCCTGTAAATGGGCTTGTGCCCAGTGGCCCTTATTTGGTAACCAACGAATAAATATAAAATTAAAAAAATAAATACAAAATAGCAGTATAAACATTATTTCCTATTACTTTTTAAGTCTTCACTGCCTTTACAAATAGCTTTGGAGGCAGAGCAATATACTTGTCAGTCATAAAAACAGGTGTGGAACCAGGGGCAGAGTTTTGGATGTGGTTTAGTATCTGATTTTCATCTCATACAAAGGCTGCAACCCTATCAGAAAATACCTTTTCAGAAGCACAGAAACACAGCATTTTATATACAAAGAAAAACAGGGAAGGAGGAATGGGGGGAGTACAAAATAAAAATTAGAGAAGCAAAGGGGATGGTCAGGGAGGCAAAGGAAGACACGGAGTTGCATATTGCAAAAGGGGTCAAGTGTAGGTAAAAAAACAATTATTCAGCTATATTAAGGAAAAAAGAAACAAGGTGAGGGTATTGTTAAGTTACAAGGGGGAAGAGTACTTGAAGAAAATGAGCAAAAAGCAGCCATTCTTAATGATTTCTTCTGCTCTGTCTTCACAAGTGAAGACAGTGGGCCCCCTACCTGAAAATGGTATCAAGATGGCTGTCAGGAGCATTCCGATGAGGGAGCCAGTATTTATCAGAGAAAGGGTCTGGAAGGGGCTTAAAGTCCTAAAGGTAGATAAAGCCCCAGTGCTGGATGGGATGCACCAAAGGATGCTCAAGGAATTGGCTGCAAACTGGCTGGACCCGGAGTAGCCCTGTTCAATAGCTCAGATCAGACAGAGGTAGTTCTAAAAAACTGAAAAGGAGCATCTGGGAATTACAGACCTGTCAGACTTACCTCTGTAATTGGTAAACTGATGGAGTCACTGACCAAAGAAGACAATGTGGACTACCTAGACAACAATGGACTACAGGACAGTAAACGCCTTGGGTTTGTGGCAGGGAGGTCTTGTCAGATTAATCTAATAGCCTTCTTTGACTTGGAAACAAAGGTAGTAGATAAGGGCCCTGCTATGGATTTACTGTACTTCGATTTTAGCAAAGCAAGATGGAGGGCCTGGGCACTGCTAGGGGCAGATTTAGAGGGGTAGCAAACTAGTTGAAGAAGACAGCAGAGGGTGGTGGTAAATGGTTTAAAACTGGAAGAGAGAGAGAGGTCATGAGTGGGATGCCACAGGGATCTGTCCTGGGTCCTGTCCTCTTCAATATGCTTATCGGTGACATTGGAAAGGGCATCTGGGGCAAGCTGTGTCTCTTCACAGATGACACAAAACTCAGTGGTATGGTAGATAGCAAAGAAGGGGAGCTGCAGAGGGATATACAAAGGCTAGAGGGGTGGTCTGGCAGTTGAAATTTAATTACAAAAAAATGCAAGGTTATGCACTGAGGGAAAGAAAATCCCAGGATAGAGTACTGGATGGGATGAGTTAAACTGAGCACTATGGCAGAGCAAAGGGACCTGGAAGTCATCATTAGTGACTCCCTAAAACAATAAAGCCAGTATAATAAGGCCTACAGTAAGGCTAATAGGATGCTAAGGTTTATCGGAAGGTGTATTGACAGCAGGAAAAAGAAAGTACTACTACTACCTCTATATAGGTCACTACCGAGGCTTACTAGAATGCTGTGCTCAGTTCTGGAATCATCAACTAAGGAAGAACAGGCATAGGCTGGAGACTGTGCATTGCAAGGTGACCAAAGTGACTTAGTGCCAACAGGGCAGATCATGTGAAGATTGTCTGAAGCCACTGAACTTTTGCTCACTGGAGACCAGGAGAGAGAGAAAAGGGATATGATAGAAATCTTCAAATTCCTAAAGAGAATAAACAAGGTGAACTGGAAGGAACTACTTAGCAGGGGTACAGAGTCAGGAACCCAAGGCCATGAGTGGGAACTGGCATGGAGACGATTTAAGAAGGTTGTAAAGAGGTTCTACTTTACGGAAAGGGTGGTGGAGTTGTGGAACAGTCTGCCAGTGGAGGTGGTGGGTGCCAAGCCTCTAAATGGTTTCAGTCATGGCTGGGACAAAGTGAAGGGTTTGATGGTTGCTCAGGTTGGTAGAAGCAGGAAGGAGAGCAAGGGGTGGACCAGGAGGGATAAAACTGTGTATGGACAATTGGTCCCAGGGCAGATGGGGAACTCCGTGCAGACTAGATGGATCTTTAGTCTTATTCTATTATCATCATCTATGTTTCTTTGTTTCTAATTTGCTGGCAGAAAGAGGCAATATTTCTAAGGAATATGAAACTAGAAACAATAGAGCCCCCCTTTTTGTACTTGATTTAAATATCACAATAATGTCCATGTACTCTGTATAGTGTGTGTGTGTGTGTGTGTGTGCGCCGCGCGCGACGCACGTACGCGTGTGTGTGTGTGTGTGTGTGTCTGTGATTATATTATTTCCATTCTCTAGAATTCTCAAAAATTGAGAAATGGCAACTCATTTGTCTATCCTATAGCATTCACTACCAACAACTTAATCTGGTTCAAGGTAGGGTTGTCAGAACTAGTTCTAGAAAGATTAGAACCCTTTTAGAACCCATGGGTTCGAGTTCTATTTTAGAACTAAAACATCCATGGGTTCTAAGTGTTAAGGGTTCTAACTACTGAAAAAAAGCTTTTTTTCTTCATACATTTAAAAAACAAGGGATGTCAGCCTGGAAAACAAACTAATTTTGGGGAATTACATGCTAAAAATATTTTAGAAGGAGAAAATGAGAGAATGTGCTGCTCATATGCAGATGTGCTAAAGGCATGGAATTGTGACACTTGGCATTTGAACTTTGAGATGCTCAATGTGTTTCTCTTTTCTGCATGTGCAGTGAACCAATATTATGGCTGTGCTGAGAATGCAGCTCTTTTTATGTATGTTTTTTTCTCCTCTCAGTATCTTTATCTGTTCTTTCTATCCAATCCTGCACACAAAACGAGTCTGAGTTCTAAAGAAGATTAGAACCCTAGAACTATTTGCAAAGTTCTAGCCCAGAACCCAGAACTTCAGTGGGTTCTGACTACCCTAGTTCAAGGCCAGTTGGCATTCATCTGTATCCCCTTCCCCGGGCTGTGCCTGAAAATAGGCAGTCTGTCTAGTGCGCTTACCCGGTCAACAAAAATGAAATAAATAAATAATAAATAAATATCCTGGTCACTAAAGTCCTAAATAAATAAATACATAACTAAATACTAAATGTTCTAAAATTCTATTGGATCATATGGTTTCAAGGAACTTACACTACTGAGGCAAAGCCTCACCATTGCAACCATATCAAGTATACAATATTTGCATGTATAAAATAGTTAAAATAAATTGTTTATTGTGATTGGTGGAGTCCATTAACATGACCATGACATTATTACAGTATAACCGTATCCACGAGTACAATGCCTTTCCTTTGAGCTTTTAAGGGTTTTTTCATTATGTCATATATACACGAGCCCACTTCAGGGTGTGCAGTTAAGCTGTAAGAACTACATTTCCTGGGTGGTTAAAGGTACAAGGCTATTACTGCATAGCCACACACCCTGTCATGTGTCACTTACATATCAATACAGCTCACAGAAGAACAGAATTGAAAATATACAGTATGCACAGTACATTTGTCAAAAGCATTTTGTGATCTATCTATGAAACTATGTAGAGGAAAACATTTCCCACTGTTATTTCCTCAATTTACAAACAATGGCCCCTATGCAATAAGGGGCATAATGACTACATGTTCTGGATCCATAGTGCATAGGCATGCCTATGTCTGATGGCCATGCATTGGAGGTCCTGTGGACCCCAAACAGCATTCAGCGAAAGAATGCATTTCCTTTCCGCACATGATCTATGTGTGTGGACTGGCCAGGGGGTTTCCAGGAGGCATGCCCCCAATTTGCCATTCACAAAGGTGCAGAGTGCCAGGTGAGGGGGGCACAGGATACAGCAGCAAGGATCCTGCAGTATCTGTTGTGCCCCCCTAATTGCACTCACCTGCTGTGGCAGGATGAGGAATCTCCCTACAGTGCTGCCCCAGCTCTCTGGGAAGACAGGGAGGGCAGGAGGCATCCATTCAGGAACTAGCCCAATGTTTCTCAGTTTGGGGACATGCACCATCCCACAGTCCCCTGCCAAACACTGAGAGAAAATCTACTTCTTGGATCAGGATGCGTGTCCGATTGGATTCCTGCCTGTATCCTTCAATCTGCTCCCTCTACCACCATGATTCTGCATGCCAGGGGGTGGGGCCACAGACAGGTGCCCAGCAGTGACCAGTAATTGTAAATGCTGGTCACTGCACACCTGTCCATGGGTATGAAGTTGTGCAGGCCAGGTGCGGGCCTCTTGCGTGTACTCAGATCACAATATTTCATAGCCACAATAAGCTCATGTAGCAACTAAGAAATAATTTGCAGAACAACTGAGTCAGTGTTCCTTCCAATATGCCAAAAACACATGCCTTGTCCCATTGACATTTTTGCATGTATTTACTGTATGTTCATCAATAGCACCCCACCTCAGGTACTCAAATCATGAACTATCACCAAAGGCCTTTACTTCTACATTTGAAAGTGGACTGTTAAAGGAACAGGAAGCCATTTAAAAAAAAAAAAAGTGATGCAATATGCGTATATCAACTGAGTTTGTGAAATGACTTCAGAAATTCAAAAGTCTGCAGCTTTAAGAAATCAGAGGAATATGTGTGTTTAAGAAATGAGGTGATACAGCTTTACGCAGCAGCAATGCATATCTGCCTATCACATCACTTGAAGGAATTCCACATATCTTTTTCCTAGTAGCACTGAACAAATATACATTGGCTTACTGCCTGTGGGGCTATCAGGGCTCCACTTCTTCAGTTATTCACTGTAGAAAAGTTTATCATGAATGTTTATTTAAAATGACTAAAGCTTTAATCAGATTGTCCTTATCTGATATTGAGGGAACGATTATTAAATCAAGTGGAAAAAGTTCTCACGCACCTGTAAAAACTGTGGCAATGTTTCTTTACACGGGACACACTGATTACATAATCATAACAAGATAAGAAGAAATGCAAGTCACGCAACTTCTGGGTAGGTAATTCTTATTTGGGTGCAGTTCTCTTTAAATATCACAAAAAGGCAAAAAAGCAAGGCAGTTGCTGATTTTAGATTCAGGAAACAATGAACTGATTGGCAGAAATATTAGAAAGCTGAAAATGGTAAGGCAGTGTTAATCATGAACTGAATGTCCCAGAGCTGTTTCAAGGGAATGTCTTATAATTAAAAGGGGGTATGATACCGAGCTCAAGGCCCCAGACAAGGAATGCTCAGTCTACCCTAGCTAGAAAATATGGATGGCATCCAGATGTTGACTGCCTTGTTCTTGAGTCTAATGTTTTCTGATTTTCAAACATTTCTTTCTATTGTGTAATGGCAAATGGTATTTTCATGAGCATATTTGTCATATTAAGATGACACATTTACTCAAAGAAGAATGATAACTTTAAATATATGTTTTATTTCACTTGGTAAAATGTTTTAGTTATGAAATACCATTTAAATAGAATGTGTTCATACTTGTCATCATGTTGTGCCAAAGTATACAGTATTTTCTCTGATGTTTTTTTACTGATCTCTCTAGACAACAGCACTCTGATGATGTCATTTTAGACACTAAGTATATTTAAAAATGTACTCTGCTATAGACTTACAGTGAAAGAATGAACTTTATGTTTTACACCAAGTGAATTCAATTTGCCTGTTTGGCAAGAAAAAAAACTGTTACATGACCAAAATAACATATGCTTTTTTCAGTAAAACAGTGCTTTTTTTTTTATTTCAGAACTTTTGTCCGGGTAAGGCATATTGAGCTGAAGCTTGATTCCAGGGGAAATCTGAGCTCACAGGGAGGTCAACTGACTGTTCAGGGTCACACAGTATACAAGTGGCAGTTGTGGGTTTCATACCCAAGTCTGGTGGGTTCCCAGGTTCACAGCTCATTGCTCTAAACTCTAGACTATACTGCCTCCCTAAGTGACTGGCTATCAGAACTCAGTGAAGAATTAGCAGTAACCAAAACTCTAAATAGATATGTTTGAACATTATTTTTATTCAATAGAAAGTATTTCTTTGCTACAAATATTCCTCAGAAGTAAAAATTAAATGAAAATACATAATTGTGCCAATGGCCTTTAAACAAAGTTATTAGGAACTCAGACACATGCCAGACTGGTGATGTCAGAGGTAGCACACTGGACTAAGATGCAGTAGGAAGAGAATTTGTGTTATGATACCAATAACTGGAATCAGGTTAGTGGAGCTCTGGGGGCTCTGCAAAGGCAGACTGCTGAGGCTACAAGGAGGAGAGCACTGGAACTGACTCTGTCAAAGCCACCTATGGTTCTTGCTGGTACAGCCTTGGTGGAGGCAGGACCACTTGCATCACTTGTTAAGAGGCCTGCCTACAAGATTAGCGTGGCTAGGCATCCATAACTGGACAGGCCAAGGAGGAGAGAAGCAGGAGGATGGTACCAGTGGACTGCAGAAAGGCGAATGTGGTGCCAATACATAACAGCAGAAGTAAGAGTCAAGTACCTATTTTCCAGTCAGTCTTACATCAGTGGTAGGAAAGATTATGGAGGCACTGCTAAAGGAAAGGATAGTAAAAAATATTTTGTAGAAAATGGTCTGCAAGATGACAGACAGCATGGGTTCATGGAGGGAAGGTCATGCCAGAGGAACTTTATAGAATTCTTTGACTGGGTGACAAGAGAGTGTGATCGGGGTGGAATGGGGTGGATGTGGCCCTTATCTGGACTTCAGCAAGGCCTTTGACACGTCCGTCACAGGAGGCTGGTGAATAAGATGAGCAGTCTAGGGGTAGGGGAGAAAATAACAAAATAGGTGAGAAACTGACTTGGTGACAGGAGTCAAAGGGTGGTTGTAAACAGAGTTCATTAAAGGGAGGAAACAGTGACAAATGGGGTTCCCAAGGGATCAGTACTGGGGCCAATAGTATTTAAAGAGGGACTCCCATGAAAAGTGCTACATTGCAGAATTAGAATAAGCATACCCCAATAAATATCATACCAAAAATGAAGTTTCTACGTTACTTTGTTCTAAAGTTATAGGCTATTTTGTAACCCTGATTTCACTGCTTGTTCAAAAAAGCCAGTTTCAGTGAAGAGCCACTGATGATTTCATCTCCTTAGCTCACACTCTAGTCCTCCCTGTCAGCAACCTTATAGGACCTGTTTTTCCAAAGATTAAGAAACTGTAGCTATAGTAATCCTTTTAAAAAAAATCTCATAGGGTTGCTTGCAGTGCTTGCATTTCCAGAATGTTCATATGCATGGCACTGTACTTTAGAACATGTCAGAAGGTGGTTTTGGAATGCAGCACTGAACCAAGGCATAGAATGTCAAGGCATTGCACAATTTTAAAATGTTGGGGGGTGGGGACACGCAATCTCAGAATGTGACAGGGATGTGCTAACTCAAAATGTGGTGGGACAATCAGTCCTGGAATGAGACAGGGACACACATCAAAGAATTTGGTGGGGACTGGCAATTTCAGAATATAGTGGGGATGCACACTGTTAGAATGTGACAGGGCACACCATTTATGCTGAAATTACTTGCCCCTGCCATATTCCAGAATTGTACGCACTCATCATATTTCAAAATTGTGCATCACACCCCCACCACATTCCAACAATATGCGGCCCAGCCACATTCTAAAATTATGCATCCCTGCTACATTCTGAAATTGCACATCCCTTTCCCATTCCCAAATTGCGCATCCCTGCCACATTCTGAAATGGTGCATCCCCACCAAATTCCATAATTGCAAATCCACGCCAAGTTGTGCTTCAATGCCACATTCTAAAATTGCCATTGCCACATTCCCAAATTATGTGTCAAGCCACATTCCCAAATTATGCGTCACTGCTACATTCTGAAATTGAGCATCACCACCACATTCCAAAAATATGTGTCACTGCAACATTTTGAAACTATGTGTCACCACCATATTCTGAAACTGTGTGTCACCGCCACATTCTGAAACTGTACGTCACTGCCACGTTACAAATTGTGCATCACTGCTGCACACTGAACCTGTACGTCACTGCCACATTCTGAAATTATGGGTCACTGCCACATTCTGAAACTGTGCATCACCACCGCATTCCTAAATTGTGCATCACCGCCACATTCCAAACTTGTGTGTCACCACCGCATTCTGAAATTGTGCATCACTGTTGCATTCTGAAATTGTGCATCACCACCACATTCCGAACCTGTGTGTCACCACCACATTCTGAAACTGTGCATCACTGCTGCATTCCTAAACTGTGCATCACTGCCATATTCCAAACCTGTGCAACACCACTGCATTCTGAAATTGTGCGTCACTGCCTCGTTCTGAAATTGTGTATCACCGCCACATTCCGACATTGTGCATCACCGCTGCAATCCAAACCTGTACTTCACTGCTGCAATCCAAATCTGTACACGCCACTACATTCCAAGCCTGTGCATCACCGCCGCATTCTGAAATTGTGCATCACCGCTGAATTCCGAAATTGCTCATCACCACTGCATTCCAAAATTGTGTGTCATCACCGCATTTCAAAATTATGCATCACTGCCACATTCCAAAACTGTGCATCACCACCACATTCTGAAATTATGTGTCACTGCCACATTCTGAAATTATGTGTTCCAGCTACTTTCTGAGACTGTGTCATTGGTGTATTCCACAATTACAGCCCAGTGACATTTTGAAATCTCATACCTGCAGTATCTTAAAAATTGCACACAACTTTGTCATTCTAAAGCCATGTTTGCCTCTTCATTCCATCCCCCCCATCACATTCTGAAGTACTGTACCTTGCATCTACACATTATGGAAGTGCATGTGCTGACCCCCTCAGTGTCAGTTTTCCTTTTTCATATGTTTATTACACCTGCAGTTTTAAATAACATAGGAGAAATAAGTCATATATAGTAGCTTGCAGGGAGGACTAGGTAGGTAGGGACAAGCCTCAGTTAATTATACATCTTGGGATGAACGACCTGGCTGACAAGACAGTAGATACAGTCCAGAGGAGGTTTGAGGAACTAGCACAATTATGTGAGGGGGCAGGAAGATCAGTAACTTTTTCAGAGATACTTCCAGTGCCCAAGGCAAGCACAACAAGAAAGCTGAGAATAGAGGAATTTAACGGATGGCTAAGAACCTGGTGTCGTGCTAAAGGGTATGGGCTGTGGGGGGTGGGAAGGGACCTGGGAGGACAGTAGTCTCTATGCCAAGGACAGACTACACTTGAGTGAGGAGGGAAAGAAAGTGTTGAAACAGAGGATGGAGGAGTACATAGAGGAAGTTGGGAATTTAAACTAGGAATGGGGGGTGGCAATTGGGCAAGAGATATGCAGAGACCACAGGTTGGGAAACCATTTGAGCTAACCCCCCCCATAACAGTGACAAAGGACAAATGGCAAGTACTGTTGGTGATGCTAGTAAAGGAGGGCAGGATGGGGGGGAGGGTAGAAGGTGGTTACCCTTATTGCTAGAAGCCTTGGGAGGAAAACTGCAGAGTTGCTGGTGCTCATGGCAGAGGAAGAGGTGGACATTGCAGCCATCACAGAAGCATGGGCCACCCAATACAATGACTGGGACCTGTCTATACCAGGGTACAGGCTATTTCGTAGGGACAGGGTGATTGGGAAAGGAGGGGGTGTGGCACTATATGTGAAGGAAGGACTGAAGTGTGTAAGGGAGGAAGGGGAGGAGGGTAGTACGGAGTCACTTTGGATGCAAATTCAGGATTCCAAGAATAGGATTCTTAGAATGGGAGTGGTGTACAGGCCACCATCTTAGACGGAGGAGTTAGACAGGAAACTAGCAGGACAGTTCAGGAGGACCTGCGAGAAGGGTAGTGTGGTGATTGTGGGGGACCTCAACATGCCAGGAGTGGACTGGAGTATTCCAACAACCAGGAACAGAAGGGAGCAGGTACTGCTGGATGCCTTCCAGGACAGCTTCCTGCTGCAAATGGTCAGTGAACCAACCAGGTTAGGGAATACCCTTGACCTTGTGCTGGCAAATGGTGACTTTGTGAGAGAACTTACAGTGGAGGAACCACTGTCAGGGAGTGACCACCACTCAGTATGGCTCACATTGGATATGCGCAAGAAAGGAGTGGAATCTGGCACAAGAGTGCTGGACTTCAGGAGGGCTGACTTTGGCAGGATGGGGGAAGTGGTAAAAGGGTACCTGGCCAGAATTCAATCTAGTATGGACACTAACCAGTGGTGGGAGTTCATAAAGCTGGGGATAGTGGAGGCAACCAAAACCTGCTGCAAGGCCCAGAGCAAGAAGGCTAGGGCTAAGAAACTGAGCTGGTTGAGCAAAGAGGTCATGGAAAAGGTAAAGAGGAAAAGAGCTGCCTTTAGGAAGTACAAGAAAACAGGGAGGGGGGAGGACAGGGAGGAGTACTTGACAGAATCGAAGGAGGTGACAAGGGCAGTAAGGGGAGCCAAAGCATCTACGGAACTCAGGCTGGCATAAGGCATTAAGAAGGGGAGAAGGACTTCCTTAGGTACATCAGGAGAAAAGGAGCTGTAAGGACCACATAGTAAGGATTAGGAAGGAGGGGGTTGGGTGGAAGCAGAGGTATAAGGCAGAAGCACTAAATGAGTACTCTGCTCAGTATTTACTAAAGAGAAGAGGGGGGTGACACCCAAGGGGGAGAAATGACAGAAACAGGGGGGGGTGACAGATGAGGAAATCATGGAGGCAGAGTTCAGGAGGGTTTGAAAGCACTGAGGGTGGACAAGGCACCAGGCCCAGATGGCATCTACTCCAGGGTACTGGAAGGAGCTGGCAGAGGTCCTTGGGACCTTTGTTTGAACCATTTAATGACCTCACTACATTCGGGTGTGTACCTCAGGACTGGAGGATGGCTCATGTGGTGCCCTCCACAAGAGTGGTCCCAAGGATGAACCGGGAAACTACAGACCAGTGAGCCTCACATCCATCGTGGGTAAGCTAGTGGAGACTATCCTGAAGGACAGGCTGGTGGCCCTCCTAGAAGCCAAAGGACTACAGGACAGCAGACAGCATGGCTTCATATGGGGCAGATCCTGCCAAACCAACCCGGTGGAGTTCTATGACTGGGTAACTAGGCAAATGGACAGGGGCCATGCAGTGGATGTCCTGTATCTGGACTTCAGTAAGGCATTCGACTCGGTGCCACATGGAAGGCTGGGAAGTAAGTTAGTAGACACAGGGGCGGGTGAAACACTGGTGAGATGGGTATGAAACTGGCTTCAGGGAAGGCAACAGAGGGTGGTGGTGGGTGGGGAGCTCTCACACCCAAGGGTAGTGACGAGCGGTGTTCCACAGGGCTCGGTGTTGGGACCAGTGTTGTTTGGGATATTCATTACAGGCATATCATGGGACATCAAGAGCAAGATCAGTCTGTTTGCTGATGATACCAAGGTAGGAGCGGTGGTGGATGACCTAGGGGGATGGCAGGGGTTGCAGGATGATCTGACAAAGCTTGAAACCTGGTCAGACACCTGGCAACTGGGGTTTAATGCCAAAAAGTGCAAGGTGCTGCATTTTGGGATGAAGAACCCAAGGAGGAGTTACCAGCTGGGGGAGTGCAGCTAGCCCAGACAGAGGAGGAGAAGGATCTGAGGGTGCTCATTACAGGGTCAATGAACAACTCGGCACAATGTAGGAAGGCAGCTGCAAAGGCCAACAAAATGCTGGGTTGCATTGCAAGGGGTATATCCTTGAGGAGGGAGGCGGTGATTCTGCCACTGTATAGGTCATTAGTTAGACCGCACCTGGAGTACTGCGTGCAGTACTGGTGCCCGTATCTAAAGAGGGACATTAAGTTACTGGAAGGGGTGCAGCGCAGGTTGACAAAGATGATCAAGGGGCTGGGGGACTTATCATAGAAGAGGAGGCTGAGGGAGTTGAACATGTACTCACTGTAGGAGAGGAGTGACAGGGGGGACATGATTGAAACCTGTAAGTACATGAAAGGAATAAACAAGACAGGTACAGAGGGGCTGTTCAAAGTAAGGGAGGGGAGGGACACCAGGGGCCATGATATGAGAATGGAGGGAGGAAGGTTCAGGAGGGAGATGAGGAGACACTTTTTTACAGAGAGGGTGGTAGCTTGGTGGAATGCGTTACCTGCAGAAGTGGTATCCAGTAGAACAGTGGACTGCTTCAAAAGGGGATGGGACAGGACAAGGGGGAGAGTTAGTGAAGGGGAAGGGTGGAAGGGAGGGGCAGCTGCAGAATAAGGGGTGCTAGCTGCACATTCGAGCAGACTTGATAGACCTCTAGGCCTTTATCTGCTGGCAAATTTCGTGTGTTCATATTTATTTTAGTTTTTGGCAACTGGGTAAGGCCCACTAGGTACAAGTGCCTGTTTTCAGGGGCGACCTAGGAGCACTGGGTGGTTAAGTGACTTGCTCAGAGTCACACAGTATGCAAGCAGAGGTTGTGAGAATCAAACTCAGGTCTGGTCTACTGGATGTACCAAGCTCATTCACACCTCATTCCTCTAACCTCTAGGCTATACTGCCAGCCAGGTTGTGTGTTCAGGAGATGACATCAGCAGCAGCTCTTCACTGAAACTGGCTTTTTTGAACAGGCAGTGATTTTTTTTTTCAACTTTCCTTTATTTCATAAACATTTTAAGAACAGGCAGTGAATTAAGAGTTACTAAATGACTTATAACTTTTAAACAAAGTAACTTACAAATCTGGAGCCCAATTCTCAAAAGGGTACTTCTGGCATAACATGACTTGCGCCAAAAATAATGGTACAAGTAGCAAGTTATGCCAGCAGTTGTGACATACGGTATTCTACAAAGCAGCCTGCAGCATGTTGCAGCTGCTTGTGCCAAAGTCAACTTATGCCACCAGTTACGCCCTAAACCCCATGCAACTTGGTGCTAGGGGGTTTATGGCAGTAGTTGCACCCTATTCTGTAAGGGCAGCAACAAAGTTCCCCAGGGCGCTATTCTACAACAACTCCCAGGGGAGAACCATCAACGTAAGTTACATCAGCATATAGCTGGTGTAACTGTACTTACGCCCCAGGGGAGTTGTCTACATGTGCAGCCCACACATCCCTCCCATGGTATGCCACCCTTCCCCCCAACACTGCCCTGTCTCCAGCACATGTTTGCCCCACAGGGTGACCCCTGTACCTCCCATACCACAATACCCCACAGCGCTACTCCATGCCCCGACTCCCTCTACAGGTATATATGCCCCACAGGGCTACCCCATGCCCCCGACCCCCCGTACAAGGTGAAAGCCCTACAGGGCTGCTGTATGCCCCCACCTAAAGTGCCATTTAAAAAACATGCAACCCGCAATCTGAGATAATACCCCTCCATCTCTGATTCCCTACAATTCACCCATACACCAGGCATCCCTGATAGTCAGTGGCTCACCCCTCCCCGGCAACACCCGACCACCCATCCCCCCCCATATACGGTGGCGGCGATTGGCACAGCTCATCACTACACAGCCAATTGTGCTCTGTATGAAGATGTACTGCTGTAAATAGTATGTACTCAATGAATGACAGTTCATTCATTGAGCGCATCAGTATTACAGTAGTACGCGACTTGCTTACAGAGCACAGTCAGTGGCTGGCCGTGGTGGTGAGAGGTGGGCTGTGCCAGTTGCCAGCCTCCAACAGGTCTTGGGAAGGGGAGCGAGTGGTTGGGTGCTGCTGGGTAGGAGGGGTGGGCTACTTGATTACCAGGGATATTGGGGATATAAGTCATGCATAATATTAATGGCACTGCAAGGGCTTGGGTTCAGGGATCAGAGAACGGGACCTTGGGGAGACACACAGCCCTGCTGGGCATTTACATATTGGGGGATCGGGACCTGGGGGGACAGAGCAGCCCTGTGGGGCATTTACATTCAGTTTGGGGGATTGGGGGCTGGGGGTCCTGTAACCCTGTGGGGCTTTCCAGGCGTGGGGTGGGGCACTTGCACCCTACTGCCCGTCAGATGCAGCTTACGACATGCCTCTCAGTTATGCCCTGCTTTTGGCATATCTGTGGGCATGTTGCAAGTCACAGGACTTAGCCACAGGGACCCTGCCCATTACAGAATCAGGTGCAGGGTTCGTGGCACAACTGCACCTCTCGCATGTAGCAACTTGCAACATGCAAGGGGGTACTCCTAGAATCGTGCCCCTGATTTTTGGCATGAGGCTGATTGAGGATATGCTGATCCAAATTCTTTTTTTTTCTTGTATTATTTATGCTGCTTTACCTCCTCGGCAGGAGTGGTCCTATGGTTCCCTTTTCAGTTGACCACAGCGGCACTGCACTGGGCACCATGCCTGAGCTCACTGCCTCGCCCTCTCTCACCCTTTCTTGGCCACATCACTCTCCAATCACAGAAGAATCTTGGGGAGTCAGGCTTCAGAGGGAGCACCCTGGAAGTGTCCAGTGCAGTGCCGGGGGCTGACCATCACGAGAGCCAGAGGATTTTACCATTTTTACTGGATCCCCCCTTCCATGATGCAGGTGTGCAAGATGTCAATGATGCTGCAGTGCATGTGTCCATGCAATGCATGTAGAGTGTCAGCCCGTGCCAACCCCCCAGCGGTACCATGGCATGTACCAACCCCCAGTCACTGCCAGAAGCCACTATAGCCACAATTAGCCCTTCCCACCCTCCTCAGAGGAGGAGAGCAGTCCCTGAGATGCTGAATCCTCCTCCCCCGACCAACCCTCTGACTCCTGAGGTCACTTCCGACCCCGGGTCATCGGCATGGCATCCAGTGCCTCAACCCTCAGTGTCACCAAGTTGGCCGCAGATCCAAATACTGAATTTATCAATGCCAGAAATGTTGTCTTCAGTCCCTCTAAGTGGGAAGGTATACTTGTTTGCTGATGATACAAAGATATGCAATAGAGTGGATACACCAGGTGGTGTGGAGAGCATGAGAGAGGACCTAGTAAAGCTGGAGGGGTGGTCAGAGACTTGGCAACTAAGATTTAATGCCAAAAGGTATAGAATAATGCACATAGACAATAAGAACCCAATGGCCACATACACACTAGGAGGAGAGGATGTTGAGGTAACTGAGCAGGAGAGGGATCGGGGGATTATAATTTCAAACAATCTTATGGTGGCAAATCACTGCAACAAAGTGGTTGGAAAGGCAAGCAGTATGCTGGCATGCACAGGGAGGGGTATCACAAGCAGGAGAAGGGAAGTAATTATGCCCCTATATAAGACAATGGTCCATCCCCACATAGAGTATGGGGTTCAGTTCTGGAGACCTCACCCATTGAGGGATATTGATAGAGTGGAGAGAGTCCAGAGGAGGATGACCAAAATGGTGCATGGTATGCATCAAAGGACATATGAGGAGAGGATGGAGGAACTTGACCTATATCCACTGGAAACCAGGAGAGAGAGAAGGAGAACATAATCAAAACATTTAAATATCTGAAGGGAATTAACAAGGTGAGGAAAGGGATTATCTTCAAGATGAAGGATAATCCAAGAACTAGGGGGCATAGTTTGAAGCTGGAGGGTGGTCAATTCAGAGGTAATAAGAGAGGACATTACTTCACTGAGAGGGTGGTGGACCCATGGAATAGGCTACCGAAGGGAGTTGTTGAGACGTTAACAGTTGGGGGATTCAAGAGTGTGCAGATTAACTAAATGGGTACATGGGTTTAATCAAGAGAGGAAGGGAGGGATATATACCTGGACATGAAAAAAGGTCCGGGAGTCTATGATTCTGTGATATACAGTGTAAATAACAAAATGTACAAACAAGGTCCATCATAACTGATTCAAAACAGTGAAAGTCCATCTTCCTTCCAGATATCATATGACTGTGTCCTGAAGCTATGAATAGGCAAATTTGCTTCTCCTGCTGTTTGACTCAGAGTTTAGTTCATGTAGTAGATTATATTTTCAGTTCAGGTTATAATAAAAACTGAAAACAAAACATGTCAAATTAAACTGACCTGTTAGCAGAATATCCAGTTAGAAAAACCTTAGTGCTTGTGGTGAGTTATTAAGGACTGCCTGGGACTGCCCAAGTTCATTTACTCTGTCTTTGGTAGCTGAGCCAGGCAGGCAGTTCACTGGCCATAGTTAGTGACATCACTGCTCAGCTGTCAGGCTGTTACCGCCCATACATGATTTATAGGGCCTGAAATCCATAGTACTGTTATCATTTAAGCACATGGCACCTTAGGGGCAGTAGGCTCAGCAGTAGCCACTAGCCAAAAACAGAATGGTTTAGGACTATGGATGATGATTTCAGGGCAGCATGGGCAGAAGAATCCCAACAAATTAAAGCACTCATTTCCCCTGCACTTGAGACACTCCTATTTGGTAAAACGAGTGTCTGATGTGCATAGGCCCTGGATTCCAGGAAGCAGCCAGATTTGGGAGTGTCTTTAAAATATTTTCATATACAATTGGCTGACTGTGATCACAATATATTAATATAGCTGTTCAGACCAATTTTATTGTTGTAAGAGTGGTCTCACTTAAATCCTTGGAGCAACAAAACTGCTCCCATTCACAGTTCTCCTTATCTTGCTACCTGTGCATGAGACCAGTCGTACAACAGTATAAGTGGCCTCAGTGCATTTTATTTATTTATTTATTCATTCATTCATTCTTAGATTACAAATACCTTTGAGCACAGGACAGCTCATTTACAAAGGTTCCACATCCACGAGTGGGAGGGTACAACAGATAGACAAAGGAAGGCAAAATGAACTTTTACAGATAACAACGAAAACATCACAGTACAAAATTGTTTATACATTCGCAGCTAAAACTATGAGACAAAATCAAGAAGTACAAAATGGAGTGGAAGGGAAGTAGGGGAAGGAGTAGGGATGGTTGGAGAAGGAGTGAGAAGGGTAGCAGCCAGAAGGCTTTGTCAAGGGAGAGTGCAGTGGAAGGGGAAATGGTGAGAGTAGAGGAAGTAGGGGGAAGGGAGCGAAGACAAGGGCAAAAGAGAAAAGGCACGGCTGGTGGCCTAGAGGGCTGAAATGGGAATGGCTTAATTCTTATGTGGGCAAGGCTGTTATTAATTTAGGCAGTCACAGGTGCTCTCTAGCAGGATGCATTGGTGCAGGAGGTGTTTGAACTTGGACATCCCGGTTAGGCTTGTTAAATTGAGGCCAAGGCCATTTAGCCAGTTGGGGGATCTGTATAGGAAAGACCATTGGTACTGTGAAGTTTGGAACCTGGGTATGAGCATAGGAGCTCAGAATCCGAGGACCGGGTATGATGGACCTTGTGGGATCTGGGCAGAAGGCAGGAGATTCCAGTAGGTAGAGCTCCACTGAGAGCTTTCTTCGCTAGTATACATGAGTGATACTTGATCCGTCCTTGGAGATTGAGACAGCCAGTTTGTGCGTAAAGATCACATGTGTGAGTGAGGCAGTCTGAGTTTGTGATGAGCCTACATGCTTTGTTAAGTGTTATGTTTAGCCTTTTTAGGGACATGGAGCAGGCTACAACATATATTGCCAGGCCGTAGTCAATGGTGGATAATACTGAACTGATGACTGCAAATTTAAGTGCTTCCAATGTTAGATTCCTTCTATGCTTAAATAGCAGGCCTAATTTCGCATTCTCAGACTTGGCAATGGTCTCAATGTGGGATACATAGGAGAGACAGCTGTCTAAGGTTACACCAATATATTTGAATTGTTGGACTTGTTCGAGGAGGGCTCCAAGGTGGTTTTTACTGACATAACATGTGGCCTGTGCTTGTGAGGAGGGGAAGAGAACAGCAGAAGCTTAGTTTTTTTGTAATTCAGGACAAGTTTGTGCATATGGAACCATTTTTCGACTTCTAGAAAACTAGTTTGGAGATTGCCCTTATGCGCAGTGGAATCGGTTTTGTTTGTGTAGATGACAGCATCGTCGGTGTATAGGAGTCTCCTGAGTTGACAGGAATGAGGTAGGTTGTTTAGGAAGATACTAAATAGGAGAGAACCAAGAATGGATCCTTGTGGGACACCAGAATGGACAGATTGTGGTTCGAAGACAACACTAGATATTTTCACCCGCTGCGACCTATCAGCAAGATAGCTTCTAAACCATTTCAATGTGTTTTGTGAGACACCAACTGTGGCTAGTTGAGTGAGGAGCAGGTTGTGAGTCACAGTGTTGAAGGCTTTCATAAGGTCGATAAATGCAGTGCCAACAAGCTTGTTATTGTCGAAGGACTGATGGATGTAGCTGGTAAATTCTAACAGAGCTGTGGTGGTGCTGTGTTTTTTCCTGAAGCCGTGTTGCTGAGGACATTGTAGGTCATACTTTTCAAGGTATTCAACCATTTCATTGGAAACTATATGTTCAAGGACTTTCGATAGAGGGGGGAGTATTGATATCGGCCTGTAGTTTGAGTGCTGTGTATGATCCCCAGATTTATGCACAGGGGTGACCAGTGCAGATTTCCATACTTCTGGGAATTGTGATAGGGAGAGTGATAAGTTTAGAATCTTGGTAACTGGTAGGAGAACTTCTTCAAGGGTAAGAGCAAAGAGTTTGAGATCAAGTGAGTCTCCACTATGTCCGGATTTGCCCAGGACTTTAGTCAGGAGCTTTCGGACTAGGGATTGGGAAACCCTTTTAAAATAGAATGGTGGATGGTCGGGACTATTTGTATCAGTGACCCCTGCAGATGAGGCTGGAGCATCATTGAAGAAGTCTTTGGGGAGGACACCCAACAGATTGGTGAAAGCCATGTTTAAGGTATTTGCGATTTGGAGTGGGTCAGTGATGAGATTGCCATCCTCCATTAGCATTGTAGGTGCGGTCTTATGAATTAATCTTTGCCTGTAATGTCTTTTATATTAGCTCAAAATCTCCTACTGTCACACCAGGACTCAGAGAGTAGCTCGCTGTGGAGTCTACTTTTTGCTTGTCTGATTTCCCTAGTGCAGGCATTTCTGGCAGCTTTGTAGGCCTGCAGGTCCTGTTGCTTCAATGAAGATTTAGCCAGTTGCTGTAGATGGTCCCATAGCTTCATTCTGTTTACTATTTCTGGAGTAATCCAGGAATTTACTGTACCTCGAAATTTCATTTTCTTGAGTGGGGCGTGGATATCGCAGGCTGTGTTGAAGACACTGATGAAGTGTTGAAATGCAGTGTTAATATCAATAGCCATATCCAGGAAGGACCAGTCCTGGGAGCGGAGTTGATTTTTTAGGAGATCCAAATGCCCATGTTTCAGTACGCGATTGTGGATGGTTCGTGGTGGGGGGGTATTAAATTTATTAGACCAGCTGCAGGTGATAGGGGAGTGGTCAGTGATAGAATCAGGGTGCACCATAACATTTGAGATGTGATCTGGGTGATCAGAGACAATCCAGTCTATGGTGGCACTGGTCCCTGTTTTATAGTTCATTCTAGTTGGAGAGCTTACAAGTTGCGTGAGGTGCAACGATGCCAATGTGTCCTTTATGTCACCACTTGCCCAGAGGGCCAGTTTATATTGAAATCCCCTATTAAAATCAATTCAGAGAGGTTTTTTCGTGCACAGAGGTAGTCCAGCAAACTAAGTAGGCCAGAGGGGGGCCGGGTCCTTAGGAGGAATGTAGGATACGAACACAGTGAGGGCTTTGCTGTGTGTCCTCAGGAGCATGTAGCAGCATACTATATATGATGCACTTGTGTGGGCTATTACTAATTTATACTTAGATTTTTAAGAACTGCAGCCATCCATAAACACTGACTTGTCTCATATCCAGCCCCCATGTGCTATCTCCATTCATCTGTGACCAAATAATACCTGTGCTTCACTCCTTATATTTATGTTTTTCATTTTTGGTTATGTGATCTGTTCTTTTTTTTTTTTTTTTGTTAAAGTTGTTTTCCTTTTTATTGCAATGTGACAATGACTCAGCAATAAACAGTGCAAGCCTCAGCCAGCTTGCACATTATCTTCCATGGGGCTCAAAACCTTCGGACTGAGTGCATTTCTGCTAGGCCTCTGTGCTCAGAGAATATCTCTCACAGGACAAGCAAAAGAATCCAAGCAGTCACATTTTGCAGCTTTCCTGTTGCTGCTTGGATTCTTTTGCTGTACCTATCTTAGTTTGTTTGGCACATGCACTGGCCAGTGCACCATCCCTTGTGGTGTAGTTACCTAGAGGCAGGATCAGTGGCTCCAGCCCTGTCCTCCATGCCTCAACTTTTGCCTGTCTCCTGGCATCACTGTATGATAGCTTGTTTTTGTCTGCCTCAGCAGCAGTCCATCAACATACAGCTATTGGTGGTACTGTAGTATGATATCAGTTGTTAGTGGCTGTTGACTCACGATCATGTTGTTTTCTTCTTTTTCAGAAACTGAGAGATCTGTTGTTAATCTCCTCTATCAGGCATCCAGAAAAAGAGACTGAGTAATAGCTGCTCCCTGGCCAATAGCCTACTCAACCACCATTCCCTCTCATCATTCAACAGCAGTGGCTGCAGATCACTGAGACTGACCTTTCCCTTTCAACCTTCATTGCAGTCATACTGTGGTGGGGGTTGTTGCTATTACTATTAATATTATTACTATTATTATTATTATTATTACAGTACCGCCACCAGCCTTCCCCTAAGATTTGGTAGATTTGGTTGGTGATCTTCCTTCTCGTCATTCATGAATGCTGTCCCTGAACCCAGTGGCCAGGGCCTGGATAAGCCCATGAAGGAGCTCTACCCACCCTGGTTTGAGTGACAGATGTCTGACCCCTCCAGTAGTGGTGGCAGTCCTAAGAAAAGTGACACCAGTGTTGCTAGACAACACCAGTCTTCTTCCATCCCTTCCCAGTCCTTTTTCTTATCCCATACCAGTTATTTGTATCATTTCTCTGTCTCCCTTTGTCTCTCTCTCTCTTTCTTTTCCTGTCTACAGTTGATTTGTTAGTTAATACAATTAAAAAAATATTCTTTTTGGACCCGGGAATGCTTTTTAAAGGTGGAATATCTTGTATACAAAAGGTCTAAGGGTACAGGCAGAATTAAGTTGCACAGTTAAAACATGACTGTACTCTCAACTCTGAATCTGCCTACCCACGCACTGACACTCCTGCCAGACATGTTATTTTCTGTACCATGCTGAATGCCAGTGAACATAACTTGAATAGTTGTTTGTTCAACATGATCACCATCCATACAATGACTTGTTGCTACTGTTCTAATTTTTGAAGTGGAATCACTGCATCTGATGGATAAAAGGAAGAGGACTATTTTATTCTGCTATCCCAATTACAGTTCTATCATGCCTCCCCTCCACCCCTACCTTAGCATGGAAAACCTGCCTATAAGAAGGCTGATGTCAATCTAAGTAATGTTTATGGGCTTGATCCTGAAAGTCTATCGCATGTATATAAAAGAGGCAGTAGAGTGCAGTGGTTAAGAACACTGAGCTGCAAACCTGGAGAACTGGGTTTGAAACCCTCAGTCGCCACTTGCATACTGTGTGACCATAAGCTAGTCACTTACTGTAACTTCCCTGTGCTCCCAGGACTTACCCAGAAACTTAGTGTATCTTTCCTGGCTAAAAATTATCAAGTAAAAAAAAAATGTGTGTGTTTTATATGCAGAATTGGCACAAACTGTAGTTGCAGGTGAATAAGAATTATATATAAGGCCGTAATCAGAAAACCATAGCCACATTTTCAAAGGGCCCTTAGAATGACAGAAGGTGTGTCAAACATCCACCTTGTGTCCAATCCAAGTGTGCTAAACACTGTGCACCCTACAGTATGTTGCAACAAACGCGTTCTCTGTGGCAAAGTCCCCCAAAATGACACAAGAGGTCTGCTGCATCGAACATATGATGCATGGGCTGAGAATGATGCAAGCTAAGAATGAGGCAAAGCTGAGACAAAAATATCACGCACGGAGTGGGATGGAGTGAAAATGACTGCAGGTTGAGTAAAAAATATGATGCAGAGTGAAAATGATGCAAGTTGAGCCAAAAACATGAAGCAGATTGAGTCAAAAAATTAAGAAATTGAGTCAAACGGCATACATGGAGAAAAGTGGTGCAAAGCCAAGTTTACAATGACACCAGTTGAGTAAATAAAATGAATCAAACTGAGTCAAAACCGCGTGCATGGAGAAAAGTGACGCGAAAATTAAGTCAAAAAAATGAAGAAAGTTGAGTCAAAAAATGAAGCAAATTGAGTCAAACTGCATGCATGCATGGAGAAAAGTGAAGGAAAGCCAAGTTTAACAATGACGCCACTTCAGTCAAAAAATTGAAGCAAGCTGAGTAAAAAAAAATGAAGCAAACTGAGTGAAAAAGGCAGTACATCTAGCAAAGCTGATGCAAGCTGAGTCAAAAATTACCGTGGACAAAATGGCCAAGACAATGGCATGTTACACCCCAAAACACTGTCAACTAGTCCTACAAAGGAATACTGGCTCTATAACCAACCCCCTAGATAATCTACCCTCATCTTCGTATACTCCAGTTTCAGTTAGACCAGGTCTGGCTGGTCTAACAGAAGTGTGCATCTTCGGTGCACTAGCAACAGCTTCCACCTTTGAAAATCCCCAAAAAGAGGATAGTGCATGCTTTTTTTTGTTGTTAATGATTTTTTCTTGAATTTAAACAAACAGCATATGTCAGATACACATTTGCACATATAAACACATTTACATAATAACACAGAACCAACAGATCTATCTTGACAGTGTCCGAGTGGTATTCATTCAATATAGTCCTGCCAGATGAACTTGATTTTTATGACTGGGTTATGAGGGCACCAGACAGGGGACATGCAGTGGATGTCCTCTACCTGGATTTCAGCAAGGCCTTTCACTCAGTGCGACACGGTAGGCTGACCTGCAAGTTGAAGAGTCTGGGAGCAGGGAGGAAACTGGTCAGATGGGTCGAGAACTGGCTGCAGGGTAGACAGCAGAAGGTAGTAGTGGGGGGGAGGCATCTGAACCCAGGGCAGAGACAAGTGGTGTACCACAGGGCTCAGTGCTGGGTCCAATTCTATTTGACATTTTCACAGCCAACATTGCAGTAGGGATTAAGAGCAAAATCAGTCTCGTTGCAGATGACACAAAGATTTGTGCTGAGGTAGATGTGGGGGGCAAGGCACTTCAGGAAAATTTGGCAAAACTGGAGGAATGGTCTCACACTTGGCAGCTTGGTTTCAATGCCAAGAAGTGCCAAGTGATGCATTTAGGAGGCAAGAACCCAGGACATAATTACTGGCTGGAGGGTGTCCCATTAACAAAATCCAAGGAGGAGAAGGATCTGAGAGTGCTGGTAACCAGTGGGATGAACCACTCTGCTCAGTGCAGGAAGACAGCAGTGAAAGCAAACAGGATGCTAGGGTGCATAGCAAGGGGGATTACTTCTAGCAGTGTGGAGGTCATCTTGCCCCTGTACAGGTCCCTGCTGAGACCGCACCTAAAGTACTGTGTGCAATTCTGGTGCCCCTACTTGAAAAGGGACATCAAACTACTGAAGGTGGTACAGCGCAAGGCAACAAAAATAAACCTGGGGTTGGGGGACAGATCATATGAGGAGAGACTGAGAGACCTCAATATGTATTCCCTGGAGGAAAGAAGGGAGAGAAGGGATATGATTGAGACCTTCAAGTACCTGAAGGGTTTGAACAGAGTAGACACCAGGTGTATGTTCAGTCTGAAGGGCAGAAGGGAAACCAGGGGACACTCTATGAAGTTGGAAGGGGGCAGGTTCAAGAGGGAACAGAGGAGGAACTATTTCACAGAAAGT
This sequence comes from Neoceratodus forsteri, assembly GCA_016271365.2. Taxonomy (NCBI): domain Eukaryota; kingdom Metazoa; phylum Chordata; order Ceratodontiformes; family Ceratodontidae; genus Neoceratodus; species Neoceratodus forsteri. The sequence goes on from CM057456.1 coordinate 260,028,925, forward strand.
GTGGTGGCAGGGTGCAACGTTCTGTCAGAGAAAGTTGTATCGCTGCAGTGTTGAGGGCTTCAAGATGGGGTGGGACAGATTCATGGGGAGGGTACAAACTGGGAAGGGGCATGAGATGGAGGAGGGCATGGGAGGGCAGCTGCAGTCTAATGGATTAAAGTGCTGCACACTCGAGCAGACTAGATAGACCAAATGGCCTGTATCTGCTGGCAATTTCATATGTTCATAGTCAGGGTACTAGCCATGCCTGTCATAACAAGGTGAACCACAGTTTCGATATTCTGTAATAGTCACACCTATATATATTGTCTGGCTGGCTACATGTGGTAACAAAAGCATCTTATATAACTTTTACTTACATTCCCCCAGGGTGGAAGGCAGAACAGAGCTGTGCTTAATATAGCCAGGACTTATTTCTTCAGGGCTTACTTATGGGTCTTAGTGGCTGGAACTGGAGGCATGGCAAACCTTGATTAGACCTGTGATCTGGAAAACAGTGGAATGAACCACAAAGTATATGAAGTTCTTAAACAAGTGATCTTTTGTATAATCAAGAGGCATTCTAACATAAGTGAGATTGTAACAGATGGCTAACTAAGCTAATGATATGCAGGGTACCGGAGATAGGTGCCTGTGGGGGGCCTAGAGCTGGGGTGCTAGCATGACTCTGGTGAAGGGGGGGTACTACCTGGAACCTATATGTAAAATGGCCACTTACATGGTATCTCTGCCTAGCCTACCCCTGTCTGGGGGTTGACATAAGCCATATAGGGGTCCCAATATGTGAAAAAAAAATGCTCCATATGATATACCTTGGAGTAGGAGCGTCTATCCAACTGTGCAAGTCCCATATGGGATGAGAGAATCTCCCCTAGACTGGGTATTTTGGGGCTGTGTCAGTTGCAAAGAAGAGCTCTCTTGGCCTGTAATGCCAACATGGCGGTGCACCCCTTCAGGTCGACACCCCAATGGTGAAATACGAAAAAAGACCATTACGGAGACAATCGCTGTAATGGTCCTTTTTCCATGTTTCACTTTCCCCCAGTGTTCTGCCCCCCCTCCCCAGACTAACTCCAATCTGGAGTTGATAATCCTAAAGTCCAGGGGGTGTGGGGGCACAGAGCCCCCTGCATGGGTGGTGTGGGGGGTGCAGCCCCACAGAAAACACTTGTTGAATGGGCAGCACAATACCTGCATCGATATTGTGCCATCGCTGTGTGGGAGGTTGGCATTTTCACTGTCAACCTCCCTTGGTGCTTCCCCAACATGGTAAGCCACCTGAATGCAGGTTGCGATAGTTTCAGCCCTGGTGATCTGATGCCCAGCAGTAGGAGCGAGGGTGATAGCGGGATGTTAATCTGTAGCACTGCGTCACCTAGGTTGCAGATCTGTCTCCAGAATGTCGTTAATCTGGGGCACAACCAGAGAATGTGATATAGGTCACCTCCTGTTGCCTGGCAGTGCCAGCACTTAAGCTCCAGAACCCTTGCTGCATGTAGCACTGCAGGTGTCCTGTACCAAGAGTGCAGAATTTTGTTTTGGATACAGTAGCTGCGTGCATCTCTAAGCAGGGTGTGGGCATTGTGCCAAGCCTGGGACCACTGGGCATCAGTAATGTTGATACCAAGGTACCATTCCCATTTCCACTTGGAATCCCCAGAATGGTTCTGCTAAGTGTCTCTTAGTTGGCTGTGTATCTTGCCAGCCAGGCCCTTAGGTGTTTTTAGCCATCTGGCAAGATCTTCAGTTTGTTGGGATGGAGCCCAGCTCCGCAACAGGGGCTTGACCACTTCACTAATTTGGAGGAAGCACCAGTGGTCCTTATTGGGGAGGTTTCATCTCTGTTGCAGATAGTGAAAGGTAGCAACTGTACCAGTATCTCCATCTAGTATATCCCCCATGAAGTTGATTCCCTTGGAGGCCCAATTTGCCCAGTACACCGGATTCTTATCTATCAACACCTCTGGGTTACTCCATAGAGGGGTGTATTTGAGTGGATTTGGTCTGCTACCCACCTTACGGTGAACTTTATACCAGTACCTACTAGCTGAGGTTATGGTTGGGTGCTGGTGGTGGGGCTTCCTGGTGGGGATGTAGATCAAGGAAGCAGCTATTCCAACCCCTCCAGTGTTCTGCTCTGTATGCATACATTGTGGGGATAGATCTGAACAGGGTTTAAACCAGTGTCTGGTTTGGACAGCTTGAAAGGCTAGTTTATAGCCTTCAAACCATGGTATATTCCATCCACCCTGGCTCCAGTGAGCCCGGAGTTCGTTGTTGCTCAACCTCTGTTTTTTTGCCCTCCCATAGGAAATCTCCCATTAGGTTGCCAATTTTTTGCAGCCAGTTCTGTGGCAGATGGGAAGAGGGGGTGTGGGCAAGCATGTAGAAAATCTTGGGAGCAGTTACCATTTTTATTGCCACTATTTTGCCAGCCAAGGTAAGGTTCAGTCTCTTCCACCTGTCAAATTCTGTCCTGCATGCCTAGAAAAGTGGTTGGAGATTTATTTCCCATGTCTTTTCTATTTGTGAGGTTATTCTAATGTCCAGGTTAAGTAAGGCCTTCGCCGGCCCAAAGGATCTCAGAGTTGGTGGCCATCTCTTTAAGCAAGAAGGGTTCAGGGGCATAAGCTCAGTTTTGGCCTGGTTCACTTTGAGTCCTGAGAGACTTGCAAGGTCTTTAACAGGGTTGGGGGGGAGGGATTGTTGTGCATTGGCAAGCGGGATGAGCAGATCATCCACGTACATCAGGGTTGAGTAACTTCTAGCCCCTATCGCAATACTTAGTATCTGTGGGTGCTGGCAGATGGCAGTCGCCAAAGACGAAAAGCAGCGGGGAGATGGGGACAGCCTTGATGGGTGTCCCTCTTCAATGGGAATGCAGCTGATGCAATATGATTTGTGGACACCCATGCAGTAGGGGAGTGATAGATGGCCTGTACACATACCGTAAACCTCTCTCCAAATCCCAGATGTGTGAGGACTGTCTGTAGGTAGTCCCATTCCAGGGAGTCAAAGGCCTTTTCAAAATCCACTGAGAGGGCTGTGGCTAGGGATTGCAGACCTCTTGCTGTGTGAATGAGGTTAGCCAGTGATCCAATATGGTCTGAACTGTTCCTCCCTGGATTGAAACCTACCTGGGTGGGATGAACCAGGTTGGTAAGGAGGGGGCTGACCCTGCATGCTAGCACTTTGGCATAAACCTTACTCTCTGCATTAATCAATGAGATAGGCCTGTAACTGGCAGCTGAGGTGGGGTCCTTGCCCTTTTTGGGGAGTACTGTGATAACCGCTTCCCTAAGTGTAGGGGTGAAGGTACCCAGTTGTTCCGCCTCCGTGTATACCTGCTTTAGGAGAGGGCCAATTTGGGTTTTTAGTGCCTGCAGGAACTTGACAGGAAAGCCATCTCCTCCCAGGGCTTTATCTCCCTGCAGGGACAGTAGGGTATCAGTGACTTCCTCTATGGATAGTGGTGCATCCAGAGCGGTGGACTGCTGGGGTGTGAGCTTGGGGAGAAGGAGGCCGTCCAGGAAGGGCTGAATTGAACCAGGAGGGTATTGATGGGTAATGCTATAGAGTGAGGCATAGAAGGTAGACATTATGTCGTTGACCTCCTGGGGATTGGAGAGTACCTTACCATGGGGGTCCTGAAAGCTGGCAATATGTCTGTCTGCAATTTGCTTCCTAAGTTGGTAGGCCAGAACTTTGCCCCCTTCATCCCCTCCATGCCATTATTTGTGTTGCAGCCTCAGGATGGCCACTTTGGCCTTCCTGCTGACCAACTGATTAATTTCTAGGCATAACCCTAGCACTTTTCGCCCAAGTGGGGAGTTTAGGAAGGGGGCATGCTGGGCTTTGTATTTGGCCTCTGCTTTCTTTAAATTTGCCTCAAGCACATTAAGGCACTGTTCCCTTTCTCGTCTCCATCTGGAGACATACTGCATGATATTCCCTCCCTCATAGTGGCCTTGAAGACCTCCCATGTGATCCCAGCATTGGTGTCAGCAATGGGATTTTCCAGGCCGAACCAGGTGGTTTCTTCTTTCACCCAGGGAAGGAAATCGGGGTCCCTTAACAAGAGTGGATCCAGTCTCCAGTTAGTGGATAGCTGGGGGGAGGGCCCATGAAAGGTAAAACTGCACCGGAGCATGGTCCGAGATTATTATAGGGAGGATGGTAGTGGACAGAGCAGTTTGAGTCAGGTAGGGGGGGCATAAACCAGTAGTCCAGCCTACTAAGGGAATTATGCACCACTGACTGGAAGGTATAATATGGGACTCACAGATGGAAGGTACACCAGATGTCGGTGAGACTGTTGTCCACCATAAGCTGGCCCATGGCTTGCACTCCCCGACCATGTGGTTCTTTGCTGAAAGCACTATGGTCCACTAAGGGGTCAAGGCTGAGATTAAAGTCCCCTCCCATTAAGACAGGATAGTCAGGGGTGGAAAGGGAGATAAGGGCATGGCAATATCATGGAAGAATATGGGGCTATCGTGGATGGGCCCATAATCATTACATAGGAGAATCTGTCCCTCTGGGGTGGAAAACACTGCTATGACCCATCTTTCTAGGGGGTCAGCTTGAGCATGCTCAGTTGCCACTTGAATGATTTGTGCAAAAGAATAACGACCCCACATTTCCTAGTAGGTGCACTTGCATGGACCTCTTCTCCTACCCCATCTCTGACTAGAAGATTATGGTTATTTTGGATAAGCTTGGTCTCCTGTAAGAAGGCTATTTGAGAGGTGAGCTTTTTAAATGGGAAAGAACCTTCCTTCTTTTAGTAGGAGTATTCAGCCCTCTAACATTCCAAGTGTGGCAAACAAGTTCAGCCATAATCTAACGGAGGGGCCTTTGCACATTCCTCTAATATATGGATTTGAAAGAGGGATGTGGGCTTATAGCCTTACCACCGGGCAACTAAGCTTTCTCAATCTATCAGTAAAGGTAGAATTTTGAGGGTGAACCAGCCTGCCCCCTCTCCTACCTCAGGTGCACATACTTTCCGCAAGCAGTGCCCAGCCATAAAGGCTAAACAGGCTATTTCAAACACAAAACTTTTTAACCATAGCTCAGACATGGAGTCATATACAGCAATAAAACTATGTACATTCTCTTCAACTAAGCATTGTTTTGAGGTGTGAGTGTGGACATCAGCCAGCACCATATTGGGTCCTAGAGGCTTGCCACACTCCCCCTGGGGAACTGGTAAACCTCATTACCTAGAACTGTCAAAGTGTGCCAAGAACAATCTGTTTTCTAATAATGACCTGACCACTGAGGGACTGGTTGTGACCCTCAGAGTTTTGCTGGGCACTACTCTGGAATTGGGGCACCAGCGTGGGGGAGACATGGGGTTACTTCTCCCATTGATGATAGCCCATATTTTGTCTTCCCCACATATGATTATCTGAATGACAACTATTTTATTATGACCTCTTAGTGCCCCTTCTGCAAGGGGTTCTACCTTATAGTGTCTGCTATTACCCACAGTACCTTTTCATACAGTGATGTCCAAAACCACTCAGACATCCTTTACCCTGCTGATCCAGCACTATCTGCATAGGTTAGCTGCCACATGGGGGTGTGTGGCCGCACTCAACTGTCCGACCGATGGATCATGCATTGTGGTGCCAGACATGTAAACATCAGCTTGGCTCTTTGGCATGCCACCTCCCTCCTCCTGCTCAAAGAGCTTGTCTGGGCACTAGTCTTCCCACAAGTCGCAGGATGTGCGCTGAGCTAGGCTCAAAATTCCCCACATCCTTCTGACCTTAATTCACATCTATACTGCAACTGCTTTAGAGCTTTAGACATTAACAACATAGATCAACAACTCTAGACCCATTTGTGTGACCCTATTAGCCACACGGTGGTTCCAGCACTATCTGCGTATTGCTAGCTGCGATGGTGGTGGGGGGGTTTGCACAGCTGTCTGAGCCTGGGGTAAAGTACAGCAGCCCTGGGCCTCTGGGTGCCCACCTGAGTCTTCTAGCAAGCCGCCGTCACCTTCCTTCACATAACCCAGCCCGGGGCAGCAGCCTACATGGAAGACGTAGAATGCAAGTAGTGCTAGGCCCAAAACCTTCCCCCATCCCACCTGTCATAAACTAGTATCTGTGATAAACAATTTTCAAAACTTCATAAAATAACTGCATTGAACAACATTAAGGACAGCAGTCCGTGGTGACCCCGTAAGCCTCCCTGTGGTTTGATAACTTTTACCTGGCATCGAGCATGGGGGTAGACAGCAGGGTCACTCAGCCGGGTTCAGCTATCATACAGGAGAGAGTTGATAGGAGATCCCATGGTTCCGGGCCTCCAAAGGAGTAACAGATAAGGTGTTCATTCCTCTATTCCAACCTTCCTCTCCCATGTACCCCCCCCCCCATAACTCAGAAAGCAAAAAACAGCAATACACTTATCTGCACCAATTCAGGCTGGGTCTATGGTGCCATCCTTGGAAACAGAAGCGGTCTCCTGCAGCAGCGCCAGCTGGGTCAGGTGGTTTACTCTTGTGGTAGTGGAGCAGCACAATGAACACCACAGACCTTGGGACCGAGAGAGGCACTGTCCTGTCCATTGGTATCTTCAGCTGCTCAGGACTGCACAACGGGATCTGGATAACTGTGCTCTGCAGTGAGTTCCATGTCAGGTTCAAAGTCCAGGGAAGTCTCAGCCAGTGCAGCAAACCTGTTCTGAGTGAAGTAGTGACTCCAAATTTCTGAATCTCCATTCGTCTGGCTAGTACTCTCTCTCTCTCCTGCCCTCCATCACATTGATCTCCCTACCACTGGGGTGGTCTCTCCGGTGATGCCTCTTTCTTTACATGCAGCCTCTTCCTGGACTTAGTAGGCCCCATCCATTGCTCGCTCTGGATACTGTTATTGTCTTTTGGTGAGGAGTTACTGGGGAAGAGGGTCCCTCGCAAGCCGCAGCCTGGTATAAAGACTTCTGTGGGGCTGCTGCTGCTGTCAACTAAAGGCCTCGAGCTGTGCTGCACTGAGTTGCAGCCCAGTGTCCTCATCTCCCGAAGCCATGTCCTATTGATGAATTCCATGAGGGCCTCTGGGGTGGCAAACATCAGTGGAGAGCCGTTGTAGACCAACCTCATGGATGCAGGGTAGCGGAGTGAGAAGAAGACGTTGAGAAAATGAAGAATACTCCTAGCCTACATGTATTCTTTTCTCCTTGTAGTGAGTTCTCTTGAATAGTCTTGGAACATGAGAATCTTATGCCCATTCCATTCCAGGCAGTTAATCTCTCTATCCCTGTTCTGAATATGTTCTTTTTCTGTGAAGTTCAGAAACTGCCAAAATAGGATGGGGCCTTTTCCCAGGCTTAGGACAGGGCTGTAGGGTGCAGTGAGCTTGTTCAGTTGTCAGACATGCCCCCCCCCTGGCAGTTTTAACATCTTAGGAAGCTCTGGTCTCAAGAAATCCCCCATGTTGCCCTGCTTCGCTCCCTCTGTGGAAACCCTGGAGCCATAAGTTGTTGCGGCGGCTCCTGTTCTCCAGATCGTCTATTTTTTCATGCATAGCTCAGAGCATGTGGGCCTGTTCACAGATGGTACTTTGAAGCTCGCCAATTGCTGCATGATGGGAGGTGACATTCCTTTCTGTGTGGAAGATCCTGGAATCCAGTTGTTGTAGTGCAGTGGTGGTGTTGTTAGAGGCTGTGGTGACTTTGGCCATTCAATTTAGGAGGGTTGTGAACATCTGGTTTATGGAGCTTAAGTCTATAACCTCCACGGCAGGCCTCACCATGTGGTCCCATGGCTGAGAAGATGGGGAGTTGGAGCCTGTTGCCATTCTGAAGCTGAAACACAACTGAAAGGGATCAAAAGGGAGCTGAAGTCTTTAGGAATACTGTGCTCAGTGTTGTATTCACTGTTTAAGTCCCATTAGGTAATTTTTCAATGGATGTAAGCTCTGAGTCTACAGCTCTCCCACTTCAAGTGGCCATCTTGCTAGAGGGTTAAACCATGCTCCTGGTGCATATGTTTTTTGATGCAAGCCCCATTGCAACATGGTGCACCCATTTTTTAATGCAAACCTGATGCAAGCCACTTTGATGCAGGCAGTTCTGCTTTTGACGCAAGCAGCATTAGGAAATCAGAAGTGATGTAAGTTTTGATGCAGCTTGCTCCTTGCATCATTCTTATCTTGCACAAGCATCTTGCATCATTCTTGGCCCTTTAAAAATTGAGTCCCATGTCTTTATTAGCCCATCAGGCTAATGGGCTGGATTCAGGAATACAAGCCACACAGCTGTACTTAGTAGTTGAACTACCGCTACCTGCCTGCTGTGGGATAAATGACCTCATGCCCCAGTGGTAGCAGGCATTGGTAGTTGGTCTGTGTATATTGATGGAGCTGCTCATGAATATACATGAGCATAAAGGGAGCAAGCATTGCTCCCTGCGCTGCCCACTTGTACAGTGTAGTCCATGCGTTGGGGCAGGGGGTCACTCTGCATACCACATCTGACCCCTCAACAGCCATAGTGGCAACTGGCACATCTGGATAGCAGGTAAGCCACCCACTTGAATGGCAGATGCTGTGGATTCCAGTTCAGTGTCACAGGCACTGCTATGTCCAGGTGCTCTGCTGTCCAGTTCCTGTAGTCTATAGGTGGGTTCTAGGCGGTACAGGTCTGATGGACATCTAAGTCTGAATATTTTTCCACTTCAGTTCTGCCTGCAAGTCTGCTGGCTGGCCCATTCTGTATGCAGCACTACACTGCTGGGCACATGAAATGTGTACTTTTGTCCTGCATTGGAGGGGGTATGTCAGTCAGCAGAGAGATGGATACTGCTGGAATTACCAGAAGTATCTGTTCCTAAATGTAGCCCATTGTGCCCTGGCCTTATGCAGCAGCATGAATTCCACAGTGGGGCATGGCTGTCAGTTTCACTGATATCCTACACAGTATACTCTAGGATGAATGGCCACACATGCACCCCATATGGAAAGCATATGGCCTAACATTTACATGCAGTATGCAGTCCAGTATAATTCTACATTTCATCTTTTACACAGAATGCGTCACAAAAAAGTCACTTTTTAAAAATTTTGAAACTTTGAGTTTATTGGGTTATATGCATCATGGATTGACAGTGTATTACATTCGGGTAAGGGTTCATCCATAATGCACAAGTTACCAGTTTTTGTCCTTAACTTAAATTAAGGCATAAGTTGTTATAGTACAAATGATATACATACTAACCATAAACTGATATAAGTTCTCAACTGCATTTTGGTGAAGCTGTGCTGTTTGCATGCTTCCGACAGGGTATCCAGAGATCTATTGAAGGATACCTTCTCCAGATAGTAAGCATAAACATTAAAACAAAACTTATAACAACTTTTAACACCAGCTTAGATCCTGCATATGTAACTATGATTTCATCCATGTGTACAAATACGTCCTGAATCTCAGTCCAAGAAGCTAACACCCTATGACTGGGGTTAGAAAGAAGTGGTTTATTAATGTCACAGATAGGATATGTATAAGGCCTTCATAAAACCCGTACTTACGAATACATCCAGAATCTCAGTCTGTGAAGTTAATACACTGTGACTGTGGTTAGAGAGAAGTAGTTTATTAATGTAACAGATAGGATATGTAAAAAAGCCTTCATAAAAATGAAACTTCTGGTGTCTTTACTGTATATTGTATGTGTAGCCTGTGTCATCGCTGCCTATTATTTGTTTCATTGGATGTCCTGGTGTTCTAGGGGGGTTCATTCAATGCCAGCTGGACTACTTGGTATTGGTGCCACAACTGCCAAACCTCAAAAAATTCTGGGGTGCAGAGTTAGAGCTGTGCTGTGATCCATTTCATTGTCTTTTAACTCAGAGACCTTGGTTAGTCACTGTTTCAGAACGGGAGAGTTTGGGGTCAACCAAAGCAAAGTAATGCACTTTAGTGCTGCTATTCTCAATATTTGTCATAGTTTCCATCTGGTACTGGGACATTTAACAAGGTAAGAAACCACAGTACCAACTCTATGCAGGTCCTGGGAAATTGGATGTGAAGGATCTGCTGTATTACTATATAGACCTCTTGCTCAAAACTGTTAAGCATCCAACATAACCAAAAAATATGATAATGGGACCATATCTCCCCTCACTGTCGTCAAAAGAGGTTGGTGAACATAGTCCCATAGTGTTTTGTCTGGGTGGACATTCTACAGTATCATGTGAATATGCACCAGTTAAACTCTCTCCAACTAGGTGAGGATGTCAGTGCCCAGCCGCTTTGTAGTATTTTTTTTTTGCACTGTGCTGTTAAGATGAGGTGATCAAGCACCTGTTCTTCTCACCTAGATCTTATTTTGTCAGAGGTCAGGGTGTCTGTTAGTGAGCTGTTCATAAAAGCGTGTAATGAGTCTGGCTTTAGCTTTGAGTACCATATCTCAGTAGAAGAAATGATCCACACCTGAATAAGGTCTGGAAGTCTGGAGTATGTTGTCCTGTTCCCCCAACAAATGCCCAACCTGGAGAAATTTGTATATGTCCCTAATTTCAAGATGAAATTTTTCTTTCAGTGCCTGAAAAGACAAGCAACGATTGCCCTAAATTCACTGGCTGAGCCTGGTGAGACCATTTTGATCCCAGGATTAGTAGCCTGACTCCAACTGGGGGGGAAAGATGGTTGTGTGATGTCTTATCATAGTGAGGGTGCTCATGGTTTTGGGAATTTTGTGATCCTTTGTGTCTGGAGGAGGTTGCTGCAAGTGTGTTTTACACAGGGGTTGGTGAGCATGCCTCCCCAGCCCCTTGGAATGACTGCCGTTGGAAGTGTCCACAGAGGTAATGCTGCATTTGAAGTTTCTTCAATAGGGTACCAGCCTGAGTCCATGTGTTGTTTTACCCAGATGTCTAGAAAAGTAGCCTGTGCAGCCAAGTAATAGCTCTTGAAGGAAGGAAAGCCTAGTCCTCACTGCTCTCTATGGAGTTGTAAAATCTGTTGGGATATCCTGGGCCTCTTCCCTTGCCAGATAAACTTAGATCTTTCCTTAAGGAATGTGCTCCAGAATTGGCCTGGTATATGTGTGGGTAGTGTTTGGAATAAAAACAGTATGTGTGAGAGTACATTTATCTTAAGAACTTGGATTCTCTCATACAGTGTCATGGGAAGCAGTCTCCATCTAGCATAACCTGATCTGATTTCGTCAAACAACTTGTGGTGGTTGTCATACAATAACTTTGAAGTGTCTCCTGAGCCCTTAAAACCCAAGTACCTGAAAGTGTTATGTGAGACCCAAGAGAATGGGTATGAATCTCAGAAACCTGAGGCTGTGGAGCAACTAAGTATCATGGTTTCTGATTTTGTAGAATTAATTTTACATCTTGCCATGGCCCCAAATTTTTGTAAGGTTTGTGTCAGGTGAAGCAATGTTAGGGGGTTTCCTAGAAAAAAACAGGGAATCATCGGCATAGAGCAGCAGTTCTTAAATGGTGAGGCTAGCCTCCCAAGGGAGGCCACAAACTGTTTCAGGGGAGGCCCAGTCAAGTCTGTGAATGTACAGTATTTAAATTTCAAGTGCTGGGTGTTTTGTTTGATGGGATGAAACAAACTAAATATGGATAATGGCAGCTGCATTTCTTATGCACAAACTGGTGACTAGGAAAGGCACATTGTACTAAAGCTTGCTGCTAGGTGTGTGTTTATAGGTAAATTGATGACTAGAAAGCACACTGAGTCAAGGCTTGTTTCTAAAGTAGGCATTTATTTATATATAAATTGGTGACTGAGAAAGGCACACTGACCCAAGGCTTGTTTCTACAGTAGGTGTTTATATGCAAATAAGTGACTGGGAAAGGCACACTGAGTCAGTGTTTGTTTTTACAGTAGATGTTCATATGCAAATTAGTGACTGGGAAAAGCACATTGAGTCAAGGTTTGTTTCTACAGTAGGTGTTAATTTATATGTAAATTGGTGACTGGGAAAGGCACACTGAGCCAGTGTTTGTTTCAGGTGTGACTTGGGGATAAGGGAACATGAAGTTACTTAAAAACAGGGTAAGAGTGAAAGTCAAGTCAAGTCAAACTTTATTGGCAGGAATGAAACTCCATTGAGCAAGCTCATTTACAAGGAGGTCCTGAGAGACAATTGATGTGCAATGCACGTACAATAAGCCAAGAACAAACACGTAACAGGAATGCACAGGGCAATATACATTAATATACAGCTTTCAAAGGGAAATATATACAGTACATGGAGTAGGATAATTTACAAGGTTGAGACATTGTGGAGCAAAAGTCAGGCATACAGCTTCACAAGGGAAAATATATGCATGGAGCAGGATAATTTACAATGTTAAGACATTGCGGTACACAGTCAGGCATAAACAGTCAGGTAGATGGCCCGGTTAGCAGTAGGCAGTAATTAAAACTTCAAATGATAAAAGTAGCAATGAGAAACCTGGAAAAGATGGTGTGGGATTATAGGAGAGAAGAGAAGGAAGAGTCAGCCATGAGTAATGAGGAGGAGTGGAGAGGAACGTAGGCCAGGTAGGGAGGTAGGGATAATAGTGGACAGAGGGGGGAGCCTGTGTTGTCAAGAAGATTGAGGGGGGGAAGATGGCCCTGAATGGTGGAGAGGAGGTGGAGTGGGTAGGTAGGCTGGGTAAAGTAGCTGTGGTAAGAATGGTTAGGGAAGAATAGTGTGGAAGACAATTAGGGTAAGGAGAAATGAAGTGGCTAGGTCAGTTGCTCCAGACAGAGAGGAAACAGTAACAAGGGCCCAAGAGTCAGAAAAGTGGAGTGACAAGGATAACCTGGGGTGTGGGGTTGTGGGTGGAGAACAATAAGTTTAATAAAAAGAGAATATACTCAGTCAGTTGCATTAGTCTCACTTTATACCTGGGTGCACTGTGCAAAATATAATTTTTTTTTTCCTATGGGGAGGCCCAAGATTTTTTCAGATTTGAGGGATGCTTGAAATCTTTTCCATGGCTCGGGGGAGGCTTACTATCACAAAGTGTGAGAACTAATGGCATAGAGGGCTACCTTTTGTTCAAACCCCCACCATCACACCCTTTATGTTGGGATTTGAGCTAATTTCTGCCAGTAGAGGCTTGAGTTGAAGGGCGAACAGCAGTGGGGGAGAGGGGGTGTCCCTGTTTGGTGCCCCTTTCTAGGGAGACTCAATGCGATGTGTGCCCATTTACTCTGACTGTGGCTTCCAGGCTCTCATAGAGACAGCTAACTATGGTTATAAAGTTGTCCCACAGATTAAATTTGGTTGGCACCTTCAACAGAACAGCCAATCCACCCTATCAAAGACCTTCATAGCATCCATACTAATGGCCAGCTAGAAGGCCCCCAGCTGTCTCTGTGCTGTAATTATGTTTAAGAAACAGCGGGTGTTATCCTGTATAAATCTGCTTTGGATGAAATTAGTTTGATTGCTATGGATAATTTTATGGATGTGGCATTGTAATCTGTTGGCCAATCAGTATTTAATAAAGAGATAGGCCGGTAAGAATTGCACTTATCAAGGGGTTTGCCAGGTTTCACAAGAACGGATATTTGAGCCTGCTGTTGGGAAGGGGGGACTAGCTGCTGCTGCGAGAAGATAGATTCACTAACCACCACTTGGTGAACCACTACCAATCCCTAGAAAGATTTGTAGCATTTAGCAGGGTAGCCATCTGGGCTTTGTACTTCACAGTTCTTTAGATTTTTAATCCTTGATGCTATTTCCCCAGATGTAATAGGTGCATTCAATGCCTCCTTGTCTTGGTCTGATAGGGTGGGCAGCTGTAAATGGGTCAGGCAGGTGTCTATAGCTTGGGTGTGGTTATGGTCCCTTTCTGCCTTGTAAAGGGCAGAACAGAAGTCCTCAAAAGTTTTGGCAATAGTTACTAGGTTGGTAATCACAGAGTCCCCTCAAGGGAGTTAGATCTTCAGGACTGCCCTAAAGATAATCTGTTTCTACAGTTGGCCTGCCAGAAATGTCCATGTCTTGTTCCCTTATTCATTACATTTCTATCTAAAGTACCTGAAAGCCCCTCTAGCTTACCTTCCAAGAGTTTGTTTACAGCCCCTTGCTCTTTATCCAATCTCTTTCTTACCTCCTCATTCAATGCTATTTTATGTTGAAATTCCAGTTGTTTAATGTCTATCTAAGGAAAATTGTCTGGCAATTCTGTCTTTTTTTCTTTTTGTTTAGAGGCATATGAAATTATGGACCCACAGGGGGTTGCTTTCAGACTATCCCAGTATTGGGGTATAGCTGTCTACCTGTGGGTTACTGTATATGAAATTATGAAGTGTTGTCACCATTGGCTGCTCAAAGTAGTCTCATAATAAGCCTATACGTGGTTGTTTTAGGAGTGGAGCATACAGAGAGGCCCAGTGATACTAGTGCATGGTCTGAGGCTGTCAGGCTGACAAATGTACACCTGGAGACCACATGTGCCCATTGAGTTGGGACAAAGAAATTATCTCTTCTAGAATACAGTGTGTGCTGTGATTAATAAAAGGAATAGTCCTGTACTCCTGGTTTGAAAAGCACCATATATCTTGGAGCTGTAATTCTGAGGTAAGCCCTCCTAATAGTTTACCTTCCCTGGATGGGGTTGGAGTGTGGTGGCCACATTTATCCAAAGCAGGGATAAGGACTTTATTAAAGCCCCCTCCTATAATGATCAAGCTGGTGGAGGTTTGGCAGGAAATGGGCAGCAGTGATGGCAATGGCAGCTCCTGTCACAGACTCACTTGAAATAAAAGCTAAGCTACAGCAAGTCCAACATGAGGTCTAATCTTTTAAAGCATCTGTGGTGACCATAGAAGAGAAAGTCCAAGAGTTCCAGCACAAAACCAGGTACACTGAAACTTGCCTGTCCTATATCGACAATAAAGGCAGTTGCCATGAGGCTCACATCCAGCAGCTAGGGTGGATGGTGAGACCCCTCTAAGAGAGGGCCAAGGACACCAAGAACCACAGCAGCCAAAATAATTTGAGGTTTGTGAGCTTCCCTGACAAAGTGGAGGGAAGAGACATCTCAACTTTCCTGCAAAAAGACTTACCAGGGCTTCTGTGACACAACTAGCAGATGGAGTTTGAAACTGATGGGGCCCACAGAACACTCAGCCTGATGCACAAGGAAGGGGACAGACCTCATCCCATCCTAGCCCATTTTTTTTAAGATTCCCTGGCTGGCCCTGGCAAGGGATAGGAGCCCACTGATACGGCACAGGCATCGGATCTACGCTTTCTCCAATTTTTTCATGGAGCTTGTCCAGAAGAAGAAGTGGTATGTGGAGGTCAAGAATGTGCTGTTGGAGCAGGGTGTACCCTACAAGCTACAGTCCCCTGCCTAGCATCATCTGATGAGAAATGGTATCTCTCATGTTTTCAATAGTCCTGAAGAAGCCCTTGGCTATGTTAGCAGACATTAGCTCGTGGTCAGGAAAAACCTCCAACTGGCTATGGAAGCTCAGAACCAGGGAGCAAGAAGGACCCACCCCTGTGGAGCCTGGCTACAGCAAACCAGAGGCCTCCCAGATAGACCACCTCAAGGCAGTTTGGACTGGCAGACATCTAATTCCAGAAGGTCTGCCCAATGTGGTACAGACTAGAACTGTACCAGCCCCAGAATGAAAAAGGGTCATTGGAGAGATGGCAGTAAGGACTTGGGCCACTCCATAGCCAGTCCAGACTCAAATGGGGAGCTTGCACCCAAGACAGCAGGTAAGACTAAAGCCCTCCTAATTGACACCCCACTCCCAACTTCACTAACAAAAGCATACCAAGCTCTGATGCCCTTCCAGACTGATCAAACACAGACTTGGGTGGAAAGATTGGTAGCAGCTCCAGTGGAGGATGACAGGAATAAGCTGCTACAACTGGCATGGGCAGGGGGCTCCTCCTCAGAAGCAGTGGTCTGAAGGACTGCCATGAATTACAATTCATCACAAACTGTTTCCTTTAGGAAAGTGTCTGGCTTCCCACATATCCTTTGTCTAATGTTAACTGGACCACTGCACTTACACAAATGTCTTACTGTTGGGACTAACCTTTTTAATATTCTCTTTTTCCTTTTTGCTTAAACTTGTGTGCAAAACTATGAGCCTGGTTTCCTCATCACTGAACAAAACTGTGGCTCAGCTCATCGACAGACTTCAAGCTGAGGCAATCAGAATTGAGCGCGTGACCATGCACAGGTCCCCCTTTATTCTTCATCTTTCTGGCTTCTAGGAGCAGTGGGCAGTGGAGAAGGGACATGGACTTGCTTATGGCACCCCAGATATTAGCAGACCTATGCTGCCTGTGTTAGGCTCCATTCACATGGATGCCCCATAACACATGCACATACTCAAATCGGGGTCACGGTCCATGATGTAGATCCTGTAATAGGTGACATTATGCACTTCATCCCAATGACCCAATGTCCTCTCCCCAAAACTTTGATATTGTGCTCTGCTAAAGTTGTAATGCTTCCCATCCCCCAGTTACTGGGTTTATTTAGTTACTACACCCTATAGCTGCAGATGCAGTGGCCTAAAGTGATGCAAAGAGGAACAGTTCACAGCAGGCTCCCCCCACACAGTTTTTGCAGAGCAGCTGTCTCTTCCCATACCCTTTGAGGCTCATTGCGAGGTCTATGGTAGTATTTATTGCTCTGATTAGTCTCTTTCCTCTACTCAGAGTTAGCGGCACACAGTTACCTGCTCAGTTCCATCATCCCCATATGACAGTGTGCCTTTGCTCACCGTCAGACCCCAAGTTGCAGCAACCGAGGCTTAAGATGGTGACTTTGCAAAAATACCCAGGTTATTCTCCTTTCTTCATCATAATTTCTCTGGCCCTCAGGAGTAATGGGTGATGGGGAGGGAAGCATGGTTCCTTAGATGGAACACTAGACAATGGCAGAATAATACTGTTTTCCTTTTAGCTTCAGTCATATGGATACTCCCCCACACATATTCAAAGCAGCCTCAGCAGCATGGATTCTCTAGTCATTGGCAATGCACTTCATTCTGGGACCCTATGCCACCCCTCCAAGTCTGGAATTGTGCTCTGCTACAATTAAGATGTCTAGATGTCCCATAATTAATGGGTAAGTCTCACTATTGCCCCCCAAAAGTCCCAAGCTTCATGGAACGGGGGCTGACTGAGATCTTACTGGGGTCATAATGAGGTAGAGTCAGGTGGGTTTACTGTGTAGACTAGCAATTTCTGCACTAACCATTGAGCCACCTGACTGCACTTTCTTATTTCTGCAATACACACACATTATCTTTATATACACATATATAATATAACCCTAATTTTTATTGTATTCGGTATTTGTACTAACACATGGCAAGTGCATCCAGCAGTCTGGAACAGAGTACCACACATGCATGTGCACTGGCGCATGCTAATAGAAACATAGACTTTGATGGCAGATAAGGACCACTTGGCCCATCTAGTCTGCCCATTTCCCCTACCTACAGGATAGGCCACAGATCCTAGTTAACCAACAGCCTATTTCTTCCTACCCCCCACAAGAATTGCCTTATGTCTGCCCCATGCATTCTTGAATTCTTCCACAGTTTTAGACCCCACAACCTCCTCAGGAAGGCTGTTCCATGCATCCACTACCCTCTCTGTGAAATAATACTTCCTCACATTTCCCCTGAACCGCCCCCCTTCTTTAAATTGTGTCCCCTTGTTCTTGCACGTCTCTTTTTCTGAAAGATGCTACCCTCTTGGACTTTGTTGATTCCACTGAGGTACTTAAAAGTTTCTATCATGTCCCCCCTCCCTTCTTTCCTCAAGGGTATACATATTAAGCTCCTTTAGTCTCTCCTCATACGGCTTCTCTTGCAGACCCTGCACCATTTTAGTTGCCCTCCTCTGGACTGCCTTTATCCTGTCTATGTCCTTGCGGAGATGGGGTCTCCAGAACTGGATGCAGTACTCCAGATGGGGTCTCACCAACTGTCTGTACAGAGGGATAACAACTTCCTGTTTTCTGCTGCTGATGCCTCTCTCTATGCATCCCAGTATACCCCCAGCCCTCCCTACTGCCTTCTCACATTGCTTGCTAACCTTAAGGTCATCTGATATGATTACCCCCAGGTCCCTTTCCTTTTTTGTTGTTGTTACTACCTCTCCCCCCATTGTGTATTCTTCCCCTGGGTTCTTGTTTCCCAGGTGCATTATTTTGCACTTCTTTGCATTGAATCCTAGCTGCCATACTTCTGACCATTCCTCCAACCTTGCCAAGTCCTTTCTCATCCTTTCCACGCCTCCTTGTGTATCAACCCTGTTGCAGATCTTTGTGTCATCTGCAAAGAGGCATACTTTTCCTTCCAGTACCTCTGCAATGTCACTTATGAAGACATTAAAAAGGACTTGACCCAATACTGAACCCTGCGGTACCCCACTAGTAATCCCTCTTTCTTCAGAGTGGACTCCATTTACAATTACCTTCTGTGCCCTGTTCTCCAGCCAATGTTTTACCCAGGCTACCACCCTGGGACCCACTCCCAGGCTGGTTAATTTGACTATTAATCTTTTGTGTGGGACTGTGTCAAATGCCTTGCTAAAGTCTAAGTAGGCCATGTCCACAGCCCCTCCCTGGTCTACTACTTTGGTCACCCAGTCAAAGAAATCTATTAGATTCATCTGACATGACCTTCCCACTGTGAACCCATGCTGCCTTGGGTCCTGTGCCCCACTGACCTCTAGGTACTCAACTATTCTTTCCTTCAGAAGTGGCTCCATCACTTTCCCTACCACAGAGGTCAAACTGACAGGTCTGTAGTTTCCTGCCTCTGTCTTGGTCCCACTTTTGTGAAGGGGAATCACATCTGCCTTCCTCCAGTCCTTGGATACCACATCATCCTCCCATGATTTATTGAAAAGAGTAGCCGGTGGTTTCACTAGTTCCTTCCTTAATTCTTTTAGAATTCTGGGGTGAATTCCATCAGGCCCCATTGCTTTGTCCACCTTCAGTTTTAGGAGTTCTTGCAGAACTCTTTCTTCTGTGAAAGGACTGGGATCGACCCCCCTATCAAGAATGCTTCTGTTAATTGGATTAGGCACTTCCCCCTCCTCTTTTGTGAATACTGAAATATTCGTTCAGTATCCCTGCTTTTTCACCATCCCCCTCTGCCCACCCACCGTTCATTCTATTCAGCCTCACTATCCCTCCCTTTGTCTTTCTACGCTTGCTGATGTACCTATAAAAGGTTTTATCCCCCTTCTTAACCAAGTTGGCTATCTTTTCCTCAGTTTGGACCTTTGCTATTCTGATTTCCCTCCCTGCTTCCTTCTGCCTTAACTGGTACAGGTCTCTGTCCTGCTCCTTCTGTGTTTCCTTATACTTCCAGAATGCTATCTTTTCTCCTGACTTTCACAGCCACCTCTTTTGAGAACCATAGTGGCTTTTCTTTTATTTGATTTGTTTATTTGCTTCACACAAGGTTTGTTGCCTCTGTGATGGCAGTTTTGATGATTCCCCATTGTTGCTCCACACCTCCTTCTAGCCTGTTTTCTAGTGCTTTTCTAGGGCACTCCCATCTTGCCAAAGTCAGCCCTCCTGAAGTCCAGTACCCTCACTTTTGTATGGCTTGACTCTGTAGTTGAGTTTAACATGAACCACACTGTTTGATGGTCACTTCTTCCCAGATGGCAACCCACTTCTAGATCTGAGATCCTCTCACTGCCCCCGTTTGAAAGTACAAGGTCTAAGATACACACAAATACATTTCTTCCTCTTCAGCACATGGCTTTTTGCCTAGTATGATATGAGCAGAGCATGACATGCAGTGATACACACATTTCATTGTTCTCTGTTTCCTCTGACCCTGAAACAGAGAGACACAACAACTCTATTATTCTGTACAAACTAATTGCTGAGTCAGCTGTCCAAACTGGCCTGAACTGGCCTGCTATGGACACATTGAGTCCAGCCTTTTGGGTGGAGTATAGAGAGACACCAAGAATCCCCCTGCCAATGAGAATACATATGCGGTCATGTATTTGGCCTTATTTGATAGTAACTGATATTTGTGATAACAGCTTGTCTGTAAAGGTATATATGCAAATTGCAAACTCTGCCTATCTGAGTAGGAATGAAGTACTTATGAGCTGAAGTGGGATCCTCTACTCCTGATCAGGTATAGTTGTTTGTAATTGTGCCATCTGGTAGTAATAAAGAATTGTATCACTTGTGATATGATTGGACTTGTGTTTGTGTTACCACCTACATGTCTAGAATCTGGCAATAAGTGGCAACCATGGCAGGATGTGCTTTGGATGGAACAGACAAAACAGATGCTCAGGTATTGGGGCTGGATAACCAGAGGTGTTGAGTGCCTCTTCCCCCCATGCTTAGTTTGCAGTTTGGTGCACAGTGACACTGCTGCCAGATCATACAGTTGTTTGACCACAGAGAAAGAGGTGAGCCCATAAGCCTCTATCTCTGGTTTCCACAGTTTGAAAGGAAGAGAATCCCACTACAAAAAAAGAAAATCATGAATTCTGAGCTCACAATAGACATTTTAAAATATCTGGCTTCCCATGGAGGATGGGGTTATTTCACACAGAACACAAAGCACCAAACTAATCCTGTACAGTTTGTAGAGGGAATTATGCAGCAAAGAAGCCCAAGGTTTAAGAAAAAGAAAAAACAAGTTTGATGGTTGCTGCCCTCCTTGCTATTTGCCAGATGTTAAAAAGTAAGGTGTCTGTTTTAGCTGAGGCCCTGGAATGTAAACAGAATTGAATGTGCAAGTTGAAAGAAGAGCTACAGCAAGTCATGCAGGAGAAACAGCAGGCAGTATATGTTAACTGTTTCTTGACTAACGAGAATGAATGTCTGAAATGTGACAATGTGCAGCTGGAACAGGAGTTCTCTGAGTGTAAGACAATGTTAAGGTTAGAGAAAAAAGAGAAGCATGAAGTGATCACCATGTATAAGGTTTTACAGGACCATGTAGCCAAGAAAAAGGTTGGTATGAATGTGAATCATGCTGAGTGCAAAAAGCAAATAGCAAAATTGCAAGTACAGGTTACAGTTCTCAGAGGCCATATCAGAGCAGTGCCATCTGCCCTACAATTAAAATTGTTGTCTTAGGAGGAAGATAATAAGATGGATGGCCAGCCACAGGACACCAGAGGAGCCTGAGAGCATCTGCCAGTAGCTATGCTGACAAGGGAGAACCAAAAAGAGGTTGAGTATATAACAGAGAAGACCATCAGGAAGGCAAAGCTTCCTGAGGTTGATGCAGACAAAATTAAAGGGGAGATACACAAGGCTCTTAAGGAGCAGGATGAGAAAAGGAGGAAAATGATCCAGGAAGTGGAAAAGCTGCTACACAAGCCACCACTGGTTTGTCAGGTCTACATGGATTGAGACAAGATGCAGTTCAGAATGTGTTGAACGCTCCCCAAGTCTTACAGGACATAGTGGACAAGATTGGTCACATGGGAACATCTGATAACTTGACCTGTCATCTAAACAAAGTACAGCAGCACTGCCAAATATTAAGTTTAACAGACGCTGACCAGGTCAGGGTCCTTAAGCAGACACTCAAACCTACCCAGTGGGTGTCCCTCCTCGAGAGAGGTCACACAGCCCCTGACCTCTCATATGATGAGGTGTCATCCTACCTTCGGGCAGCCCACAACCCCAATGTAGGTGAATTGATCCCAAAAACTGACTCTGTAGCTAGGATCCTGCAACAAATAGACAAAGTGTGTCAGGTCTACTGCAAGGATCAGGGGGTTGGGTCCAAATCAAAGGTGGCTGCACAAAATCAGGAAAGGTCCTCATGGAGCCAGTATAAAGTGGAGTAGAGGTCAGATTGCACCTCTTTACACAACCTGCCTTATAATACCCATTGGAGAGGGTGGGTTTGTACCACTACTAACCTCTCCTTTGATGAGGAACAGATATGGGACCTTGTTGGACCATCATTCAGTCTAACCCTGGAACAGGTGAAAAGGGTGAAAGCACTGACTGCAGACGAGAGTCAGCAGTTTTGGATCAGTGTGAAGCAATTACTCTTTCTGGCAGTGGTGTTCATTGATGTTATAGTCTGCTGTGTAAGGAGAGCTTGCTTGCTTTAGTATGCCTTCATGTTTTTATGCAGTGCTGCTGAGAGAGAGAATGAGTTGTACATTATCTAAACTATGCTTTACAAATGCTGTGTGTTCTGCGAATTTGAAGTGAGATTTTTTCTTCACAGTGTCAAGGTTAAAGGCATTGCATATTTTCTTATCCCAGCAGCAGCAGAGAGAGAGAGAGAGAGAGAAAGACAGAGAGGAAAATGTTTCTAGCCATTTGTTACTGTTGTTGGGCTTACGTAGCCTGATAAAAAAGGAGGCTTTGTTTTACATGTTTTGATGTGGTTTAACCCCTTTTGCACCTGAATTGAATGAAAATAAATGCAATATGACCCATAGGTGTGAAGTGTTTAAAGACAACTGTAGTTTTTGGGAAATAGATGGGGGAGGGCCCTCCCCCCCCCACGCACACACATGCACAAATATCTTCAGAAACTGAGCAGGCAAAATTAATTATGTTAGTCTGGAAAAATTGATGGCAAGATTGTATGTGTATGTGATGAAAGTTTGTGAATGTGAGACTGAGTTTGGAGTCTAAGTTTAAAAGGTGGAGACCTCAGAGTAATAGAATGAAAATGCAGGATGATTTAATGGAATTAGGAATTGTTTTATGAGGGCAAAAAAAGACATGTTTATGGCAAATGTATGGGGTGGTATGAACTAATGGGATCTAATCCCTACTCTATGTCTCTACTGCACCCACCCCTTATGGGGGATGGAGTCCAAGCAGCTGCCAAAATGCCTTTACTGGTTTGAATTTGGTAAGAGGAGGGGGAATACAGAAATAGGAAGGTTTTTCCTTATGCTGTTAATGTTTGCTTATTTGAAGATATCTGCAGGTTTTTTTTTGTTTCATTGGCACATTTGTGTCATCTCAGTTACAAGGGAGTCCCAACTTAGTATACCCCTGTTGTGTAAGCACCAGGTTTTCTGATGTCATACTGCCTGTTAAGCACAACAAGTTCAGAATGTTATTTTTTATTTACCGGGCAAGTTTCTAAAAAAGATGCCTAAAAATGAAAAAAATAAATGACTGAGACAGTTAAATTTATAATTTGCCTTCTTAGTCTTACTGGAGGTCAGCCTTCGCTGGAGGGGGTGTGACTAGCTGGGATGACGTACACTGTAATCAAATACCCTTTTCTTTCAGGAATGAGACCATTAATTAAAAACAGAATGACATTTATATTATGACACTAACCTTTTTATTTTTAGCATTTTTAAGGTTTTGACATTTTGTCATGAACTGGATTCCCGTTTCATGTGTATATGTGTTTTGCATATCCACAGTATGGAAATGGCACAGTGTCTAGAAGGAAGGTGGGGGTGCTGTCAATAACCCCCAACCCTTTGGATTAGTTACTCCGCACTAGAGGTTTTTTTTTACATATCTGGTAGTATGACAATTTAACTGCCTCAGATGCAGTTTCAGTTTATTGTTTTTCTGGCAATTGTTTTTTACAGTTAGTTGGTTTTATGTAAATGGAATTAAATTGTTAAAATCCCACTCCAAAACAGGTTCTTTTAGCAATGTCAATGCCAAGCCAATATCCTTGCAAAGGAGGGCATGGACATTGAGGGGGTAGAGGCATGAACCTTTCGTCCACTCTCATAACCCGTTGCAAGCTTCCCAGAAACACAAATCAAGCACTGATGCCTATAGTTTAATTGTTTAAAAAGCATACATTTATTAATTGTCTCTTAGCCCCACACCACCATCTGGACTACAGGTGGGTTTGTTGTTCCTCAATAGAGTTTTTATCTATTCAGCAGCACAAAGAAAAGTAAAAACCCACTTTAAAAATTACTTCCTTTGCCCACTGCAATGCCCAAGTTGATCCCCTTGTCAAGCAAGGTGATTGGGGCAGGGCACAGATCTTCCTGGCCCCCCCACCTCCAGAATCTGTGATATGCCTCACTTATGCATCTGGAGGCCATTACGGGTCAGACAAAACAATTCTGAAAGTGCAGAATTGGGGATGGGCTCCCAGATCTACAGGGATTCCTGTATTTTAGAGGGATTTGGAGCCATCTACAGGGACATTCATCCCATAGACTTGCATTGGATCTACAAGTAAACTGTCAAATCACTATGGCAACACTGACAAATTATTTCAGTTGAAACTGTTCACTAACCTACAATGGGAAGGGGTCATGATGCCCTCCTCTTTGTTTTTCCTTTGTCTTTCAGAAATTAAGTGAGGTGTTGCTGGTTGACACAACTGAATGGCAGCAGCTGCAGCTCTATTGGACAACACTACTAAAAGTGCATACATCTGTTTGAAAATAATGCATCATTGTTTTAAAGGTCAGCACTAATATACTAAAGAGGGAGGGGCCTGAGGCCCTCCTTTGTTTTTCTTTTGTCTTTCAGAAATATGAAGATGCCTATCAGTGATGAGGTGGTCATTGACCACACAGAATGCCTTGTTGGAAGTTACAAGATTTGCCCTCCAGGGGAGACATCCATGGATGGCCTACAACACTTCATCTATAGGACATTCAGTACAACACTTGTAGGAGAACACTGTATCTTTTCTAATTAATCTTCTGCACTAACCCAATGCAGAACCAAACTCTGCATATTGATCCTAAACTGCTCTGTGGTATTGGGCCTCAGGATTTCAGGAGAACTTGTCATGTTGCCTGTCACCCATAATTCCACCTTTTCCCATATGTGCTGTGGTGGCAAAGACAGTCTAATAGTTATGATGTCATCATGCTGTTCACAGTTTCTCATTAATGGCTGCCAATGTGCATTTATCCACATCAAAGACTCACTAAGAGATATTACTACAGATTTTCCTTTAAGACAATGCAACCTAGGAGGTGAAGACACACATTTGGACAGAATTGTGCCACTTTATGCAGGACATTTGTATAAGAACCGAGTACACATTTTTTCCAGACAATGCCTCCTTGCCTAATGATCCAGTGTGCCACTCAAACACAGGCATTTATAAACTGACAATTGCATATACAAGGGTAACCCAAGTACTGTGGTATACAATACTGTGATGGTGAGAAGCATGTTAAAGGTTTTACAACAAACTTTGACATTTTCCAATGACACATCTCCACCTGTGCCACAGGTGTCTGAGGACAGTATCAGATTAAAATAGTGAGGTTTTAATTGTGAACACATAAGAGTGACCCTAGATGGGCGATTGCCTTAATAGTGACTGCTACATAAAAGTGACTGAAAGAAATGAGCAATTTTGGTCTGCTGATACTCCCACTATCCAGGTGCGACATGGATTAGGAATCTTAGAGATGGGGGGTGCAGGGGTGGAGCCTCCTGCATGAATAGCATGTGAGTAAGTGTGCACACCTGTGGATGAGACATTAAACAGGTGTGGCATGTTGGGGAACTCACCTAATGCTGTTGAGAGAGGAGGAAGGATGGCTGTAGAATTCCTCTGCAGTCAGAAGGGGATGCCACTTGTGTTGCACGGCAGATTCTTATACCACCATGACAAGCAGGTTGTGCTGCAAAGTGTGTCCAGTGCCAGTGATGTTGTGTCTGCCTCCAACAGTTGATGTGTTAAGTATTCCCAGGAGTACACACTAACATTGTTGCCGTTAATGTTCATCGGTATTCTGTATTATCGCTATTATTGTCCCTCAATATAATGTGATAGTGCTACTGTATTTTTGCAGTCACTATAATAAATTCGCTGTTTTGACGTTTGTTGATATTGAGTAGCTGTGATGGCATGTAATCATCTGAATCTGTGAATTTGCTGGTACATTTGGATTATGTATGATGTAATATACAGTGGCATCCCCCAGGATGAAATGCACTTCTAACGCACTCTACAGTATGCTGCAGCAGACCTACTGAATAAAGCAATGTAATTTCAATGAAAATTAATCCCCTTTATCTTGCAGGAAACTGTGACATTCACTTTATCCTGGCACTGTCACATTTTCCAGAATGACAAAGGGGGTTAATTACCATTGAAATTACATTGCTTTATTCAGTAGGTCTTCTGCAGCATTCTGCAGAGTGCTGCAAAATGCTGCAGAATTGTGTTTCATCCTGGGGGATGCCACTGTAGGTCTTGTAAGGGAACACATGTATCATTGTTTACTGCACCTTTACTTTTAAATGTAATTGCCATTCAGCAGACAAAAGAAAATGATGCTCTGTACTAAGAAAATGTATACATACTCCTGTGATTTTGAAAGTTTTCTCATTTCACACATGTCTAAATATAGTCAGTTTTGTGCCTCTGCTAATATGTTTAACACTGTGTGGTACCAAATGTATAGATGTTGTAGCCACCTATTAGGCACAAGCACAAGATCCTGTAGCCGGGCAAGAAACTTACCCACAGCACGGCATTTTCTGCACTAGGCATCTGCAAGGGCTGGATGGAATTTTCAGGTCTGTGTTAGGTCTATTTGGAACAGGGATAGCAATTTGGAACAGCTGATTTAGAGGCCATAAGGTATTACTAGGTGTGAATGGACAGAAGGGAGCGATTAGCCCATCTAGGTGACATATTGGGCACTTTGAGACCCAAACAAAACATACAAAGCCTGTGCTACATGGTCTTGATGGTTTATCCATGAAAGAAAGGTTTCGTTTTCTTTTGGATATGTTAGCGTCATATCATGCTAGAGCCCAAGATCCTATTGTGGTGAGATAAGGCCATAACTTATTGTTCTAATCATGTATCATGGCATTTTATGAGAAAATGCACCAGAAACACCCATGGTGGCCCAGTGTAACTTGCAAGGGATCATGGGTTCAAAGAAAAGCCATGGACCCAAAAAATGCAATAATTTGTTGTTACTAGGCAGAGAAGCTGTTTGCTGCTAGTCAGAGGCTATAATTTAATTCAATCATTTAGAAGGAGACAAAATAATAATTAAGCATAGCTGGGAGGCCAGGTAGCCCAATTTGCTTGTGAAAATGCCAGGACCTTTAGAGGAACCATGATGTCTGGACCCCTTTTGTTTTGAGAGGTCTATACTGACTTAATCTCATTACAGTTCAGTGAGCTACCATTTAAGTAAATGGCTGTACTGAGTGTAGCTTAATTACAACCACTTCGGGGTTGGGGGGGCTGGATGGTTTCCTAAAATTCCTGTTTAGACTAGCTGACCTCTGAACCTTTTTTTCTTCTCATATTGAGAAATGCACATTTGTTGTTTTGTAATTAAATACTAAAAGCTGATCGGTTGTATATCCATTGAGATGGAATGCTAGCCAGTTGCAGAGCAAGTCAATATTCACTGGACCTGCCCTTTAAGAAACCCCATAAAACAAGGGTACAAGACTGTATCTGAGACTTTTGCATTTGGAGACCCTGCCTGCTTAGAGAGCAAATACAATTTCTTCTCAAGATTTCTCCAGGACCAAGAGCCAAGACTTCAGCTACCACTTTTAAGAACACTTTGTACTTCTAATTCAACAACTAAGGACTTGAAAACTTTCAAAGTAGAATTCTCAAAATTTAGCTTTTTGCTTGTATATTTCCATTTTATTTTCCATATACTGTAACCAATATCTAAAATGATCTCTCTTTATGTTATTTGCTGCATTTATTAATTACTTAGTAAAGCTTTTGGCTTACTTATAAGATAATTCTGCCAGTGTCATTTGTGTGTGTTGCCTTGGGGAGGGTTGTTCAAACTATACTATGCCTTTGTGACTATTTTAAGGGCCAAACACTGCTAAAAGTAAGTACCACTAGAGACTCTGTGGATGAAAGGAGGGGAGGAAATACAAAGGTTCTCAGGAGGAGTCTGTGGGGGATTGAGCCAGTCTCTGTATTTCTGGGGAAAGACACATAATAGGGTGTATAGGGTCCCCGAAGCCTATACACACTTGTGGCTTTCTGGTTCATTGTGCAGTTGACGAGAGGGTTCTATCCCAGGAACACAGACTCAAGACTGTATTTGTACCCCCTTGCATAGAGAGAGGGAGCCCTGGGATCTTCTGGCATACATTCAGTTGTGAAACAGCGAGTGTACTAAATGGACTGAAAAAGGGTATCCCTGACCCCTGTCACAGGAGGGATTCACTGTGATGCAGAGAATCCTACCCCATGGGAGTGGACTGCTGACACCCATAGCTACACAAGAAAAGAGACCACAAGATGGAGTCTCCTGTATCAGACAGGTTCCAGACATGGAAGGACTTACTGGCACCATTTCAGGCCTATTTGCATCTGGTCTGGCCATATGGAATAGGGCTGACATAAAGACCATAAAGAGGCATATGCATAATTTGGAGCACCAAATTTATGATATGTGTGATCCAAGGCCTAACACACACACACACACACACACACACACACACACACACACACACAGAGAGAGAGAGAGAGAAAAGGTCTACTTTCTCTGTGTATAATATTGCATGTTTGTTTACTGAAACACAAACTAAGATCAATGCATTAGTTACAAACAATCTTTAAAGGCCTGTAGGAGGCAGTATAGCACAGTAGGTTAAGGCTCTGACCTGCAGATCTAGAGACCTGGGTTTGAATCCCACAGCCACCTAGGTGCATACTGTGTAATCCTGAGCAAGTCACTTAACTTCCTTGTGCTCCCAGGTCTCATCTGGAAACAAGCTTCAGCTTAGTGTGCTACTCCTGGTTAAACAATGCTCCCTTCCTTCCCTTCCTTCATTCCTAAACACATAGGTAGACTAATAATATGCACAGCCTATGGGAACTGTGTTCTCACAATGATTTACAATTCACTCATGAGATGTGGAAACAAGGGCATTTCCTCTGACCTTATATCAGATAGCTACTTGACCAAATGGTATTTCCTGGGTTATGTAACCAGGTTACCAGATATCCACTCAGGATGTGTTCAGGCCTAGGCCTGTCGAAAGTCTTGTTTTCTTTTGTGACAGCTAGAAACTTAGGATATGTTACCTTGCACCCCAACCAGGGCAAATGGTACATGAGTGGGCCCTGTACTAGACAGGATACCATGAACATATCTTTCACTGTTTACCAATATTTGACCCCACTGAGGCAGTTTATGGCAAACTGGCCACAGTCCATCCTGTGAGTCACTTGAAAGGTCACATATATAAGGAGATGGTGGGCACACCTTCCCTAGCAATGTAAAACCCTTACAGCCCCATTGCAGCCCTGTGGCAAGCTCCCCATATGGTTCGCTGCTGTGTAAAAGGATATAGATATATGTGCAGGTGTCATGTGTTTCATGTAACTGCCCCAGTCTGCCTGTGGATATGTCACATGGGCACAACCACACGCCAAGCCATCCAGCTGGGTGTGAGTCAACACGTCAGTCAGTTGCCTGGTGAGGCTCATGAGATGGAGCTTCCCTAAAATGAAAGTCACCCACAACATGGCTCATCAGTATTGCATAATTTCAAAGCATAAATTATATAATTATAGGACATTAGTGTGTCCGGTGACTACTCCAAAATTCTGCTTCACACCTACTGATCATTCTGTCATTGGCCAAATGGTCATCATAACAGCACCATTTCATGAGGAAGAATATATCCTCAGTGAACCTGGCCACCAAACTGATGTCATAAATTACACTCCAACCTTCAATGTGCATATTACTCCACTCTTTCTAGACTTACAGCTATTGTTGTATCATAAAGGTGAACAATCCATTTCAAATCAGCAATGACACGCATAATGCTGAACATGATTTAGATAATTTACTTAATTATGGTAATTTACAATTAGTTATCTCAAAAACTTGGTTAGAATTACTATTTAAGGGTTTTGTTATTCTTCAAGCCATTCTCATTTTTATTACAATTTGTGCCATGTGCTGTCTTAGATCTACCTTTAAGAACCATAAACTAAGTTACTAACCTAACCACTTCTTCTGTGTTGCCTGCCTCAAGGGCAACAAGTGGGGGAATGTAGATTAGCAATTTATGCACTAACCACCAAGCCACCTGGCTACACTTTCTTATTTCTGTAATACACACAGACACATTATTTTTATAAACACATACATAAATATAACCCTGACTTTTACTGTATTTTGTGTTTGTACTAATACATACATACACAAGTGCATCATGCATGCTGGAACAGAGTGCCACACCATGCATGCACACTGGTACACATTGATACACACAAATACATTTCTTCCTCTTCAGCATATGGCTTTGTACCTAGTATGATGTGAGCAGAGCATGACATGCAGTGATACACACATTTCATTGTTCTCTGTTCCCGTTGACCCTGAAACAAAGAGACATAACAACTCTACTATTCTGTACAAACTAATTGCTGAGCTTGCTGTCCAGACCAACCTGATCTAGCCCGCTATGCACACATTGGATCAAACCTTCTCTGTGAAGTATAGACAGACACTGAGAATCTCCCTGCCAATGAGAATACATATGAGGTCATGTATTTGGCCTTATTTGATAGTAACTGATATTTGTGATAACATGTTTGTGGAGTACATATGTAAATTGCAAGCGTTGCCAATTTGAGAAGGAACGAAGTACTGATTAGCTGAAGAGGGATCTGCTGCTCCTGAACAAGTATACTTATTTGTTTTTGTGCCATCTGGTAGTAATAAATAATTGTATTACTTGCGACATCTTTGGACTTGTGTTTGTGCTACCACCTACATGTCTAGAATCTGACAACAACTGCAATCACTAGGCAAGACGTAAAACAAAACAAAATCTTCAGGCAGCAATTAGCAGGATCTCTGAGATAGTTGCTGCCATTGATTTACTTTGCTGACACTTCGGAGTGGCCATTGTTCCATTGTACGCTTATGCAGTTCCAGTCACACTGATTAGCTAAGACTTTCTGCTACTGTACAAGTCTCCTTCTTGACTGTGTATTTTTTTCTGTCACCAGCAACCAACAGCCAGGGGCTGGATGGGCCTTGTTCACACCTAGGTTTTGGCCCTTCAGAACTACCACCTGCCTCATATGGCCCCCTGTCAGGCAGTGTCTACCTCAACACCACTGTTTTTTCTGACTCTTACAAGCTATGAAACTATAGGGCAGATCTGTAATGCTCAGGGCTTTGAGAAGCAGGGAAGAGGGGGATTGGGTGGCTATTAGGGGCTGTTTGAGGATGGGAGTGGGCTACACTTAGCACTGTACTAGTTGACAGAGGCTGGAGGGGAGTGGTCAGCAGCTTTTTACTGCCCCATCACCCCTGCCAGATATTCAGAACTTGTCATGACCTGCAGGCATAGGCTGGTACCTATAGAACGACCAGGTGGCACATACCCACCAATGCCACTGCACCACGCAGGCCCAAGGGATGGGGTGTGGGCCAACTGGAGGTCTACACCCATGTACAACTTAGGTCCCCAACTCCCTAAAATGAGCTGGACTACCATTCACACTGCTATGCCAATCTGCATAGGTGTAGGTATGTTTCTGTGTTACTGGTTAATGACTAAAACATTGTTAGAATTTAGACTGCTGGTGTTAGTTGTTTTAACTGTTCCTGACCTAATTGATTTTCTGTTAAGGTTTTGTAGGAGATGGTCTTGGCTGCCTATGGGCAAATGGGTTAGCTACCCCTTTCCCCTGCACAGGAGCCATCCTCCACCTCAGCATCCACAAGTTGTGTGGGGTAAGAGCTCTCTAACATTAACCTATCTGATGGGAACAAATAAATAAATGGAAAGTCATTAGTCATATGTAAAACCCTGTGCTTCTGTCCACTCTCAAACATTGCGGGATCAGTGGTTAAATGGGTCTCATGGAATGTGAAAGTCATACATTCACCTTCTGTTAAAAGAAGAAAAACTTTAGACCACCTCAGGAGGGAAGGGGTGGTAATTGCATTCCTGAAAAAGACACAATTTATAACACCCAAGACTGGAAAATGGAGAACAGGATGGGTTTCCAAAGGTGTATGGTAGCACCTATACATCCAAGAGCAGCAGGGTAGCCATGTTGGTTCACAAGAACATCCCATTCTTGCATCACAAAACAGTAGCAGATGTAGAGAGAAGATATGTGCTGGTTCAGTGCTTGTTATGGGCCAGGATCTAACTCTGTGCAATATGTACACCCCCAACTTACTGAACATCACTTTCTTCACTGACTTGATGCAAACACTGACTGAGCATCAGAAGGGCCAGATAATTCTGGTATGAGATGCCAATGTGGTCCTGGATCAAATGCTGGACAAATTGAAGGCCCTGACCACACCCTCATCCAGAGCAGGCAAGGCCCTGGACCAGTTAAGAAGAGATATGGATCTTACCGACATCTGACAGCTTGTGTACCCAAGGGGCAGAGACTACTCCTTTTTCTCCCAACCATATCAGAAGTACTCCAGGATTGATCTCTGGATGTTTCTGACTAAATGGGTGTTGGAAATACTGGACACATGCATTGGAACCATTATTGTAGCCAACCATGCCCCAGTCTTCTTCACCTATCTACCTACAGGATCTCCCAATTTGCCCTGTAGGCAATGGTGCTTTAACACCTTGCTATTAAAATATGAAACCTTTAAGACCTCTCTGGAGGTTGGCATAGAAGTCTTCCTGACCACCATCAGAAGCAGGACACTACAGTGGCCTGCAGGTGGGACAGTCTGAAGGTGTATATTAGGGGCAGATGCATTAGGTACACCTTACATCAAAGAAAAGTGTGCATAAAGGACCTAAAGGAGCAGATGCAAAAACTAAAGAAGAGGAATAGTGATGTTAAGGGTTGGTCACCCTATCTCCTTGCTGAAATTATGAATATACATCTATATTATAAGGTGGAATATGTGCTTTTCCGACTTAAGCAGTCCTTTTGGGAGGAGTAGGAAAAGCCTGGTAGGCTTCTGGCATACCAGTTGAAAAGACATTAAGAAATATCCCAAATCCTATGGGTTAAAAGCCTGGCTGGGTCCCTTAAGACTAACCAATTAGATATCAATGATTAAACAATGGTGTGTGAAAAACCTGTAACCTCATTGGTCAAAACATGTCACATGACCATGGGTAAATCCTGCATAACCCACGGCTATGGAATGGCAGTTATAAAAAACATAATTAAACCCATTTTAAATTTATTTTACACATAGGTCCATTGTATAATCGCAATATGGCACTCCAGGGTGTGAGTTATTGGGCGATTTACCCACTCGGCTGCACATCATGATACACCACACAAGGCGTGGGTAAATCCCCAATAACCCACACCCTGTTGTGCCTTATTTCTTAAATCATTCTTACACTTATACAAAGCCCTGTACTCCAAGGAATGGCATCCTTCACAGGCAGAGTTGGAGTCTTTCACCACTCCATTAAGGCTACCCCAAATCTCCCCACAGGCCAAACAGGTCCTAAAGGTGCCCTTCACAATCAAGTAAATGGAGTGGGTACCGTGTTTGATGCCAGCATTTATCTCCTGGTGGAGATGGCCTCCCAGCAGAATTTCTTCACTCCCTCTGTGGTCAGCTTTGGAGCCACTGCAGGATGCTCTGGATGAGGCCTGCAGTACAGGAATGCTCCCACCTTCAATACAGACAGTACCTTGCTCCCAGATTTTCTCATTTTCTCATTACCTACCCCCCACTACCTCTTACAACTCTACTCCACCTCTCTTTTCCACTTTCTTTTCCTTACCCCTCACCCCCTCCACCAATGACCTGACAAGGGCCTCACTTGGCTGAAATCTCCTCAGGGCCTCACTTGGCTGAAATCACCTCCACCCACCCCCCTCAGATGATGCCACTTCTGGCTGACCACCCTAATCCCCTTTATCTAATCAGTCTTGCTGTAAATGTGCTCCAATTTTTGTGTTTAATTTTCAAATCTACTACGACTGCCAATTGTATATGTATATGTTTCAATGTTTTTTGTTCTGTAAACCTTCTAATTTCTGTAAAGTTTGTTCAACACTGACGAGGAACCTTTGAAAATGAGTCCTTGACTCAAAGGTATTAATCCCAAACTGAAATAAATAAATAAATAAAATAAAGACTGCCACCATATCATGCCTCCCTAAGTCTGATAAAGAACTCATGCTATGTGGGAGCTACTGACCAGTCTTCCTCATATGTATTGACTGCAAAGTCTTTGCAAAAATGATGGCTATATGGCTGCAGAAGGTCCTGCCAGCACTGGTGGATATGGACCAAGTGGACCTTGTCTCCTCTCAGAGAGGCTCAAATAACTTCAAGATGCTGGTGAACATAGTATGGCAAATATCCCAATGGAATACTCCAACAGTCCTCCTCTCAATGGATGCTTAAAAGGTATTTGACAGGGTCAAATGGAACTACCTTTTCTACATCCTAAAGGCCTTCAGAGTAGGAGACACATGCATCCACTGGATCATGACCTTATACCAAGGTGCATAGTCCAAAGTGGTGACTAACTCCATGGAGTAAACACCCTTCCCCCTGGAGAGGGGCACCAATCAAAGTTGCCTCTGTCGCCACTACTCTTTGTGCTGGCACTTGAGACTCTATTATAAGGTGGAGTACATGCTCTTCCGACTTAAGCAGTCCTTTTGGGAGGCCTAGGAAAAGCCTGGTAGACTTCTGGCATACCAATTGAGAAAACATTAAGAGAGATCCCAAATCCTAGGGGTTAGAATCTGGCTGGGTCCCTTAAGACTGACCAGCTAGATATCAATGAATCATTCTTATACTTCTGCAAAGCCCTGTACTCCAAGGAACCACATCCCTCACAAGCAGAGTTGGATGCTTTCACCACTCCAATAGGGCTACTCCAAATCTCCCCACAGGCCAAACAGGACCTAAAGGCACCCTTCACAATCAAGGAAATGGAAGGGGATGCTATGTTTGATGCCAGCAGGTAACTTCTGGTGGAGATGGCCTCCCAGCAGAATTTCTGCAGTCTATCTGTTGTCAGCTTTGGAGCAACTGAAGGATGCTCTGGAGAAGGAGGCCTGCAGGACAGGAATGCTCCCACCTTCAATGCAGACTGCCACCATATCACACCTCCCAAAGCCTGGGAAAGACCCCTTGCTATGTGTGAGTTACTGACCCATCTCCCTCATATGTGTCGACTGCAAAGTCTTTGCAAAAATGTTGGCTACATAGCTGCAGAAGGTCATCCTGGCACTCATGGATAAGGACCAAGTGGACTTTGTCTCCTCTTGGAGAGGCTCAGATAACACCAAGAGGCTGGTGAACCTGGTATGACAAATATCCCAATGGAATACTCCAGCAGTCCTCCTTTCAATGGACGCTGAAAAGGAATTTGACAGAGTCAAATGGAACTACCTTTTCTACATCCTTAAGGCCTTCAGAGTGAGAGACATATGCATCCACTGGATCATGACCTTATACCGTGGTGCATAGTCCAAAGTGGTGACTAACTCCATGGAGTCAACACCCTTCCCCCTGGAGAGGTGCACTCACCTAGGTTGCCTCTATCACCACTACTCTTTGTGCTGGCACTTGAGACCCTATTACAAGGTGGAGTACATGCTCTTCTGACTTAAGCAGTCCATTTGGGAGGCCTAGGAAAAGCCTTGTAGGCTTA
This sequence comes from Neoceratodus forsteri, assembly GCA_016271365.2. NCBI lineage: Eukaryota > Metazoa > Chordata > Ceratodontiformes > Ceratodontidae > Neoceratodus > Neoceratodus forsteri. The sequence goes on from CM057456.1 coordinate 260,064,474, forward strand.
TGGCATACCAATTAAAAAAACATTAAGAGAAATCCCAAATCCTAGGGGTTAGAAGCCCGGCTGAGTCCCTTTGGACTGACCAGCTAGATATCAATGAATCATTCTTACACTTCTACAAAGCCCTGTACACCAAGGAATCACATCCTCACAAGCAGAGCTGGATGCTTTCACCACTCCAACAGGGCTACTCCAAATCTCCCCACAGGCCAAACAGGACCTAAAGGCACCCTTCACAATCAAGGAGATGGAAGGGGATGCTGCATTTGATGCCAGCAGGTAACTCCTGGCAGGGATGGCCTCCCAGCAGAATTTCTGCACTGCTTCTGTTGTCAGCTTTGGAACCACTGAAGGATGCTCTGGAGGAGACCTGCATCACAGAAATGCCCTCACCTTCAATTCAGACTGCTACCATATCACGCCTTCCTAAGCCTGGGAAAGACCCCTTGTTATGTGGGACCTACTGACCCATCTCCCTCATATGTGTTGACTGCAAAGTCTTTGCAAAAATGATGGCTATATGGCTGCAGAAGGTGCTCCCGACACTGGTGGATAAGGACCAAGTGGATTTTGGCTCCTCTAGGAGAGGATCAGATAACACCAAGAGGCTGGTGAACCTGGTATGGCAAATATCCCAGTGAAATATTCCAGCAGTCCTCCTTTCGATGGATGCTGAAAAGGTATTTGACAGGATTGAATGGAACTACCTTTACTACACCCTAAAGGCCTTCAGAGTGGGAGACACATTCATCCACTGTATCATTACCTTATACCAAGGCTCACAAGCCAAAGTCATGACTAACTCCATGGAGTCTAGTGCTGTGCGGAATGTGGAATTCTGCCAGCAGAATTAACGTGGCATGACCATTCTGCCGGTGAGATTTCTGCTGGAATTTCACTGGTTCTTCTGCGGAATTCCGCCTACTGTGTTTCACAGAATAATACTTTGTGGAACAGCATTTTTTCTGCAGAAAATCATCCACAATTATTTTCTGCCGCAGAACTCCACAATTCCGTTTCTAGCAAAATTTGGTGGCATTTCAGTGGAACTTTGAGACTTCCACAGAATTTCATTCTGCCAGAATTTGAAAATTCCACACAGCACTAATTGAGTCACCTCTGGAGATAAGCAACCACCTAGGTTGCCCTGTATCACCACTACTCTTTGTGCTGGCACTTGACCCCCTATTACAAACAATAAGGCAGACAGGAGGCCTCTCTGGGGTACAAATAAGGGAGGAGCAGAAAGTACTACCATGCATGGACAATGTTCTGCTTACCCTCACCAATCCAGGAAAATCTATCCCTGAAATCCTGATGCTGGTACAGTAATATGGGAAAATATCTGGTTGCAAGACAAATGTGGACAAGTCACTCCTGATTGCATCACACCAGGCAGAGAAAGCAACCCCAAACTTCCTCTGGGGCTTGCACCTGGTACAAGAACAAATCACACACCTAGGCATTTACTTTTCTGGTACCGGGTCAGTATGTCATGGACAAAACCGTGCAAGAATAACCGTGCTGTAGAAAGTACAAATGTTAGTACAGCGACAGGGGTTTCTGAGAGTACGGTTACAACCGCTACCTTATTTCTGTACTCTGTCTTGGGGAGTATCATGTAGACTGCCAGTACAGTGCCTGGTCAAGTCACTTCTATGGTGGAGTGGATAGGGCACTGGTACCCAGCAGTGTAGAAGACCTAGGACTGCAGTTCAGTTCCCACCAGATCCCACTGTATTGCTACTTTTTTTTATTTAACAAAGTTTATACCCACTCCAGTGTTTCATCCCTTCTCCAAAGTCCACACCCCCTTGGAGTTCGTTATATTTATTCTGGGGGTGTGGGGGTGAAGCACCCCCATGTCAGGGGGAGCTCTGGGTGGTGTTCCCTGCAAAAACACAGATACTGTATTATTATTTTTGTTAATGGTGCACACCCTTCATGTTATGGTCGGTGTTTTGCTCCGACCTTGTTTTGGTGCACATTTTTTCTGCACTATTGTTGCCTTGCATGGTTTTGTCTGTGACATAATAACCCCGTGCCTACTTCTCTTGGAGCATAAAGGATCTAGGCAAGCAGAAATATATCCCCCCCGTTAGTATCTATGGAACAGGACTTGGCAAGATGGAGTAGGCTACACTTATTCCACTGGGGCAGAGCATATGCCTTCAAAATGATAGCCACCCCCTTGATCTTATACCAGCTAGACAAAATCCCACTCTCCGTACCATGGGAATTTTTTCAGTCCATCCACAGAAAAATGCTCACCTTTCCATGAGGATCAGGATCGAGGCACGTCAGTCTTAGGAAGCTGTTGCAGCCAGCAGGAAATGGTGAGATGTATCTTCCAGAGTTCGAAAAAAAGCACGAAGCTCACCTGCTCCATCAACTCACATTCAGTTGGGGCACTCAAGAGTACAAGCCAAAGTGGGCAGAGTGTGAAGTGGCAATCCTGGAGGCCAATGGATTCTGCCCTACTTTTCGGTGGCTTATCCAAGCACTTAATAGATTACCCGACTGTAACAGCCACAGGCAAGTCTAGTGGAAATAGGTAAGGGTGATGAAGTGGGCCCCAACTCACTACCTGCACTTTCCACTAGAAAAATCTGTGTCTCGCAAGAGGAAAAATCTAGAAAAATCTGAGTCTCACAAGAAGTAAGCTCCCCATACACTGTCAGAGTTGGTCCTCCAAGGGGATCAATCAGTTGGGTCGGTTGAGTGATCCAGCCTCTGCACACTTTAAGACATTTGGACAATTTAAAAGCTGAGTATGCTCTAGGTAAAAAACAATATTAGCAATATCTTCAGCTGCAGCATGCCATAAGGGGTTTGCTCGGTCCCAGCCTTAGATTACAAGTACAAGATGGCCTGGAAACCCTTCTGTACCCCCCCCGGGGAGAAAGCTGAAAGGTAGCCACATTTACGGAAAACTTCCAGAAACTGAGGCAGACAGTACTGAGGGATTAAAGTAGTGCTGGGTAGCGGGACTAGGGTGTGAACTCACACCACAGGAATGGTACCACTGCTCGGCCATACTCCACATAGCCAATAGGGACACCAGGAGTTACTTCACGCAATTCAAGGTGCTCCATCACTGGCACAAAACCCCACAAAAGCTCCTTAAATGGGTTCTAACGGCTACAGACAAATGTTGGAGGTGCAAGACAGACACTGGTTCCATTAGTCACCTGCTCTGGGACTGTCAGAAACTACAATACTACTGCAGCAAATACAGCAAGTATGCAGGGATATATTACAGAAACCTATCCTCCTGTATGGCCCACTGGTGATGGTGAGACACATGGTTGAGAATGACCCAGGACCACTTCTCTCTCACCCCCACAGTAACTGGTTGCATGGAATGCTGATTACTGCTAAACAGATAGTGATCAGACACTGGAGATCCCAACAGCCACACAGTATCTACAAGCGGCTGGCGGAGATGGGTAAAATGACCAGCTATGAGAGAGTCCACTACTCCATGATGTACAGGCTAGACAAGTACGTTGCCATGTGGGGGCATACCTCACCTCTACACACTGTAAAATTCAAAAAGGACATTTTATGCTATCATGCATACAGTACTACCCGGCCAGCATGAATCCACTGGGGGATATAGTTAACTTGACAACTTAACAACATAAACTGCATGCACATACAGTGTGTTAGATAATGACTTTCCATCCCAGTACCAAGTAACAGCCTGATCACCAGTGGGGATGACATCCCTCCATTCTCTTAATTTTCAGGAGAAGTCCCATCCACATTGTGTGTGTTTGGAATCACTGAGCTCCTAACAAACTGTCAGTTTGTTTATTGTCAAATACCTGCTCAAGCTTAAAGTTGTATTTTGATAAGGGGAGGACTCCAAACCTCGGCTAGGAATGTATCTGTTGATGTCATTAATGAGGTATCATAATGTTTTTGTATAACTTTAAAAAACAATAAAAGTTTGATTACAAGAAAAGAAAAGACATTTAAGGAATGGACCCCTCAACGCCTCCTCATTAGGAGCATATACATTCAACAATATGCATTCTTGCCCTCTGTATTCCCCCTTGAGTCTGACAAACTGCCCCCCGGGTCAGTGTCTACCTATGTTATCCAGAAGGGGAGGTCTCTCTTAATCTCTTAATTAAGATCGCTGTCCCTTGCCTATGAGGGTGTGCTATATAAGCTGAGGCATGTACCTCACCCACCTGTTTAGCACGTTCCCACTTTGTGAGGTGAGTCTCGTGGAGGAATGCTATTCCAGCTCCCTTCCTCTGCAACTCCTCAAGGATTCTTAACCTCTTTATAGGATGGTTTAGACCCTGAACATTAATTATATTAGATCATAGTAAGGGCTGCCATATTACCAAAAATACAGTAGTCAAAATACTTGACGGATGTGGTTGAGATGAGCAATACATGAAACCAAAGGACCTGAAACACAGTGCAGCCAACACAGTATACATAATACAGTACATGCAAACATTTAAACAAACTGAGGTCTGAAGTCTGAGAAGGTACTGAAGCAGAAGTAGTACTACATCAGGGTATTTTACCCATATACCCTCTCAGTCTGTGTCATGCAAGCGGAGGGTGGTGAAGGTCCCCGCGAGGGAGGCCCTATGTCTGGTGCAGCTGGCACAAAGTGCAGGCATTCAGAGGGAAGTGTCAGAACATGGAGGGTCCCTGCTTAATGTATGGCAGGGATGGTAATGTCTCTCACAGGAAATGTGTTCTTCAGCATCAAAGTGTGTATGGAGCTGTGGCTCCTGTGCCAGTCCTAAAATTCCCTTGGCAATTAGAAGGGAAATAAGGTGTCTAAGTAGCGTGAGTCAGGGTGACTGAATAGGTGAGGTCATGGGTAAAGAAGAGGGCTGAAGAGTAAAGGAATACACCCATAAAAGACCTTGCAATTGCCAATTAATGGTAATCAGTTCTCTAATGAAAAGTCTGCTGGCGGACCAAGCCGATGGGGCACCCCCTTCCCCAGGACTGCCCTCCACCTGTCTCTGAGCTTGCCTTTCATGTGGTATGTGGAGAAGAGGGATGTGGAGGGAGACACTAGACTGGATGCATCTATAGCCTACTGAATAGGGCACTTACAAGATCTGCAATGGCTGGTGCATGACTTTATTCAGGCAGATTCCATGCCATGTGAGCCTTCCACTGGCCAGGAGGAGGGATGATACCTCCCCTCCTCTGACCTTCTAGACCTTGTGATGTTCAGGTGAGTGGGGTATTGTCTGGCTGTATAGTGGCCACTAAGTCCCCTTTCCTAGGCCCATGCCAAAATCCACCACATCTAGTGGGTCTTAGTGCCTCCACCTCGGGAAAGACAGTTGGTGCACAAATAAAACCTTTTTTTGTTAGGTTTTGTCCTCTTTGTTAAAGAAGAAGCATACTATGCTTCTTAGCCTGTTTTTTATATTAAAGCCCTGCACAGTGTGGTAGCCATGCACCATGACACTCCATCTCCACTCCTCACCCCATTATCGTTCCCCTTCCGGCAGGAGTTCAACCCCAGAGAATGGCCCCCCCCCACTCCAGCCAGCCAGCATCTCTTTTCTCCCTGTCCACCATGCAACCCCATCCTCCGTAGCCTCCACACCTACCTCCTTGCCCCAAGATAAGACTCAGTTAACATGGTGAGTCAATCTGTGTGAAGAGTAATAGAAACTGGAAGTCATCCCTGGATTCACATTAGTAGATATTCTTGGCAAAGCATGGTACAGTACTGTGGGATGTTAAGTCCCAAAAACTGAAGATAAGCTCTAATGAAGAAAAAGTTTCCAGGTTCATTCAGTCCTTTGGGGTGGGAGGTTGCTGAGACGTGCTGGGTTGAGGAGAAGATGGCCCCTTTGTAGAGTTTCCCTTCATGACAGCATGTTCCATGATGGAGATCCAGAGCCTTTCTGGAGCCTTAGATTAATTTTTCCTGGCCTGCTTACATTGTTGCCAAGAGCAGCTTTGCATCTCCTGTACAGTGAACTGTTTTTGTAAGTCCTCCAGGGCATATATTGAGTGTCTTCAGGAAAGTTTCTGCATCTTTTCAGTCCCCAAACCTTTTAAATCCTTCGGGAAGCTGTACTTTCAGGCACGTTGGATATTCAACACATGGCATGATACCTTTCTGCTTGAGTGCCTTGACTGTCATCTGGAGTTTGTGCATTTTCTGAACCATTGAGGGGGAAAAGTCATGATCTAAATAAAGCCTCTGATCACCAAAAAAAACCTTTTTTGCCCAAGCTTTTCTGAGAACTTCGTCCCTAGTTCTATAATCTAAAAAGGCCAATACTATGGATTGAGGGTGGACATTTGGACCTTTGTTGGGGGGGACCCTAAAGCCCTGTGGGCTGTGATGAGTTGAAGTGGTTTATATACTGTATATGTAGTTCCAAAATCTCTTTTAGGAGCCCACAGCATATCTCCAGGTTTTGTTTTTTCGGGCAATCCATTGACTCTAATATTATTGTGCCTGTGACAATTCTCCAGTTCCTCAAATTTATTATTGCGCTCAATCTCTTTGGTGTGGAGGGCATGGAGAGCCATGCTGTGAATATTAACGGTCTGTGTATAATGTGTTAAGCAGGCCTCCTCCACCCCAGTCCATTCCTCTACAATTCGTAAATCTTGGGGATCATCTGCCACCAGAGTTCCAAGGTGGCATAGTGTATCCCTGACCATTTTTAGTTGGGTGTAGAGCCATTTTGAGGTGTTCATGAAGTCTTCTTCATCTTCTTCATGGTCACTGCCAGAGGGGAGCTTGGCTGTGTGTGGGAGAGCGAACTGCTGCAGTTTTGTGGCTGATCGGCTTAGCTGGGTTTTGTTTGGCTTTGGGCTGGCAGTGGCTGAAAATTCCATCAGGCACTGTCTGATAGACACATTGAGCTCCTCCAGGGATTGTTTTTTGAGTCGAGAAGTCAGGTTAACAGGGTAGATTGCTCAGGATTATCGCCAAGGGTCACCAAGCAATGAAAAAAAAACAGGTGCTGCTGAGACAGTGCACTTAAGTCAGGAGTTGAAGGTAAGGGAGAAGAGATGAATCTTGAGCCAGGATTTTAAAAGGTAAAGCTAGATGGTGAGGTAGAGAGAGAGCAGAAGACTTTATCTCCTTTAATGGATCTGTGCCTCAGACATCTGGCAAATGCATAACACCATAATTCACCAGACAGGTAATGTATAGTACCTTCCTTACCTAGCAGGTAATCCACATGTTATGTTGCATAATTACATCTCTTTAGTGATGCATCTGAGTTGGGGAAACAAGTTCTGAACCATGATCTCTGCTGTAATACTTATACACCTTGGAAATGGGATTAGCTATCAGAATGCAGGATGTTTTTTCACTAAAGAATAATCATGTGTATACTCACTAGTGACAATGAGACCCTAATAATGCACTTGTGGCCTTGCCACTTATAAATTATGGGTCTTACTGTACTGCATATGCACTTGTGAGAATAAATATGGTTATTCCATTGGAACACAGTAAAAATCCCTAGAGCTTGGTGGAATGCAAAATTCTAATGTCATAATTCCTGCAGAAGAGCATGTACATTTCCAAAATGCATTTCAGAATTTTGGGGGGTAATTCCACAGGATTAAAAAAGCATCCCATGGATTCATCATTGAAACCATAGATTACAATTCAGCAGTTTGCTTGTGATTTTGTGATCACGCTATTTTAAACTGGCAGAAAAATATTCCATTGTTTAAGTGTTGCTGTGTTTCTTGAATTGAAACTATGGAAGTGTATTCCACTTGTACTTTTCAGTTATACAACTTTATGGTACTGGAGTAGCACACTGCAGTTTTTAATGGGGAGGTCGGTGGTGGTACACAGAAGAGCAAATGCATGGTGGTGGCTAGAAAATTTATGATTTGTTGCATGCTGGAGAGGGGAATAATGGACTAGGTTAGGACATGGCACTGTACTAGGGTGGCCTGGTGTCGATTACCAGGCTGGGCTCATTGTTTCTGCTGTACTGCACAATGAGTTGTGGATTTTTGTCCTGTTGCTTTGTTTTTGTTCTTCTATGCATTGTCATTGTGCTGCACTTTGACTTAGTTCTGCAAGTGCACCAGAATGCTCTTATGCATCTCTCCCCCTGCGCTTGATACTGCAGTTTTAAAAGGGTAACCTATGTAAATCACAGACTACAAGTTAATCGGCAGTTTCAAATTACACCGTTTCTACATGTGCTTGCATTTCAGTTTCACTTTTGAGAGTGTGAGATTTGGACAGAAGAAGAGGGAGAGTGTGAGACAGGTGATATGTTAACCTTAAAAGCAAAAATCTATCTTTTGGAGATGGCTGCTTTCAGTGCACTCCAGAAAAGAAGAGGGGGGATTGTTTAACCAGGAAAGGCACACTAAGCCAAAGTTTGTTTCCCGGTGCAACCTGAGCGCACAAGGAAGTTAAGTGACTTGCTCAGGGTCATACAGTATGCAAGTGGGGCCTTTGGTATTCAAACCCAGGTCTCATGGTTTGCAGCTTAGTGCCCTTTACCACTATGCTATACTGCCTTGAAAAGGCCATGTGTTGATTATAGATTAGTACAAGCCATACATATTTCAATACAAACTGGTCCACCCCAGAACTTTTCAGTACTATGTTACTGTGGCTGCACTGTACTACTTCTGGGCTCAGGTTGCCCTTTTCCTTATTAAGGAATAATGATAGTTCTTGTTTTGGGTCATTCAATAGAAAAAACAATCCGACTACAATAACAATAGTAGTATTACATCTCCTAACCCCCCTGCTTATAATTCACAGTTGGTAACTACAGTGACTTCATGCTTCATTTTTTTCTAAGAGTATTGACTGCACTGCCTAACAGAGTGGTTTCTCCTTACTATTTCACAGTTGTCCAATTTATACTGCTATTTTTTTCAGTTTCAGACATGTTCAATATTCATAAACATTAAGGTATTCACACCGTAATATAAGTTACTTTTATCAGTTCTCCGGCTACCAAAGTATTCATTATTTATAAAAATAAAACAGTTAAAGTCATCACATCAGTTAATCAGTTTCCTTCAAAATAGTTCCTACAGTAATTATACCGTTAAAGTTTATTTTTCTTCCTTGAAGATTAGCTCTACACTCATATACTTCCGAACAGATAGAGGTTCTGAAAGAAATATTTTAGTTTGTTCAGTTTACCTCTCCTATTTTAACTGTAAACATGTTTCATTCACTGTTGTTATTTTACTGTAGCTCACCTCAATTCTGGTTCATGCTTTTACATTTCTTAATTTTAGGGATTTATTCTTTTTCCATTGCTGCAAGAAATAAATCTATATTCAGCGTGTTGTGTGACTTTCAAATTCAATAACATGATTAAGTGAAGGAGAGCACTTACTCCATGAGGATGCTAGGCTGGACACCATCTCCCTGTAGTGTAAGGAGCAGCATATGCCCACTCATGCTCTCTTTAAGTACGGCAATTCGGTGGGGGGTTCCAGTGTCACGAATGATGTCACGCCTGACTCTGCTGCTCAACAGCGCCACCAATATCTGTTTCCAGGCACAGGAAAGTTCCCTCTAGTGTAGAGGGCTGAAAGAGTAGGGGAGCTCCTAACATACAACAAATTCTTCCAGGCGGTGGTTCGCCTCCACCCTCGGCTGTTAGTTGTACACACTTTAATAAATAGAGGGACACTAATGTTGATTGTCATGATGTTATGTACTTTCATTTCCAATATGAAAACTTTGATAAATTTCTGTTCAGTGGACCATAGCACACTACCTCCTTGATACCTCTATCAGTCCTAAAGCTAGAAAATTGCTAAAGTATTGGTAAAATAGAAAACAAAGAGTGGAGAGGTGATTTCACCGTAATACACTAAATTATCTATTCAGTAAAAGTCCATTGTATAGTGTGTATAATTGAAATAACTCCTGAGGCTGATCCCTACATCCAGGGCATCACTGATATAGGTCCCAATCACATTCCTCATTCAAACCAATCTGAGGAGTTATAGTGTCTAGTGTAAAGATCCAATACACTTCTTTTCTTAATGCTGAGTCCCAATCCATACCTGTTCTGGTTGTTTCATGGACTTGTTCCAAGCCCCAAAAGCACAGGGATGAAACAGAATAGCCTGCTGAATTGAAATGTCTGGCAACAGAAGAGTTCTTGTCCACCAATCTTATATCACTGTTATGTTAGCTGATATGTGTTTTTAGGTCCCTCTTTGTTTTTCCAACATACAACTTGTCACACGGATTGCAGGAGATATATCACATGATTTGTGGTACAGTTGATATGCTGCTTATTTTCATATTTTTTTGTTCATGTAGGGGTGTTCGAATATTCATTTTCTACTAGTGCTGTAGCACTGAAAACAGTGTCCACAAGGATGTAATTGTTTCATTCTAGATCTAGGTTCAAAATGATTGGTGCGTACCAGTTTGTCCCTTATAGTTTGATTTTTCTTTGACGTGATGAGAGGGTTTTTTTTAAACATGGACTCTGGTAACTACTTGCCTCTGCCTCTATTATGTGCCACATGGGTGGAATGGAAGGGAATGGGCAGATAGCACGGTGAACCAAGGCAAAAAGTCTATGTGAGCAGTTCACTGCTATGGGTATGTCCCCATCATGTGTCCCAGTGTGCCCATTTCAGCATCTGCCTTAGGCCTCAGGGGTAGAGAGAGATAGACTGAAGAAGTGTTGTGGAGGTCCAACCTTAGTTTTGTCATCAAGAGTGTGGCAGTTAGAGGTTCAAACCCCTGTGGGGCTATCCAGCAATCATGGAGGCAGAGGAGTGGGGAGACATCCAAGAGCTTGTGTTTGGGACCTATGTCTATTCTGAAACTAAGAGAGTACAGGAGGGGATAGCGAAGAATCTGAGCCACCTTGAGTAATCTTGTAGGCCTGATTCATCCGCATTTGACATGCTGCTGCCAGCAGCCCATTTGGAGGCCTGATTCAGCCATGGGACATGTGCAGTGGAGGTCTTCACAACCACAATTAACCAATGGTACAGTTTTGGACTGTGGCCTGGCCCTGAGACCACAGGTGCTGGCTGTGGTCAAGACCTCATTTTACAATCTGAGTAACATTGCCAGGGTTAAACACTTGATACCCCTGGCTGATCTGCCAGCACTAGTCCATGCCTTTGTGACTTCGCAGCTGGATTACTGCAATGCCCTCCACTTGGGGCTAGCAGGGGTAGATCTGCACTGCCTGCAGCTAGTGTAGAATGTGGCAGCCAGGTTGTTGACCAGTCTACTGAGATCGTGTCATATTATATCTGTGCTGTGCTCTCTGCACTGGCTGCCAGTTAGGATGCGGCTCTCCTTCAAGGTCAGTTTGCTGACCTATAAGACCCTACATGGACAGGGGCCTGGTTACCTGCAAGATCTCCTGTGTTTCTATCGGGCCACCCTCCCCCTGCACTCCGCTGATGAGGGTCTTTTGAGAGTTCCCAAGATTTATTTAAAGACATCTGTGGCCCGTGCTTTTGTATCTGCTGCCCCTATCCTGTGGAACTCCCTTCCTCGTCATATATGAAAGAGTCAAACTGTGGACATCTTCAAGAGGGAGCTAAAGACATTCTTATTTAATCAAGCTTTTATGATCAGTTAGTATGCTTTAATATGAATTATTATTTATATATGTGTAAGTTTCTGTTTTTTGAGTTGTATTATTTTTAAAGTGTGCAACTCTGTAAAGCACATTGAGTCATAGTTTGAGAAATGCGCTTAACTACAGTAAATAAAAGTTGATTGACGGTTGAGGCACTTGTGTGCCTGTGATTAATTCCTACTGACTGTAACCCCCATGCTCTATGGAGTGGCAGTTGTTTTTTCCAAGTTCTCAATTAAATGGAGTTTTATGAACTTTTCATACCATTTGGACAATGGAATTATTTATTCAGCTAGTTTAACTGTGATTAACCCCCATTTACTCTGTAGCTGCAGTGGCCCTGTCTTGGGCACCATCTCTGCTAGACTAGTATTCAGGTAAAGTAGCCATTTGGGTGTTTTCTGTGCTTGTGACCCCCTTCCCCACAGACCTCATCATCATGCCCCTAGACACTGGGGAGGGGGATCTACACATGTGCTCCTTGCCACAGGCATATTTAAGGTTGAATGGCTCCCTCATGGCCCCATTCCCCTTTGAGAGAGGTACATGCCAGAGTTGCTTTGTCACTCCTCCTTTTTGCTCTTTACCTTGATCTAGTCATGGTGGTGATCCATACAGATCCCTCCATATCAGGAATTTCTCTTGGGGGAAGAGGTTACAGGCTGTTACTGTTTGTAGACTATGTCCTTTTGAACATGACATCTCCACAGGACTCGATCACAGCAGTTATGAATGCTTTAAAGTCCTTTAAAGACTTGGCCAGATATAAAATAAATGTGCAGAAGACAGTCACGTGCCTTAATCAGGGCTCAACAATGATTCCTTTTCAAATGGTATAGAGATGCCCTACACTACCTAGGGATCAAACTTACCTAAAACATAGAGCACTTGGAACTCTTAAGACATGTTTATAATGCCGCAGCACTCCGAAATTTGCGGTGCTCCTCTTCTGCTGTGATGGCTGCAGTTGCTCAATTTCGTGCTTACACAGCCCACACTGTAGGTCGCTCCAGTGGGGCTGTATATAGTGGCCACGTTGTTCCACCCCCCAGATGTGTCAGTGACGAGTAAGGTTCATGCTCTGCTTAGCACACCTGAGTTCAGCAAACAGCATTTTTCACAAGCGGAAAGAAAGTTGAACATGGGAAAGTGCATTAAAGTGTAAAATGAGGGCTAGAAGTATAACAAAACTAGGGTCATAAATTGGGATCGGGATACTGGGCATGTGTGAATGCATATGCATGTCTCAGGGGAAAGAGAGAGAGAGGATATGCATTAGTGCATGCCCAGTAGTGCGGTCCCAGTTTACGGCCTTAATTTGTACTACTTGCAGCCCCCATTTTACATTTTTATGCACTTTCCCCAAGTTCAGCTTTCTTTCTGCTTTTGGAAAATGATTTTTGCTGAACTCAGGTGTGCTAAACCATGCATGAGAAGCTCAAGGGGTCACTGGAGGATGCTGAGAGAGGAGACACTTAATCAGAGCAAGCGCTGGAGATTGTCTACACTGCATGTTTAATGCGCTGTCTGTCGCTTGCCCCGATACACATCCCCTCTCCTGAGTTGCGTCAGAAACCCAATGCAAAGTGGGCCTAGGTCACTCCCCTAAGTGTCCACACCCATGTGCATGGGTTGATGTGCTTTAAAGTCAGATGTGTAAACAGGGCTTTTAACTTTGAACTCTTGACTCAAAAACTCACAGATGTTTTGTCTAAGTGGACCCACTTATATCTAGGGTTTTTCCATTGGATAGAGACAATATGCCAGAATATCCTCCCAGGGATCCTGTATTTCTTTCAAACCCTACCCTTTATGCCTGCCTCAATTTATTTTAGATCCTGGAACAGGGCTATTTCCAGACTTATCTGACAGGTAGCACCTCCTTAGATTATGCTGTCTATCCTACACCTGCCTAGGGAGTGAGGGGGGTTAACCTCCCAAACTTCCAGTGGTATGCACTTGCAACACAGTTGAGGACACTCTGTATGTGAGTACTTCCAGCAGCCATATTGGAAACAAATAGACTGTGCTGAATGACATTTATAATCTTGACTATTTCCTATTTGGTAACCTCTCCCTCCCCCAGCAGTATCCACACCTCCAAATTCTATTAGTATACAGAAGAAACTTTCTGACAATGGAAGGTGGTCCAGAAAAGCTTTCTAACATCGATTCAATTATTTCAGCTTCAAGGTATTTCTCGTGACTCAACCTGCCCCCCCCCAACCGGATGGACATGAACATGCAAATCTGGGGCAGACTGAGTCTCCAATTTATTTTTCAATTACAAGATACATGGGTTGTTCTCATTTTTTCTTCCTTGCAGGCCGCATACCATCTTCTGGCTACTGATCACTATAGATAACTGCAGCTCAGGTCCTACTTGGTTTGGGGGATAGATATAGCCAATTGCCTGACAACCCCCCTATTCTTTTTAAAATATTTATGTCTCATCTACTGGGCAAAATCTGGACCCACCTTATAGGCCACCTCTATATGATGTTACAGGAGACTTTCACAGAATCTGCTGCTACTATCCAACATAAATGGAATCAGGAATTAGAAATGACCCACACGACTGAAACCTGGCACCAGTTCACAATAGCTGCCTACAGACTAACATCAGCAACCTATTGGTGTGAATTCTTTTGGAAATGTAGTTATAAATTTTTCTGTTCACCTGACATAGCTAAGTTTGCAGGGTCACTTCAGAGGCCTTGTTGCAGAGGGTGCGGCCAGCTTCTTGTGAACCAGACCCACGTTTTCTGGGACTGCCGTCACTTATGCCCCTTCTAGCAAACTGTCATTCAGGAACTTGAAGAAATCTTTGACTGTCATGGGGAGATTACCCCCTCCTTCCTTCTACTAGCTATTTCCCAGGAGGGCAGCTCTCTGCGAGAACCACCCTAAAACTTTTGCTAATTTAAGACCTGGCAGTGAAAAAATATATTACACAATTTTGGCATACTGAGTGAATCTCTGCTTTAGAGGGATGGCATAAATCTTGTTAGAACTGTATACCCTGGAGTGACTGACCTGCAATAAATCCACCCTCTTTGACACTCGATGGTGCAAATGGGTGCCCCATAAACTAAATAAATACCCGGACTTTGTTCCATGATGTCAGGCTACCTCCCCTTCCCCCTCTAATTTTGCTAACCATCTTTAGCTCTCTCTCTCTCTTTATTCTTCACTTTATGTTACCTCTTCTTTCACTAACTAGCCAAAGTGATGGTAAGTAACTATTGTGATTTGCAGTCTGTAATGAGTCTCCCTCATGCTCGACTCCCACATTAGACTTCTTATATCACCCTCCTACAACCATTCTAGGTAATCTGCAATGTCTACTAGGTCCCCCAAGCAGTGAAGTCATTCAAACATAGATTAATTCTTTTTATGGTCCTGTTGTTATCAAATCACAGTATTGTAATATACAAACATACCTGTGCTCATAGACCCTAGACCTGGTGATAGAAATAAAAAAGATACATATACTGTTAATGCATGAGAAAATTTTATTTCAGTTCATTGACACTGTCATTTTTATTTATTTATTTATTTATTTATTTATTTATTTATTTATTTATTTATTTCATCTAGGATTACAATACATTTGAGTCGAGGCTCTTTTACAAAGGTTCCACATCAGTGTGTTCAACAGTCATCATTTTTAGTTACAAACATATAGTCATTGACTTACAATCATGTAATAACCAGTACAAAGACATGAGCTATGAGCAAGACAAGGGAAGGAGGGGTGGGTGGGTGGGGGAAGTGAGGGTAGGAGATCGAGGGGGTAGGAGGTGCAGGGCTAAGGGGAGTCGGAGGTGGTTGGGGATAGGGGCAGGAGTGGAGATGGGAGGGAGGTGGGCAAGGGAGGGAGACAGTGCAGCCAGGGGGCCTCGGCGAGACTTTATTAGACAAGCTTATGTATACGATATAAAGAACTGCACTGTATTTATTGTCCCTTTATTGCATTTGTCTACTGTTCTGTATGTAATGGAAAGCCTTATAATAAAAATAAATTATAAAAATGAAGACACACAAAGAATACCTTTTCATCTGCCTAGTTTGCCTCCTCAAGTGGTAGTCCTCTCCATTTGTGCAGCTTCTTTTCATCTCCTGGCCAGCTGCCTGCAACTGTGGCACAGGATACTGAGCCCAGGACAATTCCAGATGAGCACTGTCCAGCTGCTACTTTCTCTCTGAGGAACAAAGAAACTTTTTTTTAATAGAATCACTGCTCACCAACCACCACACATCGACCATACACTCATTTGGATGCTGATCCTCTCGCTAAAATGTGCTGCCATCTTGTGTAGCACATTTTTTGCTTCTCACTGCAAACACCAATGAACTCCAACACTGCAGACATCATGACAGCAAACATATGGCAACAGCCATGACACCCACAAACACAAATCTCAGAAAGGCACTAGCTCAGCACAGAAACCCTCAAAGATTTTATAAATATAAAACAAATGAAAAATAATACAGCTTTAAAACCACATTCTCAAGATCCCTCCGATTGCATAAATGAAATATGCGATGGGGAGCTTGTTGGATAAACGATTTATTTTCACAGAAGCAGTTTGACTTCAGGCACATCACTCATAGCTTACAGTACTTGTGATGTTACCTGAGGTCAAACTGCTCTTGTGAAAATAAATCATTAATCCAAAAGCTCCCCATCATATTGTATATCCCTTGTTTATGCAGTTGGAGTGGATACAAAAGCAGTTAAATAAATCAGTTTGTTCTCACTGGTGTTAAATAAATGTCACAACCACCACTTATTTAATTTAACGCCCTAATGTCAATCAACCACCATTTATTTAACACCCTGCCATCAACCATCTCCCTCCTGCTGGCACTTGTTCTGCAAACTTTTACTTTCATTCTCCCATGCTCCAATTGTCTGCTTTCATGTACTTCCTTCACAGTATCAGACTGATACACACACACCCCCCGAAAGCATTCAAATGCAAACATTGTTTTTTCCCCCACACTGCCAACAAATTAAACTGGTTTGTCTTGTTTTAGGGGGGAGAAATTCAAACACTGCACTGCACTCTATTTCCCCTCCTATTCCCCCCCCCCGGCTCACTCACTAATTCACTCATGCCCAAGACGTTCACCACTCCTGTTTCTAGTGACCAAAAATGATTTTTTCTGAATACAAATCTCTCCCCACTAGCAACAAAACAATCCCAGAACCAGCCACTGTCCTCATGAAAATAACACTGTCACTCCATAACCAGCCTGATGTTCTCACACACAGGCTCACTTCTCCAGTCTGCTTGTCTCTGACTTCAGCCCAGCCACACACATCAGCTCGCTTCTTCACGCCACAGACAGTGAAGGCAGGAACAACCAGATTTAGTATGAAAAAAAACAGAAACAAAGTAAAAAAAAAGAGCTACAAAAAAAAAAAATATTACCACAGCTGTTCTCTCTAACTCTCACTAAGCAAGAAATGGAGCCACCATGTTTTCAAAAGTCTCCGGCCCTCCCACATATAAAACATAATCAATAAAAACCTTGCATTTAATGTTGGAACTTTGGCTACATAGCAGCCCTGCTAGTGACCATATAAACCAGCCCAATCTCAAGCAGGAATACACAAAATAACCCCAATAATTTTATACAAAAAAGACCCTTAAACTTTACTAATAATAAAAACGCTTAAAAAAAAACTCCTTTCCTATTGCATAAATTGGATATGCAATGAAAAACTTGTGGAATACATGATTTATCTGCACTTGAGTAGTTTGACCTCAGACACTTCACTCGTAGCTTATGCCATTCTTGAGACTACCCAAGATCAAACTGCTGTTGTGCAAATAAATCATGTATTCCACTCATTTCCTTTGCAGATCCCTTATCAATATAATATTATACTGGTACAGTAGTACCAGTATAATCTGCGTTGAATAAGGTGTTTAATATTAAACCACCATTTTTGCACTTTAATAACATTGGTGACGTTCAATGAAATAACCCCAAATTTGGCATGTGTGATATGGTTGTCAGGTTATCAAGATGTGAAAAATGTCATGATGGCATGCTGTGTGGTTTCCAAGATACAGAAAGTTGATTTTTAATGACATGTGAGTTTTTTTCCTATATTTAATACACTCTTATTTGCTCTCACATACAGTCTAGACAGTGCAGAAATTTTTCCTAAAACTTTTAGGGCCTGTTGTATCATTTCACAAAAAGGTTGAGATGACAATGCGCATACATTCAGCCTCCATAGACCCTTATGATAGGAGGGGGGTTAGGTCAAGATGGACTGTGACCAGGGTGTGGTCAGAAAGGTCTATAGAATGGAGATTTTACTTTTAATGCACTGCAGGCAGAGAGCTGAGAGGGCAAACACTACATGTCACTGTATAAGAAAATACATCTCTAGCAGGGCTAATGGAGTGATTGCCCCCCTGTTTTGCTCCTTGATTAGACCACAACTGGAGTACTGGTCTCAGTTCTGGTCACCAAATACCAGAAGTGAGATTGGGATCCTAGAGGGGGTGCAGAGACGTGCAACCAAAATGGTCAGTGGCTGTGAAAATCTAAGTCATGAGTTATGAGGATAGGCTGACCAGCCTGGACTTCTAAAAAGAACAAAAAAAAGTATATATTTCATCCGTAACCAGTCTACTCAACTATAGACATAGTAGACTGTAGACACTGTAGGACTTTATTCAAAAGAACAATCGCTCAAAAAACTGGACACTGTCCCACATGCTGGACACTCAGAGATCTGCATTCTTATCTCCGAGCTGCATGGGCTGAAATAACGTACCTCAGGACCAAACTCCAGGTAAATGAACATTACAGCAATCCATTGGCAGCACAATACCACTCCCCATGCAGGATCACCACTACCCCAGAGGACAACCAGACCGGGGAGCTGACAGACAGTCAAAAACCCTAAGTCGCTTTCAACATTGCAGAGCCAAGGCAAACAAATGTACATCAAATTGCAGATACAGACTTCAAATAGGTACTCACCACTTTCATCCAAGCCTTCTGCTGAGGTGCAGGTTGAATCAGTTCACATCCAGGCACAGAACACAAATGAGCATATCACCCAGGCTGTTACATGAAAGAAGGCCAACAAAAAGCCCTTGTTGATCATTGGAGACTCTATGATAAGAGGAGTAGAGTCTCACCTACAGCAAAATGGACACCCTGTGGTTGTGGTCAAGTGCCTCCCCGGGACATCAGCTTGGAGGGACAAGAACCACATTGAGAGAATAGCGTGGGACACTGCTAAGGATGCACATGTCTTGATTCATATAAGAACAAACAACCTGGCTAGTCAAACTTTAGATGGAGCAAAAGCACAGCTATCCAGCCTCGGAGATAGATTAGCTTCTATTTCATCCACTTTCTCCTTCTCCGAAATTCTGCCTGTATGGGGAAGGGAGGCAGCAGGCAGAAAATCAGGGAAAAGGAGATCACTGACTTGAACACCTGACTTAAGGACTGGTGCAAAGAATCATTTCATGGGAGACTGAGGGAATTTCTGGGAGCTAGACTTTTTCAGGTTTGATGGCCTACACCTCACAAAGGAGGGCACCTGTGCACTCAGTCAAATGTTCAAAGTGTTTATCAGTCATTTAAACTAGTGGAATGGGGAGGCACTAGCACCCACTATGGCACCATGGGTGGCAGTTACCCTTCCCCCACCTGCTAGTTCTGCAAAAGGTCATAAGACAACAGGCACTGAGCAGGACATAACAAGTGCAGCCTAAGCCAAAACACTCAAGAAACAAAAATTGCATAATAAAAGGAAAGACACAGCAAACAGGCACAGCCAAAGCTTGCAAGCACTCTGTCTCAATACCCATAGCCCAGTAAACAAGATACTGGACCTCACTGCCATAATGGCACAGGCTAACCTTGACTGGGTAGTGGTAACAGAGATTTGGTTAAATGAGAACCATACCTGGGATGTTGCTATCCTAGGGTACACTCTGTACAGGAGAGACCACAAAAGAAGGAAAGGGGGGGCTATTTATGTAAGGGAAGGAATCAAGGCCACAGAGGTAGATGACAAACACTGGGACTGAAGTCCTATGGATCACCCTTGGAGCTGGGAAAAAGCTCCCCATCTGAGTGGGTGTGATCTATGGACCCCCTTCTTAACAGATAGATATAGACAAAGAGCTACTAGAAACCATCCTAATGATGTCTGATAATGGTGGCTTGTTGCTCATCGGAGACTTCAATCTGCCTGATGTAGACTGGTCCTCCTACATGGCTTCATTAGGCAGAAGCAGAGAATTCATCATAGCTCTAAAAGGGGCAGGACTGAAATAGTTGGTGGATTCACCCATCAGAGAAAACACAATCCTGGACCTAGTACTATCAAACAGTACCAGGATTACAGACATTAAGGTAGGAATCAATCTGGGGTCAAGTGACCATAGGTCAATCTGGCTCACAGTCAAATGGGCAGAAGACACAAGTCACACAAAACTGAAGATTCTGGACTTCAGGAAGGCTGACTATGTCAAAATGAAAATGTGCATTAAAAACCATTTCAACGATGTTGCAGGGAGTGACATGGAAGAAAGTTGGAAGCCCATAAAGGATGCAATAACTCTGACCAAAGCAGAATGCACCAAACAGATCAGTAAAACTAAGAAGAGAAGAAACCTTTCTTGGTTTTCTAAGGAGGTTGCTTTCAGTATAACGGAGAAAAAAAGCTTTCAAAAAGTACAAACAGACAAAGATGGGCAGCGACATGAAGGAATACAAGACAAGGCTCAAGGAAGCTGGGGATGTGATAAGGATATCCAAAGCACGAACAGAAGAAAGAATTGCTGAAGGGGTTAAACAGGGGAACATGACCTTTTACAAATATATACAGGAGAAAAAAAAAGCAAAGGGGATATCATTTGGTTGAGAACCAGAGGGGGCAGAACATGGAGACTGACAAAGAAAAGGCAGACGATCTGAATGAATACTGCTACTCAGTCTTCACACAAGAGGATCAGGGTAGGGGGCTGGTACTAGGAAATGAAGGAAACCACACCAGTGAAGCTGACACAAGCTCCTTCACAAAAGAAAGGATCTTAAAATAACTGAAAAAATGAAAAAACAACAAAGCAATGGGACCTGACAGTATCCACCAAAGAATACTGAAATAACTCGCAGAGGAACTTGCCTCATCATTAGCAGTCCTCTCAAATATGTCCATGGAGAGTGATAGAGTCCCAGATGACTGGAAGAAAGCCACAGTTGTACCCATGCACAAAACTCGGAACAGGGAAGATGTTGGTAACTACCGTTCAGTCAGCCTCACCTTAGTGGTGGTGAAAATCATGGAAACATTACTTAAGGAAAGAATAGTGCAATATATGGAAGCAAATGGAAAACTGCACCCAAAGCAGCATGGCTTCTCAGCAGGGAGGTCATGCCAGACAAACATGATTGATCTCTTTGATTGGGTGACCAGAACTGTGGACCAGGGTGGAACAGTAGACATGGTGTATCTGGACATCAGTAAGAGTTCGGCTCCGTTCAACATAGGAGACTAATAAACAAGTTGGAACACACTAGAATGGGGCATAAAATAGTCAGCTGGGTTAGGAACTGGCTCCAGGGGAGAACCCAGAGGATCAAGATAAACAGCACTCTGTCAGAGCAAGGTGGGATAACCAGCGGAGTCCCCCAGGAATCAGTACTGGGGCCAATTCCATTTAACATATTCATTAGAGACATCACTGATGGATTGGAGGGAAAGGTATGCCTGTTCGCAGACAACACCAAGCACTGCAACAGAGTAGACATGCAAGAGGGGGCCACAGGAATGGACTCTGATCCGAAAAAAGCTGGAATAATGCTCAAAACAATGGCAGTTGAAATTCAACATCAAGAAGTGTAAAGTTACACACCTGGGGAGAAAGAACCCAGGCAGGAAATATATCCTAGGAGAGTAACAACTGACAGAAACTAAGATTGAGAGGGATCTAGGAGCACTCATATCTGATGATCTAAAGGCAACCAGGCAATGCAAAAAGGCAGCACAAAGAGCTAACAGCATCCTTGGATGCATAGGTAGGGGTATCATGAGTAGAAAAAGTGCGGTGATACTCCCACTGTGCAGGTACTTGGTGAGGCCGCACCTAGAGTATCGTGTCCAGTTCTGGATACCACACCTCAATAAAGACAGAAATCATCTTGAGACCATTCAGAGGAGAGCTACAAAGATGATTCATGGACTTCATCAAGAACCCTGTGAGTCAAGACTCAACCATCTCAAGATGTACTCACTGGAAATGAAAAGGGACAGAGGGGATATGACTGAGACATTCAAGTACCTCAAAGGAATTAACTCAGTACAAACTCAGGACCTTTTCAGAGAAAGCTCGTCTACACTAACAAGGGGGCACAGCATGTGCCTACAGGAAGGTAGATTCAAAACCAACATCAGGAAGTTTTTCTTCACTGAAAGGGTGGTGGAGCCTTGGGACAGGCTGCCCCCAGAAGCTGTGGTAGCAAAGACAGTGAGAGAGTTCAAGCTAGCATGGGCTAGGTACTGCAGAAACTTAGGAAGGACAAAAGACTGCGGGAGTAGCCCACACGGGCAGACAAGATGGATCATACGGTCCCCTTCTGCTGGCACTTTCTTATGTTCTTATGTACTCTGGAGAACAGAAGACTCAGGGGCAATCTTTGTCTTTTATTCTGTTCAATATCAAATGATGATCTGTGAAATTGCCTTGGGTTTGAATTGCAGAAACAAAATTACATGACCAGGGCTCATGATCTACAGTTTAACAGGAGAGATCAATGTGACCAAAAGAAGAGCCAGTTATTATAGCCAAAGGGTGGTGAGAATGTGGAATAGACTTCCACTGACTGCTGGTACTAGTAGCTCTATGGCAGTTTTTAAATCAAGATTAGATGAATACTTCTCAAGAAATGGTTTTCCAGTTTATCCCTTTGTGTAAAGGGCAAACCTATAGATGGGCCTCAGCTCTCTTGGCTTGAAAAGTACTTATGGATGATACTTTGGATGTGGCCTCACCTATGACCTGTACAAGGGCATTATTACTTCCTCCCTCAAACTGCTGATTCCTCTGGCAATGCAGTCCAACATTTTATTTGCCTTTGTTGCTGCTTTTCCATATTGCATGGAGTGCTTCAGGTCACTAGTGATCATCACCTCCAGGTCCCTTTTCTCCTCAGATGCAGATACCCAGACTCCACCTAGACTATATTCAGGTCTTGGGTTCTTGGCTCTGATGTGCATAACTTTGCATTTCTTTACACTGAAGTCAAGTTGCCAAATCTCAGACCCCCTCTCTAACATTTCCAGATCTTCCCTTAGGTTTTGTACCCCTTCTGCTGTGTCCACCTTCCCACAGAGCTTGGTGTCATCCACAAATAGGCCATCCCAATGTCATTGATGAAGACATTGAAAAGAACTGGTCTGAGCCCTGAGCCCTGTGGGACCCCACTGGTGTTGGAGAGCTCACTTCCCACTACCACCATGCTCTAGGTCCTGCCCCACAGCTAGTTTTGCACCCACCTGCTCAACTTCTCAGCAACTCTTTAGATCCACCAAATTCCTGATTAGCCTCTTGTAGGGTACAGAATCAAAGGTCTTGCTGAAGTCCAGGTAAAGGATGTCCACTACTTGGTCCCTCTCCACTATTTCAGTGACACTATCAAAGAAGTCAATCAGATTTGTCTGACACAATCTCCTTCTCATAAACCCATGTTGCGGCCAGACCACCAGCGCAGAGGTTGGATTTCCACTTGTGATGCCAGCGACCTGGGTTTGGGAGTGAACCCGGGGAGCTGGAGGGCCAACTGAGGGGAGAAGGATAGAGCACCCACAGGGCTGCTCTTCTTCTCTGGGGGAGGGCTGGGTACATGTCTGGAGCTTGGAGACTCCTGGCAGAGGCCGGAAGTAACACAAGCTGCTGGCGTCTAGTTCCAGAGGGGTGGGGTGGACACTGGTATCATTGCACATCCCCACCCCTGAGCAAGCCCACAAAATAGCTCGCAGGCCACCATGGATGATGCGTACTTGGCACTGGAGCCTTCATAGCCACAGCCTCCTCCACCAACCTAATCCCAGTCCTGATGTGCTGTCCAGCCCTGAACCCTGCCCTGGGGAGGAAGCCAGGGAGGCCTCGCCTTTCCCATCGGAGATGGACTAGATCCGGGCATCAGCCACACCTCAAGGGGTAAGTCAGGAGGTGTCAGTTGGGGGAGGACTGCGACAAGGCACGAGTGTGCAGGACTAGCTGAGGGTTAGGTGGCCTGTGAGGAAAAAAGAAGATAAAATTAAAAATAAACCCATGTTGCCACTCAACCTGGAGGCCATTCTCGTCCAGACACAGTACCCTGCTAATGTTTCCTTAAGTATGTTCTCAATGAACTTACACATGATTGAGGGCAGACTGACTGGTTTGTACTGTAGTTCCCCCAGTCATCCTTGGGACCGCTCTTATGGAGGGGCACTACATGAGTTATTCACTGGCCCTGAGGTAACACCCACAACTAGACAGCTGCACACTCCCCATAGGGGTGATGCAGGCTCTCACCACTGCCCACAGACCCTACTCCCCCCACAGCTGGATTAAACTTCAGCAGAAGGCTGCAACACCCACAACATGTTCCCTGGAACACATCGACTGCCACCACTTCTACCCAAAAACACCAGGAAAGACAGCTCAGGGGTTCGGGGGGCAATCAACCCACCCTGGCTCCTCTTTTCCAGTCTGTTGCCCAGACAGTACTCCCCCTATTCACACCAAAACTCCCCCTTAAATACTTCCACACCAACCCAGACTGCCCACCTGCAGGCGGCCTCAAGTGATATTCAAAATTAACCCTTTGAATCCCAGTAAGCCCCATGGGGGGCTTACACATGCCCTGTAGTATCTGAATCACTTCCTCAGGGGTGCAGCAGTTTGATAGAGTGACCCACAAAAATGGCCAGGCAGCCCTCTTGAATGCCTTCTCAGCATCTGGGCCCTGCACTTCCACAGCAACATACATATATGCATCTATGCTGCCACAGACAAATGAGGATACAATTAGAGTATCCCAAAAAGTATGGAAATTGGCCAGCCCAGTGGTGCAGAGGGAAGAGGCACTGGTGTCTCACCTCTCCCACATTGGTGACCCAAGTTTGGGAATGAGCTCAAGTTGCCTGGGGTTGGCTGGGGGAAGGCTGGAAGTAGACTGAGCGGCAGTCAGGCAGCTATCCTTTCTTGGATTGAGGAGTTAAGCCTTCCTGACCCTTGACTGTCACTGAGTGGAGGCTTGATGGTAGTGCTGGGCAATGAGGGGGCCTGGCACTAGGCTGGGTGGGTGGATCAAGGTCACTGCCAGATCCGGCATGCATGCACATGTCCACACTTATGTGCGACTGTGTTGCTGGGTCCTCTGGGAGTAAGGGGACAGAAATGGAGGAAAAACTCCCCTGGAGATAAGATGATGACTGATGACCCCCCAACCCCAGCAGACCCTGCCCCAGGTGGCCAGGCACACACCACAGTCCTGTGGCAGGGTGACAGCAGAAGGTGAGTCCTGGAGGAGCTGGGTGGAGGGGCTGGGGGTTGCTCAGAATGAGGGTCTACAGGGGCGAACAGGAGCAGAAAGAGAACATGAAAAAAGTAAGGAAATTATTTGAAAAAAACAGTTAATGCAACATTTAGGGTTCAGACTAAAGTGAAAAAAGAAGGGAAATGTTATTTGAGGGTTTCCAACCTTAAAACTCCGTCACCACCATAAAAACCAATCAGGAGTGCAGTCTTCCTTGGTTTGTCAACCCCTAAGCTAACCCCATTAGTTGTGTATGTTTATGGAGTGTATAGAATGGGGTGAGCTTTAGGGTTGACAACCCCAAGGAAGTCTGCACCTCTGATTTGTTTAGGGGTGGTGGTGGGGTTTTAGTATTGGAAACCGTAAAACCACATTTACTTACTTTTTTACTTTAGCTTGAATACTAAAAGTTGTGTTAATGTATTTTTTTGCAAAGAAGACATATATAATATATATTTATAAAAGGGCAAGAAAAAATCTAGAAATCTCACTGGCCAAGAGACATCTGCTGACTGTACATTAACTCTCTTTATACGCACAGTCATCCTGGTCCTAAACCACATCACGCAATGAACAAATCAGTCCTCCTACAGCCAGAACTATCTTCCATCAGACCCCCTGCAACCAGAACTGGTCTTCCATCACAAACATGGCTGCTACCTTTACACCGTAAAATCCTTCAACTGGGCCCTAAAAATAAAATTACCTTAAATAAAAATTAAAAAAAATTAATTAAATGTTGTTTCCCTGGTCATCACACTTTCCTTACACACATAAACAAATTAGAAACATTAAATATTGTTTATAGTTTTTGTTACAACTGTTTTTTTACTGACAGTGAAAAATCTCCCTTCTGTCTGTACCTGTTCATCAGGGAAATCTCTTCTGCTTACCCTGACAGTGAGATAATTGAGTCTGTGGCTCTAAAACAGGCCTTTGTTGTCTGTGTGTACAGAATGTCAAGAGAGTAACATTCTACAAGTGGAATAGAGCAGAATTTTGTATCCCAGTATTCCATGGTAAACATTCCATGATAAACATTCTATGTCTTAAATGTGGCAAAAAATAGAAACAAAAAACGGAATGAAGAAAGTAGGCAATATAGTAATCATTTATAAACAAAAAGAAAAGGTGGGAAAACACAGTTAAATAGGCAGAGGCAGACTCAAAGTGCCCAAATACATTGCTAATGTTAATAAAAGCACGTACATTTGAATCTTATACAGGAGTTTTCAGGTGAAATCTACCCTCCTTGCCCACCAAAAAAGAGGCAACCTGGCAGGTTTAACATTTTTTTTTCTTAGTAACCTTTCACCTCAATCCTATAGCAGTTTTCCTTTTATGTACTAGACCACAGCACATAAGTAAAAACCAAAAATAAAGAGAAGGTTGCCTTCAATGATACTATATAACTACAGTGTAATGAAAATTAAGTTTTAAACACTGCTTATGTCTTACAAATGTACAAATGTTACAGTGTATTTATAGGTATATGATAAAATTTACATGTGACAGAGAAAGTATTTATTTTCAGCCAAGTCTACTAATAAATACTTTTACTGCAAAATACTGTACTAGTTAACCTATTGCTGACATATCCTATTTTATACATTAATAGGGACTATTTTTTTCAGTTTTTAGATGTTTTAGAGGTAATGTATTGTACACTCTTTTGAAAATAGTAAATACATTTTAATCCCTATCAGAGTACATCAAACAAATTATTTTATGATGATGGCCCATTTTATAAGTGTGATAAACTACTCCAGGGTGTGCATTAAAGGTTTTTAATGCACTTCCCAGGGGCATAAGAACACTCAGCTTTCAGCCTTGTGTCTTAGCACACCCCGGGGCGTGCACTAAAATCCTTTAATGCACACCCTGTCGTAGCTTATTACTTACATAGATAAATAAATAAATAAATAAATATATATATATATATATATATATATATATATATATAACGTTGTTAATGCATCAGTTAGGGAAGTAGGGAAATGTGGTATTGGGGTTTCCAACTCTAACACCCCCCACCCTTCACAGACGAAGAGGCATCGGGGGTGGCATTGGGGTCATCAGCCCTAACGCTCACCCCCATTCCATTAGAAAATAAGCTGTGTGGGTGCAGCATAGGAGAATGGGGTGAGCATTAGGGCTGACTACTCCAATGCTGCCCTCGATGCCTCTTTGTCTGTGAAGGGTGAAGAGTGGGTTGTTAGGTTAAACCCCAACGCCGCATTTCCCTACTACTAATGTTGCTTAACCCTAACTGATGCATTAACAAAGTTTTTTATGAAATTTATTTCCTTACTTTTTAAAATAGTGTAATTGTATTCTAATGTGCTTGCCAGAGTACAGAGCCCTTCCTCCACAGAAGCATATTTGTATGTAGCTATGGGAGCCAGCCAAGATTTGAAAAATGACAATTGTGGCATACATTTGGTGGGGTAATAAGAATTCTATGTTCCTAATTTGGGGTCAAAATATTTTAAATTGACAAAGTTATGAGAGTGCATTGTGTAATTCCAATGAACCATCATAACTCTGCCATTTTTTGACATTTTGACTCCAAAGATTTAACATTGCCTTTTGGGGACCCCACCTCCTGAACAATATGACCGTCGTTGTGCAAATTCTACCTGAAAGTTGAATTTGCCAACCTACCACCTTTCAGGAGAGAGTTGTGTAATGACAGTTATTTTGCTTAGAAGGTGAGGTCCCCAAAAGACCATGTAGAAACTTTGGGGTCAAAATCTCAAAAGACAACAAAGTTATGAACCAAAGTTATCCTTTTTCGTCAGCATGATCACCCTTTTTTGTGATATGAAAAAGGATTATGGTGTCTCACAAAAAAGGAATTAGTCTGACGAAAAAGAATTGGGGACTTCACAGACCAGATAGCCCTGCAGGTATTCCTTTTTCACCAGACAAATTCCTTTTTCATGAAGTGTCAAAATCCTTTTTTGCATCGCAAAAAAGGATTATGACATCTCACGAAAAAGGATTACTGGCAGGGCCATCTGGAAGGACAAGTTCTAATCCTTTTTCGCATCACAAAAAGGGATTATGTCATCTCACAAAAAAGGAATTTGCCGGTGAAAAAGGATGTGATCATCTCGCAAAAAAGGATTTAAGAAATTCATCCTTTTTTGTGAGATGTCCTAATCCTTTTTCATCAGCAAATTCCTTTTTTGTGAGATGTCATCATCCTTTTTCATGATGCGATACAGGATTAGGACTTCTCTGACCAGATGGCCCTGCCAGTATTCCTTTTTCACCAGATGAATTCCTTTTTCATGCGGTGTCAAAATGCATTTTTGCATCCTAAAAAAGGATTATGACATCTCATGAAAAAGTATTACTGGTAGGGCCATCTGGTCAGAGAAGTCCTAATTCTTTTTTGCATCATGTAAAAGGATTATGTCATCTCATGAAAAAGACTTTTAGAAAGTCATCCTTTTTCGTGAGATGTCCTAATCCTTTTTCATGATATGAAAAAGGATTTTGACACCTCACAAAAAAGGAAAGGAAGAAAGTCACGAAAAAGGATTTTGAAACATAAGCATTCTGAGGCCACATAAAATTAAAGGCATACAACAAATAAAGGACATCCTGATGAAGAAGATACATACGTGGATGCTTACAGAAGACATCCCCGGGCAGAGTTATGACAGTTTGGGCTAAAAAAAAACAAAAAAACAAGATGGTGGCTGATGAAAAAAGAATGTTTTCTCATGGAAAAGGATTCTCAGGATCCTTTTTTGTCAGCTGTCAAAATCCTTTTTTGTTCCATGCAGCTATCCAAAAGACTGAACTGAGCATGCTCAGAACCCAAAATGTCAAAATTTGATACCTTTGGAACAGGTTAATATTTTTTCACCAAACCAATGCTGGCTTGTTCTTTTGGATATGCTCTTTCTAACCTGAAATTTTTGAAACTAAAATTCCAAACAGTTTGGCCACAGCACGATGAGGAAAAAAACTACAGAAAAAGGCAAATGTCAGTATTTTTTCACAATGTGCAGTGTGAAATCTGCCAATTTGACTGACACAGAACTTGGTACTGTAAGAGATCTACCCCACGGGACAGCGCATACCAAATTTCTTGCAAATCCATTGAACAGTTGCAAAGTTATTAAAGTGCAAAATTTTAGGTTTAACATTAAAGCGCCTACTCAACCCTAACTATAGGGGCACGACATATATATATATATATATATATATATACACACACACACACACACACACACATATATGTTGCTAAAAATGATGCTAATGCAAACATTAGGGTAGAAGAATGCAAAGCACACAAAGTAGTGAAGTGGAAAAAAAAAACTTAGGATTTTGGGTGTCCAGAGTCTTGGTAAATCAGTGGTGGTGTCTTACTTGGGGTTGTCAACCCTAATTTACATTCAGTCCCCCCACTGCAGCCTATAGCCTCCTGTCCAAAGCACAAAGTACAGCTGCAATCCAGTACCTCATAATGATACACACTTCGGAGGAAAGGAGGTATGGCTTGCCTCATGTTGCCAACAAAATCTGTCATAACTTTCTGCATGCAGGGCCCTGTAGGCCCTGTGGGAAGAAAAGACATTACATATGACCCTGTTTGCTCAGGGAAGGTGATGGGAATTCTTCAACCCTAATGTCTGCATTAATGCAGTTTTTTGCAGTGACTTTCCCTTTTTTGTGATAATGAAATGTTATCCTCATTCACGCAGATTCCTTTGGGACCTGCACAAAATTAAATAAACAGAATAGTGGAGATATTTCTAGCCCTCCTTCACCAATCAGCTAACGTGAAAGACAACAGGTCTTAATACTTGTATTTGCACCATTAGATCATAGAAATGGGGTCACTAAGGATGTGCAGCTCTTTAGTAACTAACTGGGACAAATAAGGTACTCTAAGCATAACAAATACTTATTTGATACATGTGTTCAGTGTCCTCTAATGTCAGGGCTGGCATCTTGTCTTCATCATTCCTCTGGACCTATAGACATAAAGTGGAAAACAGGTTAGTATGATTAATAAAAATACCAATCAGCTGTGTTGGGTGTAAAGGGAATGTATTTTTTGAGGGGTATTTAAAGTGGATTGGTTGGGAGGGTAGATACTTGTACCATGACAGCAACCTGGGTTCGGAAATGGAGTTAGGTTGCTCAGGGAGGCCAGCATGGGCGATGTAGTCAGGATTCAGTATTCCTGGGCACACTCTCCTCTTGGGGGGCAAGTTGTTCTGCTCATTGACCGCCAACAGGTCAGAATGAAGATATCATCTTTCGCATGCCCTGCAGCACCAACAAGGTGATGGATTGCCAAACTGGCCAACAGTTAAGGGTAGCAGATGTCCATCACCCTCCTATCCTCATAATGGGGGGAATCTGTGGGGGGTACCAAACATACAAGCTAAGTTCCTGGAAAGGAGGTGACAGGGTTGGGTGGCTGAAAGCAGCAGGGGCCTGTCAGTGGTTCAGGGCTGTGGCAACCTGACCTTTAACCTGCCAAGTACACTTTTCCCCATTTTTCTTGTCATCTGACATGTCCAAATGCAGTGCATGGGCCCATCAGGCCTCAACTTGCATGCCAACCCCTTATGAGGGAAGGCTCCCTGGCCCACCACAAAGTGTCATCTGTGCTCCAGAAAAATTGCTCTGCACTCACCAGGCTGGGGCCAGTGTTGCATGCCACAACACCTTCCCCCCAGCCTCAGCCCATTTAACTGGCGCACTAAGCTCACACCTGAACTCACGTAACTGGCATGGGATGGCAACCTCATCTTCATTAGGCCAACAGCCATCCCTTCAAACAACTTCACTTCATGATTTTTTTGTGACATTCTGACCCCAAATTTTCAACATAATCTTTTTATGACCCCACCCAACCCCTTCTGAACATGACAGGTGTCATTTATAATATACTGTCTGAAATGTCATTTTATACCACAATTCTGAAAATAGATTTTGGCCAGGATTTGAAAAACGACATATGCTACATTCATGAGGTGGTGTGAAAGAAAGGCTATGTTAAAAGTTTAGGGTCAAAATATTGAAAATTATCAAAGTTATAAGTGAGCATTGAAAAAGTTTAATGTACCTTCATAACTATATTACTTTTTACTATTTTGACCTCACATTTTCAACATAGTTTTCTTGTGACCTCACTTTATGAACCCAGTAGGTAAAAATTTTCAAATCCTGCCTAAAAGATGATTTCACAAAGCAACTACAAAATCACCATTCTGGGCAGATTTGAAAATGTTCACCTACCATGTTCATGAGGTGGAGTCAAGAAGGCTATGTAAAAAATTTGGGGGAACAATACTGAAAAATTACCAAGTTACGAGGAAAAGTTCAAAATGCATTGGAACTACATTGATGACATTTACATTTTTCTTCAGTTATCAGCCAGCATTGATGAGGATGGATGTGTTTCTTGCAGAGCAGTGGTGGACCCAAGATAGGTGAGTGAGGGGTCTGGGGGTGTGGGATGGTGGGTCCTGAGTGGTGGTTAAGGGTGGAGTGGATGGAGGGCTGGGGAGTCGGGGGTTTGAGATTGATGAGGGACCATTTTCTTCTTTTCAGGACTTAACAAAAGAAATTGGATCTTCAAGGGACAGTTTTTTTCTTCAGGTGGGCTGACAATGGGAATTGGGCAATCCAGTGTCAGTATCTTAATTGGGCAGTCAGGGGAACTTCACCGGGACTGGGGATTGGACACTGCAGTGTCAGAGGTATAACAATCTAACATGGGGGGGGCTTAACTGGCACTGGGGTTGGGCAACCAAGTGTTGGAAACATGGATGCTTTAGTCGGCATCAGGGATAGGACAGCAGGTGTCAGGCTTGTAATAAACATGCTTTGGATGTGCCTTATGGCAACCAAATGGACTTTCTCAACAAAAACCAAGCACAGCTATGTCAGGTAGGGTGGGGCTATACAGTGATGAGTAGCCCTGCCTCGGCTGAACAAACACTGCTGAAATGCATACGGACACTGCATGCATTTTCAAGCTAGCCCAACCCCCTTAGGTATGAATGCATATTAGTCAAACGACTGCATGTAGAATACAGACATAAAAAATCAATTATCTTTAGAATGTTCAGTTTGTAAACTGAACACGGGTGCAGATTTTGCTTAATTTCTCAAAATGGGGCAAGTTAGAGACAGAAAAAGCACAAAACCATACACCGTGGAGCAAACTCTATCAAACCTGCAAATTGCAGATTTGAAATCCTTCTAGTTTTGGTTTTTTTCTTAATTATAGTCATTTTTATGTTTTATTTGCACTGCTGTATCTTTGCCCTGGTGAACAGATTGCTCTGAAATTTCTGGATCCAGAGATCCTGGCACCAACTATGTACCTTCTAAATTGAAAGTAAATTGGTTGTATGGGGCCAGAGTTATTAAGATGCAAAGTTCAGGGTTTAACCTTAACATGCATACTGCAGCAGGTATATATTATACTATTTATATTTCCAGAGTGTAAGCAACACACTTAACTTAAAGGCTAAAGTGCCCCAAGGGTTGACAATGCGATTGACTGTGTAATCAGAACTGGTTTTCCCCTGAGCAATGCTTTGGTTCCAAACAACTGCTAAAATGTAATTTATTATGTCATTTTTCATAAATATGACAGTAATTTTAGATTGTGACTTCAAAAACTGAGCTGCTTTTGTCTTTATAACATCATAGAAAGTGATCCTTGTTCAAATATGTTAAACCATAGTAAAGGTATGTGAAAGAGTTATAGTGCCTGCGGTGATTATACCTGAAGAATGCTGAAGCTGGGACATTGGCAGTCATGTTACAAACATTGCAAATGGAATGTTAAATAGATTAATCAAATCCGAGCTTCAAGTATAATGTGCAGTTATTGTCAGACAAACCTGCCCATAGGCCTGAGTTGATGGACAGGAGAGATAGGATTGGAAAAGGATCTGTTACAGTTATTTTGGTAACAGAGGGAGCATTAAATGGCTAATGCCAGCAGTATTTTGTGTTTCATCTCCTTGGATTGCTAAACTAGAAGTTCAAAGGGGGTTTTGATATATGTTTGATTATTAAACACATAACAATGAATATTTTTCATACAATAAAAATGTGATAATTACTGGGTAGTGCTTTTTCCCATAGGAAAACCCGGTTATAATTTGCCATTATAACTGGTTATAACAGAAAATTGTAACTGGGTTTCCCTTGGATCATGCATGTGCCACTCGTGCGGTCTTCCTTCAGTGTGTGCGAGGACTGGAACGTTGCCCCGTCACACTCGGTGCTGAATTTTTTTTTAATTAAAAAAAAGTCTCTTCCTCTAGTTACTGGCAGGGGAAAACCAAACAGAAAATATTTAAACATACATCTGGTTTTGGTTTCCCTGCCAGCATCCGAGAGCCAGCAGATCAGTTTACCTCTTTCTACCGGAAGCACTCCACAGCTCAGCAACTGCCATTTGCTGGTAAGTTTAAAAAAGGAAAGGAAAAATAGCATACTTGTTCTGACTTGCCAAATTAGCTGTTCACTGTAAATTGGCAGACCATGGACCACGACAGCACAGAATCCTGAGTAGTCTGTGGCTGCCTGGCCGCCAGTCTACTGCCTGATTTTTTACAATTGCTGAGGCGAAAAAGCACACGCCAGCAATTATAAAAATTAATATATGGGGTGGTGTGTAAAACTCAATTTTACACACACCCTCATTGTGGAAGCATTTCATAAACCCCTTGGGCTTCATCTTCGGGGTTTATGTAGCATCCCACAACTTGGGTGTGTGTAAAATCTCGTTACACACACCACTCCATATATTATTCTCTATTTTATATACTACAATACAAATTCTGTCTAGTATTCCATTGCATCAACCTTGTACAAGTTTCTAATGTACGTTGATTGTAGGGCTGTATAACTGAAAAAAAAACATACTCTTTCACTAAATCATAATGATTTCATTACCCAGAATAGTCTAACTGGTATGCATGATCTTGTTAATGGTAGGGACCTGTTTCAGCCCAGTTTTACAAATGGAAGGAATGAAGGCTTAGATATATATGTTTTGAAGTGATTTCTGTTACAAGGCTTCAATTTGGATTTTCAGGAGTTAAGCAAAGGTTCACTGGTACATTGAGCAACTTAGGTAGGAATGCTTAGCAACATAATTAGAATGACTGGCAGGTTGTTAGGTACTGTGTATGTTTGTACAGCGGTATGCTAGGGTATGTGTATACTCAATGTATGGTGGATACTATTGGCTGGATTCACAAAGCTTTCTGAAGATGCAAAACCTTCCCTTAAGTCCACAAAACTGCCATAGTTATGGAAACAAAGTGGAATCTGCACTGAGTGCTATTCACAAAACCCTCTGCAGCTGTGGAAAACAGCACTAAGGACTGTGGAAAAAAGTGCAGCTGCAGAAGTCCCTGAGGAAAAAAAGGTGTGAGATAAGTAAGGCACAGCCCCTGAAAGGCTATTCACAACCAGTTTTTTTCCACAGCTGTGGAAAAAATGTTACACACGGTGGAAATGAGGTGTAACTCCCCTCAGCAAACTACAGTAGTGCCCCAGTAATTGGAATCAATTAAGGTGGAGGTGAGGCACAAGTAATAGCATCCCAGATAGTATAACAGTGGCTGCTGTAACAGCAATGAAAGCACACATTGCCATGATATGGCAACAGGCAACAACCACCAGACCCAGTGCAGCCCATGACGGAGCCCCACAGGCAGTAGAGCCTGGCCAGCCTGCAGTGAGTGCTACCCCTGCAGGCAACAGGAATACCCCAGGGAGGGAGGACCAGCAGTGACAGTTGGCCACTGTGGTGCCATGGTATTGCTGGTACCTGTAGTGCTGCAGTGGTCCCAGTTGAGGGACTGGTTGTTGGTCTCTTTGTGGGTGCTTTCAGCTACATTCTATGGCAGCCCTGTTAAAGTCTGCTGTTCCAGCTATTTAAGTTCACTGTTGCTGTGCCTCCTAAGCTATTTCTGTAGCTGTGGATCCGAAGTTGCGGATTTTCAACACATGTGCAATTTCCGCAGCTGCGGGGATTTTATGAAATTCTGCACCTGTTCAAAATTTCTTTATGAATATCATGCAACTGCATTTCTGCAGTGCTGCAGGCCTTTTTCCCGCAACTGTGGGATTTTTGGCTTTCTTTGTGAATCCTGCCCTATAGGCTTTAATGTGTATGCAATATATATTTAGCAGTCTTCACCACTGTATCGTCTTTGTCCCTGCTAAAGGGACTACTGTACCACCACCCTTTCGAGGTACAGTACCATGAAGTCACAAGAACCATCTTGAGGTAGGATCCACCAATAGGGGTACCGAAGGGACAGAGTCCCCCAAGACCAAAGGCACCTTATGAAAGAAGCTGAAAAAAGCAAATGAACAGAAAATTCAAAACACTTTCTTTCTGTAAATAAACATGAAATGCAACCAATGATGGATAAGACACTGAAAAGCAACTGATGAAGACTGCACCAAACCACCATCCAAAAAAAAAAATAATGGACTTGAGTGGTCCGTGGGTACTTGATCATGACTCTGAGATTGTGATAATTTCTGAAACTTGGTTAAATCATAAAATAGAGGATAGCCATTTAAACATACAAGTATATAATATATGGCGAAATGATAGGAATAAAAAAGGGGGAGGACTTTTGGTTTATGGGAAATCTAGTTTAAATTTGACCCAATTGGAAGTGAAAATACATATGGGGGGTTGGAGGTACTGGCTTTAGAGCTAAAAATGCCCTATTTAAAGAAAATGTTGATAGTAGGGATATATTGTCCCCCTAAGATAAAAGCCCAGGTTGTTAATTGTTTACAGGACTGGTTGTTCAATTACAAAGATAGCCATGAAATAGTGATGGCAGGTGATTTTAACTTTAATTGGCAAAATATAAATGGATCACACCCTTTGATTGAGCTGCAGAATAATTTGGGTTTAATTCAGTTAATCAAAGAACCTACAAGAATTAATATGGTATCAGTTTCTAATTCTTCAATTTTGGATTTGATTTTCACTAATGTTGCGGATAATATTATTGATAGCGGGGTTCTTCCAGATGCAATAACAGATCATCAATTTGTTTTTTTTAACAAGGCCTATTCTACCAAATTAGTAGAGAAAAGGAAAGTTAGCTGGCGTAGTTTTAGGGACTTTGACTATATTGAATTTATGTTGGATCTGGGTTCTATTGACTGGGAACGTAAGTATTTAATTCCTTCAGTGGATGACCTATGGAATTATTTTTTGGGAGAGTTTATGTTAATTTGTAATAAACATGCCCCAATTAAAACCAGAATTATGAAACAAAATTCTAAGTTATGGTACTCAAAAGAGCTTAGAAAGTTAAAATTATTAAGGGATAAGGCATGGTTTTTGGTTAAAAAAAGGGGGAGTAAACAGGATTGGGATAGATTTAAAATGTTAAGGAATAAATATGTTAAAGAGGTCGGGAGGAAAAAACAATGTCATTATACTCATTGCTTGGATACAAATATTTTAAAAAACCCTAAAGATTTTTGGAAAACAATAATTACTTTAGTCAAGGGCCATGGTTTTGATGATATAAAAGCATTAAATGTGGATGGTCAAGTGACACCAATATCACAGAATGTGTTGGATAGGTTGAATGCAAATTTGATGGTAGCCCCAGATTTGTCTAGACCTTATTGCTCCTCTGGAATTAGAAATCAAGTTTACTCGGAGGTCAAAGGACTTGATAATTTATTGGTATTTGAAGAAATAACAGTGGAATTAGTGAAAAATGAATTATTAAAATTAAATACTGCCAACGCTAGTGGATTGGATAATGTTTCACCTAAATTATTAAAATATGCAGCTCCAATTATAGCTTACCCCTTAACGTATTTATTTAATACATCTTTAAATACAGATGAATATCCATTGGCCTGGAAACAGTCCAAGGCTATACCTATTTTTAAGGGAGGAAGTAGAACAGATATGAATAATTACAGACCAATGTCTCTTTTGTCTCATGTATCTAAAGTATTTGAAAGATTAGTGGTAGTACAACTGAAGAAACATTTGGACTCCTCTAGGTTAATGAATGACATGCAGTCTGGCTTTCGGAAATCATATAGTACAACCTCAGCACTCGCTAAAGTGGTGGGGGATGTGCAGGTAGCCCTGGACAGGAGGACACTAGTGGGGGCCATTTTTGTGGACTTGTCTAAAGCTTTTGATTCTTTGGACCACAGTGTCCTCCTGTCCAGGGCTGCATCTATGGGGGTGGTGGGCTTGAGTGGAAAATGGTTGGAATCATACTTGCTGAACAGGAGCCAAAGGGTGTCATTGGGGGGCCAGGGCTCTAGTTTTTTGCCTGTTGGGTCGGGGTTCCCCCAGGGTTCCATCCTAGGGCCTTTGTTTTTTAATATGTATATAAATGGACTGTCTTTTTTGGATCCAGAAATAAAGTATCACCTTTATGCTGATGATACTATTATTTACACCTCACACGAATCCATTAAGGTGATTCAAAAAAGGCTCCAGTTAGCCTTTGATGATCTACAAACTTTCTTAAAAGATAGCAGGTTGACTCTGAATGTGAAGAAGACACAGTCCATGTTGATACATCGGAAATGCGAACGATTGGGAGACATGGCCCTGGGATTGGTTACCCTTGGGGGGGCCCCGATCCAGCAGACAAATATGTATAAATATTTGGGTCTTTGGATAGATGCCTCTTTGTGTTGGAATATACATATTGAGAAACTAGTAGAGAACCTAAACAAAAGAATAGGGGCTCTTTATAGGGTTCGATCATTAATGAGTAAGGAAGTAAGGGAAAAAGTGGTAAACACGATGGTTATCCCCATGATTGATTTTGGGGATATATTTTATTCTTGCGGGAGAAAGCAGGATTTAAGGAAGTTGGAAGTAAGTTATAATAACTTGACCAGATTCATATTGGGGGTTCCTAGATTAACACATATCTGTCTGCTTTATGACCAATTGAAATGGTTGACACTTTATGAACGTAGTAATGAACATGTGTTAGCTTTTATTTATAAAGGATTGCAGGGGAAATATCCACAGTATGTGGTAGAAAATTTGATAAATAGGGATAAACTGGCTTATTTGAGAAATTGTAAAGCACCTAGTTTGGAATTGCCTAATTGTAATTTAGAGATAGGACGACAATCCTTGTGCTATAGAGGAGCCATGAGTTGGAATGCAATTCCTAAATCTTTGTTTATGTTGGATGTGAACAATTATTGGTCTCTGATTCAACATTGGTATCGTACCAGTTCTCGACAAAAAAGGCAATGTTGTGATTTATAAAGGATTTTTATGTCCTAGGAGGATATTATTTATTATTTGTATTGTGTAACTTAAAAATGCATGTATGTATTTGTGTGATGTATGGAAAAAATTAGTATTGTATGTGATGTAACTTCCTTCCTTTTTTAATGTATATTAATGTTGGGACCTCGTTGAAAATGAGCTATGCTCAATCGAGATTATCCTTTATTCATTTTTATTATGAATAAAAACATTTTACTACTACTACTACTACTACCATCCAGGGTAAATTCCTGGAAGAATGATACAATATGATATGATATGATATGATATGATATGATATGATATGATATGATATGATATGATATGATATGATATGAGGCAGTATAGCACAGTGGTTTAAGGCTCTGAGCTGCAAATCTGGAGACCTGGGTTTGAATCCAATAGCCCCCACTTGCATACTGTGTGACCCTAAGCAAGTCACTTAACTTCCCTGTGCTCCCAGGTTGCACCTGTAAACAAGCTTTCAGCTTAGTGTGTCTCACCTGGTTAAAGAATTGAAAAAAAAAACATGATATGATAACCTTCAGGATGTAGAGGAGGAAAACATCCAAGAGGAAGAAACCTCTGGGGATCAAATGCCTTTTTTCATTATCCCTCCTAGCTTAACTGTTTCCCCAAAAAAATAAATGGTCTTACCCTTGTCTTGAATGAGACTGCCATCCTCTCAAAGGTGCTAAAAGGTTTATAACTGCAACCAAAGGAGCCAATTCCCTTAAAGACTCCATCCCTAGAGGTGTGTTTGGAATGCCAAGGAACTAACAGGGATGAAGGATTTACTCCAAGGAGAATGGGAAGAGAACATTACAGCTGCATCAGGACTGACTACCCAGTTACTCTTCTCTGAAAACAAAGCCCATGGATGGAAATGGGGGAGCCAAGACCACAAGGGGCAAAGACCAGAGGAATAATGGGCCCTTTGAGTGGTAGGTCAGCATTGGGGCAAGCGCCTGATGGTTATATTGGTGCATGACATGGCAAGACATTTTTATTTATATAGCGCTCTGTCTCAAAGGCTCAGAGCACTTCATAGTATTTGACAACAGAAAATAGACATACAACAATAACTGCAACAGATATGTCTAGTAAAACAAAACATAACAATGCTGAGGAAGTTGATGAAACAGTAATTGGTCACCAAAAGCTGATGAAACCAGATAGTATTTTGGAAAAAGAATGCTTGGAAGAAGAATGTAGAATGCTTAGTAGTTGTAGGTGTGAATGTCCTGTAGTCATTGTGGTAAGTCCCTGATATGTGCTGGAGCAAGTGTTCAGAATCATAACAGAATGCTAATATGATGAGAGGGGATGTAGCCTTGTATGAATGCTGAACGCAGAAGAGACAATCCAGACAACCACCTGGGCCAGCTGATGGACATAATTAAAATGGGAGAGGTGCCGGCCCGGTGGTGCTGAGGGTTGAGGCGCTGGATGAGACACCTCACGCCACACCGGCGACCCGGGTTTGGGAACGGACTTGGGACACTGGGGGCTGGCAGGGGAAGGAGAGGATTAAGCATCTGTAGGGACTGCTCTCCTCTCCTCTCCTGGGGTGGGCAGTGGGCTGGCATTGCTCTGCAGTGGCCCCTAGTGGAGACCAGGAGCACTGCACAGGATGATGCATGGGGAACAGCGCAGAAGAGCGGAAAACTGACTGGCGACCGACCGGATTACAGCTACCGGTCCTCCGTTACTGATGATGCCTTGAAAGAGCCCCTTCACTTCAGCTGCACTCTGGGGCCAAGTATGTGCTGGCTTCCCCCTCTGGTGCCTTCCCCCTCTGATGAGGGGGACCCACCCGGTGAAGGGTTATGTCCAGGTAACCCCGGGGCAACTGTGATGTAAAGCAGGAGGGGGCTCAGGACAGGACAAGCAGTGCGGGTGAAGGACCTAGGTAGCCCGAAGGAGTGGTGGGTCATGAGGCATGAGGGGAAATAAAGAAATAATACAAAAAAAAATGGGAGAAGCAAGGAACTGAAAGCTCAAAAATTCCAGAAAGGCAGAGAATAGCTAAGACAGCAGATGGCCAAAGTGGCAGAGGGACTCTGAGGAGAATGAAGCCAGTATGACAGTAGATGTGCCAACATGAAAGCGATAGGGAGTGACACCCAAAAAGGAGGCTGGTGTGGTGCAGAGGGAGATGTTGTGGAAACACTGAAGTAGTAGAGGAGGACATAGGATGGAAGCCCCGGTTGGATGGGGGTGCAAAGCCTTTGCAAATGGTTGTGGGTGCAGAACAAGAGTTGTCAGGCAGATGGCCCAGGCATGAGGTTGAGCTGTGGAGCTGAGCACCACAGCACCACAGGAGACAGCCAACCTACAGTAGGTAGGCAGCAGGAGCAGGTAGCTGACAGCCAGTGTAGAAGCAGCAGCCACCAGTCCAGCAAATGAAGGAGCAACGTAAGAGGATAGAAAGACATTCAAGGATAAAGAGTGCTAAATTACATTTGGTTTTTATTAACCTTATGTGAACTTTCGATTTACAGTGGTAGCCCTTCCCACTTTCAAAGATATTGCCCACCAATATGTCATCCAATGTCAGAGGAGCAATTGCTGAATGTGTAATTCTTTTACCTGTTGCTAGGTGTCTTGTGATCCATTGCTCAGTTTGGCATGGTGGCTTAGCAAATAGCCATTGACGATGCAGAGTACACATTTGAGAGGCAACACCTAATAACCAATACACATTTGTGTCTGATAGTTTTCGTAGTTTGCATAAGGCCACCCTTGCAACCTTTCTACCCTCCCCTTCTCCCCCATATCTAGCTACAGGTAGAACACCAAGCCAAAAATCCACAGCTACATTAAAGAGCAAATGATTACTAAGAATTCTTTTTACTAGCATTGGTAAAAGCAAAGAAAACCCCTTGTTTAGGTGCACTATAAAATATTGTATTATAAAAGTAATTACAAACCATCAAAATAGTCAGTTGTCGATCACATGCTCTTTAGCTTACATTAGCCCATGTGATCACGTCCCTGTTTTTGCTATTGCTATAATTCTACCCCTCTCTTTGCTTTTCAAACAACCAAACGGTATGGTAGAAGCAAAAAAAAAATCACACAAATACCTATATCAGGCTATTACAAAGCATAGCACTGCACTTTTTAAACACACACATTTAAGGGGCAAATACAACTGGAAAAAATATTTAGAAGTCGGTAAATAAGAAAATAATAATTTCATGGGCAGATGGTTCAGTACTGTGTCAGTGGGTGTTTTTCACCTTTCCACACCATCCGTAGCTGTTCATTTATTCTGTCCCCTATTTTTGCAAGAATTGGTGGCATTAACATTGGTCAGCATAACATTGATCAGGTTTCTGGGCAGCCCTTTTTCCCCTTGTGCTAGCACAATTTACTTTATTTGCCCATTGCACATATATGTTGTGTGGCACAAGGGCACAAAAATCAGTGCTGGAAAGTGTTCGGGTTTGTTCAAGCTCCAGGAACTGAGATCCCTTTTTTTTGCTTGTGACAGGCACAGTGTCCATATTCGGAAGAATGTTCATTGTACCGGTGATGTGACCATGGACTGCTGTCAGTGGAACTGACACAGGTACCCTTTCTTCTGTCATTGCCTTGGCACTATGTCTCTGTCTTGCATAGAAAACATAGACTCTGAGGGCAGATGAGGACCACATGGCCCATCCAGTCTGCTCATTCCTCCCTACCTACACTATTACCACAGACCATACCTGTTCTATGGTTCTTTCTTCCTCCACCACTTCCTTTTCACTATGCTTCCCTTGTGCTTGTCCCAAGCATTCTTGAACCCCACCATCACTGTTTCACCCCCACCACTTCTGCTGGAAGACTGTACCAGGAATCCACCACTTTGTGGAGAAGTACTTCTTCACATTTCTCCTGAATCTACCCCCGTCCTGCTTCATAGCAAGTCAACTTGTTCTTGAACACCTTTTCTTCTGAAAAATACTTCCCTCCTATACTTTATTTACCCCATGAGGTATTTAAAGGTCTCTATCATATCCCCCCTCTTTTCCAGGGTGTACATACTGAGGTCCTTTAGTCTTTCCTTGTATGGCTTTTTTTTTGTATAATTTGTTTATCCCCCTGCCAGCCTAGCAAACCACTCCTTTGGGGTTGCCAGGCCTGCCACCACACTCCTCCCATTTGCCGTCTGCTGCCCCTCATCATGCCACCCCCCCAGCTGATCCAACGTATCCCTTTGCTGGGGGGGCCCCCCTCCCGTGGTCACAACTGAGAGAGGAGACTGTCGGTGCCTGAAGGCACTCCTTCCATCCTCGTCGTGGGGGGGGGGCAGTGTGCAGCATGAGCATCCCGGGCTGTCAAGGAGATGGCAGGGCAGACCACAGTCACCTGGACAGCTAGACAGCCATTTTTTTTCTATTTTTCTTCCACCCCACCCACTTGATTGCACTCTGCAACATCCTGGCCAATCGCACATGCGACATGTGGTCATCCACACTGTGAGGTGCAATGCTAAAACCAGCTGCCAGGAACCGCCAAAGAGCAGTGCAAACTCGACCTTCCCCCCTCCAGGGAGGAGAGTGTCCAAAGGACACTCTTGTGCTCTCCCTGCCAGCCTTGGGCATGAACCTGGGTCACCAGCATGTCAGGCAATCCCCTACCACCCAGTGCCATGGGGCCATCCCTTGTAGGGCTTTTGATGCAGACCGTACACCATTTTAATTGCCCTCATCTGGATCACCTCAACTCTGTCTATGTCCTTCTGGAGATGTGGACTCCAGAACTGGACAGAGTACTCTAGGTGGGGTCTTACCAGTGATGTATAAAGAGGAAACACCTCCTCCTTCTCTTTGAGTGAATCTCTCATTCCTTCTCTCTCTATGTTGTTAGTGTCTTCAAAAAGACTAGCTGTACTGTGCCTCTCCAGTGGTGTTGATGTCAATGTCATTGATATTTGTTGCTCCACCTCCCTCATTACCCTTTTCAGGTCCTAAATCATTGCCTGCAGATGGAGTGGCCCTGCCTTTAGATGTTCCATGGTCTCCCTCGCCTGTTGGCATTCCTACTTCCATTCTTTTATGGTCTTCTTCATAAAACACTCAAGTTTAGCTCTCTCTCCGTCTCTGTTCCATGTTCTATGCATAGCTGTTTTCACATCAGGCCCTGTTCCTTGGTACTCTGTAGCTGTCCTTTCCTCTTGTGTACCCTCCACATGCTGCTCTTTTGATTCCTTGTCCTCTGGGCCAGCCGGTTGCTTGGGCGATTCCTTTTTCTCTGGATGGCCCAGCTGCTGTGGTGCTTCTGTTTCTTCCAGATGGGCCAACTGCTCAGGTGCTTCTGTATCATCTGGATGGGCCAGCTGCTGTGGTGCTTCCATGTCTTCTGGACTGACCTGCTGCTTGGGTGATGTCCTCTCCTGTGCTGCTGCCTCCTCCTGGGACTCTGACATAGGCTCTTCTTACTGCTTCTTATAAAAGGATGGTTCATTGTCCCTGCTGATGATTTCACAGTGTTTTGAAACAAGAAATGCAGTTAGAATCTAAATATTTAAAACAGAATATTGTCTGCATGCCTGTCTGCGAACTATATTTATTTGAGTCAGACTGAGGTGAGGGTGCCCATCTGGAAAATAGGACTAAGCATACCTCTCAACTGTCCCTGATTTTCAGAGATGGCCCTCCAAAATGTGGGTCTCTGTGGGTGAACAATGGAGATTGCAAGCACAAAATAAATCCAGACATTACAGTTACAGACTTATTCTTGCTCCGAAAAAGCATTTGGCACTAAATCTCTAATTCTACCAGCTTCCTGATTGCGTATCACCAATGTTTAAGATGCACCCCAATTTTTGTCATTTGTCCCTGATTTCTGAAGCAGGGGTTGAGGAGAATGGGACCAGGGGCACACCTGGGAAAAGAATAATAATTTTTAAAATTGTG
The DNA here is from genome assembly GCA_016271365.2 of Neoceratodus forsteri. NCBI lineage: Eukaryota > Metazoa > Chordata > Ceratodontiformes > Ceratodontidae > Neoceratodus > Neoceratodus forsteri. The sequence goes on from CM057456.1 coordinate 260,108,858, forward strand.
GTCAACATTTGTCTAGTGTTAAGGACAGTTTCTGTCAAGTTACTTAACATTATAATGCACATCAGTGGCGCTATACAAAATCATTGCAGTTGAGAGCTATTTGAATACCTATTATTCAAACAATAACACAAAACAATATTGTCTTACAGTGTATTTCTTGGGCTCCTTTCTGAAAATCCTTCATTTCACTAGTGATGTGGCATTTTCCTTTCCCTTCCCTTTCTCCTCACAGTTGTGCTGCACTTCAGTTTTGTTACCACTTCCCTCTTCCTCTCAGGTCTGCCTGCATTTGGTGTCCCATAAAAGTCTGCTGTTCCGAATCTGGTAGTCATCTTAAATTCAGTATTCAGCACAGCAATACAGAGTATTGCCTCTAAGTCAGGTGTATATGTTTCAAGCTCAACAAATCCCCCATTATAAATTGTTCCCTGAGTTCAAGACAGCCATCAATTTGGAGCTGATTGGCTAACACAGTTTCTGATGTCATACCTCCCAGATCCCCAATATCTGATTTGTCTATTCCTTAATTCCCAGCTTGTGATTCATCACAATTCCTGGACGCATCTACTGTACCTCTCCCTCTACTGTATAAATCCTGTGCATTTTTGTGGCATTTATCCACATCTTTTGGAACAGATTTGCAGATTGAGATACCACCACCTTTACACTACTACTATGGCCAAGAAGTTGAATGCAAGACATAGCAATGTTGTCCATGAAATGTGCAAAAATGGGACTCCAGTGCTGGATACACAGACCTACCTTGCAGCACCCAGCATCTTGAGTTCTCTCTTTGCCCTCTACAAATGCATTCTGTTGCAAAGAACATCCACATAACTACACAGTGTGCACTAGGTGGGCATCTTTGAGCAAGTAACACTACACTATAAGGCAGTGAAATGTTCTGGGGCTGCCTCTGTGGCCTTGAGCAAGTCACAGTATATTACAAAGCAGTGAAATGTTTCAGGGCTGCCTCTGAGGCCTTGAGCAAGCCAGAGTACACTACAAGGCAGTGAAATGTTCCTGGGCTGCTTCTGTGGTCTTGAGCAAGCCAGAGTACACTACAAGGCAATGAAATGTTCCAGGGCTGCCTCTGTGGCCTTGAGCAAGCCAGAGTGCACTACAAGACAGTGAAATATTCCAGGGCTGCCTCTGAGGCCTTGAGCAAGTCAGAGTGCACTACAAGGCAGTGAAATATTCCGGGGCTGCCTCTGAGGCCTTGAGCAAGCCACAATACACTACAAGGTAGTGAAATGTTCCAGGGCTGCCTCTGTGGCCTTGAGCAAGTCACAGTATATTACAAAGCAGTGAAATGTTCCAGGGCTGCCTCTGAGGCCTTGAGCAAGCCAGAGTGCACTACAAGGCAGTGAAATATTCCAGGGCTGCCTCTGAGGCCTTGAGCAAGTCAGAGTGCACTACAAGGCAGTGAAATATTCTGGGGCTGCCTCTGAGGCCTTGAGCAAGCCACAGTACAGTACAATGCAATGAAATGTTCCAGGGCTGCCTCTGTGTCCTTCAGCAAGCCTTTTGGAACATGAAGGTGTGTCATAACTAATGGGTATTATTGTCTTTTTGCAGTGAGGTTTCCCAAATTGTGGATCAGCTTACAATGAAGGATGATGACAGCAGTACAGCAGAAGTCCATTAGAAACTGGCAGAATGGGAGTTCTCAGTATCAGAATCATCAGTAAGATGAATGTGACACTAAAATGGATGGAATTATGGCAGAGCACAGTAAGTACAGTGCTATGGCTACTGTATATATGAATGTATGTAAATAAATAAACTCTTTTTTATTCAGTTTTAAAAAAAAACAATTTATTGTCAACAAGCTCAGCATCTCACTGCTTTTTTCATGTACCCAGAATGAGAACCACCTTTGGGTGAAAAACCTTGCTTTGTAGGAAGCCTTTTTCAATTCACTGTCCACTTTGTACATAAAAACTACCACTACTGTTACTAGCTTTAAATTTGTTGTACTGTTGTGTCAAATGTGCTAAGATGTTGTTTATGCAATGTGATTATTGTGTTCAAATAATGTACTTGCTCTGACTTAACCCCTTCCCCCTAGGACGCATCTGGAATTGAGCGGTACTCCGCTCAGTATGCCTTCCTGGTGAAACTGTTAAATAAATAAATAAATGTAATCAATTGTTCTGGGAAGTTTATGTCAAAAAACAATTTAAAGCCTGCCCATTTCTGGAAGCTCCTCTTTTGCTAATGTACTGACCGACTGTGTACAAATCTATGTGCTGTACCATATATACTGCAGCAGCACCTCAAAAATGCACGATTCTGACAGCTCTTTTCCCCCAACAATATATGCCCTCTCATTTGTGAAGCCAACAAACATAAGCTGTTGGAACAGGCTGAGGCATGGGCAGAAGAAAATGAACAATTTGGATACATTCTGTTTGCTGACGAGACTACCGTAGCGATACAGTCTTTTTGCTCCATGGCTTTTTGGTGAAAAGGATTTCTTGTACAGAAACCACAGACTAAACACCCCCTGAAAATATGCATCTGGGGTGCCATCTTATGCCATGGATCAGGGTCAATACTACTACTAAGTGACATCATGAAAGATGATTTCTTCAGAGAGGAGATAGTGTCTTTTTTTTTTTAAATTTAAGTTTATTTAGTTTGAACAACAAGAAAAAACACAACAAAACAAGGCAATCCAAGAAGGTACAGAAAACAGTGAGGTAAACGGTACCACAAACCCCCCCCACCCCACAACCAATCCCCAAGAAAACAAAAAACAAAAGAAAACCACAAACCGACTCCACCCTCAAACCCACCCACCCACGATCCCAACCAACCCACCCAACAACACATATACAAGATACTATCCAACATTTAACATCCTACCTCCCTCAACCATCCCCCTCCCCTCGTCCCTCTAAGGTGCGCCCTCAAAAACAAAGCTTAGTCTGGACAAAACCACATATCAGCATAAAACTTCAAAACATGGTGTCTATAAAAGAGCAAGACAACACAGAAAATGAGAATTAACATAAGGTTGAAGTACAAAAGCAGACTAAAGGGATTGGGTCCCAAAATTATATAAATTAATGCAGGCACAAGGCCTGGAGTTTACCCCACCTCCTCTGAAACAGGTATATACGACCTTTAAAACTAGCAATCAAACTCTCTGATTGAAGGTATGAAACTAGTTCAGTCAACCAATCAGGAAATGACAGGGCCAATTGGTCAGTCCAATGTCTTAAAACCAATTTTTTAACAGCCATAGACACCAAAGCCATATGGTATCGACGCTCAACACTGTCTATACGGGAATATTCACCAAAAATACATATCTCAGGACAGAAAAAGCCGGACAGACCCAGAAGAGGATCAAGGTAATCCCGGACCAGAGACCACAAGGGGGCAACTTTAGGACAATCCCAGAACAAATGGAGTAAATTACCTTCTCCTTGCAAACACCTAGAACACATTGAATGAGAGACCTTCCTAAGTTGAAAGAGTTTAGTAGGAGTATAGTAAAGGTTATTGACAATAAAATATTGTGTTAACTGCCTCCTATCCTGGGTATGGTATCTATGCAGATCCTTCCATACACCAGACCAGTCCAGGGAAATATCAGGTAAGAGACATGCCCATGCACCCGATCCTTCGACCTTCTCCTGGGATTTATAGTTCAGAAGAAAAGAATAGATCAAAGAGATAGGGTGGGATTGAGAGGCGAGATTAATAAATCCGAAAAGGAAAGGATAAACAACCGAGTCCCTAAAAATGGTACCAAACTTCCGGCTGATCAGATGCCTCAGTTGATAAACTTTGAAGACATCTCTTCTAGGTATGTCAAATTTCTCCAAAATGTCACCAGATGAAAGAAGTGACTCCCGGCTGAAAAAATGCACAAGACTGGCCTCCCTGATTTGTGGGAGCCATTCCGACATAATCCAAGAACTATTCAGCCTAATATTGGGATTACGAATCACCGGTTGTCCAAGATCTAAAGTGTCAAAAATGTGGAAGGACTGTAGACACTGCGCAAGTGACTTGAGAGCAACCAACACCACACAATCAGATACCCATTGTGAGAGTACCGTAAGGGGTACATAAGGTAGAGCATACTTATCTATTTTGATCTCAGAGAGAAGGGCGCGTTCAAGCTGGAGCCAGATTGGACAGGATGAATCTGGTTCCGTAGAAAACCATCTTCCTAACTTGGAGAGGTGAGCTGCCCAATAATACAACAAAAGATTAGGTAGTCTAAGGCCACCTTTCTCCCTAGGAAGCGACAGTTTGGCATAAGAACGCCTAACCCCCTTCCCCCGCCAAATAAAATTAGAAAACAGTGCATGAAGCTGCTGAAAATAGGAGATGGGAAGCCAGAGGTTAATCAGATTCAACGGGTAAAAAATCCGGGGGAGGACGTTCATTTTAATAATATTTATTCGACCCCAAAGTGAGATAGGAAGGGCTGACCATCGCTGTAGATCTTGACAGACCGAGTCCTTAACTCTATCCAAGTTTAACTTTTTCAAGAGAGAAGGATTAGTGGAAAAATAAATCCCTAAATATTTAATGGATCTAGGGGTCCATCTCATCCCAAAGGAAGAAAGTTCCTGCTTGTTAGTATACACATTTAGTGGGAAAATTTCAGATTTAGAGATATTCAGTTTATAATGCGAAAAGGTACCGAACCGTTCGATAATTCTCATCACGGCCTTCAGAGATACAGCAGGATCTATTAAGTGTAAAAGAATGTCATCTGCATAAGCAGAGAGAATGAGTTCTCGCTGTTGTAACCTAATACCTCTAACCTGAGGTGATGTTTTGAGCCTAATAAGCAAAGGTTCCAGATACAAATTAAATAACAAAGGGGAGAGAGGGCATCCTTGTCTGGTGCCGGTATATAAAGGAAAAAGGGGGGGAAAAAACTCCATTACAGTAGATTTTAGTGGAAGGACAATTATAAAGATCCGAATTTTATTCAGGAAATCAAGCGGGAAACCCATTCTCTCCATAACTGACCAGAGAAAGGACCAATCAACACGGTCAAAGGCCTTCTCGGCATCGAGAGAGACCAGAGCAGCCGAATATGAAACAGACTGGGCATGATGGGAGATGTGTGACAGGGTCCTCAAATGATCGGCCGCAGATCTACCAGGGACAAATCCAACCTGCTCGGGGCTCAGCAGACCAGACCAGACCTTCTTGATTCTTTCAGCTAGTATTTTAGCGAGGATTTTCATGTCATAATTTTGGAGAGAAATAGGTCTGTAATTAGTTGGATCCGTGAGAACCTTATCAGGCTTAGGAATTAAAACAATTATAGCCTCAAACAATGTAGGATCAACATCAGGAGATACCAATAGGTATTCATATAGCTTGAGGAGAATGGGTGTCAAGTCCTTGACAAAGACCTTGTAAAGGTTTGCAGGGAGACCATCAGGGCCCGGTGTTTTGTCAGGAGCCATAGAGGCAATAGTTCTCTCAATCTCCTCTAATGAGATAGGGGCCAACAAGATAGTTTGCTGGGCCTCTGACAAACAGGGGATGTCAATCTCCCTCAAATATGCATTTAAGTCTGAAATAGGATAAGATATAGGAGGTCTACTATAAAGGTCCAGATAGTACTCTTTAAAAATATGGGCAATACCGCTGGGTGAGAAGATCACAGCACCAGATGGAGAAAGCAGAGAGGGAATAATCCTGGAGCTTTCCAACTCACTCAAACGCAAGGCCAAAAGTTTACCGGATTTCTCCCCATGATCAAGATATTTAGCTTGGGTTCTTATCAAACAGTATTCTGTTTTCTCCTTCAAGAGATCCATATATTTGTTTTTTACTGATAGAAGCTCTTTGAGATCTGTTAAAGAAGAAGTTGAAGAATACCTGACTTCTGACTCCCTGATTTTACTCATCAGAGATAAGGAATTTGCAAGCCGCTTTTTCTTCCTAAGGGAAGCCATTTTAATAAGCTCACCCCTGAGAAAACACTTCAAGGCAGACCAAACCATATCCAGTCTTGGAGTAGAATTCAGATTTTCTGCCAAGAAGAAGGAAATCAGAGAGCTGATATCTGAGACATTTTGAGGATCCTTCAGCAGTTGAGTATTCAGCCGCCAAACCGAGTCCCGGGAAAAGTCCAGGTCAATGGAAAGTCTGATCCAGACTATGGCATGGTCCGATAGGATAATTGGCTCAATGCCAGATAGAAAAAGACTCGGGAGAAAGGAAATACTAATTAGAACCATATCTAGCCTTGATTTGGTACCATGTGATTGAGAATGAAAGGAAAAGGCCCGAAGAGAGGGATTAGTAAGCTACCAGGGATCACATAAACCCAACAACGACCTTAGTTCCTGAAAAGCTTTATGAGCCAGAGAAGGGGGACGCCCATCTTGAGGATCTCTATCCAAGATAGGGGAGCAGGGAATATTCCAGTCCCCTCCCAAAATAAACTGGGCAGGAAGAAAGTTAGACAATTTATCAGCAAGTGACATGAAAAATTCCGAATTCCCTCCCACCGGACCGTATATAGAGCCCAGAACAACACTGCCACCATTGAGAGTACCTTTGACCAAAATAAACCTCCCCTCTGGATCAGATACAACCATCTCTTTCGTGAATAGGACATGCTTTTTAACGAGGACCACCACCCCTCTACTAAAGCAGGAATTTCCCGCAAGGTAGTGTTGAGAAAAGGCAGAACGAGAAAGCAGCTTGGTTTCATCATGGCTTAAATGTGTCTCTTGCAAAAAAAGGATATCAACTTGCAATAGTGAACAGTGATTAAAAATCTGCAACCGTTTGACCCGATCCCTAAGTCCGCATACATTCCAAGAAGCTATTTTAAATGTACTCATGACCATTTTAAATACAGTATAAAAAAAACAAATATTCAGACAAAGTTAACATTATAGAAAAGAAAAAGGTGCACCCAAATTGAAAGGGCTGGAAACATAGTATTTTGCTCAGGCAGACCCAATTTAAAACCCAACAGAAAAGATCCCACCAGTCCAAACCCACCAAACCTGTACCCTGAACTATATTGGTGGACTAAACTGGCCCGCCTATAAATTCCCAGCCAAGTATTGTTGTCCCAACACCAAAAAGCCCCCCAACCCACACTACTATACCTAAAAAGCCCTTCCCATCCCGAATACCCCAAACAACAGCAACTATCTAAGTGATTCAACCTATAATGATACGGCAATATTTGACAAAACCAGCAATAGCATCCCAACCTCCCACTCCCCAACCTACCCCATTGATGACTTAAGCAGAAGAAATAGACAAAGCAGACCAACCACCCACCCCCTCCCCTACCACAAACCATAAACCCCGAAAAATAACTATTTACACCAGGGGCCAGGGCAAGGACCAAAAAGGAATCAGATAGAAGACCAGTTGCCCTGACCTCCCAATCCCCTTTGCGAACCTCTGAAACCCCAGCAGTAACTGGCCGAACCAAAGAAAGGAGATACAGCCCAGAAAATTGACTCCATAGCTGAAAGGATCAACTCCACAAATAATAGCCAATAATAATCCCACCACCAGGGAGAGGTCAGCCAGCCCCCCCATTTTTGGCTCGCAATTCCACATCCAGCAAGCCGCTGAGATGCCAGGCCCAACCCCGCCTCAAAACACCAGCAGTCGAAAGGAACAACAAGGGCTTAGGGAAAGAAAAACCTTCCCCCACCCAAACTATTTCTCCCTCCCGACCGCCTATAAGCAAACCACCACATCTCGACAGTCCACAAGATCGAGACAGCAAATTTCACTCACCCACAAGGGACTGAGTCCACATGCAGAGGTGACTGGATCCAGTAGCAGAGCAGGGAACCAGGAGAAACCCTCACTTAAGCCCAATGTTTCTGGGGGGAACAGTATTGATGTAGGACCAAAACCGGTCCCACCGTCAGGAAATCTCCCCCGAGGAACCACCACTCAGCAACTAGGTTCCGGAAAAGTACCATGCTCCGAGGCCCCATGGAAGACACCATCCCCAGCCCGCAGAACAACGCCCAGCCATCCCTGCCAACCAACAAGAAATCCTAAGGTAAGGACCAAACCCAACCACTAAAAGGAATGACAGACCCCGAACCACCAACGAGGGATAAAAAGAATATTTAGCACTAGGGTCCTACCACGAGTTTAAAAATAAAACCAGAAACCAGAAAACACTCCCTAAAACATAAAGAGACAGAGGGGAAAGATTACACCGTTCAATTGAACTAAAAACCCCAAGAGAGCAACACCAATGTAATTATATGGAAGGAGAGTGCAATGAATCTCAGCCAGAGTTCTTAAATAAATCTGGGAGCTTAACAGCCAGGTCCTTCACAGCCAGCTCAGGAAAAATGTAGCTGTAAGTGGAGCCTCCAATTGTAACTTTAAGTGTCGCGGGGTAAATCATTCTAAAGGGAATGGAGGCAGCAATCAGTTTTTGGACCGTAGAGTGGAAAGCTGCCCTCTTCTCTCTGGTTTCCTTCGGCAGGTCCTGGGTAATCCGTATTCGAGTCGATCCCCACAGTAGCTCCTTTAATTCTCGAGACTTGCTGTAGACATGTTGTCTGTCTATATAACTTAAAAACTTAATAATAATAGGACGCGGAGGGGATCCAGACGGGGGTCGGGGCCTCAGCGAACGGTGGGCCCGCTCCAAGTGGTACAGAGGGCTGATTGGTGACGGGCCTACCACTTTAGACAGGAACCTCTGAGGAAATGCTAAGAGATCTTGGCCTTCTTCCATTTCAGGCAAACCCAAGATGAGGAGGTTATTCCGATGATTGCGCCCTTCTAAGTCCTCCGTTTTAGCCTTAAGTTTTTTGATCTGTTGTTTAAGCTCAGAAACCTCCCTTTCTGACTTGGATCTCCATTGCTCTATGGAAAAAACTCTGGCCTCCGCATCAGACACTCGGGTAGAGACCGAGGACAGGTCGCTCCAAAGGGATTTAAGCTCACCAGCTAAATCTTGCAGAATTTCTTTCACCGGAGTTAATTCTTGCAAAAATCTGTCCTCCGTAAGAGGGTTAGATAACTGCAGTTTATCCCCACTTCGTTCAGGCTTTAGATTACCTTGATTGCGTTGTTTCTTGGCAGCCTTCTCAGGAGATGTGGGTGGTGTGTGTCTAACGGAGGCCTGTTTCCCATCCACCTCCATCCTGTTAGAATAAACAGTTTATATTGAACAAAATTCGCTCCCACTTGATATCGGAGGTGTGTTCTCTCCTATAATAGGAATCTCCATTGATTAATGCGCTGGGAAGTTTTTTTAAAAACTAGCGATTAGGGTAACAGGAGGGGAGAGCTCTAGGCCTCAGCTGCTGCCTAGCTGGATGCCATCACATGACCCCCGAGAGGAGATAGTGTCTAATACACTGGTACCCTTTATCAAGTGAGTTTTTGCAGACAGGAATCAGCTTTTCCAAGGTTCAAGACTGAGCAATTTGCAATTACATTTTATCTGCATTCATGGTGGGGATTTACAGCACAGTGTTCTATCTGTTTACTTATATGTGTGTTCTTTCTCTTGTACAGATACTGACCCAAAGCACACAGCATCTGGAGTGTACATAAAGGACCAGATAGTGAATTGGGTCAGGATGCCACTGGAATTGCCAGACCTGAACCCAATAGAGATGGCATGGCATCAGATGAAGCCTTACATTTGGAGGCGTGTTAAGCCAATGAACCATGCTCAGCTAATATGGAGTATAAGACCCCTTTGGAGGAGAGTGTTGACAGTTGAAGATTGTAATAAATATTGAAACTGTAAAAATGGGGCACTCACCAACCAATTCACTTTGACACCACAACTTTAAGTTGTTGGAAAAATAATCATTTATTAATGTCTCATTGTGGGAAACAACACAGTCAGTGCACACCTTATGTGTTTCGGACATGGCAGTGTCCTTTATCAAAGGGTAGTGCACATAAAATCATAGCACCCTTATATACACACAAAGTAATAACTGACAATGATTTTATTTTATTTATTTAAACATTTGGTGACCGAGAAGAACACACTGAGCCAAGGCTTATTTCCAGGTGTGACCAAGGGGACAGGAAGCATAGGATAAAAATATACAATATAATATAACAATAAGGAAATAAGAAAAAATACATATGTCATAATATACTAATACAGCATACATGCTACAAAAAAGTGATTTTGGAACAATATTAAGGGAGAAGGTCCTAGAGGAGAGAAGACATCAAGGACAATACAAGAGCTATGTAAAGTCATAGCATAAGAAATGTCCCCATGGCAAATTATTAAAATATGTTCTCCCAATCTAAGTTTAAAATTTTGCATTGTCTTTCCCACATAGAATGCAGAGCAGGAACACTGTGCTAGGTAGATAACCCCTACGTTTGGCATGTAATCAGCAGTCTTATTTCGAAATCTTTGTTAACATTTACACTACTGAAGTGGTTACATGGTTTTACATATGATGAATAAATACAATTCTTACACTGAAAATAACCCTTACTCTAATTCAGCCATGTTCTTGGATGTTTATTAACATAGTGGCTGTGCACCAAGAGATTTTTTTAAATCAGGGTTTGCCTTTAATACATTTGTGGTGACACAGCCACTATGTCTTTTAGCCCCTCATCGCTTCCCAGTAAGTTCCAATGCTTTCTAACTATATTGGCTACTACTGATGCCTGGCAAGAATAAGTAGTGACAAAATTAAAATGACTTTTACTGATGACCACATTGTTCATATTTTCTAATAAAACTGACCTGCCCCATGCACTAGCTGAATTCCGTGCATCCTCTATATTATTGTTACTGTAACCCCTGTCAACCAAATGTTGTGTGAGGTCTGCTGCTCCCTCGTTATAAGTGGCCTCAATACTGCAGTTCCTTCTGATTCACAGGAACTGTCTCTTGGTGATGTTTTTGGTGACATGCCATGGATGGCAACTCGAAGATAGTGACAGAATATTGCCATCCACTGGTTTTCTATACAGGTCAGTGTCAAAACCAACCTCTTGGTTTCTAATTAAGGTTACATCTAAAAACGGCAGACTTTCTGCATTACAATTGTGTGTGACCCTTAAGTTAATATTGGTATTGAGTAGGTACAGTACACTAAAAATATCTCTAATTCTGTTGATGTGCCTTTCCAGACCAGGAGTATATCATCAATATAGCTCCCCTAATATAACATTTGTCTAAAGAAAGGGTTTTTCATTTCAGTAAGCACAAATTCATTTTCCCAAGTACCTACATACGAATTGGCCACCGACAGAGCACAAGTCGGCCCCATTGCAGTCCCTTTTGTCTGCAAAAACAGATTGTTATTTAACAGAAAAACATTGTACTTTGAAAAAAACTTCTTATTTATTTTATTTATTTGAACATCAGTTTACAACCTTTGAGCCAGAGGCTCATTTCCAAAGGTACCTCGTCACATTGAGGACAAATACATTATATTACAGGTTCATTGTTACATCACATTGAGGACAAATACATTACATTACAGGCTGATTGTTACATCACAGAGTTTCAAATTGTAATAAAATGACAACCATTTATATTGAGAACCATGTATATTTACAAATATTTGTAGTGCGAAGGAACCATTCTAGTTACAGTGGTGCCGCTCATGCGAGCTTTGTCAGTAAGTGGTGGACTAAGTCACAACTAGCGACAGGTGCAATTATGTGCATTAAATAGCTGGTTCCACAGTGCGGTTTTGAAGGTGGAGATAGTAGTGGTGTCAGAGATGGCTGGTGGGAGGGCGCTAAACCAGGTTGGGGCTCTATAACAGAAATATCTCTGTCCATGGCTTGTCCTGGTTCTAGGGATCAGAAGGGTGATCTTGCAGGAGGTTCGGGTATTAACCAAGGGCTGGGCTTGGCGGATGGAGGCTGTCAGCCCAGGGGGGGATAGCCTGAGAAGGGTTTTTTTTGTAATGAGGCTGGTTTGGTATTGAAGTCGCTCATCCAGATTTAGCAGCCTTGCCAAGTCATATAGCTGACATGTGTGAGTGAGCCTGGGGGCCCCTGCAATAAGCCTACATGCCTTATTCAGGACAACACAGATTTACTGAGGGCGGTCGTGTCAGCTGCACCATACACAGGTAGGCCGGAGTCCACCAGGGACAGTATCGAGGATGTAACTGCTAGTTGGAGGGCAATGGGGGGGCAGTTTTTATAGCGGTAGAGGATACCTAGCTGCACATTAGTAGCAGAGGCAAGTGCATCAATATCGGTGTGGAAGGAGAGGGCTGTGTCGAAGCTGATCCCAAGGTACTTGTATGAGCGGACTAGTTCAAGGGGTTGCTTGGAGCTGGGGAGGATGTGAAGTGGGAAGTTACTGGCTTTGTTTTGAGGGTGGGCAAAGAGCATCGATTTGTTTTTTTTGAGATTGATGACAAGTCTGTGTTCTTTGAACCAGGTTTCTGCATCATTGAAGGTGAGTTGTAGGGTGTCCTGGAGGGCGTTGGGGTTGCGGTGGGTGGCAAAGAGGATGGCATCATCTGCATACAACAGAATTCTACCAGTGAATGCACTGGGTAGGGTGTTTAGGTAGATTGAGAAGAGTAGCGGTCCCAGGATGGAGCCCTGGGGAACACCTGAGTGGATGGGACAGGTTGTGGAAAGTGTTCCATTGATTTTGACACATTGAAGGCGGTCAGATAGGTAGCTAGTGCACCAAGAGATCAGCCCAGTAGATAGGCCAGTATGGGTGAGGGCTTCCAGCAGGAGGGGGGTGGAAGACAGTGTCGAAAGCCTTTGAGAGATCTACAAACACTGCACCGGCTAGGGCGCCAGCATCCAGGGAGGAGTGTATGAAGTTTGAAAACTCAATTAGAGCCATTCCGGTACTGTGCCCTGCCTGGAAGCCATGCTGTTCTGGGCAGAGGATGTTGTACTTGGTTAGGTACTCAGTGATTTGAGAGGCCACCAGCTTTTCAAGGGCTTTGGAGAGGGGGTGGGAGGATGGAGATAGGTCTGTAGTTCCCTGCATTAGACCTGTCACCGCCTTTGTGGATGGGCATAACTATGGCCATTTTCCATGCAGTTGGGAATTGCACCAGGCAGAGGGATTTGTTGAGTAGGGTGGTGAGCGGAGCAAGTACCTGGTCCAGCACCTGACAGAGAATGCTGGGGTCCAGAGAATCACTGCAGGAACTATTGCTCTTTAAAGCTTTGAGCAGGTGCTGTCTGGCTTCCTGGTCAGTTACCCTGCGTAGGTGGAAACAAGAGCATTGGATGACAGGGGCCGGATGGGAGGGGAGGGTCGAAGAAATTACTGGGGAGGACCGAGCTAAGGTCCATGAAGGTAGTGTTTAGGAGTTTGGCTATGCAGGCCGGGTCAGTCGAGGTAGAGCCGTCCATGGTGATTTGGGCTGGGGGGGGCGGGAACTCCCATTCAACTGTTTAACATTATCCCAGAAGGTTTGTGCACACCCCCAGGAGGAGGTGAGCATGGCCTGGTAATGGTGGGCCTTTGCTTTATGGATAGCCCAGGTGCACTTGTTCCATGCTGCATTATAAGCCTGTCTGTCAGCTACCCGCTAACAGCTTTATTAAAAAGTCTGTAGGTAGATAACTATTCTAACTCCTTTTGTTCAAAAACCCAGCCACAGCATCAAGAGCTCCTTCATGCGGGACGTTGGTGTAGAGCAAATCTACCTCCAAAGTTACTAAAATACATCATCCTCTAGTTTTAAATCATTACATATTTTTAAAACATGTTTGGTGTCTTTGATATAGGACTTTAATGTCTCTACACAGGGTCTTAAAAAGGAGTCCAGGTATGGGGAGAGAGCCTCCATTAAAGAGTCTATTCCACTTATGATCAGTTGGCCTGGTGGCTTGTCTTTGTTTTTATGAATCTTTGGTAAAGTATAAAATATAGCCTTGTTTGGATTCCTGCTGATCAAAAATTCTCTGGTTTTGCCTATAAATGTATCGTTTTTTTGAAAACTTTTATTTATGGTTTCATCAACTGAGAATTTATAGTCAGTGGTGGGATCCTCATGGAGTTTAGCGAGAATTCAGTGTTATGAAGTTGACTCCTGACCTCCTGTTTATAATCTTACTTAATTTGCAGGACAACGCAACCTCCTTTGTCTGCTTCCTTAGTAATAATGTTATGGTTGTCTTGTTATTTTTTCAAACCTAGGCATTCATTATTTGATAGATTTTGAAAAGTAGGAGGTGGGGAGGTTATGAAAAAACTGCTCGAGGTCATTTTCAACCATTTCTTTAAATAATGTCACTGCTGTGCAGTAGGAGGGACAAAAAGCAGAAGCAGGTCAAATGGGGGTATAATTCCTAGAGTCATTATGTGTTTCCCTTTTACTGAAAAAAGGACTGTAGGTTAAGTTTCCTACATCTTAGACTCAAGTCAACCATAGTTTGCACTTCTTTCAAAGGTGTTGTTGAAGCAAATTTCAAACCTCTTGATAATACATTAATCTCATCCACAAATAAATCATAGCTTGAGAGGTTAACAATAGGTATGTTTGTGCAATCACTGTCTCTTACCTCCTGTGGCTCCTGCAAAGTCGCCATTGATATTGCAGTCTGCTCTGGTTGTGATAAATCTTTTGATGGTTATAATGTACTTCCTTTCCTACCCCGATGCCCCTCCTTGTTCTCTTACCTCGTCTTACCTCATCCCTGTGTAGAGACATTAAAATCATACATCAAAGACACCAAATATGTTTTAGAAATATGTAAGGATGATGTACTTTTTGTAGCTTTGGACATAGATTTGCTCTACACCAAGTGTCCCGCAAAAGGGAGCTCTTAATACTGTGGCTTGGTTTTTGAACAATAGGAACAAGAATAGCAGCCCACCTACAGACTTTTTAATACAGCTGTTAGAATTTATTTTAAAGTACAGTGTTTTTTAGTTTAATAACAACTTGTTTTTCCAGACAAAAGGGACTGCATTGGGGGCATCTTGTGCCTTGCTGGTGGTCAGTTTGTATGTAGGTATTTGGGAAAATGAATGTGTGCTAAATAAAATGAAAAACCCTTTCTTCAGACAAATGTTATATTGGGGGAGATACATTGATGACATACTCCTGGTCTTGAAAGGCGCATCAGCAGAATTAGAGATATTTTTAGTGTACCTACACAATACAAATACTAACTTAAGGTTTACACACAATTGTGATGCAGAAAGTCTACTGTTTTTAGATGGACCCTTAATTAGAAACCAAGAAGCTGGTTTTGACACTGACGTGTATAGAAAACCAGCTGATGGTAATACAGTGTTACTGTCTTCAAGTTGCCATCCACGTCACATCACCAAAAACATCCCCAAGGGACAGTTCCTGTGAATCAGAAGGAACTGCAATATTGAGGCTGCTTTTAACAAGGGAGTAGCAACCTCATGCAACATTTGGTTGACAAGGGTTACAGCAACAATAATATATTCAGCTAGTGCATGTGACAGGTCAGTTTTATTAGAAAATACAAATAATGTGCTCTCCAGTGAAAGTCATTTTGATTTTGTCACTACTTATTCTTGCCAGGCATCGGTAGTAGCCAATATAGTAAGAAAGCATTGGAACATTGAAACATATTGGGAAGTGATGAGGAGCTAAAAGACATAGTAGATGTGTCATAATAAATGTCTTACAGATAAGCCCTGACTTTAAAAAGTCTCTTGGTGCACAGCCACTGTGTTATTAAGCAACAAAGAACGTGGCTGAATCAGAGCAAGGGTTGTTTTCAGTGTATGAATTCCATTTATTGTTCATATGTAAAATCATGTAACCCGTTTTTGAGTGTAAATGCTAGCAAGGATTTGAAAGAAGACAGCTGATTACATGCCAAACAGCAGGGGTTATCTACCTAGCACAGTGTTCCTGCTCTGGATTCTATGTGGGAAAGACAATGCAAAATGTTAAACTTAGATTGGGAGAGCATTATTCAAGCAATTTACCATGGGGACATTTCTTATGCCACTGTGGCTCATGTAGAGGGAGCACAAAATAGGGCTGAACACTATGTTAATTTTTATGGAAAAAGATAAAGTCAGCCCGGATCCGAGAGGAGGAAATTTTAATAAGTTATTACTCCAGAGGGAAACTTTTTGTATTCTTAAACATTGAGCTACTGTGAAGCCAGGACTTAATTAAATAATAAGGCATGACAGGGTGTGCGTCATCACTGAATAACGTCACACCTAGGGTGGGTCAAAACATGAGGCTGCAGGTCTAGTGCTTCCACCACCCTAGGTGTGATGTTATTCAGGGATAACGCACACCCTGGAGTGCCTTATTGTGATTCTAATATGGCTATAGAATATCTGAGAAGACTTAAATGATTAATCAATAAAGATAAGAAACACATCAGAAGTTATAACTTTATTATAATTAATTTAGACATAAAATAGAGATAAAATAGTCCCCTTCAAGAGCTTTACTGCATCCCTCCATATTGCTCACACTGACAGTTTTGTAGCTGATTTTATTACTTTGAGCTTACCAATATTTTTTTATACTCCTGCTTTTATCTCAATTTTCACTTTGTAGAATTCAACACATTAATATTGACAGTCCCATATAGCATTCCTATAGAGATCAATCGTGCTGCAGCAGAGGCATCCATATGGTTATTTTCTGCAGTTCCATGTTTTTTTTAACAGGAGTGGAGACTGTACTAACAAACAGAAAAAAAACAAACAAAAAGACATGACAGGGTATGCATTGTGGTTGAATAGTAGCACACCTCAGGTGTGCCATGAGGCATGAGGCATCGCTGAGTGCTTTCACTTCAACCACCTGAGACGTGTTGTTACCCCCACCAAAATGTATACCCTGGAGTGTCTTACTGTGATTATAAAATGATCCAAGATGTCTTTTTTTTGGGGGGGGAGGGGGTAAAGAAATGCACAAAATCAAAAAAGAAACATTTTTATTACTTTTTTTAAAACAGTCCCAGCACTTCCCAGCACTGACATGCCATCTCAGGTTCAAATATTATGTACAGCAAAATTCATGTATTTTTAATTAGCTCTTAAACCCTCTAGTTTCCCCCAACCCACACCCTTTTACCCATTCCTTCACCTTTCTTTCTTCTTCTCTATAATATTTCCTCCCTTTTCTCTGACCTGTTTATTTTCTGTCTTGCCAACATTCAAGTGATGGAATGTTTGCTACAGACAGAATGCAAGAATTCAAACCTCTGCTCAGTTCTGCTGGCAGAATGTTTACTTCCACTAGCACACAACAGAAGGCCTCAGATGGAACCAGGGCTTTTATCTGTAACAACATAAACAACACGGATTTCCCTAGTAAGCAGGTGAGGATAAGAGGGGAATTTTTCATGGTCAGCAAAGAAACACCATAAATTACAATTCTAAGTACTGTAGTACTTAATTTTTTAAGTTATGTATGTGTGTAACAAGAGTATTATGGGGGCAAATAAAAATGTAATTCTTATGTTTATAAAGTTAATATAGTTTTATTTTTAGGGCCTAACTGAAGGTTTATAGTGAGTAAAGGTGACAGCCATATTTGTGATGGCAGTCAGGAATGGCAAGTACAAATTTTTTTTATTATGAAGAAACTACTGGAACCTTCTGCCAGTGCTGTCATCATGGGATACCAGCACTGGGTTCCAAGCTCCTCAGGCAATCAGATTACTGGATTTTTTATAGCCATATTATAATGTGGGTTTTGAATTGCACCCTTATCTGAAAAAGAAGTGAAATATACATTGTTAAATACATATGTTTTCACCATGCTCCCTGATTTCACTTTCCAGTATTTAATGTAACTTCCCCCTTTCAGTTTATGTATATGGATTCATGGATTTTTAGAACTAATTCAGTCTTTTCAATGATGTTTTTCATTTGAACATACATGTTTTCTGATGGAAAAAGTTATTCTTTATTGATTGATTATTTTTAGTACATCAATTAGGCAACAAACAATGATTTTAAATTTATGTATGTGATGTCATCATCATCAGTTACTACTTGTCTGTATATAAGGGTGTTGTGATTTTTTGTGCCGTAGCCTTTGATAAAGGACACCGCCATGTCCTAAACGCGTCAGGCGTGCACTGACTGTATTCTGTTTCCCATAATGGGACATTAATTAATTATTATTTTTCATGCAATTTAAAGCTGTGGTGTCCAAGTGAACTGGTTGGTGAGTGCCCAGTTTTCAGTTTCAGTACTTTACTTTTACCGAGAGCACCACCATCCCAGTGCGCACTTCTCTGTTTGTGGTTTTGGATCTGATAGTGATACGCAAGGGTTGTGGTGTGTCCTAGTGACTAGAACCATGTGAAAACCTCCTCTGGAAGACCTCTACAGCAGCTGACTGAAAATGTGTTTTGAAAATACCCTGAGCCTTGTCTTCACAGAGGAAACAAGAACTGTAATCCATTGGACTATGTAAATAAACTTTTAAATTCAGCTGGAAGTGGAAATCCCTTTTTAATGGAGAACAATGACACCCAACACCTTAGGACCAGAAGCTCTATCAGTTCAGGGTGCTTTCAGGGAATTAGAAAAAAATATCTTATCAACTTCGCCAGATTTATTTGGGGGAGTCACAAACTTTGAGGCGTACATACAGGTAGGAAGGAGCCCAAGGGGATTATGGATCCTAAAGAGACTGACTCTTGGAAATGACAGTGCCTTTTTTATGCAAGGATAGAAGAACATCTTAATGGAGGTGAGTATCAAACTGATAAAATTGATAATTCACTTTAATAAAGAAAGAGAAACTGCCCTAATGGAAGAATTCAAGAAACAAGAAAAATAAGTTTTAAAATTTAAGGATTTTACTGAATTTAATATGGATAACAAATGTTTACAGGAATCTGTTACTAAACAGGATCATGAATTAGAAAAAAGTGAAGCATGGCAAATTCATAAGAGATAAAAATGATTGGGAAAAAGGAAACATATATAGCTGGAAAAAGCAACACCAAAGGGGGATTTTGAAAAGAACTCACCATGTATCCTTTGATTTTAACACTGATAAAAGTGAATCAGAACCAGAGGACCCCTCAAGAAATGATGATGGGGTCCTTTTTTATTTATACAGGGAGCCAGCAGAAACAGTACCTCCTCCTCACCCCAATGCCTCCGATTACACCTCTACTACAACCTCCACTCAGCCCAGGAGAAGTCCACATTTCAACTTCAACGAATGACCTTACCAAAGAGATGGAGTAAGAGAACAAGGGAGGGTAGGAGGGGTAGGAAGGGAAGAACATTACAATAATCAAGAGATTTATCACAACCATTGCAGACTGCAACATCAACAGAGACCTTACAGGGGCCACAGGAAGTAAGAGACAGTGATTGTACAAACATACCTTTTGTTAACCTATCAAGCTATGATTTATCTGTGGATGAAATTAATTTATTATCAAGAGGTTTGAAAGTTGCTCCTACAATGCCTTTTGAATGAAGTGCAGACTATGGTTGACTTGATTCTAAGATGTAGGAAACTTAACTTAAAGTCCCTTTTCAGTAAAAGGGGAAACACATAATGACTCTAGGAATTATACCTCCTTTTGACCTACTTCTACTTTTTGTCCCCCCTACTGCTCAGAAGTGACAGTATTTAAAGAAATGGACAAAAATTACCTCGAGCAGTTTTTTCATGACCCCACCTCCTACTTTCCCAAATTTATCAAATAATGAATTTGAAAAAATTACAAGACAACCATAATAGTATTATTAAGGAGGCAGACAAAGGAGGTTGCATTGTCCTGCAAAGTAAGTCAGATTATGAACAGGAGGTCACGCGGCAACTGAATAATACTGAACTCTACACTAAAATCCATGAGGATCCCACCATTGACTATAAATTCTCAATTTATGAAACCATAAAGGAAGCCTTCAAAAAAGGATACACTGCAGACAAAACCAGA
The DNA here is from genome assembly GCA_016271365.2 of Neoceratodus forsteri. NCBI lineage: Eukaryota > Metazoa > Chordata > Ceratodontiformes > Ceratodontidae > Neoceratodus > Neoceratodus forsteri. The sequence goes on from CM057456.1 coordinate 260,128,718, forward strand.
GAATTTTTGATCAGCAGGAATCAAAAAAAGGCTAGAGTTTGTACTTTACTAAAGATTCATAAAAACAAAGACAAGCCACCAGACCAACCAATTATAAGTGGAAAAGGTTCTTTAATGGAGGCTCTCTCCCAGTACCTGGACTCTTTTTTAAGACCCTGTGTAGAGACTCTAAAGTCCTATATCAAAGACACCAAACATGTTTTAAAAATATGTAATGATTTAAAACTAAAACATGATATACTGTACTTTTAGTAACTTTGGAGATAGATTCCCTTTTTACCAATGCCCCACATGAAGGAACTCTTGATGCTGTGGTTGGGTTTTTGAACAACAGGAGCGAGAATAGTCATCCACCTACAGACTTTTTAATAAAGCTGTTAAAATTTTATTTTAAAGTGCAGTGTTTTTCTGTTTAATAACAACTTGTTTTTGCAGACAAAAATTACTGTAATGGGGGGGCATCTTGTGCCCCGTTGGTGGACAATTTGTATGTAGGTACTTGGAAAAATGAATTTGTGCTAAATAAAATGAAAAACCCTTTCTTCAGACAAATGTTATATTGGGTAAGATACATTGACAATATACTCCTGGTCTGGAAAGGCACATCAGTGGAATTAGAGAGATTTTTAGTGTACCTACACAATGCCAATGCTAACTTTACATTTACACAGAGTTGTGATGTGGAAAGTCTACCGTTTTTAGATGTAACCTTAATTAGAAACCAAAAGGCTGATTTTGACACTGACCTGTATAGAAAACCAGTGGATGACAATACTCTATTACTATCTTTAAGTTGCCATCCATGGCATGTCACCAATAGTATCTCCAAAGGACAGTTCCTGCGAGTCAGAAGGAACTGCAGTACTGAGGCCACTTTTATCAAGGGAGCAGGGGACCTCATACAATGTTTGCTTGACAGGGGTTACAGCAACAATAATATAGAAGATGCACAGAATTCAGTTAGTGCATATAACAGATCAGTTTTGTTAGGAAATATGTATAATGGGGTCATCAGTGAAAGTCGTTTTAATTTTGTCACTGCTACTTATTCTTGCCAGGCATCAGTAGTAGCCAATTTAGTTAGAAACCATTAGAACATACTAGGAAGCAATGAGGGGCTGAAAGACATAGTGGCTGTGCCACCACAAATGTCTTACAGATAAGCCCTGACTTTAAAAAATCTCTTGGTGCACAGTCACTATGTTAATAAACAACCAAAAACGTGGCTGAATCAGAGTAAAGGTTATTTTCAATTAAAGAACTGCATATATTGTTCATATGTAAAACCATGTAACCACTTCAGGAGTGTAAATGTTAACAAGGATTTCAAAACAAGGCAGTTGATTACATACCAAACAGTAGAGGTTATCTACCTAACACAGTGTTCCTGCTCTGCATTCTATATGTGAAAAACACCGCAACATTTTAAACTTAAATTGGAAGAACATATTCGAACAGTTAACCTTGCAGACATTTCTTATGCCACAGTGGCTCATGTAGTGGGAGTACAAAATAGGGATGAACACCAGTTCATTTTATGGCAAAAGATAAAGTCAGCCCGGATCCAAGAGGAGGCAATTTTAATAACTTATTACTCCGGAGGGAAACTTTTTGGATTCTTAAATTTTACGCTACTGTGAAGCCAGGACTTAATGTAGGTTTTGAATTATGCCCTTATTTTGAAGAGAAGTGAAATATGCATTGTTAAACACGTATGTTTTCACCATGCTCCCTGATTTCACTTTCCAGTATTTAATGTAACTTTCTCCCCCCCCCCCACACCTTTCAGTTTATGTATATGGATTCATGGATTTTTAGAACTGATTCTGTCTTTTCAATAATGTTTCTGGTTTGAACATGTTTTCTGATGGAAAAAGTGATTCTTTATTGAATGATTGTTTTTAGCACATCAATTACGCAACAAACAATGATTTTAAATTGATGTCGGTGATGTCATCATTGTCAGTTACTACTCATGTGTATAGAAGGGTGTTGTGATTTTTTGTGCACTAGCCTTTGATAAAGGACACTGCCATATCCAAAACGTGTCAGGCATGCACTGACTGTGTTCTGTTTCCCACAATGGGATATTAATCAATTATTAATTTTCATACAACTTAAAGCTGTGGTGTCCAAGTGAATTGGTTGTTGAGTGCCCGGTTTTCACAGTTTCAGTACTTTAATTTTACTGAGAGCACCACCATCCCTGTGCACACTTCTCTGTTTGTGATTTTAATAAATATATTGATCACATGGAAAAAGTGAATCTAACCATTGTTCATATCAACATTTGCACCACTGCAGTGTAAAATAATGGTAATAAAATTGAACTTTGTTTTTCCATCAGTAGGTGGTTTGTTCTTTTTTGTATCCCACATCTTTGCTGTGCCAGTATGTAACACCTGCCCTAGACAAACACCTGGCTTTGCAGCATCCTGCAGTGTGATCTCAGGTTTGTAATTCACAGCTGTGGGGGGCTGGGTGTCAAACAGTCCAAAGAACCGCTGAATAGGTGATGTTGCATTGCAGTGTGATGTTCCAACTCCTAGTAGGGCAGCATACAGAGATGTAAATTCAGGTGTTGCTAATCCTGACTGTGTGGGTAGTGAAAACCAGGGCCACTGGAAAATTGCAGAAAAGGTTACCAAAAATTGCGGAGCATTTGGCAAAAGTTGTGGGAAATTGCGGGGGTTCTGCTACAGACCCAGAGTGCTTTACAATAAATCTTTTAATGTTTTCTGCAGCATATATTAGTCAGTATAAATTGCTAAGTGAATACACCCACACCTGAATATGTTTAAAACTTTAAAGTTTATGTTCTTAAAAAGAATACTAAACTGATAAGCTATCATAAGCGTTGCCTGTCTTCCAAAATTTAAAAGCACCTGCCTCATACAGTGCTAAATAGATTCTATAAAGTGAGCCAGAGCAAATCAATATTAAATAAAGCCAGAAGAAATATTTGTTTGTTGTTTCTGGCTATGGAATAATGAAGTATATTCAACAGCTGTTTACAGTGCTCTGCCAGCTATTCACCCACTTTGGTACAAGAAAAATAAGCAGATAGAGTGGTGAATAATTGAGTTTTAGTAAAATGTTGTTAAAATGTTTAATAGTCATAACTTGTGCTGTAGGTACTGTACACTAGTTTTGAAATCACATATTTAAACATTAAATCTGGGAATTATTAGGGCTGGCAGTATAATCTAGAGGTTAGAGTAACAAGCTGTGAATGAGCTGACTACACCTAGGAGACCTGGGTTTGATTCCCACAACCTCTACTTGCATACTGTGTGATTCTGAGCAAGTCACTTAACCTCCTCAGTGCTCCTGGGTTGTACCTGAAAAAAGGCACTTGTGCCTAGTGGGTCTTTCGAGGTTACCAAAAAATGTAAAAAAAAAAAATAAATACCAATATATTTTTACTGCATCGTACAGTAGTCAGGGTACCCTGTAATTTACCTTTGTTTTACTCTAGCTGCAATGATTTTGTTTAGTTAAAGATAAATGTTCAGATACATTTTGTGTTTTTATAAGCTTGTTTTTAGACTTTAGTCAGTTTTTATTGTAGTCTTTGCATGTGAGCATCTAGGGGGTAGTTGCTAAGAATGAGATCACTGTTAGTAACTAGCTTATTCAAGTTTAAAATTGGCAGGACCATCCAAAAATCCTTAGCTGTTTGAATCAAAACTAGGCTGAATGAAAGTATGCTCACAAGGAAAAGTTGCCCTGCCACTTACAAAAAGGCTTCATAGTTAGCACCCCATTTAAGTGAATGGGATAATTTGCACCTTTTCTCCCATCTTTTGTTTTAGTCTGCATGGCAAAAAAAGTTATTGCTTCAACACAAAACAAATGTTAAGTGTTTAAGTGTACTTATGCTTGGCCAGTGGATCTTGAAACCAAATAAGATAAGGATTCAAAAGAAATCAGTGTCACATAAAACCCTTGCCCTACCTTGCACTGCATTGTTTCAGCCAAATCCAAGTTTACATGCAACATTGTCAATCTATTTGAGAGTATTTTATTAAAAATGTTAATACTTTTTACACAGTTCAATACAAAAACTCAAACATTGCAAAAAAGTGCAGAACACGTCTGTTTTTGCGGAGAATGGTGAAAATTGCAGGTTCCGCAAAACAAATTGCAGGCACAATTTTCCAGTGGCCCTGGTGAAAACGAAGGTTTTAGGAATTGTTTTGAAGAGGGCTGCAGACTGAAAGAAAAAGTCCAGTCAGAAATATATCCAAATCTCTTGAATCATTAGCATCAAGGAACAGACAGTACAGTCAGTGCACTAGCAATCATTGTATTGTAAAATGTAAAAAAACTACAAACACAACAAACTATAATAAATAAAATAGTTAGTGGTCTATTTATTAAAAAATAAACACTGCTCTTTAACTAACATTGGCCCATGAGATCCCACACCTGTTCTTGCTATTTCTATAGTAATTCATCAAGTGATAAAGATAGACAGGTACAGGACACTTTATCCAACATCCTGTCTGTAAACTTTATCACACATACAGGGAGAGTTTCACAGGGCCTTAATGTATATGCCTAACTGAGTCAAATGTGCTAGAAATACATTCCTAGAGTCATTTAAAGACAGGCGGAGCAGTTTGTTCTTTAATTCTAGTGGTTTTAAGGATGTGGACAGTGATAAGTAGCACGGGTAATGTCCAAAAAATGGTAAAATTAGGGAGAATCCCTGAAAATAGGGAGACTTGTAAGGTATACCATTTTTTGATAAACATTTTTCAAAGTCAGAAGAGCAACAGAATAGTGACCCAGATTGTGTTGTGGTATCAGATTCTAACATGTAGACAAATAGCATCCTGAGATGTGATTTCAGCTTTGCTAATCCTGTCTGTGGGGGTGGGGTCTCATTGAAAAATACAGTTACTGTAGTTCACTAATTTCTGCTATGAAAGCTCTGGCATCAATTTAAACTCATTTGAACTCTGAAATATTATGCATTTATCTTCTAAATTTCTAATTAAATGGGGAATGTGGGGCAGTGTACAGCAACTAAATTTACTATGTGAACACATAGCAATCTGCTTCACGTACACAAGGTCAAGTTTAATCTCTGAATCCAGCCCCAGGTGTGATATAACTACAATTGTGATGTAGAAGCAGTGACCCACATTTGCACACTATGCAATCACACACCACCACACCCAGTGATATACTCTAGTACGTGCTGATGCTGAGTCCAGTTCCACCTACTGTGTTTTGGGAGGGAGATGCTGTGACAGGTGCACATATTTATACAGTCACCTCAATAGAGGTAAAGGCATCAAACTGCTCCTCTGTTGTGATGCTCTGTTAGATGATTGCATTGAACTCTGATCAAACCATTTTCCCCAAACTGTCACCCCTGCAATATGAATTTCACAGAACATCTCACCTGCATTACCTTTGACATTCAGCATGCTGTACCAGTTCAGTCCAGTACTTTGCATCATAGTAGGTATGAAAGTGCATTGTATGTTGGCACCACATGTGGGGATGCTTGGGGAATGCCCCCAAAAGTTGTGAAGGGAGTCCCTCTCCACATATCAGGACTCCTTGGGGGGGAGGGGGTCATCTGGCAGGTAACCGAGCTTACAAAGGTAAGTATAGTACACAATTTTAATGGGTTGATGGTGCATGCTTTACTTGTTTGTGTATGTGTGCTTTGTCACTGATGTCCCCATCTTCATTTCTCCACAGAATTTCAATGGATATCCAGGATGGATAGTCCTAGACAAGAGGGACCAACCCGATGGAGAAATCTTGGTTGTGGTGGCTCAGAGGATCCTGGATGTGGGCACTCATCTTCCCATCAGACTTCCTTATCAGACATCCTGTCCTGGAGGGTGGGCAGCCATGATGTCCACTATAAAGATGATGACAGGGAGTTGTGGTCCCAGGAAGAGCCATAAAAGGTATTTGCGTGGTGGGGGCACTGTGTATCAGCTGTATACAGCTGAAGGCTTGCATGTGCAGCCATCTCATGATTGGCATCTGTGTTCTTACTTCAGTGCTATTGTGGACTGTTTAGAAGGATGGTGCTGGTGGAGTCAGTACACCCCATCACCCCCAAGGGATCCAGAAAAGATTCTCAGGAGGAAGAGGAGGAGGAGGAGGAGGAGGACTAGGACACCTTTGTCCAGTGGTATTTTTTACATCCATTGATGGGACACCTTTATTTTGTTTTATATAAATATATATATAAATATTTATATACTTTACTAAATTTGCCTCATTTTTATTCTAGCAAGTGATGACATGCCACCTGCCAGGTCTCTGATAAACTGTTACCATCACATAGTGTTTACAAGGACACCCCTCTCCTAAACAGAGAATATGACAGAGTATTTACAAGTGCCCCCTCTCCTAAACTGAGAATGTGAGAGTGTTTCCAAGGGACCCCTCTCCTAAACTGAGAATGTGAGAGTGTTCCCAAGGGACCACTCTCCTAAACTGAGAATATGACAGAGCGTTTGCCAGGGAACTCTCTCATAAACTGAGAATGTCACATTGTGTTTCCAAGTGCCTCCTCTCCTAAACTGAGAATATGACAGTGTTTACCAAGGAACTCTCTCATAAACTGAGAATGTCACATTGTGTTTCCAAGTGTCCCCTCTCCTAATCTAAGAATGTGATGGAGTGTTTGCAAAGGCACCCTCTCCTAAACTCAGAATGTGGTGACATAGTGTTTCCCAAGGGCCCTTTCTCCTAAGCTGAGAATGGGACAGAATGTTTACGAGGGCATCCTCTCCTAAACTGAGAATGTGACAGAAAGTTTACATTGGCACTCTCTCTTAAACTCAGACTGTTGTGACATTGTTTCCAAGGGCCCCTTCTCTTAAACTGAGAATGAGCAGAATGTTTACGAGGGCACCCTCTCTTAAACTGATAATGTGACAGAGTGTTTACAAGGGCACCCTTTCCTAAACTCAGACTGTGACATAGTGTTTCCAGAGGGCCCCTTTCCTCAAGTGGGAGCCTAAAAGGTTGAGAGGTAGAGTATGCACCTCTCCTCAGTTTGAAGCTGTATCACCTGGCCTGCTGACTCATTAATATTCAGATGGGAATGGCACAGATTGTTTGCAAAGGACACCACAGCATCCCTCAGGGATTCTGCAGCATTACAAAGTGTATATTTATTTATTTATTGAATTTTGATGACCGGGTAGGCCCACTGGGCCCCGGAGGTCCCTTTTTCAGGGGTGACCCGGGAGTTACAGGACAAAAACATGGTAAACAGTAGTACAGATACAAGTTTTTGGCATGTGACATTCTTACATGGATATATAGCAGTGACGTCTTTCATAGCAGGTTACATTAAATTATTAAAGTGCTCAATGTAGGGGAGCCATAGATTTAACTGAGTCTCTAATTACCCTCCTTTGAGAATTCCAGGGAGGGAGAGACCACTGAAGTGTTAGTGCAGCCAGTTCAGGTGCTAGTGATGTAAGTGATGTAAGTGCACAGGCCAGCGGGTAGTGAGGGATTGTCAGGTACCATAGCATTGGCATTTACTCATGGCAAGCATATGAGTCTTGAGTCTTGTACGGAAACACATTAATGATGTAGCTTCCCAAACCTCCGAAGGAAGGTTGTTCCAAAGGGAAGGGGCATCATGAGAAAAGGACATATACCCTGCCTTGGTCCTCACCTTAGGGACCTCTAGTAGAGTTTGGCCTGAGGTCCGTAGGTTCCGCAGATTTTGCTTAATAGTAAGGAGTCCTTCAAGACTTGGGGGAGGCATGGAGTCAATTAGCTTATATGCTAGGCAGAGTACTGGGCACCTGAGATGGGCTTCAAATGATGGCCAACTGAGTTGTGATAATGACTCGCAATGGTGGGAGGTGAGTGGGATAGCGTGGCAAAATGGACCACCTTATTGTACAAAATCTGTAACTTGCTGAACTCCAGCTTGGCCACTCCCTGAAGTACTGGGGCCACGTAGGTGAGTGTTGGGAGTAGGACACTCAAGGCAATGGCAGTCCTGGCTTCAGGGACCAGCTGATCCTTTAGCCAATAGAGTGTTCCGAGTTTGCCATGGATGACTTTTGTGACTTGATCGACATGTTGCTATATTAGAGTGTTTATTGCCCTAGATCACATATTACTTGCTGTGCCTCTGAACTGCTGTCCCCAGATCATGCTCAAGTGTTCCACATATGTAGTCTAAATACTGAATAGTGATATCTGCAGGCCACTGCAGTAACTTCCGTGCCTGAAAAATTCTGATATCAGAACAAAATAAAAAAGACTGACAATGCCAGTCTGATGCATGGAGTCATGGTGCAAAATCTTTGAAAATGATGATGGCTACCACTGCAGTCATAAAGGGAAAGTCTTCGGGATGAACTGGCTGAATTGGGAATTGACCCTCATGTCTACTGCTGATTACAAATGATCACGAAAATATGTGGGCATGGAAATGAGTGGGCATTAATAATAAACTATCATCAATTATTCACTGTAATCAGAGAGTAAGATGGTTATATTTTAGCTCCTATGGTATTAATTATTTTATTACTGAACTTGAAGATAAAAGCTTTTATTCCTCAAAGATGGATGAGAGTACAATATTTCTCCTTCTGTATGCTGACAGTTTTGTTCTTTTTTTTTCTCAACGAAAAAATAGGCTGCACTGAAACCTATATACTTTATCCCCTGGCATCAAAGTAGGAAATGCTGATCACTATTGAAAAATCAAGAATAATGGTGAAGGTCCTTCTAGAGGATTTTATTTTCTGTGCAATCAATGGGTGGAACTTATAAAAGTTTATATTTATCTGGATGTCAAGTTTTGTGAAAAACAATAACTGGTCGAAAAACATTCAAGCAGTATGAGATGAGTTAATGCTATTTGTTCAGCTAAGGGTATACTTAGATTTATTAGGGCTTATAAAAGGAATAACACTGCCAAGATTCAAATGTTTTTTCATACCAAAACTAATGCTGAGATTGTGTATACTACTGAATTGTGGGGTCTGTCTGACTGCAAACACTTGGAGAAGGTCCACAATTATTTTTTACATGTGTCTTGATAGTGTCTAATGGTACCCCTACTTTGTTTTCTTGAATACAGAAATAGCCATCTTGCCACTTGCAGTATGAGCTAGGATTAAATTATTTGAGAAGGTTATTATATATGTTGAATGAAAGACTTTCTAAGTTATGTTATCTGGAAGCTGAGGGAATTAGCAAACATGCTAGGTTCAATAATAATAATAATAAATAGTATTTGCTCAGCACCTTACATGAATTTCAGGAAGACAGTATGAATGTAATAAAGTATGAAAAAATAATAGGGAAACTGAGCAGTTTAAAAACATTTCCAGTCTGGGTTTAAAGGTTTGTATATCTGGGGAGATATGTAGATCCAGCCATATCTCTTAACTGTCCCTGATTTTCAGGGGTGTTTTTAATTGCTTCAACATTTTCCTCTGTCCCTCTTAAACTTTGTGTTTCTGTGACTGAATAGTAGGGAATGTAAGCACAAAATAATGTCAAGTATTAGATTTACAGACTTCTTACTCTTTAGAAAGTGCATTTTACACTATAGCACCCATTTTCAAATGGTTTGCATGGCACAAACCGGGGTTGTGCTGCACAAACCAGGAACAGCACCAGCCATTGGGGCTGTGGCCATATTCAAAGGCCACCTATGAGTGGTGAAACCACCGACAGCGTCGTGGTGCACAATATCATGCTGTGCATATGCAAGTGAGAGCGCCCCCATGCAAATGCAGTGCAGCATGATATTGAAAAGGTTTTAGAAGTGCTTCATGGCTGCAAGTGTGGCACAGTTTAATGTTTCTGAAACCCAGTCCTTAACAGTGCAGAGAGGGGGCAGGTGACCCACACACCCTACACATGCTGTGAAGAGCTGGGTACCCTGGTGGTCCAGTGGTCCATTCCTAGCCATAATCCCTGTCCTCATTCATAAAATATTTATCCCTGGTGATCCAGCAGTCCCTCCCAAGCCCCAGTCCCTTTTGGCACACAACAAGAAACATCCCTGGTAGTCTAGCATCCCTCCCAGCCCTGATCCACCTCCTTCATATCGTAAAATATCCCTGGTAGTAAGTAGTAGTAAAAGCTTTATTTTTAGACAGGATTTGGATGACAAAAGTATACACCATTAGGACAAGTCCTATTTACAAGGTGTTCCTGTATTCAATACAAAATTTTAAAAGCTGCAACATTTAAACATAAAACATATAAACAATGCTGTACAATAAAAGACATAGTAGTATGTAAATGGTAGTCTAGCGATCCCCCTGAGCCTTGATCCCATCCCTCATACACAACTACTAGTATCCCTGGTAGTCAGGCAGTGCCCCCCAAGCCCCAGTCTCCACACAGTTAAAAAAAGCAACATCCCTGGTGGTACAGCAGTCTCTCTCCAGCCCTGATTCCATCCATTGTGAGATAGAAAAGGATTCAATGGTGGTCCAGCGTTCCCCCCAAACACTGACCTGCCCTATCAGACAGCCCTTTCCCCTGGTGGTCTAGTGGTCCACCCACCCCTCACCCCAGCAGGTGGTGTCCCACCACCCCACTCCCCCTTGACCTAACACCAAGAGCTGGCAACCGGCACAGCCCTCTGCTCACCTCCACAGCTAGCCACAGACTGAGCTCTCCTGGCACATGTACTGTACAATATCAGTCTGTGGCCAGCCAAGAAGGTGAGCAGTGGACTTTGCCGGTCACTGGCTCCTGGTGTTGGGTCAGAGGGGGGAGCCGGGTGGTGGGACACTACTTTCCAGGGTGGGGGGACTTGTCTGATAGGGCAGGTCAGGGTTTGGGGGGATGCTGGACCACCATTGAATTCTTTTCTGTTTCACAATGGACAGGGATCGGGGATGGGAAGGGACTGCTGGTCCACCAGAGATGTTGCCTTTTTTACCTATGTGGGGACTGGGGCTGGGGAGGCACTGCTTGACTATCAGGGATACTGGTAGTTGTGTATGAGGGAAGGGATGGGGGCTCAGGCCTGGGGACCACTAGACTACTAGGGATGTTTTACTGTATAACAGAGGTGATTGGGGCTCGGGGAGGGTGTTAGACTACCATGGATGGTTTTTGTTGCATGCCAGAGGGGATTGGGGCTTGGGAGGGACTGCTGGACCACAAGGGATAACTGTTTTGAACAGGGACAGGGATCAGAGCTAGAGAGGGACCACTGGATCACCAGGGATTTTCATTTTCCTTATATGGTTGTGGATTGGGGCTGCGGAGGGGGGGACCTTTCCTGGTGCACTAGTCAGTCACAGTAGCATGCATATGAGCCCATAATGGGCATGCAAATGGCCCGCTAGTGCTGTGCATGCCCAAAGGGCTCATTCACATGTTTGGGTTGAATATCAATTATAGGGGTCACAGTGCTAGCCATTGTGTGCTCTGCTTTACCCTTATGGGTGGTCTTCTGCCCGGCACCCTGGTAGCGCAGCACAAAGCATGGTGATCACCAACTGTGAGCCACACTACCATGGGCCAATATTCAAATGGATAGCACATTCAGTTTGGATCATGCTGTCCATTTGAATACAGCACCAGAGCCGGACAGCTCTGTTTTTTTTGTGCGGCACCCCCGTGTGCATGTGCTGCTGGATAGCTTTGAATATGGGGCCCTATGTCCCTTATTCTACCAGCTACCTGAGTGGATATCACAAATTTTTAAGATGCATCCCTTATGTTGATCTTTTGTCCCTGATTGTTTAAATCTTGTCCCTGATTTATGAGGCAGGAGGTTGAGAGGTATGGATCCAGTGTGTATCATAAACCAAAAAAGGTCCAGTCAGTGTAGGTAGTTAGACAGGCTTTTGAGATCGTAAGAAGGTTGTTTCAAGAAAAACTGAGTTGTTGAGTAGAGGGTGGGTTGGAGAGCAGGTCATATGGTAGGTTGGAGTGAGACCACTGCAACATTTCTGGACTATCAAAAGAATCTTAAAGGCAATACATTCTGCAGTGGCAGCCAGAGCAGTTCAGGAGGAGTTATATTACCCATTTTTTCAGACCAGATGATAATCTTGCCGCACCATTCTAAACATGTTTCAAGCATTAAATATTGTTGGAGGGAAGACCAGTCAAGAGCAAATGACACTAGTCAACATGTGGCAGAATAAATGAGTAGACTGAAGTTACAGTAACATTACAGTGTAGCTGAGATAATAGTATGCCTTTGAAATGTTTCATAAATGAAAAAAAAAACTTACTGGATTTGTATAACTGAGCTGGTCTTTTCCAGGTCCATGGGGTGCTGAATTACCTATCTGATGGAGTAAAGAGCCTCACAGTCTCCTCCTCCAATGGCTGATACCTTGAAAGACTCCTCCCTCAGCAAACTCCTCAGCAGCCTCTGCCTCAGCCTCATCAATTACGTCACAACTTGTTTTAGCTCACAAGGGGGACACTTATATGCTGTGTGCCTCCCTGTCCCCACTTTTCCTCCACGAAGTGGAAGTAACATCAGCATCCTCTCAAGTTTCCCAAATGTCTTAAATGGCACAGATTTTAACTTTCCACACTGTTTGCATCTGAGTTTCTGTGCAAACAAAGCTCTTAGGAGAATTGTGACAACAAATGCCTAGGTTTCGGTAATGTTGTCTCCCTACTGGTTGGCCTGCAGTTCCTTCCCCCTCCTGGCAGACATATGGGTCTTTGTTTCCTAATACCTCCAAGAGACAAATATTATTTGGCTGGAAAAAAGAGAGAGAATGAGAAGTTAAGTGTGCGTGTGAGTGTGTGTGAGAGAGAGAGAGAGAGAGAGAGATGATCAGAGATTTTATTTAAAACTCCACACTTTATTCCAGCTCCTTAGAAAGTATTCTCTGTCTATATAGGTGTAGGCCTCAACACATTGACTTGTCTGGTATACTGTACATGTGTCTTTCATGCATGTATGTGCAAAGCCCAATTGCATTCATATTGATTGATTGATTGATTGATTGATTGATTGATTGACTGATATATTAATTTATTTCAAAAGTGTTACTAGGAAAGACATACTGAGCTGGTAACAGACCATTTTCAGATGCATTATGGAGGGAGTGTGGGGGGTAGTGGTAAGGTAGATAATACAGTACCATACAAGAGAAAAAGTACATTAACAGTTGTCCATCAACAATTTAGAGTGTTTTAATGTGATTACTGATTATGCATCCTGCAAACAGATTGGGTGTGTAATTTTGCAACCTATCTCACAATGTATCACTGTTACGTGGTGCATAATTGATATATACAGTATTATAAATGGGACCCAGATTGTGCGTTTGATTTTGTAGCTTTTGATGTATACAAGTAAGCCCAATTTAGAAAGCAGCACAACATAAAGTAGTCCTAATCAGACTGACTCAGCCTATCCTAGCACTCCTCATGAGAGGGCAATGGTTTAGTCTAAGCTGACAGTGCATTCAGTTTGGTCTGTTTTTAGTAATGTATTAGTAGAGCAGCACTTACTGACCTCATGATGTATTTGAAATTGAAATACATTAACAACATATAGCTCCTTGGTCACCTGTGTATCCGGCAGGTATTTTAAATGATAATGAAGTATTGTCACGTGTTAAACCTTTACAGTACATCTTCACCATAAATGTGGTTCTCCTTAAATGAGAAACCTAGCTCTTCTCAAGCTCCATCCTATTTTGTTTTTCAACGTTGTCATTTCTAAAAAAAAACAAAAAAAAAACAAGAAAATACATATTTCTGCAAAAAAACATAAATTGCAGTCACACAAGCCAAGTTGTACTCTGAACATTAAGTCATCAAACCAGCAAGTGGTCTGGAAGTTATGTCTATGCCAGCATGTCTTGCAGTGAGCTGCTTCCAAGACTGATGAAGCAATTTATTAAATATATTTATTTATAAGAAGAGTTGATCCTAATGGCTCCAGATGGAAGAATTCTTATGATACTTTCTGGAATTGGCCTTTTGCCCATTGTGTAAACTCATCTAGCCACTCCAGCTTTTATGGCTCGCATTCTCTAAACATATGCAAAACGCCTCTAAATTCTGCTGCCAGGCACAGTTGTTACCATAGTAGCAATGGAATATTAAACTCAGCATTTAATGGAAATCCTAGCCCTGCATCATTGTAAAGTAAACAGATGTCACTTTAATTAATTTGAAAGTTGGTTTGGCTACTGTATTGAACATTCCTTCACTCAAGTATCATGACTCTCCCACGTGTCTTCCTCGCCATAATCAAACAATAACAAAAAACTTCAGGGCCAATAACCTAGAATCAGCTATCAGATATCAGACTTCAGTTGTCAGGAGGAGTCAGTTGACCATGAAGTACAGTATTAAGCAGTCCAACCTTAGTCATCTTTGATTTGTTGTCAGTTATACTACATGCAGCATGTTTCCTTCTATCAGAATCCAGAATTCCATGCAATTTGTCCCATTACAAACTGACAACAGTCACTTTATTTTCACTGTTGGCATGACATCAGTTTTTGCCAATCAGAATTGTTTATTTCAATTGTCAGGGAGCATTCCCTTGATCCATAGTAAAAAAGATGAGGGTTGCTAATGCTAACAGTACCAACATTCTGAAATGTATCATTCTGTTGGCACAGACCATGATAAGGGGTTCTCTAATTTTCTGAAAAGATAACAACTCAATTTTAAATTCAAGCTCCATTGTTCAAATGGAATTAATATGACTATATGTACAGTTAGTGTGCCTCTTATGGTTAGTATAAATCATTAGCTGTACAACAACCCGTCACTATTCAGGAATGATGTTCAAATGAAGCTCTCATGATCGTATGAGTGCTTCTTGCACTGAGCCTAAGATTTCTGAAGCAGAACAATTTTTCCTGCTATTTCATACACAAAAACCAAGATCACATCAAAACACTAACAACATAGTCTCTAATAAACCTCCCTTAAACCTCCATGCTACCAAAATAAGCAGTTTCATGAAACATTGATGGGTCAACACTGGGTGGTAGCCATGGAAACTATTATGTTGAGACCTTTGCACAATAGCTAAATACCCAGAATCCATAGCAACGAGTCCGTAAATAGTACCACAACTTAACAAAGGGGACATGCAAAAATTAAACACATCCAAATTTATTATTCAATATAAAATGCTTAAACAAAAAGAAATGATTTATAATAAGTGTATAGGGACAATCAGGATGTCTTGTATGACTCTAACAGTGTCTCTTCTTGCTGACAGCATCATCTTACTTTGCAGTCTAGTAAAACTCATAGCAGTAACTACAATAAAAATGCTGTAAAGAACATCTTACTTACTACGTCTCATCTAAAAGAAAAAAGGAACAATTGATGACATGGCTGCTGAAGTTATGATAATATGAAAATGTCAGGACTGAGTTATTTGAAATTGCATTTGCAGAAGACTATTACCTAGGGATGGCACCAAAGTCAGCCCAAGATCCAACTACCCCTGAACTATGGTGACTCAGGTTAATTCTTTATGGCTAAATCAGTTTTCTATATTTATTTATTGAGATCGTAGATTAACTCCTTTGAGCAAAAAGCTCTTTCATAGGTTTCACGTCAAGTATGACGCAAACAAGAATACAGACATGTTCCACAGATACCGATACAGCAAGAAACAATTGAAAACTGTCTCTAGGCATAATTTCTAACAATAGTTACACAATCTAAGCACGTACAGGGTGCAGAGTCAAAACAAAGGCTAATGTTTTACTAGGTAACGGTAACATAACATGAGGATGCTTGTTTAAAAAGGAGAATTGTACAACTAACAACATAGGCAGGTAATTGTATTGTACTTGAGTCAAAGAAAGAAGGAAGGTCTACTACCAGTAGAGAGGGACAGGGGAGGGAGGAGGAAAGTGCAGGGAGGGAGAAGGCAACCAGAGGTGGGGGTAGGATGGGGATAGATAGGAGGGAAAGGGAAGAATAGCTATGTAATCAAAGTGGAATAAAGGGGAGGAGGGGGGAAGGAGGGGTGGAGGAGAGTAGGGAGGAAGAGGTGGTGTAGGTAGTGGGGTGATGACGAAGATGTAATTAAGGTGGTAGGGATGAAAGAGGTATAGAATGATGGAGGGCCAAAAAAAGGAAGAGGAGGTGGAGGAAAAATAAATAATTTAGGCAGGGGTAGAAAGCCCATGAAAGTGTAAACTTCAATCAATCAATCAACATCTTTATTTAACCAGGTGAACACCATTGAGCAAAGCTCATTTTCAAGATGGACCTGGGGTCCTTATCACATAAAGGGTTTACATTCACAAGCAGAGCATACAAGTGAGTTAAATATACAACAATTACAGCATTACCATGACACAGGGTTACAAGGAGGATGTGGCAATGTGCAAAAGAACATAAGAGTGTCAAATGTCAAGACAACAGGACCTATTTAAATTATGCAAGATATTCAAAATATGCAAGAACTTATCTGGATCTATAAGTGTTAGATAAGGAGAGCAAATGGAGGAAGCTTTCAGTAGGGGGAGAGAGTTAACAGAGTGGAATTAAATCAGGGCAAGAGTACCTAAGAAAAGGCTAGTGCTATGGATATGGCTAAATTCAGGGGGAACGTACTCTAAAATTAAGTTAAGGTAAGATTCATGGGAAACAGTTACAGGCATCCTTAAAGGAACAGTCATAAAATGACCTGAAAGCTGCTAGTTTGATAGGGTGAGGCAGTTTTAAAGTCTTTTGTAGATTATTCCAAAGTACGGGTAGAGCATAGCTTAAGGAAGACCTACCAAAGTGTGACGAGATCTTATGTACAGTGAGAGAAATATACGAGGCACTCCACAGGGTGTACCTGCCTACCGTACACCTACCGTACACATATACAACAATTACAGCATTACCATGACACAGGGTTACAAGGAGGACGTGGCAATGTGCAAAAGAACATAAGAGTGTCAAATGTCAAGACAACAGGACCTATTTAAACTTGACTGGGAGGCCAAGAAATGTACATGAAGCATAACATTTTACTAATCAATACAGATCACAGAGATTGCAAATGGTAGGAGCAAGATAAAAGCAAATTAGCAGTAGCAGTCACAGGTTGTCAGTGAGATGAGATGCCGATGGAGTTTTTTCTTAAAGGAGCCCAGCAAAGTAGCATTGGTTATGTCAGGAGGCAAGGAGTTGTACCACTGTGGAGCTCTGTATGCGAATGCACGTTGTCCAAAGGTGGTGCGGCACCATGGAATTCTGAAAGCCTGTTTGCCAGAGCTTCTGGTACTGCATGGGTTACATGCAGGGGAAATAAGGGCCATTACACCAGGGGGCAGCAGACCCAAGGTGACTTTTTTGCAAGCAGGCATGGTTGGTATTTGAGCCTGCTGTCAAATTGTAACCAGGCTAACCTGGGCATAAAGATCGCAGGTGTGTGTCAAGCATGCAGCACCAGTAAGAAGGTAGCATGCTTTATTTCAGGCCATTTTAATACATCAGAGGGCAGTGCCTGTAGCTACACCATAAAAGACAACCCCATAGCCCACAAGAGAGACCACAGAACTGTGGATGGCTGTGTTCAGTGCTTCTGGAGTGAGATTATGTTTGTTCCTGTATAGAACTCCTAAATGATGGTTAATAACTTTGGCTGTTTGGTCGATTTGCTGGGTGAAAGACAGGGTAGAGTCAATAGCTATACCCAGGTTCTTGAAATGGTGAACCAGTTCAAGAGGGGAGCCAGTGTCATTAATGATGGTAAGTGGGAAGGTTTTGTGTCTGCTTTGGGAGGTTGAAAACAACATTGTCTTAGTCTTATTATAATTAAGGATGAGCTTATTATCCCAAAACCACTTCTCTGTAGATGTAAAGGATTGCTTAAGTTGATCCTGGAGAAGGTGAGGGTACATGTTGCTGGTAAAAAGTACATCGTCATGAGCATATAGAAGTATATGGTTACAACTAGCTCCCAGTAATGAATTAGGGAATATGCTAAAAGCAATGGACCCAAGATAGATCCTTGCGGGACTCCAAAGCGTATAGGCCTACTATTGGACAGGGCATTACAAATTTTTACCTGCTGCATTTGGCTGCTTAAGTAGCTGAAGAACCAGCTTGTAGTGTCAGAGGAAAGACCAAAGGAGGAGAGTTGCCTGATGAGGAAATCATGGTTGACAGTGTCAAAGGCCTTGGTAAGGTCTATGAATGTTGCCCCTACCAAGATCCCTTGTTCCAGAGAGTTACTGATAAAGCCTGTAAACACCAGGAGCACAGTGATGGTACTAAGCCCACACCTGAACCCATGCTATTGGGGACATTGGAGTTGGTAGTTATCCAGATACTCTACGAGTTGATCAGCCACGATGCACTCCAGTGCCTTAGAGATCAGGGGGAAGAATAGAGATCGGGTGGTAATTTCCCTACAGTGCTCGGTTGCCACTCTTGTGCACTGGGGTGACCACTGCTGATTTCCAAATATATAGAAATTGTGACTGAGAGTGTGACAGGTTGATTATTTTGGTAAGAGGAGTGAGGATTTTCTCAAGTGTAAGGGCAACAAACTTTAAGTCCAAGGAGTCCCCACTGAATCTAGCTTTCCCCAGTACTTTCTTAAGATAACGTCTGGCTTCAATTATAGACACTGCTTTGAAGTAAAATCATGGATGGTCTTGGGGTGAGTTCTGAACTGCAGTGTTCATACCTAAGGGGGTAATCATGAAGTAGTCAGGGGCAAGAACATTGCTAAGGTCTGTAATTGCTTTGTTGAAAGTGTTTATGATGGCTTTTGGGTCCACGGTAGGGGTGATATCTATGTTCAGCATGTTCAGGGTAGTTTGGGGGTTTTTACCAGTGATGTCTTGGATGTTCTTCCAGAACATCCTGCTATTGTTCCAGGAGGTGGAAAGGGCTTCTTTGAAATACTGGCTTTTAGCAGAATGGATAGCATGGGTACACTCATTCCTCACTGCGTTGTACCTCTGTAGGTTAACTTGTTTCCCCAGCACTCGAGAGATGTGCCAGAGGTGATCCTTGTGTTTTAGTTGATCAAGAAGAGTAGAAGTGATCAAGGTAATTATGGATTCCCTTGATTTTTGTAGTTTTGAAGGGGGCATGCTTAACGCAGGTGGCATTAAATAGGTCAATGAAGAGTTACAATGCAGTGTCGACGTTGCTGGCTGTATATACATTAGACCAATCGGTCATCCGCAGGTCAACTTTCAGCAGCTCGAGGTGTCCTGGAATGAGGACCTGGCTAGTGACAGTTCAGGGAGGGGGCTTGCAGTAGTTATTGGACCAGTAAAACTTGACAGGAGCATGATCACTAATACAGTGGGTAGGACAAAGATGCCCTTGATATTATCTGGTTGGTTAGGTAGCATCCAGTCCAGTAAGGTATATAATTGAAGGTGCACTTTCCAGCAATCACAGACGTGCCAATGACAGGCATCTCTCTGAAACCCCTAACAACTAATTTATCTCAATACCATCTGCAACAAGATAATACCGAAGGTGAATGCCAACTTTATGTGGAAACAACAGAACACAGAAGCAATATGGATGTGCATGATAACCAGCATTGAAAGCTGTCGCAAGAAACCCAAGAAGTATGCTACAGTATTCTATAGGTTTGATAAGAAATTCCCAAGAAGAAGGTCTTAATTTTATTACTAGAGATTAGTGGAAGAGAGTGTAATTCTTACCATGTAAGCAACATAGCTAATGCATCCATAACTCAAAGGGTCTAATGTTCCTTAATCTAAATGTATATTTTTTATTCTGTTTTGCTAACCTTCCTCTTCTGTCAAATTATTCTGTTGTTGGACCGATATTACCTACATGCCACAATCAAACGCCTTACTTAATGGACTGGATATTCAAACTATGCCAGGCAGGGACGCAAGCCCGGGTGCAGCGCACCTGGGCTGCGCCAGGGCATGGACCAGGTGATATTCAATGGTGCTGTGAATATCAGGATGTGCCATTGAATATGGCACTGATGGCGCATGCACTGCACATAGCATAGGGGCACTGCGCCAGTGCAAGTGGCAGAACAGGAGCAGGGGGATGTGCCAGTACAAGTGCAGTTGTGCTAGGTGCATCAACCATGACATTCAGCACTGGGCATGCAAATGAGGCCATTATGCATGCAAGGTGCAAATGGGGTCATTTGCATGTCATTATGGCTCCATTTGTATGTAGTGCACCAATCCCTGATGACTTGCACCTGGCGCTCTGGCAAGCTGCAGCCATCGAGGACTGACACCCTGTGATCCCATGGCAGTTCCCCCACTCCCATATGCCCGATCATGGGCAGAAGTATTGATAAAACCCTGGTGGTCCAGTGGATACCCCCCCATCACCTGATCACAGGCAGTAGAAATTAAAACTCCCTGGCGGTCCAGTGGAACCCACCACAATCGCAGGCATAGTAATAATAAATCACCTGGTGGTCCAGTGGTGCCCCCTCCCCACCCACCCACTGGGGTCCCCCACCACCCAGCACCCCCCCGTCATTGGCGGGTGGCAGCACTCCGCCCACATGCCGCCCTGCCAAATGACAGTGTACAGTATGGTCTGTATGCCTGTTGGACCACTGCATGGACCAATAGGCATGCAGACCATACTGTACTACACAGGCCTGTTATGTGAATGCCCACCAATGACAGGAGGGGTGCTGGGTGGTGGGGAACCTCAGTGGATGGGTGGGGAGGGGGGCACCATTGGACCACCAGGTGATTTATTATTACATATGCCCATGATTGGAGGGTGGGGGGGTTCCACTGGACCACCAGGAAGTTTTCAATTCTACTGCCTGCGATCGGGCAATGGAAGGGTATCCACTGGACCACCAGGGAATATGATGTTACAGGTGCCCATGATCGGGCAATGGGGCAGGGGGACACAACACTCCTAGGGCAGGGGGCTTGTGGTCAGAGTTCTGGGTGGGTGAGTGGCCACCCACGACTGGCGGCTGCCGTATTGTGCCCTGCAATATGGCAGCTCACCTGTGGGTGGCCTGGATTTGTTCCTAGTTTTCCCAGGCACATCTTTGTGTCCCCCTGAATGGCGCAAGGTGGGGTTGTGTCAACATATATGCCGCATATCCCGGGCTGAATATCGGGATGTGCCGCATATGCATGGGCACACCCCCCGCACTTGTGCCACATACATTATCAATGCGCCGCGGTGCATCAGGAGTTGCATATCGCAACTTGCCCCTTTGAATATTGCACCAGGGCACATTCATGGGTTATGCATGGTGCATCCCTGTTGTGCCTTGTGCAACCCCTTTGAATATCCAGGCCCATGTGTTTAAAGTTGTATTGCATCTGTAATGTGCCTTGATCTAAATATTTTATTTTCTGACCTTTCCTCATTTGCTGGCTTTAGCTTTCATTGGATCAGCAATGTGTCTGTGTACTTTATTGATTTATGGCAATTAAGGTGACTATAACAGCTCTGGGCAGCTACCCACCTACTCCAGGCATTACTTTTTCATGCTATACATGGCCTAGGGGACTTTCTGTCTCTGAAACCATTGTATTCTGTTACTATTATGATACTGTAATAATATACCTATATTAGGAATTGCCTAGTTAACTGCTATAATAACCTGATGCCCCTTGCTAAAATATGTTGGTTGCTGCTGCTGTTCTGCTTTTCCTTTGCCCAGATTCCAGCTCCCCATCTCTCACTGCACATACAGAGAGTAGTCCAACCTCAGGAAATGCAGTACAGCTTACTTCAGTTATTACCATATTGCCCTGTAATCCCATTTTCCTCACTATTTTAGGCTCTTTCGCCACTACCACCCAGAAATCCATAAAGTTTCCAAAACAGTTCAAGCAGGTAACGTTACAGTGTATTTACATTACCTGTGAACCATTTTGGAAACCATTACAGTCTGTCCACACACCCGGCAAAATGTGACCATGATGGTCAGCTCCCTATCCCACAATGCAGTTCGAGCTGCACTGAGGACAATGCTGGAGCTACACGCTCATGCGTCTACACTGCCACTGGTAATATTACAGCAGTGAAACCATTTTCTGAGCCATTGTTGAAACCACCTCATAAGTGGTTTCTGTAATGATTCAGAAAATGCCTGCTGTAACGTTACCAGTGTGGATGCAAACCGTTTTGGTAACGGTCTTGAGCCCACTTTAGCCCTCTGTAATGTTACAGAGGCAGTAGCGTGGATAGGCTTTAGTTCTTCAGCACCAACTAACCTTTGATACGTCAATCCACTACAGATGTTCCAATGTAATTTTAGATTGAATATTGCATGGGTTTAGGCTGAACGAGGTCTGCATTCTCCTATTTAGCACTGTAAATGTTTCTTCAGTGTGGGGCCCATCAAACATGTCTTTCTTTATCTTCTCCTAATTTGTGGCAACATTGAGAGGAACCCTGGTCCTAATTTACCCTCTCAAATATACTTTATGTTTCCCCATGTGACTTTACCATCCCTGATACATGAAAAGGTCTGACACTGTTCCATATTGCATCAAGAGTCTGGTACCTAAAATGGATAAGCTGAGAGCTTGGGTCACTGTCAAGAAGCCCAAAATCATTGCATTCTTGGAAACAGGGCTTAAAGGCGTTAGGAACTAAATTCATGTTTTATAGTGTCATTATTTATTATCCATACAGACATATTAGCCAAAATCACAGTGACAATGAACTTTGGCACCAGCCAAAAAATAGCCAGGCTTTCATCCCCCTTCCCCCTTCAGCAATCTGGATGGCACCCCGTTGGAAGTGGTCTCTGCATTCAAGTAACTAGGAGTTTGGCTCAACAGCAAGTTCAGTTTTTCCACCCACATAGATGTCATTCATGCCAAACTCCATCTGAAATTAGGCTGCCTTTTTTGCAAAAAAGACTGCCTCTCCCTCCATGTCCATAAGGAACTTGTAACCAAAATGGTTCTCCCAGTCTTTGATTATACAGGTATATTCTATGGCATCACCTCCTCCCTTGCCAGCTTGGATGCACTGGACAGTTCAATGCCCTCTGCTGCCTCACCACCAACTCTCCCCTCTGTACCCATCACTGCTCCCTCTAGTCTTCCCTCTCCATCCTCCCACTGTCATCTTGTTGCCAGGCCCACTGCACTGTCTTCATTGCCAAATACTGGTTTGAGTCCCTCCCCTCCTATCTATCTTCCTTGCTATCCCCTGTGCCCTGCTCTTCCTACTCACTTTGCTCCAGGGACTCCTGAACCTTTGCCATTCCCCATCCTCACTCCTCTGCTGGCCAAGCAGCATTTTCCTGTTGCACCCCTCCCTCTAGAATCTGCTCCTCTCCCCTTCCACCTCATTCCCAGCTTTTGGACTACACCCAAGGCAACTTCCCACACCACCTGTTCCTGCTTATCCCCTCCCTAACCCAGTATCCTCTCCCTTGACCCTGACCTGCTCTGTTCTCTGGATTTCTGCCCTTCCCCTTATTACCCCTAACCCTAACATGTACTAGGCACTTTGCTTCCTACTTGATTATTTACTGCTTACTGCTTTATACAATTACTGTATTATGTTAAGCCATTTTAGGGTACTACTGCTTCTGTATACACCCTTCATTCTTGTGTTTGCTATGCTGTTTCTGACTTGTAACTGTAACTGGTCTCCTTACAACCTCTTCCCAAGGTCGCACCTGGAAATGAGCCTTGGCTCATTATGCCTTTCCTGGTTATCAACTTTTAAATAAATAAATACATAGAAAGATAAATATTTCCATTGTCTTATTTAATAAAATCTCTACTTAAATTATACTGTTGGACATCTTTCTTGTCACGTTTTCCTTATATACAGTGTAGCTGGACTCCGATCATGATTGCTGTTTGAATTTTTTTAAATATTTTTGTTAGTGCATGCCAAGCTGCCTATTGTGACATCAGTCACTCTTCAAAATACCCTAATGACCTTGTTTGCAGCATGGTAGTGTCTGTAGTAGAAGAGTTTAATGAGGATGATGACAAATACTATGAAACGGTAGAGTATGATCAGCTGTACATTTACCATGGGCAAGGCTGAAAAGTTCAGCTAAATATGTGTGAGACTGCTCCTCAAAACAGTAGGCACTGACAAAATGAAAACCCCATTCAGACAGTCTTAGCAGAACTGGCAGCCAGTGTGAACTCAGAAGTGTAGCCAATGACAGATTGGTGAGTATCTGTGGAAATGTAATGTAATGTAATGTAATCTGTTTGATTATGTGGATTGTTTTTACTTTCAGTTCATCTCTACTGTTTATAATCACATGCTGTTTACATCTCATGTTTTTTTTGTTTCATCAGTTGAAAACGGGGGGAGGTTAGTCTGTATTCTGAAGTCAGTGGAAATAAGTGGCCCGATTCCAAGAAGCATGTCACAACTCATGGGCGTATGTAAGTTGTGACATGCACCATTACTCCAGGGACCCTATGCCCTATTCCAGGACAGGCAGAGTCCCCAGCACTGATGTCCTGCCACTTGCGGCAGCTGCAGGGTTGTGCCACAGGAATGATGCAACAGATCTGGGAGCCGCAAGCTGCAGACCATGAGGAACAGCTCCCCTGGAGCTCCCCCACCCTGAAACAAGCCCACAATCCCCTGGGGGCCATGGGGGGGTAGACAGTGCAGTATATGCATAAGGGGGGAACACCAAAAAACAGACCTGAGTGGCACCCAGACTTACGGGGGGACCAGCTCTGTGATGGGAGGGTCTGTGGGGCATGGCTGTGTGTGTTTTGTCATGCTGCAGGGGGGGCAACCATCATGTTTCCAGGATGGATGCCCCTTAGACCAGCTAATTGCTGTAAACCCAGTAGTAGTGCAGTGTCTCCTGGAATGGCAGAAGTGGGTTATGGCAGCCACCCTTTCAGAATAGGGTGGAGGTGCTGCCGTAACCCCCCCTTCCACCGTGCCATAGGGGCTGCAGCCGGCAGAAGGCCCCTTGGATGCAGGCCGCATCCTGGAATAGCTAATGGCATAACACATGTCCCAAAGTACAACTTGTGCCATTGAGTTTGGCGTAAGTCACCTTGCGACATGCGTAACCCGTTTTGGACTCGGGCCCAAAGTGTCAACATTCACTAGAATAGCATAATGCTATGTTTTGCTGAAGTGTTAACATAATCTCTCAGTTATACATACCATTATTGGTAATATTGTTGTGTTACAAGTCACTTAAGACAGATATTCAGTAGAATTCATGAATTTCAGCATGGTTATTCTATGTTGCTGAATCTTGCATACTGACACATTTGACAGATCACATCTCACAGCTGTCATTTTTGAGAGCTATTTCAGTAATTAAAATAGTATATTCACATTTCATTTAATATTGCCAGCAATTTATCTAATAATTTCATCTTACTTTAATCATTATAAATGATTTCCTGAACTATGAAATGCAAAAGAATATCTGTTTTCACGTCAGTTCATAACTACCTAGGTAACTGCATATTTTTTATGAAGTTAAACATACTTGTGTATGATGATTTAATTTGAGTTAACTTGGCATGTGTTTTTTATTACTGTTGTTTTATTGTTGCAATACCAGCTGATGATGACACATTCATAAATATAATCATTAGATACAGTTTAAAAATTGAACTTTCTAAAGTCTAAAAAAAGAGTAAATAATCTGATTAAATGTTCTCACCAATTGTATTGACCTACTCATATACCCTCACAGATTAAAACGAATGCTGTCCATGTTTATATATTTGCAGTGTCGTATTTCTTTTCAGACTTATCCATACTCATTCTCTCTCTCTCTCTATATATATATATATATGCATCTGACAAACTCGATACCGGAGCAGAGTGTCTCCTGTAGGATAATTTTGTGCTAAAGAAATTAAAACAGGCAAGGTCCTGAATCACTAGTGCTGGTTTATTAGTATTATAACATGATGTTGAACAACAGCTCTGAAGCACTGTCCATGTTTTGTTGTTTGACCTCATGTATACTAGTAATAAATCAGAACCAGTGATTCTGCACCTTGCATGTTTTTCATTTATTTAGCACAACATTACCCTAGAGCAGACACTGTGCCTTGGTATTCATGTTTTTGGTTGTAGTTCCTTTTCTTTTAGCACTTGTATTTTTGCCCTGGAGTGACAAACTCAATGCATTAGTCTGAAAATACGTATGGCGATGATAGCAGTATGTCCATATTAATTATCAGATGTATCATGTTCGGTCTGACACGATAACCAAATACAGAACATTGGATTATGTGTGCAGAAGGAGGCCTGTCAGTTGTGTTAAGAATATCTCTTATTACTTGTCATAATGAAAACAAATCCAGTTTAAACTTTCTCAGTTTCCAGGGTTTTAGACAGCTGTGATAGATGTGGTCACAGGACACATCACAACTGAATGCAGTTAAATATAAAATTACCAAATTCATCAATTTATCAATTTATCATTGACTTATTTTTATCAATGCTTTTCATATCATATCATGTTTTAAATACAGTAGATCTGTAGTATTTTGCATTTTTATATTTTTATTATTTTTTAAATAGTACACAAAAATGCCTACTGACTCTCATTTTCTAAACACAATAATGTCCTCCAGGGTGGGCAGCATGGTTATATTGGACCTTCAGGGAGCTATAAAGCACATATGCCTGCAGTGCCAGGCCTCATTATGTCCCTGTAAGGTCCTGTGTAGCCCAATACCACCCAAGCTAATGGGTACTATGGCTTATGTATAGGCAGGGACAAGATTGGCAAACTCCTTGGACCAAGCAGTCCTTATTTTACTCTGCATGTTAATTGATGTTGTAGTGGAGGATATTTGATGTAGTAAGGGTAAATATGACGCAAATAATGTTATGTGACATACAGCTACTGTAATAAGGTTGTGTGTAGTAAAACTTGTTGCAGATAAGCTTGACAGCAGCAGTCTATATATGTTGTTAGAGGTTTAAGTCAAAGAAGCAAGGTTTAAGTCAAAGAAGCATATTATATTATGCATGTAATGGAATAAGTGTCTCTGCAGCTGAAAGCAGTCCAGCGGGTCCCCACTGTCTGCCAGCTGCCTCCTCGCTGTACTGCCTGTCGATCACCAGACCAAAGCTTCACCCCTGACATGGGTGCCTCTGCTGCTGCAAGCAGATCAGAGGGTCCCCACTGTCCACCAGCTTCCTCCTCGCTGTACTGCCTGCCAATCACCAGACTGAAGGTACACTGCTGAAACTTCTGGTGTCTGCATGCCGATTGGCTGGAACCATCAGCTCTGCCTGCTGATTGGATGCTCCACTTCTTTAATTCTTTGCTACTCCTGTTCCTTTTGGACTCTAAGCTAATGTTATTTACTGATTCTGATACTGGTTAAGTTTCAACAAATTGTCCTGTGAATCCTAATTTAAATGTGAATCTAAGCCTGTTTACAGCAATTTTGCATTGCACGGGTCGTTTCAAGTGCAAGATCTTTAAGAGTGCAGGTTTTTAGGTTTTAAAGTATTACAGCTCTCTTTGTTTTAAGGTCCTGTGGTATTTTACCCTGGATCAGAAACTAAGATTAAAGTGATACAGCTTTTTGTGAACACTTCTCTGTTTAGAACAGGTTTCATTTGTGATACAGTTGTAAGCTATGCCCTGCAACTAATCCCATTTCTGTTTCACTTTCTCTCCTTCCAGCTTGAATTATTTTGCCCATCCCCCCTCCCCCACCCCAGCCTTTATTAAATACTCTCCTGCCCCTAAGCAATCTTCATCCTCCCCTCTCACTAATATTGCAACTCCCCTTAAAGATACAGAATGCAGTTACAGGGCCTAACACTTGTCAGTGTTAATCTTATAGTAGTGACTGTGTCTTTGTTTCTTGATCCAAAACTCCACTCCACCTTCTCTGCAGCTGTCATCTTATCATCTTATTGGTCTATAAGGAACAATTTTTATTCTCTGATGATACTAATTTCAAATACAAAAATTTTCTCTCCTGTGCTTTTCATTATGTTATATAGTAGAATGGGGTTTTCCTACTTATTATTCTTGCTTATTACTCTGCTATGCATCATAGATTCATGTGTTACTCCACGCCAATCTCCCTCAGTGTGGGTACATACAGTATCACCCTGGACTGCCATGAACCTCTTGACCCCTCAGACTCTTGCATTTTGGTGGTCTTGATACTTACAGTACCTTAAGACCTGCATTACAACCACCGTGGCGAGTTAGTACTGCAACTGCATGCACCATAGAGGATAGGATCCCGTGCCCCTCTGCAATGAACTCCCAGCATTCCCTGCCTTTTATGGCCAGGGACCTTTTCTACATATCGCTAGACCCACTAAGCAACTGCCTCAGGGTCCCCCAAAGCTTAATGTTAGCAGTACCAAGTGGGATAAACCCAAAGCACATAGACTACTCCTAGAAGCTACCAAGAAACTATTGCTGCTCCTATTGATATGCTCCGGAAATGTTTAGCTCAAACCTGGTCCCCCGGCAACTATTTTATTCCCTGCCGACCTGGCCAGTATCAAAGGCTTGAGCTTCATGCACATTAATGCATGTAGTCTCCTAAAAAAGTTTGCATCAGTACAAGCCTGGACTAGCCGTACTCTGCCAGATGTACTTGTGGTCACAGAGTGTTGGCTCTGACCAGGTACGTCCGATCGGGAGGTGAATATTCCATCATATTCCTTATTCAGAACTGATAGGCCTTCCAGAGGAGGAGGAGGAGGAGGAGGAGGAGGAGGAGGAGGAGGAGGAGGAGTTGCTATCTATGTCAAGAATTACATTTCTGCCTCTGTCATAGAGTTAACCTAAATCCCCAAGGAATTTGAAAGCCTGACCCCCAAAATCAAGCTCTCCTCTTCTATCTCATTCTGCATCCTAGGATGCTATAGGCCCCCCTCTGCGGGTCTACAGTTGTTAGATCATCTAACTAATTTGCTGGGATCCTTGCAGTCAGAGATTATTATATTAGGAGACCTTAATTTGACCTGGTCGTCCAGTGTCTCCTTACCTCTCAAAACTCTTTGTGACTCCTTTAGACTTTCACAACTCATCTCGGAGGTAACGCGTCTTAATTAGAAAGACCCAAACAATAGCTCCCTACTAAATCTTATTTTAGTAAACAAACCACATCTGTTTTTCCATGTCAGAGTGTTTTTCTCTGACCTTAGTGACCACTGCTTCATAGCGTATGTAAGATCCATCCCCAAAGTACTGTCCTCTTCCACATTCTTTCTCAGGAGAAAATGGCATAACCTGGATATTGGCGCATTTCTCTCTGACCTGCATGACTCCTTGAGATGGCAGGACTTCTACCTGACAAACTCAGTGCTTACGGCTTATGATATCTTTCAGGAGATTGTGCTAGGGGCACTAGATAGGCATGCACCCCTGGTCAAAACACGCTCTAAGAAAAAATCATGCCCATGGTTTATGGTGCAGTTAAAGGCCTCTCTACTGCACAAAGACTGGCTTTGGGAAAAAGCTTGGAGAGCAAAACTCCCTGCGGACTGGGCCTTGTTTAGAAAAGCTAGAAACCATTGTACTAGTTTGGTTAGAGAGGCAAATGCTAGTTATTTCCATAAAGAACTGGACTCTTCCACCAATACCTCAGCTAAGTTCTGGACAACTATCAAGGATATTGAAGGTCATGCTGCTCCGAACACCCTACCCACAAAAATCACTACTGGTGTTTCTGTGTTGTCTGACAAATATTCCATCCTTGACTCTTTTAATGACCATTTCACAATTGCAGGACTTGCATTCGATACCTCTCCTGCCAATACCCTCCGCTCACAACTCGGTTTAATGGACGCATCGGCTCCAGTCACAAATGGTGTTCTTCCTCCAGCCTACCACTCTAAAGGAAGTTGAGGATCTTCTCCTACAGCTGGACACCAGGAAGGGTGCTGGGTCTGACCTCTTAGACCCCTTCTTCTTGAAGCTGAGTCATTAAGTACTGGCAGTGCCTATCATGCATCTCTTTAACCTCTCCCTTTCACAAGATGTTATTACTCCCCTCTGGAAAACCACCCACATAATCCCTCTCTTCATGTCTGGAGACCCCTGTGACCTGAACAGCTATAGGCCAATCTCTTTACTCCCCACCATATCGAAATTACTGGAGAAAATAGTGAGCATACAGGTCAGAAACTACCTCGATATTGCTAACCTGTTAAACCCCCTGCAGTCTGGTTTTAGGCCACATCATAATACTATTGCAGGCCTTGCAAAAGTGATCAGTGACTGACAGTGTGCCCTGGATACTAAGAACTTTGTCTGTGCCATATTTCTGGATTTAAGCTAGGCATTTGATATTGCTGACCATTATCTACTCCTTCTCTCCCTCCAAAACATCGTCCTGGACTACCAATCCCTGAGATGGTTCTCAAACTATCTGACTGGGTGACAACAGCAAATTAAGGTGGAAGGGGAGCTGTCACCCCTGAAACCTCTTCTGAGGGGTGTACCACAAGGCACGATACTGGGTCCGTTGCTCTTTGCAATATACATAAACAGAACTGACGCTGACATCAAAGCTGCTAACAGTCGCCGTTTTGACAATTATGCAGTACTTTACATTGAAAGGTTCTCCCTGGAAGCAGCTTGCAGGGATCTACAACAGGAATTTAATCTGCTACAATGACAACTCCTGAAACAGAAACTTCTCCTCTCTCTTCTCATTCACATATCTGGACTGACTAGTATGGTATGGGCTGCACGCCCACTGGCTCATGCTCTGAACCAATGGGCATGCAGCCCTACTGAGCTGTCAGTCAGTGGGTGGCGGGGTGGCAGGCGGGTGGGGTGCAGCCACCCACCGGCTGACGGTGGGGTGGGGCTCAGTGGGCAGGTGGGGTGGGGGTCCACTAGATCACCAGGGATATCGGACTTGGGGGGGTGAGAAATGCCACCCGCGATCGGGCTCCATGCGGTCCACTGGACCACCAGGGATATTGGACTTGGGGAGGGGGGATACAGTGATGCCCACAATCGGGTTCATCGCAGTCCACTGGATCACCAGGGATATTGGACTTGGGGGGGATGAGGAATGCCACCCGCGATCGTGGTCCGTGCGGTCCACTGGACCACCAGGGATATTGGACTTGGGGAGGGGGTGATACAGTGATGCCCATGACCGGGCTCATCATGGTCCACTGGACCACCAGGGATATTGGACTTTGGGGGGGATGACTGATACCCACAATCAGGGCATGGGGGGCGCCACCAGGTGTGGCAGGAACAGGTGATGGCCACCCACAGGTGGCAGCTGCTGTGTTGTGCCCAGCAATACGGCAGCTCACCTGTGGGTGGCCCTCGACTTGTTCCTTTTTTTTTAGG
Source organism: Neoceratodus forsteri (assembly GCA_016271365.2). Classification (NCBI taxonomy): domain Eukaryota; kingdom Metazoa; phylum Chordata; order Ceratodontiformes; family Ceratodontidae; genus Neoceratodus; species Neoceratodus forsteri. The sequence continues at coordinate 260,159,949 of CM057456.1, forward strand.
CGTAACTTTGTGCAGACGCAGGTAAGGGTTGCGCCTGCATAACTCTGCATGGCTCGGGCTGAATATCAGGCTGTGCAGGTTATGCATGGGCACGCCCCCCCACCTGTGCCTGCATACATTACTGATGCACCCCAGCGCATCAGGATTTGTGCGGCCCACTTTTCCCTTTTAAATATCGCACTGGGGTGCATCAGTGGGTTGTGCATGGCGCAACACCGCTGCACCATGCTCAACCCTTTTGAATATCTGGGCCCGAGAATTTTAGTTGTTTGTAATAGGTTCCAATTTCCATCTCATTCTTTTCCTGACTCTTTCAATAGTCTGTAAATAATGTTCAACTCTATTGATTATATAATCATCTTCTGTAGTAAGAAGCATTGCTAAAATCATATTTTTGGTCTGTGGTTGAAAGCGATTTTAGTATGGGAAAGATCCAGTGGTGTCTTGCTTTTTTGTACCATTCACATTACAACATTACATGCATCAAGTCTTCTATAGATTTCTTGGCACAGGTGCATAATGTGTCAGACAGCATAAGAAAAATTTTGTATACATGATAGAGACCTGTGTGACATTTATATTCACAAAAGGAGTTGGGGTAAAAATGATAAGACAAAAATATGTCTTAACTATTGACATCTGAAACATCAAAGAATTAAAAATATTGCTGTTACAGTTGTCAGTAGATATCTTTAAGGTTATTGTCATCACAATGGAAAATGGAACTGATCAGAGAGCATATTTCAAAATGCTGATGACATCACTATGCACAGTGCATTACTGAAGCAAAAACAGCAACATCTTCAGACAAACTGCAGATGTAAAAGCCATAACTTGTATACTACTGTTGTATGTCAGATATACAGTACAATAGCATGACTCAAAAAATATGTAGGTTTGTGAGTGGACAGGATTTCATAACTCATTCATGGCTCTGCCAATTGTGAGTTATAATTACCCCCCCTCACAGATGAAGATACGTTGCATAGTCTGAGTCAGCACATTGCATATCTGCTATCTACTCAATAGCAGTTTGACTTTGGGTAATCTCAAATGGACATCAAAATACATACAAGGCTGTATCTTTGTCATGAATTTTCTATTACAATCAGTGGACCACTTAAATATAGCTATTAGTGTTTCTGTTTATCACAGGAACCTCCCACTGCATACACAGGCTTTTTTTATGTCATCATATACATTTCCATTTATATACAGTGTAATTATTGATTTCAATAATGGGCTCAATATTTTAGCACAAAAAAAAATTATACTACTCACACAAAGTTTCAAAAAACAAATATTCTTCAGCTGATGCCCGTGCATAAAGAATGTGTGTGACACATTATTATACAAGGTATAAATATAGTCGATAGCATATCATACGTATATGGGTTACTCACTTCCTTTTTAACTCCAATTCTGGATTTGAATTTTGAGTATGAAACTTTCCACTGATGATCACCAAGTTTTGTTTTTTCTGGCTTGTTCTCGCGATTCATTTTCATTGAAATGAATTGCTGCCAGTATTACTCTTACTTGATTGCAGTATTAACAGTTTGTCTAAACATGCACCAATTATATCTCAAATCATGCGAAAAGGCACTGACACATCATTAGAAATGTTGATATATTTATTTATTGATATGGAAATAGGATTACAGTAAATGTTTCCTATCATCTTTACCCCCACAAACATTGATTTGTGTATTCACGTACAAGGATAGTCTGTGTACAGACAAACGAGAAACAAGCATGGGGGGTGTAACTCTCTAGATTATTGACAATGTTATAGTGTCTGAGGCAGTTGGGAACATGGGTGAAAATATGGAGGTGTTCTAGCCAAGATTATACTAGTGGGCTATAGTTATAGACCACCAAATTGGTCTCCTGACTTTGATGCCATTATAGATGCACTTGGCTCTACTATCGGCAGGTACAACATTGATGTGTTCCTTCTTGGTGACATTAACCTCAATTGGTTGGGAAAGAATTCATCCAAATGCAAACCTGCTCTTTCCAACTTAAATCTCTCCCAAATCAACACACTACCCATGACAGTCAACCATACTACCAACACTCACAGTCTTGCAGACTGGCTTTTAGGATCTCAACTGCTCTGTCTAGTGAATTCTTTACAAAAAATATCCCCTTCAAAAATGATCAAAGATCACATATACATAAATGTTATACTTGAGGACTTTTATGCAGACTTGCCTGCCATAAGATGGGATTGTATAGAGGTGTGCAAAAAAAACTTCCACCAGCAGAATTTCATTGAAAGTCAGATTTTTGCGTCCATGGAAGTGCGATAAACAAGTTAGCAACTTTCATGGAAATTCTGACTTAGAATGGCAGAATAAATGTTTAAATTGCGGATTATTTTATTAAACTGTGGAGAAAAAAATCCACAGAACTGATCACTGAACTGCAGAATAATTACATGTAATGCAGGAAAATTCATCAAACTGCAGGAAAAAATTCCTCAGAACTGTTATTCCGTAGTTCATGTGTATTTTTTCACAGTTCAGCCAAACAATTCTGCGGAACATGGTAAAAATCTGACAAATACGTTCAGAAGATTCCAATCTCGCCAATGGTGGAAATTCGGAAAACTCAGCAAAATGTCTGAATTTTCATGGAAGTTCTGTGAAAGTGGAATTTGCAACTTTCGCTCACCTCTGGCATTGTATCAACCTTACTTCCTCAGTAGATGAAACCTGGGAATACTTTACCAGTGTCATTATTTAGATCTGTAACAAACATGCACCAGTCAGAACACACATGGTTATCAGACACCATTATAACAAGGCAGACTGGATAGACCAGTAGTCTTTTTTTGCCAACATTGTCTATGTTTATGATACCCCTTGGATCTCTTAGGAGATTACTGAATTGTTCTTGCCAAGTGATTCTTTTTGAGTTAGATTTAGAAACACCAGAAGCCCGATATTCAAATCTGGGCAAAGCAGAGGGCAAAACTTTGCGCTACCCTTGCAGTTGCCCAGGTGTCCAAAATTACTATATTCAGTGGAAAAGCACATCGGTGCTATTGAACTGAATATAGAGCAATTGAGATCCAGTGTTAAGCCACCTAGCGCCGGGCAGCCATGGCCTCTGAAATAGGGCAGCACAATAGCTTGCCCCATGCTAAATGTCCCATATTCAAATGGACCCATGCAAATTATACTATTGGGCATACAAGGTGCTACAGGGCCATTAGCATGTTCATTATGGGTTCATTTGCATAGGGATTGAGGCTGTACTGCAAGGAGCCATCCCCCGATTCCCAATAAAAAGTCATTGGAGATACCTTAATCCAGACCTGTTGACTTAATTCCTGATATATTGAGGATGCAAGAATAGACAGAACTGCTAGAGAGGATAATTTCTCAAATAAAGGGCCTGCAGAGGTTTCACAATGATATCTAGTCATTCAGAACCCCGACACCCTGTAGCCCGACACCAGAATCCTGAAAAAGAAAATTCCAACAGTGGGATTTTGCTCCCCTTGGAGTTGGTAATAGTAATTAAGGGGGGTGTGGGGGGCAAACCCCCCTGCATTGGGGGGTGCAGGGGGTGAAGCCCCCTGAAACATGACAGACAGGCAAAATCCCACTGTTGGGATTTTCTAATTCAGGATTCTGGTGTTGGGCTACAGGGTGTTGGGGTTCTGAATGATGGGATATCATGGTATATCCCCTGCAGAAGTAGGTCAGGAAGGTGCCCCCCAGAAACTTCTGCAGACAATGTTTAAATTGCGCATATTGAAGAAAGGATCGAGCTGAAATGCCAAATTTGGTTTAGAAGTCCTTGAAAACCAGGATGGTGTTAGCATTTACCAAATCCTTAATGGAGTCAAGACCTTGACCTTTCCAACTACTCAGCAAAAAGGGTTTATTATTCATCAGTAAATTCTGATTATTAAAGAGTGGTTGTCCAAGATCTTTCTGATATTACATCTGGAGGAATCTACATAGTTGGGAGTGTACTTTCACAGACCAACCTATTGGCATAGTCTTGAGAGCTTTTGGTAGACTGGACAGCAGTGTATACAGCAGGGAAGGAAGCAAAAGGTGATGTTCATCCACTAAACTCTTTTCTATGCATAACCAACTGAGTAAAGAAGCACCCTGATTCAGTTGGTATTCCCATTGAAAAACATTGTCCCATGTAGCGAGAAATAATAACAAAGCAGATGGGGGAGTTGGAGGCCTCCCAACCACCACGGCCTACTTAATTTAGGAAGGCTTTTCATGGTGGCTTACCTAATCATAGAAAGTCTGCACAAATAGACTGTAACCTGTTAAAGCAGAGCTTAGTGAATATTATATTTAGCATACTTAAAGGATGGAGGAGATGGAGCAATACATTCATCTTGATAATATTTGAAAGTCCCCATAGTGACATGGGCAAGTGTTTCCAGTGGGGTTAAAACCCCCTCAATTTGCTTCAATAAAGGGTCTAGGGATGTCAAAGAATGTAAGACTCAGGAGATTTTAATACCTAAATATGTTAGTGCATGTGGTTCCCAATGTAATCTTAACTCCAGAATGCCTGTTTCATGCAATTTGAGGATAATGGGTATGCTACTGTTTTATGGAGATAAATCTTGTAATCAGTGAACTGACTGAGTTGCCCTATAATCTGCAATGTTACTGGCAAGGAGGTCTTCCAATCTACTATATGTAAAAGGATATCATCCACAAAGGTGGATACTTTGAAGACTAAATTACCTGCCAAAATATTTTTGATAAGTGGGTAGGAATGTATTTTCTTAGTTAGAGGCTCAATGTATAAAAGAGAAAAGGAAACAAAGGGCATCCTTGCTGCATGGCCCGAGTTAGGAAGAATGAATCTGAAAGCTCGTTATTACAAAAGACTGTTGCTGTGGGCTTGGAATATAACATTTGTATGTGGTGGATGACTTCCGGATGAATACCTTATTTGGGTAGAATAGTGAAACGGTAGGACCAGCTCACCCTATCAAATGCTTTCCCTGCATCCAGAGAAACAAAGATTAGAAACATAGAAACATAGAAATGTGACAGCAGAAAAGGACTGCCTGGTCCACCCAGTCTGCCCAAGGCACCTAGCTGATGGCTAGGACTTCATCTGGTGCCCTTCCACCTCCTCCCCCCCACCGATGCCAGACCCATGTGTCTGTCCCATGCTCTCTTAAAGGACTTTATGGTAGTCTCCCCTACCACCTCCTCCGGGAACCTATTCCATTTCGCCACCACCCTTTCTGTGAAAAAGTTCTTCCTGGTGTTCCCTCAGAACCTGCCTCCTGCTACCAGTAATGCATGCCCCCTGGTCCTCTTCCACCCCCACAATTTAAAAAGTTTCTCTACCAGCTCTCTGTTGATGCCCTTAACATATTTAAAGGTCACAATCATATCCCCCATCCCTCCTCTGCTCAAGGAAGTATGTGCCCAATTCCCTCAATCTATCCTCATATGGCAAATTACTGAGCCCTGCCACCATCTTGGTTGCTCTCTTCTGTACATGCTCCAGCCTGTCCACTTCCCTTCTCAGGAATGGCTTCCAGAATTATTGGTTTCTCCAGATGAAGAGACACATGATGGAAGAGCTTTCAAAAGTGGTCACTCGAATGTCTACCTGAAATAAATTCTGACTGCTCTGGGCCAATAAGATCAGTCGAAACCACACACAGTCGAGAAGTCAGGATTTTTGCACATATTTTTATATCTACATTCAGTAAGATGATCGGGCAGTAATTTTCAGGGCTGGTGGGGTCCTTCCCTGGTTTGGGAGCTAATACTATCCTGGCTTCAAGCAGAGTAGTTTCCCTGATGTTAGACTCATAAATGTAATTATACACATGGGTGAGTGTTGGAAGTAGCTCCTCCTTAAATGTTCTATAGAATATGGGGGAGAAGCCATCTGGCCCCAGTGTTTTATCTGGGGATAAAGATGAAATCGCCTTGGCTGTCTCAGGTTTAGCAATAGGGCCAGGCAAACGTACTTGCTGGTCTTCTGCATATTTGGGTAAATCTATATCCTTTAGAAAATTGTCAAGGACTGAGACCATACCATTATCGGATTGTTTGGCAGTGTATAGAGTCTGATAATAGGTACAAAATGGTCATTATCCATCATGCTTCAAAGGTGGCAAGGTATTTTAAGGTCTTTAACTCAGCGTTTAGCAACGGGGCAGTAGAGGCTGTGGAGCAGCCAGTGCACTGTATTTTTAACACTTGCCCTCATTACCTCTGGGACAGCACAGAGCAATCATGGCAGCACTTCCAGTAGAACTGTAAATAATGTGCCTCGCACGAGTGGAGCTGAGTGAGGACAGAGGGTGGAACCACTATGTGCAAAGTGCTAACAATAGCAGCTGTTTTACTGAGTGTGTGGACATTAAAATGGAATGTCTGACCTACCTAACCCCCCAAATTCCCACTGCTGTGCAAGTCTGTGTATATGTGTGTGTGTGTGTGTGTGTGTGTGTGTGTGTGGAAAAGTCTAAGACTCCTAAAAACCACATAAAAAAATCAAAAAACGAAAGAAAAAACAAAGATGGTAGCAGGATTTAGGTGCTTGGGTGTTACAATCACCATAGCAACCACTAGGGCACTTGGGTAGTGTAGTTCACTACAACCTTCAGGGGAACTACTGATTCACAATGGAGCCAAGTTGTGAAGGTATTTTAAGGTTTTTAACTCAGTGTTTAGTAACAGGGGCAGTAGATGCTGTAGAGTGGCCAGTGCTCTGTATTTTTAACACTTGTCTGCATTACTGCTGGTACAGCACAGAGCAATCACAGCAACACTTCTGGGAGGACTAAAAGTAGGGTGGCCCTGTGAGTGCAGCTGAGCATGAGCGGAGGAGATGCAAGCAGAGCAAATGCATCTGCCTGCATCTACTGAGGAAGCAGATGGAGCAGCCCCCCCCCCACTTCGCTTGTGGAGTTTGACTAGATTGTAAACGGTTCATTAAATAATGTACAAAAGTTCCACCAAGAGTACAACATTCTGTTGGTTGTTTATTACAGACTGGAGTAAAGTGGTTCACCTAATAGAATATAAGTTAATTACAGGAATTAAGGACTGAAGTCAGTCTGTCTAGCTTTCTGTACTTGGGTAAACCATTGCAAAATAAACTAATTCCAAGCACACATAGATTCAAATTTCAGTAAGGTAACTTGGTTACACAAATAACGTCTTAGTATCTCTTCACGTTTTCAACTGCAAGTTGGGAACAGGGCAGGGTAGGATACATTAGTATCAGGAAGTGCTCCAGTAAACCATACTGCAACAAAGTGTTGTTACAAACATAAGGCTAATTTAAATATAAGGTGGCAGGTTAACATAGGAGCAGGAATTCTCCTGGAAATATAAAGCACACTGTAAGGATCTTTATAAGAGATAGAGACACATGGGGCTTGATTTTAAAAGAGCACTTTGATTGTCACAAATTTCAGAGACATGAGGCTTTGGCAAACTATAGGTGTGTTAGGGACCTTGCCCCAATTTTATAAAACTACGGGTTCCTACACCAAAGACCCAGGACCACAGCAGCAGGCTTGTGCCAAACATGTGGCATACCTGTGGGGTTTGATGCTGGGATCCATCACCCCATCCAGTGCAACACTAGAGGTACCACAAAGGTAGGGGATAGGTATGTCTGCCAGAAGGGGACCATGGGCAGAAGGAGCATGGGGGTGCCCTAGGGGCATCAAAGATATGGCAGCAATATCAGGGTGTGAGGTGGCACATGGCAGGGGTGTCATGCACAATGGCATACAGCCAATCAGCCCAGGTAGTAGGGGGTTGGCAGGGATGGACTGTGACCTGATACCAGAGTGGCACAGCCCTAGCACCTGACCCACAGGTGCCACAATCTCCAACCCTGTAAGCAGGAAGCAGTGGCTGCAGGTTGAGGGCTGTCAGTAGTGGAGAGGAACATTCTCCAGACACCACAACAGTCCCTTGGTAACCAACCCCTTTCCATGTTGTAGGAGGCTGCCTCCCACCTATAGAGTTGAGGATTGTGCCACCTATGGGACAGGTGCCAGGGCTGTGCACATCTAGGGACAGGCCACAGTTCACTCCACCAATCCCCCACTATCCGAACCAATCGGTTGTCCACCATTGCACATGGCACCCCTGCTGGGTGCCACTTCACAACCCTGACATTGCCACCATATCCTGATGCCCCCTAGGGCATCCCCATGTTTCTTCTTCCCCTGGCACCCTACTTGTAGGTCCCTCCCACTCACCACAGTGTCCAGAAGTGATGCATGTCCCTTTGAACAGCTCCTGGCTGGTCTAACCTGAGCCCCCTGCTGTGTCCATGGCGGGGCTTCCAAAATTCCCCAAAAAGGGGATGGTGACACCCTGTAATGGCACAAGCCCCCCTGTGACCTGGCGCAAGGGCACTTCCACTGCAAGGGTGGTGCAGGGCAGCTTAGGCGCAAGGCATCTCAATTTCGACACAGCCTGTGTTCAGAAATTGGGATTGCTGAAAACTTTGACACAAGGTGCCACTTGTGTCATACCCATTTGGTGCAGGCACCTTGTGTCAAAGAATTCCTTTTTAAAATCAGGCCCAGGGTCTACTGCTGGAACCAAAGGTCAAATGGGGCATACCAGGGCTTAAACAAACTCTGCAACAACCATAATAATTACACTCGGTCACCAAATTAAAGATAAGGGAAGCATAGACGTAGGACAAGTAATTCTGAGTACTGGGGAGATTGGCACTAAATGGAGTCTGAGTAATAAATATAGCTTAGAATCAGTGCAGGATTTTTTTTGTTTTGTTTTGTTGGTTTTTTTTTTTGCTGCAAACAGTGCTTAGAGAGTAAGGAACTTAAACTTTAAGGAATGCATCTGGAAATGGAGACTATAACTTTAAAAATAATGCCATTATGAAAAGCATAGAACCTGCTCATGATATAGCTACAATAGGGGAGGAGATACGGAGTGCAATGGACAGTAGCCAGTGGAAAAAAAGACCTAGAGAATTAATAAATGAGGATGAGGAAGATTGGTGCTTTGTGAATGGGAAGAAGAAAATTAAAAAAGGAAGGAAGGCAAACAAATTTTGAAATTAAAGCCTCAGAGAGTTTTTTCACCATCAAATGAGCTTGAGGGAGATATCCCAGAAAAATCACATGAACCGGTAGGCAGTGCAGGGAACTTGAGACAAACAAGTATTGAAAATGAAGCCCCCACCAACCTGCAAAATGCAAGACAGCTCTATGCATTAGGAGGCTCCATTCTAAAATATACAGATAGGCACACAATGAAAGATAATAAATATAACACAGCCACTTGTTCCTTCCCAGTGTCTGAGATAAAGGGTATTGAAGGCATGATACCCAATATTATAAAGTTAAACCCAAACAAACCATTGGTGGCCATCCACACAGGCATCAACAATATTGGGAAGCAAACTGAGAGTAAGGTCACAGAAGAATTCAAAAGCATTGTTAGGGAACTGCAAGAAAATAACTGCAAAATAATCCTTTCTGAGATGCTAGTGTTACTGGTACCAAAAGCAGGGAAAGTGAGAAACAATAAAATTAAAAATATTAATAACTGTCTGTGGAAATGGTGCCTAGAAAACAATTATGAATGCTTCTGGCACCAGGATGTATTTGTGGATTAGAATCAGATGTTTGCCCTGGATGGATTACATCTAAGTAATAAGGGGAGTCGTATGTTGGGGAATTACATCAGGAACAAAATAAATAAGCATTTGAACTAAAGGGGAAGTCGGCCTAAGTATCCATCAAATCAATCCAAAAGGTAAATGGCAAGCCCAGTGAAAATAAACAAAGATCTAATCAAATTCTGAAGTTTTTACCCATTAACACACATAGTTTGAATATCCTGAAAAAAAAGAGAAATCATAATGAATTCAGAAAATATAAATATGGCAGCAATAACAGAAACCTGGTGAAACAATGACGTACCATGGGGAAAAAATATTACAAGATATACATTAGATAACCATGATAGAGAAGAAAAATGGGGGAGAGTTGCAATTTAAATCACAAACACACTGGAACATAATGAGTTGCAACTGAATACCAAATATAGTGAATTGGAAACCAGATGGATACAACTGAATTTAAGAATAAACAAAAGCCTGGTATTTGGGGCACACTACAGACTACAAAACCGTAATGAAACCTATAACCAACTTCCAGTAAAATCAACACTATGGCATAAAAAGAGAACGTAGTTGTTATGGGGAACCTAAACTTATCAGATTGTGACTGGAATAAAATGACAACAAGAAGTGCCCTAGAACAGAAGTATATTAGTGGTGTGCCGAACCTGTGTTGGGGAAACCGAGCCATCCCAAACTCACTTGGCTCGGTTTCCATGACACTCAAGTTGAACCTTGCCAGCTCGGCTCGGACCTGCAGCTTTTTTTTTTTCAGGATACTTCGGTTTGTGGAGCATCACTAGAAGAGCTCTCCCCCTCAGCACCATTTTGCAGCAGCCAGCGAGGAGTGAGGAGCTCTTCAGGCAGTGGTCTGTTACTTTCTACAGCACAGTGGGAGCCAGCATCGGGGAATGGCCAAAAGGGAGGGTCAGGGAGGAGAGCAGCAACATGCATGGAGAAAGAAGAAGAAGAAACCTAAAAAAAATACAAATCAAGATATCGTGAATCAGGTGTGGAGTGGGACGTGGGTCGGACTATGCAGTGGGGAGCGAGGCTCTGAAGCAGCTTTCAGAAAATGGCTGAAAGGGAAATGGTTGAAAAAGAGGATTAATAGTAGAAAAAAAAAGAAAAAAAACACAGAGTGAGGGGGTTGGGACCAGTACTCAGGCTAGGGACTGACTGTGTGTGTGTGGGGGGGGAGGGGCGAGAAAGCCAACTCCAAAAGTCATCAGCAAGCAGCAAGCCAGCAACAATATAGAAAATAAAAGAAGAAAAGAAAGAACTAAAAGTTATAAATAAAAAACTGAGAGGGTCAGAACTTGCGCCAGGAACTAACTGTGTGTGTGTGGGGGGGGGGGGGAGAGGTAGAGCCAAGCCAAGGGCTCCCATAAATCCACCCACAAGAAAACAGAATAAAGAAGAATAACAACAGGAACAAAAATCTGAGGGGTCACTGATGGGTCCAGGGAAGGGACTGAGTACTTTGCGTGTTGGGGGGGTGGGAGTGTTAGAGGGGTGGAAATCCAGCAGCAGCAGATTGCCTCCACTTTCTGTGTGACTGAGCAAGTCAGTTAACCTCCCTGTCCCCACACAGTCTCCCGTGCTTCTGGGTCACCCCAACAGGCACCTGTGCTTACTGCTTATGTCAGCCATTTCCCACATAAACAGGAGAGATGGGGGAGTTCAAGGCAGGCTTGAGTACCAGCAGCTGAGTAGCCTCTGTCTGCATAGTGTCACCAGCCAGTTCCCACTGTAGTCCTGTGAAATAAAGGTTTGCACCACATGTGAAATGCTTTGGGGAGGGGGGCAGCCTAGCAGTTGAGTAGCCACTGTCTGCATAGTGTCACCATCCAGTTCCCACTGTAGTCCTGTCAAATAAAGGTTTGCCCATGTGAAATACTTTGGGGAGGGAGGGCAGCCCAGCAGTTGAGTAGCCTCTGTTGGCATAGTGTCACCAGTCAGTTCCCACTGAAGTTGTGTCAAGTAAAGACTTGTATCATGTGTAGATCGTTTTGGCGAGGGGGAGCAGCCCAGCAGTTGAGTAGCCACTGTCTGCATAGTGTCACCAACCAGTTCCCACTGTAGTCCTGTCAAATAAAGGCTTGTACATGTGAAATGCTTTAAGAATGGGGAGCAGCCCAATAATTGAGTAGCCACTGTCTGCATAGTGTCACCAACCAGTTCCCACTGTAGTCCTGTCAAATAAAGGCTTGCACATGTGAATAGCTTTGGGGAGGGGGAGCAGCCCAGCAGTTGAGTAGCCACTGTCTGCACTGTACTGTATAGTGTCACCAGCCAGTTCCCACTGTAGTCCTGTGAAATAAAGGTTTGCACCACATGTGAAATGCTTTGGGGGGGGGCAGCCTAGCAGTTGAGTAACCACTGTCTTCATAGTGTCACCAGCCAGTTCCCACTGTAGTCCTGTCAAATAAAGGCTTGCCCATGTGAAATACTTTGGGGAGGGGGGCAGCCTAGCAGTTGAGTAGCCACTGTCTTCATAGTGTCACCATCCAGTTCCCACTGTAGTCCTCTCAAATAAAGGCTTGCCCATGTGAAATACTTTGGGGGAGCAGCCCAGCAGTTGAGTAGCCTCTGTTGGCATAGTATCACCAGTCAGTTCCCACTGAAGCTGTGTCAAGTAAAGACTTGCATCATGTGTGGATCGCTTTGGCGAGGGGGAGCATCCCAGCAGTTGAGTAGCCACTGTCTGCATAGTGTCACCAACCAGTTCCCACTGTAGTCCTGTCAAATAAAGGCTTGCACATGTGAATAGCTTTGGGAAGGGGGAGCAGCCCAGCAGTTGAGTAGCCACTGTCTGCTCTGTATAGTGTCACCAGCCAGTCCCCACTGTAGTCCTGTCAAATAAAGGCTTGCATCATGTGAAATGCTTTGGGGAAGGGGAGCAGCCCACCAGTTGAGTAGCCACTGTCTGCATAGTGTCACCAGCCAGTTTCCACTGAGTCCTGTCAAATAAAGGCTTGCATCATATGAAATGCTTTGGGAAGGGGGAGAAGCCCACCAGTTGAGTAGCCACTGTCTGCATAGTGTCACCAGCCAGTTCCAACTAGTCCTGTCAAATAAAGGCTTGCATCATGTGTGAAATGCTTTGGGAAGGGGGAGCAACCCAGCAGCTGAGTAGCCACTGTCTACATAATATCCCAAGCCAGCTCCCACTGCAGTCCTGTCAAATAAAGACTTGCATCATGTGTGAATCACTTTGGGAAGGGGGAACATCCCAACAATTGGGTAGCCTCTGTTTGCATAGTGTCACCAACCATTTCCCACATAAGCAGCAGTTGGGACAGAAGGAGCATATTGCTTTGTGTAGTCCTCTCAAATAAAGGCTTGCATCACATGGGAAACATTTTGCAGGGAGGAGGTAGCTGCTGGCAGTTGCATAGTAACCCCAACTTTTAGTCTTGCTAATTATCTATTTCATAACCTTGACTTGAGACCTCCACAGGCTGCACTAGCTATTCATCATCATTGCCAGTGCCACTTATTTCCCCAAGGCGACCAAGGAAGGTAGTTCGGTTAGAAACTGTTTTTTTTCTTCAAAGGGAGCTGGCTTCTTTAATTATCAGTAACTGTTATTAAATAATGATGGAAGGGAGTAGACCTGTGAAACAAGTTTCCAAGACAAAGACACCGATTCAGAAGAAAAACAAACTGAAAACCAAAAAGCTCTTCTTCTACTACAATAGGTGCATCCTCTTCTTTACCGATTGAATCTTCCTCATATTCCAAGTCCTTGTCTTCTGAGATCCCATCATGTTTGTCTGCTGCTGCAGGTGATACCCAGTTAACAAATACAGTTCAAGTAAAAGGCAATGAGACAAGCTCGGGTGCTGAACTAGCAACTAAGAAAAGTAGATTTGCCAAACTATTTTTCTACAGAATTTAACCTGTTTTCCTTTATAGCATACTTCAAAATGAAGGTACAGGCCATGTTTTATGTTGAATGAATATTGGCCATGAATCCAAAACCATAATCAAACCAGGGGTGATCTGGCAAAACCAAGACCTCCCCAGGTTTTGCACACCTCTAAAGTATATGGATAGATTTATTAATCAAGGGCTTAAGCACTTGGTCATATGACTTACAAGGGGTAATAGCATCCCTACATGACCAGGGACCTAGTTAGTTACAAGATCTCCTTCACCCTTGCTGTCCCCTCCACCCTCTCCGATCCGCCGACGAGAGATTGCTAGAGATTCCCAGGGTCCATTTAAAGACATCGGGGACCCGGTCTTTTAGCTTTGTGGCCCCGACCCTGTGAAATTCTCTACCTCACCGGGTGCAAGATTGCCTGACCATCCAGGAGTTTAAAACTGCACTAAAGACCCATTTATTTGAACTGGCATATCCAGATTTTTAATGTTGTATTATAATTGCTTCAGTTTTAAACTGTAGGATTTTATTGATTATTGTTGGGATTATTTATTGTATTTGTTTTATGTACAAGCACCTTGGTTGTAAGAAAGGTGCTTTTTATAAATAAAGTATGATTTGATTTGATGATTTGAATGTGGTACTAACAGACACACCTGATAAAATTCAGAATGTGAAGATCAGGAAGACACTGAGTAACAGTGATTGCTATATGCTGGAGGCAGACATTACTAGGAAAAAATGCAAAACATAGGCTGCACAATAGTTAGGAACTATAAAAGGGCAGATTTGTGGAAAATATGAAATAAACTAACAAGCTAGGACTGGAAAAACTCTTTTAGCTCTTTAGATGCAAAGTGAAGCTGGGTTGTCTCAAGAGACAAAGTTCACCAGCTCAAAAGGAACCATATACTAACAAACACATAAAAAATACTAGGCAAGACCAGAATTGGGAGTGATGGAGTCGATATGAAACTCCTATCCCTAACATTGGATGTCATCATCGTGCCAGTTACAAAATTATTTAACAAATCGCTGGCTCTTGCACAATTCCCTGGGATCTGGAAACAGGCTCTCGTGACGCTGGTGCACAAGAATGGCGATATGACATGCACCACCAATTATAGGCCAATATCCATCCTCACTCCCTTATCTAAAGCCCTGAAAAATATTGTGGCCACCCAACTCACAGATTACCTCAACAAATACAACTTATTATGTCCCAACCAACATGGCTTCAGGCAGAATCATAGTACATCCACTGCCTTGCTGGACTACACTGACTACTTGCACAAGGCACTAGATGAAGGAAAACTGGTGGGGTCAGTATTCATAGACCTCACTAAAGCCTTTGACACTGTCAATCACTCCCTCCTCCTGACTCAACTACAGAACCTGGGGGTTGCAACCACTGCTGTCTGCTGGTTCAAGGACTACCTAACACACAGAAGCCAACATGTAAAAATTGGGCACACAGTATCTAGCTCCAATGAAGCATCTTTAGGGGTTGCACAGGTGTCAATACCGGGGCCCTTACTAGTCAGCCTCTTCCTAAATAATCTTCCAGAAACCTGTGACACTAAACTGATACTTTACGCAGATGATGCTGTACTTCTCACCAGCAGTTCATCAATAGTCACCCTCCACTCTGAGCTGCAGGCATTCTTCTACAAGCTGGATGACTGGTTCTGTAGCCATAAACTTCTATTAAACTACAAAAAGACCAAGGTGATGCTCACAGCCAACCCACAGCACAAAAAGAAGCTCCCTTCCCTCACCATCTCCAATAAAGTCAGTGAGCCACTAGAACAAGTTCACTCCTTCAAGTACCTGTGAGTCACCATTGATTACTCCCTCATCTTCACCCAACACATCGACACAGTGGTAAAGGCAGTGAACATCAAGCTGGGTGTACTCTATAGGCATAAAAGGTATCTTACTCCAGAAGCCCTCCATCTCTCAGTCTCCAGCTCCATCCTTTCTACCATCGACTATGGATTGGTGGTCTACGGCACAGCAACAGACACTGCACTAAAAAGGATTCACATTGCCCTCAGCAAGGCATGTAGGCTCACAATGGCTGCAGATCGAAGTACCCACACCTGCTTTTTATACGAGCAGACCAATTGGCTGCCACTAAAGAACAGGATTATATTCCAAACATGTCTCCTTGGAGAAAAGGTGCTAATGGGTAAAATCCCCCCATGCATGTCTAGCATCCTAACACCAAGTGCTACCAGCTATACCACCAGAGGCAGGATGAGGGGGGCCTATCAACACCTTTCCATCAAACTGTGCAGGGACAGCATGCTTTCAGCTACAGGGCCCCCCAATGGCTCAATGAAATCCCAGTGCACATTCCAAACTCCCAATGCATCTCACAATTTAAAAATGGCCTAAGGCAACACCTTCTTACTCGGACAGTTTGTGACTGCCACTAGGACTCTAACACCCATAATGCCCACTCACCCACAGTCTCCTTTCCCTTTCTTTTACCCCCACTCTTCCCCCTTGCCCTATCCCTCTATCTTCCTCTCCCCCTGTACCTTTTCCCCACTGGATCAACCTTATAACCAACTACCACTATCTCCCAACTTCCTAGACAAAGCCACTTCTTTTGGCCACCCTCTCCCCCACCCCAGCCTCCCTCCCTCTCACTTGACTCCTCCTCAGACTCTCACATTAGGTGTCATACCTCTTTATCTCCTTTGCTACATACAAACACTGTCCTTTACCCTAGTTGAATGCTCTTGATGCTGTACTATCACCTTTGCTACTATGAATGACATTGTAACCTTATTGTATACTAGCTACCTGCAATACGAGTATTGTATATAAACTGTTTGTTATTGTTGTCATTGTCACTGTTTGACGTGGAACCTTTGTAAAAGAGCTCTGAGCTTGCAGGTATGAACTGAATCCCTAAATAAATAAATAAATATACTAACAATAAAACTTTATAATGGCAAGGGTGAAATTCCACCATGTTACAGTAACAAAGTTAGAAAGCATAGAAACAGAGAAATGTAGAAAGTGTTGGCAGATAAGGACTGCTAGACCCATCCAGTCTGCCCGTAAGTCATATCCTTGTTTGCACTCTCTGACCCGAACCGGTCAGTGGCCATTCACCTCTCCTTCCCACCTCTTCGGTTCCCTTATGCGTGTATCGGCATGCTTAAATACCTCTACTGCGCTTGCTGTCATCACCTCCTGTGGCAGACTATTCCATGTCTCCACCACCCTCTCTGTGAAGAAAAACATTCTCACATTACACCTCAGCCTGCCTCCTTCCAATTTCATATCATGCCCCCTTGTTCTCGTACTCCTTCTGTATTTGAAGAGGTCTCCCCCTTGCACCTTATTTATGCCCTTGAGGTACTTGAAAGTTTCTATCATGTCTCCCTGGTCCCTCCTCTCCTCCAGCAAGTAAATGTTGAGGTCCCTTAATCTCTCCTCATATGTTTTGTGGTGCAAGGCATGTACCATCTTAGTCGCCCTTCTCTGGACTACCTCTACCCTGTCAATGTCGTTGCAAAGGTGTGATCTCCAAAACTGTACACAGTATTCCAGGTGATGCCTCACTAGTGTTTTATATAATGGCATCATCATCTCTTGCCTTCTGCTAGTGTTACCCCTGCCTATGCACCCCGGTATGCTACTGGCCCTCCCTGCCACCTTGGTACTCTATTTAGACAAATTGAAACATTTTGAAGGGGGACCCAGTGCTGGAGGAGGTTACTAGATCTAGGCCAAGGATGGTGTACAAAAGAGGGCCTAACCTACGAGATAGGTTGGTACATAGTTATACACCAGTGGCCACAGACACTGACAGCACTAATAGGCCAGCACTGACTAAAGGCATGCACACGTGTGGCAACTGTACGTTTTGCACCTCAGTGCTTAAATGCAAAACATTCACAAGTTGCAATAGTGAGAAAACATTTGAGATCAAGGACTTCTTCACATGTAACACTGAAAATGTGGACTACCTGGCTGTTTGCCAGTGTGGGGCATTTTATGTGGAGAAAACGACAACAGCATTAAAACTGAGAATGGGGGAACACCTTAGGTCCATCACTAACTATGATGCCAGAAGTGCATTAACCATTCATTGTAAAATGACTAAACATAGAGACATAGATCATGTGTTTAAATTTTGTGGCCTGGAAGTCATTAGATTGGGATCTGGAGGGGGCAACAAACTCAAGAATAGAAAATCATACTGGCTTTATACACTAGGAGCCTTGGTTGCCCCTGGACTCAACGGTCGAAATAGAGCTGCTGCCTTGCTTGAAAAGAGGCTCTTCCCTGCTGCAAATGCATAAGCAAGCACCTCCTCAGATGTACCTGCAGTGGTAGTGTGGCGCTGCTGTGTTCTTCTCTGCAGTCCTCAGCAGCGCCTATTCCTCGACACTCCAGGCATTATCGCAACCATGCGTCATGATCCTCCAAGTCCTCGCTTCTGGTGGTGTGTTGCTTCAGCAGCTCCTCCTCGGCTGGCTGAGTCAGCTCCTCCTCCTCCATGCTGCCCTGGCCTGCCCTGGCAGGCTCTGCTCCATTGGCACCCCCCCAACACTGACTGGCACTGCTGCTCAGTGCTCTGCAGCTCCTCCCGCCCTCCTGATGCCGTGGACGGCTCGGCTATTCTGATTTGCTGGGTGCTGCTCTCACTCAGCTCAAAGGCTGCACATCATTAATTAATATTAATATATTGTGTGTTGTGGGTGGGGGTAAGCTGACGCTTGCGTCAGTCAAGTCAAGCATGCATCTCGAGACTCATGAGAAATTCTACACTGGCGGCAGACGAACTGGTGGAGCGGACATCAGATTGAGTGCTTCAGTAAGTTGAACAAACAAAACAGAACTTGTCTGTAAACTACTAGAAGACACACAAATTAAAAACAAATTTTAAATACAAACTTGTGGGGGCTGGGGCCGAACTTGAATAAAACAAACATAGCTAGCTAGTGTTAGTGCTAGGGTAGCAGCGAGTAGGAAGGAGTGAGTACTGTTGTGGCTGCCTAGGCAGGGCCCCAGGTGAGTGGGTGGTGGTCATGCTGGCCAGCAGCTGCCTGCCCCAGGGGACTTGGGAGAATGGGGTGGGGGGCCATTGGATGGGGGGGCCCACTACAAAGTCTTGCACCAGGGCCCAGTACATCCTAGAACCGGCCCTGAATATGCCACAGGCTAAGGAAGCTTGAGGAAGAGGTTCAGTGGCTTGGCAGGGAGCTGGGGAGGTTGAGGTATGAGGGGAGGATTGCGTCGGTAGGAGGGCTGACATCTGAGGGTATTGTGGGGGCACCACAGAGAAGGAAGAGTGGGTCAAGGGACAGGGGAGGGGGGAGGGGGCAAACTAGACAGGAAGCCAGCTGATGAAGGGTGGACTCTAGTAGGACATAGAAAAAGAGGAGCAGCAGTGGGCAGGAGGGAGGAGAAAGCACATAGTAATGCAAAGGGGATAGGGAACATGTTTACTTTACTAGCACCACATGGGAAAGAGGATGCAAGAGGTGACTGCACAAGGGATAGCACTCAAAAAGAAGAGGGAATGAGGGGCATTACTAGTGGAAGGGGAGGGATAATACTTGGAGAGGTGAGGAGGGAGAAGGAGGTTGGCAGTCAAACAGGAGGAGGGGAAGGGGTCTTAATTGGGAGGGATGGGGGGAAGACACTGGGGCACATGGTAAAAACACAGTCTTGAGTGGATCCATAAATTAGAACCTGGGTGGGGGGGTGGCAATGGGTACAAGGAAAGAGGAGGAGGGTGTACTGGTGTTGGAGGACTCCGTACTCAAGGAGAACAGATGGGGCAGCAAGGGGGAGAGGCACAGTCAGATGTGGGTGGAGTCCATACCAGGATTAAAGGCAGACATGGCAAGACAGGCAATCCTAAGGTGCATAAAGAAGGGTAGGAGGAAACCACACATTGTGGTACATGTGGGGACAAATAACCTAGCGGGGTAAACGGTGGAGATAACAAGGGAGAGGATTGAGGAAGTGGGAAGGTTGTGCGAGGAGACGGTGGACTCTGTGGCCTTTTCTGAAGTGCTCCCAGAACCCTGCTCAAGTACAGTGAGAAAGGAGAGGATTAGAGAGTTGAACACGTGGTTGGTAGAATGGTGTCGAACTAAGGGGTATGGGGTTGTGGGCGGTTGGGGAAGTACCTGGGATAATAACAATCTGTTTGCAAGGGATAGGCTGCACCTGTGTGGGCAGAGGAAGGAGATATTAAAGCAAAGACTGGGGAGGTATATTGCGACAAGGGTAGATTTAAACTAGATGGGGGTGGCAAGTGAACAGCAGGTAGGCAGGGATCCGACAGAGTGGAGTTACAGCCAACCCCCCAGGCTAGCAGGGAAGGACTTGGTGCGGCCAAAAAAGGAGGGAGTAGAAGGGAGGAGATGGAGGCTAGTGAAGGGAAGGGGGCATTATGGAGGGTGGTTTCATTGAATGCAAGAAACCTAGGAAACAAATTTGCTGAGCTACAGGCACTCTTAGCAGTCTAGAGGGTGGATATTGCAGCTGTCACAGAAACATGGGCAACTGAGCACCAGGACTGGGATCTGGCAGTCCCAGGATACAAATTATACAGGAAAGGCCGTAAGGAGGGGGAGGGGGTGGCAGTCTATGAGAGGGACGGGATGAAATGCACAAGGGACAAGGGAGAAGAAAGGAGAACAGAGGCAATCTGACTGCAGCTCCTAGACTCAAAGGATAGGAAACTGAGGTTTGGGGTGGTATACAGTCCATCGTCCCAGTCTGAGGAGCTTGATAGGGAGTTAGCGGGACAAATCAAAAAGCTATGTAGAAAAGGGAAGGTGGTCATCATGGGGGATTTCAACTTGCTGGGGGTTGACTGGAGCATTCCGGTCACCTCCAGTGCTAGATAGTAAGTGCTCCTGGATGCGATCCAGGAGGGTCTCCTGACACAGTTGGTTACTGTACCTACTAGGCTAAAGAACACTTTAGATCTGGTATTGTCAAATAGGTAGGCAGTGAGGGAAATAAAGGTAGAGGACCCACTAGCCGACAGTGATCACCAAATGGTGTAGTTTAATATCACGATGCGCGGGGAGCCAGAGAAATCAGTTACTTGGATGGTAAACTTCAGGGGGTCAGACTTTGGGAGGATGCGGGAAGTACTGAAATGGAAACTGGAGGGCATAAGGCAGGAGATGGACGTGGAGCAGAAATGGGATATTATTAAACAGGTGGGTTACAGAGGCAACAGAAGTCTACACCAAGGCACAGAGTAAGAGGAGCAGAGCAAGAAAGCCATGCTGGTTGAACAGCGAGGTTGTGGAGGCAGTGAGGGCAAAATGAGTGGCGCACCAGAGGTTTAGGGAGACAGGGAAGGAAGTGGACAGGGAGGAATATGCAAGATGGTCCAGGAAGGTGACCAGAAAAGTGAGAGAAGCCAAGGCCCAGAGGGAGCTGAGATTAGTGCAGGGAATTAATGGGGGGGGAGAAAGACTTTTTCAGATACATCAGGGAGAAAAGTAAATGCAAGGAGACAATAGTGAGGATAAAAAGTGGTGGGGAGTGGACGGAAAAGGGGGAGGAGCAGGCAGAAGCACTGAATGAATACTTTTGCTCAGTGTTCACTGAAGAAAAAGGGGGACTGCTACCAGCATGGGCTGGGAGGGTGGGGACAGGAGGAGAGGAGGTGACAGATGGAAGAATTGAGGCAAATAGAGTCCTAGAGGGACTGAGGGCACTGAAAGTAGACAAGGCACCAGGTCCAGATGGTATCCACCCCAGGGTGCTGAGGGAGATGGCGGAAGTGTTGGCGGAGCCACTGGCAGATCTGTAAAGCACCTCACTGGAGTCGGGATGTGTGCCACTGGACTGGAGGATGGCACATGCAGTACCATTACGCAAGAGCAGGCCAAGGGATGAACTGGGTAATTATCGTCCAGTAAGTCTCACCTCCATAGTGTGCAAACTCATGGAAACGATACTAAAGGAAAGATTGGTGTCATACCTGGAGGACAATGGTCTCCAGGATGTGAGGCAGCATATGTTTGTTTCAGAGAAGTCTTGTCAAATCAACCTCATACAATATTATGACTGGGTGACAGGTGAGCTGGATAAGGGTCATTCGGTGGATGTTCTTTACTTGGACTTAGAGCAAGGCCTTCGATTTGGTGCCTCATGGGTGGCTTGGGGGAAGCTAACTGGTGTAGGGGTAGGGGCAAAAATGATAAACTGGACTACACGCTGGCTGAGTGGCAGGCTGCAACAGGTGGTGGTGAGAGGGGAGCTCTCAACTCCAAGGCCGGTGATGAGTGTGGTGCCACAGGACTCTGTGTTGGGGCCAATATTGTTTGGGCTCTTCATATCAGACATTGCACATGGGGTGAAGAGCAAGGTAAGTCTGTTCACTGATGACACCAAAATCGGAGCAGTGATGGATGGAGAGGAGGGATGGAAGCAGCTGCAGGGGGACCTACACAAGCTAGAGGAGTGGTCAGAGAGGTAGCAGCTGGGGTTCAATGCAAAGAAGTGTAAGGTTCTGCACTTTGGGGTGAAGAACCCAAGGAGAGAATACTGGCTTGGGGGGGTTAAGCTGGGGATCACTGAGGAGGAGAAGGATCTAGGGGTATTGATAACAGGGATCATGAACAACACTGCCCAGTGCAGGAGAGTGGCTGAAAAAGTGAACAAACTGCTGGGGTGTATAGTGAGGGGAGTTTCGTCCAAGCAAAGAGAGGTGATCTTGCTCCTCTACAGGTCGCTGGTAAGGCCACACTTAGAGTATTGTGAGCAGTTTTGAAGGCCATACCTAAAGCATGGTATCAGGCTACTGGAGGGGGTACAGAGGAGGGCAACAAAGATGATATGTGGAATGGAGGGGAGAGACTATGACAGCAGGCTGGGAGACCTGAATATGTACACCCTGGAGGATAGAAGGGACTCGGGGGACATGATAGAGACATTTAAGTATCTGAGGGGAATCAATAAGAATGGGGCAGATGGGGTCTTTAAGTTAAGGAGGGAGAGGGTCTCCAGGGGGCATGGGCTAAGAGTGGAGGGGGGAAGATTTAGGAAGGAAATGAGACACTATTTCACAGAGAGGGTGGTAGCAAAATGGAACACCCTACCAGAATGGGTGGTATCATGTCAATCTGTGAACAGCTTCAAAAGGGCATGGGACAGGAAACAGGGGAGAGTGAGGGTGGGGGAAGCGGGGGTGGCAGTGGGAAGACAAAGGGGAAGGGGGTGGGGCAACTGCAAACTAGGGGTGCTGGTTGCACACTCGAGCAGACTTAGATAGACCGGGTGGTCTGTTTCTGCTGGCACATTTGTATGTTCGTATGCTGTTGTTGCATATGGCCTTGTTGCCTGTTTCTGCTGTATCCACGCCCCCTCACCTTTGTTTTGCCCAGAGTTAAGACTACCCTTTCCTAGGCGGTAACTTGCGCCATGCTATGTGTTGTGCAAACTCATATTGCATGGCACTAACACACTGAATATAGCATAGCACCTGTATTCATGTACACACACCCTCTCTTTGCCCAGTGCATACATTATCGCTTTGTGCGGTGCTATTCCAGTTGGCCCACGCTATTTGGTCTTTTGAATATAAGGGACACGCACAAATGGGGAGCAATCCCAGTGCAAATGGTTTGCACCCAGCGCAAAGTTTTGAATATCTGGCCCAAATGTGCAACAGCCTTTTTATGACCTGACATTATGATCAAGATAGGCAGAATTTTTAAAATCCCATCCGAAAGGTGATTTTGCTGTGCAACTGTGGAAACAAGTTTCGGAGGGGATTTGAAACATTACACCTGCCATGTTCAGGAGGTGGGGTAACACAAGGGATATGTTGAACATTAGGGGCCAAAAGCTGCAAAAAATAAAGTTATGAACAAATGTTGAAACAATTTTGTTTCCTCATAACTTACAAAAACACAACAGAGGAGACACTCTAATAGCCTAAAACTGTAGTCTGTGATAAATATAAAATAAATGAGACTAAACTCAGGCAAATGAAGCAGAGTCTGCAACACTTTTACCCTAGAAATTTGTGTCTTCTGTGAGACACTTCGTCAAATTTTCAACATAATCGTTTTATGACCACTGCTTCTGAGCATGACAGGTGTCATTTATAATGGAAAACCAGATAGTTTTTCCTTTTTGGGCCTGGAACATGTGCATCCCACTACAAGTGGTGGGGATAGATTGAATAAATTGCTTCAAAAGGAATCTAGATGGATCTATACTCTTAGGTCCATGTCTCCTTTGGGCTGTAATGAATGTCTGGATATTATACAATTTCTGTAGACTATAGTTGCCTGTATCCATCTCTTGAGGTTTTTTGGATCTCTCCTGATTGGGTTTCCCCTGGGTATTTTTGTTTTTTTTATTTCTACAAAAAACAAAGTTCACAAAGTTTTGTGTTTTTTTCACTGAATTTTCAGTGATTATTAAAATGTAGGGAATTCAATTTAGTTCCTTTTCATTCCCAGAGGATTCCTTCTCTGTGATTTGTATTCATTTGGCATAATAAAATAGGTGCTTTATTGTAATTAGGACCATTAAGCAGGCCTGGATTGTAATATAATTGCACTCTATATAAAATTCTTTGTAAGTTTCACGTTATGTCTAAATCCATGTCTTTGATCTTTTGCATGTTATTTGACCTCCCATCTGTATGCTGCTCTTTGCTCTGTTTAAAGTTTGATTTTAACGCATATGTCACAGTTTGATAGGATAAGGTGCATGGTGTGATCTATGGGGATTTTCTGATGTTTGGTGCATGTAATATTTATAAAACTGCACTGCCACTTTAAAATGAACTTAATAAAAAAGCAGACCCAAGCACCAGAACTCCACCTCCTGTCGAAGTGTCCCAGAGAGGACACGAAGCACTGGGGTAGTAGTGCTGTGGGTTCTTTGCTCTAAAACCGCATTCATGTGTGGCGTTTCTATTTTTGGTCTGAGTGCTCACTTTCATGTGTGTGCTTTTTGTCATTTATAAAACAATGCCTGAAAAGTTATTTTGTGCCACAAGTGCTAAAACACATTTTGGGTAGGATCTGAGAAATGACAGCTGTCATATTCATGAGGTGGTATGAAAAAATGGCTATGCTGGAAAGTTGAGGTCAAAATACTAAAAATTACCAGTTACGAGCGTGCGTTGAAAAATTGCAGCATAGACTCATAACTTTGTTTTCTCATATTTGTACCCCAAATTTTCAACACAGCCTTCTTATGACCCCACATAGCCTTCTTATGAGCCCACTTCATGAATAAGGCAGAGAAAAATGTTCAAATCCTACCCAACAGTTGATTTCGCACTACAAGAGCGAAAACACATCTTGGACAGGCTTTGCAAAATGACAGCTGTCAGCTTCATGCGATGCTGTGAAGAAATGGCTATGGTGAAAATTTGGGGTCAAAATATTGAGAGTTCTGAGCCTGTGTTCATAAATTTCACTGTAGGCTCATAACTTTGTTGTTTTTTAATACTTTTACCCCAAATTTTCAACATAGCCTTCTTATGACCCTACTTTGTGATCAAGGGCAGAGAAAATGTTCCACTCCTGCCCAAAAGGTGATTTTGTGCAGTGACCACAAAAATCACCTTTCGGGACAGACTTGGCTCATTTCACTGCCATTGTTCATGAGGTGGGGTCACAAAAAAGGCATATGGAAAATTTGGGCCAAAAATATTGAAAAATGGCCAAGTTAGGCAGTAAGTTCAAAACCCCATTGAAATACATTGACCCACATTGCTGATTTCCTCAGTTCGTGATCTAGCATTGAAGAGTGAAGACATGTCTGCAGTCCAGAGAGGATTACTGCGTTGGACCCCAGTGAGTAAGTAAGGTTTTGGGGAGCAGTGGGGCCGAGTGGGAGGGTTGGGTGGGGGACTAATGGCAGTGGCAGCAATAGACATTGATGGACGGTCTTCTTTGTTCTGAGGTATACAGTGGTGAAAAAATGACAAAGGACTGTTTCTTTATTTCAGGTGGCAACACTGAGGGATTGGGTACCTCCAGTGTCAGTGATATGTTTGCGGGGGTTCTGGGGTGGTGGGAGCTGATTGGGAGGGTCAGTGCAGGGAACAGTAAAGGCAGCAGCAGAAACAGACATTGATGAACAGTTTTCTTTTTTACAGGGTATATATAAAACAAGCATTTGTCAATGCCAAATGTTTGCTTGCTGGCATAGGCATTGGTAGTGTAGGAGTTACAGAGCTGCATAATAGGAATGGCAGTGACATATTCAACTGAAGCCAACCCCACCACCACCCCGCTGAGACTGACAGGCATTGGGGTGTGCCTTTGGGTCATCAGGCCACACCATTTCACCATACCCTACCCTGCAGACACTGACAAGCGTCACGGTGTGCCTTGGGGTCTTTGGCCCTTATGCACACCCCATTCCATCAGGAAATATGGTGAGATGGGTGCGGTATAGGAGAATGGGGTGAACTTTGGGGCAGAAGAGTCCAAGGCATACCTCAATGCCTCTCACTGGCTGCAGCGTATGGAATGGTATGAGCATTATAGGCGAGAATCCCAAGTCACACCCCTGATGCCTGTCATTCTCTACAGGGTGGGGCGTTATGGTTGGAAACCCTAATGCCTCAGGCATTTGTTGATATTTTCACTCCAAATTTTCAGCATGGTTTTTTTGTGACCCCCACCTCATGAACAGTGGCAATATCAGTTTGTTAGCCAAAAGCTGATTTTGCACAGCGACTATGGCATTTAGCACCACAGGTGCAAAAACACATTCCGAACAGGATGTGAAAAATGACAGCTGTACTGTTCACGGGGAGGTGTAAAAAATGGTAATGTTGAAAATCTGCAATGAAAATATTAAAAAAACTGGTGAAGTCACAAGCGTGCATAGAAACTGTGTAACGCACACCTGTAATGTAATTAGTTTGGGGATTTTTTACAGCAGATTGTCAACACAGGCATTTTGGGACCTCCGAACATGAACAGTATCACTGTGATTTTCTTTATCTGTCTCGAACAATGATTTCCCACAACGACCATGCATTTCTGCGCTGAAAGTGTGAAAACACATTTCGGCCATGTTGTGAAAAATGACAGCTGTACTGTTCATAAGGAAGTGTGGAAAAATGCCATTGGTGAAAATCTGGACTGAAAATATTACAAAGTCATGAACTTAGGAGGGTGCTTGGAAACTGCGCAATGCTCACTCATAACACAATCATTTTACCGACTTTTGTCACCAAATTTTCAACATAGCCATTTTAAGACCTCTGCTCACGAACAGTGTCACTGTGATTTTCTTAATCTGTCCCAAACATTGATTGCTCACACCGACTGCGCCACTGTGTGCTTCATGCACGGAAACACATTTTGGGCAATGTGAAAAATGACAGCTGTACTGCTCATAAGGAGGTGTGGCAAAATGGCAATGTTGAAAATCTGGAGTGCAAATCTTAAAAATTCGCGAACTTATGGCGCGAGTATGGAACTTCGCAATGCACGCTTGTAAAACAGTCATTTTTAGAAATTTTTGCACCAAATTTGCAACATAAGCTTTTTGAGGAGCCCACCGAATGAACACTGGCACTGTCATTTCATTAATCAGTCCCAAAAGGTGATTTCGCGCAGTGACTGCGAAATCACCCTTCGGACCCGATTAACGCCATGACAGATCAAGAATTCATGAAGAGGGGTCCTAAAAACCCCATGTTGAAAATTTGGTGCCAAAATTCCAAAAAATGCCTGAGATGTGCATTAAAGTTGAAAAAACCCTATTTATTACATTATATAGCTTACCAGCATTTCCTCAGTTCACGGTCGGCTTTGAAGAGTGCAGGCGTGTTCCAGTCCACGGAAGATCATTGCACTGGACTCCGGAGGTAAGTATGGGGTGGGGGTGTGGAGAGTCAGAGTGCTCAGTGGGTGGCGCGGGTGGGCTGGGAAGCGCCGAGGGAATGTTTTCTTGTTTACAGGGTTTTTTAAGGAAGGCAGCGCAGAAACGTTTGCTACGCTGCAGTGGGCTCCCAGCTTGGCAGCTTGAAGGCTGTTGGGGGGGTGGGCCTGTTGCCGACGGGGGATTGGGCACCCCCGTCGGACATATGAACTTGTGCCACACTGGGGTGGGCTCCCAGCGTAGCAGCTGTAAGGCTGTTTGGGGGGGCCTGGAGCCGACGGGGATTGGGCACCCCGTCAGCCATATGGACTTGTGCCATGCTGGGTGGGCTCCCCAGCTTGACAGCTGTAAGGGTGTTTTTGGGGGGGTGTAAAACCGGCAGAGTTAGGCATCCCGTCGGCCATACTGTGCTGCCCGCGAGGTGGGCTTCCAGTGTGGCACCTGGGCTTTTTTTTGATGGGGGCATGGCGCGATGGAGATTGGGCACCCCGCCAGAGTATGTGAGTTGGGGCGTGAGCACGCAATGTCGTGCGTGTGGAGGGAGCTCTGCTCACTGAGCAGGCGCTCCTTTCAACTTCTGCCACTGCATTTTCAACTGCTGTCATAGACAGCTGCAGCAGTGATTGGAGACCTGGGGCCGTGCCTGCAAACGCACTGACTGAATTGGAAGATGGCTGCCACACCTCTGAAAACTCGGATGATGGCACTATGTTTCTTGCACATGCGTGCAAGCAAACATAAAAAACTACTGGGGCAGTTCTCTTTATTTCGGGTGGTGACACTGGGGATTGGACACCCCCAGTGTTGGTGTTATGTTTGTGGGGGTTTGTGGGGTGGTGGGTGCTGGGTGGGAGGGTCAGGTGGTGGAACTAATGGAAGCGGCAGCAACAGACATCGATGAACAGTTTTCTTTTTTGTGGGTTATAATTCAACCACAGCAGGCTGATCTTGACAGATCAGCTGTGCTTGTTGGGTAGTGTAGATCACAGGAAAGAGATGACCTATGATTGGATTGGTTCTTTCCTTTGAAGTACACAAAGTTTCCATCCAGAAAGACAGAACAGTGCCATGATCAGCCTGGTTGATGATCGGTGTGACACTGATGAGCCCCTTGCAAACCAGTTTGCATTAGGCTGACAGTGTCACACCTCTCAAAAGCCAGTCTCCTAACAAAATGTTTGCTGCGTGTGCATGCATGGTGAACATAAAAAGGATAGCAAGGCTTTGGACTTCCATCAAGTAAATGAGACTACAGTGGTTGCCTTCTTAACTGTTTTTGATCTGTCTGATGAACCAACTGGTTATAGAATTTGGAGGTTTCTTAAACTGTGCATCATTTGACACCTTGAGACTGATACATTTTTAGATCTGCCATTATCACAAGCTTATTTGCCAGTCTTTTCTTTGATTCCTTGCCTGAAGTTCATCCTCTAGAACTACATCATACATCTTCAGATGGCCCTTTCTGGTTAAACCTTGGTACTGTGGACTTCTATTTTCTTGGAAGGCTGAAGCTTAAGGTTCGATGTGGGAGAATAGCTCCTCCCACATTCCAAATAAAAAACAGCCTCTCCCAGCAGTTCACGCTTAGCGCATTTTGAAACCACAGTGTGTTTCTCAATGCTCTGGGCTCCTGCGTGGCTCATGTGGCTGTGCCTTCTCCATTTCCATATCCTGTTTTGTCTTTCCTCTCTCTAGCCTTTACATTCATTCTTTGTTTGCTTTGTGTTTGCTCCTGCCTTCTCTCTCTCTGTGTTCTGTCCCCTGGATGTTGTCCCCTCGTGGTTTTTTGTTTCCTTCCTTGTTTAGCTCGTTGCTGGACCTGTCTCCTCCCTTCTGTTTTTTTTGTTGTTGCTTGTTTTTGTTCTTCCCCTCCAGTTCCCTCCCCACTTTTGCCTTTGTCCCGTTCCACCCTTCCTGTACCTTCTGTCTGTTTTCTTTGTTGTGTCATTTCTTTTCGGCATTTTCACTCCTCTTGGAGCCACCACTCCTCTTCTCCGCTCCTTGGAGCTTCTGTTCCTTCTCTGCACCAGTGATTCTGGGTTGCGCTCACTCTCATAGCACCTCCTTAAAGTTATAGGCACCTAAGTTGTTCCCAACCATTGAAGCGTCATTCAAATCTCTGGGGAACTGCTGTATTCACTTATTTCGACTATTAAATAAGCATAATTACAGAGTGTGTGAGGGTTTTGTCATTTCTGTATTTGTATCTAATTATGTGGTTTAATTCACATGTGGCACGCTGTTTGGTTTATTTTCTGTTGCTTTGTTTTATGTTTGCTTGCTATAGGCTCAAGGCATCCAGTTTGTTCAGTTTACCTTATTACCAGTCTACAGTTGTCCTCCTAATTGTTATATTCAATTCCCTACTCCCTGCTCTTTAGCCTTCCTGCTTGCTGATTATTTCTTCTCTGCTTATCTCTTCTAGTTCAGCAGCTGCCAGTGCCCTTTCCTGGCTCAGTCCATACCAGCAGTCGACAGTTTCCATTCCTAACTCTACCTAGTGAGGTATGGAGTGAAGTTAGGTGTGCCCTGTCTACCGGGGATGGGTCTTGTTTCATCCAGTTTTAACCTATACCAGCAGTCTGTCAGTCTCCATCCCTAACTCTACCTAGTGAGGTATCGAGTGAAGGTGGGCTTGTCCTGTCTACCAGGGATGGGAGCCTGAGTCAATCCAGTTTCTACCTATATCAGCAGTCTGACTGTCTCTGTCCCTAACTTATGCCTTGAGAGGTATTCGAGTGCAGGTGGACTTGCCACATCTACTGGGGATGGGAGTTCTGTTTTATCCACTACAACCTATACTACCATTTTGACAGTCTCCATCCCTAACTCATACTTCTGAAGTGTTCGAGTCACATGGGCCTGCCACATCAGTCGGGGATGGGAGTCTGTTTCATACAGTTCAACCCATATCATCAATTTGACAGTCTCAGTCCCTAACTCATACCTTGTGAGGTATTTGAGTGTATGTGAGCTCCCCCTGTCTCCCAGGGATGGAAGTCTGTTCCTCCAGTTATTATCCTCTCCTAATTCTGCCTTATTTTTGGTTCCATAGATCCTGCTAAATGAGATTTTGTTTTGCCATCATGGTTCCACCAAGCTAGTTTGACAGAAAATCTGTTGACCAGCTTTACAGCGATGTGTACAATGTTGACCGCGATCGCAGTCTGTATTGTGCGGACAGAACAAGAAGTGTGTTTTCTATGGAGGGCTGTGCCCCCTGCACCCCCCACATTTTACTATAATCACTTCCATGGCAGAGGTGTTTTGGGGAGGGGTGCAAGACCTGGAGAAGCTGTTCCAGGGTTCCACACAACCATCACAACGACCGACAGTGACCTGTCAATTTGTCGCTGTAAGGGACCGGTCGCTGTGAAATTTTCAAAAGAGTTATGTGCTACAAACCATCACCAGTCAGAGGTAGGAACCTTATAACTGTCAACACAGCTGCTGGGGGTTACCTTCCTTTAGTTCCACATAACACACCTATTGGCATCATGGCATCTTCTTCGCCACCAGACACTGTGCCTCCAAACCCAAAGACAACCCTCCAAGATCTCCTTGGACTTCTTCCCAAGCTCTTCCAGCCCATAAATGGACTTCCAAGTCCAACTATTCCATTAAAAACTGGACTGTTTCAAGCCTCATGGCTGAAATTAAAAAATGAGGTATTCCAAACTCGGCTTCTGCATGCAAACAAGAATTATATGAATTGTTCCTAGCCTTTCAGCCTCAATCAGTTAGGGATCCCTGTCCCAGTTAGCCAGTTTTTCAATCAGAATCTTTTCCATTGTTGGAAATTCGGGACTTCATGGCTCAGCTTGCATCATTGGTTTCCAATCTTCAATTCCGTATGACAGCAGTTGAAGCATGAATTCCACTTCAACTAGCTTCAGCCTCCAAACCATCAGCCCCCACTGCTGCCCCTTCCTCCAGCCATGCTCCAGACCTTCCTGCTCCTCTAAGTACTTTACCTGGTATCGATATTCCAGCCACTTCAGTACCATCACAACTCCTCAACACAGGTACGTCAACTTCCTCATCTTCTCCAGTTCTTTATCCTGTTCACCTTATCCCAGATCACCTCCATAGAGACATTATTGATGGAAAGGATGTTAACTTAATTTCTCTTCTCATCACTTCTCTCGAAAGCATAGACAACATAATCATCTCCTGCGGTGACATGTCGGTCATATTGAAATCTAAGGATCCTTGGCTCCTAAGGAAAATGACAATGTCCGAATTCATCCTAGCATTCAGTCTTTTCTGCGACATCCTTTGTTCTGCATTTCCTGCCAGACGAAAAGACTTGGTCTCTTATTTATATCTTACAGTTGACCTAAGTACTCGTTATGATGGAACTCATTTCTACAACTATCATCACTCCTTTTTCACTAAAGCTGCAGCAGCCATGGCCCACTACAACACTAAATTAAACCAGGCAGTTCTTGATAATGAACTCTTTTGCCACCACTTCACTGGACAACATGCTTATGCTTATTCCTTTTCGCTATGTGGCTCCTTCAACCATTTTGCCCCCTTTGTCCTCTGACAGTGACTTCTTCCTCCTCCTCCACCTTTCCACCCTGAATGGCTTGAATATCAAGCTCGCCCTCTGCTTCCTTTTTAGGATTATCTCAGACAATTTCCAATTCTCATGCTCTCCTGGATATTCACGGCCATCCTATTAAAAACATTGGGGGCAAATCAATTTGCAACAACTTTAATGAGAAAGGCTGCCCAGGCTCCAGCTGCTTACTCCTGCATTTCTGCAATTTCTGTGGTGAGCCCATGCTCTCTATATCTGCCAGAAGGCTCCCATGCCTCCTCAATGACATTCTGTTCATCAGTCTACTCCAGTCAATGTACAGGTTTTGGCCAAGCTTCTAGCTTCACATCCTTCCTGTCCAGCTGTGCAACATCCACTTCTTAACTTTTTGCATGGATTCTACACAGGTATCTCAGTGCTCCTGTCTGACACCTTCCACTGTCATAATCTTCAGTTTGCCATGAAGGAACCTGCAGTTGTTCATCTACTGTTACAGAAAAAAACTTCAAAAGGGATTCATTCTGGGTCCTTTTCTGCACCTGCCACTTCCTGCCTATCACATTAATCCTATGGGTATCGCTACTAGAAAATGTTCTGCCAAGAAGAGTCTCATTGTTGACTTGTCTGCACCTTAGCCCTCATGCACTCCTAGCATTAATTCTTTGATCCCCTCTGAAGAATATTCTGTCATATGTTCATATCAATGATGCCATAAAAATCATTAAATGCTTTGTTCCTGGCTCCTGGCTCTCAAAACCCAATATCTTAGACGTCCTTAAACTGTTGCCCATTCACCCCCCTCTCTGGCACTTCTATGGAATGTCTTAGGAGTACTGCTATTATTTTGCAGTTCATCTCATGTTCAGCTGCAAAAGCAGCCCCAAACATTCCGACATATTTGCTGAAGTACTCTGTTATACATTACTTAACGTCTGTCACCGACCAGCAGTTATTTATCTGCTAGATGACTTTCTCCTGAGTTTTCCATCTGATTCTCCTTCAGAGGCTGATATTATTGTTCTTGTCCAGCTATTCCATGAACTAGCCATTCTTTGTCCAAAGAGAAAACATTAAAACCCATACATCCTTGAAATTCTCAGAATAATATTGGATACTGGCTGCATGGAAGCCCATTTACTTCCTGATAAATTGCAGAGGATCCAAGCTTTAGTGGAGACCTTTTTGAATTGATCCTCTTGCGTGAAACATGAACTACTTTCTCTACTGGGACACCTCAACTTTGCAATGATAATAATCATATGAACATACAAAAACAGCCAGCAGAAGAAGATCTCCTGGTCTATCGAGTCTGCTCAATATATAGTGCAGGGCTGTGTGGCCTTACAACTTGCACCAGTGACCCTGCCCCTCCTTCCCTCCCCCCTCCCTTTCTTGGTCCCAAGGGTTCCTCAGTGTATGTCAAGGCTCTCTTGAATGTTCCCACTGTCTTTGCTGCCACTGTCTCTTCTGGTAGCTCATTCCATGCTGACACCACCCTCTCTGTAAAAAAAATCCCACAAGGTCAATCCTTTATTTCCTACTTCTTGACTCAGGCTTCATTGGTTTCTGAATTACACCATCATATTCCAATCATGCCTGCAGCAACATCAAATATTGCTATGTGGTCCCTATTTTTAGCCTTCTGGAATGTCTGTTCAATGTTCTGCAAATACCCTTCTCCTGACTTGCACCCCAGAATATACACTGATCTTCTGTAATCACAGCTATGCTGCTATATTTGAGCAGTTGTGGATCACTGCTCCCTGGCCTCCAGACATTTTCTTGCTTTTCATACAGATTTTCATCCTCCTTAACCCTGGCAGGAGCTTTGGTCCTCCCAGGGGAGGAACTCTCTCTCTCTCAGGTCTCACCGTGCTGCAGTTAGCCAACCCTGGTATTTCCCCCACAGCTTCCCCCTGTGG
The DNA here is from genome assembly GCA_016271365.2 of Neoceratodus forsteri. Classification (NCBI taxonomy): domain Eukaryota; kingdom Metazoa; phylum Chordata; order Ceratodontiformes; family Ceratodontidae; genus Neoceratodus; species Neoceratodus forsteri. The sequence goes on from CM057456.1 coordinate 260,193,832, forward strand.
TGGGGCCAGGAAGGTGGTGCTCCCTCCCTGGAGACCCAATGTAGAACCCCGGGGTCAGACCGCAGCATGGCAGACTATCATGGAGCTCTGTCAGGCTCATTTTCTTCCTACTTTCTCCTGTCCCCCCCCACTGACGTAAGTATGTCGGAGCGCACCTTCCCAACCTGTATTGCCATCCAGTCACCACCAGAGGGCAATCAGTGAGTGGGATGATGTGTACCCTCCCCCTGAGAGAGGAGAACACTCCTCCAGACACTCAATCCTCTCTCCCCCTGCCAAGCCCCAGTGACCCGAGCTTGTTCCCGAACATGGGTCACCAGCGTGGCATGAGGCATAGCAATCAGTGTCTCAACCTCCAGTTCCACCAGACTGGCTGCCTCCAGACATTTCAAAACTTCATGACTTTTCATCAACATCTCCTCTCTTTGAAATTTACCCAGTCATGGCAACTGCCTTCCTATGGGGTCATCACTGGTCCCTTCAGTCAATATCCATCTTTTCTGATAATCAATCCACAGTGGCTATCATCAACAAAGGCAGGTCTTCATCCTATTCCATCATGCTCATCATACGGAGGCTGACTTGGTTATCTCTTCATCACAATTTTACACTACTACATTTTTATATAATGAGCTATGCAAATGAAGCAGCTGATGAATTATCTCAATTTCTATTTCAGACCTTTCGTTGTCTCTGTCGTTCAGCAGATCCAGTAAGAACTCCTTCTTCCTTCTGTGACCTCATAATGATGCAGAATTTTATTGCCAGCAAGCTACCTCCATCATGATGGCCGCTATAGCTCCAGCCTCCCGAGCTACTTTTATAATAGCATGGAAGAAGTATTTCTCATTCTGTGCATCACAGTCCTCCCATAATATTTCCGTTTCTGTAGAACATGTCTTAACATTTCTAACGTTGTGTCATCAAACCTTGCAACTATCATACAGCACAATTAAGCAATACCTATCAGGTATCCAGTTTTTTCCTCACAGTCTGCTCCATTCTCACCTTCACTGTTTTCCAATCCTTCAGTTAAACTTCTCCTACTGGGTATCCAAAGGGCTTCAATCACAAAAACTGCTCATCATCTCCCTATAGATAGATCCTTAATAAAAAACATGTTGTTTTTACTGAATTTAGGTCATTCAACTCTACCTCAAAACCTCATGGTTTCTTCCACTATTTGCTTAGCATTTTATGGACTCCTGCATCCTGGAGAATTCATAATTTCGTCATCCTTCTCTACCAACTTCCTTAAAATTGCCAACCTTCAGAAAAAAGCATATCATTATATCCAGGGAATATCTTCCTCATAAACCAACAGATGACATAAAGGAGTTCACATAACTTATTACCCATCATGGAACACCTTGTGCCCAGTAGCTCACTAAGACAAACTTCTGCTCTTCCACTCAGGTTCTGATCCATCACATCCTCTCTTAACCTCCAACAAACAATCATCTGTGACTACAAAATGGTTCTTAGATTATGTCAGAACCCTTCTCCAATGGCTTGGACTTAATCCGTATTCATTATCAGGTCATTCTTTCCAGACTGGAGCAGCTTCTTCGGCATCAACATATAATATTCCTGTTCACATCATCAAGAGACTCGACAGATGGAAGTCATCAGCCTTCAAATCTTACATCCCTCACCCAGAAGTAGTACTCAGATAAGCACTTAGGATTATCTCCTCTTAGTTCACCCAGAAGATGGGAAAGTCAGTAACCATGGATCCTAAGAGATTCCCACAAGGGGATTTTTCCTCTCCTGAGTGCTACTGGTTACACTTTCTGTGACTTGGAGGAGGTAATATTTTTGGGCCCTCTATTCCCTACAGCAACCCTGCTTATCTACCAAGGGTGGGAATAGAAAATGGCCAAAGTTTACAAGTATACACAAGCACTACTCTATTCACCAAATATTGAATGGGAGGGCTGAAGCCAGAGGTTCAATGTGGGGAATAGCTCCTCCCACATTCAAAATAAAAAACAGCCTCTCCCAGCAGCTCATGCTTAGCGCGTTTTGAAACACCCACCATCCTCCCTATCCTCCTCCTCCTCTGGCACCCTGTTCACCCTTGGTACTGTCCTTTATTCCCTACAGCTACCCAGCTTATCTATCAAGGTTGGGAATAGAGAAAGGCCAAAGTTTATAAGCATACGCAAACACTGATCTATTCACCAAACATTGAAATATGCTTTCTTACAACACAAACTGTGGACCATTGAAGAAAACTGATAAACAAGGAATTTCAGACTGCAATATAAAATACACCTCTCCCATCTCTGTCACAGCAGGTTGCAAACTTACAGTGTCTCCAAGAACAATGAATGCCTCCACAGACATCAATGACATGCAAACTGCCCTTAATGCCTTGCTGTGTTTCACACCTGCATTGTTACTGTGGAAAGCACAAATTCTAATTAATGGGACAGATCCACAATCTCTGCACTATTGTTCTGCTTACGTCTTGAGCTTCATCATTCTGAACACTGATAACAAACTCAGGGGTGGGTAAACCAATCATTCTGGTTCTACATTATAAGCACTGGAGAAAGGGAGAGCACTCACCATGCTCTCTGCTTAAATCTAAAACAAATACTGATTGAAGCTGAAGCTGCAAAATACAACCAAACAGAACACATTGAAAGCATCAAGAAAAGTCAATATAGCCCTTCTAAGGAATTGCTTAAAGTCAGTATAGCCCTTCTAAGGAAAGGGGTTGCTACCCCTTCTTACTACAGTGCAGTCAGTATGTTCTGTTATCAGGTTGTACATTTGCAATTTTTTTTTTGTGTGCATTTTATTTTGGCTCACGCTTGCACAGCCAACATATTGCATTAGTAGCAGATTTGGAGGTGCGGTCACTGTGGGCGAATGCAGGGCACACATCAGTAGGTGCATCCCTCATTCCCCAAAAAGGCAGCTGCAGGCACTGACACCAGCAACACATAAACTAGCCACCAGATCAAAGAAATGGTCTGCTGCAATGACAGTCAAGCTTCTCACACAGCGGCGTGCCTTTCCTGGTGAACCAGTTTACAAACTATGGCGGCATGCCACTGCAGAGTGCCCCCAACTCACTTCATTTGCCGATGGTGGAGCCCACTCCCTGTTGGCATAATGCAACCCCCCTCTCATTTAAAGTGTGTGCTAAGGGGGTACCTAATCCTCCTCAGCATCATGTCCCCTTCCCGGTTTAATTTGCTGACAGGGGAGCCCACTCCCTGTCAGCATAATGAAACCCCCCTCCCATTTAAAGTGTGTGCTAAGGGGGTACCCAATCCTCCTCAGCATCATGTCCCCTTCCCAGTTTAATTTGCTGACAGGGGAGCCCACTCTCCATCGGTATAATATTCCACCATTTGTTGTGTGCTGACAGGGGTGTCAATCCCCATTGACTATACAACCCCCAAAAACACTCAGGTGGCATGCTGGGGCCCACCCAGCATGCCATACCTATAAAGAAAAACCATCCCATGATGTTTTTAAACCTGCAAAACAGAAAATTGTCCCTCTTAGGCTTCAGTGACCCCACACCCCAACCCGCACCCACCCTCTGTGCAGCCTGCCTCCCCACACCCCTCACCCCACACTTACCTCCGGGCCACAGCATGACGATCTTGGTGGACCAGGAACACGTCTGCACTCTTCAAAACCAACCACAAACTGAAGAAATGCTAGTAAGCTGTATAATGGCATAAATAGGTTTTTTTCAACTTTGGTACATATCTTGAGCATTTTTGGAAATTTTGGCACCAAATGTTCAACATGGGGTTATTGGGACCCTCAGTCACTGTCATGGTGTTATTCGGTCCTGAAAGGTGATTTCGCAGTCACTCTGTGGAATCACCTTTTGGGACTGATTAACAAAATGACAGTGCCACTGTTCATGAGGGGGTCTCACAAAAAGCCTATGTTGCAAATTTCCACACATGTTCGTAACTTCATGAATTTGTAATATTTTCACTCCAGATTTTCAAAATTGACTTTTTCCCACACCTCCTTATGAACAGTACAGCTGCCATTTTACATATCCTGGTTGAAATGTGTTTTTGCACATCCTGCCAAGAATAGCGCAGTCGCTGTGCAAAATCAATTTTCAGGAAAGTTTGAGAAAATGGCGGCAACATTGTTCATAAGCAGAAGTCCTAAAATGCCTATGTTGAAAATTTGGTGATGAACGTCCATAAAATGACTGTGTTACAAGTTGCACAGTTTCCACACACCCTTGTAACTTCACAAATTTGCAATATTTTCATGCCAGATTTTCAACACTGGCATTTTGCACATCTCCTTATGAACAGTACAGCTGTCATTTTTCACATCCTGCCCAAAATGTGTTTTCACACCTGTGGCACACAATGGCGTGGTCACTGTGGGAAATCAACTTTTGGGACAGATTAACAAAATCACAGTGCTACTGTTCATGACGGGAGGTCCCAAAATGCCTATGTTGAAAATGTGGTTAAAATATCCCAAAAATAGTTGGGTTACGGTGGTGTGTTGCGCAGTTTCTCTGCCTGCTCATGAGTTCACCAATTTTTCATATTTTCACTCCAGATTTTCAGCATTGCCATTTTTTATACCTCCTCATGAACAATACAGTTGTCATTTTCACATCCTGCCCAAAATATGTTTTCATGCCTGTGTCACCAAATGGCATAGTCACTGTGCAAAACCACCTTTCGGCTAACAAACTGATAGTGCTGCTTTTCATGAGCTGTGGTCACAAAAAGCCCATGTTGAAAATTTGGAGTGAAAATACCAACAAACGCCTACAGCGTTAGGGTTTCCAACTGTAACATCCCACCCTGTAGAGACTGGCAGGCATCAGGGGTGTGACTTGGGATCATTGGCTGTAATGCTCATGCCATTCCACCCCAACCCCCTCACCCTGCAGCCACTGACAGGCATTGAGGTGTGCCTTGGAGTGTTCGGCCCTAAAGTTCACCCTATTCTCCTATACTGCACCCATCTCAGCATATTTTCTTGTGGAATTGGGTAAGTATAGGGCCCAAAGACCCCAAAGCACACCATGATGCTTGTCAGTGTCTACAGGGTAGGGTGAGGTAAAATGGCATGAGCGTTATAACTGATGACCCAAATGCACACCCCAACACCTGTCAGTCTCTGCAGGATGGGGGTGGGGTTGGTGTCAGTTCAATACTTCACTGCCATTCCTATTATGCATCTCTAACTCCTGCACTACCAATGCCAGTGAGACAACATTCGGCATTGACAAATGCTTGTTTTATATGTATCTTGTACTTTATCCTTGGCATTTGACTGGTTGTATATGATTTACCTTGTCTGTATATTTAACTGTTACATGTCCTTAGGACCTCCTTGTGAATGAGCTTGCTCAATGATGTTATTCCTGCAATAAAGTTCAATAACTTCAAAGGAATCCTAGTGTAGGATAACAATAAACTCTACCCTGTAGTACCATTTCACTTTGAATCAGAGTGCAGTAAATGAAAGTAAGACTATGTTGCCCTCAACCACAGCAGGACAGAGTTTTGAAATCCAGTTTCAGATTATATAAAAAGTGCTCAGGGTAAGATAATATTTACAAAACTACTATACTAAGAGAGACTCATGAGCTGGGCCACTGGAAAATTGCGGGTGCAATTTTTCTGCAATTTCCACAATTTTCACCCTTCTCCACACAAAATCTACAATTTCTTGCACTTTCTTACATTTATGGAATTTTTGACTGAAACTGTATAAAAATATTTTAAGTTTCAGGAAATCTACTCAGATATGCTAACAATTTAGTACGCAGGCTTGGATTTAACCAAAACAGTATAGTGTGAGGTGAGAAGGGGTCAAATGTGACTCTGCTTTCATGTGATTCACTTCTCTGCTTTGGTTTCAAAGTCCTCTGGTCATGCATATGTAGATTTGAACACTTAAAATCTGTGTTAAAGCAGACTATCAGAGAACTTTTTGCTGACACAGAGACTGAAACAAAAGGTGTGAGAAGAGGTGCAAAGTGCCCCATTTACCTAAATGAAGCATTGACCACAGTGCTTGTTTTTGAATGGTAGGGTAGATTTTCCTTGTATAAATACTTTCAATCTGAAAGGATTTTGATCCAAATGTGTCAGGAGTTTGGGTGGCCCTGCTGATTATAAACTTAAATGTGCTTCTGAGGGGGTTGGCGACAGTGATTCCTTACATGTCAATCTGCCACAACTGCATACTCACATACAAAGCCTACAAAATGCAAACATTTCTGAAAACATGCTGTAAAGGTTAAGTATTGTTAAACAGTTACCTTCAAATAGACAAAATAATTGCAACCAAAGTAAAATCACGGCAAACTGAGTAGAACAAAAGTACAATGTATTGAAAACTATTGTATGATGTAATGAAAAGCTACTGGTATGATTTGATACTTTATCACGTGATTTTAAAATGTACATACAGTGTTGATTAAAGGAGAAGACTCCTGTAAATTTATGATTTGGATATGTCTGATGTATTTATTATACATTACATCAATTACTGTACATATGTCAATAAGAAATCAGTCATTTCTTCTGTTGCAACACATATCTAGAGTCTGAGGCTCTGACACAAGGTAATAAAGTGTCAAGCAAGCCTCCATTTACATGCAAATGAGTCACTTGTAACACAGTACCTCCCATTCCTTGATGTCACTGCAGCAACAGTGCAGAACAAAACATAAGGGTATCAATGCTGTCTATCCTGATTTTAGTTTAAGTTTGCAATGGCTTAAGACAGTTCTGTCATGCAACTCACACAGGGAGTAGTACGAGCAGCCTTAATACTGTATGTGTAGAGCAAATAATACATCTAATAGTATTTCATTCACAGTAAACAGAATCTGTTTCTTTGTACTGCTCCTTTCTCTCTGTGAGACAGTTGTAACATGTTGTGGAGAGCAGTAGACTGAATCAGTCAATTAAGCAGTCAATCTGTAATGAACCAGGTGAACACCCTTGAGAAGATTCATTTACAAGGTGGGCCTAATCAGTTTCCCAAAGGATCACACAAGCCTGGATTCCTCCTTTGCACAAATGATACACACCCACTTTCAGCAGCCTGAAAGTGGAGAGCTAGATCACTTACTTTATAAAGTGTATTGTTTTACATTTCAAATGCTCCTTAAATCTGAGTTTTTGACTGGAAATACCAAGACACAGAATGCATATGACATGGGAGGAATGAGCTAAGCAAATACAGAGCACTACAAACACTGAGACTGATTAGTTTATTTACCTACAACAGCTGAACTTAGTGTAGCATCTGATTTGTGAGGGACATCCTACTTCAAATGCTGGCAGTACAAAGTGGGGTGGGGCTGCCACAGCTTGTCTTCAGTACCTTCAAAGTGAAGTGCTGTAGCTTTCACGTCACTGCTAATGATATTGTAATGGGAATGGGGGCACTTTCAAAGTCATGGACCTGAGGGGCCATCACAGTTCCCAAGGAGTTTAGGGGAACTTGTAAAGGATTGTAAAGGATTAGAGAGTAAGGGACTCTAGTGGGAATTGAACCAGAATCTCCCAGTTCTTGTGGCTATGCTTTAACCACTAGATTATCCTTCTTCCATATGCTGCAGCAGTTGATGCTTTCCTGGTAACCTATTCCTTGTTATAGCTGAACTCTTTATTGCCTTACAGCAGCCATCCAATCAGTGACTGCCTAGTTACAAAGGGAAAGGGGCATATTTGCAAGATTGTTTCCCACTGCTGGTGTCAATCAAAACAGTCACTTTTGTTTAAAAATAATAATAATAAAAAGAAGATCTACATTTGGAAATCAATACTGTGGATGGCATTGCCATTAAGCAGGTGGATTCACACAAATACCTCTGCGTCTGGTTAGATCCGTGCCTAGGTTGGGATATTTATATAGACTCCCTTATAAAAAATACAAATAGGAAGTTGGGCGCCCTATATAAATATAAAAAGTTCATGACTAGAGAGCTCCGATTGAGTGTGGTTAACTCTCTTCTACTCCCAGTGATTGATTATGGTGATTTGCTTTATGGAGGGGCTATTGAAAAGTATATAGGTAGAGTGGATTTAGTTTTCTGTAGGTTAGCTCATTTTGTATTGGATGCCCACAATAGAACCCATAGGTGCATACGTTTTAGGGAATTAAATTGGCTTAGACCCATAGTGAGAAGTGATTTACATCTGTTACAATTTATGATTAAGGTTTGGTATGGGGAAGTACCTAATTATATTACTGACCTTTTTGAGGTTAGGAAAATAAAGGAAAGTTTGAGATCCTCTGCTGGAACCCAATTTGTCCCAATTAAATGTAATTTGAATATTGGAAGATCATCTGTACCTGCTAGAGGAATTAGTTTATGGAATAAATCTCCCTCAGACTTGAGAAGTAATAGAACCAGATATAATAAAAGTGAACTAAGGAATTGGTGTATATCTGTTTTAAACAATACCACAACATGTAATAATTGTTAGTATTTTAAAGTATGTATTGTGTAATGAGATTGACTGTTTTTATTTTAATTTTCTTTCTTCTCTTCTTTTGTTTTCCTTCCTTTATTTATCATTGTATTGTTAATTGTCTTAATTATATGTGGTCTACTAGTGTCTGATGTTATGTTATTTGATGTGGAACCTTATTTTATTGCAATATGGAACTTCATTGAAAATGAGCCCAGGTCAATTGAGTGTATCCATTTATTCGTACATGAATAAAAAAAAATGATTTATTACTACTACTACTACTAGAGAATGCTAACACACACAAAACATAATACAACAGCGGTATAATACCACTTAAGACTCTTGTTGTACCCAGAGTCATTTATTGCGTAAACTGCTTTTGATAACAGAAACAGCAACACAACACATACAGGCACTTCCTTATATGAATACTGTATATACCTCAGATCCGTGCTGTATCACACTCACTCTCACATGGTCCTAGTCCCTATTAGAACTGCACTTCAGAATGTGCACAACACTTAAAGGGTTCTTCCATTACTCAAGTGGGGAACCAAACATTGTGAGTTTGGTTTACTGGTGGAACTGCATTTAGTGCAGCACCATTATCTGTTGCTCTGATGACATCATCCTCCAGCAACATTTATGGAAAATGGAGGACAAACACATTGCTAACTTCTGCGGCTGTATATTTTTATTTATAATCTAGATTTGGACAGCAATAGGACTGCTGCCAACTGGAGGAGGCACACAACAGCTACACATAAGGAGTTGGGAAAATGTTGGTGTGAAATTATGGGAGACGTCCCCTTTAAGAACAGTAATTATTTTAACAGAATAAACATTTTTCTTACAAGACCTTTATTAGGTACCCTGGTTATCTGTTTACTTTTTTCTTGCACCCAAAAAGTAGTTTAAAGCGATTTACCAAGTTTTGATATACGAACGCATATACTGCAAGGTGACTGCATATAGAACTGATTTGCAATGTATTTTGATAGATGCATAGCCCATTTTAGCAAATTAAATCAGGTTTTCACCCTCACAAACCAGGAAGTGTCATTTTGTGTATTGGAGCCTGTATTTGGTGACCTTTGACACTCATTACCTTTGCAATGTCACCACAGGGAGATCTGTGCTCTGCAATTAAAATTAGTTCTTGGTCACAGCAGTTCTGTCTTGATAACAGAGCTCTTGGTCACAGCATGCAGCACAACAATAGCAATGTCAAACAGTTCATTTTCAGGGTCTGATGATGAAAGCATTATGTTGTCCTGCACTAACAGTGATCTTTCGGACACTGACATAGTGCCACAGTTTGACAGCCACTGCATAGTAGATTCCCATAGGGATGACCCTATGACAGCAGCGAGAATGATGTAGGCAGTAGCTCAGGCAATCACAGCAGTAGTCCTGATCCATTCCAGTACAGCAGTGAGAGCAGACTTAGCAACATGGACTGTTAATATTATATTTTGCTACTTAGTGCTATGGTTTGGTTCCCATCATTGCTGTCATTTTACTGTGCAAAATCGAGGTATGGTGTGTGTTCTGTTACTCCCAGCATCAATGTGCCCACACAAATGCTAGTGATAGTACCCTGGGTTTTTATATTTTTTTGGGGGGGGGATTGCTTTCCCTATGCTAACGAGTTGTTGGCCAATCCAGCTGACACTGAGAGCACGGCTCGATCTGGTGGCATTGCTGAGCAGGATAAATGGCTCTAGATTTGTCCAAATCAATTTTGTCAAAATCCTCACCTGGTACTAGTTAGTAATGACCTCCACCAATTGATTTATCAGTCACTCCTCACTCTGATGGAGCACAGGGTGGAAATTACAAGCAGACACCTTGTACCCCAACCACTCCAAACCCCCAGCTGCACACATACACTTAGAAAAATGCTGCAGCATAGAACTTTTATTATCTGTAAATTATTTATACTGTTTGGGTCTGTCTTTGCCCTAGTGCCAACTGTCTCCTTATAGCTTTCATCTCTGTGTACGTGTGTTTGGGAGTGGGGGGCCTGCTTGTACTTTCCCTTTAGAGGTATCAGTGATTGAGTAATGTGTTGAAGTCACCAGTTCCCTGTTTATGGCATGTTATAAATTTAAAACTACAAATTATTGTACGAACTTTGTGTTACCTCTAAGCACTCAGGAACTATACAGACTGCAGCTGTCATTAGTGTCTGCATAAGCATCTGTAATTCCATCCTGGCATTGGCTTATTGCAGCTACATGTGTGCCTCCAGGTGCATTATGAACTGAGCAAAAAATACACAGTACAGTCGGTGATCGTCCCCACCCCCAAGGTTAAAAATGACACTGCCAATACCCTTCTCATGGAGAAAGAGACCACATTTCTGTTTAGATAGCCTAAGTACCATTTGATTGGTCCACTACAAAAAGAGACATATCCTTGTGGTAGGTACTCAAGTGTTAGACTGTATTTGAACCACCCTTCCTCACTTATGTCACCATACTTCATTACCACTTCGGTCTGTGTCAAGCCATTTGTGTTTTCCCATTTTTTCCATTACAGTGGATCTCTGATGCACATGCGTAAAGTGTACAGCAAATACAACAGATGCTGCACTATACTGTCTCCCATGCCTTACCGATGTCATGGTGCATTATGTAGACTCCCTGCATTCATTGCTGTGTAGCCCATATTGGTTCAGACATTATTCCCTAAGTATGCTGAACTGACTAGCACACTTTGCAATATAACACCATAGAAGCTGTACATTGGTACCACAGTGTTGGGAGAGGATGGCAACTGCAGTCTCTTCTTTTGCTGATGCTCTGGAGCACATACAATGATGCTATAATCCTAATTATAAATAAAGACTGTATGTTAAAATGTTAAAAAACTAAGTGTTTTTAATTTTGAGATACACTGTAAACTATGTACAGTATAACTATGTACAGTATATAACTGATTTTATTGCATTCATTTATAAACTTAGAGAGGAGCTGGCAAGCTGGAGAAACAATTCAGTGCACCATGTCCCTTTATTCATGCACATCTAAGCATACTTTGGTGATCAGTGTTATGGTGCTTGCATGAGAACACCAAATGAGCCCAAGAAAACACAGGAGCACAAGAAAAAATATAAACTGTCTATAGTGATGGTGACAATCAGAAATGCAATAGCAAAGGCAGTTTACTGAAGCAATCACACTAGAAGCAGCACTTGCCAAAAATACAGTTTATTGCACTGTTCTCCTGGGATTGGACTGTGCAGCTCAGTGCTTATACTCTTTGCACATTACAATTCTGAACTGTTGAAAAAGTCATCCATTTAACACAGACCTCTATGTACCAATACTGAAAAGCTTACTGCAATTTATAGATCTGCCCAGTTCAAAAGTCGTCCTTTTGTGTCCCACTACGCTACAGATTACAGCTCCACGCAGTTAAAATTTTTAATTTTTTATACAGACTTGTTATTATAATTATGTACTTGCAGCACTTATTAAAACTGTCACACTGCACTCAAACAATGTAGATTGTGATGTTCCTAGAACTGATGGACCTAGGACACAGAGCTTAGTCAGATGAGTAAAATTGAAAAGCAGGAGAAATCACCACTTCTGCAATCCCAAAAGCAAGTATAACAGCTGCCAATATAACAAACAGTTTCAGTCATCAGTGCTGTAATTTTTGCCAGTTCAGTTTTGGATCTGCACTCACTGAGGCTGGGTCCAGGAAAGATGAATGAACGAGCAGTGAGAAAGGTGCAGTGGGAACACCTTCCCTGTGCTGATGTCACTCATGCATGTGGATGCACTGCTCATGTGTGAACTTCAAACAAAGAAAAAAACCTGCAGAGACAACTGTGGCACAAAAATGTTAAAAAACTAAGCATCTGAATATGTTTAATACTTAACTTCAGGGCAGCTGAGATTTGCATCACTCAGTGTAGGGAAGATGATCTGCAAACATGACAGTGGGGGAAGTTGGTAAATCACTTTAAACAGGCTTCATTATTTAACATCTAGAAACTGGCAACATATGTTGTTTCAGGATGTATTCAGTACAGACTAACTATAAATTACTGAATAAAATCTAGTTAGCACTGCATGACTTAGATGTCGATTTTTAGAAAATGTGCTACATAATGATTCATTTGCAGTGCATTTCAAAAACACACACATCTTCATATTAAAAGCATTTACAAGTGACAATACATTTATCTTACAATTCATGTGATCAATACAAGCTGCAGGAAACAATAAAAGATTTATTAGAGGCAGTGGGATGTATAGTGAACCCCTGCAATTTTTCCACAATTTCTGCAAAAAAAATCCCTGCATTTCTGGGTAAAATTTTCCGCAGTTTTCCAGTGGCCCTGCTCATGAGATACTGATTGCAGAGTATAGTCAAGTTGATAGCAATAAAATCAAAACAAGCCTGGTACTGTTTATAGAGAAGCCAAAGGAATGGAAGAAAGCTTTCTGTAGTTGCTTTAAAAATGTTACTAAAAAAAGGATTTGGAAAAGAAACCAACTGAGTATGAAGATGAAGATGCAGAGAGCACTGTATTAACCATAAATACATGTGTAACAATGGTACAGTATTAATCTAGAGAAATGAAAATAGTTTAAACAGGTTTAAACATTTATTTCCCTCCATGAAAACAGGGTGTAGAAACTGAAAAGCAAAATGTTGAGCAGGTTGATGAAGACTGCAATGATATTCTGAGGAGGGTACTACTGATAATGGAAAGACTTCAGAAGGAGCACAGAATGTGCTCACAGTTGACGGTGCCCCCCCCCACAAAGTGATGCAAAACTACCTAACAGCACTCTAAAACACCAGCAAAAATAAGGGCTATCAACAGTCACAGAGACTGCATCACTTCACCAGAAGTAGAATTTGCTGAATTTAAAGAATCAATGACATGCAAACTAATAGAGATGGACTCCTTAAATCATCTAAAAGATGGCATATTGAAAATGAAAAATGGACAAAAAGCTGTGATATCAGAATTCAAATTCCAGACCATCAACTTGTTTCTTGAAAAATAAAAGAATGCAGAATGAATTAAAGAAACTTAAAGAAGAGAAAAGACTCTGCAGAGTGAAGTGAAGTCTCTTCACAGGGATATCAGTACTGGGACCGATCCTTTTTAATGTCTTTATAAGTAACATTGCACAGGGACTGGAAGGAAAAGTATGCCTCTTTGCAGATGACACAAAGATCTGCAACAGGGTTGATATGGGGGGGTGGAAAGGATGTGAAGGGACTTGACAAGGTTAGAGGAATGGTCAAAAGTATGGCAGCTTAGATTCAACGCAAAGATGTGCAAAGTAATGCACCTGGAAAACAAAAACCCAAGGGAAGCGTATACAATGGGTGGAGGGGTACTAACAACTACAGAAATGGAAAGGGACCTGGGGGTAGTCATATCAGATGACCTAAAGGTAAGCAAGCAATGTGAGAAGGCAGTAAGGAGGGCTGGGGGGATACTGGGCTATATAGGGAGAAGCATCACCAGTAGAAAACAAGAAGTTGTTATCCCTCTGTACAGACAGTTGGTGAGACCCCATCTGGGGTACTGCGTGCAGTTCTGGAGACACCATCTCCACAAGGACATAGACAGGATGAAGGCTGTCCAGAGGAGGGCAACTAAAATGGTGCAGGTTCTACGCCAGAAGCCTTAAGAAGAGAAACTAAAGGAGCTTAATATGTATATCCTTGAGGAAAGGAGGGAGAGGGGGGACATGATAGAAACTTTCAAGTACTTCAAGGGAATCAACAAAGTCTAAGAGGATAGCATCTTTCAGAAAAAAGAGATGTGCAAGAACAAGGGGGCACAATTTGAAGATAGAGGGGGGACAGCTCAGGGGCAACATGAGGAAGCATTTATTCATGGAGAGAGTGGTGGATGCATGGAATGGCCTTCCTGAGGAGGTCATTTGGTCAAAAACAGTGGGGAAATTCAAGAATACATGGGACAGACATTAGGCAATTCTTGTGGGGGGGGGGATGAGGAAGTAAGCTGTTGGTTAACTAGGATCTGCAGCTTATCCAATAGATAGGGAAATGGGCAGACTGGGTGGGCCAAACGGTCCTTATCTGCCATCAAAGTCTATGTTTCTATTTTTCTATGTTTCTATTTGCACACAGTAAAAGAGGGAGAACAAGTCCAAGCAGAACAAGTCAAAACATCTCAGAACAGAACATGCTATCTACCGAAACCAAACTACAAGAAGAAAATTCAAATTTAGAACTTGTGAAGAACAGACTGTAGAAGTTATGGAGAATGAAAATGGTGCAGCAAAAGAGGAAAGCTGTCCTAATTCCATGTTATGACAATGAGGGCAGGACATCTAACCCTGACCCTCCCATTCAAACACCTCCTTCTGTAGATGTGGCAATTTTAATTGTTTCAATTGGAAAATGCCTTGATGAACATAGACTGTTCTCTGGGAAACATTGTTAAAACTAAATGCCCCACTACAGACAAAGCAATGCAAATTGTATCTGAACAGAGTTTCAGTAATCCCGAGTACTGTACTTAATACATACAGGAACAAACAATTTAAGCAGAGGAGACGAGGACATAGGCATACAGCTACAAGAATTAGTTGAAATGTCAAAAATGTATTTTCATCTACCAAAGTTATAATCTCTACCTTACTCCCCAGATGAGATGTACCATCTCATATCATTAAAAGAATTAACAGTCAAATATCCATGTTCGCTCAGCATTCCCAAATGTCCATGTGGTCCCTTTTCATGACATTCATCCTGACCCCCACCTACATGATCAGGCACACCTAAATAAAACAGGAATAAGACTGTTTGCCAAGCTTGCTAAAGATGTGACACTAAGCCAGGACCCACTCAGGGATCCCAGTCATGGAGCCAGTAGAGCCACCAATACAAGACAACAGGGACTATTGTCAGAGATCATATCCCATAGGAGAGGACAGGAGCCTCAGACTAGAATCCCACCATTGCTATAACAGGAATGCAATGCCAACTCCTCTGGGTGGGCACATAGCACAACTTATGGAGAGACCAGAGGGATACTGGAGCCCCAGTTAAGAATACCACCTTTGCTGCAACAGTCTTACATTATAAACATCTCTGGACAGACACATGGCCAAATCTCTAGGAATGATAGGAGAACACTGGAGCCTCGGTCTAGAATCCTACCTCTGTTACAACAGCATCACAGTTATACAGGCTGTTAGAAAAACCTCTGGTGACATCATTTGCAAAAATACATCACTAACTGATAGAGATATTGCTGAAATTACACATTTACTAAATGTGGTTTCCTTCAAAAAAAAGGAATATTCACAGTAAGTAGCAGCTTTATTATAGTTCAATATCTCTATTTACATAGACATAGCATGCATAAAGATGATAAAAGTATTAGAGTTAGAAAAAGACTGTATTTCACAGCTCCAGTTAAGTTTATGTATTAGTCTATAATCCTTAATATGAAATCTCTCATTATTAGTAGTTGGAACGTACAGGGTTTATATTACGTGTTTTTGGTGAAAAACCCAAGGTTACAGATTTTATTCAGAGCATAACTAACCATAATATGATCATTTTATTTTATTTATTAAAGTTTAGAAATTACAACCCTTTGAGCCAGAGACTCATTTGCAAAGGCTCCTTGTCAGAAATACGAGTTACAGACAGGAGGCAGTAATACAAGTAAGATAAACAAGAGATTGAATATACTAATTACACCAATGAGATTACATACAGGGTTACAGGAAAAAGAAGACGAGACAATAAACACTCATTTCTATTACCCAATATGGTAACCGGTCAGCAGCTGTGGGAATACAGGGGGCCATCCCCAGGATTTTGACAGATACAAGGTGGTGGGGAGTTATAAGTTTGAGTACTAAGGTTAGACATGTTTAGGGGGACATGGAGGCAATCACAACTAGAGGAGGCAAGCAAAACTTTTAAGTTCAGACTTGAAGAGTCCCAGCCTGGGGGTGTCCAGTAGAGTGGAGGGAAGAGCATTCGTCCATAGTGGGGCTCTATAACTAAAGGATCTTTGCCCAGTGGAGGTTCTAAAAAGGAGGGTTAGGTAGGCAGCATTGTTGGAATATCTGGTGAGTCTCATTCTATGGGCTGGTATTAGTAGTGCAGACACGACACTCAAGCAGGGGCAAGTCCAAGGGCTATTTTTTGGCAAGGAGGTTGGTGTGGTAGTGGAAACATCCCTCAAGGTTTAGCCAGGAGGTTCACTGGTAGAGATCACATGTATATCTGTCGCACCCTGCTACTAGGTGGCAGGCTTTGTTTAGGGCAGTTTGGATTTTATTTAGGGCGGTATTGGAAGCAGACCCATATATGACTAGGTCATAGTCAACCAGAGGGAGAACTGAACTAGATACAGCCAGCTTAAGAGCTGTCCCCTGGAGACAGGAGCAAAACCAATAAAGTAGACCAATTCTGATGTTTACAGCTGTGCAGGTGACAGAGATGTGCTCATGAAAGGAGACAGCCAGGTCCAGGGTGATCCCCACATATTTAAAACTGGGGACCATTTCAAGGGGCATAGAGTTAGAGTTGAGAATGTGGAGGAGGGAGAACCTGTTTTTGTTCTGAGGATGTGAAAATTGCATTACCTTGGTTTTCTTGTAGTTGAGAACCAGTTTATGATTGGTGAACCAAGACTCAATGTCAGTGAAGTGCTGCTAGAGGTTACACTGCAGAGAGGAGGGGTCCTGTTGTCGTTAAAAAATGACTGCATTGTCTGCATATAGGAGGAGTTGTCCTGGGCAGGACTGGTGGAGAGAATTCAGAAACATGCTAAATAGTAGTGGCCCAAGGATTGAGCCCTGGGGTACTCCAGGCCTGACTGGGGAGGGAGGGATATTGCCAGGTTTAGTTTCACCTGTTGAGCTCTGCCAGAGAGGTAGTAGGAGAATCAGGTGGTGGCTTCCTGGGATAATCCAAGGGAGGGTAGGGAGTCAATCAGCAGGGGGTGGTGAACAGTATCAAAGCCTTATTCAGGTCAACATAAGCAGACCTAACTAAGTGCCCCTAATCAAGGGCATCATGGATAAAGGAAGTATATTCAAGAAGGGCAGTAGTGGTGCTATGGCCCTTCCTGAAACCGTGCTGTTGGGGACATAATAAGTTGTGTGTGTCAAGGAATTGTGATATCTGGTCAGCAATGATCTTCTCCAGAGCTTTAGATAGGGGTGGTAATATGGAGATCGAGCTATAGTTACTAGCTAAGGTTCTGTCTCCACTTTTAAAGATTGAGGTCACCACGGCTTGTTTCCACTATGAAGGGAATTGGCCTAGGCACAGTGACAAGTTAAGAATCTTGGTAAGAGGGGTTAGGACAGATTCCAGGGACAGGTTGAGGAGGTAGAGATCTAAGGAGTCGGCGCTATGTCTGGGTTTTCTAAGGACATTGTACAGGTATTTTCTCACTGTACTCTGTGAGATGGACTTAAAGTGCAAGGGGAGCATTCCAGAGGGAGGGGGGAAGGCATGAGAGGGGGTCATGGGCATGGAGAAGAAGTCGGATGGGAGGACACTGTCAAGGTCAGTGAATGTGGTGTTTAAGGTGCTGGCTATTAGCTCAGGATCCTGTGTGGCTGTTCCATGGACTTGAAGGGGTTTTATGTGATGTGGGCAACCGCGGAACGGCGACCCACAGAAGAGTGACATCAGGGCGGCGAAAACAATTTTGCCACCCTGACAACCTCACAGCACAGAAAAATGGCACCGGGGACTAAAAATACTTGCTCTCTGTGCGGGACTGCACCCCCACACCCCCACATGGGGGGCTTCACCTCCCGCACCTCCCTATTTAAGGATTCTCAACTCCAGGGGGAGTGCATGTTGGGGGGCGTGCAAAAGTAAAAAAAATAAGATTTTGGGCCAGGCGCAAGAAAAGCACAGTAGCGCCTGGACCTAGACCCAAACCCGGAATCCCAGCACTGCAAGCAGAGGCCAACCCCTGATGCCATGGCACAGCTCGGCAGCTGAATGCAGCACCACCCCCTACATCCCCTCTGCCCCCTCCCAGGCCATGCTTGCCATGCTCACTCCCCACCCTGCGTGCATGTACATGTAGTGACATTCTGTCACTAGGATCGCCAACCCCACCACATCTGGTCGCCCTCCCTGCTCCCTCGCCTTTTGGGCTTTCTCCCATATTGCATCGCTGTTTTGGACGGCGCCATGATTCAGGCATCCACCTCATGTGCTACCACTTGAAGGAGGGTGGCGGAGAGAAGGATTTACCACTTAGTCTATTAATAGTCTCCCAGAATTTGCATCCATTCTCCCAGGAGGAAAAGAGACTAGCCTGATAGTAGGCAGCTTTGACCTGCCATATTTCATGGATACAGGTGTTTCTAGCTACACAATAGTTTTGTCTATTGGCTCCTAAACCTGAGTCAAGAGTTTTATGCCAAAGGTTGTCTCAGTACCACATACAATTTAGTAGGGACTGATTGATCCAAGGACAGACATGGTTTTTGACAAGTTTTTTGATTGGAGGGCAAAGATGTCACATGCAGTATTGAAGGAGGAAATGAAGAAAGCTAAGGCTTTCCACTGAGGTAACATTGTACAGGGGAGACCAATCAAAATTAGATAGGTAATTTTTGAAGTGTTCCAGGGATTCTTTTTTTAGGCGGCATTGGTAGGTGACTCTGGGGGGGGATTTCAGATGGTTAGACCAATGGCAGGTGATGAGGAAATGGTCGCTAAGTCAGTCAGGGAGTACTTGAACATCAAAGAGGTGATCAGGGTGGCTAGCCAGGATGAGGTCTATGAGTGTCTGGTTTCCGTTAGTAGGGTTAAGCCGTGTGGCCTTAGGGACCATTTGCATGAGATTCGGGGCCACAGCAGCATCTCTGTACTGTGTAGCTTTGGGGGCAAGCCAATTAGTTTTGAAATCCCCAAGAGCAATAACTTCAGAGTTTGGTGGAAGCTGTGAGATGATATCCAGGATGGAGGAGAAGGCGGGTTTTTGTTGCCTGGGGAGATGTAAACAACCAGAAGGTATAGCAGTTTATCAGGCTTCCCTAATGTCAATTTTACTGTAAGGGATTGGGCCCCATGGAAGGGCTCAGGAGTGCTCACTACATGGCCTAGAAGGTAGTTCCTAAGGTAAAAGGCACACCCACCACCCCTTTTACCAGATCAATCTATCTGGTGTAGGGTCTAGCCTTCCATGTGTACTGCAGAGTCAGGGGTGTCCTGGGTCAGCCAGGTCTCAATGATGGCCAGGACATCGGGGTTGTATTGAACTACCCACAGTTGTAAGAGGGTGTGTTTCTTTAGTAAGCTACAAATATTGATGGATGCTAGCCAGACCATGGGTACAAGTCTGTCTTGCTGCCAGGGGTGGGGCAGGACCTGGATTGGGATGGATGTTGCCTGAAAGGAGCAGCAGTAAGCACATAATTGTGTAGAGGGTTAGTTTAGGTAGCTTTCTTTTGGTGGGCATATGGCAGTTTAGAGGAGGGCTGCTAGGTGAGTTAACTGGGGTGGACTGGATAAAAGTGAGGGAATCAGCCACCCAGGGGAAGGGGGAGGGAGGGAGGAAGCGAGCAAGCATCATTATTAGGTCTGTATAGGTGGTGGAGTTATTGTTAGGGGGACACAGGAGGTAGAGCTGGAGCAGGCGCTCATTAACAGCATTGTTGGTGATAGGTTATAGCAGGGAGGGTAGAGTATGGAATTAGCAGGGAGGTAGAGCAGGGCAAGGAGTGTTATAATTAGGGGATATATATCCCAGTGTTGGAAGAAGGGCTTTTGGGGGGTATACCTCTAGAGAGGGTTGAGCTATAGATTGCTAGTGTAAGTGAGATGGCCTACTACGAGAGCGGCCACTAGTGGTGATACCTGATAAGCTGCAAAGGGGAATGCTGGCTGATAGGTTGTTAGCAACACATGGTACCAGCCTATATAACCACAAGTCCACCAAGGGTGGTGGGGTAGCCGACGCAAAGCATTGGCGGGGTGAACCAGCTCCAACACAACAAAGGCTCTGGGCTGTGGTGTGCTTGAGTGGTGTCCATACCTGCTTTGCATGTGGGGGGTGGGCTTGCTTGTGGGAGGGCACCGACCTTCTCAGAAATCGTGACCACCTACGGAGGCTGCAGACAGAGAGAGAAAAACAGCGGATTAAGTACACAGGTAAGGGGGAGGAGGAGCCAAGGGGCGGGTGTTTGAGTAAAAGAAATATCCCGATAAGGCTGAGGAAGCCCTTAAGCAGCACTTGCTGGGTTGTTTTCACTTTAAAAGCCAAAAAAATTCTAATCTGAGACCTTTGCTGGGCTGTGTGATATTTTAAAACTCTATGCAATATTAAAACTGAGACATTTGCTGGGTTGTATTGTGCTTTAACAGTCTAAATGATTCTAAACTGAGACCTCCGTGGTAGTACAAAACAGCAATGGTGCAAAGGGTATCAGGTCACAAGAAATTAAAGTTCCCAGTGCACCAAGGCCAATTTCTCTACAGCTGTAAGTTTAAATTAAAGTGCTAAGTTAATTCTATTAAAAATAATAGCGCACAGAGAATAAAAGAGAAGTAAGAAAAAACTATCAGCAGTGCTGTGCCGATGAGAAATCAGTAGTTCATTAGGAGTTTAGCTTTTAACGTTGGCACCAAAAATCCTTAAAACCAGCTCCGACACAACAAAGGCTCTGGGCTGTGGCGTGCTTGAGTGGTGTCTGTACCAGCTTTGCTTGTGGGGGGTGGGCTTGCTCGTGGAAAGGCACCGACCTTCTCGACCCTCGCAACAACCTACAGAGGTTGCTTTGCTTGTGGGGGGATGGGCTTGCTCGTGGGAGGGCACTGACATTCTCGGCCCTCTTGACCACCTACGGAGGCTGCTTTGCTTGTGGGGGATGGGCTTGCTTGTGGGAGGGCACTGACCTTCTCAGCCCTCATGACCACCTACGGAAGCTGCTTTGCTTGTGGGGGGGTGGGATTGCTCGTGGGAGGGTACCGACCTTCTCAGCCCTCGCAACCACCTACAGAGGCTGCTTTGCTTGTGGGTGGTGGGCTTGCTTGTGGGAGAGCACCAACCTTCTTGGCAATCGCAACCACTTATGGGGCTGATTTGTTTAGAGGGATGGGCTTGGTCATGGGAGGCACCGATCTTCTCAGCCCTCGCAACTACCTACAGAGGCTGCTTTGCTTGTGGGGAGTGGGCTTGCTCGTGGGCTTTGCTTAGGGGGGCGGCTCCCTCATGGGAGGGCACTGACGTTCTCAGCCCTCACGACCTTGTACGGAGGCTGCTTTGCTTGTGGAGGGTGGGCTTGCTCATGGGAGGGCATCGACCTTCTCGGCCCTCATGACTACCGATGGGGGCTGCTTTGCTTGTGGGTGGTGGGCTTGCTCATGGGAGGGCACTGACCTTCTCAGCCCTCGTAACCACCTATGGAGTCTGCTTTGCTTGGGGGGGGTGGGCTTGCTCATGGGAGGGCACCAACCTTTCTCTTCTCTCATGACCACCTACGGAGGCTGCTTTGCTTGTGGGGGGGTGGGCTTGCTTGTAGGAGGGCTCCAACCTTCTTTGCCCTTGTGATCACCTATGGAGGCTGCTTTGCTTGTGGGGGGTGGGCACCAACCTTCTCAGCCCTCACGACCACCTGCAGAGGCTGCTTTGCTTGTGGGGGTGGGCTTGCTCTTGGGAGGGCACTGACCTTCTCGGACCTCGTGACCACCAATGGTGACTGATTTGCTTGTGGTGGGTGGGCTAACTCGTGGGAGGGCACTGACCTTCTTGGCCCTTGAAACCACCTACAGAGGCTGCTTTGCTTGTGGGGCATGGGCACTGACCTTCTCAGCTCTCACGACCACCTACAGAGGGTGCTTTGCTTGTTGTAGTGGTGGGCTTGCTTGTGGGAGGGCACCAACCTACTCGGTCCTCACCACCACCTACGGAGGCTGCTTTGCTTGTGGGGGGTGGGCTTGCTTGTGGGAGGGCACCGACCTTCTTGGCCCTCGTGACTACCTACGGAGGCTGCTTTGCTTGTGGGGGGTGGGCTTGCTTGTGGGAGGGCACCGACCTTCTTGGCCCTCGTGACCACCTATGGAGGTTAAAGATGCATCTACACATTGCCCTAATGTTGATCAGAAACTTTTAGTCCCTGTGATAAAGAAACATGGCAGGCAGTCAGGTTGCATTCTAGTTTAGTACAAATCAGACATAATAGAGTACATTACACCATTAAAACGGGGTAATACATATTTATGGATGAAGATATCTGATATGTTGCTTCAGCTGAAATCTGATGTTTACCTCTGTGCACTATGTATGCCCCCAGTAGATTCCCCATACTTTGATGATGAATGTTTCTCAGTCATTGAATCTGAAATCTCCCATTTCCAAACTTTTGGAAAAACATTAATAGGTGAAGACATAAATGCGTGCAGAGGGAAAGAAATAAACTTCATTCCAACAGATGGAAATAAGCATATATTTGGAGGTAATACACCATATGCTGACCCAATATTGAAGCAAAGAAATAGCTATGACAATGTGATTAACACAAATGGTAAGAAATGATTACAGATCTGTAAACATTTTGGCCACTATATCCTTAATGGGAGGATAAGGGGTGACTCATTAGGGAGATTTACATTCAACTTACTTTTGGGCTGTAATGTCACCAACTATGCCATCACAGACTTGGATATCAGCACAATAAATGCACTGGCTGTTTGAGCTCAGTCCCCTCTATCAGACCGCTACCAAATTATCCTGTACTTAAACAGATCAGATCAAATAACATATACTGGCTCATTATCAAATCTTCAAACATTGCCCAAAAGTTATCAGTGAACACTTGGTAGCACAGCAAAATACAAAGAAACCCTAGAAACACCAGAGTTGGAAAACCTAACTCATATATTCCTGAACAAAAACTTTACCCAAAATCTAAATGATATTAATCTGGCAGCTAGCGACCCGAACAAAATTTTCGGTAACGTGGCAACTAAATCATTACCTCAAAAATTAAGGAAAAGAAATAAAAATAAAATTGGAAATCATGAAAAATGATTTGACAAGGACTGTAAACTCTCAAGAAATAAGATAAGGAAACGTTCTAAACAAAAACACAGAGAACCTCTATGAATGGATCTTCACAATGCATATCACCAGAAACTACATGAATACAAGTCCCTGCTCAGATAGAAAAGGTCTAATTACGTGAGTCAAAGACTATCCCAACTTGAGAAGACAATAGATAAAAATACACTCTAGCATGTTTGGAAGGAGTTTAAGCCCCAAAATGATGACCATAAGATAGCAATTCCAAATGGCAAAGTATGGATGGAGCACTTTCAACAGCTCCATAAAGGAATCTAAACTGAAAGTCTTACTCAGGAGCAAACAGACATCCTAAATAAACTAAACTCACATGAGAGTAAGTTAGTAATACTAAGGTTAGATGCTATGCTGGGGCAGACTATGATAAGATAAATCAGTTTATTGGTGAGCGGAACTGGAGGGATGATTTCAAAAACCAAACCTTGGTAATTAAATGGCAGAAGCTAGTTGGTGTGTTAGAATATTGTACCAACAAGTATATCTCTGTCAGGGTAAAATATAACAAGAGTAAAATACCAGTTTTGTTTAGCTATAAATAAACTAATTAGACAATGACAGAAAGCTTTTTATAAGTACAAGAATAATCCTTCATCTACTAGTTTTGCAGAATACAAAAAGAAATGCAAATCACGTATGATCGCTATCAGAGAGATCAAGAGGAATTCTGAACTAGTTAGCAACCAATTCTCGGGATAATAAAAAGGCATTTTTTGACTATGTTAATAGCACAAGGAAGGGGCACGTTGTGTTTTAGCCTCTTGTGGTTAATAATCAAGTTGTAAAAGGGGAAAAGTAGATGGGCGGCTGCTTTTAATAGACATTTTGCCAGCATATATACACCAAAGAGTGATGCAGCAACAGATCAATGGAAACATCTGTTTATGGGATTACCTAATAATAAACAAACTATCACAGAGAGGGACTTTGTTACTCAACTAGATGCACATAAATCACCAGGCCCAGACAACTTGCATCCTGCCCTTTTAAAGCAGCTGGCTGGTGTCCCAGTAGGACCATTGGCCAATATCCTAAACAGCTCACTTACCAAGGGTACTACAATTCAAGTCTGGAAGGAAGCCACTTTTATACCAATACATAGAAAGGGTTCAAAAAGTGATTGAGGTAATTTTAGACTGATCAGTTTGACTTCTATTGTTAGTATGATAATTGAGGGTATAATAAAAGATTTGATATGTGACCATATTATTAAAATGGGTCAGGTGGACATCAATCAGCATGGATTTCAAACCGGTCATTCTTGCCTGACAAACTTGTTACACTTCTTTAATCCTGTGAGCAGTGCTTTGGATGTGGGATTACCGATTGACGTCCTATATTTGAACTTCTCTAAAGTATTTGATACTCTGTCACATGAACAGCTAATTGAAAGGCTGATAGAAATAAGACTTGATATTAATATAGTAAAGTGGGTTAAATCTTGGCTTCAAGGGAGGCAACAGAGAGTTTGCTTGGCAGGTAGGAGTGGGCAAAAGTTGTGAATTCCACTTTTGTGGAACTTCCGTGAAATCTTGAAAATTTTAGTGATGTTTTTGAAATTTCACCTTTGGCGAAAGTGCAAAATTCTGTGGATTTTAACCAACTTCTGCAGACGTTTTCACTGAACTGCATAATGCATCTAAAGTGTGGAATTTATTTAATCCGCAGCTTAGATGTATTATTTCCTGGCCAATCCAAGATGATGAATCAGATCGTCAGTATAAACAAGACCCACTGAAAGTTGAGCAACTGATCCCTGCACCGCCAGTCACAGACTCCTCTGCGCCACTGAAGCACTCCACTATCTCTCTTCTCCCTCAAGAATAAGAACTATTTTTGACCAAAGCAACAGCTTAGGGCCTTTACCCTTTACCATTGTATAATCCCCATTCTGTACATGTATTTTGATGGTTCTTAGCCCGAGTAGGTAGTTCCAAGTATATAAGAGAGGACTACACTTATTTTTAATTCTTAGAAAATGGTGTCCATGTGCCCAAAAGTGCAATTCACCCTCCCTCACCCCAACCCCCCAACTCTCTCCACTCCTTGCTGTCAGGCTACTGCCCTAAATCAAAATACAGGAAAATTATAACTGAAGCACTTAGCCAGATTTTGTTTGCTGGGAATTAAATCTAATGAAAAATAAATTGAAACAATTTATTGCATTCTTTTTTTACTGTAATTGTTGTTGGCACTCTGTTCTTCATCCTCTGTTGACTTTTTGTTTACTGTCACTGGACTACTGCATACATTTTAATTTTGAGCCTCCATATGGCCAGAGGCACAAAAATTAGAATATATATGTGGCAATCCAGTGACAGTAAACACAAAGTCCACAGAGAATGAGTGTCAACAAAAATTACAATAAAAAAAAAGAATGCAATAAATTGTTTCAATTTATTTTTTCGTTAGATTTCATTCCCAGCAAACAAAATCTGGCTAACTGCTTCCATTTTTAGACTAGTCTCACTCCCATGAAAAAGTAGATGTGTTCTGTACAGCTTCTTCTGTAGCTGGTTATTGTGTTGAGGTATGAAGCATCTGGTATAGTGGCAGTTTAGCATAAAATAGCAATGGGCACAGGTACTCACAGCTTTTCAGTGGTGGTTGGCACTGGTATGTTGGAGGCAGGATCGCAGGATATAACTGTCTCCATAGCTGGAGGAGCTGTCACCTAGAGAGGCTTCAGAGGGCCCAAGTGATGTTAAAAAAATTTATCTGCTTCAACTGGTGTCTGAAATACAATTTTTGTCTCTGGAAGGTAATGGAGTGAATTACAGGGTAAATCAGGGCATATTTTATTCCTTAATTCTGGACCCCCTGATTTACCCAGTCGAATGCCTGTCTGCACTGAAGGACGGAAGGGGGGTAATCTGGATAGAAGAAAATTATCAGCCTCGATGTGGATATCTTTCAGGTCTCTGTTATTTGCAGTATGAGCTCCTTATCTTGTCATTGGAGCAATTTGAAGATGAATGGAGGAGGGAATGGTGAGGATGGCTTCCCGAGGTGGCAGATCTAATGGTCTCACTCTATCTCAAAGCCATAAAGTATTGGGGTCTAATTGCAGCCAAACAGGGCTGCACCACTGACTACACCACTGGGCTCAAAGGCAGCTCAGGAGGATTTCCAGTTGACTCCCTCCCCCTCCATGCCTCCGACCACACTTGGAGCCACCCACTGCACTGCTGGGCTCAAAGCTAGCTCAGGAGGATTTCCAGTTGACTCCCAGTTCCTCCCTCCCTCCCTCCTTCCTCCATACCTAGGACTGCATTCTGCCTGCTGCTGCACTGTTGGGCTCAAAGGTAACTACAGACACTCCCCCAGCAATTTACTGCTCACCAGAGCACTGGGGTACAGGTATGGACATTTGTTGTTGGCATAGCTGTACTGATAGGTGATACCATCAGGAGTGGGAGTGGGATCACTAGCCACCAGGTTGCTTTTTTTTTTAACTTAATGGGGAACCTGCGATTGGTGGGTGGGGATGGGACCACTATCCACCAGGGACCCGTGATCGACGTGTGGGCGGGGGGAATTAATGTTTAATGTATTAAACTGTGGGGGAAAAAAATCATCAGAACTGACCACTGACAGTGATTAGGTCTGCAGATTCTTTTGTCACAGTTTAATACACTAACCCACAGGTCATATATTTATTCTGTTATTTTAAGGTGGCATTTCCACAGAAGTTTTGAAAAATTATTTCCAAACTTTTGCGGAAGATAAAGTCGCACTTTCACATGAATTCTGGAGGTGGAATTTTTTTTCGCACACCCCTACTGGCAGGACATCAATCTTCATGGGCAGAAATAATGAGCGGGGAACCACAGGGGTCAGTTTTATGCCCAACATTATTTGGTATCTATGTGGCACCACTGCAGAAGTCCTCATTTTGCTGGATTTCCAAGTTTGCAGATGACGTCAAAATAGATAGTATAGTTATAGATGAACGATCTATTAATGAGCTACAATCAGAAATAAATAAAGTGGGGGACTGGATAACTGACAGCAAACTAAACCTTTACTTAGATAAGTGTAAGATATGCATATAGGTAGTAAGAACTCAAGAGCCACATATTATCTTTATCATAAAACTATTCCTGTCTCAGAGATGGAGAAAGACCTAGGGATGCTGGTGTCAAATATTCTCTTTCTCTGAACAATGCAAGGCTGCAGCTAGCAAGGCAAATAGGATCCTTGGTTGCATCTACAGGAATATTAAAAGTAGAGACAAGAATGCTGTGCTTCCATTGTATTCATCCCTTCTGCGGCCACATTTGGAGTATTGCATACAGTTTTGGGCTCCGCATAAGGTTGGAATATAGGAGACTGAGAGGTGATCTATGCTTGTTATATAGAGCTCTAAAAAATGATGATTTATGGCCTTGTTAAGAACATAGCCAGGGGTTGTAGATTCCATCCATATCAGTTGAAAAGTGAATTTTATAAAACAAACATAAGGGGGCAGTGGTTTAGTCAAAGAGTGATTACTGTGTGGAATAAACTACCTAGTAAGGCAATGACAAGCACTGCACACTGCCACAGCCACCCACCGACAGAACTGTCTGACAATGACAGCTACCATACAACCAGTAGCTGTCATTGGCAGACAGCTCTATCGAGGGAAGCTCATGGTGGTGTGTGGGTGGGCTGAGCTGCCCACCAACAGTGGGACCCTGCTGGGGTGGGGAGAGGGGGGGTTGGGGTGCTTGGGGGTTCGTTCCGAATGGATGACTGCTGTGAGAGTGGCTTTAACAGGGGCTTGGGGCTGGGAGGGGGTACATCATTTCTGTTACCACTGCTGTGGTGGGTTGCTTTACGGGGGCTTGGGAGGGGGTTCTGTAGTTCTGTTGCTGCCACCTGGAGCAACATTCTCCAGGGTATTGGGCGGGGAGTTAATTCATGCATACACCTCGGCTGGGAGCAACTGATATGGGGGCTTAGGGGTGGGCAGGGTTTCTTTACAGTTACCACTGCGTAGAGGTGGCTTCTATGGGAGCTTGGGGGGTTCTGCATTACATGTACCACCACCAGGTGCGGCAGTCTAAGGGGCTTGGGTGGGGGGTACCTGGACTGCCAGGTGGGCAGGCTGCTGTGCTGCTGCCTGCAGTACAGCAGCCTGCCTGTGGGTGGCCACCCACTTAAGTCTAGTTTTTCTAGATGTATCTATCTGTGGCACATCCCCGGACTTGCCCCGGGGATGCGCCACAGAATAGGGCTATGAATGGGGTTGCACCCAGTATGCATGGGCACACCCCTTTCACAGCCCCTCCTGATGCATTGCATAGCATTACTGGTGGTCTACAGTGCATCTGGGATGTGCTGGTACATTGGGGTTGTGCTGGCGCATCGGCACCCTGCCAGAATCACCTTTGGGCGCATGTTGGGGATGCCCCAGTGCATCTCGTATGCACTTGGTGCATCCCTTTTGTGAATCCTGCCCTAAAAGTTTTTACTGAAATTATACAACGATCTCCGGTTAAACTCCTGGTGTCACTCTTTTGTTCCACACAGTTTTGACCTAGTTCCTTACAAGAAAAAGCACTCCATGCCTTCTAAGCTATAAAGAAATGTGACCATTCAACCCTCCTATAAAGCTATGGTTAAAATAATTTGACAACGTAATTCAACCAATCCTTTTACATGGGAGTGAACTTTAGGTACCAATAATAAACCAAGACTGTACGAAATGGGTCAAAACCCCAACAGAAGGAATGCACTTACTGTTTTGTAAGTGCATACTAAAGACTTGGAGAAATGCTTCCAATAATGGCTGCAGGGCTCAATTAGGGTGATTTCCTCTGTTGCTAAATATACAGAAATGAATAGTTCAATTCTGGTCCCATCTACAGAAAAGTGAAACATATTTCTACCATTCTCAAGCACTAAATCATTTAAAGCTGAGAACTGACAGAAACACAATACTCTCCTATGTGTCCACACTCTTGGGTTACAGTAATATTGGCATCAAAGACAATGACATAAGTAAGACTAAACATGGCCGCATCTTATCCAGAGCACTAGAGACAGCCCTGAAAAATAAATATATTGTATACTGAGAACAGCAAATCAAAGCTCAAGCAAAACTAGAGTGTTACAGATCCCGCCACAGAAATTTCACCATTGCTGGTTATCTGCATACAGTTAAAAATGCTACACAGACAAATTTTAACCAAAATACGGAATTGGTGACCAAAGTCTAGAAATGGAAACAAACAGGCACAAATTACCCTGGAAACCTAAAGAAGCCGGACTCTGTATTTAGTGTGAAAGCTGTGAAATTGAAACACAAGTGCATTTCATGAAGAAGCCTGACTCTGTACTCGGTGTGAAAGCAGTACAACTGAAACAGAAATGCATTTCATTTTCATCTGCACAAAATACAGCTGTATACAAGAACAATGTTTCCTAGAACTATCACAAAAGATAGCAGATTTCCAGCTCATGGATGATGAAGCTTAAATCTGTATACTGCTGAGGGAAAGAAACGATGCAGCAGAAATAGCTACAAACTATATACCATCCTGCCACCAGCTTCAAAATATAACACAGATGTATTTAAATGCATTGTATCACATTTCAACTTCAACAAGACATAATTCCCTCAATATTTGGAGTTAAAGGACACTCTATATATCACAGAAATGGTCTTAATGGGGGGACCACGTGATGCAAGGTACCGGGTAGAAGCTCCTCTGTGCAGCTCCAGCCTCTCGGCTTAATAAAAGTGTATTTTAGACCAATTAAACTGCCTAAAACCCTCTAATTTTACTTTACTCTGCCTTCCTATCAACTGATGCTCCTGTTTGGTGGGTCAGAGAAATAATGGAGGTGTATATGAAGAAGGCGCCGCAGAAACATACCCCACCAGTCACCCCCGAGAAGACCCCGAAGAAATCACAGGCCTCGAGTGGGGCAGAAAAGCCAGAGATCTCAAACCAGGCCATGGATCAAGAGCTGCTTACTTTGTGCAGGTTCCTAGAAGAATTCAAGCCTTTTCGTGAGGAAGTTAAAGAAATTGCTTCTGAGCTCAAATCTCTATCGAAAAAGCTCGACGAGGTCTCAGTTACCACCTCAGATAACACAGCCCGAATCTCTTCCCTTGAGAAGTGTGTGGAAAAATTCAACCCTAGGCTGGCTGCTATGCAGCAGAAGTGGGCATGTCTTGAATCAAAACTAGAGGACCTCGAGGGTCGTAGTCGTAGGAACAATGTTGTCATTCTCAGACTGCCTGAGGGAGAAGAGGGCCAGAATGCCATAGCATTTGTTCAAAAGCTTGTTGAGAGGATCACCCGGCCCCTCTCCCTTTGAGGCCAAATACATCATTGAGAGGGCCCACAGGTCCCTATGGCCAAAGTCTTCCCCAGGAGCTATACCTCGCCCTATTATATGCCGTTTCTTGAATTATTTAGAACAGCAGCATTTTCTGGTTAAAGTTAAAGAGGTGCAGGAAGTCAGATGGGAGAATACCAAATTCAGGATGGCGCAAGACCTATCAGGCTCTGTCCGACTGAAATGCACAGCATTCCACCCTATAGTCTCCAAGATCATCGCTGCAGGGCTTAAGTTTAGAATGGGGTACCCAGCCAGGTTACATGTGCAAGTGGCTGGTGCCTGGTCAGCTTATGATGATCCTGATGCTGCGCTTGCTGGCTTAAAGTTGGCCCTGCCTGATCTTTTCAGGGATACATGAGATGCCCCACATTTTCCGAATGGGAGAGATCTGGACTGAAGAGATGAGGTTGCTCTTCGAATCATATGTTGGGGATGAGTGAGAATAATCGCCCGTGTCTGTGAAAGCTCGATTTCAAGGGCTGAAGGGACATAATCTTTTATGTTTACTTAATTCTTCATGACTTTCTCACATTCTAATTATGTCTGGGACAGATGTTTCCTTTAGGAGACTGTTTAATTTGAATATCTGTTAATTAAGGGAAGGGTATTTTTCATAAGGGGTCCGTTTGGCACCTACCTGTAAGCATAGGAGGGGGATTGTTAATGTTAATGTTTCTGGCTTGTAGCCCACAGGTTATTCATGCAATTTATATGGGTGACTGACTTGGGGTTGTGCTGGATTTTCTTTTCAAGGTGTGCCGTGATGCGCTTTCACTCCTGTACCACCAGAGGGAGCTCCAGACATACAATTAGCTGGCTAGCGCTATTTTATAACCCGAGATACAATTTTTCTAGCACAATCTTTTTATTGCTGGCCTGGGCTTGGCGAGTACTTCTCTCACTGGGCAATCAAGTCCTGTTGCGGGCATGGCCTCTACGGTAGACTTGTTTAATCCTGTATGGCCTGCCATTAGTAGTATTTAGAGAAGTGAGCTTACTTGGCAGGAAAAGTGTGCTCTTTTGGCTATTCCAGTGCATTTTCTGTGCTCATTCCTTAAAGTACTGTGCCACTCCCACTGGCTATCAGGAGCTGGTTAATAAGTGATTTTAGATGGAAAGTAGTTTTTCTTTACAGCTTACTTAATATCCACTCGTTTCTCATATTGGGGCTCTCAGAATTTGTCTGGGTTTATGGGGGTAATGTTGGGGGGCTGGGGAGAGGAAAAGAAGCAGTATTTTGTTGAACGCTGTTTGTGACAGTTGGGGGGTTAGGGGTGCGGGTTAATGTTAGATTTACCAGCTCACCAATGTTATGTAATGTTTGGGTGTTCTATGGGGGTGGATTGGGGTAGATTAGGTTGGGATGGGAGGGTCTGGGGTTGGGAGGGTGGTACAGCAGTATTTAAAGAATATTGGTTTCTGGACTATAGTTGTAGTAAAATCCTGATGTCAATCGTGTTTACTTTTACCAACTTAGATGGCTAGCAATATCAATCTGGCTACTTGGAATGTGAAGGGGGTAAGGAAAAAGCCTAAGCAATATCAGGTGCTTAAACACCTGAGCTTGTTGCATGCCCAGATAACGTTTTTGCAAGAATCTCATTTGCTAGATTCTGAACCATTACAACTCAGGAGGCAACAGATTGGACAGGTGTTTAATGCCTCGGGGTCCACTAATAGCTGTGGGGTCATGCTACTTGTTAACAGAGACACCCCCTTCATTCCCATTCAGGTTTTCAAAGACCCAGAGGGTAGGTATGTCCTGGTTCAGGGGACTCTTTGGGCCATGCCACTTCTGCTCTGTAGAATCTATGGGCCAAATGTGGATGACCTCACCTTTTTTATGAAGTTGATCACCATTATTCTTCCTATGCTTCCTATTGCGATAGTTATGGGCGGTGACTTTAATTTGGTCTTGGACCCTAATATGGACAGGTCTGGTAATGGGTCGAGAGGATTGTCTCCTGGGCAAAGGGCCTTTAGGGACTTGTTGGATCAGTGTGGACTTTGTGACATGTGGCGAGTTCTGCACCCCAATTCCAGGGAGTATACTTTTAGTTTGCCAGTGCACGGATCACAGTCTCGCATTGACTACCTATTAATTTCCCAGGTGCTCTTGCCGGGGGTGCTGTCTGCCTCGATTCAGCCTGGTCCCATATCCCATCATTCCCTGGTGATATGCAACTTGGCTTTTCTTAACATTCCTAAGAAGGAGACCCGGTGGAAATTAAACAAGCAATTACTAAAAGATGATAGGTATCGCAACCTTGTGAAGGAGCAGATTGATTTCTTTTTTTCTACTAACCCAATAGAAAGCACTGTGCCAGATATTTTATGGGGCGCTTTTAAGGCCTATATGAGGGGAATTCTCATTAGTTTAGCTACAAAGAGAAAGAGGGTTCATGAGGTGGAACTACTATTTCTATTGTCTCAAGTACGGTTACTAGAAACTAACTTATCCCCTAGCATTCATAAGGAGGACAGGCAGAAACTTTTAGTAGCTAAAGACAGATATTTAGAATTGTTAAGGAAAAAGGCAGAGTTAGCCATTATCCATACTAAAGCAAGTTTCACTGACCAGGGAGAAAAAGCAGGGCGCATGCTTGCTTTACACTTAAAGCAGCAAGAGTCTGCAAGATTCATTCCTCCAGTCAGGGCGCAGGCGGACGGGTCCCTGAGGGTATCCCCTTCGGAGATAGTACGGGAGTTCGCCATGTATTACGAACAACTATATAGGGACATGGATAGCCCTCCTCCCTTTGAGAAGTTGGAAGCGTACCTTAGGGATTCTCACCTTCCCTCCCTGACAAGTTCCCAGAGGAATTTTCTATCCTCCCCATTATCCCTGGAGGAAATCTTGGAGGTCATAAAGGCCTTGCCCTCGGATAAAGTCCAAGGGCCAGATGGGTTTTCCTCTTTATTCTATAAAGTTTTTAGAAAACAGTCACTGCCTGTGCGTCACCGGCTATACCTCCACATTCTCTCCGGGGTAGCTGTAGATGCTCATTTATTCGAAGCCCTGATAGTCCTTTTACCCAAGTTGGACAAAGATCCTGAATTGGTTCAGAGTTACAGGCCAATATCCCTGTTGAATCAGGATATCAAAATTCTTTCAAAGATATTGGCCGACAGGCTAACTCTGGTCCTCCCGGATCTGATTGGCACGTCCCAGTTAGGGTTCATGAGGGGGTGTTCATCCTCAGACCACTTGCACACCCTTTCGCATGTCTTCTCGGAGTCCAGGGATGCCACCTTTCCTGCTGGGTTGGTCTCCCTGGACGCCGAGAAGGAATTTGACTGGGTGAACTGGAATTTTCTATTCCAGGTTCTCAGAGCATTCGAGTTTCCCTCCATATTCATAGACTGGATCCGGACGCTATACCGGACCCCTTCTGCTAAGATCTCAGGTAATGGTGCATTTTCCAAACCCTTCCTCTTATATTCGGGTACTAGACAGGGCTGTCCCCTTTCCCCCTTATTATTTAATCTATACTTGGAGCCCCTTATTCAAAATATTCTTAATAATACCAGAATACAAGATATACCGATTGGGAGCAACGTGGTGAAGATTACAGCATATGCTGACGATCTTCTCCTTCATTTGGCCCATCCGGCAACATCCATTCCTGTTATGGTAGGAGAGATTGCCAAGTTTAGCTTCTTCTCGAATTATAAATTGCATGCAAATAAGTCGTCCTTTTTTCCCCTCAACCATAAGGTCTTTAAGACAGATATTAACCCTTTTGGATTGTGTTGGTCACCCCATGTTCTCAAATACCTAGGTATTAAATTAACACGCAATCCTTCCCTACGGTTTAAAGAAAATTTAGAGTCCCTTTCCCAGTTGATTGTGCAGGACCTAAAGAGATGGTCTAAGCTTCTGATCTCATTATGGGGCCTCATCAACATAATTAAGATGAATGTATTTTCCCGACTTTTTTATCCCCTTTCACACCTCAACTCATTAGTTCGTTTATCCTGGTTTCAGAAAATGCATAAAATCTTTATCAACTTCATCTGGTCTAATAAATGCCCTCGATTGGCATACTACAAGTTGGCTGCCCCAAAAACTGATGGGGGACTGCGGAGTCCTCACCTGGCAATCTATCATTGGGCTAGCCATCTTGCTAAATACCTGAAATGGGTAAGTCCGGGTCCCGAGAACTTGAGACCGGTCTGGCTCAACATCGAATTAGACTTTATCCAGGCTATGAACATGGACCCCTCAACCACTCTTTATGTTAAGCTGTCTCTTCTGCAGGATGCTAGTAAATGCCCCACCCTTATGACATCTTTAAAAGTGCATGCGCAGCTTTGTTCCTTTTTGCGATATACTCCGCGTTTAGACCTGTCTCAGTCCATCTGGAATTCCCTGGCCTTTACCATAAATAAACAAAGGATTCTCCATATGTGGTTTCCCCAACCAGGAGAGGGGATAGTATCCTCGTTTCTGGATGATACGGGGGCAAGGCTCCCGGTTACCGAAATTACCTGAAAATTCGATATCCCAGTCTCTCAACAATTCAGGGTTTTCCAACTAAAGCATCTGCTTACCACTGCGCTTGGTAGCACCCCTCCCCACCCAATGGCTTTTGCATTGATACCTGAGCTTTCCTCCCTACTTGGATCCTCAGGTGTCATTTCTAAAATATATCAAGTTTTGCACCACTGGCAGTTTGGGGGTCCCTATGGCCCCACTAGGTTTTGGGATTCACTTTTTCCCCAATACACCTTCAATTGGCCGGCTATTTGGATGTTTTATCATAAATATGTGTCTCAAGACAGACTATGTCTTATGCAATATCACATTTTACACAACATGTATTACACTCCAGTTAAGTTGGCGAAATGGGGCCTTCTCAAATCAGAGAGGTGCACTAGATGTTCCCAGGAAGATGGGACGCTTTTCCATATATTCTGGTTGTGTCTCAGGATAGTTCCATTGTAGGATTTAATTAAAGCTAACCTGGACCCCTTATTGGGATTGCAGGATTGCTTCACACCTGACA
The DNA here is from genome assembly GCA_016271365.2 of Neoceratodus forsteri. Taxonomy (NCBI): domain Eukaryota; kingdom Metazoa; phylum Chordata; order Ceratodontiformes; family Ceratodontidae; genus Neoceratodus; species Neoceratodus forsteri. The sequence goes on from CM057456.1 coordinate 260,229,720, forward strand.
TTTGCCTCCTGGGAGACTTGTCTTCCACCAAGATCAAAGCTTGGAGATTTCACATATCTATGATTGCACTTTCTGTCAAAAAATTATTCTCAGGCATTGGAAAGATGGGATTTGCCCAACTTACCAGGAATGGATACATGAAATTCTTGCAAACCTTTGCACAGAGAAAGCTATAGCAAGCCTCCGCAACAGGTACAAGCGTATCTGGCATCCCCTTCACACCTTAATCATGACTGCTATGGTTTAATGTGTAGCAGGTAATCTGTTATCTTAGCATATGTAAGGTCACAGTGATAGGATACTTAACATAGACATAGAAACATAGACTTTGATGGCAGATAAGGACCGCTTGGCCCACCTAGTCTGCGCATTTCCCTACCTAGAGGATAAGCTGCAGCTCCTATTTAACCAACGGCCTGTTTCTTCCTACCCCCCCACAAAAACTGCCTTATGTCTGTCCCATGCATTCTTGAATTCTCCTACAGTTTTAGGCCCCACAACCTCCTCAGGAAGGCTGTTCCATGCATCCACCACCCTCTCTGTGAAAAAATACTTCCTCACATTGCCCCTGAGCTGTCCCCCCTCTATCTTCAAATTGTGTCCCCTTGTTCTTGCACATCTCTTTTTCTGAAAGATGCTACCCTCTTGGACTTTGTTGATTCCACTGAGGTACTTAAACATTTATCATGTCCCCCTTCTCCCTCCTTTCCTCAAGGGTATACATATTAAGCTCCTTTAGTCTCTCCTCATATGGCTTCTCTTGCAGACCCTGCACCATTTTAGTTGCCCTCCTCTGAACTGCCTCCATCCTGTCTATGTCCTTGCGGAGATGGGGTCTCCCGAACTGGATGCAGTACTCCAGATGGGGTCTCACCAACTGTCTGTACAGGGGGATAACAACTTCCTGTTTTCTGCTGGTGATACCTCTCCCTATACATCCCAGTATCCCCCCAGCCTTCCCTACCACCTTCTCGCATTGCTTGCCAACCTTAAGGTCATCTGATATGTTTACCGCTAGGTCTCTTTCCATTTTTGTTGTTGTTACTACCTCCCACCCCATTGTGTAATCTTCCCCTGGATTTTTGTTTCCCAGGTGCATTACTTTGCACTTCTTTGCATTGAATCTAAGCTGCTATACTTCTGACCATTCCTCCAACCTTGCCAAGTCCCTTCTCATCCTTTCCATGTCTCCTTGTGTATCAGCCCTGTTGCAGATCTTTGTGTCATCTGCAAAGAGGCATACTTTTCCTTCCAGTCCCTCTGCAATGTTACTTATAAAGACATTAAAAAGGACTGGACCCAGTACTGAACCCTGTGGTGCCCCACTAGTAACCCCTCTTTCTTCAGAGTGGACTCCATTTACAATTACCTTCTGTGTCCTGTTGTTCAGCCAATGTTTTATCCAGGCTGCCACCCTGGGACCCACTCCCAGGCTGGTTAATTTGACTACTAATCTTTTGTGTGGGACTGTGTCAAATGCCTTGCAAAAGTCTAGGTAGGCCATGTCCACAGCCCCTCCCTAGTCTACTACTTTGGTCACCTAGTCAAAGAAATCTATTAGATTCATCTGACATGACCTTCCTGCTGTGAACCCATGCTGCCTTGGGTCCTGTGCCCCACTGGCCTCTAGGTACTCAACATCAAGGTACTTAACTACAACATCCGAGTGAGCTGCTGTACCGGGGGGAAGAGGGGTAGGGGGGTTGGAGGCAGAGTTGGCAATGTATTACAAGCAGATTGTATATGTTAGAATTACTGCCTCCTGTATTGTGGAAAATTCTGTTAATAAAGTTTGAATTGAAAAAAAAAGAAATGGTCTTAATGAGGACTACAAGAATAATACATAATACCACCCCCAACAAGTTAGGGGGCATATAAAAAAACTGTAAAACATGAAAATTCCCATAGGATAACACTGGAAGATGAACAACCCATACAGTCAAGCAAATACGTTGTTTTTTGGCACAAATGAAAGTGCAGGGCCTGGAGAGCCCTGCACTCCCACACCAACATGGATGTAAGCATCCATACAGGGATGGAAATGCAGGGTCCAGCTTCCACAAGTAAATGGATATGTTCATAGTTATACTGCCTATCCCCCGTTTATTTAGTGGAACCATCTCAACTTTTTCTAATTTCTAGTAACCACCCCCATCTACAGTGAGCTGTTGAATAGTTCCTCCAGAGGATCAGTCAGTCCTTCTGCCAAGTCCTTTAGCACTGTCAGATGCAACCCAGCATCCAGCATCTAGCATCCAGGTACAGCAGTTTCTATAAAAAAATGAAAAACTGTTTTGTCCAAGTTTATGATCAGTTCTGGTGGAATTAGCTCTTGACTAGCAGCAATGATGATGTGCTGCAAGAATTTTTTCTTCTAAATCTTTGAAATACTCATGAGATTTTTTAGCAGCCTTGGTTTTTCATGCTTGCTGTACCCCATGCAGTTCAGAAACAACCAAATCCACTACCTTGAAAATGAGAGTGTGCCACCATTCTCAGCTAGCATTTGAGGATGTGAAGTTTTTTCAACACCTGTGGCTATCATTGTCAAAACACAGCCAATAACAACTGCTTACTCTGCTCTGAGCATCTCAGCAATGTTTTCCAGCTTTATCTTGATGTCCTTGGACAAAGCGTGGGGGTTTGATGGAAAGGGATTTGTTCAGCTGATCTGGGTCAGGATCCTCTTTTAGTGTATTAAGGTATTCTCTTGAAGGTTTTTACAGTGCTCTCCTTTATTTTTTATTCTTTGATTCATAAAAGCAAACAGCATACATGAGGACTTGCTGGCAGACATACTGCCCAATTTTGAAGCAAACCTCAAGAGCATACACAAAGTACTGTCTTCATTTTTTTATTGCTTGAGGTAGAAGAAGCAGTACTTGCAGAGAGCTCTTTTGTTATAGCTTCTGCCATCAGTTTTGAAATACTGGCTGTGACATTCAAAATGTTAGTGTTCATTTATTTTTTTTATTTTATTTAAACAGCAGTTTGGAAAACCTTTGAGCCATAGGCTCATTTACAAAGGTACCTTGTCACAGTAAGACAAACCAAAATACACAGTATAGCAGTACAACACATAAGTATAACAGTAAATTAAGACATAGATACAAACAAGCTGGTACAGGTAGGATGGATGCAAACAATACCAGAGTTATGTCATCCTTAGCAGCTTAGTAATGAGCTTTGTCATAAGTATTGAGTACGGCTTTGACTAGTGGTAGTTACAGCATCGGGTGTTAATAAGGTGGTTACGTAAGGAAGTTTTGAAGCACGACATAGTTGGAGCTTCGGAGATGGAAGGGGGCAGTGTGTTGAACCAGGAGGGGGCCCTAAAGCTGAAGGCTCTTTGGCCATGAGAGGTCCTAGCTCTAGGGATAACAAGAGAGGTTTTCCCAGAGGTCCGAGTATGAACTAGTGGGACAGAGCGGCGTATGGTGGTGGTCAATCCTGGTGGGAAAGCCCAAGGAGGGTCTTTTTTGTAAGGGTACAGGTAAGATATTTGAGGCACTCATCGAGATCAAGTACCAACGCTTTAGCATACAGTAGACAGGTGTGTGTCATCCTAGGTGCTCCAGTAATTAACCTGCAGGCCTTATTCAGAGTAGCGTAATTTTATGGAGTAAATGGGTCTGATCAGCAGCACCATACACCGGCAGTCCATAGTCCACTAGGGACAAGATAGAGGAGGTGACTGCGAGGTGAAGAGCCTCCAGGGGGGAGGCAGTGTTTATACAAATGTAAGATGCCCAATCGGATATTAGTGGCAGTGGCTAGGGCAGCGATGTGTCCATGGAAGGAGAGGGAGGGGTCAAAATGGATCCCTAGGTATTCATAGAAGCAAACTTGTTCAAGTGGTAATGAGGACCCAGAGTGAATGAGGAGTTTGAAGTTGCAGGACTTGTTTTGGGGATGAGTGAAGAACATGGTTTTTGTTTTTTTAAGATTTGTCACCAATCTATGTTCCTTGAACCAGCTCTCGGCTTCAGTGAAGGACTTCTGCAGCGAGTCCTGGAGGGCAGTAGGGTTACGATTTGAGGCAAAGATGACTGCATCATCAGCGTACAATAGAATGTTCCCCGAGCAAGAGCGTGGAAGGGTGTTAAGTAAAGGAGAATAGTAAGGGGCCCAGAATGGAGCCCTGGGGAACCCAGAAAAGATGGGACAGATGTCTGAGTAGGTCCCATTAATTTTTACATGCTGTGAGTGGTCAGACAGATAACTGGTGCACCAGGAGATAGGCCCAGCAGCAAAACCAGAGAGACTAAGGGCATCAAGAAGGAGGGGTGGGAGACAGTGTCAATTTTCGAGAGGTCATTGAAGACAGCACCAGCCAGAGAACCAGTGTCTAGGAGGAGGAGAAAGTTGGAGAACTCTAGGAGGGCTGTTTGGTACTGTGGCCCGCTCAGAAGCCATGCTGCTCAGGACAAAGGACATTGTAAGTGGAGAGGTAGTCAGAGATTTGAGAGGCCACCACTTTTCCAAGGCCTTGGAGAGAGGAGAGAATGGAGATCGGGTCGATAGTTTCCACTCACAGTCCTATCACCACCTTTAAAGATAGGGGTGACAGTGGTGACTTTCAGGCAGTTGGAACCTTCCCAGGCAAAGAGTGGTTGATGAGGCATGTGATCGGGTAAGGACTGTGTCTAAGACCAGCCGTAGGATACACAGATCCAGGGTGTCACTGCCTGTACTATTACTCTTGAGGGCAGTGACAAGGTGCGGCCTAAGTTCTTGGGCAGAAACACAGCGGAGGAGAAAATAAGGGCGAGAAAGATATACGGCAGGTGCTGGGGGAGGAGGGTCAAAAAAATTTGTAGGGAGGATAGGGCTAAGGATAGCGAATGAGGTGTTGAGGTGGTTGGCTATGAGGGCTGGGTCTGAGGAGATCACACAATTAATGTTGATCTGGGTGGGGGGGGAGTGTGCACTCCCATTTAACTGTTTAATGTTATCCCAGAAGGTTCTGGGATTCCCCCATGAGGCAGTGAGTGAGGACCGATAGTGCTCAGACTTGGCCTTTCTGATGGCCCGAGTGCATGTTTTGGGCAGCATATTAACCGCCTGTCATTGGGCCGCCAGTCTCAATGGCACAGTGCCATAGGTTGTCCCTATGTTTGAGCTGGTGGATCAAAGCTGGGGTAACCAGGGGCATTATTCCTTTTAGAACAGTGGGTCAACACTGGTGCAAAGATATCACAGGCATTATTAAAAGTTTGGGTAAAGAAGGAGAGCTGTGTCGATGTCAGGAGTTGCCTGTATAGGAGACCAGTCAATTTGGGACAGAGTTCTTAAGTTTTATCAGTCCACCAGGTATTAGATGCCACCGGCATGTGGACTGTGCTATGGGTTTGGGGACTGAGGCTGACCAGTGGAATAGAATGGGGAGTGATCGCTGAGAGAGTCTGGGAGGACTTGTACATTGGGGATCCGATTAGGCGGTTGGTGAGTACCACATCAAGCAGGGTACTGGAGCCTCTCTTGGGGTTAGTCCTGGTAGGGTGGGTAACTAGTTGCGTTAGGGTCTATTGCAGAAAAGGAGTCTCGGGTAGAGGAGGAGGAGGGGCTGAGCCAGTTGACATTTAAGTCACCCACCAGAATTTGATCAGCGGAAGGAGGTAGAGAGGCAGGTATTCTGTAAGAGAGGCAATGGCTCATGCTTTGGTCCCTGGGGGCAATGTATGCAGTAGTCAGATAAAGGGGTCCCTTTAAAGGGTCAGGGGTTAGTTTCAGCGTAAGCGCCTGGGCCCTGGAGTCAAGGATGGGAGTGGGCAGGGCTAGTACGGGGAGAGATTCCTTGACATAAATAGTGCAGCCGCCGCCCCGTCTCCCAACACGGTCAGACCGGAAAAGGGTGAAACCAGGAAGGGAGACTAGGGAGTCAGGGGAGGATTTCGACAGCCAAGTCTCAACCAGGGTGATGACATCAGGGTTAATTGATGTGACCAGGCATTGTAGTGAGTCAAACTTTTTGGGAGGCTACAGATATTCATGGAGACCATGCATAGGCCTGTGGTGCGGTTGGGAGCTCCTGGGAACCGGGCCAGGGTTTGGATGAATGTTCCTGACAGGAGTAGTAGCATGACTAACACCCTGGCTGGGAGATGGTGAGAGGTTTCCTATGATTGACATGAGAGGGGAGGGAGGCTAAGGGAGCAGGGGTGGGCAGGGAGGTACAGGAGGGAAAGCAAGAATAAGAAGACACCCAGATGTGCCTGAGGTGAAGAGAAAGCTAGGGGGAGGGCAGGGGGGATGGGGACACACAGAGGTCCCTAGGGGCAGGAGAGGAGGTTCAGGAGCAAGGGGAGGGAGGGGTGCCAGGGCACAGTGTGGACTAGCAGATGGGTAAGTGGGTAAGTGCACTGCTAGTGGGGATAGACACAGGCAGAGCGTGAGGCAGGGCCAATACATTGTGGTGAGCAAGATCCCAGGGAAGTAGTGCTGTTCAGGTAGGAGTAGGAAGTAGTGAGGGAGCATAGGTCCCTCTAGTGGCCAGCAGGTATAACCTGCAAATGGGAAAGTGGGGAGATAGGTTCTGGGCAACAGGACGTGAAATCACCGGATGTGATGTCACGGGGTGGATCCTTAAATTGACAGCTGCCCCTGGGTGGGAGGGTGGTTGGGGCGGGCTAGCACCCCTCTGCAGGTGTCCAGATGAAGAAAAGAGGCTCTCTTTACCTCGAAAGTTATCAGGCTGGAGATTTGGCTTCCTCAGCTACTCAGGTGAGCTGCTTGTTGCTTCAGTTGCTTGATTGTCCTGAGTGCCTAGCTTGGGGGGGGAGCTGCCTACGTTGTGGAGAAAACAAAGCCTCTCATTACTGTGCAGCAGGAGAATATTGTTGACTTACACAAAGGAGCTCCACTCTAAGCAAACAGGGCTATTCCAAAATGAGGTCACACTAGGACCCAGCTAACCTAATGCATTCAGTAACAAGCACAATTAGCTCAATACCACCATATTAAACAAGTCTGATCTATATTAGCTGCTTGGTATATCTGGCTTTAAGATGAAATCAGCAATCAGTTCCAAATACCACCATATTAAACAAGTCTGATCTATATTAGCTGCTTGGTATATCTGGCTTTAAGATGAAATCAGCAAGGCAACTCTAGAAAAGCCAGTGAGTCCCTAGCTTTACACTTCAGCATTAGTAGCACAAAGAGAATCAAATAACAAGCCCACCCAGTGGTGAACAGGAACAAAGTTCATAAAATATAAGTGTTCATCAGGTAGCACCCCTCTGCAGGCGTCCAGATGAAGAGAAGAGGCTCTCTTTACCTCGAAAGTTATCAGGCTGGAGATTTGGCTTCCTCAGCTACTCAGGTGAGCTGCTTGTTGCTTCAGTTGCTTGATTGTCCCAGTGCCTAGCTTGGGGGGGGCTGCCTCGAAAGTTATCAGGCTGGAGATTTGGCTTCCTCAGCTACTCAGGTGAGCTGCTTGTTGCTTCAGTTGCTTGATTGTCCTCAGTGCCTAGCTTGGGGGAGCTGCCTCCAAAGTTATCAGGCTGGAGATTTGGCTTCCTCAGCTACTCAGGTGAGCTGCTTGTTGCTTCAGTTGCTTGATTGTCCCGAGTGCCTAGCTTGGGGGAGCTGCCTCAAAAGTTATCAGACTGGAGATTTGGCTTCCTCAGCTACTCAGGTGAGCTGCTTGTTGCTTCAGTTGCTTGATTGTCCCGAGTGCCTAGCTTCGGGGTGGGGGGAGCTGCCTCGAAAGTTATCAGGCTGGAGATCTGGCTTCCTCAGCTACTCAGGTGAGCTGCTTGTTGCTTCAGTTGCTTGATTGTCCCGAGTGCCTAGTTTGGGGGGAGCTGCCTCGAAAGTTATCAGGCTGGAGATTTGGCTTCCTCAGCTACTCAGGTGAGCTGCTTGTTGCTTCAGTTGCTTGATTGTCCAGAGTCTACAGTACAGTACAGTAAAATCCCAGTTAACTGCATTCTTGAGGGGAGTGCCCAGCCAACAAACAAGGGACATTGCAGCACCTTACAAAAGTGTTTGACTACCGCTTGATCTTCCACACAAACAGAGAAAATGAAAAGATGGGCATATTTGACAGTGACAGTTTCCGATCAGCTGAACAGCAGCACACAATGATAGGCTCAAGCTGGGTGGGGATCAATTGAGAGCAATATTTACTTTATGTGGCTACCTATAGTTCTACATTATACTGTGGCGAGCAATATAATGCAATACATTTATTGTATTTTCATTTCTTTGTTTAATTTCTTTCTTTCTTTGTTTTTTGATGCATAATTTGCTTTTTTGGGAGCAGATTGCCATATAATTTGAAAACTGATGGGTCCAGAGAGACTATAGTAATTGGCATGTAGATAAATCAGAAACTATGAGGGGTATAAGACTTGAGCTCAGAAATGAATTCTAACAAATACTAGCAAGTGCTATTGCTTATCTCTGAGTCACAGGGATCTTAGTGGGTGTAGAGTCTGAACTCTGTCATGCCATGACAAACACACCAATCCCCAGAAAATGCATGCCAAAATGACCCACCACAAGTAGGCTACAGTACTTGATAGTCATTGCTGACCTCAAGGCATTTTACCATCCACTCTCCCATTTGTAGTCATTTTTACCTCATGAACTGAATTTGTGTGGCCCAGCCCAAAGCAGAACTGAAATTTGCACAGGCCCACTTCTCTCACTGTTATACACTTAATTGACAAATCCAGTCAAATCCAGTCCAGTTCATTAATAATTCTGCATATAGCTATTATGATACAAAGTTAAAATGGCTAAGGTTATGACAGATTTATCTATCATATGAAAGCAAAAACAAGTACAAGACACAAATTACATCTCTGAAATTGGACATTCATAGAGTAATCAAATAACATCTTTCACTATATATATATGTATATATATATATATATATATATATATATATATATATATATATATTAGAGACAAAATACTCCATTTAATGCATTAGTTAGGGTTGTTCCACAGTGACAAAAGTGAGGAAATTCGCTGTTAGGGTTGAAAACCCTAACTCCGAATTCAACCCCCAGCACCACACACACACACACCTGCAAGTATGGGGGAGGACCAAGTCAACACAACCAATGACAGACATCCAGCAGCAGGTGACAGAAATAACAAACAATTGTCTAAATGTACTACAAGACATCCCTACCCACCTGACCAGGTACTGCATGCTCAGTGGAGATCAACAGCAAAACTGAGGCCATGTACACCAAACGTACACATCCCTGATTGCAGCTGCACACAGCGTACCACACTTAGTAGTTGCATGGCCTTACCTACCGATGCCCCGCACCACACCACAACTGGTACTGTGCCGTTAGTCAATATAAATGCTGAAGGTGCATGATGACAGTTGTAGAAAGGTTTTAACACTAGTGAGTATACATTAATTAAGAGAAATACATAAATTAACTGCAAGACACTAGCATGCTCAAGATAAAAGTAGTGTTACATTTAGTATGTGATTTACATAGTAGTACGTTTACTGCAACTGTTTACTCAAGATAGAGAGGTTGAAGTAAACGTATGGAAAAGCATTGCCTGTTCAACGCTATGAAATTCGTACTGCCAGTATCAGATGCATTCTTACTGATGAAGGTGTACTGCTGATGTACATACATAGACCTTCAGTGTGTTTCAATACTAAAGATGCAGTAAGTATTCTTTGTAAGAAACAACGTAATTGCATGGATCAGGCCAAGCAACTTCAAATATCATAGCACTACTGAGCCAACAATGACGTACCTGTATCAGAGATGTCTATAGGATAGATTTTCCTGTAGGCACTTACTGAGTATGTTGTACCTGAGAAAGACAATCTCATTGCATCTGTGATGACTAACTTATTCAAATAGTGATACATTTACTATTGTTGCAATGAGTGATCTATGCCACTTATGGACACAGTGTAATTTTTTAACAGTTGTTTCATACTCAGGCTGTATGCCTAGTGTTTGGGTTTGCCACACTTCTGTCACTGATGCTATCAAAGTGATAACTATGTTAATTGTGGTACAACAGGAATCAAGTAGGTATAGTGTAGATATAAACAGAATGTCTTTTAGTATTGATTTAACTCACAATGGGGTAAGTGTACTAGGACAGCAGGGGTTATTATCTATCACTGACTCTGTCAGTTATAATCACACTAAGGTTTCGATGACTGTAATGATCAAGTTACACTGTTCATCTTCATGAGTTCATATTCACAGCCATTCTCCAGTAACTAGACAGTGTATGGTGTAACTGGGTGGGACACTGTGTTGCAAAGCTGCTGCAGTGCCTAGCAGAGGGAGAGTATCTACTCATAAAGACAATTAAGCAATAAGACATGACCAACAGTTATGTTAAATGGTCTGTTAATCACCCTATAGGGGTTTAATGTTGAATGAGGCATAGCCCGAGCGCCACATGTCGCTAGTCAGTGATAAACTGACCATTAACATAATACCTGGGAGTGGCTTATTGCTATCATAATAAAACTGTTTTTTTAAACAACATTAAACCATGTTCATCATATGGTTAGGCTCTACATGTATCTTAATAAAAACTAAACATAAGGCTAGCCCAGAATGGGAAAACAAAGGGGATTCTCCTGCTTGGAGATATTATAGATCCAGATACAGGGATCTTAAGATCATTCTCAGAACTAAGAGATAGGTATGGTTTACCTTGTACTCAATTCTATTGTTACTTACAGATAAGAAATGCATTGCAGACTCAAATAGAGGGCAGTTTAGTCCCCTCCACCTTGATAGAATTTGATAAAATAATCTCACTGGCAAACATGAAAGGGGGAGGTGGGAAAGTATACCAATTATTAAATAAATCCGGGTTTGACTTAACAAATAAATCCAGAGAAAGATGGGAGAAATACTTGGGCTACCCCATTCAGGAAATCTCTTGGAAATTGATGTGGAAAAATGCATATTATTCCAGTAAGGACCTCCAGGGCAGATTAGTACAGTTTAAAATATTACATAATTGGTACTATCTACCTGATAAACTATATTTATGGGGCCTCTCCTCTGACAGTTGTTGTTGGAGATGCGGTATAGGAGAAGCCAACCTACTGCACATGCTATGGGAATGTCCTACATTAAGTTCAGGATGGGCAGCAATTTGGGAAACCTGTAAGGTTATTCTAAAGATCAATTTCCCCTTTGATCGTGGGATATTTATTCTAGGGAATACAGAAAATCTGTATTATCTATCAGGTCCTGAAAAGAGATGGCTCCTAGTAGCATTTTTATGTTTTAAAAGACTCATACTACTACATTGGAAGGATACACACCCTCCAGCTCTACAGGAATAGATTAATTCATTAGCAAAGACTGCCATTAATGAACGTATCAGTCATCTGAATAACAAGACATTACATAAATATAAAACAGAATGGTCATTCTTCTTCGACAGGCTAAATAGGAGCTAAAGGACTTACCATAAAAGTTTTAGGAAATATACAGTTTCTATTTTGTGTGACATTTCTATAAACAGCTATATGTTATCTTATCAACTTAAGCATGTACTGTTATGAATTTATTGTTATTTTGTCTAAAAAGATTGGACTCATTGTATGTATCTTTTTCATGAAAACTAAATAAAAAATGTGTGGAAAAAAAAGGCTGTTACAATGTTTACAGTCAATTAGAAAGCTGCATTTCTCAAACCCTTGTTATAATCAGAGATATTATACCTGTACAACTCCTTGGTTTTGCTCAACTCTATTGCTCAGGTGGCCCACCACATGTGGTGTGGTCTGGTGTGGGGCATCGGTAGGTAAGGCCATGCAACTACTAAGTGTGGTACGTTGTGTGCAGCTGCAATCAGGGATGTGTACATTTGGTGTACATGGCCTCAGTTTTGCTGTTGATCTCCACTGAGCATGCAGTACCTGGTCAGGTGGGTGGGGATGTCTCGTAGTACATTTAGACAATTGTTTGTTATTTCTGTCACCTGCTGCTGGATGTCTGTCTTTGGTTGTGTTGACTTGTTCCTCTCCCATACTTGCATGTGTGTGTGTGTGTCTGTGTGTGTGTGGTGCTGGGGGGGTGAATTCTGAGTTAGGGTTTTGAACCCTAACAGCGAATTTCCTCACTTTTGTTGCCGTGGAACAACCCTAACTAATGCATTAAACAAAGTTTTTTGCCTCTAATTTCCTTCTTTTGAGAATGATAACGAAATAGTGAGATGTAATGCAGCGGTAGACTCGGCCAAGGGCCCCGCACTCGGGCCCCAGACGCCCCGCCACATGATGTCTTGTGGCATAGTAACAGGAACAGCAACGCAAACAGAAGCGATAACAGTGTCGCACATGGTAACGCAAGTGCGAATGAGAACAGAAAGGGTAACGCACACGGTGGCATAGATGGGAACGGTCTGCCACGTGATGTGTTGTCACATAGTAACATGGTGTCTGCAAATGGAAATGTCAATGGGCATGGTGACGCAAAGTGAAACAGAAAGAGAAACAGTACTGTAGACACAAATGGCAAAAAATAACAGAAATGCAAGTGCAAATGAAAATGCAAAGGATAATGCACATGGTGGCGCAGACGTCAACGGTAAGTGAAACGGGCACAGAACCACAAGCGGAAAGGGCTACGGTAACAGTAATGTAAGCACACAGGCTGGTTTTCCCCAAAAGCTGAATAGAGAAATACAGTGAGTACAAAGAATGTATGCATAATAATGGGTATCGGAGCAGAAAATGAGGACTTGGAATACTAAATAGGTTATATCTCAGGAACCGTATGACGTAGAAAAAAAATGTAAAAGTCATGTCATATGATTTATGACTGTCCTGGCTAGTTTTATGCTTAGCCCCAAGGGGCTAAGCATTTTTCCGATGAAAAGTCCGTATCTTGCACCGTTTCCGAGATACGGGCCCTGAAAGGTGCGGCGAATGCCGTAATGTTATCCTATGGGGAAAAAAGAGAAGTTCAGAGCACCCTAACTTTGCCTCCCTGTAATATTTTTTCACCAAACCACTGAAAGGCACATCTGTGGGCTGTTGGCTGCCTTCCCTCCAAATTTCAGGAAAAAAAGACCAAACTGTTATTTTGCAGCGGGGTGCCAAAGGATTCCTGTAATGAGTCGGGCGCCGTAATGTTATCCTATTGGAAAAACTGTCAACTTTGGAGTGCTGTAACTTTGCTGCCGTGTAATATGTTTTCAATACATCACTGAAAGGCACATCTGTGAGATGTCGGCTGCGTTCCCTCCACATTTCAGCCCAAAACTCCCAACCATTCTTTTGCAGTGCAGTGCCAAAGAATTGCTGTAATTTTCCCACAGACTAGAAAACTACTGCTCTAATTTATGAAAAGCCTTCGTAAAAATTTCATGACACTTTACGTAAAGCAAATACTTTATGAAAGTACTTTTTCCAAAATTTGAAAAACATATTTCTCGGGTGTTTTACCCCAAAATAAAGACATAGCTAGCATCCTCAGGGTCCGACTAGGTGGATACAAAAAGAATTAGATTGCTAGAGGGTCCCAAATTTAAATGCCAACCATTTTTCTGATCACCAACTGAAAACAAAATGGCTGATTTGCGAAAGTAACAGGCCCATTTGCGAAAGTAAAAATGCATTTGCGAAAGTGTTGAACTTTTTGTTAACTTTACCCATTGACTTATAATGGGAAATTGTTTTTTGAATAACTTTTGAACCGTTTAATATTGTTTCGCTAAATCTTCGAAAGGCACATTGGGGACCCCGGCCGCACGTTCCCTGAAGATTTCGGGCCGGTCGCACAAACCGTGCGACCTGTACACGCAACCGTAGAATTCCAGAAAAAGCATAAACACATGCGCAAATCATGCTTAATAACTCTGCAGCCGTGTATCTGACTGGTACGAAACTTGGCAGATGCCAAGGCCTATGGCTCTTGATCGTGTATTATAAATTTCAGGCAAATCCATCAAACAGTTGCAAAGTTATTAAGTTGCAAAATTTGGGGGTTTAACATAGAAATGGCTCCTCAACCCTAACTATGGTAGCACTACTGTGCTATAATATATATATATATATATATATATATATATATATATATATATATATATATATATATATATTTTGATGTTAGGGCTGAAACCCCTTTGCACCCCTCCAGCCCCACTCCCCAACTGGAATCGGTGGCGTGGGGTCATCGCCTAAGTGTCACCCCATCACATGTGGAAAGAAGCTGAGGAATAGGAGAATGGGGTGACAGTTAGGACCGATGACCCCAATGCACACCCTGATTCCAGTTGAGGGGTGGGCTGAGGTGCAAAGGGGTTTCAACCCTAACATCGAATTTCTCGCTTTTGTCGCTGTGGAACAACCCTAATTGATGCATTAAATGGAGTTTTTTGCCTCTAATTTGTCTTCTTCTTGAGAATGATAATGAGAAATAGTGAATGTAATGCAGCGGCGGGAGCACAGGGGGTGATGTCTTGTCGCATTGTAACATTTTGCCTGCAAACGCAAATCGTAATGCGCATGATGATGCAAAGCGAAACAGAAAGAGGAACAGTACTGTAGACAGAAATGTTAAAAACAACAGAAATGCAACCACAAATGAAAACGCAAAGGGTAATGCACATGGTGGCGTAAACGTGAACGGTAAGTGAAACATGTACGGAACCACAAGCAGAAACGGTAATGGTAAGAGTTATGTAAGCGCACAGGCTGGTTTGCCCCAAAAGCTGTATAGAGAAAGACAGTGAGTAGAAATAATGTATGCAAAATAATGACTCTCGGAACACAAAAATCAGTAGTTGTAATAGTAAATTGCTTATATCTCAGTAACCGTACGACGTAGAAAAAAAATTTGAAAGTCATATGTATTATCATTTTCCTGGCTAGTTACATATGTAGCCCTAAAATTTTTCGACAAAAACTCCGTATCTCACACCGTTTTCGAGATACAGGCCCTCGAAGGCACGGCGAATGCTGTAATGTTATCCTATGCGAAAAAAAACAGAAGTTTGGACTGCCATAACTTCTGAACAATTTAATATTTTTTCATGAAATCTTTGAAAGGCACATTGGGGGCCACAGCTGCACATTCCCTGAAGATTTTGGGCCAGTCGCGCAAACCGTGCGACCTGTAGGCGCGACCGTAGAATTCCAGAAAAAGCGTAAATGCGTGCGCAGATCACACTTAATAACTCCATAAATGTGTATCCAACCAGTACAAAACTTGGCACATCCCAAGGCCTATGGTTCTTGATCATGTATTCCAAATTTCAGGCAAATCCGTCAAACGGTTGCAAAGTTATTAAGGTGCAAAGTTTTGGGGTTTAACATAGAAATGGCTCCTCAACCCTAACTATGGTAGCACTACTGTGCTGCCATAATATATACACATATATATATATATATTCATTACAAAACACTTTAATATTTCACTGTACACACACACATGCACACACACATATATATGTAGTAGATAACCCACTCTTAGGTGTGCGGTTGTGCTCTGATATATGCACGCCTTGGTGTGCGTCAACCACTCATGGCGTGTGTATATCAGAGCGCGACCGCACACCTAAGAGTGGGTTATCTATCTTATAAAATGGCCAAAAATATTTGGGCAGGGGGAGGAGGTACAGAAAGTAGTCGTTGCCTGGCAGAGATAAAAGTTTAATTTACAGTAGGTTATCTGGCTGATCCTGCCATAATTGTGATGGGTTTAAAGTTAAAGGTGGTATTTATCTGGTTGATCCTGCTATTGTCAGAGTGTGTTACACTCTAATCCCTTTCAGTTTTATTTCTGTACTGTAGTGTCATCAAGCAGTGTAAACTGTGTTAAAGACCTGGTGGGAGAGGTTCAAACACACAGAATTTTATGTCTAAAAACTACGTAATCCCCAATTTTTATTTGTTACTTCATTTTTTGAATAAAGCTTCCAACTGTAATGGGGGCTGAGCGAGTGAGTCATCAATCTCTGTATTGTAGCATGACCGAATGGTTTTATTGTCAGTTCAGGACGTGCTGGCAGAGCTTGAAAAGAAGGTAATTTACTTCCAGACACTGTGTAAAGTCCTTCTTATTTTAAGGTTTCTGATATTTCTGCAGAAGGAAGCCACAGACTATAGAGAGCAGACAGGGAGCAAGTCAGCAGCTTCAGAAGGGGGTGACGGAAGCGTGAGCGAGAGTTGCTATAGCAACAACTCTCGTTCACGCTTCCGTCTACCCTTCTGAAGCCAGCGACTCGCTCGCTGTCTGCTTTCTACAGTCGGCAGCTTCATTTTGTAGAAATATGAGGAATCTTAAAATAAAAGGAGTTTCACGGCGTCTAAAAGTAAATACCTTCTTTTCAAGCTCTCCTAGCACGTCCTGAAACATGGCAATCACTACCATCTTCGCTACAATACAGCAGACTGACTAACTCTTTGTTAGCCCCATTACAGTTACAAGCTTCTTTAAAAAAGAACAACAGTAACATAAAAGAGAGATTACATGTGTTTGGGAGACAACATGATTTGTTTTAGGCGTCTGCCAGCAATTTCGTTGCCATTTTAACTTTGTGGTCAGTGTATACTAGAGCTAGAAAAGTAAAGTGATTCCACCATGATACATCATGAAAATAGCAGGATCAACTAGATAAGTTTTTTTTTTAATGAGTTCTTGTTTAACAATTATGGCAGGATCAACCAGATAATTGTACCTAGTGTGGGGCAGCTATACAGACTTTAGTTAGAGCTGTGTGGGGGCAGCTATATACAGCACATTTTAGTTACTGCTGTGGGTGCCAGCCAGTGTGTGTTTGTGTGGCAACCTGTGTGTGCCAGGTGTGGAGTGATCTCACTGCTGGTGAGAGGGTTCTGTGGGCTAGAAAGTAGTTTTGGCATGCAGTCGTAATGGGAGGTGTGAGGTCATTGGGAAATAATGCACGGTCATGTGATACATTCTGTCCAATTATGTTAGTGGAATTTCTATGATTTTACCAACCCATTTTATATAAAATATATATATATATATATATATATATATATATATATCTACATATATCTTCTTTCAAAAACATTGTTAATGCATCAGTTAGGGTTGCAGCAACAGAAATTTAGAAATGTGGTGTTAGGGTTTCCAACCCTAACACCCCACCCTCACTCTGTATGCAGCAACAGGAGTGAGGGGTGTGCCTTGGGGTTGTCATCCCTAATGCTTACCCCATTCCATGAGTAAATAAGTTGAGATGGGTAGAGTATAAGGGAATGTGATGAGAGTTAGGGTTGACAACCCCAAGGTACACACCCCACATCTGTTGCTGTGTGCAGGGCAGGAGTGGGGTGCTACGGCTGGAAACCTTAACACAACATTTCCCAAATTTTGTTGCTGCAACCCTAACTGATGCATTAATGATGTTTTTTGCAAATAATTTCCTTCCTTTTGAGAAACTATAATTGTAGCCTTTTTTGCTTGTGGGAGTGCAGAGCCCTCTGGGCCCTGCACTCCCATCCCTCCATTGATGCATACATATACTGTATGTTGTCATTGACGAATTTCACCCAAAACAGCAACCAGATTGTCAGCATAGCCTTGTTATTATGCCACCTCATGATGGGCTGAGAATTTTCAAATCTGAGCTGAAACATCATTCCATGCCATTGCAACATCATTCAATGCCACAGGTGAGAAAACAGATTTTGGCCAGTAATTGAAAACTGACAGCTGTCATGTTCATAAGGTGATTTTAAAGAAATGGCTATGTTGAAAATTTGGGGTGAAAATATTGAAAATTACAAAAATTAGGAATAAGCGTAGCGAAATGTCAACAGATGCACAGAACTTTGCCAATTTAACATATTTTGACCCCAAATTTTCAGCATAATCTTTTTATGACCCCACCTCATGAACAAGTATGATGAAAATTTTGAAATGCATCTGGAAAGGTGATTTTGCCAACTGACCCTGAAAACATCTTTTGGGCAGGATTTGTGAAATGACACCAACATTATTCATGAGGAGGGGTCTCAAAAAGGGTATGTTTAAAATCTGGTGTCAAAAGCTTAAAAAACAAAACAAAGTTATGCACCAAAGTTGAAAACTCCATTGAAATACATTGAAATGCATATATCTTGGTTTCTCAATTGCCTGGTAGTCTAGTGGTCCCTCCCCCCTCCCTGATGTCCGAGTCGTCCCCGTATAAAAATATATATTTCCCAGTAGTCTGCTGATCTCTCCCACATTCACTGATCACTGTCCTTGTATAAAAAAGTCTTTCTCTGGTAGTCTAGTGGTCCCTCCCACCTCCCCCTCCTCCAGTATCTGATTACTGTCCCTGTATGCAAATATGTCTATTTCCCTGGTAGTCTAGTGGTCACTCCCCCCTCCTTGATGTCTGATCGCCATCCCCATATTAAAAAAATATATAGTTCCATGGTAGTCTAGTGGTCCCTTCCTCCTCCCCGATGTCCGAGCACCATCCCCGTATAAGAATTTATATTTCCCTGGTAGTCTAGTGGTCCCTCCCCCCTCCTCCGACATCCAATTGCTGTCCCTGTATACAAAAATATCTATTTCCCTGGTGGTCTTGTGGTCCCTCCCCGATGCTCGATCACCATCCCCCATATAAAAATATATATTTCTATGGTAGTCTAATGATCCCTTCCCCCTCCCTGATATCTGATCACCATCCCCCTGTTAAAATACTGAAATCCCTGGTAGTCTAGTGGTCCCTCCCTCCACCTCGATCGCCATCCATAAATCATTTTTTAATGTCTCTGGAGGTCTAGTCCACCCCCCCCAGTTAGGTAGTCACCAACCACCCCACTCCACCCATCCTGACTCCCAGCTGATGACCAGTGCAGCCCTCCTCTCACCACCACACCAGGCTGACTGAGCTGTGAATGAGCACATACTGTATTCACAGTTCAGTTCTCAGCCAGCTGTGCTGGTGAGAGGAGGGTTGTACTGGTCACTGGCAGGGAGTTGGGATGGGGAGTGAGTGGTGGGTGACTACCTGACAGGGTGGGGTCCACTAGACAACCAGGAAAATTAAAAATAATTATGGAAGGCGATCACATCGGGAGGGGAGGGACCACTAAACAACCAGGAATTTTAGTATTTTAACCAGGGATGGCCATTGGACATCAGGGATGGGGGAAGGAACACTAGACTATCAGGGAAATAGATATTTTTGTATACAGGGACCATGAGCAGACATCGGGGAAGGGCTATGGACCACTAGATTTCCAGGGAAAGACATTTTTTTATAGGGGACAGTGATTGGTGAATGGAGAGGGATCACTAGACTGTGAAGGAAATATATACTTTTATATGGGGACCCCGATTGAACATTGGATGAAGGGGAGAAACCACTAGACTACCAGGGAAATACATATTTTTATACTGGGATGACAATCGGACATCTGGGGAGGGACCGCCTGGGCAGTCATTTTTTCTCAAATTTGTGAAAAAAAACTCTTTTCCGCAGTTACTTTTTAGCAATTTGCTGTAAAAGAAAAGTCTTTTTTTGCAAATTATGAAACAGGATCCTTTTTCATGATTTCTATTTCACAATGTGTGAAAAAAGGAATTTGGCATGTTAAAAAATGCATTTCCAGGTGATTTATGGAAAAAAAAAACTAACAGCAGAATAAGATAGAATGGGTCCCAAGTAGTAGAACACATGGGTTGGTTACTTCAGAAAATATCATTGTTTTCTGTTTTTTAATTTTGTTTGCCTCACTAAGAAGAAACAAGATGGCAGCAGCAGGAAAAAGATTCCCCATTTGCAACAAAGGATTACCCATTTGCGACAAAAAGGATTGCCCATTTGCAACAAAGAATCCTTTGTTGATAGGGACATCTATCTGGTTCCATAGAAAATAATGGAAAACTTTGAAATGTAATAACTTTTGAAGAGATTAATATTTTTTCACCAACCTTTAAAATGCACCACTGTGACCCAAGACCTATACACTTTAAAAATTTCAGACCAAAATTTCACATCATTTTTGTGCAGCGGCATGACAAAGAATTTTGACAAAAATGGTAAATTTCACATTTTTGATGCCACCCTGCATCTCCACACCTACACATCCAACTGAAACAAAACTTGCCACATCAAGAGATCTATGATCCCTGACAGAGCATGAAAATTTTATGTGAATTGCGTTAACGGTTACAAAATTTCGAGTTTAACATAGAAGTGACTGCTCAACCTTAACTGTAGCAGCACTACCATGCCATTATAATCAGAATGTAGTAACTAGTGACTTTTTTCCATAGGGGAAGCTGGCTATACTGTAATTCAGTGTTATAACCCATGAGTTATAACTGCAAACATGCGTCAGCTTGTCCTAAGCCCCGCTCATGCTCAGTCACCTGTGCGCCTCTCAATTACCACATCTCCAAATATACTTACAGCACTGCATTTCCCAGTCAAATATCATAAAAACAAATACAAAACATTGCTAAGAAGTCTATTTAGTCCAGATTTTGAAGATTTTCTTCAGGTCCGGTTTTCATTGTCATGGTGTCATGCAAATGAGGGGCAGAATTATAACTCTGAACAATGACCTATGCCCTTCATTTCCATATCTCTGTAACAACCATGAATTGGACCTGAACAACATCTTTACAGTCTGGACTAAATACAGTCCTCAGAAATGTTTTCATATTTGCTTTTCTGATATTTTATCCTCTATCATTATTACACTTAACTGTTTCCTCCAGCTCTCAATAAATGCCGTTTACAGTGGACAAACAATGCCTGCAGTTCCCAAAGACTAAGCTGGCTAGAGAAAAAAACATTCCCCAAGCAATTACAGTAAACAACACATTGGGGTGAGTGAAAAATTCAAACTTATTGCACACCCTCAGTGTGGGATGCTTTGATAAAGGGCTTCACCCTGAGGGTTTATGTAGTATTCCACACCTTGAGTGTGCATTAAATTGTCATTATACATTTACCCCATGTATTATTCTATATACTGCAGATACTTCAGAAGAATAGCAATAAACACTGTTTACATTTAGTTCAAAATTTCCATTGTCCCCAGAGAGAGAAAATATGGTTACTACAACCATTTAAAAGAGGACCCATAGCAATGTATATTTAATCTTAAGTTAATTGCTCACTTGTTACAAAATGTCTTTCTGCTTCTATCACAAAGAGAAAAAATATTCAGAGCAAGCCTTAATACAGAGAAAGTCTGAGTACATTGACAGCTGGATTGTAAGAAAAATTACTTTAAGAAGGATACGAAACCCTATTTTTTGGGTTCAGGTCTGGTTACCTACATTCCCCAAAATGTTTATGGGTAGTCTATATATTTTGCTGATGTGCATAAAGTGTACAAAATGTAGGTGCTTCACTGTTCTCAGATTAATAATCTCTACTTTCACAGAAGTGACTATTACATAGTCTATTATGGCAAATGAGTAATGATATTTAAATACATGAAAGTAATCCTGAAAGGTAAATATAAGATTAATATACCTCATGGAAAACAATAATACACATTCTCCTTTTTATAAGGAATTCATATACAGCAAAACAATTCTTCTTGATTGTACCAGACTGTATACACATAATGAAATAAGAAACTATT
The DNA here is from genome assembly GCA_016271365.2 of Neoceratodus forsteri. Lineage (NCBI taxonomy): Eukaryota > Metazoa > Chordata > Ceratodontiformes > Ceratodontidae > Neoceratodus > Neoceratodus forsteri. The sequence continues at coordinate 260,251,270 of CM057456.1, forward strand.
CTAATTGAAAAGTACATTAGCATCAAGTTCAGTGTCACATGAACACATTTAGATCTTGTAATACAATGATATGATCAAGAAGAAGAAAACTGGAAATTTATGTTATATGTAATCAATAATCAGGATATTTAATTCCATGTTCTTATGTAAAGTCACCATAGCTTGATGGACAGTAACAACTTTATCAAAGCTTCCAAAATAATGGGGTCATATGAACTAAACAAGGTCTCCAGTCTTCTTTTTTTTTAATTAGTAATTTTGGCTCCTTTTCTGCTGATCTGACCCACTTCTGGACCGGTCCGCTGGCCCCATCACCCAGCATCCCTGAGACTTATAATTTTTCCTGTCATCCTCTACAACATTACCTGGAGAGCCAAGTCACCAGTGTGGGGCCTACAGGGGACCAGGCCATCACCATGCCAAATCAGGGCCTTTTCCTCCAGTTTTCTTCCAGGCCCACTGTGCATGAAATGAGATGTTGTGTGAGCTCCGCCTCTACAGAGATGCTCCCTGACATGAAGAAGGTGGGACGCCTTCCCTAACATTTGGTTGCACTGCCACCCAGATCCTCCAGATGTTGTTCTTTCTTTTTCCCCACAGGATTCTTGAAAAATGTAAGCTAAAAATCCTTACCATGATGTACTTTGAAAATTTTATAAGAAACATGATTTACAATAGTAGACATGTCTGTTTGAATAGTAGACATGTATTTTTGTTTATTAACATCCCCAAATATCTCTCTTTAATCCTTAAATTAATTTCCTTTCTCAGCCAACTTATATTTCAGGCAGCAGAGCACAAAGACCCATAGGATATAGCCGGCCTGTCGGCGCAGCTGGTTGGATTTCCACTTGTAATGCCAATGACCTGGTTTGAGAATGGACCCAGGAGTCAGAGGGCTGGTGGGGTGAGAAGGATTGAGCATCCTAGGGACTGCTGTCCTTCTCTGGGGGGGAGGGATGGGAAGAGTGTCTGGCACATTATGGACCCCTAGCAGTGTCTGGGGTGTAGTGCTGAGACTGGCGCCAGTATGTTCAGGGGGTGGTGTGGATGCTGGACGTCATCACACATCCCCATCCCCAAGAGATACAGCACCTGAAAAAGCCAGATCCCTGGCATGATAACTTGCCCACTCTGCCTCTGTCATTAGCCTGGGGGTCCCACTCCCATGGCCCCGATCCTGGGGATAAGCTGGGCTTCACCCATGTGTTTGTTGGGAGGGACCTCCCAGCAGCCTCTGCCCAGGGGCAGCCTGGTGTGGGTGGTGGGCAGGATGGTCTGAGCTCAAGGGGAGCCAGAACCAAAAAAAAAAAAAGACCCATAGGGTATACTACAATTTATATAAATTTTATATAAGGAAATTCAAAACCATCCAATGAGTCCTTGTAACAAAGGACACACAGAAACTTTAATGCATATGATGTTGCACTGCTCACTTTATAACAAATGGAGAAAACTCTATATCTAATGAGACCCTATGCAAGTAACCTGAAAAATGGCCTTTATATATTGCTCCACCCAATGAATTGTGTTCAAGCCATAGTATTGGCAAAATTTATTAAAGAATTGACAAAATGTAGAAAAGCAATTTGTAAGACATAAGAATCCTTCATTCTTGGAAGAGATGGTATATAATTGTAGTTATGGGGTATATGACAAAATTGTGGCCCGCTATACACAAACTTCAATCCAAATAAAGAAGGCCAAATCCATTGATAGCAGTAAACGTCAACTGGATTGACTAGATGAAGCCTTAAGAAACTGGGACTTGTTATTGTAGTTACTGTGTGGATTGCTTATTGCACATGTACTGCCTTTAGTTTAGTAATGTGGTTTGTTTGAGAAATGTGGCACAAAAATAGATCAGGATACAAAAATGAATGTCCATTATAAACTTATTCAGATACTATTTATTGCCAAAAATGTTTTTAGTTTTTAAATTATTGTAATGGCTTGTTATTGTCGAACCAATAAACTTTTTGATACTGATACTGATATGATTCGATGAGTATCTTAAGCCTTCACTGAGGTGCATTCTGGGAAGATGTGAAACAGGAAGGTTAACTAAATCAAGTAGAAATAGCATGGTCTGCTCATGCATCAAAATAACTAACAGAAATTGACCTAACTCTGCGCTTAATACTGCTGTTGATGTACATTTAATACTTTGTAATATATACCTATATGCACTATTAAAAGGATACAGTCAGCTTTCAGCTGATTTTTTAAGTCCCATGTAAAACAAATACCTGTAGCTATCTTTATTACTATCCATCGCATATAAAGTACCACATCGACATAAATGAGTATTTCATGCAGTTTTTATATTTTGTATATTTCCCAGAACTGACTTAATCCCCAGGGGCCCACTGCTCTTGCTTGTGCATTTCAAACATGACACTGCAACACCAATAAACTCATGCATGGACGAGTTTGATATTTTTACTAAGTCATTATCAGCAAAAGTGATTTCCTAAATGTGGACAGTTTCCTGTCCATCAGAATGTGATTCCCATATTAAAATGTGCCCTCTAACATGTAATTATCTGTTTGAAATGTGAAGCTGTGACTCTGGGCATGCTCATTAGTGTTGCCTCATTAGGTTATTGCAGTAACTTACATCAGATGAATGTGGGGGTCTACTAGACTACCAGGAATTTTATTACTGTATACGTATGGGCTCAGACAACACTTGCATAAGGATACGAGCAGCAGGTGAAAACCTAGTGTTGGGTTACTTTCATTTGTTAACACAAAAGGACCAGAGATGTCTGTTGGCATCTATCTGTTACCCAAGCAAAACATGATTATTTCCCTCATCTTCTTTCTTCCCTTCTCTCACTCTTTTGCAGGTGAATTGCTTATCATAAGCAACTTTGACTCTTCCATTCTAACAAACTGTGTCCCCCTCAAAAATGGGCATCTAGTGCCATTGGGGTTACCTGGTTACCAATGTTTAAGTAAATTAAATAAAGATAATTCCATTACTCAAAAAGTTGAGTCACTAAACCTCACTCAACTTATCTCTGCCCCTACCCACCACATCCCTTGCATGCATAATCATTCTCTCAAAGACTGGATCCTCTCCACCCAACCCCATCATATCTATACTCTTGGTGCCCTGTCAGACTCTATTAGTGCCCACTGTATGATCTTTTGCATCTGGAAAACACATTTCCCTAAAACCCCTGTATGATATGTCTGGACCAGATCACTCAGGTCACTTAATCTGGATGTCCACCTGGATGACATGCAGTCCACTAGCTGGTCTTCCCTTGTCAATTGTAATAATGCTCTCTCACCTTTTATGATAAATGTCTCCTCTGTCTGGAACAAGCAGATCCCTTTAGAGGTCTTTAGTGCATGGTGTTCATTATTCCTGGGTCACCACTGAGCTCATCTGCCAATTCAGGGCATGTGACTCAGCCTAGTACCTTCATAAATCCTGTGGGTCCCATGGAGATCAGTTGAACTATAGACAACTACACAATGCCAGCACCAAGACCCTAAGGGAGGCAACAGCCAACTATTGTGCCTTTAAACTGTAGAATAATATTAAGTCCCCAAATTAATTCTGAAAGGTTATTCACTCCATTTTTGATCCTCCTACCCATATGTCCTCCCCACCCTCAAGCTTAGCAAACCCTCTACTGTCATTTCTAACTATTATAAGATTGTTATTGCTTTCAACATTCACTTCACCACCTATGCCATCTACTCTTCCCCATCTATTAATTATTATTCTCCAACTGCCCCATGCCTCTGCCTTTTTCTCTTTTTCCCTCCTGTCACTGCCTCTAAAGTACTGTCTTCCCTATTATCTCTCAACCCCTCCAAAGATTAAAGCCCTAGTGATCTTGACCCTAAACTCCTTCACCTCTCAGCCCCATTGCTGCCCCTCTTTCCTATCTTCCCATATCTCTCCTGTCAACTCAAATCTGTTCCCAGCTATAAGAAGCAGACGAAAGTCCTCCCCTCTGCAAAGAGAGTGACACCTTCATCCCTAGGAACTACCAGCTCATTTCTCTTCTCCCACTATGGCAAAGCTACAAGATAAGCTTGTATTCTCCCAGCTCTACAACTATCTTAATATCCTCCTATTTTTTCTTCCCCTTCCAGTCTGGCTACAGTCAGTGCTCTCATCCAAGTCACTAGGTGAATTTATTTGATCTGCACCTTCGCCACTGGTACATATGAGTTACACTGGTGCAAATCCGGTAGAGTAAACAGCTGCTGGCGTGTTCTAAGTTGTTTTGTTGTGGTGCAGAGCGATCAGTGTTTTTTGTGGGCTTGTGTACTGGTGCAGGCTTTTTTGCTAGTCTGTAAACACACACACACACACACACAGCTTCTGTTTGTTACTTTACAAGCTGTTCCCCAAAATAGCCTCCTATATGCTGTTTTTTTTTCTTCTCTCCTCCCTTGGTAAACTGCTACATTTCCAACTTTCCCAGTCAAACAATGCTCTGTTATGCCTCTTCTCTCTTATAAATATACCTCTGATGAAGACTCCTATTCAGTTTACCCCTCACTAAATGGTTGGCATATGTGGCAAAAAAGTAATTCTAGCTGCTGGCCAAAATGTAAAGGAATGTTGGAGAATATTGAGATACTAGATTCATGGAGGGAAGGGAGCTAGATGTCATTGTCCACCTAGGGACAATCGACCTGGCTAAGAAAGGGATTAGAGAAGTGAAGGAAGAGTTTGTGGAATTGGGGAGGGGCCTTAGACAAGTAGCACACACGGTAACCTTCTCGGAGGTGCTGCTCATCTATGGTGTAGGAGAGGCTAGGGTGTTCGGCACCATGGGATTCAATCAGTGGCTAAAAAACTGGTGTGGAGCTCAGGGATTTGGTTTCATTGGGGACTGGGGGTCCACCTGGAGTGATGCAAGCCTATACTGGCATGATGGGCTGCATCTGTCCAGGAGGGGAACCAGGATCCTAGGTGACAGATTTAAATGCTTCATTGGCAAGCATTTAAACTAGCCAAGGGGAGAGGCACTGGAAAGGAGCAGGGAAATCCTAGCCCCCCAAAATCACGGTAGTAAGTGTGGTAAACACCAACATAGAGGTGTTGATAGGGAGAAGGGCAGGGGTAAATGGAGAAAGTGACAAAGGCAAGAAGGACAGGGATGGGGCAAAAAGGAGTAAGGCCATCAGGAAATGGAGGGTAATGAGTACCAATGCCCGTAGTCTGGACAACAAGCTCCCTGAGCTGGTGGCCTTGATGGCAGAGGGATGCCTGGACATCGTAGCAGTCACAGAAACATGGTACACAGAGAACTGTGACTGGGATGTTAACATACCAGGGTACATAACCTACAGGAGAGACAGGCAGGGGTGAAGAGGGGGAGGAGTAGCTCTCTATGTAAAGGAAGGGATAAAAGCAACTGAACAAAAGAGTAAACAGGGAGGAGAGGAGGCACTGTGGGTCACCTTGGAGACTGGAAAGGGCACCACAGTCTGCACAGGGGTTGTACAGACCCCCATGTCAGGGGAAGGGAATGGACAAGGATATGATAGAAGGCATTCTTAGAATGGCAGAGAAAGGAGAGATACTGTTGATGGGAGACCTGAATATGCCAGATGTTAACTGGAGCACATTTGCTGCAGCCACATCTAAGAGCAGGGCCATTCTTGATGCCCTACAGGTGGCCGGCCTCAGACAGCTAGTTTCAGAACCCACTCATGAGGGAGCACTCTTAGACTGCATACTCTCAAACGGGGGCAGTGAGAGGATCTCAGATCTAGAAGTGGGTTGCCATCTGGGAACAATTGACCATCAAACAGTGTGGTTGACGTTAAACTCAGCTACAGAGACAAGCCATACAAAAGTGAGGGTACTGGACTTCAGGAGGGATGACTTTGGCAAGATGGGAGAGTGCCTCAGAAAAGCACTAGCAAACAGGCTAGAAGGAGGTGTGGAGCAACAATGGGGAATCATCAAAACTGCCATCACAGAGGCAACAAGCCTTTGTGTGAAGCAAATAAATCAAAATGAAAGAAAAAGCCACTATGGTTCTCAAAATAGGTGGCTGTGAAAGTCAGGAAGAAAAAGATAGCACTCCGGAAGTATAAGGAAACACAGAAGGAGCAGGACAGAGAGCTGTACCAGTTAAGGCAGAAGGAAGCAGGGAGGGAAGTCAGAATAGCAAAGGCCCAAACTGAGGAAAAGATAACCAACTCGGTTAAGAGGGGGATAAAACCTTTTATAGGTACATCAGCGAGCATAGAAAGACAAAGGGAGGGATAGAGAGGCTGAATAGAATGAATGGTGGGTGGGCAGAGGGGGACAGTGAAAAAGCAGGGATACTGAATGAATATTTCTGCTCAGTATTCACAAAAGAGGAGGGGGAAGTGCCTAATCCAATTAACTGAAGCACTCTTGATAGGGGGGTTGATCCAAGTCCTTTCACAGAAGAAAGAGTTCTGCAAGAACTCCTAAAACTGAAGGTGGACAAAGCAATGGGGCCTGATGGAATTCACCCCAGAATTCTAAAAGAAATAAGGGGGGAACTAGTGAAACCACTGGCTACTCTTTTTAATAAATCATGGGAGGATGGAGTGGTACCCGAGGACTGGAGGAAGGCGGATGTGATTCCCCTTCATAAAAGTGGGACCAAGACAGAGGCAGGAAACTACAGACCTGTCAGTTTGACCTCTGTGGTAGGGAAAGTGATGGAGTCACTTCTGAAGGAAAGAATAGTTGAGTACCTAGAGGCCAGTGGGGCACAGGACCCAAGGCAGCATGGGTTCACAGTAGGAAGGTCATGACAGACTAATCTAATAGATTTCTTTGACTGGGTGACCAAAGTAGTAGACCAGGGAGGGGCTGTGGACATGGCCTACCTAGACTTTAGCAAGGCATTTGACACAGTCCCACACAAAAGATTAATAGTCAAATTAACCAGCCTTGGGAGTGGGTCCCAGGGCGTAGCCTGGGTAAAACATTGGCTGGACAACAGGACACAGAAGGTAATTGTAAATGGAGTCCACTCTGAAGAAAGAGGGGTTACTTGTGGGGTACCGCAGGGTTCAGTATTGGGTCCAGTCCTTTTTAATGTCTTCGTAAGTGACATTGCAAAGGGACTGGAAGGAAAAGTATGCCTCTTTGCAGATGACACAAAGATCTGCAACAGGGTTGATACACAAGGAGGCGTGGAAAGGATGAGAAGGGACTTGGCAAGGCTGGAGGAATGGTCAGAAGAATGGCAGCTAGGATTCAATGCAAAGAAGTGCAAAATAATGCACCTGGGAAACAAGAACCCAGGGGAAGAATACACAATGGGGGAGGTATAACAGCAACAAAAGGAAAGGACCTGGGGGTAATCATATCAGATGACCTTAAGGTTAGAAAGCAAATGTGAGAAGACAGTAGGAAGGGCTGGGGTATACTGGGATGCACAGGGAGAGGCATCAGCAGCAGAAAACAGGAAGTTGTTATCCCTCTGTACAGACAGTTGGCGAGACCCCATCTGGAGTACTGCATCCAGTTCTGGAGACCCCATCTCCATAAGGACATAGACAGGATAGAGGCAGTCCAGAGGAGGCAACTAAAATGGTGCAGGGTCTGCAAGAGAAGTCGTATGAGGAGAGACTAAAGGAGCTTAATATGTATACCCTTGAGGAAAGAAGGAGAGGGGGGGACATGATAGAAACTTTTAAGTACCTCAGTGGAATCAACAAAGTCCAAGAGGGTAGCATCTTTCAGAAACAGAGATGTGCAAGAACAAGGGGACACAATTTAAAGATGGGGGGGGCAGTTCAGGGGCAATTTGAGGAAGTATTATTTCACAGAGAGGATAGTGGATGCATGCAACAGCCTTCCTGAGGAGGTTGTGGGGTCTAAAACTGCGGGAGAATTCAAGAATGCATGGGACAGACATAAGGCAATTCTTGTGTGGGGTAGGAAGAAATAGGCTGTTGGTTAACTAGGATCTGCGGCCTATCCTGTAGGTAGGGAAATGGGCAGACTAGATGGGCCAAGCGGTCCTTATCTGCCATCAAAGTCTATGTTTCTATGGTTCTTCCCCCTCCCCCAACCTTGCAGAAATGCAGAGTGCAATGCTGTGAGTGCTGGGTACAGTGATACCTGGATCTGCACAGATGCAGATAGGCACCATTCAAATGCACAACGAGAGCACAGCAGAAGGAGTGTAAGGCAGTGTAAACATGCCAACTGACTTCATCCTTAAGGGGTTGGCTCAGGGACATGTCACAGCCACTATTTGTATCACCCTTTCAAGGTTTTTGACTCTATTTCTTAATGCCTTACTTTTTACTTTTCCTTACTTTTTACTTTTTTTGCTTCAGTCCCGGATTCCTGGAAACATGCAACTGACTCCTCCTGTCCTGGAAATTTCCGCCCTATATCTCTCCTCCCTACATAATCTAAACTCCAAGAACACATAGTTCTATCTCAGCCCTCCCCCTTCCTTGACTGCACCTCCCTTTTCACCCCCTTCCAGTCTGACTTTTGCAAACATCACTCCACCACTTCCTCTCTTCTCAGCTCACTGACTCTGTTCACACTGGCATGGAGCGAGGTGTCCACATTGCTGCCATCATTGTCGATCTAGCAAAAGCTTTCGAAACTATTTCCCACCTTCTTCTCTTGGACACTCTGAAATCAGCTGGTCTATCTGACTCAGCAACCAAATGGTTCCACTCCTACCTTGTAGGAAGATCTCAATCCGTGAGAACTGGGAAATCCCTCTCCCTCCCAGTTCCCATTCAAACTGGAGTCCCCCAAGGCCCCTTACTTTTCTCTATATTTGTAAATGATCTCCCCTCATCCTGCTCCTCTGTATCCATCCACATGTATGCAGATGATACAGTCCTGTTTTTCTCCACCTCTTCTCCTTCAGAGCTAACATCCAGACTTCAAGCTGATTTTGACTCAGTTCAGAATTGGTTCAGGGTCAATCAGTTGTCCCTTAATGCAAGGAAGAAAGTCTCCATGTGTTTCAGCACTCGGCAAAGGCTTTCTAGACTTCTTTCATTCCCCACCTTCCACACCCTTGAGGGAGTTAAAATTGATGATGTGCCCTCATTTAAGTACCTCAGTGTCTGGCTTGACTGCCATCTTAGCTTTTCTCAGCATATTGATGCTATGTAGAAAAAACTCCATCCTAAGCTCAGTGCACTTTATAAGAACAAAAGCTGTATCCCTATATTTGCCCGCAGCAGTATCATCACTAAGATGATATTACCCATATTTGATTATGGGGATATCGACTATGCTGTTGCACCTAAATCCACCCTAGCTAGACTGGAAACCCTCCTTCACTCCTTTTGCTGATTTGCCTTGGCCTGTCCCCGCCCCCGCACCCATCATTGCTCTCTGTTCACTGATCTCTCCCTCCCTTCCTTGAATGACCACTGCCTCATTCACTGTGCTTTGTTTATCTCTAAGTTTTGGCTGGCTACTCTCCCTCCTTACCATAGCTCTCTTCTATCCCCTTCGCCCTTCCCCCAACATACTTCCTCTATAACTCAGATTATCATTCCCTTTTGCTTCCCTCTCGTAAAACTCTGGCTGGTCAATCTGTTTTTTTCTTCCATCTCCCAAATCTCTGGAACTCCCACCCACTTCTAGTTTGGTCTGCTACCTCCAAACATTCTCTGTCCTCTCTACTCCAAGGCCATACTGCCCATTGCTGTAATTGCCCTTAGCCCTATGCCTTTCTCATATTACTCTTCCCCACTTTCCTCTACTCTTCTCTCTCTTTTCACCAACCTACATCTAACTCCCTTCACTCCCCCTTCACTCTTCTCCTCGCTCCTAATTTTGGCCCCTTCCTTGTAATCCTATTTTTCACCTCACTTCATCACTTTACTTCTCCTACCCTACCTCACCTATCATCCTCCATCTTTTCTATCCCCCCCCCTTATTTGGTTCATCCACCTACCTGTATTCTGCCTCATGCTTACATGGTTACAGTCTTATGTAATGCTTGTTATTCACTTTTTAATTGCTCTAATCATGCACAATTTATCACTTGATTAACTATTAAATATCTTAATGTATTTTATTACTTATAGCATATTTCTGTTTCGCTGTGATTGGTTTGTTTGTGTTTCACTCCATCCCCCCCTCCCCCAGGACACTTCTGGAAATGAGCTTTATGGCTCAGTATGTCTCTCCTGGTGAACCTCTTTTAAATACTCTGTTAAACATCATGGCGGCCATGCTGGGCTGGGAGGCTGGCAGCCATTTATTTCAGTGTTTTAGTACCTTTTTTCAGCTTTTAGCATTTTTTTTGAGTGTTTGTTGCATTACGTTATTGTTTTGTTGCATTGTGCTATTGATTTTTCATTTTATTTCTCATTAGTTCATTAATTTATTTTTTTTGTGAAATTCCTTCGATGGACAGAGGACCCCTGAAGAACTGGTCTGAGTCAGTGTAATTGGTAGGGCTGGGATTGAGAATGGAGTGGAGCTGTATCTCGATCCTGCTCCATGACTGAAATGAACAAATTGTAGTATTTACCAGGATTTCCAGAGAGTAGCAGCTCTGGTGTTAAGTCAGATGTTGCTGCCATAGGAAAAGAGCAGGAGTGGGTTGTATCTGTGCCTGGAAGAGTTGGAGGCGTGGTGCGGAGTGTTGGAATTTGTGATCTGTGAGTCTGGAGGAGCACTTCATTGGCTGGACTTGGAGAGTGAAGGACTTAGGAATAAAGTCGACTGAGACCTGCAGCTAGTGGGTCTCACTTCCCATGAATTGCTGGAGTTGGGGAGCTTGGAAGACTGACTGGTGGGGCCCATGTCTAGGCTGTGGGTGGGGCCAGAAGGGAATTCTGAGAGGCGGTCACTGGAGGGTGACCAACTTCGTAAGGAAGGAACCGGCAGGGCGGCTGCTGGAAGGCAGCTGCTACTGTGTGGGAGTCCCTGGTTTGCCATGCGGCCTGAGCTGGGTCAAAACTGGGTAAGTGGTGGAAAGAAGATCTGTGGGAGGTGACTCCTTGGACCTTTGGATGTGGTGAGCTGCTCCCCTGGATTTTATAAGAACTGCTTATGAATTGTGACTTTTGCTCTTAGTTTAAGTCTCTTGTTTTCAGAGCTAAATGACTGGTGGCCTTTCAAGTAGCATAAATGCATTAAAAGCAAGTTTATAGTGTATAGAACAGTGAGATGTAGGTGAGTGAGAGCATCCTAATATCCAAAGCTGATTGGGCTGTGGAGGTGTGAGCTCCCTAGCATTTATTCTATATTTACACTGGATTAAATGCTGGTTTAGTTACTTAATCTTGGATTCCATTAACAAGTTACATACATTGGATTGGTTTGGGACTTGGACTGAGCAGGTCAATTCTTTGCCCTGCTAAACTGTGTTCTGTCCTTTTTGAAGGATTAATATTATCTTATTGTTTTTTATTTGTGTGTTTGTGTGAGTGTTTGGGGCTATGTATGTGAGTGCGAAAGGTGTGTTGGTGAGTATTGTAAACCAGTGTTTTGTCCCTGTATGAGGATTTTTTGAGGACTTTATTTAAAATTGTTTATTTTTGTGTTTCTGTGTCTTTGGGTATGTGTATGGGTGTAAGGTGTGTGGCTGTGAAATTGAGATTCTGCTGATGGTGGGTGGTTGAGGGTTTTGTATTTAAGTTTGTGGGATAATTCGTGGTGTTTTTGGGTGTTTGTGGGGTATTTGAGGACTGGGTTTTAGTGGAGTGGGTTTTTTGTTAAAGAAATGTGCTTGGGACAAGGGCCCGTGAGGTGCAGCTACTCGGTTAGCGACCTATGGGACCTCCACCCCTTCGAGCTTCCAGCATTGCTGGTTGAGGCCTAATGTAGATGTAGGACCTTGGGGATAGCTTGGAGGGCCCCCCCCGAGTGGCTGCCAGGGTGTCTGGGATTCAAGTGGTGAGGTCAAGGAGATGCCCTGGGGCGAAATGGGAACTTGAGTGGAGGTTGCCATGATTAGTTCCCGTACCCAAGGGCTCCACCTTAGAGTGTGGGCAGATAGCTGATCCGGTTGCCCCACTCATCCTACTGGGGTTGTGTTGTGCAATGGCAGGTGGATGAGGAACAAGACTGCCATAATGGTGGACTTGATATCCTCGGTCAACCTGGCTTGCATCATGGAGACCTGGCTGGATGAAAATGCTGCTCCCATTTTGGAGGTGGCAGTGCTGGCTGGGTATTCCATGATACACAGCCATAGAAAGGATCACAGGGTTGGGGGGGCATTTGTTTTAGATCTAGTCTGAACCTCACGGTGCTACCTGTAGGTCCTACATGGTCCTTTGAATGTGTGGCTGCCCAAGGTGGTGTTGGTGTGGGCTTCAGGGTTCTCCTGCTTTATTGTCCCCCAGGAATTGATGAGGACTTTCTGCAGGAGGTCAAGGAGCTCATCACCAGATTGGTGCTGGAGTCCCTCAGGTTGTTGATTCTGGGGGACTTCAATGCTTGGGTTTACGGTGGGCTCTCGAAATATGGAAACAATCTCCTTGGGAGCATGGAGGACCTGGGCCTGATACAAAAGGTAACAACAGCAACACACTCAGTTGACCACACACTGGACCTGTTTTTTTCCTTTGGTTTAGATATTATCTTCGGTTTAGATAATATCAACCTCAGTGTAGATCCGGTTGTTTGGTTGGATAATTGCACCATAGGGTTCATGTTTAGGGACCCCCCCCCCATTGGTCCTGCCCCTGTGGAGATAGTATCAGCCATTAAGAGGAGTTTCCTCTGTGGACTTCTTGGCAGCGCTGGACCTATTGGATGTTGGGGCAGCTTGTGCGATTGGGTTGGAGGAGGCACTGGTGGCCAATAATGGGGCTGTTGGTGCGGCCTTTGACTCATTTGCACCCTTTCATGTCCAGCCCCTGTCTACTCATCGGAGACCTCCTTGATATGATGAGAATCTCCAAGGTTTAAAGATTAGGTGGTAGGGGTTGAAGAGATGCTGGAGGAGATCTGGCTAGATGGAGGACAAAGTGGCCCTGAAATCGCATTATGCTGACTATCAGGGGCAATATCCCAAAAGAAGGAGGAATTTCTGTCCAGGGAGATTGCTGCAGTGAGAAACAGACCAGCCCAGCTCTTCCGCATGGTGGATGGGCTTTTACATCCAGCCTGTCTACATGCTGGGGGAGGCAGGTTCTAGCACTAGGTGTGAGGAGCTGGCTCTGTTTTTTGCCGACAAGGTGTCCATTATCAGGGCTGAGGTCTCTTTGATCATCTCTCGAAAGGGATGCAGGGTCTAGCCTGAGTCATGCTGGAACGCTTCTCCTGTCTGGGATGAGTTTGAGCTGGTTGGGGTTGGGGAAGTGGTGGAGATGATATCAAAGCTGCGGCCTACACAGTGCGATCTGGACCCAGGTCCAGCCCATCTTTTGGTTGGGTGTTTGGACCTGATTGGACCTGTGGTTGCTGAGGTCATCTGGAGTTCATTGACGAGTGGAATCTTCCCATTGGCCTTGAAAGAGGCTTTGGTTAACCCCCTTTTGAAAAAGCTCTCTTTGGACCCAGACTGCCTCAGCAACGACAGACTGGTCTCGAACCACCCATTTTTAGGGAAGGTTACAGAAAAGGTGGTGGCCATGCAGCTTGACAATCATCTTGCCGCCTCCTCCGCCAATGAGAATTTCCAGTCAGCATTCCATGTGGGGCATAGTACGGAGACTGCCTTGGTGAGTGTGTTAAATGATCTCCTGACGGTGAGGGACAGGAGAGGCCGTACCATCTTGGTCCTCCTGGACCTCTCTGCAGCATTTGACACCATGGACCTTGAGGTGTTACTTGACCACCTGCGATTCTGGTGTAGCTTGTCTGGTAATGTCAACAACTGGCTCAGGTCATACTTGACAGACAAAGTGCAAAGGGTGACAATGGGAATTGTCTCATCTAACCCGAAGCCTCTGTGCTGTAGTGTTCTGCAGGGGTTGGTCTTGTCACCCTTATTGTTCACGGTGTACATGCTGCCACTGGGGGACATTATAAGGTGATACAGGCTGGGTTTTCACTGTTATGTAGATGATACTCAGCTGTACCTGTCCTGTGCGCCCAATACCCAGGTATTGAACTCTGTATTTAACAGCTGCCTCAAGGAAATCCAGTCGTGGATGACTCACAACTGGCTTAAGCTTCCAGACAAGACTGAGGTACTAGTTGTGGATCCAGGCCATCAGGGCAGAGGGGGGTGAGGGGTTACCCCTGACCTAGTGTTGGGGTGTGTGCCCCTAGCCACCTCTAGACAGGTGAAGAATTTGGGCATGATCCTGGATGACGGCCTGACACCTGATGCCCCAGTGTCAGCCATAGGTTTTATCATCTCAGGAATATCACCCAAATTCGAGCCCTGATTCCACCTGAAGACCTGACCATGCTGGTGCATGCTTTCATCACTACCAGGTTGGACTACTGTAATGCCCTGTACCTAGGGTTATCTGGAGGCAACCTCTGCAGGCTGCAGCTGATGCAGAATGTGGTGGCAAGATTGCTGATGGGAGTGAAAAGATGTGAGCATATCACCCTGGTCCTCCGCGGACCGCACTAGCTGCCGCTCCGGTAGAGGGATGTCTTCAAGATAGGGCTGTTGACCTATAAGACCCTGCATAAAAGTGGTTCTGTATATCTGCAAGATCTCCTAGTCCCCTACCATCTGGCCCAGGCACTCCGTTCTGCTGGGGGAGGCCTTCTGGCAGTTCCTAGGATTAGGCTGTGGCATTCTGGGGACAAAGCATTCTCAGCAGCAGCACCTACTCTGTGGAACTCCTTGCCTAGTTATTTAAAGGGGGCTCCTTTGGTGGAAGCCTTTAAAAAAGGCCTTAAAACATATTTGTTCCAGCAAGCATTTTATTGCTTTATATATTATGTTTTAAAATTATTATCCATTTGATATGGGATAGATAGATAATTGTTTGCTCCCAGTTGTATTCTTGTATTCATATATATATATCTGTATATATATGTGTGTGTGTGTGTGTGTGTGTATGTGTGCATGATTTTAAATTGTATGGTTTTTATATTGCATAGTGCACAGAGTGTCTGGAAATGGGTGCTTTAGAAATAAAATTTATCTATCTATCTATCTATCTATCTATCTATCTATCTATCTATCTATCTATCTATCTATCTATCTATCTATCTATCTATCTATCTATCTATCTATCTATCTATCTATCTATCTATCTATCTGTCTATATCAGGAGTTCTCACACTTCGTCTTAGTGAGCCTCCCCCAAGCCTTGGAAAAGATCTTGAGCCTCCCCCAATATAGAAATAATTTTGGGCCTCCCCATAGTTAGAACAACTATCACACTTTGCACATTACAGGAAGAATACAATGAAGTGCATTTGAGTAGTTGAGTTTATTCTCATTTTATTGAACTTTTTATTCTCCCTCTCTATAACCCCCCTCTCTCCAGGTCAACCTATTAGCTCCACACGTCTGACTTTTGGACCCTATTTACCCCTCATTGCAACACCTCCATGAGTCACACTGTTTTCTTTGTCAGTTTTACCCTGCTTTTAAACACCTTCTCAGGGACCATTTTGCTCCCTCCTGTTCTTGCTCCTACTATCTCTCTGCTTAGCCTTTGTATTTGTGCTTTTCTGCAGCCAGTATAATGGGTCAGTTGTTACCTTGTTCCTATTAATTTACATTATTTTGCATTTTGTTTTGCACAGTTCCAAGAATTGTATTTTCTCCATACAGCTTTCCCCCATATCATACCAGGAAGCAAGTGTTTGTTGAGCGTGTCTTTCCTGGTAACCATTTTGTACACAAATTCACATGCCATTATTCACTTTCAGTTTGCTGCATCCTTTCACACAAAGAATCCAAAACTTGACATTTAAATATTGTACATTTTAGGGCTTGCTTGAGCCTCCCCTGGAACAGGTTGGGGCCTCCCCTGGGAGGCTGGCCTCACCATTCGAGAAATCCTGATCTATATAGATAAGCTGAAATGTGCTAGTCTCTCAGTCACCACTCATGACTGGTTTCACTCCTATCTCACCAGGTGTAACTAGACATTCAAGGAAAGCGAATCATTGTTTCTCCTCAACATTTCTGCCTCGCTGCCCCTCCTCCTCTTGCCCAATACTCACCTAGCCATGGCCCAGAGGTCTTTTACCTTCTCAGCTGTATCCTATTGGAACTCGCTTCCCCCAACCATTCTGGCTATCACCTCTCTTCCTCTTTTTCAGGTGTCTCTGCTACCTCTCCTTGCTGCCACACAATGCAACTGTTTTCGCTGATTCCTGGAGTCTGCTATCTCCGTCCTGCCATCCTGAATTTCCTTGATAAACTTTGCTCTACCTTATCTAATGCCTGGCTTCCCATCCTGCCAGCTGTATTTGTTACCTGAGTTTAGTGTATGATATTTAGTGAAAACCTGATTTTACCTAAGAGTCGTGTACAATGTATTGTATCTGTGTTCTCTAACTACTGCCTGTTTTGAATTTGCTATTACTGTATTTGTTCTAAATTACTGTATTATTTGTTCTATCTGCACCCTGCATCTGTACTATTTGTTTGTTAGCTTGTGCTGTATTACCAAGGTGTTGAAGTGAATGTGGTGTTCTCAACACAAGGCACTGTCAATGTACTGCACTTCCCAGGTTGCCCCTGAAAAAGGGACTGTCTTGTCTCGGTGGGCCCACCCGGTTACCAAAATTCAATAAATAAATAACTCTTGTGTGCCTCAGGGGATCTATTCTGTGGCCATTCTTTTTTTCTACCTTCCTTAATGATCTCCCTTGGTATGTGACTCAGTAAATATTCACATGTTCACTTATGATACAGTATTTTAGGCCTTCAGTGCCTCTGCCCACTTGTTGAAACAGTCCTTGGCAGAAGGATTTTAACAGTATCCAGTGAAGGTTCGACTCCATCCTACTCAATTTAAATACCAACAAAAATGATACTATACTATCTGGCAGGAGGCAGGGGCTCAGTAGGCTTAGTCTGACACCAGTTTTTTAAACTCTTGACGGTGCTCTTCTTGAAGTTATCCCCAGCTTCAAGTTCCTCAGCTTGTGGCTTGGCAGTCACATTGACATCTCTGTCTATGTCAACACCATCCTTAAACAATGATATCCCATGCCTGGTTCCCTTTACAGGAATAAATTCTGCCTTCCTCTTCCAGTCTGAGAGATCATTTTTAAAATGATCTTTCTGATTACGGTTGCGTACTGTTTGATTACATGGATGTAGTCAGTGGAGGTGCCCACAAGTCTTTTTCAGACTGGATCCCCTCTTTCACATCTTCTACTGCTTTGCTACTGACACCCCTCCCCTCACCCACAGAGATGGGCAAAGTTGGCAAACACTGCTCCGTGAAACATTTTGAGAAATTTTTTGCTGATGCAAAATTTCACCTGTGGAGTGCAAAATGTCACCCACGGATTGGGAAATTTCACCTGAAAATGAGTATTTTTCCTGGGAAACATACTCTACCAGTTAAGTGCTTCCTATGCATTTTGTATAGTAGCTGCACAGCTGTATGTGCTGGCTGACATCTGTTTAAATATAAAACAGGAAGGTCATCTTATTATTTAGCACCTTCTCCCCCCCACAATATGCATGCTAGTACAACTGTAAAAATACACACTTACCATGGTGGTCTAGCAGTCCCTCCCTCCGCCCCAATATGCTCTCTTGTAAAAATGTAATACACATTTATCCTGGTGGTTTAGTGGTCCCTCCCACCACCCCAATATGTGGGGTGGGGGAGTCAGGTGGCGGGCAGTAATTGCCAGGTTGGGGGGGCAGGACCACTAGACCACCAGGACAAATGTGTATTTACACATGTTTATAAGCAGGCATATCAGGGTGGGGAGGGACCACTAGACCACCAGGATAAACCCGTATTAATAAATTTTTACAAGCGGGCATATCGGGGTATGCCTCCATACCTCTATTTATTATTGTTGTCCATATTTCTGTTTATATTTATTTATTGCACATCTCTCCCTTACTAAAAGGATTTCTTAGCAGCAATATGTTACAAATATTGCTGATATACTGCTGCAATCCAAAAAGGTTGCAAGAAGTGCAAATTCGATGTTAGCAGGGGGTTACAGCTAGTGAGAACATTACCACAATCTATGTTTACAGTTAGCCACAACCTTCTAAAGTTAACCATCTAAAGTTAGCAAAAAGGTTGCAAGAATGTTGAGGACAGCTGCTATCTCTCGAAGTTAGCAATAATGTGACAAAAAAGTTCATCCTACTATGGTGGTTGCTGCAGCTAAAGTATTTCTAAAAACAAAAAAGTACAAGTGTGGAGGAGGAGGAGGAGGAGAAGGAGAAGGAAAAAGACCTGGGGGATTATTGTAGACAAGAGGCTGAAGTAAGACAAGCAGCGTACAGCTGTTGTCAGGAAAACTAGGGTGTCGACAAGAAGTTTAATCTACTGTGCCCAGCAGGATGTGGAGGGGAGACATGTCTTCAAACTCAAAGATGGTAAATTAGGAGTGATGTTGCAAATTGGGTGTTTCTCAGCATTTGAACAGTCATGCACTGAAGCGTTGACACTGCCTTTATATCAGCACTCTGTATGCAAGCATTATCGTATCACTGTAGACCTTGGGGTGCTGCTTGAGCACCTGAGGTCCATCTGTGGCCTGTCAAGTACAGTGCTCAGATGGTTTTCATCCTTCCTAACTGGTAGAACACAGAGAGTTGTGTCAGGGTTTTTTTCTTCCAACCTTTTTTCTCTGTCTTGTGGGGTTCCTCAGGGATTGGTGCTGTCCCCCATGTTGTTTGCAGTGTATATGCTACCCCATGGAGACATTGTAAGATGGTATGGGCTGCAGTTTCATTGCTATGCTGATGATACCCAGCTGTACCTGTCTTTTGTCCCCGACCAGGTTAGTGCACTCTCAGTATTTAATAACTGCCTTGCCGAAATCCAAGACTGGATGAATTCGAGCTGGTTAAAGTTGAACGTGGGAAAGACTGAGGTTATGGTTGTGGACCTGGGTCACAGGATAGAGGGGTTGAGGACTGATCAGCCCTATGGAATATTTCTGGGGGGTGCTCAGATCCTTACCTCAGAATGGGTGCCCGACCTTGGAGTGGTGCTTGATGATGGGCTGACCCTTCATCATCAGGTGTTGGCAGTCGTTAAGTCAGCCTTTTACCATCTTAGGAATATCACCAGGGTCAAACTCCTTGTTTTGTAGAGCGATCTGCCTGTGTTGGTCCACGCCTTTGTGACCTCCCACCTTGACTACTGCAACTCCCTTTATCTGGGGCTTCCTGGGATTGATATCCGCCGTTTGCAGCTGGTGCAGAATGCTGCTGCTCGATTACTGTCAGGGGTGTCTAGGAGTTTGCATATCACCCCTGTGTTGCACGATCTGCACTGGCTGCCAATTCCGTGGCAGATCACCTTTAAGGTAGATTTGTTGACCTACAAAGCCCTATATGGTCTTGGTCCTGACTACTTGAAAGAGCTTCTGATTACTTACACCCCTGTTCGACAGCTCCACTCAGCTGACGAGGGGTTGCTGGAGATTCCGAGGGTTACTTTGAAATCTTTAGGGGCCCGTGCCTTTGTGTTTGTGGCCCCTACCCTCTGGAATGCTGTGCCCTGTCAGCTTCGTGAGTGCACGACCGTAGGGGGCTTTAAACAGGCACATAAAACCTTTGTGTGGACTCAGGCATTTCAAGAATTATCATGAGTCTATTAAGGGTATAGTTAATTTGTAATATCTGATGTTTTTGTTTTAATTCTATAAGGCGCCTTGACATTTGAAAGGCGCCTAATACATAAAGATTATTATTATTATTATTATTTACTTCATGTGGCGAGACAGTGCCAATATTAGGGTAACACTAACCCTGTGTTGCATAACCATTCATATCCCAAGGAATACCACATTACCAATTTGCCAAAGCTCCTGAGACAGTGAATCCTAATTTTTATTCTGTCTTTGTGAGCTTTACATTTAACCCTAATAGATGCATTGATATACAGTTTTACATTTAATTACCTTACTTTTAGAAAAGACATCTAAAAGCAGCTTGATAGCATTGTTCAGTGTGCCAGATCTAAAGCTTGCTTCAATAGTGGCCCTGCCACTGATGAGGCAACTGTATAATGACACTTACTGCACCAGACCTGTAGTTTACTTCAGGAGTGACACAAAGCAGCTACACAGGTACCAGACCAGCAGCTTGCTTTGCAAGTGAACCTGTCACTCATGGAGTAGCTGCATAATACATGATGGGCAGAGGTACTTCTTTTTTTTTTTAATTCTCCAAGCACAAGTACCCTGACTAAGACCTGATAATTTTTCAATTCATGGTATTTGTTCAGGAAATATTATCTATAAACCCTTAAAAATACATTGCAAACACTGAGAGGCAGTGTGATCTAATGGGAGACAGTATGGTCCTGCTAGTGGTTAAGCACTTGTTTGAGAACCAAAAGCTCTACGGTTCAAGCACCACTAGAGACAAAAAAATAATGTGCAATCTTGTGCAAATCACTTAACTTTCCTAATATTTAAATCTATCCTGCTATAGAACTAGAAAGTAGGATCCCATGGTAAATTAGATGTTACTCGGCTGGGCGATCCTAAGCTTACCTCTTAGATTCTCAGCATTAAAATGCACAGCACTGTCCTTAAACTCTGGTCAGAGCTGATATGGCTGCAGTGAGCTCTTACCTGTCTAGTTAGCAGAGCTGTGACAGCACAGCTCTCAGAGCAGTGGAGGGTAACGAAGTGGCGGTGGCGATAACAGAGCACTGGTTTAGGAGCAGTGGCAGATCAGCGGTGGTTTGCCACTCACAGGATGGCAGTGGGGGTGATACTGTGCATGCTCAATACTCACACATGTGCAGTTGTACTGGAAGTACACTCACAAAGAAATGCATCATGGGGAGGGGGTGACAGTGCTGTGGAGGGGAGCTCTGTTGCGGAGGACAGCTCCTATGGCAGCAGTGCTGTCCTGATGTTGCCGCCTCACTGTAAGAGAACACAGGGTCGTGTTCCGGAGCCGACCCCCTGTTCTTCTACAGTGATGGCATAACGTCTGCGGAGCTCCGCCTACACACCATAACAATGAGGAACAAATGCCCAGAGTCTGTAGCAACATTTTATTTTAAAGAATAATGGTCACCATACTCAAAAGTTTAGCGTGGCACTAACTGCGTTAGTGCCATGCTAACTGTGAACAGCACTAGTGCTCTGGGAGGGGCCATATTCAGAGGCTCCCATAGCACTGTGTTAACCTGGTAGTGCAATCTCACAAAATATACTGCTACACCTGTGCAAAGGAGGGGAGTCGTCATGCAAAAAGTATGCAGTGGTACATTCATCAGTTTTGGAAGTGATAAACTGACACCACATGGCACTGTTTACTGCCTCGAAAAGCTGGCCTTAATTTGGTGCTCTGGTTGAGCCCCCCCCCCATCACCCCTGTTGTGCATGAAAACACATCCTTGGTATCTAGTTGACCTTCTTCCCCCTGACTGCCCCTGTTTGCATATCATACTACTTTCCCTGGTGTCTAGTGGACCCCCTCCCTTGATCACACCTGTTTGTATATAATAAAATGTTCCCTTGTAGTCTAGTGGAACCCATCAGTCACCTGTGTTTGTATATAATAATAATATGTTCCCTGTTAGTCTAATGGACTTTCCTACCCCCTATCACCCCTGTTTTAATATGATAATATTTTATCTGGTAGTCTAGATGACCCCACCCCAGGACTGAGTGCCATCACCCCCCCCACATGCTGAGAACCCCCGCCCAACATCCCCCCTTACCCCCAGTGATCACTCACCCTTTAGACAGCCAATGACCAGTCACTGACACAGCCTATGCTTACCTTCTTAGCCAGCAGCCATCTGATAGTCACAGAGCACAGTCACGAGTAAGTACAGTACTCATGAACATGCTCTGTGACTCTTAGATGGAGGCTGGCAAAAGAGGTTAGCAGAGATCTATGCCGACTGCTGGTAGTGATGACCAGGATGAGGGGTGTGTGGGGCGGGAGGTCCTCAGTGGGTGCACGGGTGGGTGATGGCACTTAGTCAGGGGCATGAGGGGTTTGCTAGGCTACCTGGGAACATATTATTGTATACAAACCAGGGTGATCAAAACAGAGGGGTCCACTAGACACCAGAGAATATATTATTATATACAAACAGGGGCAACTGCAGGAAGGGGCTTCACTAGACTACCAGGGAATGTATATTCCAGTATATACAAACAGGGGCAATTGAGGTAAGGGGATCCACTACACTATCAGGGAAAATATATTTCAGTATATATTAACAGGAGCTATTGAGGGAACGGGATCCATTAGACTACCTGGGAAAATATATTTCAGTATATACAAGCATGGGCAATGGGGGGGGGCCACTAAACACCAGGGAAAGTAGTACAATATGCAAATGAGGTTGATTGGGGGGTCCACTAGACACCAGAAATGTGCTTCTGATCCAAGCCTGGCATGAGCACATGGAGCTGCTGTGTGGCATGCAAATAAGCCCATTATGGGTATGCAAATAGTCCCTTAGTGCCTTGCATGCCCAATGGACTCATTTGCATATCAGGGTGCATATGGCCCACACTGTCTTTAAATCTATTATCTCAATTATGAGGCTTTTCCATTCCTGTAATATAATTAAAACCTGAGTTTTGGGGCATTCAGCTGATATTTTGAACAGTTTCACTGAGTGTGGTATCTGTACTTTTCCTCTTTGCATCCTGCACCTCCCAGAGCACTACAAGTTTAAAAATTCAATGAGAGCGTGGGATCATTATGACTGGTAGAGAGAGGCTGATTGACAGCTTCCACCTCCCACAGTCCAGCCAATCAGGTGAATGGAGCTGCAGGTGGGATTTCCTGTTTAGAGGTCAGGAAAGTAAAGATGCCATGCTTGCCTCACTCATGCTGTAAAAAAAACAAGCAGCAAATGAAGGAGAGAAGAATGAGGAGCTGTATTACAATGCCTGGGCTTGCTATGATGGACAGACTGGATCCTGGAGCTGCTCAGGACCCAAGATATGTATGGTGTGTTTGGATCACAAAACAGCACAAAGCTGCATAGAGAAGGGCCCAAGTTTATGTGTGGTCACAAACAACGAGCTGGGAGGGACCATCTTGCCTGTTCCATGGGTGTCCATCTGCTGTGTATACTGCAAGTTTATATTTTTTTGTGACGTGTAATAAAACTTCACTCAGGACATTTGCAGCTATGGGTTCTGTGCTACTGTTTCTGTGCAGATTATGCAGTCTGCAAGGGGAGAGGGCCCATAGGGGACCCAGTGCAGAGAAAGCTAGGGAATGGAGTTGGAAAGAAGCAGACAGAGCTGCAGGGGAAAGGACAGAAATGCCAAAGGGAGGGAGCCAGTATGGAGCAGCAGTATAGTGCAATTAAGAGGAAGAGCAATAAGGGAGAGAGAGAGAAAGCAGCTAAGTACATACTATGTGAGCGGCTTCTTGCAAATACTGTACTTAACCCCAAATGCTCAGTATTCTTCATTTAGCCTTGAAGAAGTAAAAAAAAGAAAATTAAAAACCCACACTGAGGAGGGCCACCCAGTGGCCCATCAGCAGAGTGACATGCTACCATGCAGCTGATCCAAGTTTGGAAGCAAGCTCGAGATGCCATGTCAAGGGTCTGGCCTGACTGCAGCAGCTGCCTTTTGGCAGTGCGCTGCAGCTGGGAGGGATGGCACTGTATCATTGGTGCCAGAGTGACCCCTGTATTGGGCCTGGGAGCTTGCTCCCTCTGCTGGTTGTCGCTGTGTGCAGTCGATGCCTGCATGAAGCAAGCAGGAGGAGGGAGGGAGGATGGGAGGAAAAAAAAAATGATAGAAAACCCAGGCTCTACCCATATGACAGCCTGTGAGTCCCTGCCCCCCCGACTCACACACAGCATACTCTGCCCTCCTTCTACCCTTCCACCCTTCAATACAATTCTACATTAAAATATACTGCTGCTACGGGAGCAGCCCTTTCCAGTCTTTGAATACATCCTTTTAGGGCCCCCTACAAAAGGATCATTTGTGTTAACTAGTGCAGGAGCCCCCAATGAACTGATCCTTGACTGGGAAGGGGCAACACACCAGCTGCTAAGCAGTCCACCCTCCGTAATCTGCAACTAAATGCTATCTTTCCCTGATGCTAAGTGGTATATGGCAGAATGTATTAGTTGATTAGTATGTCTAATGCCACTCAGTCATGGGAAGACTGCCCCTCCAGTAAGAGAGGTGGGATAGCTGAGCAGCTATTATTTACATTTGCCCTTCAGATTGGGGAGTAGCTTCTTGACATGGCCAAGGGAAGGACAAAGTATTAGAAAGATTTATATAAGGGACCAGCCCGGTGGTGTGGCAGGTTTAGGCACTGAACTCCACACCAGCAACCAGGATTTGGGAATGGACCACGATTGCTTGTGGACTGGCTGGAAGTGGGAGGATTGAGCTTCTCATGACAGCTCTCCTCCTTCCGGGTGGGGGGGGGGTCTTTGGGTGCTGCCACTTGACAGCCACCTGTCAGAGGCCAGATAGCAGCGATGGCAGGAACAGCTGGAGGGGGCAAGGGGTCAGTAGATGTGGGACATATGTGCACCATGGCACACACAATCTCCTGAGGGAAACTGCTAGCAAAACTCAGGAGGCAAATGCTCTGGCCCATTCAGCATCCCCCAGAAGCACAGCATGATCCTACGGAGCAGGCCACCTACACAACAGGGTCAAGTGGTGGGTAACCAGTAAGTCCCTGAGATGAGTCGATAAAAACTCTGTGAGGAATACAGAAGACAGAACTGAGCCTTGTAGAACATCACAGGAAACAGCAACCCATTTGAAAAGAAATTTCCTAAGTGCATCATGTTGCTTCCCACCAGCTAGGAAGGACTGAAACCATTGCAACACTGTACTGGAGAGTCCATCATAGGTGCTTAGGTGATTAGTCAGATCCCCATGGTCCAATGTGTCAAATGATGATGAAAGAACAATAAGAATGTGCCAAGATCTGAACCCTATCTGAAATGGCTCATAGCTTTCCTGATGCACCACATGTGCCTCCAACTGCAGTGCAACCACCTTTCCATGTTCCTGCATTAAAATGGAAGGTTTTCAACAGCTTTGTAGAGTGTGTGTGTGTGTGTGTGTCTCTATGTGTTACATGCTGGTTGTGCAAGTGCACTGACTATAGACAACTTGTGTTATCGATTGCCTCAGAAGGTAGATATACCATGGTCCAACACAGTAATGTAATGAAACAGCATCACACTGCAAAGTTCATCCTAAAACAATTATAGATCTGGGCCTTGCTTTGTACAGTACAGATTACAGGTATGGTGCATCAAGTCATGTCATTACTTGTGCATTTAAAAATGTTCATAACCTGCATTTTACATATTTAATAAGGTCCTCACCCCATTTTCCTGTAAAAACAAAGTTGGATTTGGTAAGCTATATGAGCTTAAAGGTAAGATTCTTATACACTCAGCCAAGTTACAAGATTTTCATGCTTATAAAACAGTGTAAAACATTGCTATCCCCTGCCAAGTTTTGATTATAAGTTATACAGCATTTTATGAAAACCGTGTTTAGCCCTTTGAGGCAGTTTATATTAAAAGAATAGTGGTGGAAAAGCACATGAGAAAAGAATTGCCCTGCTAGTTGATAATTATAGATTTACTAAAATCCATTAGAATTGAAATGCCATTCTAAGAAAATAATCTTTTAGCAATCACATGGGTGTTTAGTGTGACTACAAAGACAAAACAACTCAAGAATTAATAGCTGCCTCTTTACTGTTAGACATTTTGTTAGATTATTGAGGTGGACTTAGTGTGGAGAGATTTTGGCTATAATCTTAATACTCCATAACTAGAGGTTAAAACCTTGTTTCCTAATATATTACTACTAAGCACTGTAAAAGAGCTTCTGCTCTAACATTGACTGCAATTTTTTATTAAATCCTTAAAATGAATTAGATGCTCTTGTAATGGTTTATGAAATGCAGCTTAAAAGAAGTGTTGGTAGTAACACTTTCTAACTGCATATAGTTTGATACCACTTTACAATTACCTTATCTATTGCAGAGGACCTATTCTTTAAGCGTCAAACACCTCTTATGTTGTAAAAAAAAAAATTTGCACCAGTTAATAATTAGGACTACTTTACCATAGACTATTCCCCATCTAGTAAGTAGGGCTGTGCGAACCTTCCAAAGTCAGACTACGTGAACTTTGACCATTGAACCGCATAAATGTTGCCAAAGTTCTCTTAACGATGAACTAGTTTGCACTGGTTCAGCCATTAAAAAGCATTACAAAATGGGATAAAATGAAATAACCTAATGAACTGGGGTGACAAAGCATCCCAAACAGCAGGATGATGTAATGGGCCGCTTTGAGGGGTACTGCTTCCAAAAATTGTGTCCATTCAGTCAGTGCCAGACATGGGCAATGCTAGTAGTAAACAGAGTGTGGCTAAGTAATAATGCTTAAATAAAAATTAAAAGAGCTGTAATTGTAAGGCCGATGTATGCCCTTAAAAAATATCAGTACAATATCCCACAGCGTGAGCTACTGGTTCCAAAATTGTGTGCCCATTGGGACAGCACCACACATGGTCAAGGTTTCTGGTTATGCCATGGCTAAGTGTTGTACACACTGGTTTCATAGGCAACATTGCCCCAGAAATTATTAATTTTGCCTGTGCAAGTCTAGCAAGAACTGATTAAACAAATAATCCAAAAAAGACTGAGTGAATACAACAGTGCAGCATACCCCAGTTGTGTCTAGACTACTGGTTAAAAAAAAATACTGGACACTGAAGCCCTCCCCATCGACCTCATCATACTCCTTTGTTAGCCAAGCTGGAAGTGTAGGTGATTCATCACCCATAAACTGTGGCAAAAGGGCTTTGAAAAAGGGGGCAAGTTCATTTTTAAAGTGAGCATCTCTACATTTTGAGTTGAAAGGCATGATCTCCTATTGGTGACAATACTGCCTGTAGCACTGAAACTCTTTCCGAGTATGTACTTGCAAGTAGGTAAATGAGGTGTTCCACAGCTACCTGTATTAAAGAGGGTCAAATGGTCTTTTTTGGTACCAGTACAATACAGACGCATCTCCTTCTGCTAGTGGCACGTTCTCATCCAGATAATCCTGCACCATTTTGTTTGCTGGCATCTCAGGCACCACTGTGTCAGAAAATGACCTGCCATGCTTTTCATCAAGCCGTAGTCAGTTACTGTCTTTCTGGGGGATGCAGTAGCAGCAGCTGTAGTAGCAGGTTGACTTGGAGACAAAAATGAGTGACTCCTCTGATGTTCAGTAGCAGTGAAAACACATTAGGATCTTTCTTTTCCCTCTCCTCCAACTGGCCCGTCAGTGTGATTGCAACAAGGAATGATGATGAGTGTTGTTCTTCTGCTCTATCTGTGTTCCTATTCTTGTTTTGTCCCGTACGTGCAGAGACCAGATGTATAAGTGAGGCTTTATAGGACTGCTGACCCTTACCACATTATTGTACAATAAAGAATGTCTCAAATGTGCCTTTGAACCAAGGCTTCAAGAGGGTGGCCAGGATGTAGTGGTTATCTGTACGAATGTTTGAAATATGTGTGTCATTCCAGAAATGTGATCTTATCCTTTCTATTAGACTGAAAGCAGTGCTATCCTCCTTTTCCTTATATTGACTTTTCCAACGAAGAAGTTGAAGTGTTAATGAGGGCAATGAGTGGGAGTACATGGCTTAGACTAGCTGCATCAGCACTTACCACCCTTGTAGCCTACTCAAGGGGCTTCAGCACAGTGTAGAGGAGTTCCATCAGATGCCACTGATCTGGGCTAATGTTTACATCTCCCTTGTCCATTCCATGCTCTACGGCATACTGGTGGATGTACTTCTGTTGTTCTAGCAGGCATTCCATCATGTAATAGATAGAATTTCATCTTGTTGCCACATCTTGTTTCAGGTGGTGGAGGGGGAGGTGGTTCTGCTGCTTAATGTTTCAGAATAGCTTCTGTGCCTTTACAGAATGGTTAAAATGAACACAAACGTTTCTGGCCAGACCTACACATGTCTGCACAGTGGTGCCTTCCTCATCTAGGAATTCCTGAACTACCAGATTTATTCAGTTAGCAAAACATGGAGCATGTATAACCTCATCCTCAAGTGCCTTTACAATGTTCTGTGCATTACCTGATACTATAAAACCTAATGTTAATGAGTGTGATGTCAGCCACTCATCAAATTTCTTTTAAAGAAAGTGTAACAAGTTTTCTGCATGATGGTCATTGTCAAAGGCCAATAATACATAAAGCTGCTTACTTGTGGAGATTGGGAGGCACCGGTGACTTGCATCTACTGCTGCTGCTGCTGGCACTTAAGCCAGAGGAGGAGAAGGAAGCATACAGGAACAAAGGGGGGGGAGGACTGATCCAATGGGAAGTCACTGCCAAGTAATCAGTAGTGTGACCACTGGTCCACGTGCCAGTGATTATGTGAATGGCTGGAACAAATTATGCTTTCAGGGCATGTGACACAATCTTGTAGACACTCTGATACAAATCAGGAAGAGTCACTGTGGAAAAGTAGTCATGGCTTGGCACTTTATACCTTGTCACAGCAACTTGCATTAGCGATAGAAAACAAGCGTTGCTCACAAATGAGAATGACAGCAAGTTGGTGGCTAGCATTTCCTCAATTGTTCTCATTAGCTTTTTTTGTCTCTGGTTTCTTTGCTTTGTTTTTCTGGCCCATATTCAGGGTTTGGGTCAGTGAGATTTGAATGCTTTTCTACTCTAGACATGACAGCTGGCTACTATTTTTGCTGCCCCGGGGGTGAAGGTGGATGGGTATTTGCGGACCCTCGGAGGTGTGAGAGTCAATTGGCTAAAGAAATTATGGGGGTCGGCCTGCCGGCGCAGTGGTTGGATTTCCGCTTGCGACGCCGGCGACCCGGGTTCGGGAATGGACCCCGGCGCCAGAGGGTCAAGCTGGGAGAAGGATTGAGCGCTCGCAGGGCAGCTCTCCTTCTCCGGGGAGGGTCCGGCAGCATCCAGAGCGGTGAGGACTCCTAGTGGAGGCTGGAGACCACGCCACCGGCCTGAGCGAGGGAGGGCGAGGTAGGCGGGCGGACGCTGGGCATCATTGCATCCCCGCCTCCTCGAGGAGGGAATCAGGGGATAAAAACCTTGCCTAGCATCTAAATGACACTCTGCCCAGGATTGCCCTGATTGGCCACCGGAGCCGCTTCCCCTAACCAGTCAGCAGTTCCGGCCGATATGAGGTCGGTATCATGCCCCCGCCTCCCTCTGGGGTGCTTGTGAGATGACATGGGGATTCGGCGATGTCCGGTGGTCAGGGCTCCAGGGTCCGTGACCGGAGCAGAATGTGGACGAAAGATAGGGGCATAAAGAAGCAAAATAAAAAAAAAAAAGAAATGATGAATGGAAGATGTTGGATCTGTGCATTGGCTACCACTTGAAAGACTTTCTTCCACGTCCTCTTTACCTGGCTTCCTAATGTTCTCCCCCCCCCAGCCATCATCATCATCATCAGCTTCACTGCCTGGTGGTGCTGCTGTTGATGCCATGTGTTGGCATGTCTTCTCATACTGAGATCTGTGGGACTTCAGCAAATGCCTTTTCATTGTTCCAACAAACGAACCGTGCACAAGGATTTAGCGGTGCATCTAGCCAAATGAACAAACTTGTTTAAAACAAGCTAAAGCACACGCTCACCCACTAAAATTCAGACACGGAGTAACTTTTAAAATCCATTTATTGAACACCAAGATGCGCTTGACGCGTTCCGGACAAAATCCTTTCTCAAAAGCTGCATCCTAGAAAACACACAGAACTTAGATACAAAAGCCAAATGACATCACAATTACTAAAACAATTCCATTGGTGAACCAATAAAATAGAAAAATAGAAAAATTAACCCTTTTTAAACATGCAGTGCTACAAAACACATATAAAAACTTTCATTATAAATATCACATTATTATTGCACTACAAAATATTTATCTATATTCCAAATAAGGTTTTAATTCCAAATGAGCATTTAAACCTGGTTTCTGATATGCTTTTAACCTTAAAATCCATTCATTTTCCTTTTTTAAAATTTTATTCTTTACTTTTCTTCATGTGTTGACAAGCATTACAATTTTTGCATTGGTTACAGAAAAGATACTGATGGCAATACATTGTTATTAGCCCAGAGCTGTCATCCCCCACATATAATAGCCAATATCCCTAAGGGTCAATTTTGCAGAATTAAACGTAACTGCAGTAAAGTAGAAGAATTTAAAAAAGGGGCTATGGCATTAAAAAATCGTTTAGAAAATAGGGGTTACTCTGAAAAAGTAATAGAGGAAGGTTATCAATTTGCTGCCAATATGGACAGAGGTGATTTAATGGCTGATAAAAATGAGGTCAATAATAAAGAGAATGGTTTTTATTTTGTTACTACTTACAGTGCCCAAAGTTATGAAGTTAGTAGAATTATTAAGAAACATTGGCATGTATTATCATGTGAGATAGGCCTGCAGGATGTAATGAAAAAACCACCTATTATGACCTATAGACATGCCCCAACTTTAAAGGATTCGTTGGTTCACAGCCATTTTACTACTCCAGTGAGACACACCAACAATTGGCTAGGAGAACCTGTTGGCTGTAACCAATGCAAAAATTGTAATGCTTGTCAACACATAAAGAAAAGTAAAGAATTTAGTGTTGTTAACAGATGTGATAAGAAGTTTGAAATTAGACATCTTATCATTTGCATTACGCAAGGTGTGATATACTTAGCTATATGTAACTGTGGGTCTTTCTATATAGGTAAAACGGAGAGAGCTTTTAAGATAAGGGTGTTAGAACACATAAGAGCAATAAATAAAAATGATTTAACATATGCAACTTCGGTACATATTAATGAAACAGAAATGATGAGGAGAACCATGAGTTTAAGTTTTGGGCATAGAGAAATATATAATGGACCTAGAGGTGGTAATTTTCGTAATAAAATTTTAAAAAGGAAAATGAATGGATTTTAAGGTTAAAAGCATATCAGAAACCAGGTTTAAATGCTCATTTGGAATTAAAACCTTATTTGGAATATAGATAAATATTTTGTAGTGCAATAATAATGTGATATTTATAATGAAAGTTTTATATGTGTTTTGTAGCACTGCATGTTTAAAAGGTTAATTTGTCTATTTTCTATTTTATTGGTTCACCAATGGAATTGTTTTAGTAATTGTGATGTCATTTGGCTTTTGTATCTAAGTTCTGTGTGTTTTCTAGGATGCAGCTTTTGAGAAAGGATTTTGTCCGAAACGCGTCAAGCGCATCTTGGTGTTCAATAAATGGATTTTAAAAGTTGCTCCGTGTCTGAATTTTAGTGGGTGAGCGTGTGCTTTAGCTTGTTTTAAACAAGTTTGCCTTTTCATTGTAGATGTTCCCAGCCTTGTTCCCTCCTTACCCCAACTCAGACTGTCTTTACATAAAAGATACACTACATGTGTCTGTGATTCTTTGTCCACTGTAAAGAAATCCCACACCAGTGATGTCACCAGTTTGGTCTTTCCTTCTGTCACTGTTAGGTGTTGCCTAATCGGTGGGCTACTGTGTCCTGCTTCCACATCATCACCTGACTCCTCTTCCTCCACCAGTTCTCCAGGGTCAGGGAATGGTTCTTCTTACTCTACCATGTGTCCTGGGACACCAGTTTTGCTTTTCTTCTATAACTGCTGTCATTTCATGTTCTTCTTCTTGTGTTTCCTGTTGTTGTTTTGTGGCCTTTCTTTTTTTTTACCACCACGTTTGATCTTTTTTGATCACTTATATGCAGGTACCCCACGTCAAACTCCCACCTGTCCCACCTCCACCTCCTCCTCCCAATAACTGCTGTGATGCTATCCCTTTTGTCAGGTATATAACCACAATTTGTATCTCTGTCCCCAGACTCCGCCAAGTCACTTTGTTCCTCCCCCTCTGCCTGAGTCATTACCTGACATACTCCTTTCTTATTCCTTTTTCTACAATGATTGCTCATGTTGCAATCCTTGCAGTGCCACTGTGAGTGGTTCCTACAACGTGTGATACTTTATGGACTGTTTGACCACTACTGTTATCTTCCTCTACACTTGTAGTTCCCACTGAGGCAGAAGGTCTATGACTATGACTAAGCCCACTACGCTTCTGTTTTTCTTTGTGACTGGATGATCCCATGCCACCATCTCTTTGGCCTTTCTGTTGCTCTATTTCCTAAGGCCTGCAACACCACCCAGCCACTAGAGTGATGAATAATGAAGAGTAAGACTTTTATTTAATTTTTTTATGTTATTTTTTTAACTTTAGTTTTTGAATTTTGTTTTTCTTTATTTTTATTTTAGTTTTTTTCTTTCATTTTATTTATTTTTTCTGTTTATCAATGGGATGCCACCAAGGACTAACAGAGGCCAGCACCGACTCATTGCCAGCTGACACACACTTGCTGCCCACTGCCCAGATCATACTGCAACAGCACAGCTCAAGATGACACACGCAGGCTGCTTCACAACTCTGAAGAAGAAGAAGGAGGAGGAGGAGGAGGGAGGAACTTCCACAACTTGAGGGAATGTGGATATTTTTTTTTTACTTTTTTATGGGATGCCATTAAGGTGCTAGGTACCAGAACCAGGCACAGGCACACTGCCAACTGGCACACATTTGTTATCCTGCCCATTGGCCAGATCACACTCTAGCAGCACAGCTCAGGACCACACACACAGGCTGCTTCAGGACTCAACAGAAAAAAAACCAAAAGGTAAACAGAGCACACAGAGTACCTGCAGTACTGAAAAGACTCCAAAACCAAAAACATGACTGTGAAATGTGCAAACATAGAGCCACGAGATGGCAAATACTGCAAAGGGTGTTTATTATGAAAACAAAAGGACAGCACTAATACCCTGGCACTTCAAACCTCTGCAAGTTTTTTGTTAAGAGTGCAGGTAACCACTACAGCACCATAATATAAAAGCAATAATTAAAGGTACAGAGTCATACTAGAATGCCTTTAAATAAATAAATATTAGTTATTATGCCAATTTCTGACCCCAAATGTAGTGCAGGCCATGAAAAAAAAATGATAAATGAAGAAAGTGGAAAAAAATAATAAAAATTGACTGGTTAATAAAACAAAAAAAAGATTCAGAACTCAGGAGGAGGAGGGAAGGTCAATAATTTGAAGTAATGTAGAGAATTTTTTTTTTTTTATGGAATACCAACACTGTGCCAAATACCAGGGCTGGGCGTTGTCATGCTGCCAGCTGGCATGAACTTGCTGCCCTGACCGCTGCCTAGATCGCACTGTAACAGCACAGCTCAGAGACAGGATCATACACACACACACACGCTCGCGTGAGCTCGCGCGCGCACACACACACACTGCTTCAGGACTCAGGAGGAGGAGGAGGAGGAGGAACATCCGTAGCTTGAGGTAATGTGGAGAATTCTTATTATTTTGTTATGGAACGCCTCCAAGGTACCACCTACAAGGGGCCAGGCACCAGCATGCTGCCAGCCTGCATGAACTTGCTGCACCATCCACTGCCTAGCTCACACTGCATCAGCACAGATCAGGACAACACAGGTTGCTTCAGGACTCAGGAGGAGGATGAGGAGGAGGAGGAGGAGGAGGAACATCAGTAGCTTGAGGTAATGTGGAGAATTCTTATTATTTTGTTATGGAACACCTCCAAGGTACCACCTACAAGGGGCCAGGCACCAGCATGCTGCCAGCCTGCATGAACTTGCTGCACTGCCCACTGCCTAGCTCACACTGCATCAGCACAACACAGGTTGCTTCAGGACTCAGGAAGAAGGAACTGCTGCAACATAGGGAAACATGAAAACTAAGAGTTTCAATTTGAAAAGTGCCACAAAAGGAAAAGAATATATTTTTATGGCATGCCACTAAAGTACCAACTACAGTTCCAGGGGCCAGGCACTGGCATGCTGCCAGCTGGAACACACTCGCTACCCTAACCACTACCTAGATCACACTGCAACAGCACAGCTCAGGATGACACACACAAAGTCTGCTTCAGGACCCAGGAGGAGGAGGGGGAAGGAACATCAATAACTTGAGGTGATATGAAGACGCTTTTATTTTACTTTTGTATGGGATGCCACCAAGGTGCCAACTACTATGGGCTGGCACCAGCACACTGCCAGCTGACACACACTTGCTGGCTTGCCCACTGCCCAGACACACTGCAACAGCACAACTCAGAGTTAGTATCACACACAGGCTACTACAGGGCTCAGGAGGAGGAAGATGTGGAAAGTATGTCAGTCACTTGAGGGAATGTAGAGAATTTTTATTTCATTTTATTTTTTATGGAATGCCAACAAGGTGACAACCACCAGGGGTGGGGCTCTGGCATGCTACAAGCTGGCATGCACTTGCTGACTTGCCCACTGCCCAGACACACTGCAACAGCACAACTCAGAGTCAGTACGACACACACAGGCTACTACAGGGCTCAGGAGGAGGAAGATGTGGAAAGTATGTTAGTCACTTGAGGGAATGTAGAGAATTTTTATTTCATTTTATTTTTTATGGAATGCCAACAAGGTGACAACCACCAGGGGTGGGGCTCTGGCATGCTACAAGCTGGCATGCACTTGCTGCCTTGCCCACTGCCCAGATCACACTGCAACAGCACAACTCAGAGTCATTATGACACACACACAGCCTACTTCAGGGCTCAAGAGGAGGAAGAGGTGGAAGGAACGTCAGTAACTAGAGGGAATGTGGATAATTTTTATTTTATTTTTTTTATGGAATGCCACCAATGTGCCAATGTCACCAGGCACCGGCATGCTGTCAGCTGGCATGCACTTGCTCCCCCACCCACTTCCCAGATCACACTGCAACAGAACAGCTCAGGATGACACACACAGAGGCTGCTTCAGGACTCAGAAAGAAGTAACTGCTGCAACATGGGGGAACGTGAAACGTGAAAACTAAGAGTTTCAATTTGAAAACTGCCATAAAATGATAACTTTTTTTATGGAATGCCACCAAGCTGTCAACTACCAGAGGCCAGGCACTGGAAGATGCCAGCTGGGACATACTTGCTGACCTGCCCACTAGTGTTGCTCAGATAGTATCCTGCCAAGTTGGATACCATCAGATATCATCATTTTGGTCAGATATCAGATAGCCTCGGATGGCATAGACATCCAACCAAAGATCCGACCTCCTAGGGTCCACTGTACGTATCCAAGGTATCGGTGGATCTGACCTGGATCCATTGAATCTGTCCTTTGGATCCAGCTATCTGAGGCTGGATCTGATGGATCCAACCAATAGTTCCATTGGCCGGATCCTATGGCAGATACCAGCAGTATCCAACGAAGGGCAGTTGGATCCACAAAAGCACTATCCAAGTAACACTGGCTGCACACTGCCCAGATCACACTGCAACACACTGCAACAGCACAGCTCAGGACAGACACACACACACACACACACACACACACACACACACACACACACACAGTCTGCTTCAGGACTCAGGAGAATGGAACCACTGCAACTTAAGGAACGTGAAGACTAAGAGTTTCCATTTAAAAACTGCCACAAAAAGAAAATAATTTTTTATGGGATGCCATCAAGTTTTCCAACTGTGAGGAGCTGAACACTGGCATGCTGCCAGTTGGCACACACTTACTGCCCTGCCCACTGCCCAGATCACACTTCAACAGCTCAGAGTCAGAATGATACACAAACAGGCTGCTTCAGGGCTCAGGAGGAGGAGGAGGAGGAGGAGGAGGAAGGAACGTCATTAATTTGAGGGAATGTGGAGAATTTCTATTTCACTTATTTTTATGTGATGCTACCAAGGTGCTCACTGCCAGGGGCTGGGCATCTGTATGATGCCAGCTGGCATACTTTTGCTGCCCTGCCCACTGACCAGATCACACAACAACAGCAGAGCTCAGGATCACACACACAGAGTCTGCTTCAGGACTCAGAAGGAAAGAACCTTTGCAACTTGGGGGAGCGTGAAGACTAGGACTTTCTTATTGAAAACTGCCATACACAAAATAAAATGTTACGAAATACCACCAAGTTGCCAGCTACTGGGGCCAGGCACTAGTGTACTGCCAGCTGGCACTCAGTTGCTGCCCTGCCCACTGCCCAGATCACACTGCAAAAGGCTGCTTCAGGACTCAGGAGGAGAAAGAAAGAAGTAGCTGCTGCATCCTGCAAGCAAGCCTGCAACTTGGACAAATGTATTGAGAGTTTTAATCTCCCACAAAAAGAAACATGAATGAAGAATTATTTTGTATTGGGATGTCACCGAGGTACCAATTACCAGTGGTTGGGCACTGTCCTGATGCCAGCTAGCACACATTTACTTGAGTAAAATAAAAATTAAATAACTAAGGCAGTAACTGCCCCCCCAAAAAAGAACAAAAGTTAAAGAAAAGGTTTTTTTTTCTTTTATTTGCAGTACCAAAAGGCCAGTTCTGCAACAAAAAATGGGTGCTGCACAGCTGAGATTAAATTATTTAAGGCAACAAGTGGGCACGGCCACATCATGCCCCATCTGCCCACTGCCCACACCTAAGCACATTCCATCCTCCTCTAATTCCCCAGAGTACAGTCTTTCTCCCCTCTCCCCTCTCAGGCAAGCCCCTGGTCCCAAAGGCCTGCTGCAAACCTGCAACACTGCAGCTACTCAACCTGCCTTATTGCTTTTGGTTTTTGTTTCTTTTCCTATAATATACCCCTTCAGCAGCCATGCTAATAGGTCAAACTTTTGACTCAAGAAGATTTTTTCAGGTGTGAACAATTTCCTATCTAATCTAACTAGCGAGTTGCACAGAACTGCCTGAGTTACCTAACCACCTGACGATGAGTGCACGAGTGAACGTCCCTCTGACTCACATAACTGAGTCAAGCAGCTCCAAAAGGATGCTGGAGCCTATGGATCACATTGAGCCTTAGTGCTATAGTCAGTTAACTGTTTCGGGGTGAACTTCAGTTCGCAGTTCAAGTATTTTGACTGGTCCACACCTTTCAGACCAGATCAAGCTAGCTGAACCTAAAGTTCACCAATTTCTGTGGAAAGTTGTCCACCGTTCACAAGAATCGAACACCAGATGTTTAAGGTATTCGATTGTTGTGTAGAACCGCATTTTCAGACTTGCTAGTAAGGGGAAAAGCAAAGGAACAGGGTATGTTATCATAGCTTGAATTATAACTTTGCTATTTCTGGAAGTTCCCAAAAGGTTGCAGTTCACCATCAGGAGGGTGCAATGGTTACTGTTGCTATGGAACAAGAATAACTGTGCTGTTGAAATTACTCCTAGTGAGAATCACAAGTTGCTGAGATACTGAACTTAGCCCAGCTGGGGTCCAGGTGTAACTGTGGTAAGATTTAACCCTTTCTGGGATAAGGAGTAACTATGGTGTTCAATGTACCCCTGCTGGGGACCAGGAATAACTGAAGTACTAAAATTAACCCTGCTGGGAACCAGGAGTAGCTGGACACCAGTAAATATAGACTTTTCCATGTAGAGTTGATAATTCACATTTGGTTATACTGTATGTCCATATGGTGATACAGTATTGTTTCACTATAACAAACCACACTACAGCAAAAGCTCGGCTATTATGAAAATGCATGCTTTGGTGCTGCATAAAATGCCATCATTTGCCAACTTTTCAAACAGTTCACTTCCTCCCTACCCCCAAGGACTGCGTACCTATTTTTCTCTGTCTGCTCTAATCTCAGTATTTTCTATTTTTCTTTCACATCTGTTACCCCACTCTCCTGCTCCTCAAACCATGCCAATGCCAATGCCAACACCACCAGAGCAGTTGCATTATCTAGCCACTCACAAGCAGACAGTTTCACTCACAGAGTCCAGTGCTTTTGCCTCTCAGCAAGATAGGATCTCCTTCTCACTCTGTCTGTCTGCCTCCCTCTCTCTCTCTGTCTCTCTGTCTCATACTCCAATTTTGCCCACAGCACACTGGATGTCCCACATCTGTTGCCCTGATCCCCAGCTCCACAAACCAGACCAGTACCAGCACCACCATGACCACTTGGCCAAACCACTCATGTGAACTGTTCAAAGTTAGAGAATTCTGTTAACATATTCTGTACCAACATCCACACAATTTCAATTGTACTGTAGCACTACACAGTTGCCTCTCAGCTAGACAGCATGTCTCTCTATCTCTCTTATAGTACAGTCAAACCCACAGCACACTGGATGTCCCATAGACCATACTGTGTTTATTGTTTACCTACAGTATTCTGCACTGACAGATACCAGAAAGTACTATACTACTGCTCCCCTGCTCACACAAACAGTGCCAATGTTTCTCAGAAAGACAGGATCTCTCTCTTTCTCATCCTACAGACCAGGGGTCTATACTGGGGCCTCTGTTATTTTACTTATTTATAAATGATATGCGTAAACACTGTGGTGATGCAAACCTGATGTTGTATGCAGATGACGCGGTGCTATATAGGGCCTCTCATGACATAGCCCAACTGAATCATTCCTTGAAGAATGACCTTCTACTTCTTAAGAGTTGGCTGGTGAGCAATAAACTTGTTTTAAATGGCAAAATGACGAAGGCCATACTATTTGACCCCAAAAGCCTGGGATCAGATAGATCTAAATTGCTTACCCCCACTCTTACAGATGGTTCAAATGTTTAAGTTGTCAACACCATTAAGTATTTAGGAGTCTTACTAGATCAATAATGCACATTTAAAGCACATATTGACCAGCTGAACAGGACCTTGAATCAGAAACTAGGTCTACTATATTTTCTCAGTCCATTCCTAAACTAAAAGTTGCAACTGGCACCCTGTTACCTTCCTTGTTATATGGATCTCTGGTCCCACTACACACCCTCGGAGTGCCAGCCATTGTTCACCCATCACTAGGGTGCCAAACCTGCAAGTCATCCCCCCTTCTTGAGGTCCACCCCCCCAGAGTTAGAATCCTAAGTAAGGGGGGTATGGGAGGCATGGCCCCCCCCACATGATATGCGATAGATGACTTGTGGGATCGGCACCCTAATGACGGGGTGCACAACATCTGGCACATTCCAAGGGTGGAACCCTCCGGTCCTATATTCAGTTAATAGCTCAGAAATCCAGAAACTTAGAACCCTATATCATAGGACAGGCAGGTTCAAAGCTGAGGCCCCACCCATGGAGCACCACTGTTAAGTGCTCCATACATTAAATTGGCCCGCTCTAAAAGGCAGACTCAAATATTCAGCTCTGTGCCTGGCCTACAAACTCACACTTGAAAATGCCCCGCCCCCCCTCAGCCTGGCTGGCACATTAGTTGCCAAACAAAGCAGTAGGAGCCTCAAATCATCCAGCTGGCAGCTCCTCCAAGTCCAAAAAGTTAGGTCCTCCCAAAGACAGTGGTCTTTCTCTGCATATATACCACACCTTTGGAACGCATTGCCAGGAAAGCTCCATAAATGCAGCTCCTTAGGTGGATTTAAGAAAGGATTCATGGCTCACCTAATGGAGCTGGGACTCTGCACTTGCTGTTGCTAATTTCTCCACAAAAGTCCTCTTAGTACTCTGGGTGGCGGGCAAATGCATGCCTACACTGGCGTAATTGTCATGATAGATCTGAATCCCATAGTGGAACAACCCCAACAAATTACTGCTTTGTAATGACTGGGACTCAAGCTAGGGACTTGGTCAATGTATTAATTTGAGGATGTAATTGTGCTGTGTTCTTTGGCTCCCACCACCTCCCTCTCTTAAAGTGTTGGTCGCTTGTGAATGTTTGTTAAGATTGTTTACCATTTTTGTAATATATTACTCAATTGTTCTTCGTATTAGCATATGTCCTCGACTACTTTATGGTGTAATGTGATCGATTATCTTTCTTGTACTATGTAAAATGTCTATGCAACATCACGTGTAATTAATTCAGGGTTGCCCCTGAAAAAGGGACTGTAATGGTTCCAGCGGGCCTACCCAGTTACCAAAAATAAATAAATAAATACATTTCTCTATCTCTCTATTTCTCTCCCTCCTAGTCTAATCAAGTCCACAGCATGCTAAATGTTTCATGGAACCATCACTGCCATGACCTCTATGGCTGCCATCAGTTTGCAGCCTCAGACCTCATTATAATGAATGGATGGCTGTAACATAGAAACATAGAATTTGATGGCAGACGAGGACCGCTTGGCCCACCTAGTCTGCCCATTTCTTTACCTAATGGATAAGCTGCAGATCCTAGTTAACCAACAGCCTACTTCCTCCTACCCACCACTAGAATTGCCTTATTTCTGTCCCATACATTCTTGAATTTCCCCACTGTTTTTGACTCTACCACCTCCTCAGGAAAGCCGTTCCATGCATCTACAACCCTCTCTGTGAAGAAATACTTCCTCACAATACCTCTGAGCCATCACCCCCATCCTCAAATTGTGCCCCCTCGTTCTTGCACATCTCTTTTTCTGAAAGATGCTACCCTCTTGGACTTTGTTGAATCCCTTGAGGTATTTGAAAGTTTCTATCATGCCCCCCCTTTCCTCGAGGCTATACATCTTAAGGTCCTTTAGTCTTTCTTCATATGTCTTCTGGTGCAGACCCTGCACCATTTTGGTTGCCCTCCTCTGGACAGCCTCCACCCTGTCTATGTCTGTGAAGAGATGGGGCCTCCAGAACTCTACACAGTACTCCAGCTATGGTCTTACCAACTGTCTGTACAGAGGGCCAACAACTTCCTGTTTTCTACTGGTGATGCCTCTCCCTATGCATCCTACTATCCCCCAGCCCTCCTTACTGCCTTCTCACATTGCTGTCCCACCTTTAGGTAATCTGATATGACTACCCCCAGGTCCCTTTCCATTTATGTTGTTCTCAGTATCTCACCACCCCCATTGTGTACTCTTCTCCTAGGTTTTTGTTTCCCAGGTGCATTACTATGCACTTGTTTACATTGAATCTAAGCTGCCATACATTTGACCATTCCTCCAACCTTGCCAAGTCCCTTTTCATCCTTTCCACCCCATCTTCCGTATCAACCCTGTTGCTGATCTTTGTGTCATCTGCAAAGAGACATACTTTCCCTTCCAGTCCCTCTGCAATGTCAAGAGCTCTGATTTAGTTCATTATAGAGGGAGCATTGAAACATGTTGCCCATATAGCAGCGTCACATTAAAATAAAAAAAAATAAAAAATATATATATACCTTGAACATTAAGTATGATGCACCTGTGGTCATTCACTGGGCATCAGTTACTACAGGGTCCTCTATATTTGGAGAGGGCCACCGAGGGTTCTCATAGGTATTGCTGAACCATGTGCTTGAGAAAAAGTAGAGGGGCACTATAAATACTTAACTAAAAGCAGAGAAACTTCATTGTCCAGACCAGATCTTCTAGTCAAGCAGTAGAACTTTATCAAATGAGCTCACAAATTTCCTTTCTCTTTTTTCAGCTGCTCACATAGGGGACACAGCACAGCACTTTACATTTTATTGAAGCAGATGGTACACATGAAGTTTTGACAGTGACATTGAACCATTGAGAGATTTCATAGTTGACTGGAGTTAATATTAGTTATCTGGTTATAGCTGCTCATGAATTTAGTCAATAGAATAATGTATTAGAAGTCACACACAAGGCTATGTTTCCATCAGGGGGTTTAGATGACAGCATATGAATGTCGAGCATAACGCTTGAGAAGTCCATGCTGTCATCTCAACCCCAAAATAGAAACCCATGCCAAGTTGTCCATATTTGATTTCATATAGTTAATTTGGTTGCACATATTCGATTTCACATAGTAAATTTGGTTGTCTATATTTGATTTCACACGGTAAATTTGGTTGCCCATATTTGATTTCATATAGTATACAATTTTTTGACACAGGAGTCACAAAAGCACCCACAGCCCCTCACAGAGAAAACTTGCTGTTTCTTTAATTATGGGAAAAAAAACTCACCCCTTATCCGATTGCTTACTACTAACCAGTGCTCAGAGTTATACTTCTTAAATTGTAGAGGTTTCTAAATTTCATTTCAAGCATAGCAAATGTTAATGCCAGGTGACAGTCCTATGATATAAGTGCTACCATTTAAGTAATGCTGACTGAAACAGAGCATTTTCATTTATCAGCATCACTGCATGGTGCAGATCTGTTTTATGGTTGAAATTTAATTTACTGTTTAGCCAATTACAAGTTAAAATGAACATCATTCGGTACTAAGTGGTTAGAAAGCAACTGGATGTAGGCAAAAGAGGAATTTAAAATGTTATGATCATTGAATTGTATAGATTATCTGTTTAGAAAACAAACAACAGCACTTGGAAATGTGCACAAGAGCAAGACTGTTATACAGAGCAATGGCTAACCATATACTATAAATATTTTATTAACTCTGCTCCAACGCCTCATATCAATGGGTCCACAAATGATATCCACGTTCTGCTGGATAGATACAGCATGCCCAAATTTACATTTAAAACATTGCAGGCAAATGCAGATTTAATGAAATTATTGGCTCTGAACATACAAATCTGTGGGACTTGATTGTTTACCTCATCAAATGTTGAAATGTGACGCTCTGGCAATTTGCTGTCCTCTGACTCATTAAACTGGTCTTTGTCTCTGGAGGTGTTCCCCGTCAGTGGAAGCAAGCTAAGGTGATACCAATTCATAAAACATGCCCAATCTAATGGCTAGTTATTGACCTATCTCCCTTTTATCTACAATTTTAAAATATTTTGACAATTAGTTACAGATCAAATTTCTACTCATCTAGACCAGAATGATCTTCTAAACCAGTTTCAATCAGGCTTTTTGACGAACCTTAGCACTGTCTCTGCTTTGGCTAAAGTGACTCATGACATGTTTGTATCTTCTGACTGGGAGCACTACTCAGGAGTGATATCTTTTGATCTAGCAAAAGCTTTCAGTGCATTAGACCATGGTACCTTACACTGAAGCTGACATTTTTCAGCTTTGATACCAAGGTTATGAACAGTCTCAGCAGTTATCTCATCATAAGG
Organism: Neoceratodus forsteri; assembly: GCA_016271365.2. Classification (NCBI taxonomy): domain Eukaryota; kingdom Metazoa; phylum Chordata; order Ceratodontiformes; family Ceratodontidae; genus Neoceratodus; species Neoceratodus forsteri. The sequence goes on from CM057456.1 coordinate 260,294,304, forward strand.
CTCGCAGTACTACTACAGCCCTTACTAAAGTGGTCACTGACAGCAAAACTGCCTGGATCAAGGCTTGCTCATTGAGACCATCTTTGTCTGTCTAAGGCTTTTGACCTGGTTGATCATAGCCCACTATGCTTCAAGTTGCAGTCTTAGTAGTTACTTTATTTATTTGTTTGACTGAAAGTCATTACGAAACAACACAAAAACATTTTACAATCTATAGATAGTTAAAAAGTACTTAATCATGCAACACATACATAAGTAAAATATGATCCTCCTTAAGAACATTTATGTAAACATTTTTCTTGCAGTTTTATCAGGTAATAAATAACTCTGAGATCAGACTGTATAAATTGTATGGAGAATAATTTATCCTGCAACAATTATAATACACCTCAGAGTTAATTATCAGCTATTCCATACATTTAGCATAAAACTATAAAAATAATCTCAACTGAGCAGAATTATAATTCTGCTATAGTCTGGAGTCTAAGCATTTAGGACAAACATTCAAGGCTCCTTTAGCTCTTCAGTCCATGAGTCAATATGTATGAAAGGCTCCTTTTCATATTCAGGGGCCCATACAGTTATTTAAAACAAACAAATAAGTTAGTATAGATATGCAAGAAAAATTATGTTACCAGAAAGTGCTAGGCTTAATATTCCCACAACACCAAATTAGATCCGAAAAACAGATATTTGGTCCTCAGGCATTTGGAGGAATATATCAATCGGAAAAGTCTTGACCAACAGCAGCTCAAATATTAAGAAGGCTTATTTAATTAAATAAAATACTTTGATGCTCAACAGATATAAATAAATAAATAAATTCTGACCCATAGGGTGCAAACCTCAGCACTGCAAGCTCCAACTGGATTCCAGGGTTCATATTTGCTCTCCATACTGAAGAGCTTGCACAAAATAAAAATTCAAATACCATTCCATTTAAATCAACTGTTCTTAGGCTCTGAGAAGTCAGGAGTCTATAGAATAGTATGAACCACATGTAAAATCAAAGTCAGGGTCGGCCCGGTGGCGCTGAGGGTTGAGGCGCTGGACGCCATACCTCGTGCCATGCCAGTGACCTGGGTTGGGGAATGAGCCAGAGTCATCGGAGGCTGGTGGGGGGGGAGAGGATAAGAGATGCTGTTGGCTGGCAGTGCTCCACCTCAGGAGGAGAACCTCAGCTCTCTTAGAGCTTGGCCGCCCCAGTGAACACTGGAGGGATGGTGCCACTCACAAGGAGCTCTGACATTAGGTTAATGGGGAGGGTGGAAGGGGCCTGGTCCAGCTGTGGTGCACATGTGCGCCTCCATGCACATGCGCTACTGCCTCCAGGGGTCCCAGGTAATAGTTACGGGGAGAAAACAGAGGAAAATCATCAGGGCCGATGTGGATGATGTGCCCCAGACTGACTCTGGGGATCCACCGGGGCACACATGGTGCTAGAAGCCCCCGAAGGACCCCAAGTTCGGTAGACTTGGCAGATGCAGAAGTTGACCAGCCACAGAAGGAGAAATACAGTTGAAAAAAAAAATCAAAGCCAGGCTCCAGCAGGCATCCTTCATAAACAGCACCAAAGATTTATAAAACATGAATTAATTCCATGTTGGAATTTTTCCATATGCCTTTGGCAGCCATTCCTGACTAGGAATCCTGACATGAGGTCCAACAATTCAATGATGTCTTTTTTTCCTATGCCTCTCATAACTATCTCCAACAGAGACAAGCTACCATTTAATATTTGGCTTCATTACCGGGAGTCCTGAGGCATGAAACAATGCTCAATATGCCTGTTAGCCATATAACGTGCCTTTCCTTCTATGCAGCTCCTCAAATTTAAATAGCATAAAGCTGTACCTGCAGGGTAAAACCCTTTGCAATCTCAGTCTGTCAACACACTTGTGAGCCATGCAGATACTTGCAAGAAGCTGCACACACTTCTAGGCCCTCAGACTATATCCATATAGAATTTAAGACCCCTTTTCAGCGTTGCATTCATTAAATCTCTGTCTTGCATTCCCTGGAGATTCATCTCATCATACTGACTGGAACCAGTTAAATCAAGCAGAAAGAAAATACTCCTCTGAGCACAATAACTTGGGGATTTAGGCCAGAAACATACAAAGGTAACTCTACCCTGAGACAATGCTGGCATACCTTAAATAAGGCAAAGCAAGCCTGTAGACACCAAAATGCCAGTGTAGCTCCCTTTTCCAGTTAGAATTCATCTGGTTCCATGTGCAGATAATGGTTCCTCACACAGAGACTGGAACTCAGTGGTGTGCTCCAAATACTAGTTGCACCTGAGCACCAAATACCTTCAGTTTGCACAGTCCTCCATACATTTCTTTTCTCTCATTCTAGCTCCACATCCAATACAAAAGGACACCGAAAAAACTTAGCAGGTGGCCAACATGACCATTCAATAATGAGCTCAGCGTAGCTTTTTAATATTAAAATTTTAAAGAAAATAGCTAATTTCTGCCAGTAAAGTGCAAAAATGACATCAGTTTCTTTCATTAAATCATTGAAACTGAAATGAGTAAAAACTTATTGCACTTTTAAAGTGCCTTCAGAAACTCCATCAAGAATGCCATTAGAGCACCCAATACCAGCAACATTTTCAGCTTGCGTCTCCGGGGAGCTGAGAATAAAATCACATTGACAAAAGAGACAAAAATTGGCACAGATTTCATTCACCAAATTAAAGTAAAAATAAACAAGTTTTCACTAAAAAAGATCTAGAAGCCACTTCATGTTCGAGGCTGCATGGAGCAGAGCAGTGTTGTGGCCATCTTGATGCTCCTCTCCACCCCGCCTCATTTTCAGCAGAATACCATCTGGTACGCTATCCTCTTCCAAGTTGCAGTCTTTTGGTTTATCCTTGCATGCTGTTGCATGGTTCAAGTACTACTTGGCAAATTGGCAGTGAGTTATCAAGTTTGACATGTCTATCTTAGAACCAGACCCTGCCAAGTTTGGGGCTCCCCTGGGCACCATCATTGGCCCAGTTTTCTTCTCCCTGTTCATAAATAATACCATTACCTCATGTTATGCTACCCTATATGGTAATTGTGATGCTTGGCCAGCTGGTTATGATTGTTTTATGATATTTGTAATATAGAATGTGATATGCGAGGTGTCTCACATAAGACATCCTATGCTCCTGGGTGACAAACACCCCCCCCAGGTTTCAGTGAAGCAGGAACCATTTAATTAACTGACTTACTTCAGAGTGACATTTTATTACCTTTTTATGATATGCCTAGGCTCTTTGAAGTGGAAATGAAATGGGACTTTATGAGTCTGCTAGAGGATGGAGATCATAAACTTTTATGAGGTCTTAAGAGGAAGAACATTTAATATCAACTAGTGTTAAAAAGCTATATTGCACCTAAGTGAGATATGGCAGAGTTATATAAAACCTTTGATGTCCTTGGGAAAATAGGAAGCCAGCCTCCAGTTCAAAGGAAAGGGCTTGATTTAAAGACTGTCATAATTTGGGAAATTAGTTTTTGCTGAAGTCACAGTATTTAATATACCTTCTGCTAGGACATCCTGTTTTGTATATTTTTTATATTCTGAAAGGATGAGCTAGATGACATCATGGAAGCGGTGTGTGAGAAAGACACAGTTTAAACTGAATACTGTGTCTGATCTGTGTGACATTTCTTTTTGGATTCTTAAGAAACAAGACCTAACTAAGGCACTTAGAGATAATTACATTAGATAGAAAAGATCTAAATGTACTTTGGTAGGAGTTTGTCTGTAGTTTTCCTTGTTTTTCTTTATGTGATTGTATGCTTTGTGATTAGTGTTCTGTGTTTACATTTTACATATTATTATCTATTTTTAAGTAAACCTTTTATTTGAAAGAGACTGCCTGGGTGTGTCTTCCAAGTTCTTTCTTTTGCATGTGATGTATGGAGGGTTAAAAGTGACAAAACTGTTCATAAGCTTGATGGTGTTATCAAACTGAGAAAAGGTAAGAATATACCTAAGGTCCTTTACAGAGTTTTAAGAGTTCATTTTGGATATCTGGTTAAGTGCCCTTAGGTAAAAGATATCTGGCATCCCCCTGAAGAGCAGATTATCTGAGCCTGTACAGTTGGGTACACTAGCATAAAGTTCACAGTTAGAATCCCCCCAGAGCTGAGACTAAAGGCGATTCGGACCCACAAGCAGACAGGAGGGTTACCCTCTTCTGTTACCTGTTCACAATACTGCGCTTGGAGGTTGGCACTGTGGGAGCAGAGGGCTTGACCTGATGAGTGCATTTGTGACTGATTTTGTGGCAGAGGTGGGATAAATTTGGTCACACAAGCTTTAACTGTTTAGTGTGTCAGCTTAATACTGTACAGCTCACTTGCAAAAAAAAGGCAGTGATTTATTTTTAAAAAGGAAACAGAACTATATCATTTTGCTTACAGTCAAGTTCCTACCTGTTTTATTTTTTTTTCTAAAGTGCAAGTAAGAGTAGCTGTAGTTAGGGAAGAAGATGGCTTCCAACTACAGCGGGCACACTGTAGACTACTTGAGGCAGTTGTGCCAGGACAGAGGAGTCCTGTATGAGGGGAGAGCCACCAAGCAAAACCTCATGGATGCCCTGATGGCAGCAGATGCCCAGAGCATCAAGTCACAGACTGTGACTGTAAGGGACCAAACCTTAAGTGTGGAGGGGACAGTGGTCAGTGCAGTGTCCAGATCTGGTGAGGATGACAGCATACCAGTGCCAGTGAAGGGCCACAGAAGCAGGGGAAGGTCACCAGCATTCTGGAGTCTGAAGCACTCAGGCTGCAGATTGAGTTGTGCAGAATAGAGCTGAAATTTCAGGAGAAGAGGGAGCGAGAACAGCGAGATACTGACCATGAAGAGCATGAGATCTAGTGAGCCACAGAGGAGAAGAGGGAGCCTGAACAGTGAGAGGCTGACCGAGAATAGTGGGAGGCTGACCATGAAGAGCATGAGCACCAGCGAGCTGCAGAGGAGAAGAGGGAATGAGAACAGTGAGAAGCTGAACATGAGGAGCATGAGCACCACAGGCAACATGAACTGGAGAAGTTACGACTCCAACCACCAGCACCAGAGCAGGTAAGTGGCTTGGGTTTAACTGGAACTACAGGACTGGGTTACAAATTGAATTCCAAATTGATAGCTGAATTTAAAGAGGGGAGGATTCCAGCTATCCCCACTACTTACCGGGAAAGCTCGGGATGCATTGGGTCAAATGGACAATGAGGACAGTAATGATTACAGCAAACGTAAAGCTGCACTTTAAAAAAAGTTTGATTTAACTGCTGAAGCATACAGAACTAAATTCTGTAAGCTCTGGAGAAGCCATGATATGAGCTACGAGGAGCTAGCCATGAAACAACGTCAGTTTTTAAAATGTTGGCAGGAAGGAATTGAAGCAAACTCTGTAGATAAAATTGAAAATACTATTTTGTTAGAACAGTTTTTTGGGGCATCCCCAGCAGAGCTGAAAACTTGGCTGGAGGACTGAGATCCCAAAACAGTGCAAGAGGCTGCTGAACTCTCGGACCGCTATGCCAAGAACAGACCTGCTCTGAAAGTGAATGGGGCAGGTGGGGCAGTACGGAAAGAGAAAAGAGTGCCTTCAGGGCAGCTAAAACTGTCACTGCCTCCACTGAAACCAGATAGCTCCAGGTTTCAGAGAAGAGATTTCTCTGAGAAAAGAAACAAATGTTGGATTTGTAAAGAAACTGGACACATTGCCAGACAGTGTCTCAAAAGGATGAGCAGTATGCAGAATGGAGCTAGGAAAGAAGTGGGTTGTTTATGTGTCCCTGGAAGCATGCCTGTGAACATGAGGGAACACATACACCCAATCATGGTGAATGGTGTACAGACACAAGGGTTAAGAGACACAGGGGCATCCCTAACATTGGTAAAAGGGGATCTGATAGAGCCTGGTCAGCTTATACCCAATGAATTTGTAACTGTGCAAGGGTTTACTGGTGAGGAGAAAACATTGCCCCTCACTAGTGTTCTCCTAGACTGAGGTAAAACTGGGAGAACTGTGCAACAGGTGGCTGTGGCCAAAACTTTAGCAGTGGATGTCATCCTTGGCAACAATCTCAAATGGGGATGGTGTGTGCAGTAACCCATAGCCAAGTGGCAAGGGAAAATTGTAGTTCCCTGGACCCCACAGAAACCATTGTAGAAACCACTGGGAGGTTGGTTCCCCAGCCTGTGTCTCCTGATATGGAGACTAATGAAAAGCAAGTAGAAAATTTCCCCAGTAGCAGTTAACCATGCAGCTATGGAGGGTTACTCCAAAGAAGGAGGGGTGACCCATTGTCAGAGGATTAGAGATGACAGTGATCCTGAGTGCCCTGACACTAGTGCCAGGGACCCTAGTTTAGCGACTGAAGGGGACCTGTCCCATGCCTTGGGAATGTGTAAGGAGTTTGCAGCTGCTCATAAAAGTGACCTAGTCTAGAGAAGCTGAGAGCTTGGGCAGACTGATAGAGCACAGGGAGATGTCGGTAAACATAAGGTTTATTGGGAGAATGGACTGATGTATACTCAGGCTGTGAAGACAGAGGGAGGGAGGGGTGATAGGCAGGCAGCTTATCATTTTCCAGGGGTATCGTGAGCAGTTGCTCAAGATTGCACATGATATTCCCTTGTCTGGTCATCTGGGAATCATGCACACTATGCAGCGGTTGGCCCAGAATTTCTATTGGCCCAACTTCACCCAGCAGATGAAGGAGTATTGTAGGTCTTGTCACTGGTGACAAGAAATAGGGAAGGCAGGTAAGAAAACACAAGCCACCCTAATTACATTGCTTATAGTGGAGAAGCCATTCCAGAGGGTGGGAATGGATATTGCGGGGCCTTTAAATACCCCCAGCTCCTCCGAGAAGATGTTCATCCTGACTGTGATGGATTATGCCACCTGGTATCCAGAGTCAGTCGCCCTATCCTCACTTAGGACAGACAAAGTGGCAGATGCCTGACTTGGGATTTTCTCCCGTGTTGGGTTTCCATAGGAGGTTATCACCAATCGAATGGGTTTCTTCATGTCAGACTTGATTAAGTGTTTGTGGGAGAAGTGTGGGGTGGTGCAGAGGCACATGACACCTTATCACCCACAAGCCAATGGGCCTGTGGAAATATTTAATGGTACCCTGAAGTCAATGCTCCAAGCGTTTGCTGAACAGCATAAGAGGGACTGGGAGAAATACCTACCCCACCTGTTGTTTGCACACAGGGAGGTACCCCAAGAGTCGACAGGATTTTCCCCCTTCAAGCTCTTATATGGACGCTGGGTATGTGGGCCCCTAGACTTGACCCAGGAGGACTGGGAAGGTAAGCACACCACCAAGGGAACTCCCATAGTGGATTACATCCTTAGGTTTAGGGAAAGGCTGAAGGAGCTTATGGAAACAGCCCAGAGCAACCTGGCAGCTGTCCAACAGAAACAAAAAGTGTGGTATGACCGGAGAGCCAGAGCTCGCTCGTACACAATGGATCAGGAAGTCATGGTCCTTATTCCAGTCCAGAAAGACAAGCTGCAGGCTGATTGGGCAGGACCATACAAAGTAGTTAGGAAGGTAAATGACATGAACTATATCATAGAGTTACCTGACAGAAGACAGACAGAAATAATGTACCATGTCAACATGATGAAGCCATATGCTAATAGGACTGACATGGTAATCGCAGTATGTAGTCCTGGGAAGGGATAGATGAAGAAGACCCCCTTCTGGACTTGCTGGAAGAAAGCAAGAGGGAGTCCTCTGTGGAGGCACTAAAATTGTCTCCCCAGCTGGCTCCAGACAAGATCCAGGAAGCAAGGGAGGGTTTTAGCAGACTTTTCCCCTCTGTTTAGCGCCAAGCCTGGACTAACCCCCTTAGTGTAGCACAATGTAGAGACAGGGACACAGACACCCATACGTTGGACAGCATATCAGGTGTCAGAGGCTGTCCAGAAGGACATTAGGAGGTAGGTGGAGGAAATGCTGGATTTAGGGGTAATCTAGAGATCCCACAGCCCCTGGGCCTCACCCGTAGTCCTTGTGCCCAAGCCAGATGGCTCTACTCATTTCTGTGTGGACTATCGTGGACTGAATGCAGTCACGAAGTCAGACGCCCACCTGATGCCCCAGACAGACAAACTCCTGTACAAGTTGGGAGGGGCGACATATCTTACAACTACTGACCTGACAAAGAGGTATTGGCAGGTCAGTTAACATGGCGAGAGGTAGGAAAGGTTGGCCTTCATCACACCAATAGGCTTATTTGAAGTTAGAAATGCCTTTCGGGATGAAGCACGCCCCGGCCACTTTCCAAAGGTTGGTGAATCAGGTGTTAAAGGGTGCTGAGGAGTATGCCGTGGCGTACCTGGATGACATTGCCATCTTTACTGCCAGCTGGGAGAAACACCTGTCCCACCTTAGGGAAGTGCTGGGCAGGATACAGAGGGCTGGGCTCACTGTCAAAGCTGAGAAGTGTCAGGTAGCCATGGCTGAAAGTGGTATACCTCGGGCATGTTGTAGGCCGGGGACAGCTCTGTCCTAACCAAGTAAAAATAGAAGTGATCAAGGCATGGCCCAGACCAGAAACACAGAAGCAGGTCAGGAGTTTTCTAGGGACAGAAGGGTACTATAGGAAATTTGTACCCAATTACAGTGCCCTGGCTGCCCCCCTATCTGGCCTGATAAAGAAAAGGATGCTTAAGAAAATTACCTGGGAACCAGCCTGTGAAAAAGCCTTTACCAGACTGAAGAAAGCACTGTGCAGTGCTCCTGTATTGACAAGTCCTGACTATAGCAGACCCTTTGTAGTTCAGACTGATGCCTCAGATGTGGGTATTGGGGCAGTACTGAGTCAGACATCCAACCAAGGGAAAGATCACCAGGTAGTGTACCTGAGTAAAAAGTTACTTTCCAGGGAGCAGGCATACTCTATTGTGGAAAAAGAGTGTCTTGCTATAGTGTGGGCCCTAAAGAAGTTAGAGCCATACTTATACAGGCAGCATTTTGAGGTACAAACGGACCACAACCCTCTGGTTTAGCTGACCCAAATGGCAAAAAACTAATTGTAGATTATTAAGATGGAGTCTTGCCTTGCAAGGGTATAACATGGCAATCTTACATACGGCTGGAGCGACCAATCAGAACGCCAAGGGCCTGTTGCATCTTTATGAGGAGTGAACTGATTTGAGAAGCTCATCCCATGCAGGGGATACAGCCCCCAAATTCAGTCTAGGTGGGGAGGATTGTGACACTTGGCCAGCTGGTTATGATTGTTCTAAGATATTTGTAATATAGAATGTGGTATGTGAGGTGTCTCACATGAGACATCCTGTGCTCCTGAGTGACAACCCCCCCCCAGGTTTCAGTGAAGCAGGAACCATTTAATTAACTGACTTACTTCAGAGTGGCATTTTACTACCTTTTTATGATATGCCTAGGCTCTTTGAAGTGGAAATGAAATGGGACTTTATGAGTCTGCCAGGGGATGGAGATCATAAACTTTTATGACGTCTTAAGAGGAAGAACATTTAATATCAACTGGTGTTAAAATGCTATATTGCACCTAAGTGAGCTATGGCAGAGTTATATAAAACCTTTGATGTCCTTGGGAAAATAGGAAGCCAGCCTCCAGTTCAAAGGAAAGGGCTTGATTTAAAGACTGTCATAATTTGGGAAATTAATTTTTGCTGAAGTCACAGTTTTAATATACCTCCCGATAGGACATCCTGTTTTGTATAATTTTTTATATTCTGAAAGGAGGGGCTAGATGACATCATGGAAGGAGTGTGTGAGAAAGACACAGTTTAAACTGAATACTGTGTCTGATCTGTGTGACATTCCTTTTTGGACTCTTAAGAAACAAGACGTAACAAAGGCACTTAGAGGAAATTACATTAGATAGAAAAGATCTAAATGTACTTTGGTAGGAGTTTGTCTGTAGTTTTCCTTGTTTTTCTTTATGTGATTGTATGCTTTGTGATATAGTGTTCTGTGTTTACATTTTACATATTTTTATCTATTTTTAAGTAAACCTTTCATTTGTAAAAAAAACTGCCTGGGTGAGTCTTCCACGTTCTTTCTTTTGCATGTGACGTATGGAGGGTTAAGACTGACAAAACTGTTCATAAGCTTGATGGTGTTATCAAACTGAGAAAAGATAAGAATATACCTAAGGTGTTTTATAGAGTTTTAAGGGTTCATTTTGGATACCTGGTTAGGTGCCCTTAGGTGAAAGATATCTGGCATCCCCCTGAAAAGCAGATTATCTGAGCATGTACCATTGGGTACGCTAGCATAAGGTTCACAGTTTGAATCCCCCCAGAACTTGAGACTGAAGGTGATTCAGACCCACAAGCAGACAGGAAGGTTACCGTCTTCTGTTACCTGTTCACAATACTGTGCTTGGAGGTTGGCACTGTGGGAGCAGAGGGCCTGACCTGCTGAGTGCGTTTGTGACACCAATTACCTGCTACTTATCTCTAACTCCAAAAGCGCAAGTCTTATAAACTCACAGCTCACCTTTGATTTTCACAGATTGCAAGCAAGGTGCAACAAATGTAAACTTGTCATGAATGCCAGGTAAACACAAACCATGCTGTTTGGGTCCTCCTTCAAAATCAGAGCCTGCTCTGATCCCCAATCCATCACTTGTTCTGACTGGACCCCTTTGAAGGGTGTGACTCTCCTTCAAATACCTTGGAATCACCCTAGACCAGCACCTAGGGTGGAGCATGAATTTATTTATTTATTTATTTATTTGCTTTTGATGACTGGGTAAGTACACTAGGCAATACTGAAAGCTTTCAATAGAGCAATAAAGATAGAGCCCACAAAACAACCTAATTCTAATGCACCAGAAACTGAATCATGAAAATCAACTAATACTGCTTTGGTTGAAAGGTTGGGTTTAAAACCTGATTGGTGATTGGACAAGATCTGGTGGTTTGTCAAATAGGCATTCACCTGTGAGAGAACAATTTTCTACATGAATTTGGAAACTATGGGCAGGATAGAAATAGGGTGATAATTATCAGCCACTGTTTGGATACCTCCTTTTTGCAAAGGTATTATCATGGAATTCTTTCATGTTGCAGGAAAGGTTTGCATGGACAGAGATAAATTAAAAAGGTGAGTTAGGGAAGGGGCCAGAATGTCTGCATTAATGTTAAGTAAAACATTATCAAGCCTGTCAATCCATTTAATTGAGTCCTTCCTCAAAGAGCGGGGTAATTTCTCTAGCTCATCAATCTCAATATTTTTAAAACAAACTTTGGGTCTTGAGAAAGGACATACAGAAAAAGCACTATTGGCCAATCAAACAGGGGCTAAACCAGCTTTTGTTGACAGGAACATAGGGCCCTCTGTATTGTAATATGCTTTTGCACAGGATCACCTTGTAAATAGGACCAACTGGTCCTAATGGGTATAAAAAATAAAGATTTGACTACTACTACTACAGTACTACTTCTCTGTAAAGAAAGAATTAAAAAGTGCACAACTACCCTCATTTGAGAGGGATGTTGTCCCACTATATGTTGAATTAGTCAGAAAAGAGTCGGAGAGCAGTTTCAAAGTTGAGTTCATCACATGCCAGTATTGCTTGGGGTTGTTTCTCACATTTAAGTTTATGTTAAAAAAATGTCAGAATTTACAAAAAGGGATATGTAATAATTGCAAAATTTTTGAAAATGGTGCCAGGGTCATGGGTGTTCAATTCTTTGGCCTTTTTGTGTAGTTTGTCATGGGCCTTTAGTTGGAAGACAATAAAGCATATAATCCAAGGAACACACTTCAATTTTCCCCTTTTTTCCACTAAGGGAACATGCAAATAACATCTGGTAAAGCTCCACTACATGTTTGTATACTGTATTTCATATAGCTGCACTCAGGTTCAACATGAGCCCAATGGTTGAGCCCAGCACTGCACCAAGGTATCTCCAAAGTGGAGTCCAAACTTTCTCGCTCTAAACATATGCTAAAAAAATTATAGGATGTACACAGAATTTAAAGGATGCTCAGATGTGTTGCTGTTTGTATGCTGCTGCGGCACTGCTGTCATGGCCTTCTCCCAGCCATTCAAGGCCTTGTAACCTCAGGGTAATAAAGATACACAGAAACAATCCAGGCGGTAAAGAAATGCCTTCTCAGGTCCTGTAACATTATTCCCCTAAGTTGGAGACAGAGAGCAATGACGAAATACACTGAAATGACAGGAGTATATCTTTTTAAATGTCATGACTAAAAATACCAGATCAAAAATATCCTGGATCCAGTTAAGGGGAATATTTTGGAAACAGGTTCAACATAATGTTGATTCAGTCCTTGTTAACAGAAAAGCAAACATGGAAACAAAACAAAGTAATAAGAGAAAAGAAAGCTATATCATGCTTACCAATCAAATACAGTACAGTACATTTAGGATAGACACATAGAAATATGGAATTTGTAGGCAGAAAAGGACTGTTTTGCCAACCCAGTTCACCCAGATGTTCCCTGCTTAGTCTGTTTCTGCAGATTCTGTCTGGTCTCCAGTGACCCTCCCTCCTCCCTGTCTATTTACAAATATTTCTCTATGTCTATTGCACACATACTTGAAGCCCTCTATTGGTTTTGCCTACACCACATCTGCTTGCAGTCTGTTCCAGTCATCTACCTCTCTTTCAGTGAAGTAGTACTTCCTCACATCCCTCTTAACCCCCCCCCCAGCTTCACTGCATGCCCTCTAGACCTGGTGCTCTTTTTTATTTGAAAGAGACTCCCCTTATGCACCCTATTTATCCCTGTGAGGTACTTGTAGGTCTGTATCGTGTCCTGTCTTGCTATCCTAACACGTACATGTTGAGATCCCTCAGTCTCTTCTCAAATGGCTTTTAGTACAATCCCTGCACCATTTTCGTTGCCCTTGTGTAGACTGCCTCCACCCTATCTGTGTCCCTTCTGAGGCATGGATTCCACAACTGGACACAATACTCCTGGTGGGATCTTACCAGTAAACAATATAGTGGCAACAACATCTCCCTCCTCCTGCTGGAGATACCTCTTCCTATGCATGCCAGCATCCCACTGATCCTACCCACTGCTTTGACACACTGACTGCCACTTTAAGGTCATCAGATATGATAACCCCAATGTCCCTTTCCTGCTTAGTGACTGTCAGTACCTCTCCCCATTCTATATTCAGTTCCTGGGTTCCTATGCCTTAGGTGTATCATTTTGCACTTTTTGGCATTGACCAAAAGCTGCCATGCCCTTGACAACACCTCAAGTTTTTGAAGATCTACATACATTTTCTCCACCTCCCCCCCTTCCTGAATGTCCACCCTACTACAGATTTTGGAGTCATCTACAAAAAGGCATGCCTTCCCTTCCGGTTCTCTTGCAGTATCACTTATGAAGACATTAAGGAGAACTGGTCCCAATAATGAGCCCTGTGGCTCCCCGCTGGTCACTCTCCCACCATTAGAGTGTGTGCTGTTAACCACCACCCTGAGTCTCCTATCCATTAACCAGTTTCCAACCAAATTCACTACTTTAGATGCCACCTCTAGGCTGCTCAATTTCTTTCTCCATCTCCTTTGTGGCACAGTGTTGAAGGCCTTGCTAAAGTCCAGCTAGATCACATCCACTGCCCTCCTTTGATCTATTTATCTGGTCACCCAGTTGAAGATATCAATCAGATTCATCTGGCATGACCTCCCACCTGTGAGTCCATGTAGCCTATGGTCTTGCAGCCCATTGGATTCAAGATAATCTACCAACATTTCATTTAAAGAGCGACTGATGCCTCAAAGAAAACTTTAAAAAGCATAATAATCAGGTACAATTCTGTCTGCATTCATATTAACATACTAACATACTAGACGCAAGCAGAGTAGGTCTGTTGGTCTATCAAGTCTGCTCATGCTTCAGCACCCTGATTGGGTACCGTAGCCCTCTACCTGCCTCCTTCCACTGTTGCTACATCCCCCAGTCCTGCACCCCCAGGCAAACCAGCCTCTGCTTCACCCCTTGCCTATACCTATCCCACGCTCTCTTGAGTCCATCCACTGTAGTTGCCTGTACCAGCTCCCAGAACAGCATATTCCATGGTTCCACCACTCTCTTGGTGAAGTACCTCCTCCTCCTTTCCACCCTCTAATCCTACCACCCTCAATCTTCCAACTGTGTCCTCTGGTGATTCCACCCTCCTTCAGTCGAAAGATCCTATCGCGGCTTACCTTATTTACTCCCCTGAGGTACTTGAAGACCTCAGTCATTTATGTGTTATATATTTCTCTTCCCCATTAGTTATTGCTAGGGAAATTTGCATGAATATATGTTCTTTATCCATTAGAATATCATTAGAGTTCATCTGCCTCTATAGCTGACTCCCTACCTCAAGTCATAATCCTCTGTTGTGACATCAAAATCTGTTGCTGTGGGAGTAACTGTGAAACCACAAGCTGTGCTCTGTGACTTCAGGTATGGAGAAAGCAGCAGGAACAGATAAACATTTCAGGAGCAAAGATCCTGTTTTCACACAAATGACCTTAATAATAAATAATGGGGAGGAGGAATACAACACTAATGGGAAACACAAGATGGACTGTCTCTAAATATGAGGTTTTCTTAAAGTTCTCCTGAGTATGTAACCAGCTCTTTAAAAGGGTTTCCATTAATTTCACCACCACTGAGCTGAGAATGACTGGCCTATAGTTCTTAGCCTCCTCCCTGCTGCTTTTATGTAGATGGACCATGGCTGCTCTCCTCCAGTCTTCCTTTACCATGCCTGTTTCCAGAGAGCTGTTGAATAAAGCCATTAGTGGGGTAGCTAGCACTTACCTGAGTTACTTTAGTACCCTTGTGTGTATCCGATCCAGTCCCATAGACTTGCTTACTTTTAGAGCTGCAAGTCCCTTCAGGACTCTCTTCTGAAATTGGACTTGTGTCCACTTCCTCCCCACTTTCTTCCTGCTGCATTCTGGTGGTCTGTCCCCGCCCCCCTCCCTCCACTGTGAAGTCTGAGCAGAAGTACCCATTCAGGATGCCTGCTTCTTCTTGGTCCTTCACTGGCCAGTTCCCCCTGACACCCTCGTCATCCATTCTATCCTTCCCTTTGCCTTCCTCTTCTCACTTATGTACCTGAAGAAAGTCTTATCCCCCTGACACCCTCATCATCCATTCTATCCCTCCCTTTGCCTTCCTCTTCTCACTTATGTACCTGAAGAAAGTCTTATCCCCATTAGCTACCCAATTTGCTATTCTTTCCTCTGTCTGTGCTTGTGCTCTTCTCACTGCATTTCCTACTTCCCTCTATTTTACTTGGTACACCTCCCTGTCTTCCTCACACTGCACTTCGTTATACCTCTTGAATGCCACCTTTTTTCCTTCACCACCTTGGCCACTTCCCTAGACAACCATAACGGTCTCTTTTCCTTCTGGCTGGTTGCCTTAATTATGCCTTTGCTTATTTTCCCAATGGTATCACTACCCCTCCCTGTCAATTTCCCCCATGAGACAGTTTCTGAAGCAGGCTCCCATTTAGTTTAAAATCCACTCTCCTAAAGTCCTGGGCCCTTGTTCTCATGTAGGTTGCCTCTGTACCCATCTTAATGTTAAACCACAGTGTACAGTGTACAGTGATCACTGGTGCCTAGGGAGCTGCCCACTGTGACATCTGTCATGCCTTCCTTGTTTGTAAGCACCAGGTTCAGTGCTGCCCCATCACTAGTGGGCTCATTGACTAGCTGTCTGAGAAAAGCCCCTTGTAGGGAGTCAAGGATGGCCCTGCTCCTTGCTGTAGTTGCTGTTGTAAGGTTCCAATCCACATTTGGCAGATTGAGGTCTCCAACTAGCAGCACGTCGCCCTTACTTGCCATCCTGATTATGACTTCCCCGAGTGCCTCATCCAGCTCCTCTCCCTGTGCTGGAAGTCTATATACCACCCCTGTATGGATAGCAGCACCAGCGCCTGTCTCCAGAATGACCTACAGGACCTCTATCCCTTCTTTTTCCTCCAGGTGCCCTTGTACTTCTGTGGCCTTGATTCCCTCCCTGACATATAGTACAATCCCTCCCCCTTTCTCTGTCTCTCCTGAACATAGAGTAGTCCTGTATAGCTATGTCCCAGTTGTAGCTGTCAGTGCACCACGACTCCATTATGGCCACCAAATCTAGTCTAGCTTCCGCCATGATGGCCTCCACATCCAGAATTTTATTTGTCAGACTCCTTGCATTACTACACATTGCTTTCCATACCTTGCTGCCTTCTTGCTTCCATCCCTGATTCCCCCTCCTGCCTGTGCTGTTCCCTGATGCTCCCCCTGACCCACCTCTTCCCTTGTTACCTTCTCCGTTACCTGTCCCCTCTGCCTTCTTTTTCTTGCTTCCCTGATTTATACCCCTGTCCTCTGCCTTGTCCCCATCCTTGTCTTCTTGAGCCCCTGCCCCAGAGAAGTTTACTCCCCTTGGGCCCCCTCTCCCTTCTGCTTTATCATCTGGAGGGCAATTGTTGCCTCCTTAAGTTCAACATCTTCCCCACCTGTATAGCATAAATGCTCATCCAAGCAGCATAAACCTACCACTAAGGACTGTGGTCCCCGTCAAGCTTTCTCTGGCTATATCATGTAGTCTTTTACATTTTCTCTATGTAAAGGAGTGTTTTCTCTAATCAGGGCATTGTGAGTCTCATTCATTTATACAACTGAGTTATTGATCTCCTCTGCACATTTTTCCTGTACTGTATTTCTAGACACACATGTCACATTAAATAGTGACTGCATCAGGTTTTTGCGACATGGTATTCGCTTCTGTTTTCAATTCTGCAAACAGTTTCTGTTGTGGGCCAGGACTCTTGAGATAAATTTAGAATCATGAATCTTTTCTTCTGCTGTGCTGGCTTTAGCAGAGCCTTTCACTCATGCCTTAGCAGTGCAAACAGGTTATGAGGACTTTTCTAATCTGGAGTTCAACTCCTGCTCAGACTGCCCTCTGGCATCCTTCTACCTTTGTCCCAAAGCATCCAGACCTAAATATTCCTCTTCAGTAGAATTTTCCCTAGTTTTGTAAGCCTTTTCTTTCCTTTTTGTAAGTTGTTTGCTAGATGAACCAGACTGTGTCTTCATTTTCTGAGCATTAAAACTATAGGACCAAAATATTGACCTACAGTAGCAGGGAGGTACTCATACATAGTCTTCATGGTCAGCAAACACCCTATCCCCATATAATTATTCTTTTTTTTTTTGCCTGGTCCACCAGAAGCTCAGCCCAGCTCTGTCCACCATCCCCCCCCATGCCCAGGCTTACCCCGCCGGGAGGGCTGGAGTGGGAACCCCCAATGGACACTGAGTAGGCGAGACCTGGCTTATCCCCTGGGTTGGGGCCACAGGAGCGGGATCCCCGGTGGACACGGGTAGGCAGCAGGGACAATGGTAGAGCCAGCGTTATGCATGGGGGCCATCCTTTTTTTCTTTGCTACAAGGATCCCAGGGGGCAGGGATGTGTAATGATGACCAGCATCTTCCCGGCCCCCCTGACATGTGGCGCTGGCTGCAGCAGTGCCCTAGCATCCATCAGAGGTCTGCAATGCATCAGACACTCAACCCCCCCCCGGGAGAAAGAGAGCAGTCCCTGGGATGCTCACTCTCCCCCCCCCACGGCCAGCTCTCTGACTCATGAGTCTGACCCCGAACCCGGGATGTCAGTGGGGCAAGTGGACATCTTGCTGTTGCTGTGATGGTGGGCCGGCTAATAATTATACATTTTAAAGTATACTGACATCTTAAAATGTACCTATTTTTTAAATATGGGGCTAAGAAATTCTCAGTCCTCTCTTTTGCACAATTTGGGAATCATGTGTAAATTTAGCTGTGTTTTTGTGAAATGTGTGTTTTCCTGCAGTTTAGCAATTTATTAATATTTGTATTTAAATGTGAGGTGCAGTATGTTTAAAAAGAGGCCTGGGTGAGATAATGTAAACAGACCTACGCCCCATCTGAGGGCACATCTTGATACATGAAACCTGTATTAACATGACATGGTCATATCAACCTGACTTCAAACTTCTAGCCCTAGCAGTTCCAAAGTTTTCCCTTTTCAAAGATTAAATTTTGAACTATCAGGTGTAGGAACTTCATTTTGTAAATTGAAGCTTAGACTCAGCTCTACATGATAAGCCATGTCTAATATAATTGCACATATCAATACACTTCAGGACATATCAATATTGTAAAAATATGTGAAGGCTGTATGTTGATGTTGACATATGCTGTTATATGAAAGTTGTATTGTCATGACATGATAATATTGACCTGATTTCAAGCTTTCATGTAAGGGATAACCTATGGCAGGGTGTGCAATCAAGTTTGTTTCTGGTAGTTGTTAGGAACAAGGTGTAGCCAAGCGCTATAACTATCCAAGAAGTACATTATTCCCTTATGACAGCACACACAAGAGCTATCCCACTTACAAAATGGGCTTTTGTTTGTAAACAAAATGTCATCATGTAAGATGTGCAGTTACTGTATAAAAGAATAATCAAGGGTCACGTGAGATGTATTGACCAATGAGGTTACAGGATTTTCACTGCCCATTTTATAATTGCAAACTTTGAAGTTCTAAACTCTAATTATTCCAAAGTTATTCCTTTCCAAAAATAATTTATTTCTAATGGGCTAACTTGGGAACCATTAGGCTAGGACTTTCATTTCAAGCTTGGAATCAGCTCTACATGCTTGAGACATGCCACTATAGCTCACAATACCTGTTTCTAGACAAGTCAGTACGGTTTTCCTTCAAGAGAGCAAATCATTTTAAGTTAGTTAATATGAGCAAAGTCAAATTAGCAAAAGTAAAAGTGGCAATGTGCTATTAATAGCTATGTGTCATTAACAGCACAGTGAAATTGAGCATGTAGTTTCGTTGTGTAGCTGGAAGAGTATGTGTGGGTTTGTTCATCAGGCTTCTTCTGAGCTGGCTGTCAGGTGTGGTGGTTAAGGTAACCATCTTTGTGTCAGGCGACCGGCATTCAGGACTGTCTGTAGGCATACAATTTTTTTTATTTTATGGAAATATAAAGTATAGTGATAAATGTGCTGTATTTTGTCCAGTTACCCCGTCCTCCTGACATTGTCCTCCCCCCACCTGTAGGCTCCCCCCAGTGTTCTCCCCCTGCTGACATCTGTCTCCCAATGTAGCCCCTTTCCAGGTTGGCCCCCTTCCCCAGTATCAAGGCCCCCCTGGAGTTAATTATTTTAAGACTGGGGGTGCAGGGGGCAAGAAATAGTTGCCTTGTTCGTATATGTCAAATATAGTGCAGGTAGATGTTTCTGCAAGGCGCTCTAGTGCACATAGCAGTTTTTGTTCTCGGTGATGTGCACTCGCTGTGTTTGTAGTCACCATTATATCTTTGCTGCTATCATATGGAACCATCAGTACTTATCAATCTACAAAATTAAAAATATGTGAAGACAGTACATTGATTCATGTCAACAAATATTGCTACATGAAAGTTGTGTTGCCACAATATGATCATTCCCACCTGACTCCAAAGTGTCAGTTAAAAAATGAAGTCCATAGGTATAACAGTTACAAACTTAGCCCTTTTTATAGCAATTTTCTTTAGAAAGGGCTAGTTTCAGAATTGCTGGGTCTTGCAACTTAATTTTGTTTATTGAAATCGTGTACTCAGTCTCTACATCCATTATAACCATGACAATATAGGTTACTTGTATCAATACATGTCAATGATATTGCTGTCTAAAAGTATACATGATGGCAGCAGATCCAGTAGATGCATTTTGATGGACATCAAAACATAAAAGCTGTACTAACATGATACAGTTATTATGACCTGACTTCAAGTATCAGTGCAGAAAGATATTCTTTCATTTTGATCGGACAGGAAAGGAGGTTCTGACAGTCCCAGCATTGCCACATATCCTAGATTGCATGCCCCTGGACTGGCCAGCTGTAACGTTGTGAAAAAACTATAGTTAGTAAATTATCAATTA
This sequence comes from Neoceratodus forsteri, assembly GCA_016271365.2. Taxonomy (NCBI): domain Eukaryota; kingdom Metazoa; phylum Chordata; order Ceratodontiformes; family Ceratodontidae; genus Neoceratodus; species Neoceratodus forsteri. The sequence goes on from CM057456.1 coordinate 260,314,294, forward strand.
CAGATACTTAGAAAGGAGACGAGCGGAGCAGAGACTGATGGGGAAGAATTTAATGATTATAATAATAATCACAGCGAGAAATTACAAGTGGTACATTCTTCAAAATAACAGGATGTGCAGGCTTGCTTATATAGAAAAACAGTGTGTCTATTTTATAACCTTTATGATTAGTTCAAAACAGCACAAACATCAACTTATAAGGTAATAATGTACTTTCTGTTGGTATGTGTATGAGTCTCACCCTTGGTCAGCACAAATACAGATAGTGTACATTCCATTACCACTAGCAACAACTGTTACTACCAGTCACTAAAGTCCAGGAGGAAGAGATGAGCTTTAGCTTAGATAAGCTAACAAGCATTTTGGACTGTCCATATAAGGACAGGCACTAAAGTTAATTAAAGGGAATTTGGACACTGTCCTGTGTTCCTGCTTGCAGTCACGTAGGCCAAATATGTGCTATTGCTCACATCTACAAAGTTACAATGTTAGAAGACACATTAGTATTGTAATTGTGGCTTAGCTCTTCTCATGGCTTTATAAGCTTCATATAACCTAGCTGTATAGGCCAGCATTTGTTATACATGCACAGAATGTTTTCAGACCAAAATGAGGTTAGGCTGCAATATAGGGGCAAACTTCTTTGCCCCTTGTTACAAGCCCCCCTTGGCCCTATATTGCCCGATTATTATTTGTGCAACAATGCAGCTTCTCGGAGCATGTACATCTCACTGCGTACATTACAAATGATCAGTCTCAATCGACACAGGCCTATAATTAACAAGAATACTATGACCACCTGCAATACAAGTAAAGCTTTAAAAGAGAGGACTCCTAAGGGCCCCCCTGCATAGCTATAAATTAAGTGCTCATTATCACTTTCACTGAGCAACTCATTTACAGCTGCTTGGGCTTTATGGGTGGAATTTTGGATTTGTATTAAATGAGTATCTTTTCGGTTTAAAAGTGACTGCACGTTAAGGGACAGAGGAGGTATCACAGCTCCAAATGATGGTACATACTTGTTAATATCATACGCCTGGTGTGGGGTATCAAATGTCACATTATAACTCTTATCCTCCGAGTTGGTAATAGGGTGCAACACCTTGTCACCAATATATACATTATATTTGGGAATGATACAAAAGTTTGGGTTGTAAATGGTACACATTTGTCCTTCATAAAATAAGATGGGTATATTAGTAACAACACAGTATTGGTTAGTACCATTATAGGTTACAACGACTTGTGGAGTGTACCACCGTCTTAACTGGATGGGGCACCAGGCAGTATTATTTTCAGCTTGGCCTATGGGGATTTCCCCACAGATTGGTTGCGTTTGTGACATGACGTCACACTGGCATATCCATTGACTGTTTATTTCCTCACAGCAATGTAAGTTGGGTGCTACCCATGACCCATCATTGCTGCGCACTAGGATCTCTGGGGATGAGACTCGATATGCATAATACTGACCTTGTAGGTACCCTACGGAGTGTACTTTTACTATTTGAGAGTACACCTCCTTGTTATACTCAACTTGCGGTAGTCTTACCATGAGGGACACCCTCATGGTGCAATCAAGTGTACTGTTGGGTTCAAATACTTGTGGTTTAACATATACTTTGGTTACCTTGCGAATCCACCACATAGGTGGGGCTCGAGCTTTAATACAAAAAGTTATGCACTTACTATCATTAGCATTAAGGCAATCTGGACAATACCACAATTTTAACTGTGCATCAGAAATTTGATTAGGCAATTGATTATTAGTAATTTCCTGTAGCAATTGGCTAACTTGAGTTAAAACATAAGATCCATAAGCACTACTACACTATAGCTTTATTTATGGTGTTATTAAAACATGCTTCATTATGCTCAGCCACAACTTCATTAATTTTGTGCTCTACTTCTTTAAACAGGCAGCCCACCTCATGTATATTGTACACAGATAACACTCTTCCATTGCCAAACCTTGCTGGCCTAATGTAAGTGGTAGCAAGACCCTTTCTCCCGTGTTAGTATTAAACTGGTCTTGGTACCCCTTAATGGCCTCTAGGTCTACCCTATTCCATATGCTCATTCTTGATCCAAAAAGTCCAGCCAGGTGTCCCCACAAATCTAGTTTTTTTCTAGTATTACTAACCCTTTCTTTACTAATAAGAGGGGCCATAATACTCCCAGTTTTAGCATGGAAGGCGCTTAACATGTCAATCAACATAGTGGCATAAAACTTTGACACACTAGTGTCAGCACAACTACTGTTAACATTTATATTCCAGCCAGAAAAATCTAAGTTTATATGCACTCTACTGTACTTCACATTATTTACAAGCATTTGATCAATAGGTGTTGATGTAAGCCCACTGTCTGGCCCTGTCATCACATTTGGGCATTCGGTTGGTGTTACAGTTAAATGTATGGCATCTGAGGCTGCAAAACGCAATGAGTTGTTTACACTAGCATAGTTACAGACACTACTGTTACCCCAAAGACAGTAGGATAAAGTAAACACATAAACACCATTGTTCTTTGGTGTGGCCCTGTTTATAACAAGAGACCCAGTTTTCTGTTTCCAGTCCATGTAGCTTTGCTGTGATCCAGTCTTCAGCTCTGATGCACAGCTGGACCAACTATTAAAAATGTCCACACACCAATTTGTAGATATAAAAGTACGGTTATTTTTGGTCCAGGTGGCTTTCCATGCTCATGTCGTGTAGGTGTCTGTATCAACAGGGTCCCAGTTCCAGCTGACTAACAGTACAATGGGCTGTTCATACTCACATGTAACATTAGTTTGTTCCACATTAATGTGCAGGCTGAGGATTATAGAAAATCTTATGGCTGTTACCAAGCCAATGATAATGATGCCTTGGGTCTTCATGGCTATAAACATCAAGTGTAGTATTTTAATTTTCAACCAGCTTTGTTTGACACTTTTTACACTGATCAACATGTACCCAAAATTCTGGCCTGGTCTTTGTATTGTCCCCATATTGTTGTTCGCAGCTTGAGGTACTGGTTTGATTTCTTTAGTAATTCTTTTTACATATACTGCAGTCTCTCCCAATTTCTTTAGCACAGTATAGGGTCCTAGCCAATTGACATCTTTCAAGGTGATTTTGTTTCCAATTTGGGACCATGGCCGTGTCTCCCTCTTTTACTGGGGTGGCCCATCCCATAGAGGGTTGTCTATAGTTAACATTCTTTTCATGTGCCTTGGCCATGTTTTGAGTGGCAAATCCTAGGTACTGTTCCAATTTTAATTGTACCCCGGACAGGAACTTTTCATGTTTTACCTTATCACTGATAGGGCCGCTTGGAGAAGGCACATCTGCCGGGTGCACTAACCTTATTTTCGGCCCCGTCATTAATTCATAGGGTGATAATCCAGTGCTTGCCTGGACAGTTCCTCTGACTGCCATTAAAATACCAGGCAAGTGATCTACCCAATCTTTTTCTGCATCTAAAATGCACTTTGTAATGCATTTTTAAGTGTTTTGTTCATTCTTTCCACCATTCCCGATGACTGGGGATGGTATGGTAGGTGGTATCTCTGCTGGACCCCAATTATTTCGCACATTGTGGCCATTACTTGATTTACAAAATGTGTGCCTCTATCTGATTCAATAATATTGAGGAAGCCCCACCTAGTGCACACCTGGTTATATAGGATTTTTGCCGTTGTTATTGCTGTGTTGTTTTTGGTGGGGAATGCCTCCATCCATTTACAAAACATGTCTATAATAACCAGCATGTACTTATATCCCCTTGCCATGGGAGTGGCCTATATAATTAATTTGTAATGTGTCCCAGGGGCCATCTGCCAAGGGCAATGGTTATAATTTTGGTTTGCCCTCTTGGGGTCTTGTTGTAAAATATAAGACGCGATGTAAGCTGTCTGTGATTGTGTTATCCATATTAGGCCACCAGTATTTAGATTTGACCATTTGCATGGTTTTGTTTTTGTATTTGTTCTATTTTCTTTTTAAGGTTCTCTTCTAACTGTGTGAGTCTGGCTACCTTGCTTGCATTACCTCTTTCTTTAGCATGTTTACAGCTTAATTTACATCTGTCCCTTTTTCCTTTTAACAAAAGTAAAAACTCTTTCTGTTTTTGTCTAGTTACTTGAGACATTGTGCCGCATGTGGCAGCCATGCCTCATGTGGAGACCGGCGCCATCTTTACAATGGTCCCTTCTTTGTTCCGTTGCTCCTCCATCTCTTGCTCTTTTAACTTACTCTGACCCTCTACTAACAATTTTGATAACTCTTTTACTTCCTCTCGTAACTTATTATTATCAAAACTTAATCTACGCTCTTTTTTAGCAGCATTTGATTTTACAGAGGCTAAAGCATAACTTTTCACAACAGTGATTGGTTTAAAACTTTTAACATTTACTTTTCATAGACATTGATTACCAAGATCTACAACAAGTTGATGTTTTTTCAGGCAATCGCTACCAATAATATTGCCTTCTGTGAGCCCCCCTCCGCCCATGCGAAGGCTTGGCGGCCCACGGGTGTACCTCCCAGCCTTATGTGTTGTGGTTGGGACCAATGCCCTTTTGTGGTATGTTCTGTACATCCCTCTATATACATTAGTGGTCTTTTGGGGTCTAAGAGTATGCTGATATTTATAATTGATACAGCTGCTCCGGTGTCTATGAGTGCTTAAGCTACACATAGTTCTCCAGCTATGGATTGTGGTTCAGTGGTCATCAGGGGTGGAGAAAGTAGTGCTGAGACAGCTGTCAGCTTAGGTTCAGAAATTAAACCTGTAACCTTCCCCCCCAACGTGGCCTGTGATGCTGAAAATATCACAGCCACGGGGCTTTCAGAATCAAGGTTGTCCCTTCCCCCATCAAATGTAAAGTGGGTTTCCCCACCGGAATGTTGCTGGATGGTAGCAACATTATTTTTAACATTACAGCTTAAGGTATTGATGCACTGCATAGGAAAAGCAGTACATTTACTCTTCTCTGGGGAAGTGGATGTTAAATTGCATAGGAAATGAAAACAACCTTTCATGTAATTAACTGCAATGTGTTCTTTATCCAAGGCTATGCTAATAAAGCCAACATTAACAGCATTAGATGTTTCTTTAGCATCAGACACTAACTTCATGACAGATTGCGTATCAACCTTATTCAAAAGTACATCAACATTATTTTTAATGAGAATCTTTTGTCCCTCAGAAACAATAGTGTTACTGATAACATTATTAATCATGCCAAACAACTCTGGGTTGTTTTGTTTGGTTATGGCAGCAATCACAGGTCACTGTGACTGCAAGATCGAACCTCCATGAGATGGTGGTCGGCCATTTTGGATTACCTCGTGGGCATTATGGGTTACTGTGTCATGACCATCATCACATGACCATGAGTGGCCATCTTGGGGATGGTATGGGGATGCAACCTGATCACATGTGTGTTCACCATTTTGAGACTCTAACAATTCTCCATTTTGTGAATCACAGAAAAACAAGTGGCTGGTCTTTGCTCTAGTCCACCCCACAGCATACTGTGAGTGTTCAAAATCAAACTCTTTAACATGAGAAGTGGCAAGGTCTGTGGGCAGTAAGTTAGTATACCCTGCCAATACCTCTGGCTGATGGCGCAAGTTCGCCATATCTGAATTTTTACTCCTACATTTTAACTTAGATACGGAGTTGGCACGCTGTTAAGTGCCTTGCTTTCAGATTTCAAGACATTCCCATCTTGTAAAACATGCTTATTATTGACAGAAGCTGTGTCATAGTTATATTGAAAACCTACATTTTAAGTCTGCTATAATTAAAACATACTGAATCATGCTGTACCGTCAAGGTCTGGTGTTGAAATACCAGCTCGTTAACTTTTTCAGTAATTACTTTAAACTTATCATCTCTAAGTTTCTTGTTTTTAAAATGTAAGGAATCAGTGTTACTAGCCAGAACACCACTTGTTTGAAAAACATTTTTTTTTTAAGTTTTGTTTTTTTAGCGTTATCTCTTAAGGCGTGCAGGTCTTGGTTGCTTCTCTCATTAAATAGAGACTCATTTTCTAGACAGACAGATTGTAGCTGGGTTACTATATCTTGCTGCTCATGCAGCTTTTTTTTAAAAGTCTCATGTGTTGATGAGTTACCTCCTGGCTGTATTGCCACAGACCTTGTACAGCATTTACTAGCTTCTCTTTTTCATTTTTGGTTGCTGAATTACAATTCAGCACTAGCCTGTTAAAATACTCTCGGACTGACTTGTCCTCTGGAGGGGCATCATATGCCCCTAACTTGCATCTTTTTCCCAGATACTTGTGTATCTCTACCTCTATTGCTAACTATATTGCGTTGTGTTTACAGATTAATTCTGTGGGATACTATCCCCACGGTTCAATACTTATCCATCTGCTAACTCTGACAAAGTATCACCCCCTTGTGCTTTTATTAGCTGTGTTCTAAAGTCAACACACTGTTGTTCTAACTCTTGATGTTTATCTATTGGGACGCTATCTTTATACTTCGATGTTAATTCTTCTAGTTGTTGTTGCAACTTAGCATTTTGATCCCTTTCATCCCTCAACTGAGCTGCTTCTTTATTTTGGCAACACACAATAGTCTGACTATACTGCCACAGCCCTTGCAATGCATTTGCAAAATTTCCTTTTTCATTTTTTACTCCCTCATTACGGAGGGACACTTACTGAGTAAAATACAGTTGTGCCTGTTGATCATCAGGCACTGGTTCGTATGCTCCCCCTTTAGGTGTTTTTCTAGAAAATGACCTATTATTGTTTCCATACTCATTTTTTATCTTATTTGCCTGCCTAGCCTTCACAGCCGGGCTCACCCGTGCATTGGTGCCCCGGTCTGTGTGGCTACGTCTTACGGCTCCCTTGTGAGGTCCGGCTTGCAAGTCCCAGCACCTTCACTTACCTACTCTGCCCCATGAGTTCCTACAGAGTTAAGTATTACTTTTTATTTCAAGTAAGTTGAGAAGCATACATCACCTGACTGTCAAGTGGCTGTGGCCATCTGTGTGTACCTTTTCTTCTCACTTTAAGCCAGCAGCACCACGTCTCCGAGTGTCATCACCCTGCAATGGGGCTCTCAACCCAACTGACCAGCAGTTAGGCGGCCTCCTCAGAATGCAGCACCAACGATCTGAGTCTTAAGGCACCAATTGTAATGTTGTGAAAAAACTATAGTTAGTAAATTATCAATTACAGATACTTAGAAAGGAGATGAATGGAGACGAGACTGATGGCGGAAGAATTTAATGATTATAATAATAATCACAGTGAGAAATTACAAGTGGTACATTCTTCAAAATAACAGGATGTGCAGGCTTGCTTATATAGAGAAAAACAGTGTGTCTATTTTTATAACCTTTATGATTAGTTCAAAACAGCACAAACATCAACTTATAAGGTAATAAGGTACTTTCTCTTGGTATGTGTATGATCTCACCCTTGGTCAGCACAAATACAGATAGTGTACATTCCATTACCACCTACGGCTAGCAACAACTGTTACTACCAGTCACTAAAGTCCAGGAGGAAGAGATAAGCTTTAGCTTATGAATGCGCTAACAAGCATTTTGGACTGTCCATATAAGGACAGGCACTAAAGTTAATTAAAAGGGGAATTTGGACACTGTCCTGTGTTCCTGCTTGTAGTCACGTAGGCCAAATATGTGCTATTGCTCACATCTACAAAGTTACAATGTAGAAGGCACATTAGTATTGCAATTGTGGCTTAGCTCTTCTCATGGCTTTATAAACTTCATATAACCTAGCTGTATAGGCCAGCATTTGTTATACATGCACAGAATGTTTTCAGACCAAAATGAGGTTAGGCGGCAATATAGGGACAAACTTCTTTGCCCCTTGTTACACCAGCCCTTTATGTAATTGTCTGTGTACAAACTAGAAGTGTTAGCCATGTAAATTGTCTGTTTGTCACCTCCAGTGACCCAATCAGCCAGAGACTGTAATGGCACACCAGGATAGCTGGAAATTTCCAGGTGGGCCTCTCTCGGTTGGGTACCTGGCCACCTTCTAAACTTTGAAAATCTTTCATTTTTTCATCTTTTTTCCCATCTGTTTTATCTGGCATTTGATATCCACTAATTTTAATAATTTTAAGATTACTTCTAATATTTATGAGTGAAATGTATTATTTACTGCTGATAAACTGAATCTTAACCTGCATTTTTAAAATGCATGCTCCCAATATTACCTCTATGGAAGTGCTTAGAGCCCCAGGGATAAGTGCTATACAAATAAAGTTTGACGTGACTTGCCTCTAATTAAATAGGGTATTTAGAGAACTGTAAGTAAGTGTAAGATGCAAATGCAGAGCAAATGAATCACATTTAAGTGTAATATTGAAACAAGTGTGTCACTCTGGAACCTCCCCTATTGATTTTCCATGTAACCCCCTTGTTACCGGGGTTACTGAATCCCAATAAGACCTAGTGGTAGGCAGGAAGGCAGCTTGTGAAGCTCCAGTTAAATGGGTTTCACACTGTCTCACTCTGTTCTCAGTCTCAGCTGAGACTGAGGGATGACATCACCAATAGAACAATCGCAGCTGCATGAGCCACATTGGAATCTGCAGCAGGGGGAGTTAGATAGAACGTTGGGAGGTTTTGAAGTCAGTCTTCAGTCAGTCTTCAGTGAGTGAGTGAGTGTGAAGTTGGGAGCTTGCTGGTAAAGCAGCTCAGTGAAGGTTCTAGAGCCTCAGCCTGACAGAGGGCTACTTTTAGTTTAGAAGGTGTGTGTCTCCACCTTAAGAGAGACACAGAAGATAATTGAAGTGGTGAAGACCACTGTTTCGGTCTCAGTGCCCCTCCCTTTGGGGGCAGGAAAGATTTCCTGCAGGTTCCTAGGCAACCCCTAGTTCTGCTTGTGAAGGAAAAGCTGCCTATGTGTTCCAGTGTTTATTTGGGAGAACAAGAAGATTTGTAAGTCACCTGAGGGGCACCTGCAATGTGAGGGTGAGTGTCTGCTCTTGCTGAAAGGGCCTATGTTTTTCACCTGGGACTTGTGTGATAATGTGGGTATTGAACTACTAAATTGGGAAGACTAGAGTAATGGGCTAAGCATTTGAAAAGTAGGTTCAAGTCCAGAGCTTGTTGGGATGCAAATGATATGTAGAGGAGATGTGACAGATGTCTACCCAGAATCTACATTTGAAAGTTCAGTAAAGGAATTGTTCAGTTTCCAGAGAAATGGCCGGGTATGGGCTTTGGGAGCTGGAGGTGGGTGGCCCCCTATATTTAGTGACTGGGTCCACCTCTATGGATTTCTTCTGTGGGTTTCTACTTTGCCTCAGGCACTTGGCCAGTGCTGAGGGAAGTACCCAGACGTGGGATTGTAAGGAAAATTCTCTCTAGGAGTCGAAGACTCTAGTGTGGTTTGGGGAGCCACAACAGGATAATTGGTTCATTCCTCAAATGGACCACAGATCAAGTGGCCGGCGGGGGAGCCGGGCCAGTGAGGAAAACCCCAGTACTGTACAAGTCGGGCTGTGTACCCAAAGCTGCGCGCAAGTCCGGGCTGTGTGCCTAGTGGGTTTAGAGCCTGAGGGCTGGGAACAGTGATAAAGTGTTCTGTAGCCTGTAATCTGCATTACCAGGAAATGTAGCCCCATGGGGGTCCGTCTATGCTTTGTTTGTTCAGCTTGGATGTGAATAAAAGCCACACTGGAGAATCCCATTCCTGGTTCTGGACATTACAGTTATTGCTTCATGTGTTTGGATTTACTTGGGTGCCCCTGTTCAGAGTAGCCAAACCTAGGTCCCCTGTGTCGAGTAACCTTATCCTCCCTGAACCCAGTCCCCACCAGGTACTGCTGTCAGCTTCAACAGCATGCCACCTGTCATTTTGGCAAAAGGCAGGGGTGAGGGTTACAAAATGGAGGAATTGCTGGATTTTGTTCAGGATGGAAGGTGCTTGGGCAAGGGGGCTAGCGTTTTGGCTATCTGGCAGTGGGTAGCCCAAAAGCTGAAGCAATTTCCCTAGTGTGTTGCTGTGTGCTGTGGATCTTATGCTGCTGTTTAAAATTGCCAACTGTTTACCAAGGAGCAATAAAGCCAAAGAGTGTGCCCTTGTCCTGCATCAAAATTGTTTACAGCGTTTTTGCCTGCTAGTTAAAATGAACTGTGGTAAAGAAAAGTGTTGAAGACTAGGGGTAGCAACAGGAAAATTGTGCCCTGGACATTTGAAATGCTTGTTAAAATGAACTGTGGTAAAGAAAAGTGTTGAAGACTAGGGGTAGCAACAGAAGAATTGTGCCCTGGATGTTGGAAATGCTTTCTGAATGAATGAGAGACTTGCAGGTGTGTAATGGCTATGTTAAATGGCTGAAATGGGCTCCCGCCGTGGAGTCAGTTGAAAAGAAAAAAGTTGCATTCTGCAGTTTAAATTTGCCTGCTTCGATGATCATTGAGAAGTGCCCTCGCGAGGAGGAAGAAGCTCATTTGCATGGCATTGTGTAATGGTCAGGCTGAGATCACTCCCCCCTCAGCCAGCTCTACAGTGACTGCCCCAGCATTCGAGAGGGAGTGTGAGTGGAGTGCATGTACTGGCTAGTGGAGGAGCATCGCGGAGTGTTAAAATCGCTGTAAACTTGTTAAAAATAGACTATCTTGTTTAAAATTGGGCTCAACCCACTAATCGATCGTTGAAATTGCAAGTTTGGTGGTTGAGAAGACGATTAGCAGGACTGCCGACCCGTTTCTGTTCTGAGGCCTTCAAGAACTGGCTGCAGGCCGTTTTCCCCATCGCAGCAAAACTGCTACTGATAACAGTAAGTAACAACCTAAAACTGCTCAAACAGTGATTTTCTGCCCTATGCCATATAAATGTGTGTAGCAGTGTAGTCACTTTGCGAAAGTCGACTGTGTCAAGTCCTGCCAGCAAGTGCAAGTCTGTTAGCCATTGACTGTGTGCATAGTAATGAATTCAGCCTCAGTTTAAAGTCTGAAGCCAGAGAGAGACTGTGGGTTGTAGCCAAAGTGCAGCACTAGTTATACAGGCAATCCTGTGCTAAAAACCTGAAGCTTTAAGGGACTGTGAATCAAATAAATGTTGCCAGCATGTAAAAAGTCCGTGGAAAATCAAGTGAATGTGTTTAAAGCAAGAACAGAGCAAGTTGTGCAGTCTGAGCAAAATGATATCAGTAGTTTGTGTAAATCGGTTGCGCAGTGGCTTGACCCAGATTCTGAATGTTGATGCACAGGAGTGCTGCCGCTGCCATTACAGGGTGGGGTAGTAAAGTAAACACAGCAGCAGAGGAGCCATTTTACAACTAAAGAGTGTGTTCAGTAAACTGGGACTTTCAGTTACAGTGAACTTTTGTTTGCTTTTCTGCAGTTATGGCCTCAGGACCAGCTCGCTATCTGGATCATGCCCAGATTGCAGTAACAGCAGCAGTAAATAGACTAAGAGATATTGAAAAGTGATGCTATGGAGGGCAACTGCCTCCTCATGTGGCGATTCCTGGTTTTCCAGTGCATGTATGTCAAATATGCTTGAGAGCTGGAAGGGACGTCTTCATGATTCCTCACTGTGCTGGATGCCTAGAAAAATATGGCTTGTATAAAGCACCTCAAATTCGGTTGGCTCCCACATGGACAAAGGTTCAGGAATCTGCAGCTGGCAGCACACAGCACCAGGCAGAGCCTGTGGAGGAAGGCCCCTCGGGGGAGTGTGGCAGAAAGCTAGAAGGTGCAGAGTTAGAGACAGAACCCGAAGTTGAAGTTTTGGATGCTGGATCCCAAAAGGCAAGTTCAGATAAAGCATCAATAGACCCCTGGAGGGGGGGCTAGCCCAATTCTCTTAGATGAAGATGAGATGCGGGAGGCCTTTGAGTGGGAGGTGTCAACCTCCGTGCCTAGTGATGAGTGGATAGTCTCAGGAGTGAGAACACCTGCTCACTCCTGGGCTCAGATCCTCAGTGAAGAGGAAGATGAGGGGAACCTATGTGGCCTTTTGAAAGAGGAACGGTACACAGCCTCAAGATCTTGCCTCAGAGGAATGTATGGGAGAAAGTGGTGAAGCCACTGCCCTGGCTTCTCAAGAGGAAGAAGTCAGGGATCCTTTTCTAATTTCTTTAAGGATGAGTAGCTGGCAGAACCAGGACTGGCCACCCCCAAGCAAGGCCAGGGGTCTCAGATTGACCCAAGCAAGTAAAGAGGAGAGATTGGTTCATAGGAAGGCAAATGAGATCTATGGTATGACCTTTCCTACCTTTCCTCGAAAAGTCTGGGAGGAGATTAAGAAGAGCAGGAAATCCTGGATCTGGGACGAAGCAATGAAAAGTGTGCATCCTGGTGCCAACAAGCATGTGAAAAACAGACTGTTTCACGAGAAGTATACCCAGTGGAAGAGAGGCAGGACACTGTTTATAGACAGAGTGCAAATAGTAGATGGAGAGGGACATGAAATCTCCCACTGTGTGAATTATGTGTGCCCAGACAGGGTAATAATTCAAGCTCCTGACCCCCGGTACTATTGGCCTCAGTGCAAGGACCTCCCAGCAAATGTGCCCATGCCTACAAAATGAAAAGCCTAGCAGTGGTAGTCAGTACTGCCACACCAGACTGTGAAGTGCCTTATTGATTCGCCAATATGGACATCCAGGACTCAGGTGCCCCACATTCATCAGTTCTACAGTGTACTGGCCTTTCCCGAAACCATCGACTGGCCCACCAGATGACTTCAGATCCAGAGAGGACACCATCCCAGCTGTATCCTGTTCATCGCCTGGTAATCAGATGACGTCGGACCAGCTGTTTTCTTTTTGTTCCTGTTCTAAGGTTCCATCTCCAGAGATGACATCAACCCAGCTGTTCCCAGATGTGCCCTCCTGTGGCTGCCAGAAAATGTCCACCCAGCTGTATCGGAAGAAATGCTGCCAGGAAGAGTCTTCGTCAGAGGTGCAGGCTGGTCCCAAAATTTACATTCTACAAGTGGCTGGTAAGTCCGAACTTTTCTATCTTTATGACATTGCAGTACACACCCTACACTAGCAGACTTCAAAATGTGTGAACTGTCCTCAAAGACTCTCCTCTTCGGGACTTTGGCCTGTTAGAACTGTGCTTCACCGGGCTCCGGCCCAGGAAAGACTCTTTATTGGACTAGCCTTCGAGCATTGTGGTCACTAGTTAGGACTTTTAGGGCACTCCATCCCCCCAAATGTGTATTGTAAATAACGTCATTGTTTTCTAATGTAAATACTGTTTTTCTACCTTTTTCTAAAAAAACCTTTTGGGATTTTCAGTGTTTTGATGGTAGGGTCTAGGTAGACTGTTTATGTAGATTAGAGAGTGTGTTTTGTCTTTCTTTTCTTACAGGTATTCCTGGGAAGACAGAAGAGAAGACAAGAAGAGGAGGAGGGGCTCATTGGAGTTCCTCATTAGTACTTTAGTGCTCAGAAATTTAAAGTACTGTGGTGTTATTGTTGTTATTACTGTATTAACCCTTTCCTTCCACAGGTGTGGTTGTGGGGGTAGGGAGGAGACAGTAACATGGTATAAAATTTGATATTTCAATGGTGTGTGGTTGCAGGTTGCCCAAGGTCGGGGAGGTCCCCAGGTTGTTTTTGTTTTGGGGGTATTAGGTTAAAGCCAGATAGGTTTTCCCTAGAGAGTTAGGGGGGATAGACAGGCTGTGGTCCTGAATGGCCATTGGGACCGCAGTGCTGATCTATCAGGGCTATGCTGTGGATAGTTCTAACAGAGCCACTAGGTGTCCATAGTAAGTGGATAATGTAGAAGCTGATATGTCAGCTAAATGCCTCTAGGCCCTTAGTGTTGCCTGTCTGTGCTTGCACATGGTAGGAGGGGGCCTGATCACCCCCCTCCGGAGGTAGCACATAGGGTGGGATGGCCTAAGGCCGGGTAAATAATGACTGCGGACAGTCATTTTCCTGGTCAAGGGTGAGTGTAACCCCCTTGTTACCCAGGGTTACTAGAATCCCAGTAAGACCTAGTGGTAGGCAGGGAAGGCAGCTTGTGAAACTCCAGTTAAATGGGTTTCACACTGTCTCACTCTGTTCTCAGTCTCAGCTGAGACTGAGGGATGACATCACCAATAGAACTATTGCAGCTGCAAGAGCCACATTGGAATCGGCAGCAGAGGGAGTTAGATAGAATGTTGGGAGGTTTTGAAGTCAGTCTTCAGTCAGTCTTCAGTGAGTGAGTGAGTGTGAAGTTGGGAGCTTGCTGGTAAAGCAGCTCAGTGAAGGCTCTAGGAGCCTCAGCCCTGACAGAGGGCTACTTTTAGTTTAGAAGGGTGTGGGTCTCCACCTTAAAGAGAGACACAGAAGATAATTGAAGTGGTGAAGACCGCTGTTTTCGGGTCTCAGTACTCCTCCCTTGGGGGCAGGAAAGATTTCCCTGCAGGTTCCTGGGGCAACCCCCTAGTTCTGCTTGTGAAGGAAAAGCTGCCTATGTGTTCCAGTGTTTATTTGGGAGAACAAGAAGATTTGTAAGTCACCTGTGGGGCACCTGCAATGTGAGGGTGAGTATCTGCTCTTGCTAAAAGGGCCTATGTTTTTCACCCTGGGACTTGTGTGGATAATGTGGGATTGAACTACTAAATTGGGAAGACTAGAGTAATGGGCTAAGCAAATTAAAAGTAGGTTCAAGTCCAGAGCTTGTTGGGATACAAATGATATGAGGAGATGTGACAGACATCTACCCAGAATCTACATTTGAAAATTCAGTAAAGGAATTGTTCAGTTTCCAGAGAAATGGCCGGGTATGGGCTTTGGGAGCTGGAGGTGGGTGGCCCCCATCTTTAGTGACCGGGTCCACCTCTACGGATTTCTTCTGTGGGTTTCTACTTTGCCTCAGGCACTTGGCCAGTGCTGAAGGAAGTACCCAGATGTGGGATTGTAAGGAAAATTCTCTCCAGGAGTCAAAGACTCTAGTGTGGTTTGGGGAGCCACAACAGGATAATTGGTTCATTCCTCAAATGGACCACAGATCAAGTGGCTGGCGGGGGAGCCGGGCCAGTGGGGAAAACCCCAGTAGTGTACAAGTCAGGCTCTGTACCCAAAGCTGCGTGCAAGTCCGGGCTGTGTGCCTGGTGGGTTTAGAGCCTGAGGGCTGGGAACAGTGATAAAGTGTTCTGTAGTCTCTAATCTGCATTACCAGGAAATGTAGCCCCATGGGGGTCCGTCTATGCTTTGTTTGTTCAGCTTGGATGTGAATAAAAGCCACACTGGAGAATCCCATTCCTGGTTCTGGACATTACAGTTATTGCTTCCTGTGTTCAGATTTACTTGGGTGCCCCTGTTCAGAGTAGCCAAACCTAGGTCCCCTGTGCCGAGTAACCTCATCCTCCCCGAACCCAGTCCCCACCAGGTACTGCTGTCAGCTTCAACAGCATGCCACCTGTCGTTTTGGCAAAAAGGCAGGGGTGAGGGGTTACATCCACGTGGGACACCTGCTCTCCAGTCTGACCCTACCTGAATCAGCAGCAGCAGCAGGGTTCCTCTGTGAGGAATGATACAATATTACTGGCACTGGGCATTGTGGGAGCAAAATACTTAAACTCAACTTACTGGTGCCAGGAAAGAGGGTGTTGTGCTTTGGGGAGCTAAGAATGTGATTTTTGTTTACTAGCACTGGGAGTAGTGTACACATTTTATATGTCTAGCTACACTGCTGACTTGAACCTTGCACTTAAACAAATAGAATTACTAACCCTAACAGTTCCAAAGCTATCCCTTTGTAAAGATAGTTTATATGACATCGGTTGGCTTTAAAATCATAATGGCTAGAAATTCCATTTTTTAAATGAAAGCTACCAGGATGTACTTGTTAATGGGAAGGGTGCTGAAGGGGTGCAATAAGCTGCTAGAGGATGTGGTCTGTGCAAAATCCTTGAGGGGATTTAAACAAAGGTGGAACAGATGAAAAAATTACTCACCTTAGTAATTATGTTTCTTCTAATGGAGTCGTGCTGTATTTTGACTATCACAGTTATCCCCAGCACCCAAACTGCCCTGGAGAGTAGAGGGTTAATTTATATGCAGAACAGAGAATGTTGAGCTCGAGCTCAGTTCAAACATCTGTCTGCTGCACTTTGAAGTGCAACTGTCAGATTCTTACGAGCTAATACTAACTAACTACTATGTGGAAATTGAAAAATTTTTACTAGCCAAATGGCAACCAAATATTTTGGATCCCCAAAAGACTCAAGTCAAGAAATCCAAAATCAAAAACCAGGTAGTGAACAACTTAAGACTGTTAAATTAATAATATAACCCACTCCCACTCTCTAAAAGGAGGGAGTGCCCAAATGCACCCCTGGGGTGCAACACTGCACCTGCCAGCCCACTTCCCAAAAACAGTTTCTCAGAGGGGAGGCAGGGAGGGAGGTCAGAATACAGCAAGACTCCATTAGAAGAAACATAATTACTAAAGTGAGTAATTTTTTCTTCCAACAACATGAAGTCTTGCTGTAGTCTGACTGTACGAGACTATCAAGCATTACCTCCATGGAGGAGGGAATCGAGCCTACCTTGGATTAGGATCTGCAGTACTGCTGTACCAAACTGAGCATCACTCCTAGCCCAGATGTCCAGGGAGTAATGCTTGGTAAATGTATGGACTGTTTTCCAGGTGGCTGCTTTACATATCTCTAACAAAGGAATATCCCTGGCCACAGCCAGGGAAGCAGCTGTACCTCTAGTTGAATGAGCCCTCAGGCCTGAGGGAGGTATTTTGCCTAGCTTCTCATAACAGAATTGAATACAAGAGACAATCCACCTGGCAATAGTTCTCTTAGTGGCAGGTTCTCCTTCCACTTCCCCATAAGTGAGAAACAACTGGAGGGAGTCAGACCTGTGAGCCTTAGTACGCTCAATGT
Source organism: Neoceratodus forsteri (assembly GCA_016271365.2). Taxonomy (NCBI): domain Eukaryota; kingdom Metazoa; phylum Chordata; order Ceratodontiformes; family Ceratodontidae; genus Neoceratodus; species Neoceratodus forsteri. The sequence goes on from CM057456.1 coordinate 260,331,164, forward strand.
AGTAACTAAGGGCTCTTTTAACATCCAAACTGTGTACACTTCTTTCTTCTGAAGAAGAATGATCAGTGAAGAACACAGGGAGAGACATAGATTGGTTCAGATGAAAATCTGAAACCACTTTAGGTAAAAACCTCCTATTAGTTCTAAGGACCACCTTATCTCTATGGAATGAGATAAAATCAGGCTCCACTGACAGAGCTTGCAATTCACTGATACGCCTGGCAGAGATAATAGCTACCAGGAACACAGTTTTCCAAGTCAAGTACTTAAGCTCTGCTGAAGACAAAGGCTCAGAAAGGGTTACATAAGCTGAGCAATGCAAACATTAAGATCCCAAGCAGGGTAGGATCCTAAAGGGGATTGGTATGAAGCAATCCTTGAAAAATTTACAGAATACAGGGTGAGATGACCATGAGGAAGGCTTTCCCACTGACATAAAAGCAGAAACAGCTGACAAATGTGCTTTGAGGTAGCTGGTCTGAGGCTCAGGCCATTAAGATGAATCATATAATCCAGAACTGTAAACAATTCAGCAGTGTTTGGGGATATATGCTTCTTGGAACACCAAATGCTGAATCTTTTCCATTTGGAGTTATAAGTTTTTCTGGAGGCAGGCTTTTGAGAGGCTTTCAGAATATCCAGAACCCCTTGGGACAGATGCAAATCTGCATACTCTAACTGTTCAAGAGCCATGCCTTGAGATTGAGAGACCGAAGATTGGGGTACCAAATCCTCCCCTGAGAGGAGGTTAACAGGTTGTAATTCCTGGGAAGAGACAGGGGAAGATGGACTGCTAAGGACAGCAACAGGGGGTACCAAGAATGCCTGGCCCAGTCTGGAGCAATCAGAATCACTTTGCAGTGTTGTGACCTTATCTTGACCAGAACCTTGAACAGTAGAGGAAAGGGAGGGAAGGCATATATAAATTTCCCTTCCCAGTTCAAAATCAGAGCATCCAGAGGGACCGAGCCCAAGACTGGGAGTCTGCAACAAAACAGAGGAAGTTGGTGATTGTCTGGGGCTGCAAAGAGATCTATCTCTGGAGTGCCCCACCTTGAAAAAATCACTTTCAACACCAGAGGGTCCAGGGACCATTCGTGATGACCCTGGGAGATCCTACTCAATGCATCTGCTAGCAGATTGTCCTTCCCTGGAAGGTGGACTGCTATCAGAGAGGTCTGCAGAGAATAAGCTTGGGACTACAATTTCATGGCTTCCGTGCACAAGGCCATGGACCAAGTGCCTCCCTGCTTGTTGATGTACCACATGGTGGTGGTGTTGTTTGTCCTGACCTGAACCACCTTGTTCTGCACTGACTGAGAAAGCTTGCAGGGCCAGAAAGACCGCCCTGAGTTCCAAGAGATTGATATGAAGAAGGGATTCCTAAGGGGACCACAGTTCCTGGGCTGTGAGAGCCCCCAGAAGGGCTTCCCACCCCAATAGAGAAGCATCCATGGTTAGGACCACAGAGTGATACTGAGTGATGAATGGGACTCTTTGCCTGAGGTTGCCCTGATCCTGCCACTATTGCAGAGCCTGGATCAGAGTCTGAGTCACTGGAACTAGTTTGGTTAGAGAATCTTTCTTCTGAGACCAAAAGGCCCTCAAGTGAACTTAATGTCCCTCATCTGAAATCTGGCCCCTTGGACCACTGCTGTAGAAGCTGCCATGTGGCCCAGAAGCTGAAGGAAGTATCTTGCTGGCTGAGAGACCAGAAGCTGGAATGAAGAAGCCAGCTCTACAATAGCCCTTGCCCTTTCCAGGGGAAGAAAAGCTCTTGCTTTGACTGTATCCAACTCTGCCCCTGTGAAGGTGAGGAGCTGTACAGGCTCAAGAACTGACTTGGGAAGATTGAGAAGGAATCCTAGGGAAGTGAGCACTTGCTGAATCACTTGCAGGTCTGACTTGACTTGGTCTGGGGACTGATCCACAATGAGCCAGTCATCCAGGTATGGAAATATGGAAATATTTTTCCTTCTTAAAAAGGCCACTGCTACTGCTAGGCATTTTGTGAATACCCTTGGAGCTGATGTCAGGCCGAAGGGCATAGCTTTGAACTGATAATGGCCTGAAGGCAATTCGAACCTGAGGTACTTTCTGTGGGAGCACCTGATGGGAATGTGAAAGTAGGCATCTTTTAAGTCCAGGGCGCTAGCCAGTCCCCTGACCTTAGAGAGGGAAGGATTATTCCCCGAGTCACCATTTTTATGTTTGCTTGCATGCATGTGCAAGAAATATAGTGCCATCATCCGAGTTTTCGGAGGTGTGTCACCCCCTCTTCCAATTCAGTCAGTGTGTTGGCAGGCATGACCCCAGTCCGCCAATGCATGCTGGAGCTGTCTATGACAGCTCCAAAATGCAGTGGTGTACAGTTGAAAGGGGGAGCTATGCTTCAGTGAGCAGCAATAAGATATCGCCTGCTCATGCGCAGCTCCCCTACACACACACACACACAAACACACGCACGCATACTGCATGCTGCCCCCCCCACGCACACATTGTATAGCTGACGGGGGTGCCCAATCCCCCATTGGCTGTGCTGTGCTCCCCCCCAAAAGCCTTTCACATGTGACGCTGGGTGCCCACCCCAGTGTGGCAACCCATGGTATAGCCGACGGGGGTGCCCAATCCCAAGTCGGCTCCACACCCCCAACCAGCCATCCTTGTGCCATGCTAGGAGCCCACCCCAGCGTGGCAAATGTCCCACATCGTCACTTAAAAAAACGAACCTGCAAATAAAAACTGTCCTCGGTGCTTCTCCCTGCCCCTCCCACAACCCGCACTCCACCCACTGTGCACCCTGCCTCCCCACACCCCTCACCCCATACTTACTCCGGAGCTCGGTGCAACGATCTTCAGTGGACCGGAACACGCCTGCACTTTCTTCAAAGCCGACAGCTAACTGAGGAAATGCAGGTAAGCTGTATAATGGGATAGATAGGGTTTTTCAACTTTATTACATATCCGAGCATTTTTTGAATTTTGCACAAATTTTCAACATGGGGTTTTGGAACCCTTCTCATGAATGCTGTCACTGTCATGGCGTTACTCGGGCCCAAAGGGTGATTTCGCATCCACTGCGTGAAATCACCTTTCCGAATGATTAATGGAAATGACACTGCCAGTGTTCATAAGGTGGGCTCTCAAAAGTCTATTTTGAAAATTTGGTGGAAAATTCCAAAATGACTGTTTTTGGCGTGCATTGCGGCAGTTCCTACGAGGCTCATAAGATCACGAATTTTCAATATTTTCACTCCAGATTTTCAACATTGCAATTTTACCACACCTTCTTATGAATAGTAGAGCTGTCATTTTTCACATCTCACCCAAAACGTGTTTCCGTCCCATGTAGCGCACAATGGCACAGTCGGTGTGCAAAATCAATGTACGGGAAAAATTAAGAAAATCACAGTGACACTGTTCATGAGCAGAGGTCTTAAAATGGCTATGTTGAAAATTTGGTGAAAATACAAAAATTACTGTTTTCAGTGCAGCGTTACGCAGTTCCTCACATCGCTACGTAAGTTCACAATTTTCAATATTTTCACTCCAGATTTTCAACATTGCAATTTTACCACACCTCCTATGAGCAGTTCAGCTGTCATTTTCACATCTTGCCCAAAATGTGTTTCCGCCCATGTAGCGCACTAATGGCGCAGTAGGTGTGTGAAATCAATGTATGGAACACATTAAGAAAACCACAGTGACACTGTTCATGAGCAGAGGTCTTAAAATGGCTATGTTGAAAATTTGGTGAAAAAGTCCTTAAAAATGACTGTTTTATGAGCGCGCGTTGCGCAGTTCCTATGCTCGCTCGTAAGTTTGCGAATTTTCAATATTTTCAATCCAGATTTTCAACATTGCCATTTTATTACACTTCCTTATCAGCAGTACAGCTGTCATTTGTCACATCTTGCCTTAAACATGTTTCTGCCCATGTAGCACACAATGGCGCAGTTGGTGTGCGAAATCACTGTATGGGACACATTAAGAAAATCACAGTGACACTGTTCATTAGCAGAGGTCTTAAAATGGCTATGTTGAAAATTTGGTGAAAAATTCTAAAAATGACTGTTTTACGGTGTCGGTCGCGCAGTTCCTCGTCATTTCGTAGTTTGGAATTCTCAAATATTTTCACTCCAGATTTTCAACGTTACCATTTTATTACACTTCCTTATGAACAGTACAGCTGCCATTTTTCACATCGCCCCAAATGTGTTTGCACATGTAGCGCATAAATGGTGCAGTCAAAGCAAGCAATGTTTGGGACAGATTAAGAAAATTACAGTTACACTGTTCATGAGCAGATGTCTTAAAATGGCTATGTTGAAAATTTGGTGACAAAAGTCCATAAAATTACTGTGTTACGGGTGAGCATTGTGCAGTTTCCACACACCCTCGTAAGTTCATGACTTTGTAATATTTTCAGTCTAAATTTTCACAGTGCCATTTTTCCACACTTCCTTATGAACAGTACAGCTGTCATTTTTCACAACATGGCGAAATGTGTTTTCACACTTTCAGCGCAGAGATCTGCGTGGTCGCTGTGGGAAATCATTGCTCAGAACAGATAAAGAAAATCACAGTGACACTGTTCATGATCGAGGTCCCAAAATGCCTGTGTTGACAATCTGCTGTAAAATCCCCAAACTAATTACATTACGAATTATCGTTGCACAGTTCTATACTGCGCTCGTGACTTCACCAGTTTTGAAATATTTTTACTGCAGATTTGCAACATTGCCAATTTTACACCTCCCCATGAACAGTACAGCTGTCATTTTTTACATCCTGTTCAGAATGTTTTTGCACCTGTGGTGCTAAATGCCGTAGTCACTGTGCATAAGCAGCTGCAAACAAACTGATATTGCCACTGTTCATGAGGTGGGGTCACAAAAACCATGTTGAAAATTTGGGTGAAATACCAACGAATGCTTGAGGTATTAGGGTTTCCAACCATAACGCCCAACCCTGTAGAGAATGACAGGCATCAGGGATGTGACTTGGGATTCTTGCCTGTAATGCTCATACCATTCCACACCCTGCAGCCAGTGAGAGGCATCGAGGTATGCCTTGGACTCTTAGGCTCCAGAGTTCACCCCATTCTCCTATACCGCACCCATCTCACAATACTTCCTGATGGAATGGGGTGCACATAAGGGCCAACGACCTCAAGGCACACCGTGACACTTGTCAGTGTCTGCAGGGTGGGGTGTGGTGAAATGGCGTGGCTGTTATGCCTGATGACCCAAAGGCACACCCCAATGCCTGTCACTGTCTGCAGGGTGGTGGTGGGGTTGGCTTCAGTTCAGTACTTCACTGCCATTCCTATTACGCAGCTCTGTGACTTTCTACACTACCACTGCCAATGCCAGCAAGCAAACATTCGGCATTGACAAATGCTTGTTAATTTTGGTTTTAAAAGATGATTGTTCAGGTATCTTAAGTTTGGGATGGGTCGCCACTCCCCTGTCTTTTTTGGGGTAAGGAAGTACCTGGAGTACAGACCTTTGCCCCTGTGCAATGTAGGAACTCTCTCTACAGCCTTTAGAGCCAGAAGAGATGAAACCTCTGCCTCTAGGGCAATGGTTTCGGAGATGCTTGCAGATGGAAAAGATCTGGCCCTCAGCTTTGGAAATTTCTTGAAGCTGAGAACCAGCCCCTGGCTTACCACCTCCAGGACCCACTTGTCTGAGGTAACAGACATCCAGTCCGGGACGTAAGCCAGCCTCCCACAGGAATGGGAGTCGACCCGGGCTGACACATCAGGGTGTCTGCTTGACAGGAGCCTTAGGTTGAGGGGTGGATGCAGCCCTGCTCATCCCCTTCTGCCTCTCCTCTGAAGAACCCCTGTGAGGAAAGGGAGAAGAGGCCTGTGCTTGGTAGAAAGGCCTATGAAAAGGCCTGCCCCTGCCCCTAGCTTGCTGCCTATGAGGAGTTGCCTGCCTTTCCTTGGCCTGTGCACTCCTATAAAGAGAATTAACCACCACAGAAATCCATGGCCTTAACCTAGGTGTCCTGTGAGAGGCTAGTACATCTGAGCCAAGCCATTCTCTGAAGAGCCACAGATGTAGCCATGACTCTAGATGACACATCATTGGAGTCCACAGCAGCATGGAACTATACCTTAGATGCCTCAGTCCCATCAGCAGCCACCCCCTCCAGCTCCAAGGCTAGCTGGGGGGAGGCCTGCTTAGCCAGTACCAGTACAGTGTCCCACCTGGACTTCTGGTACCTGGCTGCATAGGCCATATAATTAGCCTGCCTGAGTCCCAAGGCGAATGCCATGTACTGTTTCTTTGCCATTGCATCCAGCTCCCTAGAGTCTTTATCTGGGGTGTGTGAAGCCAAGGGTATATTAGCCTTATCACAGGCTGCAGCCTGCACAACCCCAACATGGCTGCATTGTTGATACAAATACTCTGCACCTGAACCTGATAAGGTGTACCTTTTGTCCATCCTTCTGTCGACAGGAGGTACAGAATTTGGAGTTTTTAAAATCTTTTGTGTCTGCTTCCCAAAAGACTTACGAAGGGGAATAGACAGTCTCTTGGACTCTGGGATGTTGATCATCTCCACATAATCAGGTTCCTCTTGTTCCTCTACAGCTTCTTCCACAGGGAGCAGGAGGGTTTCTGCCACTTTCCTGTAAAATATGTAGTGGGAAGGGGACTCAGAAAGCCTAGGAGGGGAAACACCAGAAAGCCTGTCTGGGGAGATGTCCGGTTCAATGGGCTCATCCAGACCTTCCACCATCATCATCATCATCATCATCATCATAATCTTCATCCCCCTCCAAATCCAGTTCATGGAAATCTTCAGGGGCATAATCTTGAACCGGAGGAACCGACCAAACCAGCGCTGCCAGAAGGCGCCAGATCAGACGGAACCGGGCAAAGCGATTCTACAATTCTTATTGCTTTGGCAATCTCTTCGGCGGTCGGAAAATGGGTCTCTGAATCCGAACTGGCCAATTTTCCTTTTCTTTTTCTTTTTGTAGGAACTGATCCTTCAGGATCGGCTCTCCTCTTGCCCGATGAAGTATCGCCCAGGTCAGAGGGCACTCCCTCAGGTTTGGTCGGAACCGAACCAGGCTGGCCATCCGGGTCGGCGGACTTCTCGGCCTCCTTATCCCTAAGCCTGCCTAATCTTTTTTCCAGGGTAGTCTTAGGGAAATTTTTACAGATTTGGCAGTCTGAATCGAGGTGGTCAAACCCCAGACACAGGTGGTGTGGGGATAAGCCTTAGCATAGACCTCCCCACACACACTGCAGTGTTGAAACCCAGTGGGCCAGTTTTTCTTTTGGGCTTCTCAGACCTAGCCATCCTAACCACAAACTTACCCTTTTATGGCAAACAACCAGGCAAGACACCCTTATTGGTTTCTAACCGTGTCACAGGTATTGGAAAAACAAAAGAAAATGCATTTTTAAAACCGATAAGGACCGTAACCACACTCTAAGTTTAGAAACAAAGACAAAATATATAATTCACTAAATGGCGGTTAAGCGAAGTGGTCCAAAAAAATTTTTACAATTTCCACAAGTTTACTATGTCTAGTTCACTACCTAGTACTTACTGTACCACAGACAGAGATCTGAACCGAACTTATGAAAATAATTGGTAAAACCGAGGACTTTACCAACTTTGAACCACGAACGAGGAGAAATCTCCATAGCGACCTTTCAGTTAGGCGGAAAAGAATCTGATGGTTGCACTTCAAAGTGCAGCAGACAGAGGTTTGAACCGAGCTCGAGCTCAACGTTCTATGCTCTGCATAGAAATTAACCCTCTACTCTCCCGGGCAGTTTAGGAGCTGGGGCTAACTGCAATAGTCAGAATACAGCAAGGTTTCATGTTGTTTGAAACCATACGTTGGCTTGGTAAAGACCACACCAGAAGGGGAGAGGAAGGGGAGAGTAAAGAGCAAGGCTCTCTCTTTTAACATTGGTAAGGTAGGAATGGGGAGACAAGGGTATTTTTCTGTTAATAGAGTCTATGTGCTATGTTTCTATGTTCTGTTTCTAAAGCTCAGACAAAGTTTGTGTGATAAAACCATGTTGATATAACATGCTGATATTGGTAGACATCGACAAGTACTGATTTATATTGATACGCTTAAAGATATGTCTTAAAAAAACATTTTTAAAAACACATTTAAAATGTTCTAATTTTTGGTTTACATTCAATTGAAAAATTAAAACAAGACCTGTATATTTTTCAGAGCAGTCTAAACTCCTTAAGTGATGTAATCAAGTCAAAATAACATTTTCCTTAGAGTAAACTCATACTCTCTATGCTTTCAAGCTTTACCAGCAAGCAACAGAACTCATCACTTTTTTCATTCTTTTGGCAAAAGAGCATGAAAATTCTAGGGTGGCAAAGTTGCATGTTCAGCATCATAAAGATAAGTCTTATATGTCAATATACACATCAATACACTTGTAAGCATATTTTATAGATAGATAGACAGATAGACAGACAGACAGACAGACAGACAGACAGATAGATAGATAGATAGATAGATAAGTACTTTATTTCTATAGTGCTCCTTCCAGAGGCTCAAAGTGCTGCACAATTCATAAAAACATCTAATAAAACACATCTCAATAGAAAAACATCAAAAAGACCTACAGAACAGTAGCAACCAACTTACAGAATAAATAATAAAACAATAACTCTGAAAACAGATTATTTATAATGCATCTACCTATAAAACAAGACAGGTTTTTTAGTCTTTGGTAACCAGGTAAGGCCCACTAGGCACAAGGGCCTGTTTTCAGGGTGACCTGGGAGCACTGGGCGGTTAAGTGACTTGCTCAGAGTCACACAGTATGCAAGTGGAGGTTGTGAGAATCAAACTCAGGTCTGGTCTGCTGGATGTACTAAGCTCGTTCACACCTACCTACACACACCTTGCAAACATATAATTATATTAGTGATACAACTCATATGCTTGACCAAACAAAAATTTTTTCAGGCCTTTTTTAAAAGTTTCCACTGAGGGTGCTTGCCTCAGATAACTTGGCAATGAATTTCACAGGGCTGACACGGCCACAGAGAAAGCTCGATCACCTGACTGCCGCAGCCTAGCCCTGGGAACCACTAGGAGTCGACCCTCGGAGGAACAGAGAGAGTGAGTTGGGCAATGAGAAATCAGGAGGTCTTGCAGGTAGTCTGGTCCCCGGCTATATAGGGCTTTGTAGGTCACTAACCCAACCCTGAAGACAATCCTTCACCGTACTGGCAGCCAGTGCAGTCCAGTGAGAACAGGTGTAATATGATCAGATCTTATTGCACCTGTCAACAGCCTCGCTGCTGCATTCTGCACCAGATGCAGATGGCAGACATTGCCTCCAGTTAGCCCTAGGTAGAGAGCTTAGCAGTAGCCCAACCTAGATGTGACAAAGGCATGCACCAAGGTGGCGAGATCCTCGACTGGCAACAGGGCTCTAATCTGAGCAATGCTCCTCAGATGGTAGAAGCCACTTTGGAAGACGGATGACACCTGAGCATCACGTGTCAGACCATCATCAAGGAACATGACCATATACCTAACCCAATTGGAGGGGATCAAAGGGACACCTCCTTGCCTCAAGTCAGGATCATCCCCCAATCCTCCGTCAACCCATTGCTTACCAGGATCCACTACCAGTACTTCAGTCTGGTCTGGGTTGAGTCGCAACCAGTTTTGAGTCATCCAGTTCTGGATCTTGGTCAGACAGGTGTTAAACACAGAGGCTGCCATCTGTTTTTTAGATGCAGAGGACATGTATAGCTGGGTGTCATCAGCATAACAATGAAAACTCAGCCCATAACGCCTGATAACGTGCCCCAACGGCAGCATGTACAGTGGTAGTCATAGAAATGTTTCGCAGAACTGAGGTATAGCTAGGTATACTGAGGCAGAATGAGACAGGATCACATTACAGTCAACACAAATTGCCTCAGAGGTACCTTGAGGCACCTCGAGGTACAAAACTTTTAGATAATTACCACTGTACACTGTGAACAACAGAGGTGCCAGGATCGAACCTTGTGGAACTCCACAGTGCAGGGACATTGGGTTAGATGAAGATAACCCCATCATCACCCTCTGCACTCTGTCCATGAGGTAGGATCTAAACCAGCTGATGACAATGCTGGTTAATCCACACCAGTTCCACAGGCAGTCCAATAGCACCTCATGGTCCACGGTGTCAAATGCTACAGAGAGATCCAGGAGAACAAGGATGTCACACTGTCCCACATCTCTCGCTATTAGGAAATTGTTAAGCACCTTCACCAGGGCAGTCTCCATGCTATGCCCAGGCCTAAATCCAGACTGGAAGTGCTCAAAAGTGGCAGAGGAGGCAAGATGGCCTCAAGCTGAACAGCCACCACTATTTCTAAAACCTTCCCTAAAAATGGGAGGTTTGAGACCGGTCTGTAGCTGGTGAGACAGTCCAGGTCTAAGGAGGGTTTCTTCAAAAGGGGGTCTCACCAATGCCTTTTTCAAGGCCACCAGGAAGACCCCACTCCTCAAAGAACACTGGACAATCCCAGCAACCTCAAATCCAATCAGGTCCACACAACTGACCAAAAGTCGGATTGGACTAGGTTCTAGATCACAATGGGTATGTTATAGCTTCAAGACCAACTCAGCCACTTCCTCCACTCCAACTAGATCAAACTCAGCTCAGACAAGAGAGATGCCCCAGCACATTAGCAGTCTAACCCTGCAAGCTCCATGAGAGTCACTGGAGGAGATCTCAGTCCTGATAGTAGACATCAGTGTCAGTGGCTCAGTAGGTAGCACACTCGCCTCTGAGGCCTGGAGATCAGAGAGCTGTGGGTTCAGTTCCCACATTTGGCACTTGGTTAATATCCCAGTACTGACACTGTAGTGCAGCATGAGAGGGGTGCTGCACTTCTGAGGTGCCGTCTTTCAGATGAGACATTAAACCGAGGTTCCATCTGCCTGGAGAGGTGGTAGTTCAGGTGGATGTTATAGATCCCATGGCACTTATCGAAAAGAGTAAGGGAATTTCCCCGGTGTCCTGGCCAAATTTCCCTCATTCACTAAAAATACCACCAACAGCTTAATCTGGTTCAAGATCAGTTGGCATTCATCTGTATCCCCCTCCCCTGGGTTGTGCATGAAAATAGGCAGGATTTGTCTAGTGCACTTAACTGGTCAACAAAATTAACTAACTAACTAACTTTGTTCAGAAGAATAGAGCAAACTCATTGCACCATGTGCTTGAACTAGCTCCCCAGTATGGATACAGGCTGGGTGCAACAGCCATCCACCATACAGAAAATCTGAGCAGGTCTATTCCTTGCTGCAGCAATCTCCCTTGAGAGATAATTACACTTCTTCAGGAGGTGCCCTCTGATAATCACCGTAATGAGACCTCAGTGCCAATTTGTCCTCAATCAGTCCTGATCTCCTCCAGCATCTCTCAACCTCTGGCCTTAATCTTTAACTCCCTGAGTTCCACATCAAACCATGGGAACCTCGGTGAATAGATAAGGGTCGGACATGGACAGGTGCAATAGAGTCAAAGGCCACAGAGACAGCCCTGTTATAGGCTGCCACCGCCTCCTCTGCAACCACCATGCAAGAAGCTTTCACACCAGATAGGTCCAGCACTGCCTGGAGTCCAGTTGGGGACAATTCTCATAAAGGGTGGTACCAGACCATCTCCACAGAGGATGGACCTTCAGGGGGGCCGCAAACATGACCTTCATGGTGCTTTGATCCGACCAAATGACCGGATCAGTCCTGAGGTTGTTGACCCCAAGACCCGATGTGAACATCAGGTCCAATGTGTGCCCATGTGAGTGGGTCACTGAGGTAACAACCTGCGACAGGCCCAGAGCCTCCATGCTCTGGAGGAGTTCACTCCCAAAAGGCGAGAGCCCGTTGTCAACCCAAGCGTTTCAAGTGTATTAATGCATGTTGACATGTATTGAAGTATATCAACACATGGAAACTGTATCAGCAGATAAAACCATGCCAAATTTATTTATTTATTTAGTTTTTGTTAACCGGGTAAGTGCGCTAGTCAGCAAGTGACTGTTTTCAGGCACAACCCGGGAGGTACAATTACAATACACAAAGAGTACAGCCAGATTATTAAGACAACGAGTACAAAAAATGCAGAGAGAAATACATATGGCAATGTAACATACATTAGTAAACAAAAATATACTTTAGCACTTGATCATGGAACATACTCAAAAATGTGAATAGTAGAAGGCAGAAAATAAGAGGATAGGCATCAGTAGAAAAGACACAAGGAAGGAAGGCAAAAGGATGGGAGGAGATTAAGTGGAAAAGGAGGTGCCGTCGAATCGGCAACAGCGGGGTGAGGTACCAACCTACGGCCGGGCCTATGGAGCGAAGGACGGCAGGCGAAGAGAGGGTGGTAGGGGGAGTGGCAGTAGATGGCAACAGCGGTAGGAGGTAGGAAAATACAGCGGTCTGGTGGAACCGATAGGCAGGAGTGAGGATGCCGGTGAGAGGATGAGGCGGAGGTGTTACGGCAATAGCGGCAAAGTGTCAAAATCAGCCGAGGCCAGTGGAACCAAGAGACGGCAGGGCAGGAAGGGGGTCGGTGAGACGGTGGGAGTAGGCGGTAGTAGGTGGAAGAAGTGACTTAGCACAGCCAGGAGGGTGGGGACTAAGGAGGGGCATGGATGAGGTAGGAACAGGTAAAGGTGAGTTTGGTGGGGAGTGGCAAAAGGGGAAGAGGATATAACAGAAGAAGGGAAGAGGCAGCAGTGGGGTTAAGTGAGGAGAGGCTGTGAAGTGAAGATAAGAATGTCATGGAGTAGAATAGCGACTTACAATTGTCAACAGCTAACATTAGGCTTATAAAGAAACAGGTTAAGGCAACATTAATTACAAGGCACAAAATAAAACATTAATTACAAGGCACAGTATAGAACACCCATCTGGACAAATGAATCCAGGCTTTCATTTAAATTGTTTTTTCAAGGTTTCTACAAAAATATTACTGAGAATTGTTGGGAGTGAAATCTCGTAAGAGTGAAAAATAAAAACAAATAAAACATGTATTTCTAGATTTTCCATTCTTTTTCTGTTTTGTAACTCTGGGTTTATTCAGTTTTCCCTTTCTAACAGCATTCAACAAAGGACAGCTTTTAATGCACTGACTAGATTTTGTGCTTGAGTTATACATTTCAATCAATATACTGTGTTTACAAAGATATGCTTCCACTGCAAGCACTATGGTGCCCTCATTCATTTCCTCCCTCTCCCCATGCCTTGGGTTTTCACTGCCCAGTTTTTCTCTGGTCTTTCATCATAATAAATTAATAACAGAATGTTTATTAAAAGAAAAACATAATTTTAAATAAAGAAAAATGAATATTAACATAACATATCGAAATCATATTGACTTTGAATCCATATTTAAAAAGGAAGATAAGAGGAAATAAAATAAGTTATTAAAGCATATTCAAATGTAGTCTGTTGCTTTGTTTCTTTTGTCTGCTGTTTTCATGAGGTTATTACTGTATCTACCTTTCAGTCAAAGTTTTGAGTACCGAAATGGAATTCATGAGATTTTTGCCTCCATGGATTTAGAGGAATTTCGAGGCATATTATTATAGCTCACCTCCTAGCCACTATAACTCTACTAAACATGCAATTCTCTAACACTTGGCCCATATTCTATAGAAGCAGCCATCTGTTTTATGAATAAGACTTGTTAGTTTTTCCAATATAGCCACCTCCTTAAGTTTCTCCATCCATGCTTCATGGGTGACTATTGAGAGGTCTTTCCAGCCCTGGGCTATTAATCTTTTAGCCACTACCATGGCTATACAAGATCACTTCACCAGGTGATCTGACTTGCTCTTAAATGTACTGATGTCTCCAAATATGCATATGTGTGGTAGACAGGGGGCATCCCCCCCGATGAAACTCAAGATGGCTTACATGGCACTTTCCCAGTAATTTGTGATGTGTGGGCAGTCATAGAACATGGTCTTAGTGTTCCAACGTTCCCATTACAATTCCATCACTTCTCTGATATAGCTACCTTCATTGCATACAGCCTTCATGGAATGAGATGTCATCTTTGTACGAGTTTGATCTGCAACTGAATGGATCTGGCATAATGCGTCTCCATATATATTCTCCCATACTATCTCCAAATCAGTTATCTTGTGTTCTACCTCCAGCTCTCTCTCTCTCTCTCTCTTTCTCTCTCACTCAGTTTGGCTGTAAATAAATGACTGGCTTTAGCAGGGCAATTTTTATATATCTATAGAACTGCACCATTAAATGTCCATGTTATTCAATAGACTTCGGGCTGATTATGTGTTCATCCTAATTCCCTTCATAGCCAGCAACTTTCTTAGGCATTGTCTCATCTGAATCCACTGCCATGAGTGCCGGGTTATAGAAGCCACTGTCAGAATCATGGGCTGAAATTCAGGGCAGTTGCAATTAGCTGGATTTGCCCTGAGTTGCAGCTATAATTTAGTGGAGTCATAGCTGTAGTAGACTCAGCTTTGGGACTCCTCACACAACAATCCCCCACCCTTGCTCACCCTGACAGTCACAGTCCCCCAGAGCCATAATTTGCTACAATGCCCATTTTCTTTTTTAATTTGAGTGCACAGGCTCAGCAAGCTCCACCAACCAAACTGTGCCCCTGGCTCCTTGGCCGCAATCCTCCTCTAGTAGTGTAAGGAGAGGGAGAAGCCAGGAGTTGGTGCACACTGCACATAAGGCCATCAAAGAGCTAGTCAGTTGGCTGGCAGTGTAGAGAACAAAGCGGACGAGGTAGAGGAATGCAAGTCCAAGAGACAGTGGTAGTTTTGTGCAATGTGGGGTCCCTTAGTCCACTAAGAAGGGAGAGAAGACTAGAGAACACTGGGGGTTGGGGCGGTGGACTGCAGAGTGAAGCGGGGCTTGAGAAGTGAGAGGACTGAGTGCCTGGAGCAGGACATCGCATGGAGGAGGAGGATAAACGACCACAGCCTGCTGCACTGGGTGGGTGACTGTCACTGATGTTCCAGAGTTGGAATGGGTCAGTGGCACTGCCACTGCTGGGCAGTCACAGGGACTGGGAGAGGAAAAGCGACATGATGATGAGTAGTGTAGGAGAATAGTGCAGTCCAGGCTGGCTGAGTCTGCTGGGACCTCTTGGAAGGACAGGGCTACTCATGTATGTGACTGTGTGTGCACACCCTGGGCTGGGGAGCCAGCACTAGTGTCAGGCTGTTACACCTGGGCTGCAGGCATATAGCAAGAATTCAGAAATGGGAAAAGAGTAGGTTTCAGTATAGCTGGAGGACAACTAGGAACCCAGATCACACTGCTTCAAACTCCACTGTAGAATTAGCTGACTGTCTAGATCAAGACACTTGGCCTTCTTGTGTTGTTCCGTCTGTCCACC
Source organism: Neoceratodus forsteri (assembly GCA_016271365.2). Classification (NCBI taxonomy): domain Eukaryota; kingdom Metazoa; phylum Chordata; order Ceratodontiformes; family Ceratodontidae; genus Neoceratodus; species Neoceratodus forsteri. The sequence continues at coordinate 260,346,583 of CM057456.1, forward strand.
ATTAAACTTGGTAAATGAGGGGCCACAGTGATAAGGAGAGTCTGCATTTACCAGGTACATAACCAGTAAAACAAAAACTAAAATGTAATAAAAAAGAAACGTGGACCAAATCAGTGGCACTGCATGTAGTAGTTTGTGTGTAATCCCTATAATTCCACTTTAAGGTCTGCTGAGGGCCAGGCATGTCATGGAACTAAGGCGCTCAGTGTCAATGATGGAGGGAATGAACTGCCAGCATCCCCTCCCACCAAACTCAGGAGGGTGTAATATTGGCATGAGCAGTGAGGATCCCCACTCCTTCTCAACCCTCCCAGCCTGAGAACGTGCAGATGTGGCAATCACTCTGGAGAGGAATGGGGAAATGAGAAAAAGGTGAAAACAAAATAATAAAAAGAAGAGAAACACATTCTCTCCTATACAGTGCCATTGTACCACAGTAGTATTTACTCCATTTTACAAAATCAAAATTGATCTGCATTATAAAATGGAAAGGAAAGACAGTCATATATCAGTAGCTTAGCATAATCACAAAAGTGTGTGTCGACATACAGTACAGCAGCTTAATACATGATTATATCATACTGCCTTATCTCTGCCATCATATCACTGCAGCACTGCAGACATAAGCATAAACACTTTGTCACACATTTATTTCTTTAGTGTGCATTAGAACTGATCATGCTGTACCAGATTCATCCGTTATCTGGAGGTTAATCTCATCTTAGCCATGGTAGAACCACTCTGGGAATAATTGTCAGAATAATTTTGAACTATCAGGATTTATTTATTTATTTATTTATGTCTTTGGTGACTGGGTAGGTGCACTGATCCAAGGGATGGATTTTCAGGTGCAAGCAGACCACTAAACAGTGGCACATTTACAAAACAGAATACAGGAGGAGTAACATGGCCTCAAAGTAGGCCATTAACAATGATGAGCAGGGAATTACAGTACAGAAGGTATTAATAACAAGCATTTGTCAATGCCGAATGTTGCTTGCTTCTATGTGTTGTTTAGGTATTTGGAAGTCACTGGAGTGAAAATATTGAAAATTCGCGAACTTACGAGCTTGTGTAGGAACTGCGCAACGCACACTTGTAAAACAGTCATTTTTAGGAATTTTTTCACCAAATTTTCAACACAGCCATTTTAAGACCTCTGCTCATGAACAGTGTCACTGTGATTTTCTTAATGTCCCATACATTGAGTTCGCACACCGACTCAGCCATTGATAGCATTCATGGGCGGAAACATGTTTTGGGCGAGATGTGAAAATGACAGCTGTACTGCTCATAAGGAGGTGTGGTAAAATGGCAATGTTGAAAATCTGGAGTGAAAATATTGAAAATTCGCGAACTTACGAGCGTGTGTAGGAACTGCGCAATGCACGCTCGTAAAACAGTCATTTTTAGGAATTTTTTTCACCAAATTTTCAAAATAGGCTTTTTGAGAGCCCACCTTATGAACACTGGCAGTGTCGTTTCATTAATTAGTGTGGAAAGGTGATATCGCGCAGTGACTGCGAAATCACCCTTCGGGCCCAAGTAACGCCATGACAGTGCAAGAATTCATGAGGAGGGGTCCCAAAAACCCCATGTTGAAAATTTGGGGCCAAAATTCCCAAAAATGCCTGAGATATGCAACAAAGTTGAAAAAACCCTATCTATCCCATTATGCAGCTTACCGGCATTTCCTCAGTTAGCGGTCGGCTTTGAAGAGTGCAGACGTGTTCCCGGTCCACCGATGATCGTCGGCGAGCTCTGGAGGTAAGTATGGGGTGAGGGGTGTGGGGAGGCAGGGTGCACAGTGGTGGGTGCGGGTTGTGGGAGGGCAGGAGACTACGAGGGACCTTTTTTATTCACAGTTTTTTTTTTTAAGAGAGCGGCGCGGGGACGTTTGCCACACTGGGGTGGGCTCAGCATGGCAGCAGGAAAAGCAGTTGGGGGACATGGAGCCGGCGGGGATTGGGCACCCCGTCGGCCATACAGTGTATGCGTGGGGGGCGCATCAGCACGCAATATGCGTGCTTGCACGTGTGTGTGCGTGGGGGGGAGAGCTCTGCTCACTGAAGTGGAGCGCTCCCTTTCAACTGTATGCCACTGCATTTTGGAGCTGTCATAGACAGCTGCAGCACTCATTGGGGAACTAGGGCCGTGCCTGCAAACACACTGACTGCATTGGAAGAGGGCTGACACACCTCCAGAAACTCGGATGATGGCACTATGTTTCTTGCACATGCGTGCAAGCAACATAAAAATGAGAATACAATAAGGTACAAGGAGAAGTTGCAGGCTAGCGACAAGTCCATGTACATCATCACAGGGACATGGAGAACAAAACAGTAAGGTGACAAATTACCAGGTAAACCCTATAAAGTACAATTTCAAAAAGGCACGCCAATAACAAAATCAAGTAACATCCAGGTGGATATTTAAAATTCAGTGCAACAGTCCACAATAAGCAAAGTGCAGTGGAGTAGACTATAGGAAGGGGAGAGAGGACCAGGTGGAGGTGGGAAAGAAGCTGGAGAGAAAGGGGTGTCGCAAGGGGGGGGAGACCCCACAAAAGGAGGGGGAGGGTGGAATCATCCCAGCTTGCACAGATGGACAGCAGCTTTTGGCTTCCAGCAGTAGCCAATCTTTAAAGTGACTTTTGAAGGATAAGTGGGAGGAGGAGGACGAGCGGAGTGATATAGTGAGCTTGTTCCATAAGGAGGGGCAGAGATGGAAAAGGCTTTGCTGCCCATGGTAGTGGAGATTCTGGGAATTGTTATCCTGGCTTTATCTGCAGGTATGTTAGTCATAGGAACCACAGATATGCTTTATTGATTTCTAGTAAAATGAATTTGGTGAAGCAATATCGAAAAGTGATTACAGGTCAGGGTGGGGCAGGGCAGCATGCAGATACCACGAAGGGGTAGAAGAGCATGAAACGTTTGTTTTAGTGTAGTGCTGTGGTGGGATGAAGCAGCATGTAAGGAGGAGTAATAAAGTTTATAAGCAGGGGAAGAGGTATGTTTGTTAGGTACAGTTATGGTGGGTGGTCGGAGGGCATCATAAATAAAATCAATCAGATTTTTTCAGATTTCATGGGACTTCGGGCAGTCAGTTCATCAGGATCAGGAAACCAGTAGACTGGCATTGTGCATGATGGTGGTACAAGTACAGAACTATATGAAAACTGGGAAATCAGCACATTTGAATAAGGAAACAAGCAGACAGCTATCAGTGAAGTGAGTGTATGGCACATATTTGCAAAACATGCAGTATAGTCCATGCTGTACACTGAATGCTGATAAATGGAGAACAGACAGTAAAGTTGAAGTATGAGTGGCACAATATGCAGTTATTTAAAAGGTAGTCTGTTTGCTGAAGAATGCTATGATGGAGTTGGGTACAGGTATGGCAGTCTCCAGGCTGAGGTAATATGGTTGTGAGTGAGGAGAACTCATGGAAGTCATGAATAAACACATTCAGTAGTGTGTTGCGGAGCAGGTGGAGTGGCATGGGGTCATTCTACAGCTCAACTAAAAATGCCACAGTGAGCCGGCCCAGTGGCGTGGAGGGATGAGGCATCACTGTGTTACCTCCTGTCATGCCGGTGACCCGTGTTCATGGTGCGGGTGGTTGCCAGGGGTCAGCCAGGGATGGAGAAGATTGAGCGTCCAGAGGACAGCTCTCCTCTCCCAAGGAGGGGTGGGACCAGAGACTGGTGCATGCCTGGCCCCTAGTGGTGGCTGGAGGCTGGCACACTGGCTCCAGAAAAAGACAGGGGGTAGAGACCGAGCAGATGCCCAGTGTGCCACATGCAGAATGGTGAGCAGCTTGACCACTGGCATCATTGCATGTCATGGCTCTGCATTCGGGGATGGGAAGAAACAAAGAGGCTGAAAAATTCCACCGACAGGTGGGATGATGCTGGGCCCTCAGAGGCACTAACACTCCGGCCAACTGGCATCCTGCCAGAGAAAAGTACCAAGTGGATGCTGGGGCAAGGGGTTGGGGGGGTAGTTGGTAAGGGCCAGTTGGTATGCGGTGAGATAAAGAAATAAAATTAAAAAGATAAATAAATAAATAAATAAATAAATACATAAATAAATGCCACAGGGAAACAGCGCCGGACAAAAACAGAGTCTAGGAAAACACCGACCTGTTTTGCTAGCGTGCCCATTGAAAACAATGGGTGCTCGTTTTTGTTTTGCAGAGGACTTCGTTCTCTGCACTCCCCAGAATTTAAATAACTAACTCTGGGAGGAGGGGACCTTGGGGATGGGGAGAAACTTAGGAGGGAGGTATTTTTTTTTTTTTTTTTTAAATCGTGGCAAAAATTTGTAGCAGGGGAGACTGGGGGTGGGGGAACTGAATCATGGTCCCAGGTCTCTCGACTGCATTGTTTGCTGGTGCCCTAACCACTCCTCCATGGGAGCAGCTGGACTGAGCACTCAGCACATGGCAACTTCTCCACCCTCCCGTTCTGTATGCAGTGACAGGTAGTGGTTTTCCCCTACTGTTTCTACCCCTCCGCTGTAAACCCAGGTTTCTCACTATACAGCACGGTTAATACCTTGCTGTCTTACATGTGCTGTATTGACCTGGTACTGGATGGAGCTTGGGGGTGGGTCACAGCAGGAGCAGAGAAGAGCAGGAGCTTGAGAGGAACTAAATGAGGAGACCGAGTGGAGGCTGGAGCCTGAACAGAGGAGGTTGATGTTGTACAAAAGGAATTTGAAAGAAAAAGGTACAAGTATATGTATTAAAAGAACAAGATGTTATATAATGGTTAGCAGACTTGGCACTGTCTCTGCTTTGGTGGAATATGCCTATTATTTCTTATGCGGTCTTACTTGCACTAAGGATAAGGGTAAGGGACCAGGCCAGGGCCGGCCACTAGGATGTGGGGTGACTGTGAGGAAGATGCCATCCCACCTGCCTGGGGCACAGCATCCAGTCAGGATCCTGGCTTGACTGCAGCTGTGCACCTTGACCAGAGGGGGGACTCGGGGAGTAGCAGCCAGAAGCTAAGGCCTTTCTTGGGTTTTCAGCACTGTACTCTTGAGGCCAGCCTGGTGGGATGGGCCTGGGCTGGGAGGGAGCTAGGGGCTGCCAGCTGCCTGGAGGGCCATTTTGGGTGGGTTTAGCTTGCCTTGCAGCCAGCCACCTTGTACTAAGCCTGTACTAGTCAGCAGACCTGACCCCAGCTTTCAGACTCCATGCTTGGTGGAAAAGGGAATGGAATGGGTGAGGGAGGTACTGGGATGAGGGAGCCTGTGGCCTTGTACTAGGCCTGTAGTTAGTAGTGGACCCCTATTGTAAAAGGCCAGGTCCCAGGGCCTCCTGGATCAACTTAGTGGGAGGAAGCTGTCAGCTGTGCTGTGCCCACTGGTTGTTTGGTTTATTGCTGCACTACAGTGTCCATGTGCCATCGTGGGACACACAGTGCAGTTGCAGAAGCTCTCCTCTCATGTCCTGATATGAAGGTGATGACTGGTGAGAATCCTCTGAAGTGGCAAATCAGGCACTAGAGCTGTGGCATTTTTATGTTTGTTTAGCACTTAAATGTGCAGAAGAACCAACTGAGCTCCTCCTTGTTGTTATAGGGAAATTTTAAGATACTTATTTTTCATCTGCTTAATCTTCCCATCCCTCCCACTGACATTTTGAAGTAAACACATCTAGTGGTGTATCCTACAAGCTCTTTTGGCTGTTACTCAGCTGATTTCAGATCAGGGAGTAACCATGGGAACTATGTATAGTAAGAGTCCTTGACACAGCTGTTAATAGTGGCAAAAATAAGCCCTGAAGGTTTACGTGAGCTTATAATTGGCACATCCTTTTAAACAAAACAGGACCCACGATAAGTGTACTAGTCCAAACAAACATTTTATTGCACAATAATAGCATACAGGATGACGCTAGTCGATACGCAAGTGAGTCACGTGGTGTTCCGTTGCATTCAGCACTTTCTGGGTTGTGGAGAAGCATGTGTACGGTTTGGCCCTCATGCTCCATGGAAAACGTTGTGTTTTTTCTCCATTGTGACTTTTTGATTTTAAGCTGGCAACCCTGTATGCTATTTAGGACAAGCCTATGGTGATGGTATAGTAATTTTGGAAATTTTACTTATTGTGCAATAAAATGTTTGTTTGGACTATTACACTTGTTGTGGGTCCTGTTTTGTTTAAAAGGATGTGCCAACTATAACTCACGAAACCCTTGTGGGCTTATTTTTTGCCATTAATAAGTTGTTTGCCCTGGTTTGTGCATGCCTTTGCTGCTGTCATGTGAGACACCCCTTAGACATTTTTTCTGCTGTTCACTGCTGTTAATAGCTCTGGTTTGCAATCTTCCAGTTCCTGTGCTATACCAAGACTAGGTATAGACTGGCAGTCAACTGCCAGTCTATATCCGTGGCCTTGATATAGCACTGGCAAAGGTATACCACAAACGGACTATTAATAAGCTCCATCTGTATGGCCTAATTATAGACACTCCTACAGCTGCTTCCTGGATCTGGTGTCAGCCATGGGAGCTTGAGGGATGTATCACAAGACAGGCTAGCTATAAAATACCAGCTGGAGGGACACCAGGATCAACCAGATGAAACTGCAGCTTATACAGCATCACCACTAGTGGCCATTAATCCCAGATAGCACACACGGTTGCAATTCAGAGAAATATGAATCCTCACCTCATTGAATTAGTCTTTTCTCACCTCACTGATCATGCAAACAGCCTACCTATTTCCACCAGCACTACTGCATATCCTGACAGTTGATCAAAAGGGATGTCTCCTTACATACCCTCTTAACTCGGACCACATGGGTCTCCATTATGCCAAAACCTATGCCCACTTAGGCAGACAATCAAACTCCTGTGCACATATACTTCACTGCACTGATGCCACGGTGCCACCTGAGGTACACCCTCTTACCCCAATCCACAGCTACTCGATGGGGATACAATCCCCCCCCCATCTCCCACTCTCATAATCCACCAACTATGCTCCCTCCCTATCTCAGTCATCACTACCATAACAAATACCCCCTCAACTGCCCCATCTAGGACAAAACCACTCCGGCAGACACTCTTTCAGATTACACTGCTACTTCTCCTTCTATCCGGAAATGTTCATCCTAACCCGGGTCCTCCCACCTATGGAGTCAATCCTAAGGACAAGCATGGCAGCCTAAAGCTGGCTGCCCTTAACAACTGCAGCCTTCAGAGAAAGTTCACCTCTCTCCAGGGCTGGATTGTGCAGAACTCCCCAGACATCCTTGCCCTATCTGAGACCTGGCTCTCAGATAATGTATCTAGTGGTTCATTCGCCCTCAACGATAACACCATTCATCGAGCCGACAGGCTAAGCAAGAGAGGTGGTGGCTGTGCCATCTACACTAGATCCTTCCTGCATGCCCTTTTATTCCACATCCCACAACCCACCCATGGAGCTCAAACCTTAGCAGTGAAGATAAGCGCTGGCAATCCAGGAAAATCACTTTATGTCCTGGCAGTCTACATTCCCCCTAGAAACCAAAAGCCTGCTTTTGACTCAGTTTTGGCCAGTATTGCCCACCTTCCTCCAAAGTGCGAAGTCATCCTACTGGGGGATTTCAATGTAAACTGGCTATCTGCTGCACCCTCCTCTTACAAAGATGCAGTGCTTGCTTACAACCTCACTCAAATGGTCCTGCCCCTACCAGGATGGACCCTAAATTTGGAACTTCCTCCCTTATCGACCTTACCCTCACCAACAGTCCAAAAACATTTCCCATATCAAAGTGCTCCCTGACTCGGTGGTGACCACTCCCGGTTACCTGTTGGTGGTCAGATAAAATTCCCCCTAACCCCCCTAAAACCACAGTGCAAAGACACCTGAGGAAAGGAGCCCTTGCATGCCTAAAAATCTACCTTGCCTCCTTCGACTGGTCTCCTATCCACTCTGCTCAAACAGTTGATGCTGCTGTCGCCTATTTCGTTTCCTCCTTTAATTCTGCTTGCGACATTTTGGCCCCCTACTCTAGTCATATTGTAAAATCCTGGGGCACCCCCTAGATTTCCCAATTGCTACTCGACAACATGAGAAAGAGGGACAACCTCTGGCACAAGGTCCTTGCCTCTCAACTCCACCAAGACAGACAGAATTACAGGGAGGCTCGAAATAGCTGCACTTGGGCTATCCGTCAAGCCAAAGCCGAGTATTACAACCACGTCCTTACCTCCTCCTGGGGCTCGGGTAGCAATTTCTGGAAAAACATTAAAGAACTAACTGGTAAAAATGTATCGCCCACCCCCATACAGCTTCAAATAAATGGGATTGCGTCCTAGGACCCAAACTCTATTGCAGAAGCACTAAATACTGCCTTCTCGGACCTCAGTCACATTCTCCCACAAACTTCTTCGACCCAATCAGTAACCTCCCCCTAAACCCCCCTTCCTATAACAACAAACCACCCTTCCAACTATGAATCATCTCCTGCAATGAGGCCAAACACTATATCAGCACAGTCCTGGCAAACATTCGCTATAGTAGTGACGGCTTGGACCTCAAGCTAGTCCGGCTAACTTTGGATGTGACATTACCCCATCTTATGAAAATAGTTAACTTATCCCTATGTCACAGCCAGTTTCCCACCTCCTGGAAAAGAGCAGTCATAACTCCCATATTAAAGGGTGGTGACGCCACCTCTGCCAGCAACTACAGGCCAATATCCACACTGCCACCCCTCTCTAAAGCCCTTGAGAAAATAGTGGCAGACCAGCTCAGACTACTTGACCAAACACAATCTGCTCTGTCAAGAACAACACGGTTTCAGGAGGGGTCATAGCACCTCCACTGCTCTCGTCGAATATACCTCCTATATACATGAGGCCTTGGATCATGGTGAAATAGCAGGGGCTCTCTATATCGATCTGACCAAAGCTTTTGATACGGTCAGTCATGAGCTTCTTCTCCACACTCTTCCATCCCTTAATATCACCCCAGAAGTCACCGCCTGGCTCACTGACTATCTCAAAGACAGGACCCAGCAGGTAGAAACAAATGGGTCCACATCATCCAGGAAAACTGTCCACTCAGGTGTCCCACAAGAGTCCATACTAGGCCCATTACTTTTCATCTTCTTTCTAAACTCTCTCCCCAAATCCTGTAGTGGGAAACTTCTACTGTATGCTGATGATGCTGTAGTCTTCTGGAAGCATCATCAGCTCAGCACCTTACAATCCGCCCTACAGACCTTCTTTGGTGAACTCGAAACCTGGTTCTCTGAATACCGACTTATACTCAACTATAAGAAGACTAAAGCTATGATCTTCACACATCGACAAAACCTGCTCTGAAACACACCTCTTACCATCACAAACTCTCTTGGCATCGCCCTGGAACAGGTTAACATTTTTAAATACCTGGGCATCTGGTTAGACTCCTCTCTTACCTACCATGATCACACCAAACAAGTATCCTCCTCGGTCAATACCAGGTTAGGGATCCTTTTCAGACATAGACACTGCTTTCCCCCACAGACGATGCATCTAGCAGTGTCCTCCTCAATATTGCCCTTTGTTGACTACGGCATAGTAATTTATGGGACTGCGGATCATGCTGCCCTGTGTAGCATAAACCTCGCCCTCAACAAAGCTTGCCACCTGGTCACAAATTGCAGCAGACAAACCCATATGTGTGAGCTTTACAAGCTCACTGGCTTTCTCAATTTCAAAGATAGGGTAAAGTATCACACCTGCCTTCTAGCTAAGAAGGTACTAAACAAGCAAGCTCTGCAGGCTTCCACCCTCTTATTCAAATTGCCTCATGCAGGAGGGCTCCAAGACACTCTGTAAATGCCCCCTTACTAGTATCACACTGTAGAACATTCCTTGGGCAATGGTATTTCCATTATCGTGCCCCACTGTGGCTAAACAACCTACAATCCACAATCCCCCTTACATCCAGTATCAGCCAATTTAAAGCTGATCTTCGGACTTTCCTAATTTCGGCACCCTGTGACTGTAGTTAAAGTACATAACTTGTTTCCAATACCACTTAGATGTCTACCCCCCCATCCTCCTAGCACTCACGTCTAGCCCCAAGCTAGTATCCTCAATCTCCCTTTATCATATACTGACTCAGGGCCTAGCTTGTAAGACCCTCCGAAACTCAAATACTGTCTTGTGAACCAAAGTGTAGACCCGGGACCTCCTTTAAAGTTCCCAGATGATGTAACCATACTTATACGCTTCTCCAAATGTTTAATCTTCTATCTATGTTTTTTTTTCACTACTGTGTCATGTATTTTAAGTTTGTACTGTTGCCTAATGTATAATCTGTACCCAATGTTTAAGCTTGTGATCCTTAGTGTATGTTTCTTACTGGCGTGGAGCCTTTGCAAAGGGTCTATGACTCAAGGGTTGTAATTCGATATCTTTCAATAAATAAATAAATATAAACATCTTAAATGGCTGTAAGTAAAAAAATTGTCTTTTGTAGTGAAAATGCTAATCGGGGCCTACCCCACTCAAGACAGAAGAGAACTGTTGGTAAAAAAAGGAGTCACCATGGCTGGAGGTGAGGTGATGTGGTGGCTGAGTGGTGAACAAGTGGGGGGGGGAGAAAGATTAGAAATGGAGAATGTGTGTCATGGAGTGTTTAAAAAATACATGGGAGACTGACTATTATGTTACATTTTGGAGTTTAGAAATGGTTTACCTATCACGTGTCGACATCTACTTTGCCGACATCCCCAACAGCTACAGACACAATGGCGAGGTCGGCATTGTACCGTTAGGATGTCGGGTATGTTTTCTCTAGAGGATTGTGCCCCCAAACCCCCATGTGGGCTCCGGCCAACACCCCCCAGTTTCTAAATATACAACTCCAAGTCGGAGTTGTCTTGGGAAGGGGGCAAAACACTGGGAGATTCAGCACCAATATCAGCAGGGAGCATCACAGTGACCCGATGCTTTCAGTCGAATTCTGTCGCTGTGATGGTCTTCACTGTGGCAGTGTCGCTCTATGGTCGGTACACCTTTAAAAACCAGACTTTTAAAGTATTTTCTTTTTTTTTTCTCAAACCTGAGGGGCTTAAATCCCAAGACCCCCAAGTATAAGGGGGTCTGCTTCCATTAACCCCTACTGGGGGCTTTTCCCCTTGACCCCTGGGTCCCACCAAAATTTTTGTAAACCCGGCACATATGTCCACTGCCATTGTGCTTTGTCATTCAGGACAAAGCTCTCTGTGAGACTCCCAAGTGGGACGATATTCTCAACCTCCCACACATCTCCTATGAGCTACAACCATTTTTGTTACAATGCCACTCATGTAACCACCTTGCTCCCCCACCTTGAACAATGCGTTCCTCCACAGTAGTGCCTGCGTAGATGCATTGATGTTATATTTTAAGTATTAGTGTGTCTTGACCGTATGTCCATTTGGTATCATAATACTGGGTGATCTACCTGTCCCACTCCAGGGATTTGCGTCACTGTAATGTTGATCTGTTCTCACTTGTTTCCTCTCAATCTCCACCCAGTTTGTTTGTTCCATTCCGGTACAGTCATGACGGCCAGTGCTCATATCCCCTGGCTCAGGTGACAGTATTGAAAATGCAGGAGATTAACCCCACCTCTATGCTGCAGGAGCTACAGTTTGGCCAGTCGTATTGAAACCCAAGAATTCTATTCCCTACAGGAGGGTTCTGAGTAGCAGGGGATGATAGGCAGTAATTGGGCAGTAGTCAGTGGTAATAGCTCCGACTTCCCACAGTTAACTTAATATGGATGAGGACCTCTGCATGCATTCTATCACTTTGGGTATATTTGTTTCTGGGATACTCATCAATAGGAGTAGGTATCTGCATAGAGGAGTCATTTATGGTGTTTTTCCCCAACTTTGATTATGTCAATGTCTGGATCTGCTCTGATCATTATCTCCAATGGTTCCAGGGCAAGAAAAAAACAACAGGGGTAATCGGGGACATCCCTGCCTTGTGCCTCTGCCTGGTGGAAACCTCCTGGATAGTGTCCCATTCATTAAGACAGAGGCAGTGGCTCTCGCATACAGGGTCCTAACCCATTCTACAAATCCATCTCCCAGCCCAAATGTTCCCAATATGTATTCAAGGCACTTCCATTCCACCTGATCAAATGCCTTCTCAGCATCCAATAAAACTGTGGCCACAGGCGGAATCGAAGTCTGAGACCTATGCAAAAGATCATTCAGGCATCTAATATTATCCACCACCAGTCTTCCCTTTATAAACCTTGTCTGTTCCTTATGTACCAGATGTGGCAGTATGTCTTCTAGTCTGGTGGCCAGAATCTTGGCAAGGATTTTGTATTCAGATGTAAAGAGAGATATGGGTCTGTAGCTAACTGATTCTACTTGGTCCTTACCTTTTTCCAGAATTACTGCCACTGTAGCCTCTGTCATGGAATGTGGCATGACCCCTTTGGATTTGGCCTTGTTAAAGACCTTGAACGGTGTAGGCACCAGTTCAACTCTAAACATTTTATAAAAGAACACTGGGTATCCATCCAGCCCTGAGTCTTCCTGGCTGTGAGTTGTCCTAATACCTTAATGACCTCATCTACGCTGATACCTCCCCTTAGTTCTATTTGTGAGATCAGTGGATCTAGTTTGGTCATTCAGCTGTCCCCAGAACCTCATTCATGTAATCCGCCTGTGGTGTTACCTCTGTGATGTACAGGTTCTGATAGAAATGTTGAAAAGCCTTGGCAGTCCCCCCCAGTTGTGTCTCTTCATATCCCTATTCTGTGCAGAAAGCAAAGACTGTTCTATTCTCATCCATTTGTCTAAGCCTATTCACCTAGAGCCTTCTTGCCCTATTCTTTCCCTCATAATACAGCTGTTTTGTGTAGAATAGGACATATTTAATCTTGTTCTTTATTATGTTGTTTAATTCCCCTGTGCACTTTTTTTTTGTTACCTTCAGTTTTTCCCCCTGGGGCTCTGTGCAGGCTGGCAGCATTGGCTCCTTCCTCGATAGAGCTCTCATCCACACCTGAGATCCATGGACTCTCTCTCTCTCTACCCCAGCCCTGTGACCGACAAATCCCTCATGGATTTCTCCCTTTGGTGAGGCTGGAGGAGGGAGGGCCATCCTCCCTTCCCCTGGCACAAAATCCAGTTTGGTCGGTCCAGGCTTAAGAGTGCGGTCTGGGCTTCACGTAACCCGCCAGCACTGGCTTACTTTTTTCCAGTTTTCTCCCTTTCCCTGATGATGGGCGTGCACATCAACATGCACACGTGGAGGTGCCTGCAAGTTGTGGGGTCTCACAGCACCCTTCCATCTGTTGGCGTCCTTGACCCGCACTACCCTCAGGCCTCCAACTGGGAGTAGTCATTCAGTGGGACTGCCAATCCACTTTCCACAGGACAGGAGAGCTGTCCTCCAGATGCTCAGTCCTCTCCCTCCCCTGCTGACCCCTGATGACCTGCTCACACCACAAACATGGGTCACCGGCATGGCAGGAGGTAAGGCACAGATGCCTCAGCCCTCCACTGGGCCAGCTCCCCCTGCACTTTTTAATCTTGCTAGGAAGCCCCTCTTCCTGTCCTGTTCTCAGGTATGTTTCCAATTCCTTTGTTTTTCTAGTTCTGTAAGTCTAGTCTCCCTCTGTCTCTTCCTAGCACTTGCCAGGATGAACAGATCCCTCCAGAGCATGCATTTCAGGGCATCCTAGGTTACTGCCATGGATTCCACCATGCCCTTGTTTTTGGTGATAAATTCCTTTATTCTTTGCCCATTTTTTCTCTCTGCTTCACAACTTGTATGATGCTTAAAATGAGCTGCCACCTCCCCATGGATTGAGTTCTCCAGACCAAGCAGATACCATGATAAGAGCTTGGTCTGAAAATGCCCTAATCCCTATATCACTCCCCGCTACTCTCTCCACCCAGCTGGCCAACATGAAAAATATAGTCCATCCTGGAGTGTTTTTTATGTGCTGCTGAGTAGAATGTGAAGTTTGTGTTTCCTGGATGTGCTAGCCTCTATATGCCCCTAAGCCCTAGGTCCCCCAAGAGTTGGTTTACTGTGAGTGCATTACAGCTGGGGATTAGTAGCATAGCTGGTTTGGTATCAATCACCAGGTCCACCAGTGTGGTATTCATGTCCCTTTCCAGCAGGATGGGATGAGTTCCCAATGCCTGGACCTCCTTGGAAAGATCAGGGAAGAATTGTGGGTCTGTAGCATTGGGTCTATATACCGATCCTAAGATGAACTTGTTTCTATGGAGCAGCCCTCTAAGGAGAATACATCTTCCTTCTGGGTCCATTTTGGCCTTTTGAACCACCACACCTACACCTTTCCTAATCAAAAAACACACTCCTCTGCTTTTAGACATATAAAAGGCACTATAGAACACTTCACTAACTCAACCCCTTGCCAGTTTTTCCATTTCTGCCTGTTATCAGGTACAGTTCTTGTAGCATTACCATGTCTGCCTGTAGTTTATTCAGGTGGGCCAGACCCTTCTTACAGTTAACGGGGTTGTGCATTCCATTTATATTCCAAGAAACAATTGGTATACTTTAGGGACTTCCATTGTTTATTTATTTGGCACATTCTCCTTAACCTGCCCCTGTGCTTGATTCCCTCTTCCACCCCTTCCTCTTGCCCCCCTTCAATTTGGAAATTTGTATTCCATGAGTTCTTGGTTGGAATGGGATTTAATTTGGGCCATCTAAATCCCCCCAAGGCACTGCACAAGGGCACCTTTTAATGGACCAGCCATCTTTTTCCATGTACATATCTGCAGACCTTGACAACATATTTAAAATCTAAATTTGTGAAGCAGGGACTCTGCTGACTACACCGAATGCAACAGATCCCCATCATACCAGAGAGGATCTCCAGCTTGTTGCCTGCCTATCACTGGTGATAGTCTATTTTTTTATTTTATTTTAGTCTTTGGTAACCGGGTAAGGCCCACTAGGCACAAGTGCCTGTTTTCAGGGGCGACCTGGGAGCACTGGTCGGCTTAGTGACTTGCTCAGAGTCACACAGGATGCAGGTGGAGGTTGTGAGAATCAAACCAGGGTCTGGTCTGCTGGATGTGCCAAGCTTGTTCACAGCCCGTTACTCTAACCTGTAGGCTATACTGCCAGCCCCATGAGGCTCCCATGTGAACTGTGTAAGATCTTACTTCCATGTCCAGTCTGATCCCCACCTCATTTGTGTTTTTTTTTCCTTTGAGGCACTCTTGATTTTGTTATTGTTTCCGATGGATGTCCTATGAACCCCCCCTCCCCCCAATCTGGGCATTTGACCCTTTTACCTCGCCATGTCTATATTTTTTGTGGAGCGATTTTTACCTGGTTGGGAGAGGTTACACTCCCTCCCTTCACCATTTTCCCTCTGTGTCACTCATCTGTCTTTCATCTGCCATTCTTTCTCCTGCTTTGCTGTCATTTCATTCCTTTTCTCAGGGGAAAGTACAATTGTTCCCATGTCCCCTTGTGGTCTATCTCCTGGTCTCCTTCTTCACCCCCGGACTCAGGTCTGTGTCTAATCCTGTGATCCTCCTCTGCTTCTGTACATCCTTACCCTTCTAATTCCAGTAGACATATGGTAAGTGAAACCTATTATGGCCTCTGGAGCCCTCTCGCTTTCTCAGTTAGCAACCATGTCATTTCTGTATCAGATTACCTAACTATTCTGGTCAGATTACCTGACTATTCTGGTCGACACTTTTAATTGAGAGACAGAACTCCATAACCCCTCAACTCTGTTACCACCCCCACTCCAACCCCCAACTCACACAGTTATTAGGGCCCATGCTGCAACCTTCAAAGCATAACACGCTGGCACTATTGTGCCATTTTCAGACATTTTTCTCTGTCGTATAAAATGCCTTGAAAAATCAACTGGTCGATGTGCAATGTAAGGTCACAAATTGTTAATTGCAATTGCAGTGCAGATACAGTGTAGTTATACTGTAACTGTAGTGTAGTTAAGCAACACTTAAAATAAAGTGCAACAAAAAAAAACACTTTTAACTGTGGTGACTGGCTTTAAATTCTATCAATCCCCGATATCCCACTGCACTGGGCCAGCAGTGCTGGTATTAGCTGTCTGTTGGTAACTGCCTCTGGTCATAAGGCAGTTGCTCAAAAGCGGTAAGGCAGAAGCCTGTCCTGAGAGCATTGCTCCATGGTTTGGGGAAGGGGAACTGCAGCAAACAAGCTGATCTGTGGGGAGAGGGCCCTTGTCTGTGCATTGTGGTCCCATTCACTACCTGTAAACGCTCCCCCACTAGGTCGGCCTCTACTCCTTTGTTGCCCTCCCCACTGACCTGTCATGTCTTATTCTTGCTCCCTAGAAGATTACCTCGCCTCACTGCTCTGTCCTCTAGTATACCCCTATGGTAGTTCACGCCACTGGGATAAAATCTTGCCAATGAGGGGGATCAAAGTACCCCCAAGTCTATGGTGTAGCAAACTGTTTATAGGGGCCTCAACCTTATGGACTGTTAGTCCCTTACCTGACTCATTGGTCTGCTGGTGGAGTTTGTTTTTTCAATGGGGTTTCTCCAGTCACCTGGCTCACCTCATAAACTCTCACGATGCACTCCTGTCTTGTTATCTGTATAAATCTATCTCTCTCTCTCTCTCTATCTCTGTCTCTCTTATGGTGAAATGGCCCTTTTACTTGAGATATGAGCACACAACAGATGGAGAGCGAGAGATCAGAAACAACAGTACTGTAGGCCTTCTTCCTTCTTCCTTCTTTTAAATCAGATGTTTTGCCTTCATGAAACTGGCCAGTTCTTTGGGGCACCCAAACTGTTTTGGTACACCTTTGATCTCAGATTGCAGCATTGCCGAATGGGCCTTGCAGTTTTATTCTGGCCTTGAATAGAGTTTGTCACATGTCTTTAAACTGCTTTTGTTTGTCTAGGATTACTTTGTGAAGGTTCAGGTGTACTATTATTTGATGCTCCTTACATTGGAGATCCTTGTTCATTGTTCAGTGTCTCAGGATTCCTTCTTTAAATCCATAATGCAAAAATCCCACTATTATTTGTCTGGGTCTCTCTCTTGGTGCTGGCTCTTTCCTGCCAATTCTGTGAACTCTGTCTATTTTAATGTTTAGCTCTTCTGGGATCTTAAAAGTCTCCTGTTAAAAAACTTTGAAGAAACTTCCTGATTTGTTTCCTCTCTACTCACTCGATGATATCAAGGAAAAGCAGATTGTTCATCCTTGGTCTGCTTTCTAAATCTGTGTTTTTCTCCTGAAGTGAGTCAGTGGAGTTCTCTAATCAGTCAAGCTGTATCGAGTCCTGAGGTGTCACGTGTCCTGAGCTGTCATAAGTTCTAAGGTGTTTACTCTCACTTTCACCTCATCTACCCTCTCTAGAGAGTTCTCCAGTCTTTGGTCTATGCCCTCAGTTCTTCATTTTACTTTTGACATTTCAGAGGCTATCTCCATTATGCTAGAGTTGATGCCTGCTATGCCAGTCATGATGTCTGCTAGGGACAGCTCAGCAGTTGCAGCCTCCTGCATCTCCCTGGATCCTCTCTGGGGGGAGTTGTATTGAAAGTTTGAGCCTTTTTACATTGGTTTCTCATTGGGTGATAGTTTTGGGGTGAGCTCAGACATTCCCCTGCTCAACTATGTTGAATGCCCCACGGCACCTTGGCTATATCTTAACTTTCTCTTTGATTGCGGTGGGTGTCAGACTGAAGCTGATCTACAGCATGTCCGCCATGTTGGGTTGCATCACATGACTACTGAATTTTCCATTCATTATTATTGAAGGCAGTTGTGAACACAATGGGCACTTTACCCCATAGATTTTATTTGTCCCCACAGCTTCTCCTGCTTCCTCTTCTTACGACACCAGAATAATACCCATGGAAACAGGTTGTGATACCACAATCAGAGGACTATGACTTCAGTGCAGGTAGAAGCAACATGAATAAATGAAGTCTAAAGGAAAAAGACTGTGTTTTAATGCACATGTCTTCTGTAACAAAGAATGGAAGGTCCTGAAGTTTAAATTGGGTGTCATTTTGTGTAACTCAGTCCTGCTAATGGTAAAATGTAAATTGTTTGCTGGAAACAGGAACATCTGTTTAAAACAAAATAAAGTTCCAAGCCCTTATGGGGGGGTTAATTTCTTTATTCTTGAGACTCACCCACATCATGCCACTCCTTCAGGCTTTCAGTAGACCTGGGTCCTACTGCTTGGCTGACTCACCCATCACTCCTGGACTCTGTCTCCGGACTCTTTTGGGTCCTCAGTCATTCCTCTGGAGCCAAGTATTAATCCAGTTGGCTGCTTTTCTAATGTTTTCTTCCAGCCCACCACCAGAGCAAGTGCACACTATAATGTCCTGGGGAGATGTTCAGAAATGCATGGTCAGGCTTATTGCCTAGGGCACCACCACCAAGGCTGTCACCAGAAGGTGCTGCATAGCAATGAAACACAGTCCACAAACCACGAAGAGAGCACCTAAGGGATGCTCTAAATTCTCCCTGCCATCATCTGCTTCTGACATCCTGGGCTCAGAGTGGAATCCCAAGTTACCAGTAGGCCAGAGAAGTCCTTTACCACTCAGTGCTATAAAGCCAGCAATTTAATCCTTTCTCCAGAAAATTTATTTGAAAAGGGCATACTCTGCAACCATTAGGGCTTGAAATATTAATAGATAAACTTTTAAATGTATTGCTTATATTTTTTAAATATGGATATTTGCAAACTGCATCAGTTTAACTATTCTATGTTGCGCTGACTCTAAACTTTCATTTAAAAATGATCCTTCTACCCCTAATAGTTCCAAAGTTAGCTCTTTCAAAACAAATTGTTTTTATAAAGCGCTAACTTTGGAACTGTTAGGGATAGGCATGGTTTTTAAATAAAAAATTGACTCCAGTGCACTATGAAATATCAAGTTCCTAAATTCATTTAATCTCTGATTTTATATATGCTTTATTCTGAATTCCTGAAGTACTACTGTGCAGTGTTAATCAGGGCTGTAACATGAGCTGCTGTTCCCTAACCTGAGCTGCTGCTCCCTCCCTCTCCTGCTATTATTTAATTCCCTGCTCCTCTTCCCTTATTCCACAGGACCCCCACTATCTCCCTCCCTCCTCCCCTGGGCTCACCTCCATGCCCTTGGAGAGGCCACCAGCTGCAAGGAAACACAGCAGCTCCTCCAGAGCAATCAGATATGGTTCGGACACTATCTCTACTCAGACAGCAGTAGAAATTCTCTTCCACCTATATAGCGTGCCCTGGTCACGTGATCTTGCTACTGTTCTGATGAAATTCCATCACCCTATATGCCCATTTGCTACTTATTGCCTATCATCACCAGGTGTCTGCCAACACCTCTCCATTGACCAAGCCCTTCAACTACATTATTCCCTATCTTCTTGAAAAAAATAAGACAGTCTTATCTACCTTACCTAATCCATCTAATTTTGCCTCCAAGGTAATATCTTACCTTCATTGATCTGTCATTCCCTCTATATTGCTCCCCACTTACCATGACACTTTACTGCATTTACCTCCTACCCCTTTTTGCTTTCACCTCTTCGTACCCTCCCTCATTACACCCCACTCTTGTCCACTCCATTCTGCCATCCCACATGGAATTAAGCAACATGTCAAGCCCCCACACCTCCTCTACCAATGCCCTGGTCTGCTACTCCACTGTTCACCCATACCCCTGGCATTCTACCTTGTCTATTCTACCACCCTCCTGCCCCTTAATAGCTCTAATTAGGCTCTTGCTGCATACACCCCACTGCACCTACTGCTGACGTCCTCCAGGGCAGCCCCTTGGCACTCAGAGAAATATCCCCTCATTTATACCCATTATCTGACTGCCCTACTACTTCTGCTCTTGAGCGACATTGAACCCAACCCTGGTCCTGTCCTCCCCCCTCCCCCCCAACTACCTCGAGGACTAAAAATTGTTCACATATTGTTCGCTATCTGTTGTCTATTTTCTCTGACAAATGCCGCTGGCTGCCTTGTTACAATGCTACCCTTGAATTGTATTAATCTGTACTCTGTTTGCAATGTCCACATTTTTGTAATGTCTATTTGATGTTCCCCATAATTTGTATTTCTGTGATGTGGAACCTTTGTAAAAGAGCCAAGGCTCAAAGGTATTTGTAATCCTAGACTTGATAAATAAATAAATAAATAAATAAATAAATAAATAAATAAATAAATAAAACATAAACATTAAGACCTACTACCTAAAATTGATCAAATTCAAGCCCTAGTCCTTTCTCTACACCCAGATATTCTCATTCTGTCCAAATCTTGGGTAACCACAACATTTCTGACAAAAGCATCTCAATCCGTTTTCACCCTTATTCATCAGGACCATGCCAGGAGAGGAGATGGGGTAGCCATGTACCTGATGGCTTCCATTCAGTTCTCCACTATCCTGGCTTCCTCAACCCCTTCTATGTATTAACAGTTAGTAATGAAGATATTCCACCCCTATTCCCTCCCGCTCTTTGTTGCAGGTGTTTACTGCTGTCCTGGGCTACCTCCCACAGTTATCACAGATTTAATGTCCTCTCTCACATCCCATGTCTTCATGGGTGAAATTCTGATCCTAGGTGATATAAACTTGAACTGGCTCACCACCCCTCACTCCTGTGAAATCATAGCCCTAAATTTAACACAACTTATTACAGAATCTACATGCCTAAAACCTAAAACACACAACCACTCCCTCATCGATTGGGTACTGGCATCACACTCTCATCGGATTATTAATGCAGGCCTTCTGCCTGATGCCCTAAGCTACCATCATATCACCTACTGCATATGGAAAACTCGACACCCTCGAGCACCACCCAAGGTCCTTCCAATCTGCTCCTTTAAATCATTAAGCCTCTCTTCCCCTACTTGATGATCTATCTGACTCTGATTGGGTCCCCTTAGTTACGGCCTCCTCTATTGACTCAGCCCTCAATTATTTTAAAACAACCTTCCTTAACATTTGGGATCATCATGCCCCAATCAGGTGCGCCAGGGTCCGTGGGTCCCACCTACTGTGGATCTTATTGGATCTCTCAGATGGTCTGAGAACCAGGGACCAAGCATGGAAAGACCACAAATGACTACCCTTCACTGTGACCTATCAAAGAGACCACCACCGCTGTAGCCTCTACACCAAACTTGTCAGGCAAACCAAAGCTGAGTATTTTTCAAGTACCTTTCATACTAACGTAAACCACCCATTCAAATTATGAAAGGTGGTGAATGCTTTATTCTCCCCACCAAATAGTCCTCCTGCCCTTGTCATTAGGGTTGGTGACTCCTCCATGTCAGACCACCCCTCAGTAGCCACTGAGTTTAATAACTTTTTTACCTCCTCTGCTTTCGTCCCTCGTCTCCAGCCTACCAGCTTTTTCACCATCTCCTCCCTCCTCCTCCCTCCCTACACCCACCTGACCCACCTGACACACCATTCTGGTTCTCCCCAGTATCCCCTTCTACTGCATTCAAGGCTCTCCTTGATCTGAACCCATCCAAAGGCAAAAGCCCAGACAGCCTTGATGCTAAATTGCTGTATCTGTCTGTCCCTGCCATCTCCTACCCTATCACTGCACTAAAAAACCTTTCTTTCAAACTAGCCTCAGTTCTGGCTGCATGGAAACATGCTACTGCCATCCCTTTCCATAAAGGTGGTGACCCATCCTTTACTGGCAACTATCACCCCATCTCCCTCTCTCCTTCCCATCCTTGACAAACTACAAGAGCATATAGTACTTGCCCAACTCACACCTCATCTCGTCTCTTTCTTCTTCTTCACTCCACTCCAGTTCAGCTTCCTTAAGCATCACTCCACTTCCACCTCCCACCTCCGGTTCTGTGACTTCATCCTCACGGGTATGGACCATGGGCATATCACCTCCGCTATCTTTGTCGACCTTGCCAAGGCCTATGACATGGTCTCACACTCCCTCCTACTGAACAAATTATCATCCACTGGGATGTCCTCTACTGCCACTAACTTGTTCAAATCTTACCTACTCGGCAGATCACAATCAGTCCAAATCAGGGACTGTCTCTCCTTCCCATCTGGACTGGGGTCCCTCAAGGCTCAGTCCTTGGTCCGATTCTCTTCTCCATTTTCTTTAATGACCTCCCCTTGGTCTGTAAATCTGCATCCATCCACATGTGTGCGGAAGGCACCGTCCTGTATCTATGCGGTCCATCCTCCCCCATGGTGGAGTCCACATCCCCCATGGTGGTGCCCCTCCTCGCACCCACCACTGTGATCATTATTGTGCCCTATCCTTTCCCTGTCTTACAAGCAGGCAACTCTCCCACTGTGCTAAATTCACCTCCGAGCACTGGTTGGGTGAGCTCCCTTCCTACCTAACCTCCTCCTTTATAACAATCCCCCCATCCTCCCATTCCCTTAGATCAACTGACTCCTGCACCCTGGTAGTCCCCCGCAGATCCACTCTAATTGGCCAATCCACTTACTCTTACCACCTCCCAAAAATTTGGAATTCACGCCCTACTCAAATCTGGCACTCATCCTCCTCCTATTCCATCATCTCTGCCCTCAAAAATTACCTTGTGCCTAGCTGTTCCTGCCATGTCCCTCCCTAATTCCCTCCTATAAGCTCTGGATAAACCCTGCCCCTGTACCGTCACCTTCATTTTATCCTATGCACCCTCACCCCCAAAATTTCTAGCTCTCCTCCCCTTCCCCCAAATT
Source organism: Neoceratodus forsteri (assembly GCA_016271365.2). Lineage (NCBI taxonomy): Eukaryota > Metazoa > Chordata > Ceratodontiformes > Ceratodontidae > Neoceratodus > Neoceratodus forsteri. Next base: position 260,369,305 of record CM057456.1, read on the forward strand.
GCTCTCCCTTACTGGCATCCCTTGATCTCTCACAGAATGTGAGGGATGCCAAATGCTCTCCATGGGTCCCTCTCCTACCTCACCAGGGGCTTGTGTCCCTCATCTACTCCCCCCATATCCCTCCACCTCACCCCTCCCTCTCCTTTTCCCCTTTTCTGTCACATAAGCACTTGTTTACTTACTAACCCGGCACTTATCATTGTTCACTTTTTCTACATATTATGCACAACTCTGTTTTAACACTGTTTGTAACACATGTCTTACAACTGAATGGTAATGTTGATCTTGTAACTTGAATGTAACTTGAACATGACTCTTCCCCCTCCCTCCACCTTACCCCTCCTTCTCCTTTCCCCCTCTCACTGCCCCCTTTTCTTTTGTTTTACGTAAGCACTTGTTTATTTATTAACCCGGCACTTATTATTGTCAACTCTTTCTACCTATTATGCTCAACACTGTTGTACCACTGCTTGTAACACCTGCCTTAGAACTGTATGTTAATGTTGATCTTGTAACTTGAATGTTTAATGTTTTACTCCTATTGAACCCCTTTCCCCCAGGTTGCACTGGAAGATGAGCGACTTGTCGTTCAGTGTGCCTTACTGGTGAAACATTTCTATAAATAAATAAATAAATAAATTACAGCAGGACTTTGACAATGTCTAGCAGTGGTTAAGATCCAACCAACTATTTTTAAATGCCAAGAAGACTGTCTCCATGACCTTTGGCATAAGGCAGAGACTCTCGCGGCACCCCTCCCCACCCTCCTTCCACACACTTGATGGGTCGATGTTGGAAGACACTACCTCCCTCAGGTACCTAGGGGTTTGGCTTGACCCCCACCTTGACTTCTCTGGTCACATTGATGCTATTCATAAAAAACTGCTACTTAAACTAGGTGCTCTCTACCAGAATCATGAATGCATCCCGCTGCTGGCACGTAGAGAAAATCTACAGAAAGTGATCCTTCCAACTTTCCACTATAGCGACATAGTCTATAGGGCCACCCCAAGAAAGACCCTAGCCAGAGTGGACACACTGTTCCACTCCTTCTGTCACTTTACCCTCAACTGCCCATCCCACACTCACCACTGCTCACTCTATCAATCCCTGACTTTCCAGTCCCTCACGGACCATTGCACGCTTCACTGTACCACCTTCACTGGCAAGTTCTGGTTCAGTGTGTTACCCTTATGCCTAATGACACCTCTCTCCACACCCCCCATCTACCCACTCACTCAGACATCATGATGCTTATACTCCTGTCATCCCACATAGATCTTCAGCAGCTTGTCAGGCATCCTTCGCCTACCGATTTTCCAAACTTTGGAACTCTTGCCCCACAAACATTCAAAATGCTTCTTCATCCCATGCCCTTGCCTCTTTCATGCATTCTTTCACCACCCCCTCCTGCAACTGTCCCTAATTTTGCCTGGCCCCACTAAAATAAGCTAATGTTCCAATGTGGTCCCCCTCTCCAAGAACTATCCTTTTTAAGTTGAATCTCCCTGTACTGCTGTTCAAAATATGATGTCACAGCTAGCACTTATCACTGTCAGCAAATTGTTGAATTTATGTCTACAAGTCCTACTACACTGTATCACTGGTGTACATACTTACATTTATCTGCTTGCTCCTAATGTTACTGTATATTATTCCTTGTACTCATTTGTAATGTCTAGCACTTACTGTTTCTGTACTCATAGTAATTATTTTTGCAATGTTATACCACTGTTTGTTCTCCCATCCTCTGTTACCCCCTTCCCCCAGGGCACATCTGGAAATCAACAGTTTGCTCAGTATATCTTCCTGGTGAAACGTTTAAATAAATAAAATGACATATTTTTATTGCTACAGCTTTTGGTCATCAGTAATTTAAAATGTTATAGGTATTTGTAAAAGTTGATAATTATTTCTAGCCCTAACATTTGCAAAGTTAACCCTTTTCAAAGAAATTATCTTTAGAAAGATCTGTCTTTAGAACCATTAGGACTAGAAACTTTTTCTGTTAATTAAAGCTCACCATCAGAACAACATGGAATAATAAATATTAATATGGTTTGCACTTTCTGATCATTTTAAATATTAATCAATAACTGTATTATCAATTACGTACTTTAAATGACATTTTTTACAAAAGTAATATATTTTAATTAACTTTTTTCTAAATTTTCAGATTTTAGGTTCACATTCAGACAAAATAAATAAATTCCAACTTATTTTGGTAACCACAGTCCATCAACAAATAAGCAGAAATACTACAGGTATGTAAAGAAAACTGCAACCTTTGCCATTTGAGGCTAAGTGATCAGAATATCTTACTTCCTTTTGGAAGAAATTTGCAGAAGATGATAAAAAGTTAGCTGGAGATCTACCCTCTATGTATGATGGCAGGTTCACAGAACAAAAAGTTGCTCCAAGTTCCAGGGGGTGACCAAGCTACATAATACAACAGAAGTCATGAAAATAACAGCTCTCACTCAAGCTGATAGAAAGTCACAATTACAGAGTTGTTGCACAAAGTTGTTAGTATTTTATTGATACATTGCAAGCATGTAGAAAAAGTTACAACACACAAGTCAGCAGTGCATGGCCAGCACTCAGTGTTTTGCTTGTGTCCTGGTGCTTTGTCAAGAGTGGCAACTTTTTTCTGATGCGACTCTGCAGCGAAGGATTTATGTCGACTGCAAGTTGTAGTCTGCATAAATCCGTCGGGAAACTGTCTATTTTTTGTGGGCTTCATCGCCCTGCAGCATCATAATTAAGGATTATTAACTCCAGGTAGGAGTTGATTCAGTGAGGGGGCAAACCCCAAAGAAAGCAGTGCTGGGGTCCCATGGGTACATTATAGTGGCAATAGCGACTTGCTGCTGTAATGTACTTCGCTATTGAAATGTCATTGCAGTGTTGGCATACTTCATAAAATACTACATGAAAAAGGGCTTAACTGCAATTGAATTACACTGTTCCCTGCAGTGTACTACAGCATTTTGTGATGTACTGCAGCATTACCACACTGTATCCTGGCTGGTGTCTCTGCATGCATCTACTGAATACAGCACAAACTGATGCAAGCCTATTCTTCCTATGATTAGCTCTTTTTGAACTTACTACTAAATAACTCTGTATAAATAAAGTTAGTGTTTAAAAAACACTGTTTGCTTTGTACTTATAATCCTGCAACTTTACAAGGTACAAACAGAAGAGAGAAAGAAATAAGTGCTTTAGGTGGGATTTTAACCCAGGCCACCCAGAATACCATTCCAGTTGCACTACCAGCTACACCACCAAGGCAACTGGAAACTGGGCTGTCCCGAAGCATATTACTCTTTTCTCCAGTGCACAGCCTGGTGCTGTGCAGACAATTATATTTTCAATCACAGGCTTTCAGTGTGCATATTTATGAAACACATACAAATAGAAGAGAGAAAGAAATACGTTTCTGAGCTAGTACTTGAACCCAGGCCACCAGGAATATCATTCTGGTTGCACTACCAGTTGCACCACAAAGGCAACTGGAACCTGGATCATCCCAGAGCACATTACTCTTTCTCCAGTGCACAACCTGGTGCTGCACAGACAATTACATTTTCAATCATAAGACTGCAGTGTGCATGTTTATGGAACACATACAAATAGAAGAGGGGAAAGAAATAATTGCCTCACCTGGGACTTGAACGTGCACCACCAAGGCAACTGGAAGTTCTGTTTGTATGTGTTTCATAAATAAGCACACTGCACTCTTTTTTTTTGTTTATTTTCAAATGCTTTAGACAATAAAATGGCATTTACAGAAATGTTATCATGTGTGGCAGCATTTGTACATTCACATTACCATCAGCTTACGTGCGCATCTATATGTGTTTCACAAAAGATAAAATGGTTGAGTCTATTGTATTACTCTAAACTGTATACTTCTTAATGCTTGCATATTTAAAGAAGAACATTCTAAACCTATCTCTATTGCCTCATATGTGACACAAGAATTAATGATAAGGTAGCCAACTGATCCATAACCTAGGAGATGAATCTTATTATGGTATCTGATTTTATTGTGTGATTAAAGGATGACCAAATCTTCCTATGTAATGGTAATTTATTTCTTACTGTATAATGTACTTTTTCAAATTTGTGAATTGATGTCGTAAAATTTAGCCATGTGACATATACCAGGGGCCTTTGATCTTTCCATTTAAAAAGAATGCATTTAAAGGCAATAATGCAGTCAATTCTTAATAGTCATCATTTTTGTGTGGGTAATTTATTAATGTAATCTCTCTCAAAATGGGAAACATACCAGTGTACTGGAGAATGGCACACGTAGTGCCCCTCCATGAGAGCAGGTCAAGGGACGAGCTGGGAAACTATAGACTGGTCAGCCTGATGTCCATAGTGGGGAAACTATTGGAAAGTATATTGAAGGAAAAGCTGGTGAAGGGGAGATCTTGTCAGACTAACCTGGTTGAATTTTCTGATTGGGTGGCAAGATCTCTGGATGGTGGCAGGCCAGTTGATGTTTTATATCTAGACTTCAGTAAAGCATTTGACTCAGTGCCACAGGGGAGCCTGCTGGGCAAGCTGAGTGACTTGGTGGTGGGGGAAAGGCTGGTGAGGGGGATTGGAAGCTGGCTAAGCGACAGACAACAGCGGGTAGTGGTAGGGGGGAGCTATCAACACCAAGAAGAGTCATTAGCAGGGTCCCGCAGGGTTCAGTTCTGGGTCCATTTTTATTTAATGCTTTCATTTCAGACATTGTGGTGGGAGTTAGGAGTAATATGAGCCTGTTTAATGACAACTCCAAACTAGGTGTGGAAGTGGACAGTGAGGAAAGAAGGAGGACACTACAGGAAGACCTAGAAAGACTAGAACAGTGGTCAGTCACATGGCAGCTGGGGTTTAATGTTAGGAAGTGCAGTGTACGTCACTTGGGAACTAGGATTCCAGGGTACAGCTACAAATTGCGGAGGGTACAGTTAACAGTCTCAGAGGAAGAAAAAGATCTGGGAGTAGTGATCTTTGGTAAAATGAATCACTCAGGACAATGCAGGAAAGCAGGGGCTAAGGCAAACAGAATGCTGGGGTGCCTTGCTAGAGGATCACTTTGAGAATGGAGGAGGTAATTCTGCTACTGTACAAATCCTTTGTGAGGCTGCTTTTGGAGTACTGTGTGCAGTTCTGGAGCCCTTACTTAAAGAAGGAAATTATGCTCCTGGAGAAGGTCCAGAGGAGGGCGTCTAAGATGATCCTCAGAATGGGAGATAAGCCCTATGTGGAGGGACTTAGGGAGCTAAACATGTACTCCTTGGAAGACAGAAGGGACATAGGGGACATGATCAAGACCTTTAAATACTTGAAAGGTATTAATACAGTAAACAGAGAGAGGGTGTTCAAACTGAACGGTGAAGGGACCACAAGGGGTCATAGCCTGAAACTGGTTGGTGGGAAGTATAGAAGAGACCTGAGAAAGCATTACTTCACAGAAATGGTGGTGATGCTTGGAATGCACTACCTGAGGAGTTGGCATCAAGGGAATCAGTGGGATTATTTAAGAAGGGATGGGATAGATACATGGGCAGGGTACAAGTAGGGAGGTTAGTGACCGGGGGGACTCTGAATGGGAATCAGGGGAGGGATGGAAGGAAGGGGAGGGATGGGTCAGGAGTACCATCACCCCTATCCAGGGACCACCAAGTCCAATGCAGCTGCCTCAAAGGATGCCGAGAAAGAGGAGCACTTGGATGACAGTGGGCTCAGGGATGGTTAGAGCAGTCAGGCAGAGGCACATCCCAGATCCGATTCCTCTCAAGAACTCATATGCCACACTGGCAAATGAGGACAACCAAATAGAGGTACCCAGGGAAGTGGAAGGAAAGGATGTGGAGGTTAGGCAAGGAGGTGACCTCAGTGGGGAAAGCAGTGGACCCCAGAGGAGGAGGAAGTGAATCTGGTGGGGACTCCATTGTAAGAGGGATCCAGCTAGGAACACAGAGGAGGGAGGACAGGGAGGTGAGGTGCCTACCAGGTGCCACGGCATGGAGGGATGGAAGGAAGATACTGGGGATCACTGGGAAGGCAAGACAGGAGGGTGAGCTGGATGTCATTATCCACCTAGGGTACTAATGACTTGGCAAATGGGGAGCCAAAGGAAGTTCAGGAAGAGTTTAGGAAACTGGGAGGGTCTCAAGCAAGTAGCTACTTCTGTCACTTTCTCAGAAGTACTACCTGTGAGAGGCAAGGGAGAGCATAGGAGTGCATGCACCAGGAACTTTAACTCATGGTTGAAGAACTGGTGCTGTGAGGAAGGGCTTGGATTCATTGGTGACTGGGGACCCACCTGGAGGGATGGAGGTTTGTTCAAGCCTGACAGCCTGCATCCATCCTGGAGGGGAATCCAAGCACTCAATGATAAGTTTAAATGCTACATTGACAAGCATTTAAACTAGCAAAGAGGGGTGGCAGGCCAGCAAGGATGGTACCTACTTGCTCACCCCCACAGCTAGTAGTGGAACCAGTGAACCAGAGGAGTGGCTATCTCTGCAAAGCAGTGTGCAAAAGATGGAAATTAGTGTCCAAAAGGTGGATAAGCAGAAAAGGGGCAAAATTCAGCAGAAGGGCAAACAGCAAGGAGAACCAGGGATAAATGACAACCAAGGAAGGGCTGGAGTAGAACAGTGAAGCAGTCTAGGGAGGTCAAATCATGGAAAGCCATGTGTGCAAATGCCAGGAGCCTTAGCAACAAGATGGAAGATCTGGAGGCTGTCATGGTACAGTCAGACCTGGACATTGTGGCCATCACTGAAACCTGGTGTAATGATAACCATGACTGGGAGATGGCCATACCTGGCTACAACATATTCAGAAGAGACAGAGCAGGCAGGAAGGGAGGAGGAGTGGCACTGTATGGAAAAATGACATAAGGGCCACACAGACCCAGGAGGAACAAAATGGGGAGAGATACTGTGGTTAAGCTGGAAGGAAAATGAGCCAGCCATCCGCACAGGTGTGGTCTATAGACCACCAGCCCAGGAGGAAGAAACAGATAGGGAGTTGATGCTAGCCATCCAAAGGATGGCAGACAAGGGTGAGGTAGTAAATTGGTTGGAGACTCAATATACCAGACGGGACTGGAGCATCCCAGCAGCAGCATCAACTAGGAGCAGATTTATCCTGGACTCCCTTCAGGGTGCCTTCCTCAAGCAACTGGTCATGGAACCAACTCGGCAGAAGGCAATACTGGAACTTGTGCTCACAAACAGGGACAGTGTGATGGGGGTAACAGTGGGGGAGCACCTGGGTAACAGTGACCACCAGTCATTGTGGTTTGAAATCACAGAAAGAGCGGAACCAAACCATACAAAAACACGTATCCTGGATTTTAGGGGGGCAGACTTTGGGAAAATGGGGAGATACTTGAAAGAGGCATTAAGGGGAATGGGACAGGAATCAGGGGTTGAGGAACAGTGGGCAGTATTTAAAATGGGGATTATAAGAACAACAGAATTATGCATTAAGCAGGTTAGCAAGAGGAAAAGGAAGAGGAGACCATTATGGTTTTCCAAAGAGGTAGCAAAGAAAGTGAAAGCCAAAAAGATTGCATTCAGGCAATACAAAAAGACACAGGCAGAAGGGGATAGGGAGAAGTACCAGGAGAAACAAATGGAGGCAGGGAAGTCAGTAAGGGAAGCCAAAGCTCAGACAGAAGAACGCATTGCAAAATCAGTGGGTAAAGGGGACAAAACCTTTTACAGGTACATTAGTGAAAAAAGAAAGACAAAGGGAGGGATAGTGAGACTGAAGGGGGAGGATGGGAGCCGCATGGAGGATGACAACAATAAAGCTGACATATTGAACAGGTATTTCTGCTCAGTCTTTACTAAGGTAGAGGGGGGTAATGGGTCTGAAGGAGTACAAGGGTGAGAATGGTGCAGAAATGGACACAAGTCCTTTACACAGAAAGGGTCCTGAAGGAACTGGAAGTAATAAGAGCTGATAAAGCAATGGGGCCAGATGGGGTGCACCCCAGGTCCTTAAAGAACTAAGAGAGGTGGTAGCTGAACCTCTGGCTATCCTGTTCAGCCAATCACTGAAACAGGGGAGGTACCCAAAGACTGGAGGACAGCAGATGTGGTCCCCTTATACAAAAGTGGGAACAAAGAGGAAGCAGGGAACTACAGACCAGTCAGCCTCACTCGGTAGTGGGAAAGATCATGGAAGCACTACTGAAGGAGAGATTGGTGGAACATCTGGTTGTCAATGGACTACAGGACCCAAGGCAGCATGGTTTCACCAGGGGGAGGTCATGTCAGACCAACCTCATTGAATTTTTTGACCGGGTGACTAGGGAGGTGGATCAGGGAGGGCAGTGGACATGGCCTATCTGGACTTCAGCAAGGCCTTTGACACTGTGCCACATAGAAGACTATTACACAAACTGGGGAATATGGGTGTGGGCAGGACAGTAGTGTGGTGGGTAGGTAACTGGCTGGGTGGCAGGACACAGAGGGTGGTGGTAAATGGCTGTCACTCCACAGAGGGAAGAGTAACCAGTGGGGTACCACAGGGATCAGTGCTGGGACCGGTCCTATTCAACATCTTCATCAGTGACATTGCACAGGATCTAGAAGGCAGAATTTCACTGTTCGCTGATGACACAAAGCTCTGTAACAGAGTAGACACACCAGAGGGTGTAGACAGAATGAGAAGGGACCTGCAGAAACTTGAAGAATGGTCAAGGGTTTGGCAGTTGAAATTCAATGCAAAGAAGTGCAAGATAATGCATATGGGGCACAAAACCCTGGCACAATATATCAGTTGGGGGTGAGGATATAGCATGCACCAAGCAGGAAAGGGATCTTGGGGTTGTCATCTCTGATGACCTCAAGGTAGGGAAACAGTGTGACAAGGCAGCAGGTAAAGCAAATAGGATGCTGGGATGTATAGGCAGGGCATCACCAGCAGGAAAAGGGAGGTCATAATTCTGCCATACAAGACACTAGTGAGGCCCCACCTGGAGTACAGTGTACAGTTCTGGAGACCATACCACGTAAGGACATAGACAGGGTAGAGAAGGTTCAGAGGAGGGCAACAAAGATGGTGCATGGGTTGCATCACAAGTTCTATGAAGACAGGCTGAAGGAACTGAACATGTACTCCCTGGAGGAGAGGAGGAGAGAGGGATATGATAGAGACATACAAGTATCTTACAGGGAGGAACAGGGTGCAGGAAAACACTATTTTAAGCCAAAAAGATGTTTCAGGACCAGAGGGCATGGGATGAAGTTGGAGGGAGGACGATTCAGAGGAAACATGAGAAAGAATTTCTTCACAGAACGTGGTGGTAGACAAGTGGAACACACTGCCAGAGGAAGTGGTGGGGCTGAAACAATCACGGATTTAAGAATGCATGGATAGACATAAAGGAATTCTAGAGGGAGGGCTAAGGGAAACAGACTTCTAGGAAAACAAACTGAACTTACAAGCTCAAATGGGCAGACTAGATGGGCCATAGGCCTATCTAGCTGACACTGTCTATCATCTATGTATCTATGAAGAGGGAGGGAGGAGGAGGGCAGCAGCCATTATCAAGCTGTCAGCTACATCTCGAACAGACGTGATAGACCTCATGGCCTAATCTGCTGTCATTTTTGTATGTTCATAATGCTTTTGCTGTGTGTAGTCATAATCCATTCCTTATTATGATTCAATTGTTTACCTTTTGATAACGAAAGAGTAGTAAGGACCTGATGCCAAAGCAATTTCAATTATGGACACATGACTATCACATGTTCTAAAGTTCCAGTCTGTGGGCATCTTGGGCATCTATTTGACCATTGTGGATTTATCAGGCTATGTCTGTGGGGTGTGTAATGTGTTCTATGTATAATGTAATATATTTTCTGTACTCTTGTTAACATTATTCCTTGTTTAGTGAAATCTGTTATATTATTCCACCTATTTACTGTGATTTCCTGGGCTATTTTATCTTACCTTTTTGTTTTTAGTTGATTTAGGTTCATTCCTAGATGGTCTACCAGATATAGATATATTTTTCATATAATTTTGTTATTATCTTTTTTTTGCCAGGTTCTATATGCATGATCTTTCACTGAAGGACTAAAATATCCATTCAGGTACTGTATATTGGTGAATGAAATGAAAATTCCTGCGTTGATTTAAAGGGGACAGGGAATGTGTACTAATTGGCAGCAGTTTGCAATGTTCCTAGTAAGAGAAGTGATAAACTTGCCTCCAGATGAGTCATATTTAACTGTACCTTAATAAACACTGATGTGAAAAACTGTGTTTTCAATTATTTTCTTCTTATGGACAACATTCTGCACAGTTCTGTTCATGGAGCCAGTAATTTGGAGTGTCTACTATGTCATGGTTTGAGTAGAGAATGTTAAATGTGAGCTGTTGTCCTATCAGAACCATGCTTATAGTTCTTTGCTCAAACCGTCACATAGTTAAAACTCCAGATAACTGGTTCTGTGTAAAGAACTGTAACAGAATGCTGCAGTAAAATCAAAACAATACAAAATACCATTTTTCACATCGTTTTTATTCAGGTACAAGTTACTTATGGATCATTGAGGCTTATGGATATTATTTCTGTAAGTGGTAACATTGTAAACAGCTACATATTAGAACTCATTTCCTGTCCTCGTTAACTTGTTTTTTTGACCAGATCCCAAATCTTACATACTGTTGCTGTGGGAAGTCTGATATCAGTAATCTTTTTTCTGTATGGTCCAGAATATAGCACATGTTTGATATTGTTATAGGGTGCAGATATTGTTTCTATGTGACTAGAGTTGTCTTGATTGTTCTCATGGAACCATGTATGAATAATTGCCAGGTTGGCTGCATAGTAATACCATAGCAGATTTGATAAAGCAAGCCCGCCCTTTGATTATGGGATATACAGTTTTTCAATTTTGAGTCTGGGGCACACTGCACTCTCGAATTGAAAATGTAATTGTCTGTGCAGCACCAGGTTGTGCATTGGAGAAAGAGTACTGTGCTCTGGGATGGTCCAGGTTCCAGTTGCCTTTGTGGCACAGCTGATAGGCTGTTTTGGGGGGGCACTGAAGCCAACGGGGGATTGGGCACCCCCATCAGCCATACTGTGTGTGGGGGGGGAGCATGTGAGCATGCTGGGGTGGGCTCCCAGCGTGCCACTTGTTGGGGGAGGAGCTGTCTATGACAGCTCTTGTACTGCAGTGCCAACGTGGATACACTTTGCATACTGCTGATGGCAGCAGTATGCAAATTGCCTACACACTGCAGCTTGTTCTTTCAACTGTACGCCACTGCGTTTGCAAACAATGTCATAGACAGCTGTTACATTCATTGGTGCAGTACGGCCACGCCTGCAAAAGGCAACAGGGCATTGGAAGTAGGGAGGCACACCTACGAATTCTCGTATGGTGGCACTATGTTTCTTGTACATGTGTGAAAACAAACTTAAAAATAGATTATACGCACTTACTAAAATGCTACAAACATGGATTTATACTAAATATAAAATGATTTAATGTGTACCATAAATCAGCAAGATATACCGCAAACTACACGTTTTTATGACATCAGGAAATTTAACAAAGAAAACAATTTTATACAGAAAGAACTACAAACAAGCAAACCTTTCTAACGCTTATAGTACTTAGCATCCTTTCCCCACGGGCCTTCTCAAGAATCAGAAACTTGGTGCCACACAGGCCTTCAGATCTGGTGGTCCAGTACTCACGTTTATGTGGTGGGCCTCTACTCAATACCTGGCTTTTATCAAATAGATGTAAAGAACTATGACGGAAACTCCCTGTGGTATAACTTGCAGAGTTGCCCCCCCGCCACAGCATTTGGAGGGTTGCACCCAGCTTCGGGAAATAGTCTACGTCCCCCCCCCACAAGTCTGAGAATCAGTTCAGACCAAATTAACTTGCTCAAGGGGCACTGCTAATTAAGGAGTCACTCTGGGCTGTGGCTGAGTGGAATGTTGAAATTTTGAAGAAATAGAATTCCATGAAACTTCAGAAAATTCCACAGAATTCCATTGGTAGCAGAATTCTGACATTTTGCATGTGAAATGTTTTTTCACAAATTAATAATCTGTAGTTTACATAAACTGCAGGTTCTTTTTCCACAATGCACAGGAAAATATTCCACCATTTACATGATCTGCAAGAAAGTATTCTGTGGTTTACACAAAAATGTTTTTTGGAATTCTGCAGAATTTATAAAGAAGTTCCAAATAGCATTTTGGAAACAAAATTATAATTTTGCACCAATTCAGATGGTGGCTTTCTACATTCTGCATAGTCCTACTCTAGACAAACAAGTCAGTTACTTTAAATATCAGACAGTGAGAGACATGGGGCAAACACAGCAGTGGGTCTCCATCATGAGCTGGCTAGTTGTAGAATCTAGGACTCCATTCTATTTACATTCAAAATGGGTACTTTAGAGATATAAATCACCCTGACAGTAACTGCTTGCCTTAAGCTGACCTTCAAATAAAACTTAAATTTTTAGCCACAGACACACAAAAATAGCCAATTTCTTTTTATACCTTGTTAAAATTATATGTTAGATCTCTAACCAAAAATAAAGAGATAGTACCTAAATGATTTCTGCCAAGAGAAGCACTTCATTTGAGGGTGGCCCAAATCCACTCTGTCAGACTTACTCTCATTGTTTTAGTTTCTGTATTATTGTTTTGGCAGCCCATCTACATTGTTTTTTTGGGAGCCACTGCAGTGCTTTATCAGCGTATTGTATGTCTGTAATGCCAGATTCCATCTCTGCAGTTTTGCATTCTTCCCACTTGTTCTATACAGCCACATTAGAGGATTGTGATTATTGACAGGGCTAAAATCCCTGCCATAGAGATGGGGCTGCAGTTTCAAAAATACCCACACTATCCCGATTCACCTTTTTGATTGCGGCAAAAGCCTTCTCCACAGTTTCACTTTCCAGCTCAGGTACACATAGAGAATACTGGATGGGCAGCTATGCAGAACCAGTGTGTTCTGCCACAGAAGGATTCTGATTCCCTCTGACCTCAAGAGCGAAGCTCGAGAGGTCCATGGGAATCAAAACCCTGAGGTGGCAAAATACACTGGTTGTGCATAGAGTTGCTCATCTTGTATTTTTTATAATGTATAGTACTGTGTGAAAAATGTGACTTCTTTTGCTTTCAAAATGAAACTGATTCATGCAGTCTCTAGAGGTTCTAGAATGCTGTTCTACCACAGTAGGGTAGAACAGCATTCCATGACCTTGGAACTGTGGTAGAACAGCATTTTGAAAGGAATGGAATTCTATACAGAACAACACTCCACTATACACTATAATTGTGTATGTTTCCACTGTAGGTGCAGCCTGTGCAGAATGCCACCTAACCCATGAATGAAAGCATCCACATGTACAATAAATTTTCCAAATAGTTTGGACTAGTGAGCACAAAACCTGACATGTCTCTTTCAGTTGGTGGAATACCTTCATGCAGCTTTCTGTCTACTGAACATTTTCAGACATTTTCTTTTTTTGTGAGGTCTGTTAGGGGTTCTGCTATGGTGTTAAAGTTTACTACAAACCTGTGGTAATAACCTGCAGTCCCTATAAAGGCCCTCACTTTTTTCCTAGTAGTGGGTGTGGTCGATCCCAGAATGGCCTCAATCATTGCTGATGCAGGCCAGATGTGCCCACTGCCTACCAAGTGACCAAGGTATGACACCTTTGCAATGCCTATTTGACATTTCTCTACCATGAGTGTTATCCCAACAGCTTCCAGTCCTCATCACATGCCTGCCATGTTCATTCCATGTCCGGCTATGTATGGTGATGTCATACATATACACCAGTGCAAAGTCACCCACCCCAGACAGAAGACAGCTCATGGGCTGCTAAAAAAAGGTTGATACATTCTTCATAATGAATGGCATTACTTGAAATTCAGATAGGCCAAATGGGGTGACAAATGGCAGTCTTTCCTGGCTTCCTGGTTTAGGTGTACCTTCAGTAGCCCTTTGTTAGGTCTATTGCAGTCAGGTATCTAACTCCCCCTAATTTCTCCAGAACCTCATGTACCCTGGACCTCAGGAAAACATCCAATACCTTACAGATGTCACGTCCATGGTAGTCAATGCAGAACCTTGTGGCTGCCTCTTTTTTTGGAAATAAGCAATACAGAAGAGGCCCAGGGATTACTGAGCTCCTGTATAACCCTGAAAACTAGCATCTTCTTAAGCTTTTCTACAATAACACGTTTCACTCCCTCTGGAACACTATAAGGTGGCTGCTTCAATAGACCCTGGGCTTTTGTTTCCACATGGTGCTCAGTCATTGTGTTATACCCTCTTTTCCCTGAGAAAATTTCTCCAAGGATTACAGCACCCCACTCATGTCTGCTGCTTGGGCAGGCATCAGCTGCTCTGAGAGGGTGATGGCATCCACAGAGGACTCTCCTTGAACCTCATTAAGGAGATCCATTGGTGAATCCACTTCTTTCTTCTCCTCTGGGTAGCTGCAAACTGCCAAGACCATTTCTGTCTAACATGATATGGTTTCATCATGTTTAGATGGTGTACCCTCTGTCTGTGTCTCCCGGTAGGAAGCTCCACTACATAATTCACATCATTTACCTACCTGACAATGGAGTATGAACCCTCCCAGACTGCCTGCAATTTATTTTGTCAGGCAGGGATAATCACCATCATGCACTGTGTGACCCCATACCTCTGAACTCTGGCTCCACAGCTGTGCCATATTTTTTTAATGTCTGCTGTGTGGTGGCTAGGTGCTCCTGGGCAAGCCCCATGAGCTCCTTGAGCCATAACCTGAAATTCAGAACATGTTCAGCAATAAATCCCCCTGGAAAGAATATTCACCTTCCCATTCGTCTCTTACCAGATCAAGATGTCCCCCCTTACCCTGTGGCAGACAGGAATTAAAAAGGGGGAACCCCATAGACTACCATGGGACTTTCCTATAAGCAAATAAAAGATGAAGTAAATACATGTTCCAATCCCTTTCATATTATTTAGCAAATTCAACTGGCAAGGTCTTAAGCATGGCATTAAAGCACTCAACCAAGCTATTAGTCTCAGTGTGTTATGGAGAGGAACTGAGTTGGCACACTCCACATTTCTCCCACAAACTGGTCATAATGCTAGACATAACACTGGTGCACAACATGGGGAGCTTAGTGGCCCCACAATGTCCAAAATTAATTATTCAAAGGGTTCAGTTAAAGGCAGGGCAATCAAAGCTGCTTCGGCCTTGCCCCAAACCTTTCCCACCTTCTGGCACTCCGGAATGTCCAGCAGTAATCTGCCACATCTTTGAAAATACTGGGCTAGTAACAATTGTTTGTAAGCCACCTTTTTTGTGCAGTTAACTCCCAGGTATCCCTAGAAAGGGTTGTCATGGGCTAGGTCCCGGATCTGCTTCTTCTGTTTTCAAGGGACTACTATTGGTTCTCCCTTTGACAGCCATTGTCAGTAAAGTAGCCCATTCTCTCACTATATTATGTTTTCACTTTCTGCCTGAGAATCTTCCTCAGCACTGACTACCAGGTCACTCAATTTCTGGAACGATGGGTCAGCCTGTTATGTCCTGCTCTCTTCCATCTGCATCTGGGGCTCAGAACTGCTGTTCTCAGCTAGTCCCTCAGCCTCACTGGCTACTGCTCTTACTACTGAGGTAGGGTATTCCTCTGGCTGAACTGCCCCTTCTTCCCTCAGTAACCTTCCTCTTTGCTTGACTTCTTGTGCTCACACAGGCCATATTGGTGTCCCATAATATGGGCAACTTAAATTGAGCAACTCAATTTGAGCACCTGCGGGAATAGCGAGTGTGATTTAAGAGCAACCGTTACTAAATGGTGATGGTGCAAAAATAGAGCATCACTAAATAGCGAGGGAAAACAGTGCACCCATTGCCTGTAAGTAGTGGCATCAGGTATGTCACCTAAGAATTTGTATCCAATTTAAATTGCCCTCATGATCTTTCAAAAGATTCTAGGAACAGACCATAATCATCCCCCTCCAGTACTGTGGAAACATTTCCAGAACTTATTTTGGCCTCTTGGGCAGGACCCTCACCCCTCCATGGCAGTACTCACACTTTGTGGTGGTGCTTTCTGTTTCTGTATGTCCATCTCTGTCTCATGTTCATACCTCTCTCCTGTGTTCATATTTCTGCTCTCATTCTTGTGGGTCTTCCTCTTGCTCCTGCTGCAGCCAGATCTCATGTATGTATTGCCACTCTCACTCCTCCATCACTAGCTTCACTTTTTGCAGCTCGGTGTCCACCTTCACCTCCTGCAGCTCAGTATCTGCATTTGCCTTCACCAGGCCAAGTTCCAGTCTCATTATCTTGATACAGTCTGGTTGCTCATCACCACTGGTTTTGGGCTCAGGCTCAGCCTCAGGCTCACTCTCACTCCCCTCATTCTCATGGCTCTTGCCAGCCTCATCTGTGACCCCAGACTGACTGTTGTCTTGGTCATTTTTCTCAAGGGTCTCTATGAGGTCTGTCTTTATTTATGCCTCATAGAAGAGCCTTCTGTGTTGGCACAACTCCTGTAGTTGTGCCAAAGTAACAACTTATGTCCTCTTGACATAATATGCCCAATTCATAAAGCTCCACTGAATAGCTCATGGAGCTGGCACCACAAGGAATGGCACAAGGTGTGGCTTGTACCATAGGATGCATCGGACACAATTCACAAAAGCAGCTTGTATCACAAAATAGGCTGCGGCATAGTGCTAGGGGGCCTGCTGCAGATGCAAGCTGCCATATCCCCTAAATAGGGATTCACAAAACCCTCCCAGAGGGCAAATTTCTAAGCACTGTTAGACCAGCCAGGGCTGGTCTAAGGGTACTTAGCAGTGTGTAATCTGGGTTGGTGTTGAACAGTGCACCAACATGCCTTGGGGGTCCACTAGACCACCAGGGAATCATATTTTTTATACAGGCAGATCAGAGCTGGTGGGTCTGCTGGACTGCCAGGAATGTATCTAATTTAATTAAGTCAGAGCTTAGGGCTTGGGGGACCACTAGACCACCAGGGATGTGATTTTTGTGATAAACAGGGATTGGGGCTGGGGGGAACTGCTAGACCACCAGGGAAATATTTTTTTATACAGGCAGATTGGGACATATCTAATTTTGTTAAGATGGGGATCAGGATTGGGGTAGTCCACTAGCCACCAGGGATGTGGTTTTCTTTAACAACAAGGTGATAGAGGCTGGGGGCCCACTAACCATCAGGGACTGCTGTCCATGGTTCTGTTGCCACATGGCCACCCCATGGCTTGTGGTACACCTTCCAGATATGATGTTTGTTTGGTGCAGGGCCATGGTTGCTGCATGCCATGGGACTTTGCCGCTGGGACCCTACCCAATAGTGAATCAGGCACAGGGTTCCTGGAGCACTGGTAATCAGTGCAGCTTGTGCCAACCTTTGTGAATCAGGCCCAATGTCTAGTTCTAATTGCCCTATAGTACACGTACTAATGAAAAAATAAAACAGCAATGTGAAGTATCTCCTTTTGTATATCTTGCTCTTGTGCTGGACAGGTATTACTTGCTGGAAATCCATTTCTTTGTATGCTAGGTAACCATGTACATTTTTCCACCCACACTATGCTTCCCAGTGCCAAACCACTTGGTATCATACAGGAAGGAGCACACAATCTGCACCGCTATGCCACCAGTTTTTTCACGACACTCAACATGCTCCCATGAACCCTGGGAGCTGTGACAAAGGAGGTCTGAGTCACTTACTTAGTCATGCTGCCACCAACCTGATTACAACTCTTCGAGGGCTGTTCCTTCAAGTTTCACAACACAGCCCTGCTCAGACCTCACAAGACCAGGCCAATAGTACAAGGTCCTTTGGACACAGGAACCCACTCAGTAGCTCCAAGTAACCTCCCCCTCTCTGTATCAAATTCAACTTTACCTATTAGGTTTCATACAGTTCTTTTCTGAAGTGGTAATGGACTTGGCACAATAAAAATAGTTTACCTTTGCTTATTAAAATGCATCAGTTACAGATTTATAGCAAATATAAAATATTTATTATTTACACTAAATTTACAAGATATACAGAAAACTAAATTTACATATTTAGCTTTTGTTGATCGAGTAAGCACACTAGACAAAAAAATGCCTATTTTCAGGTGCAACCTGGAAGATTACAGTAAGATGTATAGACAATATAATGTGGATAAAAAATATACAGACAAGAATTGGAGGGCATATTACAAAGGATGAGACATTAAGTACAGTAGATTAGATGTTATTAAACAATACATACATTGTATATAAAGCTAAACAGAGGACAACAATAAGTGCAATCTGAATACTCAGTTCTTAGAAAACCAAAGTTTGGAGAGAGGCATTGATTGTGGAAGACTGCGGCTGTGGGGAAAACAGTCATAGGATAGGGATTCAGGGACAGTGGCATGCCAAGAGGGTGGACAAATGTTCCCACAGGGATTTCTTAAAACTGTTATGTGTGCCATCACACCACACATTCTCAGGAAGGGGGTTCCAGAAACTGGGGGCACAAACAGCAAAAGCCCTATCACACGTCAAGGAGCAGGACCTAGGTACTGAGAGTGTGTGGGAGCCGTTTGATCTAAGTACTGTAGGTATGCAGGTTGGACAGGTTTAAGGAGGTTTGACAAGGCAGGGAGTGTAGCGGCCCTGATTATCTTGTCAATAAAGCAGCCAAGGACTAGGGAGTGCTGGTTGATTGGGAACAGCCAGTCAAGTTTATTGTACAGGTCACAGCAGTGAGTGAGTCGAGGATGAGCAAGAGCAAAGTGACAAATATTATTATATGCAATGTATCACTTTGCAAGGCTAGACTGTGTCACAAGAGTGAACACTGTAAATCCATAGCTGAGTGTGGGTAGTAGAACGCCTCTGTCCAAGGCAAGGCATGCAGCTACAGAAAGGGCTCCTCTTGCCCTATAGGCTAGGCCCAACTTGGCATTTGCAGATGTGCAGTGAGAGGTGCAGTGAGAGGTCCAGTTGGGGGTCATGAGTGACTCCCAGGTATTTAAATGAAGAGGTGATACCTACTGAAGAGCCATCGATATCCTTAATGCACGTGGGGGCAGGGCACAGTTTTAGCTTGGCTGAGGAGCCAATGTGCATAGCCTGGGTTTTTTTCAGATTAAGGATAAGCCAGGACTGTAACTTGAGGAGATCCACTTGCAGTTGGGAGTTTATAACATGGATATCCTTTGAGCAGGCAAGCAGGACCAGATCGTCAGCATACAGAGTAGGATTGCAATGAGGGGTCATCAGAGGAAAGTCATTGACAAACAGGGAGAACAAGATGGGGCCTAGAATAGACCTCTGTGATACCCCAACATTGATAGGTGTAAGCTCCGAAAGGGCTCTACTGCACTTGACAAGCTGCTGCCTGCCATAAAGGTAATTAGAGAACCATGTTAAGACAGGGGGATAGTTCATGCGTGTACAATTTTGAGTGCATAAGGGTATGATCCACCAGATCAAAGGCCTTCAAGAGGTCCACAGAGATCACTCCAGACAACATACCAAGGTCCGTTGCAGTCATAATATTGGATATAACCTTGGCAAGAGCCATAGCTGTGCTGTGGCCCTTGGAAAAGCCATGCTGTTCTGCAAACAGAATGTCATACAACACTAGGAAATTTAACAAAGAAAACTATTTTAATTGGAAAGAATTATAAACAGAAAAACCTCCCTCTTACTGCATCCTTCCCACACAGGCTTTTTCAGGAATCAGAAATGTGCCATAAAGGTCTTAAGAGCTGGTGGCCCAGTGCTCCTTCTCTATACAGTGAACTTCCAGTCAGTATCAGGCTTTACCAAACAGGATCTGAAAACTTTATCAAAATCTCCTTGTGAAATACCTTGCAAGGACGGTCTCTCTCTCTCTCTCTCTCTCTCTCCCTCTCTCTCTCTCTCTCTCTCTCCAAGTCATTCGGAGGGGTCTGCCCCCCCTTCTGCAACTGTTCTACATTTTACTCTTTTTCCTCCAAGGCTAACATCCACTTCATATATTAACTGGTACCAGGAACCCTGAAAATTAAGGATCCACACTGAACATACAAGTCAATACTTTAATTATCAGCCAGTGATTAATGGGGAGCAAACACAATAGGGGGTCTCCATTGTCAGCTGGCCAGTAGTAGACCTAGGAATATGTGCAGTTCACTTTCAAAGCTGGTGCTTTAAAGAGTACCTAAACAAGCAGTTTTTTAAAATGGCAAACTCCCAAATCTTGCTTCATTGCGAGGTAAAGTAAAGATTGCTGTTTACATTTAGGCTAAAACTGCATTTATGTAAATAACATAAATGCAGTTTCATAGCTTGTGAAAAATGTAAACATCAGCCTTTCACATTCAAAAAACAGGCTTAGCTTCTCCCTAACATGTCTGTCAAGTGTGTTAAGTGATGAGTCATGATGACGTCATTTGAGCCAGAGCCAGAGATCAGCATTTATTTCTATATAGTGCTAACTAGTTCTTCTTTCCCTCTTTGTTTTGAATTGTTTTACCAGAATGATTAACACCATGTATTAACTCATGGATTATTTTGATCAGTACATATTAGGCTATGATTGTGTTCATTTTGTTTACTTTAACTTGTGGACAATGGTTTGCAATTCAGCTGACTTTTTCTTTGGCAAACTGCAGTACAGTACAACACTTCAAATACCTGATGATGTAGTGGTTATGTGATGTACTGAATTTTGTTTTTTGTTAATCAGGAGAGATACACTAAGCTGAAAGCTTGTTTACAGGTGTGGCCTGAGAGCACAAGGAAGATAAGTGACTTGCTCAAGGTCACACAGCAAAGTACCGGTCTGGTTCAGTTCCAAAGTGCATGCTCTCTTGTTAATCCACAAATAAGGCTTTCTTTTTCCACGTGAACCCCCTGCACCTAGCCTGCCTTCTGTTGAACACCCCACCATCCATACCCTGTACCCTGTCCTTAGTACTGCCTGGGGCCGCATATGTGCATACAGTCTCATGAAGAGAATTATCACACCTCAGATTGTAATCTTGTGCACACCTATACCAATATGCCTCATCAGCTGGCACTGTTAAAAAATGCCTCCCAAATCACTCTTCAGTCCACATTTTCAATGTTTGACCTATGCTCCCACAGTAAACATTGAGTGGATCACCACCCTTCTGTACAGTGAAGGTTGTATGTATAGTTCCCCTGTTGTGTTTTTCCCACCTCATTAACCAACAACTAGGTCTTCTTAGAAGACCAAGCAATAAGCATCATGACCCACCAGAAAAAGTGTTGTTCATGCCCTCATAAGGGCTGCACTTACGATGAATAACAGTATTATTAGCAGGAAAGGCATACTAATACCTTGAGTGAATCCACCTGACTTCCGGTGTCGGTCTACTCCTTTAACTGTGATCTGCAGACCCCCGCAGGACAGTTCCAAGCAATTCTTCTCCAGTACTTTTCTGTGCTCTACTCCACAATGTAAGTTGGCTGGCTACCACCCTTCCAAATCTTGAATGAGCTATACACAACTCCCTCAATACTGTCCTAACAAACGTCAGCATCCCCCCCCCCACCCGAGGGTAATCTCCCTACACTGAATTCAAGTAACAGTTTAGGTGCAGCCCTTCCACTCTGAGTATTTGTCATTGCTGGCTGTTCTCATCTACAGTCAGGTAGTGATCACGATGCTGGCAGCTCCACATTTCAGATCTCACAGTGATCTGCTCAACATCCTCCTTCATGTCTTCAACTAACCTGAATATAGCTGTACCCTGCTGGAATGACCTCTTCAGTCCCTCTCTGGCAGTCATTCTTCTCACCTGCTTCCCACACCAAAAACTGGTGAGTTCACTACCCTTCCGCATCATGAATGTGGTTAGTACAGTTACCCGTGTTATTTTTACATATTAATAATAAACATGAACTTTTGGTAAGCCACACTGAAAACAGCATGGCACAAGTGGAAAAATAGGCCTTCCTACCCAAATAAGATCTAAGCCACCTATGAGTAGGCACTATTATATGACATGCATAATGATGTGCACACCCATCATTTAATAGTGCCTAATCAAAGGTAGCCTAGATCTTTTAAGGATAGGAAAGCCCATCATTCCCCTTGTTCCCTGCTGCTATCAGCCTGACTTACTGGAAAGATATGTTTATATTTGATATGTCAAAATAAAATGGGGACTGTACTACTTGCATTTATGATGCAGAAGGGTGATGAGCTCACCAGTTTTCAGTGTGAGGAGGAATAGTGAAGAATGAATACCAGAGGGGGACTGAGAGGGCCACTCTTGAAAGGTACTGTTATATTCAAGGAAGTGGAGGACAGAAGGATAGAAATATGAGCAAATTTCTGTGAAAAATAAGATGTGGGGCTGCCAGCACCTTGATCACTACCTGACCCCGTTGTCCTGGCCAACGTTCCCCTTCCCATAAAACCAGTTCTTGAAATTGTCAAAGGCTGTGTGTGGATATTAATGTATGAAATGGCTGCCACTACACATTCAGTCATTTCCTACCAGTCTAGTATTGCTTATCAAACACTTTGGGATGCAATGTTTATGAAAACCACTATATAAATGCTGATTCTTATTATTAGTATTATTTCCCATGGGAAAAAGAAGAAAAGACAAGCATATATTTGATTTTCGAGAAGGTATGATCTCTAACATTGGACTGCACAAGAACTTTGCTACAAAAAAGTGGTGGCTCTAGGAGGTGGTGAAGGGCGTGGCTGCAAACCCACCCCCGACATAGTAACATACTTGCTTGCTGCTGCTGCTGCATTTCACTTTGTTGAAGAAGTCTGATTTATTGCTTGTACAAATGTTTATATTCAAAAATATGGATTACATTTGTAGGTTCTGCCAAAAACGTGCAAGAAAATATTAATAGCAGATAATATAAAGATTTAATAAAAATGTTAAAAAGTGCATATTAAGCATGCACATCATCCCAGCACCTCTGTTGTAGCATCCTGGATCCCCCATAACCACTAGATCACCAGGTTATTCAAGATTTGTACTGCATTGTGGTTTGCCACAGAGAAAGTCAATTGGATTAAAACACAATTTCAGCATGTTAAAGTAAACAAAATTAACAGAACCATAGCCTAGCATGTGCATTATACAAAATAATGCACATGGTTTTGACCATTTGGGTAGAACAATTCTATACAAAGGGAAAAAAGAACTAGTTAGCACTATAGAGAGCCATATATCTCTCTGCCTTTGGCTCCAATGATGTCATCACATAATACACTGGTGGCCATTTTAGGAAGCAGGTAAGACAGTTTTTTTTTAAATTGGAAGGCCGATTTTACAGTTTTCAAATGCACTGGAACCACATTTAGGTAAATTATATAAATTTAGTTTTAGCATTAATGAATACAGCCGCCTTTCCTTTAGTCACCTAAGGAGTCAGATTTTTCAATAGTTTGTTGTCAAAATGTTGTTTCGGTATGCTTTAAACTCATTAACCACTATGAGTTTATCTGCTTGCCTAAAGGTGGCCTTCAAATGAGACTTTCATTTTTAGACACAAACACAAACAAAAAGAGAAAAAAAATGGCCATTTTCTTTTTACATCTTATTATCATTCCACGTTACAGCCTCAGATGCTACATTGAGGCAGTCTAGAGAGGGTGCATTGCAAGGCCACCAAAATTATGAGGGGTATGGGGGATGAACAATGTAAGGAGAGACTGGAGGCCCTTAGCATGCACACCCTGGAGAAAATTAGGCCCAGAGTGTGAAATATCAGTCTCCTATATATGCAAGTGTCTTAGAAAGATGGAACAGACAGAGAACGTTAATATGGCATTCTTCAGAAGGACATACCCTGAAGTTCAGAGGTGGGTTATCCAGGGTTGACATAAGGAGATAGTTGTGTCTCAGTGGGCAGGGAGCCTATGGAATCAGGATATGCCTGGACAAATGTACGCTTACCAGGGGAATCACAGGGTACCCTGAGTATTGAGGGGATGTAAATGTGCATGTGTTTTCTAAGCATACTTACTTCATCCCTGCCTATGAAGTGGGGGAGAGTAGACAAAATAGACCTGGGGTGGGATATTCAGAAATGCACCAGAAGTAGGCCCAAGGGTGGCGCAGCGCAGGTACACTGCGCAGGTGCACAACCAATGTGATATTCAAAGGCTGAGCACCAAGGCAAGTGACAGCGCAAGATGGCAGAATATCGCAGGGATGCACCATAGTGCAACAAGGGCTGCGCCAGGGAGCAAGTCAGCAGGTGCCATCATGCAACCATGGTTGCGCAATGGAGTAAGGCAGGAAGCGCAGGAGCACAGCATGGGCAGGGCAAGGGACAGAGGCACATGGGCCATAGCACAGGGCACCTGGCACAGTGTGGAGCAGGCCTCAAGACCAGGACACACTGCCACCACAGAGCAGGGGATGACCAGAGGGGAGGGCAAGGCAGGTGCACAGCTGCATGCCCTGACCATGCAATCCACTGCAGTGCATGGAGGTGGCGTGACACCCATGGCCACTGGCAGGCAGCCATGGGCAACACCCACAGGATGGCATGGGACATGGCACCTGGACCAAAGCAGACATCACACAAGCCAGCAGCACACAACACACCAGCCACACAGCCCAGCAGGGAACAAACGCATGCCACAGGGCATACACACACAAGCCACTGTGTGCAGACCACCTGACACAAACCCCAGGCAACTGCAAATGTACCACACAGCCACGATGCACACCACTGCAGCATGGCACCAAAGCCAACTGCAAAGCAGACATGGACACGGATGGCTACCAAAATAGAAATGTATTAAAAGCAACAAACAACAATAACAAACTATTTACAGGTGAACAGGGATAGGGGGCAGGGATTGGGGAGGCCACAACCTTGAACGTAGGCTGGGGAAGGGGGTTGGGGAGACAGGGGGCATGGTAGGCTGTGTACAATGGAGGAACGAGAGAGGTGTCAGTGGAAGGGAGGGTGATGCAGGCCAACGAGCCCCTTGGGAGGTCCATGACTCTGCTGTCTTCTCCTCTGTGGCTGGAATAGGGCCCGCCGTATGATGCGGGTCACAGCAAGTTTGGCCGTGGCGACCCTCAAGATCCTTTCCAGCAGCCTGGTATGCACATCCACCAGATGGGCACCTGGGACAAAGAAGGGGACATGGATGAGTGCACGCCCACATGACCGTACCCCACCCACCGTGCGCAGCGGACAATGGTGGCATGCACCCTGTAGGGGGCACACAGCCAACCACAGCATGTGTGCCCACATGAGTTGCCATCCTGACCATCCACAGCCATGCACAGCACTGCACACCACCATCAGCCATGCGCAGCATGCCATAGCCATGGCAGCCAAGCAAATGGCCATTGTGTGGGGCTGTCAGTGGCTTAGCCGGGACCTGGATGCACCCACAGCCCACCTGCAGTGGCCACACACACGTGCCCAGGGTGCAGCATGGTGCAATGGACCATGCTGGTGAAGCACGGCATGTACTGGCCATGTGCACGGGGAGCTGTGGCCCACCCCTTCCCCACACAACAGCATACAACACCAAAGTGCCTATCTGCAAGCTGTGGCCTGACTGGCACCTGGCTACCTGCACCTCCTGGCTGGGCAGTATCCCTCCACTGTGCGACACCACCGGCCTGCTGCCGTCCAGCAGCAGCACCCACCATCTGGGCTCTGCGCTGATCTTCAAGGCCTAGAAGGGAGACAGTGAGAGACAGATATCAGCACCAGGCAGCAACACACGGGCCCCCCCCCACTAGCACAGTATACCCCATGACCCAGTGCAGCGGCAATGCCGTGGCACAGCACACCAATGGTGCCCTGCCATGCCCGGTGGCATTCCCAGCCACTGCCCCCCACCCACAGCAGCACAGCATGACACCCACTGGCAACCCACACAACACTGACATGGCATGGACGGGGATATGTGCAGTCACCTGGCCATGGCACAGCACCCCTACGGACGCATGCCTGCAGTGTCCTGAGGTGGTCCGGGTACCTCCTCCTCCTCTGGTCCCCTTACCTGTGGCGACACTGCTCCCCACTACAGCATGATCCTGTGGCCTCCTTGAGTGCCTCTGCCACCCCCTGCCACACCTCAGTGCATGGCTGGTCCAGGGGTACCTGCCCATAGAGGGCACAAATATGTGGCTCCACCAATGCCACCAGGTTGACCAATTCCACCTGGGTCCAATTTGGCACTCTAGGCCTGCTCCTGTGAGGTATGGCTGTATCCATAACCGCAGACGCATAATGGTGCTGGTGAGCGCGTGAGACGCATGTGCGATGGATGCGCGACACGCCTGGCGATGCGCTGCCATCCCTGATCGCGCATCGGCAGGGTATGCATGATACAGCTGGGGCAATGCTGGCACATGCCGCAGGCACCCGGGGTCAAAGGGCACACGCAGGGGTCATAGGGTGGCATGCGCACCGTGCGCATCAACGTGATAGGGCATGGATAGCATGATGCGCGATAGGGTCTAGTGTGCCCCATGGGCCATGTACCAATAAAGCACGGGCACCAATGGGTGTACAGTGCATGTGCTCCACATGCCCAATAGCAGAGCGCCGTGCAGCCTGTAGTGCACTGTGCGTAGGAAGCACCACCACCGTATGCAATATCAGTGCTCGCATGCACTGTACCATGCGGACTACGCATGTCACACAGATGCGCCATGACATGCGCATGAGCAACTCCACTGTGCAATGCGCAATTCCGCAATATGCAGCAGGCATATGCAGATTAGCAGATTAGCATATCCATGGTGCATCAGAGGCATTTGCATCTCAATACAGTTGTGCATTCCCTCATTTGCACGTGATGCGCTATAAAGGCGCCATGTGGCAGCACAGGAACCAGACCGGTATTGCATCCTTCACAGGTAGGACGCCAGGCACTGGGCATGTCAGGACTGTGGTGTGGGGTGGGCCTTGTGTGTGGCAACCAGCACTAACCACATGTCCCCACCCAGAGGAACAGCATGTTGGAGCAAGAGGAAGTTGAGGAGCAGGGGCCTGCATGGAAGTGCAGGCCCAATTTCACAAGGGTGGAGTGCGATGCCCTATATGACACCTACCTGGACCAGGAGCCCCTCCTGAGTGGCTCCATAGGCACACAGCAAGGCAGGGCGGAAGCATGGGTGGGTGTAGCCAGGGCCGTGAACCTGCAGGGTGTCCATCAGAGGTCGGTGCAGGAATGCAAGAAGAAGGTGGGCATGGACCACAGGCAGATCAGGGAGAAGGTGGCAGCCATCCGGGCTGCACATGCTGCCATGGGTGGTGGACAGCCTGAGGTGCCACAGCTAACACCGCAGAGGAGATTGTGTCGGCAACTATGTGGTGCAGTGCCATTGAGGGTGTTCCTGGTGGAGGATTCCAGACGGGGAGTATCCCATCACTGCATGGTAGGTACAGTGGTGCATGGGAATGTGGGTAAGAGGTGCATTGGGGCAGAGGTGCATGGTGACAGCACTAACGTGTATATATTCCCTTACAGATCCCGAGCACCTGTGTGCGGATGCAGGTGCGGCGGTGCCCACCCAGGGTGATGTCAGGGACCTGGAGGAGAGCCCGTCCACCTCCACCAGGGTCCGTGGCCCAGACCCCTGCCAAACCCACAACACTGTCTGCACGGATGCCTGTGGCGTGGGCACAGACAAGGCACAGGCAGTGTTTCAGTGGGATGCCAGCCATGGCGTCCAGTATGTTGAGACAGTGATCAGGGCGGGGTACGCATCCGATGATGACATGACCGCTACCCAGTACAGTGGTGATGCCATACAGGGAGAGGCACCCCTACCACACACTGGACACGGCGGCACCGATGGTGCAGGGGGTGGCACTGGCAGACCCGCCAGCCACACCGCCCAGTGCTGCAGTGGCCACCGCACCTGCAGCACAGTTCAGCCCGTCTAGCAGTGGGGGTGCAGCCTTCCCGGCGACATCACGCACACAGCGGCTGGAAGGGCAGTGGCAGCAGCAGGATGGTGCAGAGGGTGGACCGGGTGCAGTGTCCACCACCAGTGCACCGCAGACAGTACAGGCCCATGAGAGCCCGCTGTGCAGCCCTCACCTGTGTGGGGGGCTATGCCGCGGGCCGCCACAACCCCTCGGGTCGGCATGATGCCCAAGCCCCCAGGGCGCTGACCTGCTGGACCAGCACACCCGTCTGCTCGGGGCATCTGTGGAGCAACAGATGCAGGTTGTGGCAGGGGTGCGTGCATTCCACACTGAGCTGTGCCAGTCTGCAGGGAGGCGTGACCGGGACTTTGAGCAGCTCCTGGCCGAGGCCACACACATGTGGGAAGACATGACCGCAGGCCTGGATCGGCTCACCGCTGCAGTCACGGCCGGCCTGTCACCACTGGCCACCCTGGTGCAGGGCCATCCACGGCAGTCACCTTGGAGCACATTCTCCACCCCTTGGTCCCAGCGTCGTGCAACCCCAGCATTGTCATCACCGGGATCAGCTGTGGGCATCCCAGGCAGGCCTGGAGCAGACCTGTTCGGGGGCCTGCAGATGCCTGCGAGTGACCGGTCACATTCTCGCAACAACATGCCTGGGGGTACATCTGTGACACCCCCCCATGGCCGCCGCACAGCCTATGTCTGCTGGGCAGTCTAGGCAGGGCAGTCCACATGTCCATGGCGGCCGTGAACCTGCGTGGTGGTCATGATCCACTGCCCTCCCTGTCCACTGCCTGCCGCAGCCATGTATGCATGGAGGTGTGGTATGTGCATGTACATACCTGGGCCATGATATCCGAGGCCACACATCATGCCCACCTTGTGAACACCCTCTCGGCCGCTGGCCACTGTGGCATGTGCATGATGATGCCATCACAGCACCAGCCAACACAGTGCACCGGTATTCAGCATCTGACACACGCCCGTTGGCGGCCTCGGGGTGTGAATGTGTTTGCCCGTGTGAATGTGCCTGTGTGTGTGTATGCGTGTGTGTGGGGCTGTGTGGGTGGGGTCCACTCTTCTGTCAGGGGTGCTTCCACAGTGTCCTGTCCCATGTCCATCGACGCCCTCCTCCAGCCGTTTCTGTTGTGGGGCCCTGCCAGCCATGCCTGTATACCATTCCCCGGTCCCTGGGACATGTGTGTGGACCTGTTCACCTACCTGCATGCACCATAGTGCTCCTCTGCAATGGTGGCCCTGTACCAATGGGCCATCCTGCGCAGCCAGGGTTTCTGTCATCCGGGGGGGATGCCCACCACCATTGGCCCCGGCATCCGCATCATCCCCACTGCTGTTCCCCTCTTCTACCTCGACAGCTATCCCACGGTCAGTGGCCATGTTGTGTAGCACACAGCAGGCCAGGAATAGGCCACAGGCCTTCAAGGGGCTGTACTGTAGGGCACGCCACATCTGTGCAGGCAACAGAAATGTGCCTTCAGCAGTCCAAACACATGCTCGATGATGTTCCGTGTGATGGCATGTGCCTCGTTGTATAGCTCCTGCGTTGGGGTCGACAGGTGCCGGTACGGGGTGAGCAGCCAGGGCCTGAGTGGGTATCCGCTGTCACCTTGGGGGGAACATGTTGGGTTAGCATGTTGGTCAGTGAGGCTGCCCCCCCACACAGCCGAACCCTCTACACCCCATGCATAACATCACCCCCCAATGCTCTGCCCTGTTGCGCAGGGCTGCCCTTTCCTGCTGCATACTCACCTACTAGGTGGCCAGTGGGGATGTCCCCACTCTCAAACCTGTGGCACAGTGCTCCCCAGGGTGTGTGGCACAGACATTGATTATGCGCACCCTGGCATCACACACCACCTGGCAGTTGACACTGGGGTAGCCCTTCCTGTTGATGTAGGCCACCCCCCCAGCCCTGGTGGTGTGTGGATGCCTATGTGGGTGCAGTCAATGGCCCTTAGCACGGCAGGCATACGTGCAACTCCCTTGGAACTCCTGCATGTTTGCTGTACACTCTGCCTGTGTGCTGGGGAAGTGGATGAATTCCACAGCATGTGGCAGCAGTGCATTGAGGAACTGTGTAAGGAGCCGTGATGCGGCCAACTGGGTTATGCCTGTGGTGTCCCCTGTTGGTTTCTGGAAGGTGCCCGTGGTGAGCAGGCACATCACGGCTATGACCTTGGTCTCCACTGACAGGGCGTGGCTCGGTCTTGTGGGTGCCTGCATCTCGTCACTGCACAGCTCACAGAGCTGCCTCAGAATCTCCTCGTTCAGGTGGTACCAGCCCACAGTCTCAGTGTCGCTGTACTGTTCGAAGGTGGTGCATGCACGGTATCACTTGTTCCAGGCATACCACCGCCAGTCCCTTCCATGGCCGTGCCACCCAGCCATCTGCCCCCTCACACCCCTCATTACCGCCTCCATCTGGAATATTGCACTGGCCATGGCCCAGCCTGTCTGACCCCCACCGCGGCTGTCTCCCTGGGCTTCCCTGGTTTTATGCTGCTGCTTGGGCCCCTGCACTGGGTGCACTTCTGTGTTGGGGACCCACACGCACAGTCTGGCCTGCCCACAGGCTCGGTCTGGATCACACACCCTGTCCCACTGCCCGTTGCACCTCCTGCCTCTGTGACTGTCCTGCACTCCTGCTGCTGTCCTGCCTGGCCAATGGCCCTCACCCTGTCACTGTCTCACACTGTCTCTGTCCCTCACTCTGTCTCTCTCTCACTTTCTCTCCCTCTCTCACCCCTGCTCCCCTGGGTGCAAGCCGTCATCCCCTGCTTGCTCCATCCTTTTATAGGCTCAACTTTGCTCCGCGTATGTCCCTGTTGCTCCACGCTTCCACCATCAGCCTGCCGTTGAATATCGCATTGCGCTGTATATTCATGGCTATGCCTCTGCACTTGCACTTGCATTCATTAGGTTATGACAAGATTGCATTTGGCGCTGCACATTGTCACCTGCTGAATATCGCTCTTGGCATATCCGCTGTTGCACTGGCACAGCTCACTTTGAATATCCCACCCCTGGAGTCCCTTTCCATTTCAAATTATATTGTTACTATGGGTTTGTTACCTGAATATTAATTCCAGTGTTAACACAGTTTTACATTAGATTCTTAACATGACTCACCAATGGGTCATTTAATAGCATGGGAGATTGCTGAACTGCTTTAGTAAAGCAACATGAAATAGCATCATTACTGGAGTTTATGTTCATATATCAAGCCTTATTAACTATGTATTACAGTCCCATCTCTTTGGCAGTTTGGGGTTGTCAAGTTTTTTGCATGTTATGGTCAGGTATGTTTTGGAAAGAGTCATTTTGTAATGAAACAATGTTACTGGGAACCATGGCAGAGTACACAACAATCAAGGAGAGTTGCACTGGTATATGAAGCTTGGTGCACCACACCGGTGAGCCGTCCATAACAAGCAGACAAAAGTAAAGAAAGTTGTGTTGCACTCCTCACTATGGTGTCCATGCACCAATGTGGACTAGGTATGTGTGATAGGTGCATACCTGGCCCGTGCACATTTGTACCTGTGGACAGGTTGTAGGGCATGGCATTCATGACCACCAACCACTACAGGCCATCTGTCTGCCGCCCCACTCCTGGCATATTGGTGGACCAGTGAACACAGGCAGGCATCCAGTCGGATGTCTATCCTACACCCTGAGTGAATCCCCTGCTCCCCATGGAGCAGGGGACTGTGGGACAGTGTGCATCACAAATTAAAGTAATATCAGGCAAGTGCCTGAATGGTTGCCCCTACCTCTCTCTGCCTGACAGAAGGCATTGGGTAGCATGACCAGAGCACTGGCTGCCCTGCTGCAGCTGGCAGGTGCATTACATGGGGGACATGTGGCAGCTATGGCAGGGTTCCTGCTCATGTAGCCTGTACCCCCCCCAGCATTCCATGCACTAGTGAATGGCGCAGAGTGCGGGAATGCTCTCTGCCCACTCTCCCAGTCTATCCACGCGCACATTGCTGCATGGACGGATAGGGAATCTGCTGCAGAAGGGGTGCACGTGCCTTCTTTGAATGCTGTGGGGATCAACAAGACCCTCAATACATGGCTGATCAATGTGGTGTTGCCTACAAGACATGGATGTGTAGCCCATAGGCATCATGTGCAGATGTACAGGGTGGCCAATGTGAGGTGTAAAACATACGAGAACGCAGAAAAAGGTGTTTATATTAACTAAAGATGTTTATTGACCATCCATCTGTGGCTCCAATGTAGACACAAATAGCATAAGTTGTTCGTCAGTTTGCCCACTCATATAGGGGGTTATGCACTATTGATTGGCTGGGTATGCATGACTGGCCCATACCTGGTCCAAATAGCTCCACACCCTTGACAGGTACATGGTGGCTGGCATGCATGAACACTGGCCATCATCGTGTGCTTCTCTTGGTCCATGCCCCCCTGGCATACAGCTGTGTGGAGATGGAATGGACCCAGATGGGCATTCAATCAACTGCTTGTCCTGGTCCCCTAGTGGATCCCTCCTCCTTGCTGAACAAGGATTTTAGGAAGGTGTGGGGCTTTACGATTGTAAAATGATGGATGGGTTCCCGAATAGTTGCCCCCCAACCCTCTTTGTCTGTTCAGAGGGCTGAGGCAGCAGTGTAGGAGGATTCCTCGTCCCACCGCAGCTGGTGGGTGCAGTCTGGGCGGGTGCACAACAGATACTGCAGGGTCCTTGCTGCAGTATCCTGTGCCCCCTTGCCTGGCACTCCATGCCTTCATGAATGGTGAACAGAATGGGCACACCTCCAGACATGCCCCCACACCATGTGCACATGGTGCTGTGCAAATGGCCTGGGGATTGAGTGCAGAAGGAGTGTGTGCCCCTTCTGTGAATGCCACTGGGAGTCTGCTGGACCCCTGATGTGTGACATTTTGACTTAAGGCTGCCTGCATGCCGCGGAGCTGCAGCATGTAGACAATCCACACATTAATGCACAGATCTCATAGCGAACATAGCTACATACAGCTCCACTACCTCGGTGCTTTGAAGTCACAGTACCTCTTTATCAGGAAGATGAAATGTAGCCTTATGTTATGCCATATACTGTAGGAGGTGTATGTACAGAGTTTAGAACTATGCAAATGTTTTCCACCCCAGTTGTAAAATTAATAAAGAAACTTACCTGATTCATGATCTGGGAAGCAGATCAAAATAATTTCCTATTCATAATCTCTGTGGCTAGCATGAAATAGGGTAAAGGAATGTTACATCCCATAATGGTACCATGACCTGTTTTTATTAAAATAAATAAGGTCTGACACAATATCTTTTATCATTCTTTTTTAGTGTGCTATTCTTGTAATACACATTGTTGAGGTAATAAATCTCTGAAGCCTGAAATAACAAAGGTTTTTTTAACACCATTTTCATGGTTCCTAAACTATTTGCAAAATATTGCATTACTGCCTTACCAGTTCATTCCATCACTGCACCTGAGGCCCCATGTCATATCACAAATACAAATGTAAGCATGAGATTTGAAACCAATAGTTAAGGGAAGTATTAAAAAAAGACTATGGCACTACAATATAAGGGCTGTTTATGCTTTATTGAATTAAAGTTACCCTTTAGCGCATCTCTGTAATTCCACAAGTGCCATAGACAGATAATGGCTTTTAGCACTGTTTAGAAAAGGACTATGAGTTGACAATTATCCTGTCAAATATTGACGTCATGTGCTATTGTTCGAGAGAAAATAAAATACTTAACAAATGTTTTCAAGGGCAAGAATAGTTCTCTTGGCTTACCGGGTAGTGTTCAAGGTATGTCCTGAGCATGGATGACGTACGTTTGTTTTTGTTAAGGAGTTCAGTTACATACTTTTGAGTGTTTTAAAGTGACAGAGGTTTTCTTTTCCTCATAACCATGTTTAAACAACCTGTTTGGGGAACCTGAAGGCATTAAGGCAAACTAACAGTTGCGTAAGTGTGCTGAACTTAACTGAAAGGTAAGACACATTGTTGTAGATTTAAAAACAAGCATTAGTCAATACTGAATGTTCACCGATTGCTTTGCTGTTATACTGGGTCCAGATTGTACACATTTTTACTATATGTGACTATATATTTACCCAACACAGACCAGATAAGATGTAATAAGTAATTTGCAATGGGGTCCTGATTTTACACAGTTTTATACTGCATTTACCCAGGACAGTAGAGGTAAGATGTGGTATCTCATTTCTAGTCTGGTCCTGCTTTTGTAATTTCAATGACAGATCATCTCAGATGCAACATCTCCTTTTCAGTGGGATTCTACTATAGGGTCCTGTTTTTGGATAGTTTTGCAATATTTACCCAGGATAGCCAACCTGAGATGCAATATCTCATTTTTCAATGGGGTTCTGCTTTTACAGATTTCTGTCCTGTATTTACCCAGGATAGCACAGCTCAGATGCTCTTTTGTTTTCAGTTTGGTCCTGCTTTTCCCAGTTTTTACATTGTATTTACCCAGGATAGCACAGCCAAGATGCAATATTCCATTTTCAATGAAGCCCTGCTTTTATCCATTTTTATAATGTATTTTTCCAGGATAGCCCCGCTGAAAGGCAAGTTATATTTAATTGGGTCCAGCTTTTAGAATGTATTTTTCCCAGGATAGAGCAGCAGAGATGCACATTTTGGTGGGTCTCTCCTGTACTGGGTCCTGCTTTTACACAGTTTTACTATATACTGTAGTTACCCAGAATAGCCAAGATGAGATGTGGTATCTTATTTTCAGTGGTGTCCCACTTTTACACATTTTTAGACTGTATTTACTTAGGAAAGGCCAGCTGAGAGGCAATATCTAATTTTCAGTGGGCTCCCATATTCTGACCCCAAATTTCCAACACAGTCTTTTCATGATCTGATGTTATGATCAAGACAGATGGAATTGTTTCAACCCCATCCTAAAGGTGATTTTGTAGCGCAACTGCAAAAACAGGTTTTGGAGGGAATTTGAAAAATGACACCTGTCAAGTGGGTGAGACGTTCATGAGGTGTAGTAAGACAAGGGAAATGATGAACATTAGGTGCCAAAATCTGCAAAAATTAAGTTATGAGTAAACAGTGGAACAATGTCATGTTGCTTCATAACTTATAGTAGTTGTTTTTTCACATTTTGAGTTCACATTTTCAACATAATCTTTTTATGACACCATGTTATGATCAAGACAGGTAGATTTTTCTAAATCCTATCTGAAAGGTGGTTTCACAGAGGGACTGCAAAAACATGTTCTAAAGGGACTTTGAAAAATGACACTTGTCATGTTCATCAGGTGGGGTAACAAAAGGGCTATGTGCAACTTTGGACCAAAAGCTGCAAAAATCACAGAGCACAGCACCTTGACAGCTCAGTCGGTTGCTGGCCGTGGTAGAGCAAGGATGGCTATGCTGATCGCTGGCTCTGGGATGAGACAGGAGGGAGTGGGGGGACACTGCCTGCTGGGGTGGGGGGCTCCACTAGACCACCAGGGAAAGTTATCTGTTACATTATAGGTGCAGATCTGGAATAGGGAGGGGGGGTCTGCTAGACCACCAAGGACAGAGTTATTAATATTTCATGAGGGACATTGATGATTGTGGCGGGGCCCACTAGCCACCAGGGATGTGATTTAATTTAAGAAAAAAGGGATCTGGAATGGGGGGGACTGGTAGACACCAGTCGCTGTTCATGGGTGCAGCTGCCACCTGACCACCCCCCAGCTTGCAGCAAACCTCACAGATGCACTGTCTGTTTGGTGCATAGCCATAGTTGCCACAAGCTGTGGGACTTTGCCATCGGGACCCTACCTGATAGAGAATCAGATGCAGGGTCCCTGGAGCACCGACAATCGGCACAAGCTGCCTTGGATGCAACTTGCACTGGCCTTTGTGAATCAGGTCCAAACTGTTTAGAAATAGCAGTACAACCTAAACTTAGGCTTGCCAAACCTTGGCTGGTGAATGTTTTGTGAGCTGGTGAAGTATCTGCACTATATAATGAATTTGACAGCAGATGAGGACCCCATGGCTCATGTAGTCTGCCCATTTACCCTGCCCCCCAAGCGTCCTTTGTTTAACCTTTCCTCACCATCGCTAAGGTTACCTTATGTCTATCCCACACATTTTTGAATGTCTTCACTGTTTGCATCCTTACTACTTCCATGGGGAGGTTGTTCCATGCATCCACCACTCTTTCCATGAAGAAGTACTTCCTCAAATTCCCCCTGAGTCTACCTCCCTCCAGCTTCATATCATGACACCTTGTTTTGAGCATTATCTTTTCTGAAAGAGGCTCCCCTACTGGATCCTATTAAAACCCTTGAGGTATTTAAACATCTTTATCATACCCCCCTTCTTATCTCCAGTGAATATGTGTCAAGATCTGGTAGCCTTTCCTCATATGTCTTCTGGTGTATCCCCTGCACCATCTCTGTAGCCCTCTTCAAGTTATATTATAACTATTTTCAGAAAAAGTTAAAGCAAAGGCTCACTGCTCCAATTTTCCTAGTAAAAATGCATTGAAAACAGTTGCAGAAGTACAGTATATGTAACTTGACCAGACGTTTGACCCAGACCTTAAGGAAGAAATGTAGTACAGTGGATAATTCTGAAGGGCTCTACGATGCCAGTTCAACAATTCTTTTGTCAAGCAGCATCTCGCCGACAGGAGTCATGTCAACCGCAAGCTACAGTTTACATGATTTCTGTGTGTCTCCCAGTCCATTATTTTTTCGGGGCTTTGCCCCAAACCCCAATGCAGAAAACTCACCCCCCCGTCTTTAGGATTATCGCTCAGTCAGAGTTGATTCGAGGTGAGGTGCAGGACCAGAAGACAGTGTGCCCCTGTCTCGGGCACACCAGCACAGTGACCTGTCATCAAAGTGTCGATTTTGCCGACAGGGTTGTAGTTCGCTGCGTTGGTGTCACCATATGTGGGGCATACCATTCTGAAGATCTCAGATGTTAACCTACTGATTACAGGAAGGGGCTGATGTATCTCTGTAATTAAATTTGAAGTCTCTGATCTCAACACAGTCTCCCCCCATTCTGAATCTATTGTACAGTCAAATTCTCTGAGAATAGTCGCTAACATACAATACAGAACAGTTTCCATTAAACTTACTGTGCAGCCAGTTTATTACCCATTCTCTTTGTGTGATGGTAGTGAGTTGCCAACTAGTTTAATCTTTTCCCCTCAGCTTTAGAATGAGAAAAGTGATTAAAAGTTTGTGAATAAGCAATAGTTTAGCTGCTAATTTGGGGGTTGTTCGTTCAGAGCTCTGAAAAAACTAGCTAACAATTAGATATCAGGGATTAAAAGATTCCCTGTGCAGAACCTTAATATCTCAAATGCTTACATGTTGTTAGTTGACTGCATAATAAGTTAATGTGAACGTTACTGTACATATTAAAGATAAAAAAAAATACAGAAGACACATTGCAAGTAATTGCTTGTTTTGATTATATTAGTGAGATCAGTTCTTTTAAAATCTCAGTACTTTATTTTGGACGGCTGTTGACTCCTACTATCCCAAGTCAAAATCCTAATGAAAGCTGTACGGAGTGTAGCAATGGGCTGTGGATTTTGAGACTGCCCCCTCTGCACTGACGCACCTGTTCCTCTACACTCTGCACCAATTTACCCCAAAAGCTTGTTTTTCTGCTTGTGCCTTCATGAACACCTGTGAACATTTTGCAATGATGCTTGTTGTGAAAATCATTCTTCTGTGAATTTGGTGCAAAAATTGCAAACTCAGAATTCTAAACAAAAAATAAATGAAACACAGAGTACACAGTCTCTGGCTTTGTCTTTATAGTGCCCCCTGTGTGTCTACTGTGAAGGCAAAGGTCTAAGGAGAGCACCTCAGAGTGTTTGAGTGTGTGCAAACTGTGAGATTCATTAAATCCTGTCTTCCCTAAGATGAAATGATGGCTGGTAGCACATACCATAGTTTCATTCAACTTGCCTGCAGATATTGTGCTCTATCCCTTCAAACTCCTGAACAGTAAACTGAATAAGACCTTTTAGTATACATGACATATGCGGTTTATCTCAAAGTTTTCTATCATTTTGCATGGAGTAAAATCCTGCATCACTGCAAATTGCCTGATAGTATAAGCCCTCCAGGTGTTTTATTTCACACTGGTTGTCAAAGTTTCTCAACTGTTAGAATTCTAAGAGACATCTCTGTATTCCTGCTGAGTCACAAACTACAGTGTACGCTTTTATTTTTATTGCTAAGGACTATAATGATAGCTGCTATGACAAGTCCTTGAACACTCTGGGCTGGATTTTCAAAGCCATTAGATTGCCGCTAGCCCTGCATGTGCCAAAGATATGGCACACCAGGCTTCAGGGGATAAAACAGTAATTTTTCATCCTGTGTGGTAATTGCTGCATATTAGACCAGCTTTTTCGGTGGTCTAGCTTGCGGCAATCCTGGGGAATGTTTTTACAAAGCATGCACCCAAGATTTGGTGCAAGCTGCCATAAAGCAGGGAAACTGTCGCAGCTGCACTGAGCTTATAAAATCAGGTGCAGGTGCGTTAAATGGGTTTGGCAAACCAGCAGATTGAAAGTGTTGTGACGCAGGGTTTGACGCAAGCCCCAGACCACCCTTTGAAAATCTGGCCCTATATTACAATATTTGGGCCAACGTTTTGTTGCATAAATTGTTCCTTTTTCTATTAACTGTCATTCCTGTTTGTCAGGTATTACCCCCACTATGTGTAACACACTGTGATCAAGACTGACGTATACTAATGTAATATCAATATTTAGACCATTGTCTGTGCCTGTATCTATGAGTTATAGCCTCATCTCATATTAGCCACTAAAGTGCAATCTTATTGTTTGCATGAGTTGTTGTCCCTCCTCTAGCCATCATATTGCAGTCGTACTGTTTATATGAGTTGTTACCTCTCCACTGTTGTAAATGGTAACATTTCAGTACCATGTTGAGATTGTACTTCCTTCATTGTTCTGTAGTCTCAGCTGCTTAAACTGTTTACTCCACTGTCTTCCCCTCCCCTGGGTCCCACCTGGAAATGAGCTTTAGCTCAGTGCACCTTTCCCGGCTGCCGATTTTCAAATACATATATACATATATACATACATACCATACATATATACTGTACATACATACTGTACATACATACATATATACATACAGTACCTATATACTGTACATACATACATACTGTACATACATACATGCATAAATATATGTGGGTAACTTGTATTTGCTTTTTGACACAAAATCAATAAAACATAAGTAAAAATAAGTTGTTGTTTCACTATGGGCATAGATTGAATGTCATTTGAATGGTCTAAAAAGTAAGCCCATGAGCTAGGTTACAATTTTCAAACAGTTTATGGTGGTTTGTTTGCACCCCTGTGCTCTTCATTTTCAGACAGGCCTGTGTCTGCTTCTACAGATCATGGCACAGTTGGAGTCAAGTAGTGAGCTAATTTGATTGGCCACGGAAGACCCTCTGAAAGTTAAGACACAGCCATTGAGGGCCGACAGCTTGAGCAATCTGGGCCTGGTTAGAACCCTAATTGCTGACTAGGACACCACCAGCCATTAGGCATGAGGTAACATTAAAAAATGTGTGTATTTTGTAACTACAAAAATTGTAGAAGACAAATGAAAAAAAAGCAAAGGTGAAGCTTGAAAACAGCTCTACGTCTTCTTTGTTCGTTGCTATTTTTTTAATTTTTATTTTGCTCTACATACAACATTGCATCGATCACTGTCAGCACTCGCCTTCTCTGCATGTACAAAACAATGAATTTGCATGTGCCTGTCTAGAGGTGAGATGTTCATGTCCTCAGCCTAGTAACCAGAAAGTTGCCCTTAAACACCTTTTTCAAAACTGATAACAAAAATCACAGACATGGATACAAAGTTGAATTAGCACATGGAAAGGGGTGTTTTTTAAAAATATGTTTCTAACATCAACAAAAACTAAATAAATAAACATACGCATCAGTAGGTTAAACAAGTCTACATTTCAAACTGCCAAAGAAATCATCAGGTGTCCTTTACAATCTGACATTGATTTCGAGCATTAAACTTCTTTACTTCTTAAGCTTCATATAGAATGGTTTATCCGTTGATGAGTAATGACTTAACTAAGGAGAATCAGTCATTATCCAACTTGAGCTTTGAGAAAATACACTTACAGAAAACATTTAAAGTAATCATTAAAATGACTTGCCAAAATGTGCTTGTTCTGGCATGTTTGAGAAATGCCATGTGTGATTATGGGACATAACAATTATTTCAAGCTATTGGCATGATTTCTCATCAAGCAAGAATGAATAAAGACTAGGGACAGAATCATGTGCCTCAACAGACTTATGGTATGTGACCAACTGGTAGTCATGCCCATGGGTGACTAAAGATGCCATTCTTTAACATGTGCCCCCTGCTTATTACAACTTGTTTTCTAATGTATGCATTCATGATATCCCATTCCCAATTCACACACAACATCTTGTTTTCAGTGGGTTCTGCTCCTCTCCAGTTTTTCAGTGTGAGGGTAGTGGAGCACAGGGAGGACAAGTGACTTGCTCAAGGACACACAATGACACAATGAGTGAGTGATGGTGGTGTGATTCAAACCTTGGATAGCACAGTTCTAATTATTGGATCACACTTCCTTAATCTGAAAACAAGATGTAATGGTACATAATCATGTCGCACATTCAGAGATACTTTTTGTACATAAAGGGCAGAATTTGGGCTAGGTCAGTGTTGTGCTGGGTTGAAGCACTGATTGCCTCACCGCCAACCACACCGATAAAGCAGGTTCAGGAATGGACCAGGGTTACTCAGGGCCATGCCAGTCAAGGAGGATTGAGTGTCCCATGGAGTGATCTCCTCCTCCTCCGGGGTGGGGGTTAGTGCATCTCATGCACTATCACCACCTAGCACAGGCTAGGTGATGTAACAGAAGAGCATCATGGGAAGGGGACCTGCACAGACATCTGTAATGTGTGCATGCTTCAATAGGTCAGAACATTGTAAATAGGTATGAGGACAGGGAGATTCTCCAGTGCCTGGCTAATACCTACAGTCACTGTTTTTGCCAGCATGCTCCCAAGACAAGTCATGTGGTTCAGTAGTTTGTTAGTCAGAGTTCCAGTCAGAGTCAGGCATGAGTTACAAACCAACAAGCTTATTCTCTTTTTGGCTCTGATCTAAAAGAAGTCGAGTTTACATAACTGACCCACTGCTTTGCTTGCAGTCATATGTCACACCTTGGCTGTTGATTCAAGATAATATACTGTAATTATGTGACATTTATTCCTCCAGCAGGTTTGAGCTATTTAGGGGCTTTTCTGCAATATGCAAATCATTTCTTGTTAATTTATCTTTGGTTGGTTTATACATGCACATATTGTGTTACTGCTCCATGTGTTAACCACTAAATTCTTAGACAAGCAGTCATGCCAGAGCTGTTAAACAAACAAGCAATTTTTGGTTAGGAAAAACACCCTAGGTGGGAAGGTACAAGCTGATTATGGGTCACTGGTAATAAACAGTTGCCAATTGACAGCAAATTATTTTCTCTAGGTAATCCCAGTAATTATTATGGCCAGAATGGTTCAAATTGCTCAGCTGGTAATGCTAAGGTATTATTTTTTATTTTAAAGGATAAGCATATCTAATTGTGTTTGCCCTACAGAAGTTTTAATCTATTTTTGGACCAGTAATTTTTTTCTGTTTCTGAGCTGGTATTATTTTGGATACCATTGTCTGAGATACATTTCTACATTGTACGAGTTCCTTTAGCCATATGTCAAGATGTACATTTTGCCATTATTATATAACTACCCTTGGAAATGAAACATATTCTTTGTTCTAATGAGGACAAGCTGATACATACTGTAACTACCATTTTTATGGCTGCAGTGGGCATAGCCCTGCAGATGTGTTGCAATCACAGTAGAAAAAGGGAGCTTACTGGATACTGAATGAACCTGTTAGTAGTGGAGGTAACAGCAATCACTGCACATCTACCACACTACATTGTCCACCAGAGAAACATGGTACAGTCCACCGTGTCCAAGATGGCCACTTGAGCCCAGTGTACATGCGTGAGTCATCGCGCATGTGCAGAGAACTCTGGCAGCCATCTTGAACATGGCAGACAGTGCTGTGTTTTGCCGTGACCTTGGCTGTAGCCATACCGGGTCTGGCCAGGATTTGTTATACAGTGCTGTGTCTCAAAAAATTGTGAGCCATTCTGAAGTATAAGAAATTTCCCTTTCCAAGGTATTGATGAATGTCTTCTTTGCTTTGGTTTATTAATTGTGTTTGTGAATGTTGCTGTGATATTATTCTTTGAATGTTCATGCTTTCTGATCTTCTTTCTCACTCCTGAAAAAGATGTAGGAGAGAAATATCACACATAAATACTGTAAACTAAGAAGGGAGATTGCTGGGAAGAGAAAGCCTAATCTTCCGTGGAGAAAGCAATTTCTTTGTCTTGTTCTCTGTGCACAAAACATGGGTGAAAGGCTAATAAACCTATAGTGGAACTGATGCTTGATTCAGTCCTTTTGACTCATCTGGATTGGGTTCAAATTCTCATAGAGGGTGGCATCCAAAATGAGTGTGCCCCTATGTCTCAGGATTGAAAGACCTTGACTGTAGTACCCAAATTGAGATTTAGTTTCTCAGCGGACAGTATTCTCTCATCTGCCTCATGGACTCTGATGCTTATGTACAGTATACTGCAGTGGCCTTGCTATTTATTTCTCACTGGTTTACTGTACATTGACTGCTGACAGCAGGTAGGTAGGAAGTGGGAGGTTCTGACCATGCATACACAGGATGTGGAAAGATAATTTTATTTATTTTAATTTTTGAAAATTTCAGCGATTATCTTTGAGCACAAGTGCTCATTTACAAAGGTTTCACATCAAATGCACAGTCACAAAAAATATTGCAAGTACAATAAGCAATTCCAGAGGAAATGCAGTCGAGTCAGGCTCAAAGCACTTAAGACAGAACAATTGCACATAGTTTTGAAAAAATCCACAGAAACTGTATAAAAAGTCACAGGTTATATACAGAGAGAAACTAAATAAAACAGTTTAACAGTTACAATTGCGCTGGACTGCAAAGGCAGACCACAAAGGTTCTTGAACTGATTAAAC
Organism: Neoceratodus forsteri; assembly: GCA_016271365.2. Classification (NCBI taxonomy): domain Eukaryota; kingdom Metazoa; phylum Chordata; order Ceratodontiformes; family Ceratodontidae; genus Neoceratodus; species Neoceratodus forsteri. The sequence goes on from CM057456.1 coordinate 260,412,461, forward strand.
TTGGGGAGAACTGCAGTGTATCAGGCAGTTCATTGAACCAGTTAATGGATGGGTGGCCCTGACAGCAAATGACTGCATGCCCAACTGAGTACACTAGAAATGGGATTTAAGGGCAATCCTGGCCATATTCCTGGTGTTGTATTGGTTGCAGGAAGTGTGGAAACAGCTTGTTAAAGGAGGGGGTGTTAGGCCCTGGAGCAGGTTTTTGGCTAGCAAACATGTCTGGAGCTTTATGCTGCTGGGTAAAGGTAGCCAGTAAATGAGTGTGCAAAGGGTACAACTCAGTGCAGTTATCTGTGCCAAGTATAAAGTAACACACCTTATTACAGATCAGCTTTACTCTGTTTAGCACCATCTGTCACAGGCACCTCCGTACACAGTGAGGACATAATCTGTAAGTGACAGAATGAAGTTTGTTGTTGGAGAACCAGCTTTCTAGTGACCTAACATTACTTTGGAGAGCAGCAGAAGGCTGTCAAGGTCAGGGTTTGGGAAATAAATGTCTGCATCATCAGCATAGAGGAGTACATGGCTGTTTGACAGACATCGGGCACTTGATTTATAAAGAGCCCACATAGCAGTGGGCCCAAAATAGAGTCCTGGGCGACACCAATAGTTACTCTCCTAATGTCGGACAAAGATTTATTGATCTTCACGTGCTGGGAGGAATTGATGAGATAGCTATGGAATGAGTCAACTGTGCTCTGAGACAAACCCAGACCAAGAAGCTTGTTACATAGGAGCTTATGGTTGACCAGGTCGAAGGCCTTAGTAAGGTCAATATGTATATATATATATATATATATATATATATATATATCCCCAATGAGGTCACCATTGTCAAGGGCCTCATGAATGTAGGTGGTGAATTCCAACAGCACCATGTTGGTGCTGGGGAGCTTCTGGAAGCCATGCTGCTATACACACTGGACATTGTAATGTTTGAGGTATTGTATGCGACAAGTTGGTCAGAGACTATTCTCTCAAAGATCTTGGATGGGGGAGCGAATAGAAATGGGTCTGTAATTAGCAAGGCTAGTGCAATCTTCACTTTTGAAAACTAGTGTAACCAGTGCCGATTTCCACTTCTAGGGGAACTGTGACTAGCACAGGGAAGAGATAATAATTCTAGAGATGGGGTGAGATAGTCCCCCTACTGCCAGGGCAAGAAGTGTCATATCAACCAAATCACTCCCACACCTGATTTTTCAGGTAGCAGCCAAGAAGAGTGCCAAATGAATGGCGTGGTATCAGGGGGCAAGGCAAGAAGTGCTACAACAGTACGAGTGACTGCACAGAAAGGTGGACTGACAGCACAAAAGTGAAAAGCTCTGCAGCCCGGTAACAGCACCCCCATGAACAGCTAACAGCAGCACCACGAGCACCAGCAGGCCATCAGGTGGGAGAGGCACCTCCAGCAGGGAGACACATCCGAACGATGAGCACAGGATGGTGCACACAGCAGGCCGCGGCCAGTGGTGGTAGCAGGAGGCAATGGGTGAGTGATGGGTAGGCCACACAGGGGACAGCACCACCACAAAGGCACACACATAAAGGCACCACTGGCAGTGCACAGTGCAAAGGGGCAAGCCCATACCACCCAGCAGTACCAGGGCCACACACACAGACAGGGAGCAGGACAACATCCCCAGTCCCAGAGACAGTACAGCACACACAGACACCTACCTCACCGGACAGCATAGGGAGGGATGGAGTGTACAGTACTGCACAGGCACAGGGACAACACAGCTGAGGGTAGCATTCCATGGTATGCAGGGCTCACAGACGTGGCGGTGATGGGGAAGGGGGAGCAAAACAACACTACCAGATATGCAGCACAGGAAGGAAGGGAGCATGTCCAGGCAGAAACTGGGTGCGGGCACCCAGCACCCATATCAATGACAGCCACAGCAAACCCATCAGATTTGACAGCATCTACACCATGGAGGTATGTTACATGCAGAGCCAGAAGGGCAAGCCCATGACTGTCCACAATGGCTTTGTATATCGCAAAGATAAGGAGGGACCTGATAAAATTTATTTGAGGTGTGCCAAGGCGAGGAAGTACCATTGCATGGCCCACCTGCACACAGCTGAGGACATGGTGGTAGCCACCATCAAGGAGCACAATCACACCCCCAGTGTGGTGGACGTGGGCATGTGGCAAGTGATGTGAATGCTGCAGAACAGGGCATGGTGTACCATGGATACCGCTTTGTAGTTCATCATGGCAAGTACGTCGGGCATCCCTGTGGCCGTGGCTGGTTGTCTACCAGGAGTGCGTCTGCTGCACCGGACAGTACAGCATGTGCGACATGTGGCCCGTAGCTGGCCAACCACCCCACAGTCCATCGACAGCCTACTCATCCCAGAGCAGTACACCCTTGCAGCAGATGGCACGCGCTTCCTCCTGTACAACAGTGGGAGGGAGCAAGACCGCATCATCATCATCTATGCCACGGACTGTGGCATGCAGCAGCTGGCCAGCAGCATGGACTGATTCATGGATGGCACATTCAGGGTGTGCCCTGCCCTACCCTGTTTGATCAGCTGTACACCATACACACCATCCAGTCAGGCACAGTCCTCCCCACTGTCTATGCCCTGACATGCACCAGGTGGGCACAGACATACGTCTGATTGCTAGGCCAGCTAAAGCTGCATAACCCTGCCATAACACCTGCCACGGTCCTGAAGGACTTTGAGCATGTCAGCTGGTGTGGGGTCACCACCGTATTCCTCGAGGCATGGGTCAGGGGCTGCTTCTTCCATTTAACCCAAGTCCTGTGGCGCAAGGTGCAGCAGCTGCCAGATGTACTGGCACGGTATACCCATGAGCCTGACTTTGCGTTGCATGTTCGCATGCTGCTGGCATTGGCATTCCTGCCACCCGCCAATGTGCCAGTGGTCCTCGAGGAGCTCAGGGAATGGGAATACATCACCAACAATGAGGACATCCTCCGTCCCCTGCTAGACAATGTGGAGAACACATGGGTTGGCCAGCCCACCGGGCAGTCAGGTTGCCAGCGTGCCCCATTCCTGATTGAGCAGTGGAACTGCTATGACTCCACCCTACAGGGCCTGGCAAGAGCTAAAAATGCAGTGGATGGGTGGCACAGGGCCTTTGACACCCGGGTCAGTGCCTGACACCCCAGCATCTAGCACCTCCTCGAGGCCTGAGGGAGGAGGAGCGTATTCAGCTGTGTGGTCCAAGATTCTGTTGTCTGGGGTGGAGGCACCACAACCACGGAGACGGTATCGGGACCTTGATGCTAGGATTTGTGCCATCATGGCCGACTGTGCAACCAGAAGCCACTACAACTACCTGCGTGGGCTGGCGCATAACCTCGTCTTCCATGTGTGACCTGCCGCAAGGCCGCCCTTGCATGAACCAGCCCCTGCTGCCGATGTCCAGCCCTGGGCAGCGTGGCCCTGTGCAGCACTGCACGGTGCATAGTGTGTGCCCTCCAACACCACCCTGCATGGGTATGCCCTTCCAGGGCTGCCCACGCATCCACCACCTCCCTGTAGTCGCCCTTTTGACCCCTTGTGCATGCCAGGGCCCGCATGCATCTGCCACATACCACATGCTGGGGGGGCCGGTATCTGCATTGTGGGCCTCTGCACTACCCCTTGGCTGCGCCCCCTGTTGTTCCGGCCATCCCCCTGTCCCACTGTGCATGCCCATATGCTGGGCTCCCCTGTCCCTGGGTGGTGGCCCGCTGCCACTGCTGTGCCTTTCTTGTGATCATGCCCAACCCGGCCATCTCTAGCCGCTCATGCTCCCGGACTGTCCTTCACCATGGGGCGGCCTTCCAGGTACGGCCACACCGCGGCATGCCTTGTCCCCACTGCCTTGCAGGACGAGCCATGTGCTCGGCACCCTTCCAGCTGCCCCTTGCTGCTGTCGCCTTTTTGGGCAGTTGGCGCTGTTGTGCGGTCGCCTTTGTGGTGGTCACTCTGTCTCCCTCACCATTCCAGGCAGCGCGATTACGGATGCGCCCATATCACATAAAATCCACTTTGCAAGTACCCTTCTGATGTATTTCGGGGTAATCACGGGATTACGGACAGACTAGGTTTGCCCAGCAGTCCTTATCTGCAGTCAGTTACTATGTTACTATGTATCTGTAACTGAAACAGCCTTAAAATGGAAATTTGGGTACCCTGGTTCAGAGTCCACCATCTGGGAGGCTTCATAATCAGAATCCCTGCAAGGGATCTGGGCAGACTGAGTGGGGATGATGGAACAGAGGTCAGTAAAGGCTGTATTGAAGTAATTGACAATTTCAGTGGGATCAAGGACCTCTTGACCCTCCACCATGAGCATCTGAGGAGTGGTTTTAACTCCCTTGCCAAGGAGCTGTCAGACGTTGCCCAGAATCTTTTGTCATTGCTCAAGTTCTGGGTCTGCAGGGCCTTATAAAAATCAGATGTGGCCTTTCTAATCATACTAGTGCACTTACTACGGGCTTTCTTGTACCTTTGCAGGTGGACAGGGGATCCTGTTTCCCTGGACAGTGCCAACAGTCCCTAACCCTCATGCAGGCAAGGAGTTTGGCTGTTATCCATCTGGACAGTGTTTTTCTTGCCTTGCATTTTTTCAAAGGATGCAAATTTATCACAGGCATGTGTGAACTCAGAGACAAAGAATTCTAGGCCTGAGTCAATATTGGGAATGTCATCTAAGAAACTCCAATCAAGTCGGGCCAAGTAAGATTTAAATTCAGGCACCTTCATTTTATTTAGGACTTGGCTGACTATTATCCATTTGGGGGGGACCTTGTCTGTTTAACTGCCCATACACCTCGCACCAGGGAGTGGTCACTTAAGGTATCTGGCAGAACTTTGACAACTCTAACCCTATCAGGGTGTGTAACTAGTACCCAGTCAAGCAGTGTCATGGTACTTGTTTTATAATTGGTCCTGGCATGCTTAGTGACCATTTGTGTGAGAAATAAGCTGGTCATCTTATCCCCATGACCTGTGCTGGACTTAGCATTCCAACTGATGTTAAAGTCACCAGTAACAACCTACTCCCAGTTGTGACTGAGTTGCATGAAGTAGTGAGTAAGTGACTTTATGCCCAGGTTCTGTTTACCCAGCAGGAATGTTAATATATTTGTATCTATTAAAAATATATTTTAGCTGATAAACAAGTAGAGCACAGGAAGTTTGCTTAGAGATGAGATCTGCAAGTGGGAGCACAGAGGAGGATTAACATGTAACAAATCGGGGGACACAATAACAGTTTGCTACAAAATGCATTAATTAACAGAATGCACACATGTACAGTACATACACAGTAGGTATATTTAAAACAAGTGGTAACCTGATATATACAGTAATAACTCTGACCATGCTGCAATATGAACACTGAGGAAAATGCTTTGGGGAGTCTGTTAAAAAATGTTTAAATAATGTGTGGAATTCTGTAACCTGCTGGTTCTAGCTGGCTCTCTCTTTATTCCTCTCTGTCCACTAAGGTGTTACTTTACAACAGAGCTGAAGAGTGTAATAGTCTAGAGTAGAACAAAAGGCATTCCTAGCCAAAGCGATAGGCCCACCTTCGTTTGAATGAGGATACTATTTCTGCTATTTGGCAAAACATGTAGAAAAATGCCTTGAGTACCCTTTGTTTATCCAGGTTGTGATGAACGTTTACAATGCATTGCTGTAATTTAAGATTAAACTGGTACTGTACATACTATAAATGTTTGCAAAGGAAAAACTGCACCTGTGTTAAACAGAAAAAATATTTTCTTCAGAGGCTTTGTTTTCAAATCTTTAACTACCTTGAACAGCATCTCATATTCTAGAACTGCTGTAGTGGGGAAAGCCTTTCACTGGAGAGAGTCCATGCTATACAGAGTACTGTACTTGCCTGCAGCACCATACACAATTGATATTTACAGTCAACTGGCAAAGTTTTTAGTTAATATGGCCTTTCATGCACTGTGTTAATGTACTAGTTAGGGTTAAAGCAACAAAAGTAGAGAAAGGTGGCATTTGGGTTTCCAACCCTAACACCCCACTCCCACCCTGAAGGCAGCGACAGGAAAAAAAAATTACGGTTTCACCTCTCTCGCCTCTTTGCAAATCAGGCATGGGGTGTGTCTTGGGGTTGTCAGCTCTGATGGTCACCTCGTTCCATCAGTAAGTAAGCTGAGATGGGTACAGAACATGAAAAGGGAGCACTATGAAATGTCGACTTCCAAACACCCGAGCCTGACAATCCTGCTGCTGGCAGCCCAAAGCACAGACTCTTGACAGTGTGTGGACCCCCTGACAGTCACATTCCCCCATGATATGGTGACCTGAAGTAAGTATATATAATTACTGGGGGGGGCTGCAGGGTGTGGAGCCCCCCGCAGAACTGTCAGAAGTGTGGCCATCTCCTATTGGGATTCCATGCTTTGGGCTGCCGGTGCCGAGATGGTCTGGCTCAGGCATTTGGGAGTCAACATTTTGTAGTATATCCTATGAGAATGGGATCAGGATTTTATAATTTTCAGCATAACCTTTTTCTGACCACACGTCATGAACAAGGGTGGTGAAAAGGTTCAAATCTCACCCAAAAGGTGGTTACACCAAGCAACCACGAAATCACCTTTCAGACTTTGATTTGTGAAATTCCACCACCATTCGTCATGAGGTGGGGTCTCAAAAGGCCATGTTGAAAATTTGGGCTCAAAATATGCAAAAATGGCAAAGTTATGCATCAAGGTTGAAAACCACATTGAAATACATTGAACTACACTTACCTTAGCTTCTCATATTGCAGTCGGCAGTTCCAGCAGCAAAACGTGTCTTTGACCAGAGAGTGGATCTTCACCCTGGGACCTGTTCAGGTGCAGGAGGGTGTTGGAAGTGTGCGTGGGGTGTGGGTTAGTGGGTGCTGAGTGGGAGGAAGGGGTTGGATTGTTGAGGGACCATTTTCTTTTTTACAGGTAAAAAAAAGACATCAAGGGACCATTTTCTTTATTACGTGTAGTATGGTGACTGGAGGGTGTGGGGGGGGCACTAGATACCAGGAAAAGAAACAATACGTGGGGATGACAACCCCCAAGGAAGACCCCACCACTGATTCGCCAAGACTCTGGAGACCAAAAACCCTATTTTTTTCCCCTTTTGCTGCTTGGGGGGGTGGTGGGGGTATGCTAGACTTGGAAACCCTAATGCCAGATTTCCCTACTTTTGTGTCATTAAGTTACTCTAAATGGTGCATTAATGCTGTTTTTTTGCAAAGAATTTCCTTACTTTTTGAGATACTATAATCATATCCTCATTTCCCTGTGGGAGTGCAGGGCCCACAGATGCATACATGTATGTTGCCATGGAAGCGCAGGGCCCAATTGCAGCAAAAACAGCAACCAAATTGTCAACATAGCCATGTTATTGCCCCATCTCATGAACACCGTGCTGAGAATTTTCAAATCCCTGCCGAAATATCATTCTGTACCTCCGCAATGTCATTCTGCACCACAGATGAGAAAACACATTTTGGCCAAGATTTGAAAAAAAATGACAGCTGTTACATTTATGAGGTGATGTGAAAAAAATGGCTATGCTCAAAATCTGGGGTGAAAATATTTAAAATTACCAGTTACGGGCGAGCATAGTAAAAATTTCAAATGCATTGAGCATAAATCTGTCATTTACATGTTTATTTTAAATTTTCAACATAGCCTTCTTATGACCCCACTTCATGAACAAGGGTAGTGAAAATATTTTAAATCCTACCCAAAATGTGATTTCGCCAAGTGAACATTAAGTCACCTTTTGGGCCCGGTTTGTGGCATTCCACCACCATTGTTCATGAGGTGCAGTCCCCAAAAGGCCATGCTAAAAATTTGGTGTCAAAATATGTGAAAATGGCTGAGTTATTCATCAGAGTTGAATGCCCCATTGAAATACATTGAACTGCAATTACCTTAGTTTCTCATATTGCAGTCGCCGGTTCCAGCAGCAAGACATGTCTTTGATCAGTAAGCAGATCTTCATCCTGTGACCTATTCAGGTGAGTCAAGGTGTATGTGGGTGTACTGGAGGGTGTGGGGTGATGGGTGCTGAGTGGGAAGCGGGGGTCGACGGGTCTGATTGGCAAGGGAGCATTTTCTTTCTTTTTTTTAATATCATAGCTTTTCACCCAGTCGCTGGCCCAGGCTTCGTGGAGTGTACTTGTTGGTCTGCTGCACCCATCCCCCCTGTTATGGGGATCATACTGCTTGTCTGTGGGGTTTGGGATTTTATGTGTTACTTTTGAGTGACTGCATAATCCCTAAACTCACCCGCTGAGGGTGCTGGTGCGAAGGACCTTAGTCCAAGCAGGAAGCTGTGCGGAGACATGGCTTCTACCAAGCGCTTAACAGTGCCTTCCCCTCCCGACACTGTCCACTAATCAAATCAGTGCCAACCCTCCCCAGGAGAGGAGAGCTGCCATAGTGGATCAATCCAGCTCCTCCCTCCCACCCCACCAACCCTTGATGACCCGATCCCATTCCCAGACCTGGGTCACCAGTGCAGTGCGAGGTGTGGCATCCAGTGCCTCAACCCTCAGCACCACTGGGCCAGCACAGGCACCATTTTATTTTTTGCAGGTTTGCGAAAACAAAAGATCAAGGGACCGTTTTCTTTATTTCAGATTGAGGCAGTGATCAGAGGGTGGGGGGTGCCACTAGACACCAGAGAAAGTCAATACAATAATGGGGATGGTGATCAGAGGGTGAGGAGTGCCACTAGACACCAGGGAAAGATCAGTAAACTATGGGGATGGTGATCAGAGGGTAGCGAGTGCCACTAGACACCAGAGAAAGTCAATACAATAATGGGGATGATGATCAGAGGGTGAGGAGTGCCACTAGACACCAGGGAAAGATCAGTAAACTATGGGGATGGTGATCAGAGGGTGGGGGGTGCCACTAGACACCAGAGAAAGTCAATACAATAATGGGGATGGTGATCAGAGGGTGAGGAGTGCCACTAGACACCAGGGAAAGATCAGTAAACTATGGGGCCAGAAACTGGAGGGTGTGGGCTGCCACTAAATATTTGGGAAAGATTATCAAACTATGGGGATGGTGATCAGAAGGTAGGGGGTGCAATTAGGCACCAGGGAAAGATCAGTAAACTACCTGGATGATAATCAGAAGGGGGCATGACTAGACACCAGAGAAAGATCAGTAAACTAATGGGGCAGCAATCGGAGGGAGGGGTGCCATTAGACACCAGGGAAAGATTAATAAACTACAGGGATTGCGGTCGGGGGTGGAGGGTGTCACTAGACACCAGGGAAAGATTAATAAACTATAGGGATGGTGGTCGGGGTGGAGGGTGTCACTGGACACCAGGGAAAGATTATTTAAACTACAGGGATGGAGATCGGAGGGTGAGTGTTGCCACTAGACACCAGGGAAAGATCAGTAAACTATGGGGATGGTGATTGGAGAGTGGGGGTTGCCACAAAACACCACAGAAAGATCAGTAAACCATGGGACAGTGATCAGAGGATGGGGGTGCCACTAGACACCAGGGAAAGATTAATAAACTAGGGTATCAGTGATCGGAGGGTGGTGATGCCAGTAGACACTAGGAAAAGATGAAAAAACTACAGGGATGGTGATCAGAAGGAAAGGGTGCCTCTAGACACCAGGGAAAGATCAGTAAACTATGGGGACAGTGATTGGAGGTGGGGGTGCCACTAGACACAAGGGAAAGATCAATAAACTACAGGGACAGCGATGAGAGGGTGGTGGGTGCCACTAGACATCATGGAAAGATTAATAAACTATGAGGATGGTGATCGGAAGGTGGGGGTACCACTAGACACCAGAGACGCATTCATTCACTATGGGGAAGGCAATGGAGGGCCACCACTAGACACCAGGGGAAACAGCAACTCACTGTTCTCACTGAAGCCTGCAGCACGAGTTCCAACTGCAGCTGCAGAATCAAGAAAGTCCCACTGCTCTCATATAGAGGATGAAGGTGAAGGGCTCCTCTCATTAAGCTGGGCACCCTGGATTTTGGGTGCCTAGGAAAGGTATTTCTGGCCTTTATTGTAAAAAACAAACAACAAAATCTAACTAAACAGGTCCCATTTAACTAGGTTCAGGTATTTGTTATTTTTAAAAATACAAATATTTTTTATGTTTTATGACTGTTTGTAAGTTTAAAACAGTAAAAAGAAAGTGGCTGCCATCCTGAGTGCTTTTTTTCCAGCGTGGCAAGTAAATCATGCTAATAATAATAACCACTAAGAATGTGTTTTTTTTACATTTAGCGATCGTTATTTCTCTGCACATGAACAGTAAATCATGATCTGTTAACATTTGCGAATATTTTTTATCGATCAAACTGTTTCTTTTTATTGATTGAACTTGAACATTATCCCAGAAATCTTTATAATTCAAATACTGTATAATATTTTTTCACCAAACCATCCAAAGGCACACCTTTGGCACAGGCCCCATCATCCCAGAAAATTTAATGAAGAATGTCCATACCCTCTAGGCTGTTTTTGACCCTCCGTATCTCAAAAACCGTATAAGATGCTGTCACAAAACTGTTCACATCTTGAGACTGACAGCTTGCCTGGGCATGCCAAATTTTGTGCTAATTCATCAAAGGATGGCACAGTTATTCAGGTGCAAAAAAGTGGGTTTAACATTAAACTGCTGACTCAAACCTAACTATAGGGGCACTACAGCACCTCTATTAAACATAGACTATAGGAATACCAAGTAAGGCATAGTGTGAGTGTTCAGCCTATGAATAGAATAAAGGGTTTATGTTAAGGAGTATCCTTGATGTGGTGGTCTACTGTGAACACAAACTTAAATCCCCCTAGGTGGGAGGTGAGATTGGTGGGAGCCCAGAATCTAGTAAAGGGATGGCAGGTGGCGAGTCTGGGCTGCGAATAGACTAGGGTTAGTCTACTGTAGTGTCTGTTTGTCCACTGTACTGGAGCAGGAGAACTTTTCCTTTTCTTGCTGAGACTGTGGAGGACTGATTGGGATATCTGGATATTCTGGACTATGTGGGCCAGCTGGCAGTGAGAGAGCCTGCTGGCTCAAAATATCTCTTGTTTTGTTTGCTGGCACTGTCTTTTTGTATGTTGGCAGTAGTGAGAGTTCTGCCTATATATCCGCATCAGTGAAACATTGGGTTCAGTTCTGGTGGAAGCAGCACATTATGACACTGGGGTAATGTTTCTCCTTCTCCTTTTGATGCTGTATTGAACATTTTTTGACTTGATATAGTATACTTCTGGACTTTGCGAATTGCATTCTGCATTTGCTAGCTCAGACATTGTGGCACTGTTGCAGCTGGTATTATTTTCAGTTATTTTATGTCTGAGTGGTTGTGTGCATGGCATCATTATACTAGGGTGAATGATCTGAGTGTGCTTTATAGGCGTTTATTGTATTGGGGTTACATGTGTATTGGTGTAATTGGATAGGGTTAGAGGTATGTGCAGTGCATGATTTGATTGTTGTAAGTGTATCGCGTGTATGTCAAACTGGTTATTAGTGGGAGGTGTAGGAGGGCTGTTGTTTGTTTTTTTGAAGAGAGGCTGCGGGTGGTGGGTTTGTGAAGTATTTCGAGGATTTTGGTTTGGTCACACCCTCATGGGATCATACATTTGAGGTAGCCGGCCCAATGATTTGGAATGCTTTACCCAGGGCACTGAGGAAAGTCTCCTTAGTGGAGGCCTTTAAAGGGGGTTAAAGACATATCTGTTTGGACAGGCTTTCGGGGACTAGAATTAGTCCTCGGATACTCTCCGTGATACAGCTGCTGTGTTATTGTAAATTGTTTTGAAAGGAGCTTTGTATTTTTGTGTAGTTGTTATGCTGTTTATTATTCAGTTTATCTATTTATTTTATTTTTATTTTGCCTGTCTGTTCTTGTATGGCACCCTGAGCCTCCAGGGAAGGGCTCCTTATAAATAAAAGCACTACTACTATTTACTATTTAGATGCACAATGTAAGCAGAATATCAAGACAGAATTGAGATTTTTACTGTAAGATCTTCCTTAGGAATGAGTTTTAAAAAAGAAGTTGAGTAACTTTTTATTTTTTTTCTTCATTTATCTTTCCAAATGGAGTCTATGATGCATATTCACAGATTTTGTTTTATGTTTTTAAGTTTTTACATTCTGCATAAAGTTTTTAATTAAAGTGATTAAAGCAATCTGCATTTGCTATTCCAATAATTGTTTTACAATAATTGTTTAAAGCATGCTTACATACTTTGCTAACATAAATGTAGACAGTGAAACTAATTGAAAGTGTTCATGGAAATCTTTATCAGACCACATAAAGGACGAACCATCATTCTGTTTTCTGTTTAATCCTAACAATGATTCCACGCCTACGTGACTTGCAATTTGTAAAGGGCAGCTTGAACTTAATAATGCCAAGGCAGCTATACAGTAACTTACATTAACCATGACTGTCAGTTACAATTTGAGGTGACTGGGCTGTAAAAATTACATTTATGAAAGAAGAGGGGATAGTCCATGTTTCCATTCAGTTTCATTTCAGTATGGAAAGTGCATGAAGCTTGTTTCCTGAGATCTGAGAATGTCTTCTGGGCAATAAAACATATGGACCACCTGTGAACTCTGTTTATAACTCCAGCATGTTGGGTTGATTGGGATGAAAGCAGCAATGTATTACATAAACATTTTACTAATTATAAGTGCATTACTTATATACGTGGTGCTGTGTGAAGATGTATAGGTTGGGGTACAGCCAGGCATACACACATACATACTGTACATACACATGCTCACACACAAACATATATGAAGACACCTTCATCAAAGATTGTTTTCCTTCTTTATCATCTTATGTTTAAAAACTCTTCCCAGATCCTTGCTTTGTTCAGAGGAGCCAGTGCTGAAAAGATTAACAAAAATGCTTGTCAAGGTAAGCATATGAGTTTCATGCCTGGAAAAACCCACAGAGAAATGTAGTGTGTGGGTGTTTCGTGCAAAGGCAGAGTTTCCAGAGGTTAATTTGTAGGGAGTTGCTACTGGCATTATCACGCATAGCCTTTGTTGGAGCTGCTGTGATGTGTTTGAAAATAACCCAAACAGGTTATGTAGTAACTGTGATATTATCTAGGTGAATTTCACCTGAGGGGATTCCGTCATAGTCAGAAATGTTTTACTCTGTCTGCACGAATGTGGCCTGGAGGAGGCTTTACAAGCAAACAACCTGAATACCACAAAAGCAGGCAAAGCCTCTGTGACACATTTTCTGTTGTAGTTTGGAGCTTTATTTTTAAAGGCTTACTATAATTAATCATTTGTCTGGTTTAAAAATACACACAAATGCCTTGTCATGTGTAACTATATAAATAGTTACCTTTTTGCTTGTAGAAGGGATTATTTTCTCTCCAAAGTTTAATTAAATGTTATGCCACGGATGAAATTGTGCTGGCTTTATTAGAACAGTATGATGCGTGTATAGTTGAGTGGCTCAGCTACTGAATTTTCTCTTTTTATAATTTCGTTTCCTCTGATCATCATCGTCGATCATCATCGTCATCATTATCATCTTCACCGGCGTCACCGCTGTAGTCATCATCGTCAACTTTATTTACTAAGGCGCCCTTCTAACGAGTCTTTCAGGATGCCATAGAGAAAACATAATAGTGTGCATAGCACAGGAGCATAGGTAATTCTAGTCAAACAAAGATCAAAGGTTCATCAGGTTTGTCTCCTGCCATCAAGGTAGACACTATAGTCAGTAGTAAATAATCAGTGTATTACAAAACAGCTGGCCTTGCATGCTAAGCTAACGTGCCAAGTGACAAAGAGCATTTTACAAAGTTTATACTAGACGGGAAAAAAACTACAAAGAATGCAAATGTTTCCCTAGTACAAGCTATTCATTTATTTACTTATTTAGCCAGGAAGGCATGCAAAGCAGAAGGACTGTAATGAGGGGGAGCAATATAAATGAAACTGGGGCACAGAACAGAGAGCAAATCCATTAAAAAATGACAAGACTATATTACATACAAATTCAGTAATAAAATTAATAAATTATCCTTATGTGCAGCTTGATTGGACTAGGCTTTATATATACCTATTGCATTCACTTTCATTCTTAAGACAATAATATTCCTTCTTTGCAGTGGGAATAAAATAATTATCACAAACTGTGTGTGTGTGTGTGTGTGTGTGTGTGTGTGTATACTTGTGAATGCAATAAATTGACATGTGATACATAATGTGTATGGGTACATAGGGCTCCTTCCACATATATGACCAGTATATCCTGGCCTGTGCAGCCATGCACCCTGGGACCATGCAGGGATGGGCACATGAGTATGATTCACAGTCTCCTCCTCCACTCCTGCAGGTATGGACCCCAGCATGGTGGATGTAGGTGGTACTAGAGGCATTGCATCCAGAATCACAGGGCATCCAACTGGATGCCCAGGTTGGCACTTCAATGGATCCCCCACTCTGTGTGACATGGCAGACAATGGGATACGGCAGTGCATGTCAATCCTCCATGGGCTGCCATATCCCAAACAAACACTTTTACAGTTTTCCAAACATTCATCGGCTGATGCCAGTGACACCCTCAGCCCTAAACCAATACTCCTGGGGATGGAAGCTGGTGGAAGGAGGGACAGTTGGGGCTGGGACACTGCTGAATGGCAGAGCAGAGGGGTGCACATAGGCACCATGTCAGCCCCTTGTAGCTTCTGCCCTGTCTGCTGGCTGTGCTCACTACATCAGCAGGGCTGAGGATCAGGTGCAGTTACAACTCACCCCCTTGCCTGCCCCAACCCAGCCAGGCACGTACCTGTTCATGCAGCTGGGGATCCAGTGTGGATACATACAGCTGGGGGGGGACCATGCCCCATTCCAGTGCTGTACCCATGGTGGCTGCAAACAAACAAAAGTCCCTCTGGACCTGACTGAGCCACAGCTACCAGATCCAGAGATGAGGGAGGTAAACCCACTGTCCCTCCAACAGGTGCAAACAAAAAGAAAAATGTGTGTTTGAAATTAATCTATTTGTTGCTTATAGTTTGAAAAGGTCCAAACTATTCTAACATTGTACACTAGCTCAGCCCATTTGTTAGTCAAATGCAGTGACCAAACCACACAAAAACGTATTCACAAGTGGCTTTATGCCAACCAGCACCAGTCTGGTGTAAGGGACAAAGCCCTTAACATGTAATTAGCTGAGTTGGGGGGGGGTGTTGTATCTTCACCTGTTTCTTTTTGTCTCCACAGGATAATGCAAAATACTTCAACTGACCAAGAACAAATATCCTTTTTCGAAATATTAGCTCCACCTAATTTTTCTTTGGTTTGGACTGGCATATTCTGATAAGGCCCTGCCAATCCTGAACCACATGCCTGGCAACATGTGCAGGCCAGGCGTCCTTTTTCAAACCCACAAACACAGAGAGGTGGGATACAAAAATAATTCTCCTTTACCAAAGACATGCAACACCATGTGGTCCTACACAGTTAATGGTACACCCACCATCTGCCACTCACCCAAATAAGTGCACAACAAACTACATGCACACACACTTCAACTACAGCCTTCACAAGGAAGGCCTAACTGCAATTTCAAATGTTCATGACATTTGTGTCTTTGCAAACTTAAGGATATTGTGATGCACTATGCCTCCTAAGGTCATTGTATCATTGCAAATATGTCTGAATTTCAAGTTATTATGTTTTTACATATAGTTGTAGCATATCAAGTATAAGCTCAGAAACTTGATACACATCTAGGAATGTTCCACTCAAATACCTCCTGCAAATTTGGGTATAACAAGCCTGATGGGGAGTGTATTACAGATTAAATCTGTCACCCTGACATTGGGGAAGGGGGAATACATCACAACTTCAGAAACAAATTGGCTGTTTCTTTTTACAAACTGATAATGTTACTGTACACATCATTCCATTGCTAGCACTGCCATTACTCCAACAGAGGAAAAGCCTACCCAATGTTCCAAGCAAAAACTCAGACAAACTAGTGGTCTGATTGCCTCATCACTCCCAGGAACCCTTGTAAATAATGGCTGAGATATTCAAAGGGGGTTGCACCTACCGTAACTGAGTTGCACAAGCACAACTCCAGAACTGCGCCTCAGGGCAATATTTAAAAGTGGGAATTGCACAGTGCAATTCCCGATACACCGAGATATCATCCATAGACACTCCCTGATAGTCTAGTGGTCCCCCACCCCCCACCCACTCAGGACTCCCTGTCCACCCAGCTCCACCCCATATTTGGCTGGCAGCAATCCCACCCTCATACCTCCGCAGCTGCCCACCAAATGACAGCTTACAATATCTGCTGCAAGCTCATTGGTCCACACTGTGGACCAATGGATTTGCAGTGCATACTGTAATAGTCATTCACAAGTTTGTCACTGTGTCGCTGTATGTACACTGGTGCAGAAGGGGAGTGAGCACTCTGAGAGAGGGGCGGGGAGGGGAGGAGAGAGGGTTTGTCAGGGGTGGTGCCATGGTGAGCTGCCGGGCTGGCTTCATGGCATGGTGGGTGTTTGCTGGGCTGGGGTGGCCAGGATGCTGGGTCTGGGTGCAGGTGTATTTTGTTGCACCCAGCCCGAGAAATGTTTTTTTTTTTTTTTTTAGAATTTGCACCCCCCTGACATGCACCCTCCTGGAGTTGAGAATCCTAAAGTAGGGGGGTGCAGAGGTGAAGTCCCCCATTGGAGGGCACAGCCCCCCACATGACATAAGAATTCTGTGTCCGTTGCACCATTTTGTTTTGTGCTGGGGGTGTACATTGCTGAAACTGAATTTCAGCACTGTACATTTGCCATAAGGACAATCTCCTTTCGGCAATCGACCTGATGACATAGAACCAAACCATATAATTTTCCTTTTTCCCTTTCAAAATGACTATATGTGTATTTTAAAACACAGTTTTTAACAAAGTTTAACAAGTTTTTAGGTTTCCGCAGAGTGGCACAGGTAAATCTTCAAGCAACATATTCAACTTTTCTTCATGGCTGGTTTTCCAAACTTGGCTGGCACCTCATACTAACTGATCATTTTTTTATGGACTGTGCTCTTGGTTGCTCTTTCATGAATTGTGTTCTTTATTGTTCTGTTATGAACTTTCAATATTTATGCAAAACTGTGCTCTTTTTACAGAAAGCTATGCCTGTGTAGGTGTAGCTATTGCAATGAAACAATCAATGAACAATCTCATGCAACCCTTGCCAAGGCCTTTGCCAATCCAGCCAATCAACAGCCAGCTACATGAACATTACCTTTCTTTCCATGCTGGTACATGTCTGCACAGCCCCATATGCCATGTGGGGTTACGAACTTTCAACAAATAACATTTCAAATATGACTACACTGCTTTGTGGTTACCAACTTGAACCTTATGGATTGGTTCCTCTTTAAGGACATTGTTATTAGATTCTTCAATCAAAAACGTATGCCACTGTTATCTGCCTTTTCCACTCTCAGTATGGATTGTTGTTTATAAATGGACAATGACTTTAACACTGTTTTTACAAACAATGTTCTGCAATAATACACATCAACAATTTTTCTTATACATATATCCACTGTGGTGTTGACATGCCTAGTTTCTGTTTTGTGTTTTGTGTTTTATGATCTGACCATCTGTGATTACCCCTGTGCCAGCTCCTGAATAGGACTACTTTCACAGTTACCCTGACTGTCTGTATGCTATAGAAATGTAATTCATTTACATTACAAGTTTTTATGTGCTTTGAAAACCAGATATTCAAATCAATGTTTTAAAGCTTTCTAGTAATTTATATCTTGTTTTGACTCATCCACTACTAACCCTTTGCTGTCTGAGGTGTACTTTTAAACAACATCATGCACAGCTGAATTTCCTTTACAAGGCTTGCGCCTCAGGCTTGCAAACCTAACCTAACATCTTCTTTTTGTTGTGTTGCCTCTTCTGCAATGCAACAAGGAGGAGATTGTTATGCCTGGGTTTTACCGCATATACTAATATCATGCTTATACCATAAGTAATCTCATTGCTGCACTGTGATATCGCTATATTGCACTAACATATAGATCTAGGTATCCATTGTACAAGCATGGGTACTAGGACTATGCTTACCACTGATATTTGCTGCTGTATATTATGTTTACATCATTTTATGGTTTTATACATGTTTTATGTTTATTACACCTGACATGTATATCTTTTATTGTAATGTGTTTACCTAGGTAATGTGTGTTCCTCTTATGTTCTGATATAGTCATATAATCATGTGTAATTTGTGTCCTATACCAAAGTATCATGCCATGTGCATTTCTGCTTATTCTGCATTATGTTTGTTCATAACATATAGCTGACAATGTATTTTCTTTGTTGCAAGATTCTTACTTTGCAGCTTCATTTGCTATGTAATTGCCCAAGGGAGTCTCCTTATTTGCATGCCTTATTCAATGCTGTATGTTTATCATATCTGTGACAGCACTGTTATCTATCCTATATAACTATATGTACACCAGCTCCTTGGAGAGAAAGAGACCATACTCAAGGAATGGTGGGAAATCAGCTCCCTTATGATTGCTTTGTCACATGTCTGACGTGAGTATATGTAACAAAACTGCTTTTATTACATACTGCTTGTGGTATATTCTTTGGATAGCCAATCCAACATACAAGAATCTGGACTTACCATAACAGGTGCCCTGATGGGGCACATCTTGCACATAGTGGGCATTCTGTGGCAGTTCCTGGCCTTGTGTTGTGTGAATGTAGTGGTACAGTTGTACATTCTGTACTAGCATGCATACAGCAGCACTCCATGAATGATGGGCTGTGGATGCAGCAGTGGCAGTG
Organism: Neoceratodus forsteri; assembly: GCA_016271365.2. Lineage (NCBI taxonomy): Eukaryota > Metazoa > Chordata > Ceratodontiformes > Ceratodontidae > Neoceratodus > Neoceratodus forsteri. The sequence continues at coordinate 260,431,331 of CM057456.1, forward strand.
GATGATTTGGAAAGAGAAGGTGGAGGAATCTGGCTCATAAATATATAAATGTAATGAAGCATTTGTCTAAGTTCTGTTCTCCCCAGTAGCAACAGTATTCTGGGAAGGAGGTGAATCTTCTATTCTTTTAAGCAGCACTCATGGAAGCAGGAGGCAGAAGATTTAGCTGCAGCAAAGGAGGTAGTGAATATTGCAAGCAGAGGAGGAAGTGGAAACAAGCAAAGGCAGCTGGAAAAGACAGACCTGCAAGAAGAGTGGAAAAGATTTAGTGTCAAAGGCATAACAGGTCTCTGCTCTTAGTCCAGTTCAGTGTGTGAGCTGTGAATGGAAAACAAAGAAAACATTGCAAAACAGGATACTCAGCATCAATCTTATTGTTGGCAATGCCCTGAAGCACAAAGGAGCTCCCAAGGGGGCACGGATCCCCTTTTCAGCAGGGATCCCTTAGAGGAGACAGTGATGAAGAAGACAGCAGCAGCAGTGAAGATGGCAGATAAATGACAGATCAGGATGTTGCAACATTCAGTGCTACTGTAGGCTGTACTGAACTGTTCTGAAAGAAGAACATCTGTTTGGGCTAACATTACAAGCAGGGGTACCTCAGTGGTCTGTACTCGGACTTACTCTTTTTAACATGTATATAGCAACAATACCATGTGACCAAGGTGACTGGATGGCCAACTATGCAGACAATAGCAAAACCAGGACTATCATCAAAAATCAAATAGATAATGATACATTGCAAACAGCATTGCACAATTTGGAGACTTGGGCTGATACATATAAGTTGAGGTTCAATGTAGATAAGTGCACTGTCATGCATCTTGGCAGGTCAAATCCACGTGCAGATTATACTCTTAATGGTTCAAAACTAAGGGTGGTCACAGAGGAAAGGGATCTGGGCATGATAATTTCAAACAATCTTAAAATTTACAAGTCATTGCAGAGAGGGCTAAGAGTGCGCATGCAACTTTATATTGCATACGAAGACACATATACAGTAGAGACAGTCAGGTACTCATGCCACTTTGTTGCTTTCTGGTGAGGTCCCAGTTGGAGTACTGCTCCCTGTTCTGGTCCCCAGAATAGACTTACTGTACTGTACAGTTTTCCACTATCCTGAGTAGCAGATCCCGACAGTTTTAATATACTTTCAGAAATTACACTTCAAGTGCAGTTCTGTTCTAATTACTGATTACCCAGGTAAACTTTACATGGTTGCAGGCCTGATAACATGGTGCCTGGGATCTTGCATTGGTGCACTTACAGATACACAGGCTTGATTTTACACACACACCCAGACAGCTGTTTTGGCTAGCACTTTTGAGCCGAACAAACTGTAATCAAACAGGGAAAATCCAACCAAAAATGGTATTCTAACAGAGAAATTCTATAGCATAATTTTCATGCTAGCAGGCCAGTACTCACATGTCCTGCTTTGATTTTGAAACAGCCACTGACAGTTCTGGACAGGGATGCTGCAGCAGCAGGCAGATGCTGGATGTAGGCCAGTGCTGGGCCCAGTCACTGTGTCATGTCTCGCTGTCTGTCTGTCTGTCTTTCTGTCTCTCACTCAATCAGCAGCACATGGCACTATGGCAAGTTCAGAGGAGCCAAGACCAAGGAGATACCACACCTCACCCCAGTGGGTACTCACTTGATCATGGGTACAAGCACCCAGTGCCAGGGTCCTAACCACCTCCTCCCCTGGCACACCAGACAGGGTAGAATGGTTTGTTCCTACAGTACCTCTGATTACAGCAGGTCTGCAGATGACTTCAACAGATTCAGCCTTTTAACAGCTTTGCATGATTCACAGCAGTCTCTCAGCACAGATTGAACCCCAGCAATTAGATGTACTGTAGCTTAAGCTAGGATCGCTGGCTCTGAGGCCTGGCTTGGCCATCAGGTCTCCTACTCAACACCTCTCTCCACTGTACAACTGCTTGTAAGGACTCACACTGAACTGAGGGAAGAGTTCAGCTCAGCACCCTCCTAGCCTAATCTCTATTTGCTGACTTTCTTGTTACTCAAAATCTAACTCCCTTAATGGCTGTAAAAGGGCATCAGGCACTCTGTTGTTGTGCTTTCAAAGTGCCTGAGTCTTTACCAGTACCCCTTGGATTCCAATTGGCTGACTGGTCAAATGTCAATAAGATGGTGGCACTCATTATATACATACTCTACAATACCTGCTGCTGGTTACACACAAGTTCCTTTGCTGCTCAGTGCTTGCGTAAACTCTTTTTTTAAAACACTTTATCCAGTTGCAATTGTAGTCCAGTTGCAAAGATGAGGTCAGTGATTTCTCCAGTTCATCTTTGAGTGCAGGGACATCCCTTTTGCCAGCAGCACACAAAAAGAAAACAACAAGGCAGCAATAACTCCTCTTCACCTAGCCTCCAGCACCAGTTCCAGCCAGAGGACGCAAGCATCATAGGTGGATCCACCTCAAGCCTCCAGTGTCTCACAAAGTAAGCCCCACCTTTATAATAATATTAACAATAATAATATTTATTTTATAACACAATTCACAGATCTCAAAGCACTGTACAAAATTTTAGTCAATAAAACACAGTAAAACAATAAAATGATAAAAATACAGATGTAAACTTCTGTATCAGAACTATTAATCCCATAAAATTAGACAATTCACTACATCACGTTCCCGAAAGCAAACTAAAAACAAGTGAGTCTTTAAGGCCATCTTAAAGCTGTCCATGGTCTGGCACTCTCGAATCCGATGAGGTAGAGAATTCTACAGGGTGGGGGACGCGACCATAAAAGCTCGTGACCCCGGGGTTTTCAGCCATACCCTGGGAACCTCTAGCAACCCTTTGTCAGCTGAGCGGAGTGGTCAGATGGGGCAGTAAGGAACCAGGAGCTCTTGCAGGCAGCCTGGACCCTGTCCTTGTAGGGCTTTATAGGTCAGTAACCCAAAGATGAAGGTGATCTGCCACTGTATTGGCAGCCAGTGCAGTTCGTGCAGCACAGATGAGATGTGACTCAAACAAGGAGTCCCCATCAACAACCTGGCCGCCGCATTCTGCACTAGCTGCAAGTGGTGGATATCAACTCCTGGAAGCCCTAGGTAAAGGGAGTTACAGTAGTCCAGGCACGAGGTCACAAAGGCGTGGATCAGCATTGGAAGGTCACTAGATGGAACAAGATGCTTAACCCAGGTGATGTTCCTCAGATGGTAAAAAGAGGACTTGACTACTGCCGACACCTGGAACTGCATTGTCAGCCCATCATCAAGAATCACCCCCAGGTTTCGCACCTGTTCAGAGGACAGCAACTGTTTACCCCCGAGCCAGAACCCGAGGGAGACCCCACCACCAACCCCTCTATCCAGCGACCTGGATCCACAACCAGCAGCACCTCGGTCTTCTTAGAATTCAACTTCAGCCAACTGGTCTTCATCCAGTCGTGGGTTTCTGCGAGGTAGTTATTAAAGACCGAGACCGCACTATCCTGGTTAGCACAAAAGACAGGTAGAGCTGGGTATCATCTGCATAACAGTGAAACCTCAGTCCATACCATTTCACAGTGTCTCCCAATGGTAGTATACAAACCTCGAACAACATTGGGGACAGTACGGAGCCCTGCAGGACACCACAGAGAGAGAGAATGAGTCCGAGGAATACCTCCCAGACACCTCCCTCTGAGATCTGCCAGTGAGGAAAGATAGAAACCATCTGAGGATCGTTCCTGGCAGGCCACAGATTCCCCGCAGGCACTCTAGCATCTCCCCATGGTCCACGGTGTCGAAGGCTGAAGAGGGATCAAGCAGCACCAAGATGGAGTGGTGCTTCTGATCTCTCACTATCAGGAGATCATTGAGCACCTGAAGCAGAGCAGTCTCGGTACTATGCCTCTTCCAGAAACAGGACTGGAGGGGATCATAGATGTCATGGATGGTAAAGTGGTTCTCCAGCTGTAGCGCGACTACTTTCTCTATCACCTTACCTACAAAGGGAAGGTTAGAGATTGGCCTATAGTTAGCAGGAAAGTTCGGGTCAAGAGAAGATTTCCTAAGGAGGGGTGTCACCAACACCTCCTTCAGGGAGTTCAGAAACTCATCCGACTCTAAAGAGCACCAAACTATCTCTGCAAGGATAGGGTCGATGATATCCACACACCCCATTATGAGACGTGTCGGGCCCGGGTCCAAACTACAGCATGTTGGCTGCATACTCTGGACAATCTGCATGATATCCATGATCTCCGGCCAGTCAAAGTATGTCCAAGAAAACCGAGGAGTAGTAACCAGGCACCGACCACTGACAAGTCCCACAGGACGAGCTGATCGGATCTCTGCCCTGATATCGGCCACACCTTTTCAGTAAAGACTCAAGCAAACTCATCACACTTCTCTTGTGAAAACAGACTTTGAACTTGCAGACAGGCTGGATTGCACAGCCTGTCCACTGTTCGAAAGAGCTGAGCTGGTCGATTCTGAGCTGCAGCAATCTCCCCGGACAGGAACTCTGCCTTCTTATGAGTGATTGCTGATTGATAGCCCCGATAATGTTCTATCAATCTAAGCCAGTTGGCATCAAGGGCCGATCTCCGCCATCACCGCTCTAACCTTTGTCCAACTCGCCTCAGCTCCCTCAAGGTCCCATCAGGCCAAAGGGACCATGGGCAAAAAGTGAGAGGACGAACATGGACAGGGGCGATAGAGTCCAGAGCTCCCACTACAGCCTTATTATAGGCCTGAACCAGGTTCTCTGGGCCCTCGCTTGCACCCGGAAATCCTGATAGGTCTAACACCACCAAAAGGCCATCAGGGGTCAAATCCATCAAAGGGCAGTATCTGACCATCTCCACAGAGGCAGGCCTATAGGGAGAGCCCGGAAGTTGAACCTTATTGTGTGATGATCAAACCATCCAACTGATTCCACCACCAAGTCAGAGGTCTCCATCACCAGGAAGAAAACCAAGTCGAGTGAGTGACCCTGATCATGGGTTGCAGAGGCAACTGCCTGTGTGAAGCCCAACAAAATCATAAGTTGGAGGAAGTCCTGACCAAATTGTGAGATTTCGTCGAACCAGGCGGTGAAGTCACCCAGCACCATCAGCCTAGGTGACTCCAACTTCATGTCGACAACGAAGTCTGCGACCTCCTGCAGGAACAACTTCTCACCCTCTGGTGGACGGTAGATGAGAATGATCCTACACCCCACAACTACAACCACAATGCACTCAAACGATCTGGATTCCTCAACTGCCACCTCTACAAGGCCCAGTTCCGATTTAAAACAAATGGCTACACTCCCGTCCCTACAGTCCGATCTCAAGCAATATATCACCGAGAACCCAGCAGGAACTGCCGCCTCCAAAATGGGACCGGCATTCTCATCCAGCCAGGTCTCAGTGATACAAGCCAGATCTGCTGTCTCAACAAGATCAGCAATTACAGCTGTCTTGTTCTTAATAGACCTGGCATTGCACAACACTCCTCGAGTTGGACAAGATTCCCGGGGCCGGACGGACTACCGGCCCTGTAACACTGGGGCCCTTAGGTATGGGGACCAGATATAGAAGACCATGTTCTGGAGCCCTTTTCACCCCAAGGCATCTCCTGGTCCTCACTACCCCAATCCGGCCGGCAGTGGAGGACAACTAAAAGAGCGGAGGCCCCGGAGCTCAGAGGAGGAGTAGCGCCTGACCGGGAGAGCTGCCTGCCAGCACATCTCCACATCAGCTCAAGACTACTAACAAAATCAAAATAAAAAAGTACCCAGATAACCAAATCCACCCAAACTAACATATAAAATCAATTCACTCAACACACCCATTCTCAAACACCCACACATTCCACAGACAAACTCGACACAATACTACCAAAGAATTGTGGAAATTGCCAGTCCTTATAGTAGTCCTTATAGCAGCATAGAGTAAATAAAAGAGATGAGAGAAGACCAGACACAGTATTTAAGTCCAACTTGAATTCTGGTCCCAGAGAGCTCCCACCACTCAGGGTAAAAGTCCAAACAAGGATCCAACCCCAACACTACCTCTCGCGCAGTAAGGGAGGAATCAACAGTAGCTTAAGAGTAAAGAAAATCAGTGTGCTAAGCACTCTCACCACCCACATGAGACCAACAATAAAGTCGACGTGGAGGGGGCTGTGAATTTCCAGAGTCAAAGTTTTTAAAGCTGAGCTATCAACCTGTCGGTCCCCAGTTCATCGGATTTTGTGTTGATATAAAATGGGAGGGTGCAAAAAATAAATCCAATTCCACTGTCATTTGGGGGGTTACAATGTCATCTTGCTGAGAGATTAACATACCATCAATCAAAGACTGAGATTATGAATCAGCAAAGTCCATGTAAGTCCATATAAACACATTTAAACAATCTTTCTAGACACCTGATTCCTGACAGCAACACATACACAATACATACACTCTCTCTATATATAATGGGTCCCTTTTGAAATGGTTTATCCACGTCGGTGCATAACCCAAAAGGGCAACCATCATGAAGGCAACACCAAAATGCCGACACCAACCACTGGGTGCCTGGCCTGCCTGAGAGAGTTGGGCCCCCACCCCCAAATCTTATGAAACACTTTATCCAATTGTAGCTTAGTTTTTGTGACAGGCAGTGGGTGATTGGCCCACTGGCCTGCCTAAGGGAGCCAGAGCCCCTTCCCCCCAAATCTTGTGAAACACTTTTACAATTGCAACTTAGTTTTCCTGACAGGCAGTGGATGCCTGGCCTGAGGGAGGGAGCCAAAGCTCCCCAGCTTAGTCTTTGTGACAGGCAGTGGGTGCCATGCCTTGCCTTGCCTGTCCAAGGGAGCTGGAGCCCCCTCCTCAAAAAATCTAATGAAGCACTTTATCCAATTGCAGCTTAGCCTTTTTGACAGGCAGTGGGTGCCTAACTTGCCTGAGGGAACAAGAGCACCCCCCCCAAAAAATCTTGTGAAATACTTATCCAATTGCACCTTAGATTTTGTGACAGGAAGTAGGTACCTGGCCTGCCTGAGGGGAGCCAGAGCACTCCCCCCACCCAGAAATCTTGTGAAACAGTTTATTCAACTGCAGCTAATCTTCATGGTGGTATACCATTGCTACAGTGAAAATACTACAGCGACCAGTCATTTACAGCGACATAATGACAGGTTGCTGTACGTCTCTGTAATGGTCACGCTACAGTGTTGGGACCCCAGCACAGCTTCTCTGGGTGTTATGCCCCCACCCCAAAACACCTCCGCCATGGAGGTGATTATAGTAACATCTGGGGGGTGTGGGGATCACAGCCCCCCACAGAAAACACACCAGTATTCCTGTCGGAACAATGCAGACTGTAAAAGCAGTTGGCATTTGTACCATTGCCGTAAAGCTGGTCAACAGGTTTGCTGTTGAATCAGCATCGTGTAACCCTTCAGGACAGGCAGTGGGTGCCTGAGAGAACCAGAGCCCCTCCCCCCCAAAAAAAAATCTTGTGGAGCACGTTATTCAATTGCAGCTTAGTTTTCATGACAGGCAATGTGTGTCATGTCTGGTCTGTCTGAGGGATCTGGAGCTCCCTTCCAAAACATCTAGTGAAACATTTTGTCCAATTGCAGCTTAGTTTTCATGACAGGCAGTGTGTGCCATGTCTGGCATGCCTGTGGGAGTCAGAGCACTCTCAAAAAAATCTTGTGAAACACTTTATCCAATTGCAGTGTAGTTTTTGTGAGAGACTAGGCAGCGGGTGTCTGTGAAACCCTTTTTGTGAAAGGCTTTACCTGATTGTAGCATGCTACCTAAAACTGCCATAAAGATGAAGCAAGGATGTCCTGAAAGGGAAGCAGGGAGCGTGAGAGAGGAGGAGCAGCAGGAAAATATTCTACTATGGTACCCATCCCCACAGTAAGTAACAGTTCTGCAAGTAGCAGTCATAGTCATGTGGCCCGTGGTGGGGGTGATGCACATGGTGAGGATGTTAGAGGGAGAAGGACATACACAGGGAGTGGTGTTCGTGCTGCTGCTGCTGGTGGTGGTTATGGTTGGTCCAAGACTGAGAAGCATACTAGGGCGAGGTGTATAATAATGCAAGCAAAGAAACCATGGTGATTTCTTAGTCCACAGAAGTCAGCTGGTTGTAAGCCTACCATAAGCAGAAGCTTTCCCAGTCAGTCACAGTGAGTTTCCAGTGGTGCATCTGGGGTGCTGAAACCAACCGGAGCAAAACAGAAACACAGAAGTCTTTCACTCTTCATGGTACTCCTCCTCCACCAAGTACCTTGCTTTCCCCTATTTTCCATGGTGGTGATGTAATGCCCAGGGATCCTCCATCCTATTATGAAGATGCACAGTCAAGCATTCCACCTGTGCATCTTGTGTGAACCACATGACAGAAGCTGGCAGTATCAGGTAGGGTGCCAGCTCAGCAACCTGTACATCCAAACTGTGGTGAGCACCATAGGCAATTTCCTATCTGCTACTGCTGGCTTGAGACACAGTATGATGCTCCTTCTTTGAGTGTACCCACAGGCCCCAAATCAGGGAGTGAGTCTGGAGGGTCTGACACTACTGTTATCCTGTCACCTCAGGAAAAAGAATAGGTTGGTGTACACGGACAAGGTCCTGCTTATAGTATACCAACCTCTCTGTTTATAAAAGCAAGTGAGTAGCATGTACACCACCAGCACAGCTAGTTGCAGTGGAGGATACTGCCATAGAGGAAGAGGATATGGAAATGGAGGTGCCAGAGGAGGGAGAGGTGCTGGTGATCCAGAAGGGGGAGGCAGAAGTTCAGGAAAAGGAGCAAGCAGCAGGGAAAGGATATGGGAAGGATGAAGCATTAGGTGAGATTGACATGGAGATGGGTGGGGAAGAAGAAGTTGAGGAGGAGAAGCAGGGAACATTGGAGAAGGAAGCAGGAGAAGGGGAAGAGGAAGTGGAGGTTGAATGTCTGTTGTCAGTTACAACAAGGTTCTCTGATGAGGACTATGATTCTGATGAGTGGAGGCCACCACCACTACCAATACTGGAAGACGACAGTGGGAAAGTAAGAGAAGCAATTAAGAAAAGCACAAAAGCAACTTGATGAAGCAGGCAAATCCAAATCCCAGGTCAAGTTCCAGTCCCACCTTGTGCTACAGCTGCTACATCTTCTGGTGATCATGTGGAACAGCCACATCTTTTCTCCCACATAATCAAGAAAAATAAATCTCGCAGTGGTCACCCTAGTTCTTTGAAGGCCCCCACCCCAATTCCTCAGGCTGGTGTTCATATAGCTAAGAAAGCCAAGAGATGTTCAGCAGTATGGGAGTGTTTTAGGGATGACCCCACAAATCCACGGAGAGCATGTTGCATTATGTGTGAGAAAAAGATCAGCAGGGGTAAATCCACTTGGACATTGGTAGCCAGTGTTCTGACTGATCATCTAAAGTGTCAACAGGCATCTTGCTAACAAACACATCCCTTCACAGTCCACATACAGGTCAGACACAGCAGTAATAGGCAGGTATGGGCGGCAGGATCAGATGGTTTGTTCAAATTATGCAGCCTTGTGGCAGCAGCAGTCAAAGTCAACTGACACTAGTGGTGCTGTTTCCAGAACACCACTCCAACCAATGCCACCACCACCACCGCCAGCAGCATGACCACTAGACAGGGATAATAGTGGCAGTAGATGCAATAGCAGTACTATTGCTTGTACAGAATTTATTGTCACCAAACAAACTACACTGCAGGAGTCATCACATGCCCACACAAAAGTGCCACCTACTCATCCAGCTGCTGTGCAAATCACTCAGTTGATAGGTGAGATGACGGCGCTTGATCTGCAGCCATTCTCCATGGTGGAACACATCAGCTTTTGAAGACAGTCATTATGTGCTGAAACCTAAATACAGCATTCCATCATGCTTCATGTTTTATCGTCATGTTCTTCCTGCAATGTATGAAGCCATACGCATGCAGATAGTGACCCTTCTGAAGCGGGGGGGGATATATGCATTTCACTAGTGACATCTGGAGCAGTACTGCAAATCAAAGCTTCCTGAGTCTCACTGCTCATTGGGTTGTGTCAGACACCAGCAGCCCCACAGCTGCTCCTCCTCCACCACCAAATCCAGTCCCTGCAGGAGTTATCATGAAGCAGACAGCTGCACTGAGGAACAGCGCTATAGGGAGTGCCTCATTTAATGTGTCAGTCTTGGAGGATAAATACAGTAGAGAGAACATTCTGGGCTTCATGCAATCAATGCTAGACATCTGTATACACCCTCACAACCTGAAGGTGGGAATTTTTGTGACAGACAGTGGTAGTAACATGCTGAAGGCCATGAGTGATGGGGGTTCCTGCCATGCACCTTGTTTTGCATGTGCACTGAATCTGGTGGTGAGTTATGTGCTTGAGAAACATGTACAGTTATAAGAAATACTGGACACTGTTAGAGACATTACAAGATATTTCCATCATTCCCCCAAATGTGCTGAGCTCCTCTGACATTACCAACAGAAGCACAATGTGCCACAACATTGCTTAAATAAAGATGCGGTGACAAGGTGGAACTCTGTCTTTTATATGGTGGAAAGACCAGTGGAACAGCAAGCTATGTTCCAGGCTATAGAATTTGATGTTGTGCCTTGTGGGGGATACCTGCACTGAGTGCAGTGGTGTGTGCTGCAAAGGCTGGTTCTGCTTCTAAGACCTTATGAACAGGCCATCAAAGATCTGTCTACTGAATCCACTACTCTTAGCATGGTGCTGCCTATGGTGAGTCTACTTGAACAACACACAGAACATTATATGACATCTGCCAGAGTAACAACCCAACAAAGCAAGGCCAATCATGATGGTGCCAGTGGTGGTGCAGGTAGACGTGGTGGTGATTGTGGCATCGGTGGTGATGGAGGTGATGATAATGATTTTGGCAATGGTGATCAGAATACTAGTGCTGGATAAGGTAGTGGTACTGGTGGTGGTGGTGGTGCTGGTGGTGACACTACTGGTCCATTATCTCAGCAGCATCCAAACTTGGTTTCAATTTTTATTGGGGAATTGACAGAGATGTTTCTGACGCAACTTAAATAATTATTTCAAAGCATTCAACAGGACACCCAATTTGCTTTGGCAACATTACTGAATCCCAGATATAACTATGTCTGCATTCCTCCTGCACATGTTAACTATGTCGAACAGAAACTCTTGCAGGCAATTCAGCTAGAACAGCGCAGACAATACAGAGAAACCAAAACTCAACCTCCTCTTCCTTTTCCTACCCTTGGGCCTACTTCCCATGCTTCTAACACCAGGAAGCATTAACATGGTGGTGGTGATGATGATGATGACATCAGATGGGAAGAGGAAGAAATTTATCTGATTCCAGGAGACACAACAAAAGACATATGGGAGCTGTTTGATACACAATAGCAGTGTTGCGCAGACATTATGGATGAAGGCACAGACTTGACACCAGACTACATGATGGAGGCATATTTAGCAGAGCCACATTGTCTAGCTGAAATACTGATGCCATGAAATTCTGACAGGACAGAGAAGTTATTTGGCCTGCGCTAGCTAAAGTGGCTTTGTACTTTCTGGCATAGGAGCTGACATTTATTTTTGCCGGGGGGGGGCTTAAGAAATCGCTGGGGGTCTGGGGGCTGCCAAGGCCCCCAGAAGCTCTAGGGTTCTTGGTGCTCTGTGGTGCATTTTGGGTTTTTTTTCTGAAGAGACAGCACATCATAATAAACACCATTTCAATGCCAGCATATTACCCAAATGTGCCTGTATTTTGTTGTCACTCACCCCTTGATCTAATGCCCAGCATGAGTTGCAGACACTGATGATATCATTCACCCACCTTGTCCCCTCCTCAGCTACCTGCATAGCCTCTAATGGTGTAACTCACCCACACTGACTCACCCCTCAGCAAGTGTTGCAGACACTAGTGATGTCACTACCCACACTGATCCTCTCCCTAGCTACTGGAATAGCCTCTTGTGTTGTCACTCACCACCTTGACCCACTCCCTAGCAAGCTGTGCAGACACAGATTATGTAACTCACCCACTTCCCCCATCCAAACTAAAATGTGTAAACTGCATGATGCCAGGTGATCACAGGTGTATGCTCAACCTAGCCCAACAGGTTACATCACAGCTCCCTCATCCAGACTCCAAACAAAATGCAATGAACTAAGCAGGTACTGAAGTCATGAACTAAATACCTCCCCACAGAAACTTAAACACACTTTTTATGCAACTTAAGTCACTCTACTGTAGCATAACAGTGACATTTCATAGCAAACTATGCAGTTTCTTTCACAATACCAGTTCAGGTGTTATTAGCAGCCCCAGTTAATTTGGATGCAAAACAAATTAAAGCTCATGTTGTTTTCTTTTAAACAACCTTAAGTATTCAGCTGTAAGAAAAAAAAATAAGCAAATTCATAAATTTGCAAAAATAATCAGCAAATTGAAAGACTGCAGTTCTAAAAGTGCAAAATAAACAAATAAAAATTAGAATCTGCAACTACAGCATAGTTATGGTACCTCTATTTGTACTTTAGTTCCCAGTTAGTTCTCTTATGGTGTGATGTTACAAAATCCAGTTTACAGAGTAAAAAATGAACCAGTCTGAACGTCACTGAAATGAAGCACACCACAGTGGCTCCTTCTCCTACCTGGGGGTGAGGGGCTGGGGTTGACTAGGCAGCCTGATTATATGGCCGTTCTATACTGCATGTGTGTATGTGGGAGGGAGGGTTCCCGGCCTCTGCTATACTACTGCCACCACCTGGGTCTGGAGTGGAGCTCAGTGAGGGCTGGTCATGATGGTGCTTTGGCATGCTGATGCTAGTGTGCACATGTGTCACTACTACTGCCACCACCTGAGTCTGGAGTGGAGCTCAGTGAGGGCTGGTCATGATGGTGCTTTGGCATTCTGATGCTAGTGTGCATGTGTGTCACTACTACTGCCACCACCTGGGTCTGGAGTGGAGCTCAGTGAGGGCTGGTCATGATGGTGCTTTGGCATGCTGATGCTAGTGTGCATGTGTGTCACTACTACTGCCACCACCTGGGTCTGGAGTGGAGCTCAGTGAGGGCTGGTCATGATGGTGCTTTGGCATGCTGATGCTAGTGTGCACGTGTGTCACTATCTCTGGCTGGTCAATGACCAGGGGCAGAGCAACAATAACAGAAAAAAAAACTTGTGGTAGGACCCCTGCTTCAATGGCCCTGCACCTCCAACTCAACACCCGCCTCTGGAACTGAGCTGTAATGAGACCTGTCTTTCCCCAGTCAACCTCACCATGTGGTGTAAGCCACAGAGGAACAATTAGGAATGGTGTCCATCCAGGATAGTAAGGCAGCAGGGGATGAGAATGGGAGCAAGTACAGCAGATAGGGGCAAATGGGGAGACGGGTGCAAAAAAACCATGAAAAGATACTAGACAAGACACAACATATGGTGCAACCTTCCTATTGTAAAATGCTATAGGAGACACTATGCAGCATTGAAATTGTTTAACCAGGAGTGGCACATTAAGCTGAAAGCTTGTTTACAGCTGCAACCTGGGAGCACAGAGAAGTTAAGTGACTTGCTCAGGTCACACAGTATGCAAGTGGGGGCTGTGGGATTCAAACCCAGGTCTTCAGATTTGCAGCTCTGAGCCTTGAGCCACTGTGCTATACTGCCTTCCTGCAGCAAAACACTACACAAGATATTATGTACCGCATTTCCATACAGACATTATGTGCAGAATGTTCCAAATTCCATGGCAAAATATAAGGCACTTAAAATGAGCTCTGTGTGTAGCCCCTACAGTACTGCTCCAAATCTGCTGGCAACATCTTAAACTACAGCTCTTTTGTTTCTCCAGGAGGAAGTAGTGTAGGAGACATGGGTGCATCTGAAGGAGGGCAGCCAGGCCAGTCCTGAGGTAAGCAGTTGTAAGAGAAGGGTAGGGGCACACCAGCTGAGCAGAGCATGTCAACATGACTAACCAACGAGTCATCCTGAGTGCAGCTCAGCAGCCCCTCACCCCAACCTCTGCTGTTAGTCAGCAAAGTAACATATTTGAAGCGCCACCACTGCCTAGTCATCTATGTGAGGAAAACTAACAAGACAACACAATAACAAAAAAAAAACTGAAATAGTTATGTTAAATGTGCAGATTGTTTGCCTTATTTTGATCAGCAAAGATTCTTTGCTGACCAAAATTGGGACTTTAGTTTTGATGTCCCTGTCCTACTCCTCTGGCTGTCTCATGATCCTGATTCCCTTCTAGATGGCCAGAGAGAGCCTGCAGCAGGCATCAAGTGCATGGCAGTGGGCTAAGAATTACAAATAATTTCCACCAGGTAATTAATTTCAAAAATTGCTTATCTTAGCTCACAGTACCCTTTCAATTATATGGCCTCCTCTTGCCCCATCCGATGGTAGTATGTTGAAGTCTCCCATTATCAGAACCTCCCATTAGCTGCCATGTTTGTATATCTTCTAACCTGGTCAGAGTAATTAGAAGGAAGAAAATCAAAGCAAAAGTTATTTTTTTTTGTATAACTTGCTATAACAAGTTAAATTACTAGTGCCCCTGTAAATGAGGTTACTGTGTGGACACCCCTCAGGTCCGCCCCTTCCTGCTTTGCTACAGGAAATTTCACGACTGTGCTACTCTATAAAAGGAGTCTAGTGTGGGGTGGTTGGAGATGGGGGTGGGTGGCTGGGCCCTTCTCCTGCCAAAAGAAGAACCACGGATGAAAGAAACAAGGAGGTAAGAGCAGAAACAATCAGCCAGCAACAAATGCAGTAGCCCTGAAAGCTTATCCTAATGTTAGATAAAACTGTAAAACCTGTAAAGCACCACCTGTAATAATTTCACAGAAGATATACCCTGTAAGAAACACTTTGCTACAGAGAAAAATAAAGCAGTAACAAAAGATATACCTTGCAAAAGACAATTTGAATCAGAAGATTACAGCAGTAATCTGTAAGCACACACCTGTAGGCACACCCTGTAATAATGCAGCAGAAGGTATACCCAGCAACAACAATTTGAATCAGAGAAAAATAAAGCAATAAAATGTTAGCAACAAACAGTAACAATCCCTGTGAGTACAAAATAAAAACAACAACACTCAGCAAATCTGCCTAGCCAAAAGAAGCCTTAATCCTTATCCTTGCTCTGGTAAGTTCTTTGCTCCATCCTTTCCAGCAACCTAGAAGAAAATAGCTCAGGTGAAGCTAGGTGCCTTGGCCAGCAAACCTAGTCTTGTACAGGCTGTCATGGCCTCCAGGATACCCAGCTACAGTATCTCCCACTGCCTCTCTGTGCACATCCCTGGACTAATTCACTTTAAGTATACCTTGAAGATGGCAGCCATCTCCCCGAAATCTGCCCTCCTAAAGTCCGCTACTGTGGTCTTGGTTTGTTTCCTCTCCTTCCCCATGTCTAAGATGAACCATACTGCACAGTGGTCACTCCCCACCAAAGGGTCCTCCACTACCAGGTTCTTAACTTGGTCTCCATCTGCTAGTACTAACTCTAGGATGCTTCCCTCTCTAGTTGGCTCCCCCACCAGTTGAGTTAGAAATTCATCCTGGAGGGTATCCAGTAACCTTTTCTCTCTAGCAGAAGCAGATACCATGGTCTCCAATCAGCTCCCATCATGTTAAACTCCCCAGTACCACAGTCCCACCCCTACCCTTGCCACAGTGTTTTTCAAGGTTCTCTGTCTATGTCCTCCGATTGCGTTGGAGGCCTGCAGATAACCCCTATTTTGACCCTCTTTCCCTTAGTATCCTGTAAGGTGGCCCAAACTGCCTCCACATTCCCTTCCTCATCCTCCTCCCTGCTTCACTCTATCCCCTTCCTAATGAACAATGCCACCACCTCCTTACCAAATGTTCTGTCCTTCCTATAAGTGGTATATCTTGGAGCTTCAGGTCCCATTCATGGTACTGTATGGCCCAAGTTTCTGTGACTACTGCCACATCCACCCCCCTCCCTCGACCATCATTGCCTGTAACTCAGGCATCTTGTTCCCCAAACTCCATGAATTAAACAAGACCACCTTCCAACCCATCCCTCTGTCCTTCTCTATCCTCCCTACCCCACTAGCCCTGGCCCAGTTTGAGTCAATTTTCTCCTCCGTTACTCCTGTTGGGGGAGAGGCCTTTGCCCACCCAAGCTGTGCTCTACTGACTGCTCCATGCTTTCAAGCCCCCACAACTAGTTTAAATCCCATCTAGCACTTACAAATTCCACCAGTTTGTTCATTAGAACTTCCTTTCCCTCCTTACTCAAGTGAAGTCTGTCCCAAGAAAATAACTTTTTACTCTCCCATGTGCCTCCCCAGCCACCCACCCAGCCATACCCCATAGCCAGACACCATTTCCTGAACCATAAAATGCACTTATTTTCTGCTTCCTTTCTAAAGAACCCATTAGCACAGGCAGGACTTCCGAGAATGAGACAGTTTTCACCTCTGCTATACAAATCTTGTCAACTCCCTGTTCCTACCTAGCTTGCACTTCTTGCACACTGTTTTCCACCAGATCATTGGTGCCTATGTGCACCACAATATGGGTCACTCCCACATGCCTCTCCACCAAAGAGTGCATCAATTGTGTGACCCTGTGCACAGTCATTCCTTGCATACTTTCCACCCTAATAGAGCTCCTCTTCCCATTCCTAATCCCCCCACCCCATTTGATTCCTCTGATTATGGAATCCCCCAATGTTAGAAACCTATTTTCTGTGGTTCCTGTGCATTGTATACTATTGCCCACTGTCTGCTCCCTATCGGTTACCACTTGTTTCCCCCTCTTGGAATTGTCCCTGCTCCTCTCATTACCCCCTGCTCATATCCTTTTCTGACATCATCTTTCAACTTGTTGTCTAGGGTGCCTGTCCACTCTACCTTGCCGCTAGCTTCGATCCCCCCCACAGGGATCCTCTCCTCCCCCAGACAATTCCCCCTCCCTTACACCCCTGATAACACTCATCCTACCATCTTCATTACCCCCAAAAGATCCCCTTCCCCTTCCAATTTCTTCTCCCCATACCCATTTTGTTACTTTCGGCTAGCCCAGCAAGCCTATCCCCTCCACTTTCTCCCCTTCCCTTATTAAATCCCTTGGAATTTTGTTTAGCTCTCCAACCCTCTCCTTAGCTTGTCCCCTCCTTCCCCTACCTTACCCCTTGGAACTCGGCTGGTCCCCACTTCTATCACCCCCTCTCTTCCTTGCCTGCCTCTCCCAACAGTGTTTACCACTGTCTCCCCATGATCTCCTGAGTCCTTAATAGATTGTAGGAGTGCATACCTGTTACTCAGTGTAACTTCACTTACATATTCAATGTAATTTCCCATCCTGGCCCTACCTTTGCCAACTGCTGCTACTCTCATGCTTATAAACATTCAGTGCTACTTAAATCAAACCTGTGATGGCAAATGATGACAATAGTCACCTTAGGCAGCATGAGACTGGCAGCAATCTGGGAGGACAGCAAAATTACACTGCCATTGGGCAGCAGCTGTTACAGTAAAACTTAGCAAAAAATGTAAAAAAAGTAAAGACTTGAAAAAAAGGTACAAAATATTGACTGCCGGTGGGGGGGGGGCCTTCAACTCAGCCAAGGAAACTAAGAATTCCTGTAGCTCTTAGCACTATGTGTTAGCAAAATGTTTTAAAAAAGGGAAAAACTAACACATATTTAGAAAAAAAAGTAAATATACAAATTTGGGAAAATAAGGTAGGGAAAGCAATGTCCTTGTATAGTATTGTAGTACTTAGACTTCTCTTTGGTATGCATAATTTTTGGGAGAATTTATTTTGAAAACATATGGGGAACTAACATAGTAATTGGCATGAAGGGGCAGGGGGAGCCTTGAGGTCAGCAAAGGAAACTATGAATTCCTACAGCTCTGATGGGGATGCTTTGCAGTCCTATGTGTTTGGCACTGACTGTGGCACCACTTGCTATACATAAGCTATAGTAATTCATTGCCATTGCTGACCTAAATGCTTTTTCCCTCTTTTTCTTTAGTATGTTTTTATGCCTTATGCCAATTACTGCATTGGGAGCTGAAGTGATTCAGCCAAAGTATTGAAGAGGAACCAAATTTTAGCCCCCGGCTCAAAACTGAACCAACATTGCTTCAGGGACACTTTGCTCACCCTTAGTGGAGACATTAGGGGCCTCATGCAAAAGTTTCTGTATAAATTTAACTGTTTTTTCAAAACATCTTAATGAACATCTCAATGGCAGAATTATTCCTTCCTTGGCACATAGGCATGTGCTCCCATCCTCTTCATCCAGCAAGCAGGGGTACTCAGTTAGAACAGCTTGCACTACTTCCTCAGGTGCATTGAGCTCATCCACATCTGCAGGCTGAATATCCTCTTCAGTTTCTCATCTTGCATTCTCAGGTACAACTACCTCAGCTTCAGAGTTCACTGGATAATTATGGTTGTAGGGTTTTAACATAACAACCACCTCCATCAGATGGCAAAGAATGTCCTCTGTGGAGTAGTACTGTGTAGGTTCCTTCTTGTCATTGGATGAGTCCTCCAGCAATAGTTGTAGGACTGCAGGTTGCTGTGTAATTGTAAATGTTTGTGGTTGGGAATCACTGCCGGAATGAAGTGTGTTTGCTTTACTGTGAGTTAAAGATCTGCTTTGGCATCTTCAGGGTGTTTCAGTCACCTCCTGATTTAAATTTGTCTCTGTTTGTCCAGTTGACAGCAGACGGTTTCTGGGGATTGTCCTTGATCCTTCTGACTCTCCTTCAGGCTGCACTCTGTACACTGGCATGTCACTCAGCTGTTCCACTAAAACATAAGCAATATCTACCTAGCAATCAGTAACCTTGTGTTTTTCAGACAAACCAAGATTCCTCACCAAAGCCCTGTCCCCTGGTTAAATCTGTGGGCTCTCACTGTATTATATCTCTCTTTGTTGGCTTAGTTTCTCTTCCTAGATGTTTCTGAGGCTAGTTTGTATGCACAGCCAAACTGATCCTTAAGTCTTTACACATACTGCAGATATGTTTCAGGGTGTGCTCCATCAGCAGAAATTCCAAAACAAATGTTCACTTAAAGAAACAAAATGCCCATAATATGTGTATTCAGGAGACCCATCTTGAGGGAAAAGAAGTGAAATTAAAGAAAAGAATTGGATTAGTTCAATGTACTACAGTACTGGAAAAAAAAAGTAGGGGATGGCTATATTGATCAAAAAGGGTAGTAGTAGTAATGTTGAGATAAAGGACCAGTTCTCTGACAATGAAGGAAGAATAATATTAATAAAATAGAAACAGGGGAACAGAAGTTAATGACTGATTTGAGGTTTACACATAATTTGATAAATATAATAACTTTTTAGCAAACATAACTGAGGGATTGCAAAAACTACAATTCACAGAAATTATTTTAGTAGACGATTACAATGTATTAGGTAACCCTTTGCATGACAAATCTTAACCATATACTAAAGGTAACTTACTTATCTCAAAAAAAAGGAAGGATTTTATGGAAACGGAACAATTAATAGATGTATGGAGACATTAAAATCCGAATATTACAGCTTATACCCATTTTGACAAGAAAAACAGTACATTCACCAGGATTATTTACTTACTACCAAGAACATTCTACAAATTATAGTTATGACATATATTGACTCAATATTCATATCTGATCATGCTTTAATATTAATTGAAATTCAAATTACAAATACAAATAGAAAAGTCACAAAATCCTGGACCTTTAACAATAGTCTATTAAAAGACACACTATTTATTGAAACTAATAAAACCACAATCCAAGAATTTTGGCAATATAATAATTCCAAACAAATATTGGCACTATCAGTCTGGGATACTTTTAAAGCCACATTACGGGGAGTCATAATATCATATCAAATTAAAACCAATAAAATAAGGAAAAAGGAAAATGAAATTGAATCTAGGTTAAAACAATCAGACAGACTAGTATTAATAGATTTCAACAACTATAAGAATGAATGATATAAATATAAATCCAAAAAACAGAAAATAATGCATCAAGAAACAACCAGACTCGCTATGGGGATCAAAAAACATAAACATTTTCATACCAACAAATCGGGAAAACTAACAGCATCCCTGTTGAGAACTGAAAAACAAAACAAAACACCATAACACTAATAAAAGACGAAGATGGGAAAACATATACAACAGATGAAAATATTGCACACTGCTTTTTTGAAAAATATTAAGAAATATATCATACAACTTTATTCTAAATGGAGAAATGCTAAACTTTTTTTAAAAAAAAGGACAGATCCATACAAATAAATTTATATATATTCCAATAACACATCAAGAAATTAAAGATTCAATACATTCTGTCCCCCCAAAGACATCCCCCAGGTTAGATGGTCTCACCAATGAATTCTATCAGAGCTTTGAAACCGAATTTACACCATGGTTGGAAAAAATGTGGGATGAATTACTGTCAACTAACTTGAGTATGGAACTTCCCCCATCTATGTAAGTAGTTAAAATAATATTGATACCTGAAGAAAATAAACCAAGAGACTCAACAAAGGGATACTGCCCAATAGCAATTTTAAATTCAGATTATAAATTACTAGCTAAAATAATTAATAGTAAAATTCAACCACACTTAGAAGAATACATAAATCAAAACCGGTATGAGTTTATGAAAGGGCGAACACTCTTTCAAGCTAATAGAAAGATACAGTCTTTAATTCATTTGATTAACTCTCACCAATCATATCTAAGTGTTACGTGCTATGCGCTATCTGTAGATGCTAGTAAAGCCTTTGATTATGTTAATCGGGACTATATATATATCTAATATTGGAAAAATGGGGAATCTTAAATGAACTAATAACTCTGATAAAAAAACTTTTTAAAACTACAATAGTTAAATTCCAAATTAATCAGTATCTGACAGACAATTTCAAAATGTTAAATGGGGTTTGGCAGGGTTGTCCTCTATTCCCAACATTATTTATACTAGCCCTAGAACCCTTTTTACAAATAATAAAATTTAAAATCCAAAATGAAATTAAATACTTAGGTCTATATCTATCAGCAGATCTATCCCAGAATATCAAAACAAACTATGACAAAGCAAAACAAAGTATATCTTTGCTGCAGGAGAATTGGAAAAACTTAACTTTATCCATATGGGGAAGAACTGACACCATCAAAATGATGGCTATGCCACATTTTATCTTTGTAATCCAGAATACATTAGGCACATCACATAGTACATGGTTTCAGGATTTGAAAAGAATATTCAGAAAATTTTTATGGAGAGGAGGTAAGCCTAGGATTGCATGGAATGTCTTAATCACCCCAAGAGAGCGGGGAGACTGGGTTGCCCAGATCCATTAAAAGATATATACAAGTCCAACTATTATCAACATACTATCAATGGACTTTTTTTCTGAAGGGTGGATAATTTAATATACCAAATGTGTATCCTACCTTTACCATCCGGCTCGAAATTACTTAATATGTTTTTGAATGTAGAACTACGTAACTCCAAAACACACAACTTAACTTAATGGTTTTCTTTAGTTAAGAAATTTATTAAAAATCCCATAATGTTACAATTACCTTGGCTATTCCTACAGATTGATTACAATAAACGAACATGGGGTGACCATAACAATATTATGTTGTTCAAATACTTGAATGAAGCAAATATAACAATATGGAAAGATATGATAATTCAAGATTAATTTTGGTCCTATATACAGTCAAAAGATAAAATAAATTATAGGAACTGGAACCTACTCCATTACTGCACTGTCTCGAGCAAATTTAAGAAAATGGTAACTCTGTTTAGCAACAAAAAGACTAGACTGGCAGTTCTAATTAAACATAGAAACATAGAAACATAGAATTTGATGGCAGATAAGGACCACTTGGCCCACCTAGTCTGCCCGTTTCCCTACCTAATGGATAAGCTGCAGATCCTAGTTAATCAACAGCCTACTTCCTCCTACCCACCACTAGAATTGCCTTATGTCTGTCCCATGCATTCTTGAATTCCCCCACTGTTTTTGACTCTACAACCTCCTCAGAAAGGCCATTCCATGCATCTACAACCCTCTCTGTGAAGAAATACTTCCTCACATTACCACTGAGCTGTCCCCATCTTCAAATTGTGACCCCTTGTTCTTGCACATCTCTTTTTCTGAAAGATGCTACCCTCTTGGACTTTGTTGATTCCCTTAAGCTATTTGAAAGTTTCTATCATGTCCCCTCTCTCCCTCCTTTCCTTGAGGCTATACATCTTAAGCTCCTTTAGTCTTTCTTCATATGTCTCCTGGTGCAGACCCTGCCCCATTTTGGTTGCCCTCCTCTGGACAGCCTCCATCCTGTCTATGTCATTGCGGAGATGGGGTCTCCAGAACTGTACACAGTACTCCAGATGTGGTCTTATCAACTGTTTGTACAGAGGGACAACAACTTTCTGTTTTCTACTGGTGATGCCTCTCCTATGCATCCCAGTATCCCCCCAGCCCTCCTTACTGCCTTCTCACATTGCTGGCCCACCTTTAGGTCTTCTAATATGACTACCCCCAGGTCCTTTTCCATTTTTGTTGTTGTCAGTATCTCACCCCCTATTGTGTACTCTTCCCCTGGGTTTTTGTTTCCCAGGTGCATTACATTGATAAATAAAGGTACATGCAAAACACTGGCTACATTTTATCAATTGTTAATACCTAAAACAAAAAACTCTTACAGTAAAATAAACCATAAATGGAATACAAAGGCCAGAGTACTATTATCTCTTATAAAATGGGCATGTAAAAAGAAGCATCATGATTGGCCAGAAAGGAAGTGTCAGATAGGTATAACACAGGGAAAAAAAAGAGCAGGCAAATAAATCAATGCACCCAAATGGAATGTTAAGATGTGCCAGTGGAATGTTAATTTTTTAAAGGCCGCCATTGTTTTTAGTCTCAGTAAGTGAGGGAGTGAATGTCATGCTGACAATCCCGCTCCAAACCTCGTCTCTGCTAGAAGTCAAAATCGGAGAGCTGCAGCGTGCAAGCGTTTTATCCTACATAAAGCATTCTTCTGGTTCGGCGAGACTGAAGCTTGCTGCCACACAAAACTGGAAATAGACCAGAGTGGGGTGCCGTCTCATTGTAAACTGCACTTCCATCCCAGTACATTTAACTAAAATAACAAAAACAAATCTGCATCCCTTATTCCTTTTTTTTTTTAATTGTGAAAGTGGCGCAACCTGTTGGGGAGAACCTGTTACTTCCTCTCCTAACCACACTTGTTCTCTCAATCGGGACGTGGGGTTGGGGGGACAACAACAGTACAAATCTTAATGTGTCAGGATACAATGATGTCATCACCTAGTAGGTGGAAGTACTATTTTGTCTCAAATTAACACAATGATTTCAGTTTTTTCAGTTCAGTAATATTTTTTAAGGTGACAAATGAAAAAAAAGAGAACCATTTTATAAATGCAATAAAACACTCCAGGGTATGTGTGTTGAACAGATATTACCGCACTTCCAGGGGCTGAAGGCACCTGGCAGGGCCTCATGCCTTACTACGCCCCTGGGCGTGTGGTAATATCTGTTCAACACACACTCTGTCATGTCTTATTGCTTACATAAACAATCAGAAGCAATAAGGAAGCAAAACAACAAGTTGTATGTCTCAGTGAAAAATAAAACTATTCAGCGTAATATTCTAGATCGAGCATACCTAATTCCGACTTAAATTGCTAAAAGAAATACTGAGTATTCGAATAAATGTTGGCACAATTGTGGTAACAAGGGAATATTATTACATTGTTTATTGTCATGCCCAGATATCAACAAAAGGTGGGAAAAACTCTATCAAATTACCACCACTGTACTAAATTTACAGACAAAATTTGAGCCAAATACTTGTGGAATAATTTGATAGATGTTGATTAGTCTACTATTCAAAACAGAATATTTATGTTAGCAACATTGGATTTAAAATGCCAGGTTTTGGAGCACTGGAAAATAAAACACCCCCTGAATTTGAATTGCACAAGTGGTGGTATATTTGTAATGAGACTCAGTCATTTGAAAAATTAATATATGATTTAGATCCAATAAGTGATGATATATTTGGATCTATCTGGAAGGATATCCAAGACAATATTCCACCCATATTAAGAATTTAAGACAGGGCCCCAGTCCCCAAAGCTCTCTTTTTTAATAAACTTGACATATACCCCTAAGAGGATGCTTAGTCCATATTTATTTAGATAGTGTACAAGCATATACTATTATAACAAAATATTTCTGATAACGTAGATACTGTATATAGTGGAGGGTGGGAGTGGGACATGGGGGTGGGGGGTTGCTATGTTAGATACACTGTAACGACTTTTTGTTCTACAAACCAGAATATTAAGTTATGTATAAAATAATGAATGTATTAAGGTTTGTGATTTCAGTAATAACTCTAATAAAAATGATACTTGGGGGAAAAAAAGAACATCTTAATGAACATCTCAATGGCAAAGTTATTCCTTCCTTGGCACATAGGCATGTGCTCCCATCCTCCTCGTCCAGCAAATTATCCCTTGATCAAACGGGAAATCCTTGCCTTGTACTTTCCCTAAGATAGCAAAAAGTCTATTCCAAAAAAAGTCTTTTAGAGTTATACAAGTAGCCAATATATACCATAATGTTCCTTTCTCCTTCTCACATCTCTGACAGAGGTCAGTTGATATGGATCCCATTTTGTTAAGTCTTACTGACGTTAGATAGGTTCTATGTATTACATTTATATGAATTTGTTTTAATCTGTTATTTTTCATGTCTATACTTGTATGATCTATAATTTTATCCCACCTTGAATTTGATATTTTTTGATTCCCTTCCTTCTCGCAATATTTTTTTAGTTCAAATAATATAGTGTTAGTTGTGTCACTTAATAACTTAGATTATTGCTGTGCTGTGCTTACCAGGAATATTGTTTATAACAATTTGTTCCAGTTTTGATAGAATTGGCAGTTCCCAACTCTAAGTACTTTTTCATAGGAGTAATTTTTAACTTGCATATATTGAAATCTTGTTATATCTGAAAGATTATATTTCTCTTGCATGTTTTCAAATGACAAGAATCCATTTTCATTAAAAAAAATCCATTATTTGATATATTCCTTGCCATGCAAATTTTTGAGTATATGTTTTATCATTACAAGAGGGAAACAAGGAGTTATTATTATATTGAAGTATATCTTGAGAGTATGCAATTCCCTAATAGTTTTTGTACCGTGCACCAAGCGAAGTTTGTAGTTTTAGAAGATGAAAGACAATTGTTATACTGTTCTGAATTATTCAAATTTACCATCAGTGTATGTTTTAAAGTTGAAAATAATGATGTAGATAGTACCAGCTGAGTTGTTAAATAATACCACTAGTAATTTGATACATCAAGACCACCTTCCTCCTTAGGTAAGTACAGTTTTTTCAATGCTATCCTTGGTTGATGGTTTTTCCAAAGAAACCTTCTAGTAAGCTTTTCCAGTTCCCAAAAAAAAAAAGGATTTGGGGATAATATAGGGTATAACTTGGAATAAGAATAATAACCTAGGATGGATATTCATTTTTAACATACTTACTCTTCCCAGCAAAACTAATGGTAAAAGTTGCCATCATTCCAGATCTGATTTTATATTCCCGAAAAGTGGCTGATAATTTAATTTGTATATAAGTTCTAAGCTTATGTTAAGATAAACTCCTAAATACTTAATTGATTTTTTTGTATTGTTATTAGAGGATTGTTTTCTGGGATTTCTAGATCATCTTTTAGGAACAAAGCTTTGCTTTCTACCAGTTAATTTTAAATCCTGAAACTTTACCAAAATCATGAAATATGAATAAGAAATGCCCATACACCTGTTTTGGATTTGTTATGTATAATAAAATGTCATCTGATCACCCCCCCCAGCAAGCTCACTTGCTCCCCAACACACCCTATGGCATTCCCCATGCCCCTTCTGCTCTGGACCCATCCTGCTATTGCTTTTTGTGTTGCAACAGATCGGGGGGGAGCCAGATCTCTGTGGCATGTCCCCAGGTGTGCCTATTGTTTGGCGCTAGCCTGCGAGTTTGGCAGCTCCCGGGTTTTTGGTGCGGGGACCCCTGATTTTACAGAATTGGGCGCAGGGTCTCTGATGCACCTGGAGTGCACCACAGCCCTAGATTGCTGCAACTTGCAGAGATCTAAGGGCTCTTTTGGAATTGGGCCCTTTATGTCCCCGACACTTGACTCTCCATCAGCACCACTACCTGTGGTCACTCAGGTGGTGGGCTTGCAGTGGAGAGTGCTGCTGTCTCTCCCTCTTGATCCTCTGAACCCAGCTGTCCCCCAGTGTCCCATGCTCATTTCCTGAGCATGGTTTGCTGTCTTTGCAAGTGATAACACTACCACTGTGGTGACGGGCAGGCCTCCCACATCTTTTTAGCTTCAGTGTAGCCTGTGAGAGATGTAACATCTTGATTTCAGTAGGGATCGGTGACCCAAAGGTGACTTAAACCTTTCTAAAGCCCAAATCCTGGCTCTGCCTCAGCTCTACATCCTTGATGGATGAAACATGGGCATTTATGCTCAGAGGACTTCCAGTTTGCATAAATTTCATTTAAGCGAACAAGAGGAAAGGGAGAGCCAAGCTAGCTGTGATTAGCACAAATGTTTTCTTCAGCCTGAGGCCAGTTTGTTCTGTTGTGGGAACCAAATCTGTAGCTCATGATGGACACACATGCTCATTTTTAGCACTGACATGGCTTGACTTGGCTCCAGTTATAATGTGCCTGGTGTGCCCATCTCTGGCTTTCAGTACTGAGTTGTACAGCTAGGTTAAGCACTAAAGCACCGGGAGGTCAGTTGACTTGCTCAAGGTCCCCCAGTGAGCCAGTGGTGGCAGCAATGGGATTCAAACATGGGATTCCCTGGCTCATGGTTCAATCTGCTTTAACCACAGCATCATGCTGCCTTTCAGCAACAGCCTTTGGTTGTGATAGCTAACATGTTTCTAGTCATCACTGTCAGGCAATCTGAATGCTACATGATCTGATTAATTAGAGTCATTCCTTTCAATGTGTCCTTCTCTCTCTCTCTCTCTTGCTCTCTGACTGAAAAATATCCTTGGAAGAGAATGGGAGGGCTAAAAGCCCACGGTTCAATGGGGGGAATAGCTCCTAACACATCCTCTACTTAAGCTGAGCACTTCCATTGTTCAGCTTCAAACATTTCAGAATCATTGGGGCTTCATGCAGCTTGGTCTGGACTCCTGCATGGCTGAGCTTCTCATTTCTTCGGCTCCTGCTTGTGCCTGTTCTCTGTCTCCCTCAGTCTGTTTTCGTGCTTGCCTCTCTCCTCCCTCCCATTTGTCTGGCTTTTGCCTGCACTCCCTCTTCAGTCTCCCCTCATCTCCATCCTCTACCTTTGTTTCTTGTTGCTCTGTCCCTGTTCTCAATGCTTTTGTTTCCTCCTTTGTCCATCCCCTGTTTCTTTCTTTTTTTGGCTTTTCTTTTCCCCTCTCCTGTTTGGTGACCCAGCTCCCGGTGCTCCCTTTTTCTGCCTCTGTTTCCAGGGTCTGACATCCTCCCCAGCTGCTCTCCTCTTTCCTGCCACTCAGTGCCTCACATTCCTGTCTTTTCAACCCAGGAATGCTTTCAGCTTAACCCTCTGGGTCCCTCCTGGCTCCACTCCCTTGGCCCATCAGCACTGGTGGGTCACCTCTTGGGTCGTCACCTTTCTGACTGAACCTTTTCCCCAGCATGTCTGCCCCAGCATTCCCTGGTTGTGTGCCTTCCATAGCACTCCTATACATGCTCGGAGTTGGGGCATTCTACAACTCTTCTTGTCCTTACTCCCCTTCTGTTTCCCCGGTTCCACATCTCTTTCCCTGAGTCTCACACCACTCTTCTCGGTGCACTACCACCCCTCTACCTTGCCTGCCACATCTTCCGAGGGATTCCTTCACCTGGCTGAGCCACTCACACCTTCGTAGGTCTGCCACAGTCATTGGATGCTTTTTCACCTATTTTGTGCTGATGGTGGGTTCCTACCTGTCATTCATTACAAGCCGTGCCACCCTGTCCCCAGGCTGTTCAGTTTCAAAGGTATGTTGAATGAGACTTTTCTTTGCTCCCATCACAAACTACAGTTAGAAACTCAAAACGGCTTTTCCTTACTTTGCCTCACAGGCAGCTATGACACCCGACCTTTGTCCTTCACGGAGGGCTCAAATCATGTTCATTCTCTCTAGCACTCACAAATGCTTCCCATCCTTGGGGTCTGTCCTTAGCTTTTAGTTCCCCAATGGCCTGCCCTTATGCACGCAAAAGCCTGTATGCCATCTCCATTACTCACCAGGTCACTGCTACAGCTCTCTTTCTCAGTCCCAGAGTCCATATGAACTGGGTCCAGTGCTGGCTGTCCTACTTCCATAACTGGATGCACAGCCCTGCCTCCCCCTTTTCCTTATCTCCCTACACTCCCCCACCCTCTGGTCACCTCAATGATGTTTTCTACCTCATTTAGTGCTACCCTTTGTGCCCCTTGCCTTGTCGCTCCTGCAATCCTTCCACTTAGCATATTCGCTGCTCTGCAAAAAAAAAAAAAAAAACTCCTTCTTGCCTATATGGACTCCTGCTGTCCTGTTAGTTGCCTTGCACTGCACTTGACTATCTGCTTGTCTTGCTGTTTTCCTGCACTACACTCATCCTTTTGAATTTACCCAGTACCTTTGCATTCAGCTCATTTCCCCTCCTTGCTCAGCTACCTGCCATCCTCCCCTCATTTCATCCTCCTTGTGAGTCTCTGTAGTATGTCTCCACTTCTATGGCATCTCCTTCTTCCCCCTTTCCCTCTTCCACAGCAATTGCTCACTAGCTGCTGAGCTTCATGCGCTGATCACTTTCTCCACCATCATTCCTCTATCTGCTTAGCTTCACAATCATTGGACAGCTAGGATGCACTGACTTCTACTTGCCCATCCTCCTGAAATCGGCCTGCAGAAGGACATCTTTTCCACGACTCCTCGGCATACTTCCTTGCAACGGATTTTGAGTTCCGACTCCTTCTAGCTTCTTCCCTAATCCTCATCGAATCAATTTCTGGCCTCGCTGTCTCTTCTCTCTTCCTCCCTTTTCCAGACTTTCCCAGCTCGATCGCCTACTTTCCCTGCCTCCATCACTCTGGCTTCAGTAGCAGATTTGGTTGGCTTGCTTTGCTGACTCTGCTCCTATCACTCATGTTCTGCTTTCCTATCCATCATTCTCATCAGCCACTCATATCCATCCCTCTTATCATCCATCAACTCTGACATTTATCCATCTCTGCTGCCTGCCTACTGGCCATTGGCCTCGCCCGACTCCCTCCATGTCCCTCTTCATAGTTCTTGGTCCCTCTGCCTGTAGTCTCTCTCTGCCTCAGTCCTCAGGTAGATTACATCTCCTGCATCCAGTTCCAGTTCATCACAGTGCCTGTAGTATCTACATTTCTCGCTTCTGTCCATCCACCATCTGGGATTCCATCTCCCCATTTCCGTACCTTATCTGCTTTGCATTATTCACACTGTGGCTCCGGACCAGTTTTCTAATGCCTATCCATTCTTTTCTCAAACTCCTCTCTTGTCTCAGTGACATCCCTGTCCTGCACAATATTGTAACCACCAGACAGCATGGAAGTGCCTTCACCTTCTTTTCCTCACTACCGACTTCTGCTTCACCATCCTTCAGCATTCAAACCATAGAGATGATCTTACTTCCCAGCCACCTCTGCACACTCCTTCCTCAAGAATGCCTCTGGATTCAGATCCCTGGCTGCTTCTTCATCTTTTAATTCTCCTCAAGAGCAACATTACCAAAATTCTCCTTGAAC
The DNA here is from genome assembly GCA_016271365.2 of Neoceratodus forsteri. NCBI lineage: Eukaryota > Metazoa > Chordata > Ceratodontiformes > Ceratodontidae > Neoceratodus > Neoceratodus forsteri. The sequence continues at coordinate 260,461,212 of CM057456.1, forward strand.
CTCCTCATCTGTGCCAGAAATGCACACTTGCTTCCATCCTGGGTCATCCGACCAGTGTCGTGCCATATGGCTTTTTCAGAAGACCACCATACCTTACCATTGGCACTCGCTCCATCAGTTCTCAACATCTGCCTCCATGTCTGCTCTATTATGGCAGCACATCAGCCCAACCCTGTCATCCCACTCGTGCTTGCCAAAATTTGCCTTCCAATGTCTTTCATGAGCCCTCGTTGCATCTCCTATCTCATAATAAGGCACCATGCTGCTCCGATGTGTTTCTATCCTGCTCTCCTTGCCTAATCCAGAATAGACATTTCCCAGCCTCCATACTGCATATTGCGTCAAGATTTTTATCTCCTTTTCATCATCATGCACACCATGTGCCTTTCTTCAGATTGTTCCATTTCCAGTAGTCACCATTTCTCCATCCTCCCATTCATCCTAGTGCTGACCATTAACAATGGCGAGTTCACTTGCCTACATCAGACCAGGTCATCCATTACCACAAGTTTCTCTCCCAGGGAAATTGTTCATCAGTCTCTCCAGGTTGTCCACTCCCTCAGCTATGCCATTCCAACAGCATCCCAATTGTTTCCTTGGTCTGAAGACTAGATGTTCCTCCTCCCTGGATTTCTTCTTTGGCTTCCCGGATTGACTTTCCAGCACATGTCATCATGGACTCTGGGGAAATCTTGGCATTCTCCTTCAGCTTTATGGATTGCCCCTTGTTCTACCTAGCAGTATTGAGCAAAGGTGGGTTTATCCTGTCTGCCAGGGTCAAGAGTACTGCTCCTCCATTTTCTATTGTTCCTTCCCATCCCAGTTTGTCCACCATCCTCCTCCAGCTATGCCTCTGGCATTGAATAGAAGCATCCTCTGATGGTCAGTATTCTACACCCGCCTTTGTCGCATGTCATACTACCTACTTCAACTGAAAATCTGGACGTCATTCAACTCATCCTGTCTTCCATCAACTGCATATTCCTCTGTCTTGGACTTCTTCATCAACTTCCCGGATCGACCCTTCTTCATCGTCCACAACTCAGATATCTGCTCCACACCGTCTAGTCCATTCTTTTATATCCTTGGTCAGCAGCCCTCCACCACTCCATCAATGGGATTATTGTCCGCTTTCTCATGGTGATACATAGTTACTTATTGCACTTGATCCTTCCAGCTTCCAGTGAGTGACTACCACACAGGTTCTTCCTCTACTGAGCTCCTGCATTTCCAGCTCTATGACTCATGCTCCTCTTCAGGTTTGAATCCATCTCATCACATGTATGCCTACCAGACCTTTCTGCCAACCACCTCAACGTTTCTGGACTACTGCTGTCTGCCTCAGCAGTCACGCTCTGGAAAGTTTTCCATTCCTGAATTTGCTTCCTACTGCTGCATTTTGCCCTCAGGATTTCCCTTCTGCCATGGCAAGATATTTCAACACCAAAGTCACAACAAAATCTCACTCAACCCTAATAGAAAAAATATATATATATTTCCTTTGTCAAATAAATAAAGCACTGTCAGTGCAAATATTAAATTTCAAAAGTCTGTTTATTTTCATTGCTGCTTCATGATGAATATCAGTTTCTTCACTGTTGCTCCAATATTTGTTTGTAACATTTCAGAACTACAACGGTTCCTTCATCAGACTTTGAGCATACAATGTTTTCTGAATTCCTTTCTATAATTGAAAAAGAAACCATAATGAATGTACAAAATTCATATTTTAAATGTTACCAAACTCCTGAAAACTTCTAGATACTCCAATATATCCGGCGGAACTAACCTTAATCTAAAATATCAATGGGGGTGGGGTACCTACGCTGCCAGAACACTCCATAGAAAATTCTAAAAGTGAAAAAAACACTTTTAAGTATTAAACACTTCATGATCAAAAAATTCAAATTCAATTATAACCTGAACACTCTTTAAAAACTGAAAAAAGGGGAGAGAAGAAAGTTTTTTGAATTTTTATATGTTTAAATCATTGGCTTTTAGTATGCCACATTATATATTCTCAAAGTTAAGATCTCAGTTTACAAAGAAACCAATGTTTCTATGTTTTTAAATATTAATAGATTCACTGAAGGAATGAAAACTCAGGATTACTTTCAAAACTGATTTCAAATATCCCCGCAAGATCTCCACTCCCTCATAAATTAGAGAGACCTGCAGTGAACCAGAACGCTAAATAAACCTCTGCACTTTCTCAATAATGTAACAAACTTAAGCTTCTTTGAAGTATTCAATCAGTGAAAAAAAATTAAACCAAATTTATCTCTTACCCTGACAAAAAAGTCTCCATGTAATTTCTTTTCAAAAGACAAATTTAGACGTTTCATGGACAGAACAGGCAGCACCTAACCCCTTGCTGATTCACTGCCATTAATCAAAAACACCAATCTCTCTTGACCCAAGCATCTCAAAAGATAAAGAAGGGGCCGGGCAGCGGGTGAACACATGAAGTGTGTTAACGTCACAAAGTGACGTCACCCTGAGTGGCCCGGTCAAAGTGAAATCTCCTAAAAGTGACAAGCACTAAGTGGAGATCTCCCTTCTATTTAATAAAGGCATACCATTTTAAATCATCTAAATCATAGCCTAAATTTACATAGTAGCTACTATTCACTAGAACATTATCTGTATGCAACTATATGAATTGAAAACACATGGCAAAACAAAACAATGTTATAAAATGACGTAAAACAATGTTGTATATATAACTCATACAGCTGGATGTTGATACAATAAACGCCAAACTGTAGAAGAATATTCGACATCTAAAAAAGAGGGGCAAACAGTTATGAAAAGAAAGTAATTTTGAATTCAGAAAGAAGCAAGAAGGAGGAAAAATGGGGTGAGGGAGGGGGGAAGGGGGAAAGAATAAGGAAAAAATAGAGGAGGGGGATTGGGATGTGAAAATGATTTCCTAAGTCACAACCATAGAGATCTTAAAACATGGATAAACTTCTCATTTTTGTGGATACATGTTTAACTAAATATACACAAACTTTACAGATGTGAATAACTAATACAAAAAACATAAATATCTTAATCAATTCTGGTCCAAATGAGGTTTTCATTCAAACCATATCAACCAAGATGCATTTTCAAGGTGAAAATCCACCATGGTTCTCTATGTAATAGCGTGGTTTCGCTATCATTATTTTGACTACAATGTTTTAGTCTCTCTATCCCAAAGAATTTTAGAGAGGAGACTTGATGTTTATATTCCATAAAATGTCTAGTCAGGGGAGATCTGATGTCTTCTCTTCTAATATTATTCTTATGTTCACTAATTCTCAACTTCAGTGGTCTAGTAGTTAGTCCAACATAATACAGAGAGCATGGACATATGATACAATAAACCACAAAGTCAGAATTGTAAGTAATAAAATCATATATGTCATAAACCTTATCATTCCATGTGCTCTTTATAGTTTTTGTCTTTATCCCACTGTTGCAATGTGTACAATTACCACATGTATAAAAACCCTTTATATCCCTATGTAACCATGTTGTTGGTGATGGTTCAGGGTTCCAATGTTGTGTCCTGACTACTTTATTCTTTATTGTAGTAGTTTTCTTAGCTGTGACCCATGGTTTTTGATTGAAAATCTGATTACCAGTTTCACTAGTTTGTAAAATATTCCAATTATTTAAAATTGTATGTTTTATTTTCCCAAACAATTCAGAATATTGTGTAGACATAGTGATTTTATTGTGAATGAAAGGGACTGCACCCAGGAAAGAGCAGTGCTAGGTTCAGAAAAGTTCAGTAAAGAGAGAAAAATAGAACCTGCACCTGCTCAAAAGAACACACATTGTGTTCAATCCAAAATGTAAGGTCACACCAGCCAAAAGCTTATAAATGTGAATAAAGCTTTATTTCTTGTGCAAATCTTAAAAAGGACTCACGTTTTGCCATATACAAAGAAATGGTACCAGAATACAGAGTTCAAGTCCATCAAAGTCCATCACTTAAATAAATCCATAAAAACATCAAGCCAAGAGCAAACGGCTGGTACAAAACTAAAGCAGCAAGAGCAAGAGCTGAGGGACACTCCCACGTTACGTCACCTGATGCATTTCACACATAACTTTTTCAAAGGCTGACATAAGGAGAAAATGCATTAACATTTAAACATCTTTCTTAAAGAGACAGTACACATTATCATTTACATAGAGAATAATCCAAAAAAGAAAGAAACTGTGCCATGTATATTTTATACAGCACCAGTATAATATTGCACATCTTATTGCTGGAAATATTCCACATTCCTCATATGATCCTGACTCACCCAGGTGGGTAAAAATCAAATCTGTGCAATGCTGAAAGATAGAAAAAAAAAGAAACAGTTTTTTTAAAAAGAGAGAAAAACACTATCTGTTAGAAATCTTATTACTGTTTTCTCAACTGTAAAAGGGTTTAATCTCAATTTTGTCATTCAGACCTGGTGTATACATTGCCCTCATGGCAAAAATCCAATATTGTTCTTTTCACAAGAGAAGGTTATCATAATCACCCCTCCCCCTTTTGGTTAGAGTAGGTTTTTCAATTGCTGTAAACACAAATTTGTGTTCACTTTTATTTTTTGCTCTTAACATGTGTAAAGCTAAAGCATTGGTATCGTCACCATTCAAAATTGCCCTGGCATGTTCACCTATTTGTACTTCAAAGGGACATTTACTTTAACCTATATAAAAGCTGTTACAGCTACATTCAGCCAAATATATGACCCCTGGGGTACTACAGGTAACAAAATCCCAAACCTTTACATCTAGCCCTGTGGCATGATTTTTAAAACATTTAGTAGTTTTTACCCACTAGCAATATTTACAGTTACCACATTTGTTACAGCCATCTACATGTTTAGTAAGCCAGTTCCTAGGTCTTTCTGGTATTGGCTGAACTGAATGTACTACAAAATCCTTGATATTTTAACCCCTACGATATAGTATTCGTGGACCCCTAATATCAGCATTTTCAACTTTGGATCTAACAAAACCAGATGCCAATGCTTTTTAATAGTTCTGGTTATTTCATCTGATTGGGGGCTATAGGTGGTAACACAAGTAGTCTGTGGGTCACAGTCTTTATTTTTTGGCCTGTTAGTTAACAAGGCCTCCCTTGGAATCTCATGTGTTGCCTTCTGGGCCTTTATAAGTACATTGCTGTTATATCCTCTATCATGTAGCCTAACAGTCAATTCTTGTGCCCTTTTTTCATATTCTTCCAAACCACTACAATTTCTTTTGGTCCGAATGTATTGTCCCTTTGGTATTGCTTTTATAACATGCCTCGGATGGCAACTACTAGCCAAAAGGATAGTATTACGGTCTGTATGTTTATGAAATAGATCAGTCACCACACCTCCATTGCCATCTTTATAAATCCTTAAATCTAAGAAATTAATCTCAGTTTTACTGAAATACTGAACTGCAAATTCTCATTACTTGTTTCTAGGTAATTCACATATTCAAAAAGCTCATCTTCACTTCCTTTCCCTTCCACACCATAAAGACATCATCAATAAAGCGTCTCCATAAATAAATCTTTGGTAGGAAGGGGTTACTTGAACTTCTTATTATATCTAGTTCCCATTTTGCCATACACAAATTTGTAAAATTGGGTGCCATACTTGTGCCCAGGGCTGTTCCTCTTTTCTGCAAGTAGAAGTCATTTTTATAGAAGAATGTATTATGTTCTAATACAAATTGAGTCAACTGGACTAGCACTTCAGTAGGTGGTTCTTTCACAGCTCTCTTGTCCAGATAAAATTTCAAAGCCTCCAAGCCTCCACTATGTGGAATATTTGGAATATAGTGATGTAATATCAAGTGTAACCAAAAATGCTATCTTCTTATATTGCTAAATCCTCCAATACTGACAAAATGTCACTTGTGTCTTTAACATATGCTGGTTCCCTTTTTTTTTTTTTTTTACAGTATCTACCAAAAAAGGATCCACATACTTAGGCAATGGTTCTGTCAGACTGTATTGCCCGAAACAATGGGTTTACCGGGGATGGGGGGTTCACCACATCCTTATGAATTTTAGGAAGTTTATAAAATGTAGATCTAGTAGGATATTCTATAGTTAGATATTTATAGACCTGTTCAGAAATCAGATTTTCATCCCTCACTTTCTTAAGATAGGAATCAATAACCCGTTTGAAATTCTGTGTTTTATCAAATTTGAGTTTCTCATAATACTTTAAATCTGATAACTGTCTCAAAACCTCCAAATCATATTTTACAATATCCATGACTACTATTGCACCCCCTTTATCAGCAGCTTTTATAGTGATCTCTGTGTTAATTCCCAGACTTTTCAGTGCTTCCCGTTCAATTTTACTAAGGTTGTGAAAATAATGTAAATGAATGCCATTATTTAAAAGCATTAGATCTTCTTCACAGCCCTTTAAAAATATTTGTAAAGCAGAGGATAAGGGAGGACAAAAGTCAGAAATAGGTTTAAAAACCTTTAAACTTTCAGGTATTATTTCAATAAAGTTTTTTTCACAAACACCTGTTTCCTGACATTGCCCCCGCCCCCCCGAAAAAAGGTTTTCAAACCCAGGTTATGCACCAGTCTGTTAAGGTCCAATACCATCTCAAAATGATTAAATCTTTGTGTGGGAGTAAAAGAGAGACCCCTGTTCAAGACTCCAACTTCTTTCTTGCTTAACTGGTAGCTTGAAAGATTAATTACAGAAATCTCCCTTGTGTCCCTCAGCTCTTGCTCTTGCTGCTTAAGTTTTGTACCAGCCGCTTGCTCTTGGCTTGATGTTTTTATGGATTTATTTAAGTGATGGATTCTGATGGACTTTGATGGGCTTGAACTCTGTATTCTGGTACCATTTCTTTGTATAAGGCAAAATGTGAGTCCTTTTTAAGATTTGCACAAGAAATAAAGACAGAACACCAGGAGGAAGGAGCTCCTGGTTTAACCTAACTTCTCTACTGGACTAGGAACTAGAACTCTTGTACTGGGACCGTCAATTTAGGGTAAAAAAAACAGAGTTAGTGTGTTTGTCAGAGTTAGTTGAAGTGAATCGTTGTCTGTTATCTGTGTTATCTGTGTACTTATCTAGGTGCCTGTCACAGGTGTCAGAAGGGAATTGTTATCTGTGAAATTAACTAAATGTAGAACGATTTGCAAAGTAGGGAGAGTGGCTTAACTAGAAGGAGCCAGGTTAAAAATAGATTTGATAGCTTCTGCCAGAGAACAAACAGAACACCAGGAGGAAGGAGCTACTGGTATAACTTTACTTCTCTACTGCGACTATATTGCCCTCCTTCCCTCCCTTCCCCTCCACCCCGCCACCCTGAACCAGTTCTACTTTTATAGGCACAGGATTTAACTGACAACAGGAACTTCCTGTTTGGGAGCAGGAAGTGAGTGATCACAGAGCCACCAAAGACTCACCATCCTAGAAGGGCAAGAGTAGCTCTCTGTCCCCCCCAAGCTGCTGGAGGTCTGACTCTGAGCAAGTAAGGAGACTACTGAGAAATATAGGAACTTCTTGTCTCAGAACAGGAAGATCAGGAGCTAAAAGGGCACAGAGGCAGTAAGTAAGTAGGGAGACAAAAAAAAGAAATAAACAGAGGAAAGAGTAAGTATTCCAAACAACAGTTAGGGGGCCAGAAAAAAGACATGATAGGAGTGGTGCAGTGCAGTGGCTGTGGAGCAGCAGTCTTCCGAGAGATGTTCTGGAGGATGCAGTGTTGTCCCATCTGCAGGCACCTCTCTAGGCTGAGGGAGGAGGTTGCTCATCTCCAGGTTGAGTTGGCCAGGATTTGTGGGACCTCCTTTCCAACCCAGGGACCACCAGGGTCACTACTGTTGCCTCAGAGGTTACCAAGAAAGAGGAGCAGTTGGACCACAGTGGACTCAGGGAGGGTGAGGGTGGTGGAACAGAGGTGCATCTCTCCAGTTGTACCTCTCTACAATTTCTATGCCGTTCTGGAAAAGTGTGGTTCCTCTATGGAGGCACCCACAGTGGAGACCAAGTAGGATGCTGGGAACCTCCACAAGGGAGACCCACAGGAGGGTGGCATAGGACCCCACAGGGGAATGAAACAACTCCTGGTGGGGGACTCCATTGTTAGGAAGGTAGAACTGGGGGAGAAAGGGGAGAGGGAGGTATGGTGCCATGGCTTGGAGAGACAGGGAGCGAATCCTCAGGATCGCAGGAGCAGCTGCATAAGGGAGGGAGCTGGATGTCATTGTCCACCTAGGGACAAATGACCTGGCTAAGAAAGGGATCAGAACAGTGCAAAAAGTGTTTGTGGAGATGGGGAGGGGCCTTAGACAAGTAGCACATATGGTAACCTTCTCGGAGGTGCTCCCTGTCTATGGCACAGATGAGGCTAGGGTGCTCCACACCATGGGATTCAATCAGTGGTTGAAAACCTGGTGCAGAGCTCAGGGATTTACATAGAAACATAGAACATAGAAACATAGAAGTTGATGGCAGATAAGGACCGCAAGGCCCATCCAGTCTGCCCATTTCTTTTTCTACCTTATAAATGTGCCATCGGCCTTTGCTCTGTCAGTGGCCTATCTATTCATAGTCATTTGTATTGCTCCCTTATGCCTATCCCATGCCTGTTTGAAGCCCTGCACTGTATTCATAGCCACCACTTCTTGTGGTAAGCCATTCCATGCATCCACCACCCTTTCTGTGAAAAGAATTTCCTCACATTCCCCTTAATCAGCCTCCTCTAATCTCATGCTGTGTCCTCTTGTCCTGCTATTTTTCTTATATTTAAACATGTTAGACTCTTTCACCTTGTTTATGCCCTTAAGGTGTTTGAATGCCTCGATCATATCACCTCTCCCTCCTTTGCTCAAGGGTATACATATTGAGCTCCGTTAATCTGTCCTCATATTCTGATGCAGTCCCTGCACCATTTTGGTTGCCCTTCTCTGGACTGCCTCAATTTGGTTAATGTCCTTGTGAAGGTGGCCTCAATACTGCACCAGTACTCAGATGGGGCCTAACCAGTGTCTTGTACAGAGGATTATTACCTCCCTCTTACGACTTGTGATACCCTACTAATACACCCTAACACCCCCTAGCCTTACCTACTGCTTTAGAGGTCTGCTTGATGATTTTAGGTCATCAGTGATGATGATGCCCAAGTCTCTTTCTTCCTTTGTGACTGCTAGCAACTCCCTCCCAGCCTATAGGTGGCTTCAGGTTTCTCTTCCCTATGTGCATGATTTTGCACTTCTTTGCATTAAATCCCAGTTGCCACTCTTCTGACCATTCTGCTAGTTTATCCAGATCTCTTCTCATTCTTCCCACCCCATCTGGATCATCTACTCTGTTGCAGATCTTGCTGTCATCTGCAAACAGACAAGCCTTACCCTCTAGTCCATCTGCAAGGTCACTAATGAAGATGTTGAAGAGGACTGGCCCCAGGACTGATCCCTGAGGTACCCCACTTGTGACTTGCATCTCTTCTGACTGTATACCATTTACCACCACTCTGTTTTCGTCCGCCAACCAGTTTGCCACCCAGTTGACCAACTTGACCCACCCCAGCCTACCCAGCTTATTTATCAATCTTCTATGTGGAACAGTGTCAAAAGCTTTGCTGAAGTCAAGGTAGGCGACATCAACTGCTCCCCTTGGTCCACCACTCTGGTTACCAGTCAAGAAATCTATAGATTAGTTTGACAGGACCTTCCTTTGTAAACCCATGCTGTCTTGGATCCTGTGCCCCTATGGATTCCAGGTGTTGATTATCCTTTCCTTAAGGAGTGCCTCCATAATCTTGCCCACTACTGAGGTAAGACTGACCGGTCTGAGTTCCTTCGCTCTCCCTGCTACCACTCTTGTGGAGCGGGATCACATGAGCCCTTCTCCAGTCTTCTGGGACCTCTCCTGTGCTCAGAGACTCACTAAACAATTCTGCTAATGGCTCTGCTAGTTCCTCCTTTAGCTCCTTAAGTACCCTGGGATGTATGCCATCAGGTCCCATTGCCTTATCCACCCTGAGCTTAGCAAGCTGTTGTAGGACCCTCTCTTTTGTGAAGGGAGTAGTGCTCACCTCCCTCCCCCCTGTGTCCATGATGCTGAGCTGTGGGCCCTGCCCTACCTTCTCTTCAGTAAATACTGTGCAAAAGTATCTATTTAGGATAGATGCCTTTACAGGGTCCTCCTCCTCACATATCCTTTTCTCCATTAGCTTAGCAACACCTCTGGACTTTTCTTTCACTAATGTATCTATAGAAAGTCTTGTCACCTTCTTTACTGTTCGTGCTAGTGTTTCCTCAGTTTGGGACTTTGCCTGCCTTACTGCCTTACCTGCTTCCCTTAGGGCAGTTTGGTATGCCTCCTATCTTCATCCCGCTGTGTTCCTTATATTTCCTGAAGGCCAGCCTTTGGCTCTGACCTTTGCTGCTACTGTATTTGAGAACCAAAGTGGTTTCCTTCTTCTTTGCACTTCCTTTTCTGTCTGACACAATGGGATGTTGCTTCAAGTATTGCATCCTTAATGCTTGCCCACTTTGCCTGTACCTCATCACCTGTGTTTCTTTTGCCAGGGCTAGCTTAACTCTGTTGGCCATCTTATCAAAGTCAGCTCCTCTGAAGTCCCATATTTTGCCTTGGAATGGGATGATTTAGATGTAGTAGCCAAATTGAACCATACCATGTGATGGTCACTGGCCCCCAGGTGACCTTCTACCTGGAGATCTGTGATCCCTTCTTTGTTAGTCAGTACTAGATCTAGGATAGCCCTGTCTCTTGTGGGTTGCTGTACCAGTTGTTTGAGGCCCTCCCCTGCAGGGAATCCACTATGAGTCTAGTTCTGCAGATGTTCCTGCTGGTATTGACCAATCTGTATCCGCATGTTGAAGTCTCCCATTATCAGAACCTCCCTTTAGCTGTCATGTTTTGTATATCTTCTAACAGTAATGTGTCTATGTCCTCCCTCTGGTCTGGGGGCCTGTAGACAACCCCAGTTCTTATGGCTGTCCCATTTCCTGTTTCCAGGGTGACCCACAGTTCTTCTGGCTCCTTATGTGTATTCTGAATTTCTGTAGCTTTGATATTTTCATTAACATACAGGGCCCTCCTCTCCCCCTTTTCACCTCGGTCTCTTCTGAACAATACATAGCCAGGTACTGAAGTCTCCCAAGTGTGGTTACTGGTAAACCATGTCTCACTAATTGCTACTATGTCCAGTTTAGCCTCTGACATTATTGCCTGCAGGTCTGGGATCTTATTTCCCAGGCTGTGAGCATTTGTGTACATGATTTTCCATTGGCCAGATTTGGCTTCATTGGGGACTGGGGGTCAACCTGGAGGGATGCAGGCCTATACTGGCATGATGGTCTGCATCTGTCCAGGAGGGGAACCAGGATCCTAGGTGATAGGTTCAATTGCTTCATTGGCAAGCATTTAAACTAGGCAAGGGGGAGGCACTAGAAAGGAGCAGGGAAATCCTAGCCCCCCAAAAAATCAGGGTACTAAGTGAGGTAGACACCAACATACAGATGTCAATAGGGAGAAGTGCTGGGGTAAATGGAGAAAGTGACAAACACAATAAGGACAGGGATGGGGCAAAAAGGGGTAATGCCATCAAGAAATGGAGGGTAATGAGTACCAATGCCCATAGTCTGGGCAACAAGTTCCCTGAACTGGTGGCCTTGAAGGAAGAGGGATGCCTGGATATCGTAGCAGTCACAGAAACATGGTACACAGACAACCATGACTAGGATGTTAACATACCAGGGTACACAACCTACAGGAGAGACAGGGAGGGCAAAAGAGGAGGGACTAGCTCTCTATGTAAGGGAAGGGATAAAAGCAAGTGAACAAAAGAGTAAACAGGGAGGAGAGGAGGCACTGTGGGTCACCTTAGAGACTTGAAATGGCACCACAGTCTGCACAGGGGTTGTATACAGACCCCCATGTCAGGGGGAGGGAATGGACAAGGATATGATCAGGGACACTGGTTTACTGTGATTGAGAAAGAGCAAATTCCATTTTGCACGTTGGAAAAACCGGTATTGTCACAGGTGTCTGCGAATCCAAAATCCGTTTTTACCGGTGTTTTGTTTTGGGTAATTTATTTAACAAATATTTGCTCTGCTACCATGCATATTAGCAATTTTGAAGTCCACTATTGTACATAGATCCATCCTTGTACCAATTTTGTTATTTTGATAGGTACAAGATGTGATGGCAGCAGCACAGTTGTGCCCAACCCTCAAGTGCGATGATAGTGTCAACAGCACTATGGCCTCACTCTATCCCTCAGATACTGCACTGTAGCCCCCACCCTCTATTGCATTGTCTGCAGAAGGACTACGGCTCCAATTCCGCAGGTGTTACAGCAGCAGCAACAGCACTATGTCCCTATTCCTCAGGTTTGACTGCAGCATGAACTCATCCCTCAGATGACATGGTGACACCAACACAGCCAACTCCTCCAGGTGCCAACACAGCTTCTCCCCACAGTGCCCCCCCAGATGCAACAGTGTGCACAAATACAGCCAATCCAGTCCCCAAAAATTGCATGCAGTCAGCTCTCCCTTAAGCACCAACACAGACAGCCCTGAACATACAGGATAGCCACTCATGCAACCAAATCCATGGTTTAATGAACAGAATTTCTCCTGCCCAGTCACCCATTTTCAATGGGTTCTCTACTGAGCAATGCCATGGTAATTCCCTGTTGGGCAGGGATATTTCCCCAAAGCTCCCCAACCAGACTTTTGCCCCTCTATGACATTGGTACCATGACTTTGTACTTTGGTCTATGCTATACGTCAAGGAATCATTGCTCTGCATGTTTTTTCATATCACTAATTCAGAAATGAATAAAATGAAATAGAGAACAGCTGCATTAAATAAAATAGTGTTTATAAAAATGTGCAGAAAGAGTAAATAGAAATACAAAAACATCCATACAGTAAAATATGCAAAGTATTAAAAAAAGCATAAAAAGGTGCGGGTGTATTACGAGAAATCACATTCTATACAATCTATACAAAACTGTTATAAAATGGTACACTGAAAGTGTAGAAACAGTGAAGAACAGACATTTGAATGGAAACCCATATACGATAAAATATGCAGAATGTGGAACATAACATATAAGTACAGCAATTAAATTAAAGCTTTATCAAAAAAAATGTGTAAAACCTGACTAACTACAGTGAAAAAGCAAGTGAACTAAAACCTACAGTATAAATATATGATATCTAACCAACTATAAATACATTAAATGTGCAAAGGCATATTATATGAAATATGGAAAACTGGGCAATAGTATAAAAGGTGTTCCTCACATCATGTGCATTAATGGGGTAGCATAGATATGGTGTCCTGGAGAACTACATGTATGCACAGCATATGCTGCACCAGAGTTTGTAAGAGCTCAGGATTCTAAAGAAAAATCTGGGACAGTTTATTATGAAAAGTATAACTTAAAGCTGGCAGGGTGATTGTGTGGGTGTGGGCAGTAAACCGCGCCACCATGCAAAGGAGTCCATCAGTCTCCAACCCCCAATAGACAGGCAGAAGGAGGGAGCAATCAAATCTCTATTTGGCAAAGAAGGGAAGGGGAAAGGAAGACTGTTAAGAAGGAGGGTGGGTACAGCAAGGGTCAGAGCAAGTACTAAACAAGTACTGTTGTTTAGTGTTTACCAGTGATGGTGGGGACAGGGTTCCAACTTTGGGTGACAATTATCCTGGGGAAGGGTGACAGACAGGACACATGAGGAGAGAGAGGAGGGTCAACATGTACAACCTAGAAGATAGAAAGGAACGGGACATGAGTGAGACCTTCAAGTACCGAAGAGGCCAAAAAGAGGGAAGGACAACAGGGGCAACAGTCTGACATTAGAGGGAGGAGTCAGCCCATTATTTCATGGTGAGGGTGGCACTGGTGACTGGCTTGAATACGCTAACAGAAGTATAAAAATGGGAATCAGACATGTTGAGGAAACCATGCAAAAATATATGATCCAGCTACTTGTTGTACATGAGCTGGGATAGCAGTTTCAGATTTTCTACCAGCAGGTTCCTCCTTTGATCTGTGTGGATCTGTCCATATACAGAGAAGGATCTCTCCACATCTGCACTTGACACAGGTATCCAGATAGCTTGTAGAGCAGCTCTGGAGAGTACAGTTGACTGCCTTGAAAGCAGTACTGCCCAACATCCAACTCCAATATGCTTGGAAGTTCCTTATATCCTCCTAGCATATACATCCCAGTCATTTGCAGTTCTGTTTGGTTGTGCAGTGCTAACAGAGGAATGTCACTGGCATGCCGTGTCAAATCCTATTCAGTTTTGGTAAATTTCTGGGGTCCAAAATATGGCAAGCCTTAAAGAATTCAACTGATGGGTTTGTGTTCATATGCTTAGAAAGCTTGTTTAAAGCGACACCAAATGCTCCTTGGAAAAGGACAACATTTTCTTGCTTGACCAGTGGCCTCATAGCCTGCAAGTACCCGTCAGTTCTGTCACCAAATCGTTCCATCTTCAACACTCCTGCTTCAAACTGCTTTTTTATTTTGCTAATAATGTCATACAGCAAAACAGCCAAGGGCTTTTCCTTGCTTTGCAAAAGCTCGATTGCATCAATAAGGTCAGTACAGTTTTCAGCAATGAATGCAGTTTGAACCTGCAGCTCTGTGAACCAGTCTTCAAATAGTTTTTTTAAGGACCTCATGGAGTTGGCATCACTGGTTTCATCCTTGAAGAACTCTCGCAGGTGTTCCAGATATGCAGAGTGGTATTTTACTGCTTCGAACCAGGTGTTCCAACGGGTCAAGACAGGAACAGGAGGCAATATTGTTTTTTCCACACCCCTCTCCTCCAGGAATGCAATGTACTCTCGTTTACGTTTTGGTGATTGTTGAAAGGCATATTTTATAAGTGCCACAAGCTTATTCACCTGCTCAAAGTGGTCAATCCAGGTATCGCCCACCAATGATAAAACGTGTGCCCAACAACCCACATAGACTAGGGTCACCAATTAGGCCACGTAATACATCATTAAAGCACTTTGTCATGTAACGTGCATTGTCACTAACAAATGCTACCACTTGTTCCATCTCCACACCATATTTATGCAAGGTCTTTAAAACACTTTGGGCAACAGTGGAGTGGTTTACCGCTGTTAGCTCTATGGTGTCTGCTATTATAGATTTTGCACCCTCCATTACAAAAATAATGTTCATTACACAGCGGGAGTCTGCATCAGTTGTTTCATCGCACATTACTGCGAGTGTCTTTCCTCTTACCAGCTGGCTAATTCCCTCCTCCATTTCCCTATTTAGTCGGGGCAAGTAATTCTGTTGTAAAGTGTCTGCCTTTGGAAGCGCTCCAATTCCTTTGATATACTTCCCCATCCAGTCTCTCAAGCAGGGCTGATCCAGCTTTTCAATTGGTATATTGGCACCACACCAAGCCCTTAACGTGTCCAAAATGGTTTCCTCCCTTGCAGCAGCTGCAGCTGTTGTGGCATTAAAACTGGTCTGCAGGGTCACCTGTCTGCTGTTACTCTTCTGACTTGTGTTCTTGGTGTTTTTTTTGCTTTTACAGTGATCCACCACTGTGTCCTTCCTGATGTGGTCAACAGGGTGATCACAGAAGTGACAGAACATCTTCCCTCCATCTTCATACATGCCATAGGACTTGAATTGCAACGCACGGTCTTTAGCAGTAAGAGATGAGATTTTGGCCATTTTGCTTGGTGGTGGTGTTGCCATTGCTACACGTGTAGTGTGGATGATGACTCCAAGCAAACTAAAATTGAAACATTTGGGAGATATAGAAAAAATATATTTACAATTGTGCAGCACAACTAATTACTCAATCTCTCAAATCAAGACAGAAATCATGCTGCCATTCGAAGTTTACAGTCCAGACTAGAACTATCTATGGTAAGAAACAAGCATCCAAATCTCTCCGCTAATGTAAGACCATGTCTTCGAGAGTGGAGAGGAGCAGCTACAGATTTTACGCTGACCTCAGCCACTTAAATTCCAGACTACAATATCGCTATTTATCTACATCTATCCCATTCTCAGCCAATTCCTGGCCACCATTTCAGAGTTAGGAGTAGCTGACAAAATCTCAGAATGTCACAGTACAATAGCAAGAGTACAAGATCGGCATTTGAAATATATCTCAGCTAATAATTCTTGTCCAGCTTTGAGAGTGAGGAGGAACAGCTACAGAAATCATGCTGCCCTTCAAGTTTACAGTCCAGACTAGAACTATCTATAGAAACAAGACCATGTCTCAGAGGGGAGGAGCAGCTACAGATTTTATGCTGACCTCAGCCACTTAAATTCCAGACTACAATATCGCTATTTATCTACATCTATCCCATTCTCAGCCAATTCCTGGCCACCATTTCAGAGTTACTTGCATGTCTCTGCCAAATCACTAACTGCTAATGTGAGGCTATGTGGAGAAAGGTACCAAAAAGAAACCACTGTGACGTCAGAAACATACAATCTAGACTTTGAGTCACTGTGAGTGCAAAGAAGTACAACAATACCTTTTCAGAAGGGCAAGGACTCCACAGCAGACCACCAACAGCACTTCACAGTTTGACCTAAAAAACAAAACACAGTAAGTCCTAACTCTGCAACACCAAAGCATTCACATTTTTAGCATGGAAGACCCACTAGTGGGCAAAAAGAAAGCAAACTGTTCCTTTTACAATGAAGGACAGTAGCCCTGCAGCAGATCACGTCTGATAGCACTTCAAGGCCTGAAATTGTAATTGAAATGTTTACATGTGGCCCACAGAAAAATGTACACATAACTCTTAAAAAGATCATCATCATCATCATCCACATCCTCATCCTCATCAATGCATTCTCCAATTACAGTTTTCCACCAACACCCATGCCTACTTACTTGAAGAGTGGTGCAAAGGGATGAGCATGAGGCGCTGGTAGCATTGCTGGCAGGTGGTTCAATGTCAGAAGGAAACTGCAGCAGCGCACAGGTAACATGTTCATGAAAACTTCACCTTCTGACTCCCAGCAAGATGGATGGCAACATCAGGTTCATCGATTCTCCAGGATAGACAGCAACAAGTGCAGCCCCAACCCCACAGGAGTGACGGCAGCAAGTGCAGCCCCAACCCCGCAGGAGTGATGGTAGCAAGTGCAGCCCCCACCCCGCAGGTGTGATGGCAGCAAGAGCAGCCCCCACCCTGCAGGTGTGACGGCAGCAAGTGCAGACCCCACCCCGGAGGAGTGACGGCAGCAAGTGCAGCCCCCACCCTGCAGGAATGACGGCAGCAAGTGCAGACCCCACCCCGCAGGAGTGATGGCAGCAAGTGCAGCCCCCACCCTGCAGGTGTGACGGCAGCAAGTGCAGACCCCACCCCGCAGGTGTGACGGCAGCAAGTGCAGTCCCCACCCCGCAGGTGTGACGGCAGCAAGTGCAGCCCCAACCCCGCAGGTGTGATGGCAGCAAGTGCAGACCCCACCCTGCAGGAGTGACGGCAGCAAGTGCAGCCCCCACCCGCAGGTGTGATGGCAGCAAGTGCAGACCCCACCCCGCAGGTGTGATGGCAGCAAGTGCAGCCCCCACCCCGCAGGAGTGATGGCAGCAAGTGCAGCCCCCACCCCGCAGGTGTGATGGCAGCAAGTGCAGACCCCACCCCGCAGGAGTGACGGCAGCAAGTGCAGACCCCACCCCGCAGGTGTGACGGCAGCAAGTGCAGCCCCCACCCTGCTGGTGTGACGGCAGCAAGTGCAGACCCCACCCCACAGGAGTGATGGCAGCAAGTGCAACCCCCACCCCGCAGGAGTGATGACAGCAAGTGCAGCCCCCACCCTGCAGGAGTGACGGCAACAGAGTTAGAATGACAGAACTCATCTAATGCCATGTACCAAAGCTTTACAGAGCTCAGACGTGAATTAAGCTGAACCACCAGACGCCAAGGTGGACTCCGTCGGTTCAGTCCCTAACATCTAGCTCCCTGGATTGGTTTATTTATATGTAAACAAAGTGCATCCAATTAAAACAAAAATCCACAATGATTAATGAGGATTGGGACTGAGGATGCTAATGGAGAGAGATCAATAATCTGTACTGAAGAATAAACCAATCAGGAATTGCACCAACAGTAAATTGGGCACTTTCTAACTTGGACCTCATGAAAATGGAGCCTCTTAGTTTTCAAGTCGGAGATCAACTGATGAAAGGTGTTCTACTGGCAGAGGTAAAGCCATAAAACCACTGTGCAGCTCGTAGCTTCATCATGTCTCCTAGCCCCCCTTGCAGTAACAGAAATAAATCTATCTTTGTGCTCAATCACCCATTTGAGTGATCACTGAAGTGCAAAGACTATTTTTTAATATAGTGCCTGTGGGGGGGGGGCTCCGAGAGGTGAAGCCCCAATCTGCACAGTGGTCAGGACTCACCTCTGCCGGTAATTCACCTTTAAGAACTTATCAATTCTATGTAATTCCCCAACACTTCCAACAATATTCCAGTAGACATTCCTGCAAAAGCCAAACTGAAAGGTGGTAAGATTATTAACATGCAGTTAGACAGTTGAAATCAATTTTTTCTTTGTTTACCCTCTAGGTAAACAAAGGAGGAAAATCCGAAGTTTCGACAGTGGTTTCGGTTACTCAGTTTGATGTGGCTTGCTTGCTTAATAAAGTTATTATGTCTGACTGTGTCTCTCTTTTATCATCATTATTATTCATGCAGACTGGCATGCATGCTGGGAAAAATGGTTCTGTGCCGCTCTGCCCATTCACCCCTCCCTCCGAGGCCAGAACCATTTTTTCCAGCATGTGAACCAGTCCGCCCAGCCTGCCCATCTGCCGACCGTCAACCAACAAACCAATGGAGCATGGCACGGACCCGGCAGACTGGTTCACATGCTGGGAAAAATGGTTCTGTGCCGCTCTGCCCGTTCACCCCGAGGCCAGAACCATTTTTCCAGCATGACCAGTCCACCCAGCCTGCCCATCTGCCGACCGTCAACCAACAAACCAATGGAACATGGCACAGACCCGGCAGACTGGTTCACATGCTGGGAAAAATGGTTCTGTGCCGCTCTGCCCATTCACCCCCCTCCGAGGCCAGAACCATTTTTCCCAGCATGTGAACCAGTCCGCCCAGCCTGCCCATCTGCCGACTGTCAACCAACAAACCAATGGAGCATGGCACGGACCCAGCAGACTGGTTCACATGCTGGGAAAAATGGTTCTGTGCCTCTCTGCCCGTTCACCCCTCCCTCCGAGGCCAGAACCATTTTTCCCAACGTGAACCAGTCCGCTAACATGCCCATCTGCCGACCGTTCAACCAACAAACCAATGGAGCATGGCACGACCCGCAGACTGGTTCACATGCTGGGACAAATGGTTCTGTGCCGCTTTGCCAGTTCACCCCTCCCTCCAAGGCCAGAACCATTTTTCCCAGCATGTGAACCAGTCCGCCCAGCCTGCCCATCTGCCGACCATCGGCCAACAAACCAATGGAGCGTGGCACGGACCCGGCAGACTGGCATGCATGCATGCTGGGAAAAATGGTTCTGTGCTGCTCTCCTTCCCCAGA
Organism: Neoceratodus forsteri; assembly: GCA_016271365.2. NCBI lineage: Eukaryota > Metazoa > Chordata > Ceratodontiformes > Ceratodontidae > Neoceratodus > Neoceratodus forsteri. Next base: position 260,480,790 of record CM057456.1, read on the forward strand.
ACAATTTTGTTCAGCATGTGTGCCGTTTTGCAAATACATTCATTTTTTGGTACATTATTAAGCATATCATCTCATGCCCCCCTCCCCAACATCTTCCCTCCCTTGCTTTCCCATTCAAATAAAAGCAGCAGCAGGGCTATCCGAAACACATAAAACTTAAATTCAGCAGGCACACAGAAAAGCAGTAGATGGCAAGGCAGGTCTATTATAGCACAAGGCAGACAAAGGTGCAGGTCAGGAGCACCAGGCTGCTAGTACAGTAGGGCAGGTGAGCAGCACGTTTGCAGGGCAGTTGAGCACAGCCACTCTTCACACCCTGACAGACCAGCCCGGACACTCACTAATCTTTCCCCTCCGACACACCAGCCCAGTCACTATCCCCACCCTAATGGACCACCACAGCCACTCCAACCCACAAGAAGCTGCAGCAGCATGGCGCTATCCCAATCCAGATGCTGATGCATGGCCACTCTGCTTACCCAGAGTGGACACTATTCCCACCCCGACGGGCCGGCATGAATACTTTCCCCACTCTGACAGACGACCAGGGCCACCCTCCTCACTGCAGCGTACCAGAAGGGTCACTCTCCCCATCCCAATGGACCACCAGGGCAGTATCCCAATCCAGATGCTGATGCACATCAGCTCTGCTTCCTCAGATAGACTATCCCAGCCACTCTTCTAGCACAGACAGGCCAGCACAGCCACTTCCCCCACCCTGATGGACCACCAGGGCCACTTTCCCCACCCCAACAGACCACCAGGGCCACTGCCCCCACCACAATGGACCACCAGGGCCACTCCCCCCCACCCTGATGGACCACCAGGGCTACTTCCCCACCCCGATGGACCACCAGGGCCACTCCCCCACCCCAACGGACCACCAGGGCCACTCTCTCCTCCCCTACAGATCATCCATGGTGGCACTATCCCAATCTCAATGCTGATGCACAGCTTATCCAGACAGATCCAGCCCAGCTTTCCCCACCCTGATAGACCAGTGCAGACACTTTCCCATCCCCAATGGACCAGAACAGACACTGTCTATCCCCACCCCTGATGGACTAGGCCAGCAACTGTCCTCACCCTGATGGTGATGCATGGCCACTCTGCCCACCGAAGCTGATCCTTACCTGGATGACCCACACTCCAATGGTTCAGCCTGGACACTATTCGTACCATGACTAGCCTGACCAGCAGTAACCCCAGATCAGACCTGTCACTATCCCCACCCCAATAGACCACTTTCCTCACTGTCACTCTTCCCACCTCACTAGCACATCCAGGCTCAACCCCCCCACATTGATCCCAAATTCCCAGGCATCCAGATCAGTTTCTCCTCCTCCTGATGTTCAATAATACTATTATATTTTACCAAAGTATTTTTGCATGTCATTTCCCCGATTTCTGGCATAATGGGGAAAAAAAACAATCAGGCCTGTCAAAAGGCAAACTGAAGTGCAGTAGATTATCATTGGCAGTCTTTGCAGATAAGACTCGAGACAATCAATCATTTAAACAGTTCTGACTCACTTTTTTACGAAGGTACACATAACAGTTGCTTAGTTTTACCTGCTCAGATGAAGCTGCAAGTGAAGCAATGATGCCTAGAACTTAGAAGTTGTGCACAGTATACCATGTGCTTCCTTCCCTTCACTCCGCCTCCCCCACAGCGCGCGACAGCTGCATTTATTTATTTAATCTAACCTCTTCCCTTACCTGCTCAGCTGAAGCTGCAAGTGAAACAATGATGCCTAGAACTTAGAAGTTGTGCACATCCATGTGCTTCCTTCCCTTCACTCCAACTCCCCCCAGACAGCACGTGACAGCTGCATTTATTTATTTAATCTAACCTCTTCCCTTACCTGCTCAGCTGAAGCTGCAAGTGAAACAATGATGCCTAGAACTTAAAAGTTGTGCACATCCATGTGCTTCCTTCCCTTCACTCCAACTCCCCCCCCTCCGGACAGCGCGCGACAGCTGCATTTATTTATTTAATCTAACCTCTTCCTTTTGCCAAGTCCGGCGATCTCACTGCATCCAGGAACAGTGAAAAAACAAGCAACAAATACTCACAGAATCAGAATAAATTTCAATTTCCCCAGGACTCCAGCAGCGAGATTTCCCCAGGACTCCAGCAGTGAGACAATACTGGCAAAATGACTGAGCAGGCAGTAAGAAAAGATGCACGCTACCGCACTCACTTATAAAGCCTGCACATCACGGGAGGCCTGAGAACAAACGGTATTTCCGTTTTGGCGCCGTTTTCCCATGGGCCAATCACAATTCCGGGTTTCCGTCCACGTCACCGTTAATGCGGTAAACCAGTGTCCCTGGATATGATAGAAGGCATGCTTAGGATGGCAGAGAAAGGGGAGATACTGTTGATGGGGGACCTTAATATGCCAGATGTTAACTGGAGCACCTTTGCTGCAGCAACATCCAAAAGCAGGGCCATTCTTGATGCCCTACAGGTGGCATGCCTCAGTCAGCTAGTTTTGGAACCTACTCATGAAGGAGCAATCTTAGACCTCATACTCTCAAATGGGGACAGTGAGAGGATCTCAGATCTAGAAGTGGGTAGCCATTAGGGAACAAGTGACCACTAAACAATGTGGTTCATGATAAACTCATCTACAGAGTTAAGCCATACAAAAGTGAGGGATCTGGACTTCAGGAGGGCTGACTTTGGCAAGATGGGAGAGTGCCTTAGAAAAGCACTAGCAAACAGGCTAGAAGGAGGGGTGGAGCAACAATGGAGAAATATCAAAACTGCCATCACAGAGGTAACAAGCCTTTGTGTGAAGCAAATAAACAAATCAAAACAAAAGAAAAAGCCACTATGTTTCTCAAAAGAGGTGGCAGTGAAGGTTAGGGAGAAAAAGATAGCATTTAGGAAGTATAAGGAAACACAGAAGAAGCAAGACAGAGAACTGTACCAGTTAAGGCAGAAGGAAGCAGGGGAGGGTAGTTAGAATAGCAAAGGCCCAAACTGAGGAAAAGATAGCCAACTCGGTTAAGAAGGGGGATAAAACCTTTTATAGGTATATCAGGCAGCGTAGAAAGACAAAGGGAGGGATAGTGAGGCTGAATAGAATGGACGGTGGATGGGCAGAGAGTGACAGTGAAAAAGCAGGAATACTGAATGAATACTTCTGTTCAGTATTCACAAAAGAGGAAATGGGGGAGGTGCCTAATCCAATTAACAGAAACACTCTGGAGAGGGGGGTCGATCCCAGTCCTTTCACAGAAGAAAGGGTTCTGAAAGAACTCCTAAAACTGAAGGTGGACAAAGCAATGGGGCCAGATGGAATTCACCCCAGAATTCTAAAAGAATTAAGCAGAGAACTAGTGACACCACTGGCTACACTTTTTAACAAATCATGGGAGGATGGTGTGGTACCTGAGGACTGGAAGAAGGCTGATGTGATTCCCCCTTCACAAAAGTGGGACCAAGACAGAGGCAGGAAACTACAGACATGTCAGTTTGACCTCTGTGGTAGGGAAAGTGATGGAATCACTTCTGAAGGAAAGAATTGTTGAGTACCTAGAGGCCAGTGGGGCACAGGACCCAAGGCAGCATGGGTTCACAGCGGGAAGGTCATGTCAGATGAATCTAATTGATTTCTTTGACTGGGTGACCAAAGTAGTAGACCAGGGAGGGGCTGTGGACATGGCCTACCTAGACTTTAGCAAGGCATTTGACACAGTCCCACACAAAAGATTAATAGCCAAATTAACCAGCCTGGGAGTGGGACCCAGGTGGTAGCCTGGGTAAAACATTGGCTGAACAACAGGACACAGAAGGTAATTGTAAATGGAGTCCACTCTGAAGAAAGAGGGGTTACTGGGGTACCACAGGGTTCAATACTGGGTCCAGTCCTTTTAATGTCTTTATAAGTGACATTGCAGAGGGACTGAAGGAAAAGTATGCCCTTGCAGATGACACAAAGATCTGCAACAGGGTTGATACACAAGGAGGTGTGAAAAGGATGAGAAAGGACTTCCAAGGTTGGAGGAATGGTCAGAAGTATGGCAGCTTGGATTCAATGCAAAGAAGTGCAAAATAATGCACCTGGGAAACAAAAACCCAGGGGAAGATTACACAATGGGGGAGGTAGTAACAACAACAAAAATGGAAAGGGACCTGGGGTAATCATATCAGATGACCTTAAGGTTGGCAAGCAATGTGAGAAGGCAGTAGGGAGGGCTGGGGGGATACTGAGATGTATAGGGAGAGGCATCACCAGCAGAAAACAGGAAGATGTTATCCCCCTGTACAGACAGTTGGTGAGAACCCATCTGGATTACTGCATCCAGTTCTGAAGACCCCATCTCTGCAAGGACATAGACAGGATGGAGGCAGTTCAGAGGAGGGCAACTAAAATGGTGCAGGGTCTGCAAGAGAAGCCATACGAGGAGGAGACTAAAGGAGCTTAATATGTATACCCTTGAGGAAAGGGGAGATGGGGACATGATAGAAACATTTAAGTACCTCAGTGGAATCAACAAAGTCCAAGAGGGTAGCATCTTTCTGAAAAAGAGATGTGCAAGAACAAGGGGACACAATTTGAAGATAGAGGGGGGACGGCTCAGGGGCAATGTGAGGAAGTAGTTTTTCACAGAGAGGGTGGTGGACACATGGAACAGCCTTCCTGAGGATGTTCTGGGGTCTAAAACTGTGGGACAATTCAAGAATGCATGGGACAGACATAAGGCAATTGTTGTGGGGGGTAGGAAGAAATAGGCTGTTGGTTAAATAGGATCTGCAGCTTATCCTCTAAGTAGGGAAATGGGTAGACTAAGTGGGCCAAGCGGTCCTTATCTGCCGTCAAAGTCTATGTTTCTATGTCTATGTTTCTATTCACATTTATAAGCTTTTGGCTGGTGTGACCTTACATTTTGGAGAGAACACACTGTGTGTACTTTTGAGCAGGTGCAGGTTCTATTTTCCTCTCAATAGTGATTTTATTACTGGTTTCTGACTGAATTTTATCTTTATCTTGTAACAATGATTCCCTATCTATAGAATCTACTTTCCTCCTTTCTGTTTGTAAAATATTACTGCTGTAACCATGAGCTGTAAATCTTTCAGTGAGCTCACATAAATTTGTCTCACATCTTTCTCTAGATCCTGTATTCCTTTTCGTTCTAAGCATCTGACTAAATGGAATGCTGTTTTTGAGACTATTAGGATGAAAGCTCTTTGTAACGTTTTAGAACTACAATGGTGTCTTCATCAGACTTTGAGCATTCAATGTTTTCTGAATTCCTTTCTATAACTGAAAAAGAAACCATAATGAATGTACAAAATTCATATTTTAAATGTTACCAAACTCCTGAAAATTTCTAGATACTCCAATATATACGGTGGAACTAACCTTAATCTAAAATATGAAACTTCCAAAAGCAAGAATGAGGGTGGGGGTACCTGCGCTGCCAGAACACGCCATAGAAAATTCCAAAAGTGAAGCAAACATATTACCTCATATACTGAGAAAGTAAACAGAGACATAGATAAAATTTTACTGGAAAGTGATAAAAAAATGTCCTAATTTCAATTTAACTAAACAAGAAAAGGATGCACTGGAGAATTTAAGCAATGATAAATCCATTATTATTAAACCTGCAGATAAAGGGGGAGGGATTGTTATTATGAATAAGGAGAATTATCAGAAAGAGTCTTTGAGACAGCTTTAAGACAGGAACACATATGAAGAAATACAAAATGTACCATTTCAACATCTTAAAACAACGATTTCTGAAATAGTTTTGAATGCTATAGACAGAGGTTTTATTGAGGAGTGGGTTGGGCAGGAACTTATAAGATCAAAACCTGTCACACCTTTATTTTACTGTCTACCTAAGATTCGCAAGGATTTGAGAAACCATCCAGGAAGACCCATTATATCTGGGATTGGTTCTATAACTGAACCATTATCTATTTTTATAGACCATTATTGTAAGAGCTTGGTACCTGAGATATTGTAGTACCTCAGATACAGTAAACATTGTATCCAGATTCTTGAGAAATTTAAAGAAGTTGATATTAACATGGATGACTGTATTTTATTAACATTAGATGTGAAAAGCTTATATACTAGCATACCTCATGAAGGTGGTTTAAAGCATTAGATTATTTTTTTTTCATTAAGACCAGATAATAAACCAGAGAAGGAATTTATTTTACAGTTAACTGAAATTGTATTGAAATATAATTATTTTGATTTTGAAGGAAAACATCATTTGAAGAAGATGGGTACGGCCATAGGAGCCACACTGGCACCCACTTATGCAAATTTATACATGGCACATTTTGAGGCCATGTATATACAATCTGATTCCAATCAATATAAATCAAATCTTATATTGTACAAACGATTCATTGACGACATACTTATTGTATGGAGAGGTTCAGAAACCATTTTAAAAGAATTCTATGACTATGTAGAACGGGTCACTCATAATTTATCTTTTACAATGGAATATAATGCAAAAACTATTCCTTTTCTTGATTTGAAAATTATCAAAGAAAATGGTAAAATTACCACCGATCTATATAGAAAAGACATAGCACAAAATATTCTGTTGCACGCTAAGAGTTTTCATCCTAATAGTCTCAAAAACAGCATTCCATTTAGTCAGATGCTTAGAACAAAAAGGAATACAGGATCTAGAGAAAGATGTGAGCCAAATTTATGAGAGCTCACTGAAAGATTTACAGCTCGTGGTTACAACAGTAATATTTTACAAACAGAAAGGAGGAAAGTAGATTCTATAGATAGGGAATCATTATTACATGATAAAGACAAAATTCAGTCGGAAACCAATAATAAAATCACTATGTCTACGCAATATTCTGAATTTCTTGGGAAAATAAAACATACAATTTAAATAATTGGAATATTTTACAAACGAGTGAAACTGGTAATCAGGTTTTCAATCAAAAACCGTGGGTCACAGCTAAGAAAACTACTACAATAAAGAATAAAGTAGTCAGGACACAACATTGGAACCCTGAACCATCACAACAACATGGTTACATAGGGATATAAAAGGTTTTTATACATGTGGTAATTGTACACATTGTAACAGTGGGATAAAGACAAAAACTATAAAGAGCACATGGAATGATAAGGTTTATGACATAAATGATTTCATTACTTGCAATTCTGACTTTGTGATTTATTTTATCATATGTCCATGCTCTCTGTATTATATTGGACAAATACTAGACCATTGAAGTTGAGAATTAGTGAACATAAGAGTAATATTAGAAGGAAATACATCAAATCTCCCCTGACTAGACATTTTATGGAATAAAAACATCAAATCTCCTCTCTAAAATTCTTTGGGATAGAGAGAGAGAGAGAGTAAAACATTGTAGTCGAGGTAATGATAGGGAAACCATGCTATTACGTAGAGAAGCATGGTGGATTTTCACCTTGAAAACGCATCTTGGTCGATATGGTTTGAATGAAAACCTCATTTGGACCACATTTGATTAAGCTACTTATGTTTTTTGCATTAGTTATTCACATCTGTAAAGTTTGTGTATATTTAGTTAAACATGTATCCACAAAAATGAGAAGTTTATCTATGTTCTAAGATCTCTATGGTCGTGACTTAGGAAATACTTTTCACATCCCAATCCCCTCCTCTATTTTTTTCTTATTCTTTCCCCTTCCCCCCTCCCCCCCATTTTTCCTCCTTCTTGCTTCTTCCTGAATTCAGAATTACTTTTTTTTCATAACTGTTTACCCTAGTTTGGCCTTTATTGTATCAACATCCAGCTGTATGAGTTATATATAACACATTGTTTTAGGTCATTTTATAACATTGTTTTGTTTTGCCATGTGTTTTCAATTCATATAGTTGCACGTGGATAATGTTCTAGTGAATAGTAGCTACTATGTATATTTAGGCTATGATTTAGATGATTTAAAATGGTATGCCTTTGGTAAATAGAAGGGGGATCTCTGCTTAGTGCCTGTCACTTTTAGGAGATTTTATTTTGACTGGGCCGCTCAGGGTGACGTCACTTTGTGATGTTAACACGCTTCGTTCGTTCACCCACAGTGCGGCCCCTTCTTTATCTTTTGAGACGCTTGGGTCAAGAGAGAGAGATTGGTGTTTTTGATTAATGGCGGTGAATCAGCATGGGGTTAGGTGCTGCCTGTTCTGTCTGTGAAACTTCTAAATTTGTCTTTTGAAAAGAAATTACATGGAGACATTTTTGTCAGGGTAAGAGATAAATTTGTCTTACTTTTTTTTCACTGATTGAATACTTCAAAGAAGCTTAAGTTTGTTACATTATTAAGAAAGTGCAGAGGTTTATTTAGCATTCTGGTTCACTGCAGATCTCTTTAATCTATGAGGGAGTGGAGATCTTGCAGGATATTTGAAATCCATTTTGAAGGTAATTCTGAGTTGTCATTCCTTCAGTGAATCTATTAATATTTAAAAACATAGAAAAATTGGTTTCTTTGTAAACTGAGATTCTTAACTTTGAAAATATATAACGTGGCATTCTGAAAGCCAGTGATTTAAACATATAAAAATTCAAAGAACTTTCTTCTCTCCCCTTTTTCAGTTTTTATAGAGTGTTCAGGTTATGATTGAATTTTAATTTTTTGATCATGAAGTGTTTAATACTTAAAAGTGTTTTTTTCACTTTTAGAATTTTCTATGGAGTGTTCTGGCAGTGCAGGTACCCCACCCCCATTCTTGCTTTTGGAGGTTTGATATTTTAGATTAAGGTTAGTTCCACCATATATATATATTGGAGTATCTAGAAGTTTTCAGGAGTTTGGTAACATTTTAAATATAAATTTTGTATATTCATTATGGTTTCTTTTTCAATTATAGAAAGGAATTCAGAAAACATTGTATGCTCAAAGTCTGATAAAGGAACTGTTGTAGTTCTGAAATGTTACAAACAAATATTGGAGCAACAGTGAAGAAATTGATATTCATCATGAAGCAGCAATGAAAATAAACAGACTTTGGAAATTTAATATTTGCACTGACAGTGCTTTATTTAATTGACAAAGGAAATATATATATATATATATATATATATATATTTTCTATTGGGGTTGAGTGAGATTTTGTTGTGACTTTGATATTTATTCTGTTGTACCTCACTCCCCTATGTTATTTACTCAGCTCCGGATTTATAAATTGTACTAAAAGGAACCTTGGGACCCATCAGTTGGAGTTCTTAAAATATTTCAACATTCCTGGCCTCTGCTGGATTCCTCATCTTCCAGTTTTGTTTTTGTTCTTCTATTTCATTTTGTTACGCTGGCAGCTTCTGTCCCTAGCTCTGCCTCTGGGGTATTGAGCAAAGGTGAGCTTCCCCAGCCTCTGGGGATGTGAGTCCTGTCTTCTGACTTCATTCTCTCCTCATTCCACTTCATTCTGCTCCTTAGTCAGTCTCTGTCTCTATCTCTGCCTGGTAGGCATCAAGCAAAGGCTGGCCTTCCCGCCTGCCAGTGATGGGAGTCTGTTTCTCATATTCCATATTTAGTTCCTTCCTTCCTTCTGTCATCCACCTGCTTTGCATCCACTCTATGCTAGCCCCTCTCTCACCTTCACCTGGCTTCTTTGCTTCAGCCTGGATTTGGACTGCCTCCATCCTGGATTTTCTCCTTCTGCATTCCTTTTTGGGGCCCCCATGCAACACTGTTTAGCGCTCAACTTACCATTGCTTGTGTTCCCTGGATCCATCCTTGCTTCAGGCTTCCAATAACCATTCCATCATCCTACCATGTCTTCTCCATATGTAACTCTCATCATTAATGAAATTGCAGTTCTACCATCCACCTCTCAATTCTTTGTTATTCCAGCATTCGACTCCAGTGCTCCATCGTTACTTTGTGTACACTTCTGACATCCATTCAAGACTTTCCAATGAACCAACATTTCTCTACCTGGCTGCCATCATAGCACTTTAGCTGCTTCAAAGCACTATTACTCTTCCATAATCACTACCATCGACTTTGAACCCCCTCATATAATTACATTCAAGTACTATCCGCCAGCACTCAGATATAAAGATCATGCTTATCCATACATTTGAATCTATCTAATTGTATGTATATCTCCAAGACTTTAATACTGGATACCATAAAGGCATCCTGGCATAATTTAAACCACAACGTAAATCCTGTGCATCATGAAACAACAGAAATCCTTGTCAGCACTTAACCACCCATCTTTCTTCATCTGGACATCCATCAGAATTGGATTCTCCTTCATCTTCCAGAAACAACCTTCTACTTCACCGTCAAAGATTCTGAAGGTATGACTCATTGACCAGCGAAAATCCAGAGGATATGACTCTTCCACTTAACCAGAATATGACTCGTCTTAACCAGAAATAAAACTCAGTCCAAATTATTTAGAATTATCTCCTCATAGGTTGTCCGGAGGATGGGCAGGTCAGTAGCCATGGGTCCTCAGAGGTTCCCCCAAAGGGGGTTTTACCTCTCCTGCACGCTACTGATCACACTCTCCAGAGCTGGAGGATATAATTTCAACTCATTAACAGTCTTTTAGGGCCTTCCATTCCCTATGCCTACCCAGCATTCCTATCAAGGGTGGGAATAGAGAAAGGTCAGTTTCTAAGTTCATGACCTTCAAGTTTATAACCTCAGTCATAACCTTCTAATTCATAACTTTCAAGCTCATAAGTATACACAAGCAATATGCTATGCACCTCACATTGAACATTTAATCATTGGGGGGGTTAGCAAAGAGCAGTCCTGCAAAATCCAATTGGAACAGTCTGAACTGTGTTTTTAAGTATTTCTTTTATAATTACTTAATCTGGAAGAGTACAGTAACAGGAATATTGTGTAAAGCATAGCAGCAGTCCTCAAAGTGATGTTTTCTGTCCAAAGATTTTTTTTCCTGATTCATTTATCTTGATTCCCAAACAGCTAATGTTGGAGACCACCAGCTAGAGGGACAGTCACCCACAATCCCTTGCCACCAACAGTAAAACAAAACTTTTATTTACAGAAAAAGGGTTTATCAAAGAACACCAAATTTATACATACTCCCTTACTTTTGTTTCCCCACCCAGCATTTGGTATGAGCTTCTGAGAATATCTGCTTGAGCTGCAGAAAATGATGCCCCATCAAGCCAGCTGAGCAGTAGTACATAAAGAAAAGTAGATATGAAGCCAGTGGGTTCCTGTTTCTGCTGCAGCATTAGTTTTGTTTTTTGTTATTTCATTTTGAAAGGAAATTGTAATATTTGAAAGGAACAACCTATAAACTTATAATTCTGGCATGTTTCTGCTGGATGGGTGAGGTGGCAGCTTGCAGTACATGAAGCCCAAGGGCTCCAGGGCTCCTGCAGTGTGATGTGTCTGTGTGAGGAGAAACTGGAGCTCAACATGCTGAACAGCCTCTCATAACAGCAGAAACAGCAGTGATTTAATAGGGCAGCACTCCTCAGTGTAGCCCTTGCATGCCAGCAAATTAACATTTTCACCCACAGAAATGCTGGAAGGTGAAGACAGACAGCAGTGAGCAGTATTGCTTTTTCCTCCATGAATACAGTACTTACTCCATTAGTGCTAACATTACAGGTGCCTGCTTCATACAGATAATCCATTATGGAAGCCTGGAGTGTTCCAGCCCTATGCAGGGGCACAAATAACCCAGAACAGCCTTAGAAAAGTGTAGTATTTGAAAAGAACAACTTGTAGCCTTATAATTCTGTCATGTTTCTGCTGGCTAGTTGAGCTGGCAACCTGCAGTACATGAAGCCCCTGCAGTGTGATATGTACATGTGGGGAGAAACTGGAGCTTTTCATACTGAACAGCCTCTCACAGCAACAGCAACAGCAGTGATTTAGAGGGGCAGCACTCCTCAATGCAGCCCATGCCAGCCAGCAAATTAAAAATGTTCACACACAGAAATGCCAGAAGGTAAAGACAGACAGCAGTGAACAATCTCATTTTCTTACCAAGAATACATTACTTATTGCAGTAACCCAAACATCTCAGATGGCTGCTTCGTACAGATGATTGGTTATGGCTTGAAGCATTCCAGCTCTATGGATGGGCAGAAATAACACAGAAGAGTAGTATTTAATTAATGGCCAGTGGTAATACTAACTCACAAGTTTCATTAGCCCACAGACTCCCCAGCCTGTGTGAGCTGGATACAATTTCTAGGCAGATTTATACAGATCAAAGAAGCCAGCTGCTTTGGGAATGGAGCAGTTGGCTCCTTTCAACTATGCAAAGTTTCAACCCCTCAAAAGGAAAAACATGTTACAATCAGCATTGCTTATCATTGGACTGTCACTGCTGAGCCCATTGCAGCCTGAACTGCATTGAACCCCACAGTGACACACCTCTCAAATGCTGTTTTTGTAAAACAAATGTTAGCTTTGTGCTGCGTGTGCAAGAAAACACAAAAATCATTAACAGAACAATTTTTACATGATTTTTAAAATGTTTACTTAATTTTTAAATTTTTTCTAAACTTTCTATTCATATAGATATTAAAACTAGTTCACAATAGCAGTAATACACTTCAGTGTGTGATATATCATGGGATATCATCATGTCTCATGTGCATGAGGCATTTGGCCCACAGCCTCATGCCTCACAATCCACCCAAGATGTGATGGATATCCCATGATACTGACACACCCTTTAGTGTATTATTTCTTAAATAGTAACAATAAGTACTAGTAAAGGATTGATTATGCAACTAGCCTGTAAATATTCACTTGTCCTATTGATCACAGTAAATATAAATGAAATTCACATTAACAAAAATTCCCATCAAATTAATACAAGTAGTACTCAGAAAGATTTGAAAGAGTTGACAGAAAGAAATCACAAAATGATGCTTCTCTAAACTCTGCCAGCTGACCAGCGAGCAGCACTGTCTACCAGAGAACTGAACAGGCGGTAAGATTTGAAATTAAAAAAAAGTAAGGAATCACTGAACAACAGTGACAGACTGCAGCTGCTGCTGCTGGTCTCGGTCAAAAGCGCTAAACAATAATAGCATGGTACAAAACCATGTCAAGAAAACAGCTTGAGGAAAAACAGCTGTAATAAAATACAGCTACAGTGAAATACAGCTACAGAATGCATGTCCCTCAGACAAGGAACAACAAAAGACACACAAAATAATAACGGAGCAGGGCCATTTACTCTGGGGGGGGGGGCTGTGCAAGTTGGGACAGAAAGCTGGGAGAAGAGAGAGTCACTTGCTCGGGGGGGGGTAATTGAACATGGTCACATCCTGTTCCACAATGTTATGTGGGGAGCTATGTCCCCAGCACCCCACACACATTCGCCCCTTGCACCCCCATAATAGAAATAAACATCCTCAATAACTCTCCAAACACCACAAAAAAGAATTCTGAGGAGGGATGAAGATTCAAACTCAGGTCTGCAGGCCATCCCAGGCATTCACAACCTATCACTCTAGCTGGTACGCCACATTGGCAGCACACGAAAGGGGCACACACTAGGACCGCTATGACTCTTTCAGTGTGTTGAAGAGATCACTTTGCTAGCTTCTATCTTTTAAATGCACTTCCCAAGACTGCACAGAATACAGTCCCATGGTCAGTTTCCTGCTTCAGCAAACATGTGACCTACAGCTCTGTGTTTTCTACAGCTTACACGGTACATGAATCAGCATTCTGAGAACTTAATGAGAACTTCGCTGATGAAGTTCCAATTTACCAACTTCAAGAAGTTCTACAGTATATGATTCAAAGCTGGCCATTACAACATGCAAAGAACTTCACAAAATTGCAGAGATTCATGAAGTTCTGGTGAAGTAAATTCTTACCTTGCAATTTATACTTACCTCGTTTATTTTTGCCTTGTATTTCCTACTGACCAGATAGATTATATCTTTTATTTGTATATTGTATATGACATCTGCTTTGTACCCTTTTTATTGTACTTTTTATATTATAATTTGCTTGATTTATATATGCCATTTACTATTGTACTTCATTGTACTTCCAATGCTTCCCTTCCCCCAGGTTGCATCTGGAAATGAGTTTTGACTCATTGTGCCATCCTTTTAAAACTAACAGATAGATAGACAGACAGACAGACAGACAAAAAGACAGCAGACAGATACAGAATAAAAATGGTAGATAGACATACAGAGATAGATAAGCCAACAGACATACAGATAGACAGACATATAGACAGCAGATACAGAATGAGAAAGTGAGAGAGTGATAGACAGACAGACAGACAATAGACAGATACAGAATGAGAGTGAGAGAGAGAGAGAGATACTGTAGATAGATAGATAAATAGATAGATAGATAGATAGATAGATAGATAGATAGATAGATAGATAGATAGATAGATAGATAGGTAGATATGAAAAAATCAGTTTATTTCATGTCAAAAATGCTCTACATGTACTGTACCTTTTCATACTGAGATTGCCCCTGTTCTCCTATCTTATAAGATGCCCTTATTCTCTATTTTGAACCTGCCTCTTTTAGATTTATAATGGAGAGTACCATTCCATATGGCTGCCCCCGGAGTTTCATTTTTGAACACTGATTGTTTAACAAAACATTTCCTGTGACTAAGATGAACTAGGATGCAACAGAAACAGCTCTGTGACCTTATGGTATTCTGGCAACATCGGGGCTAACTCCATGCCACAGAATGTACGCTGTAACATGGTGAACACAAAATGGAAAAATCATTACAAAAATGAATTTAGAAACAAAAAGGAACTGCAGGGATCAACATTAGGGGTGTTCAGATCCACCACAATATGTCTTAGTGGGCTATTTAGGATTTTGGATTAGTCCAAATCCAATTCTGATACCGATCCAATTCCAATTTATTGATCAGAGTTAGAATCATAATCAGATTCCATTATCCTAAAATGCTAATACTATAGTGAAAGGCCTGACTAGAATATAGAGAAAAAAGAAAGGATTAGCCATGCAATACAGTTACACAGCTAAGCAGAGTAGCATATATATATACATACCAAAAATGATTAAAAATACAAATAACTTTTTTAAGCACTGCACTTACCTCGAGTGACTTACCTTATCTTCCTTCTCGAAGTCAGTCCATGAGTGTTGACTCCATGTCACTAATGTCACTAATATGTGTAGGAGCCAATAAGGCCATAGCCCAAAGACAGCTGCTATGATCCAAGATAGTATCTTAGTGTAACCCCCAGGGGGCTCTACCCTTAGGGCTACTACCCCTGCCTGCCTCCACTGAGACAAGGTGAGGGTCCCAGATTCGTTGACGGATGCCTCCACCAAGAGGTCGGGGTTAATACTATCGAGTTTGCCTCGGTCACAGCCCTCTGGGTTACTGCAACCCCCCTTTCGTCCCACTAGTGGCTCACCCGGGGTACCAACAATACTTTTCCCCAGTATACTTACCCCCCCGGAATGGTATCTCTGAGCTCACTGGGATCCCAAAGTAAGGTACAGTTATATCACAGTCACCATGCAGCAGTTCACCAGTGATGCACAAACTAGCCAGGGTGTAGTTGCAGAACAAACAATCTGATTTATTCAAAGGGGGGGGGATAACCAAGGCTAGGGGAAAATCAAGGTGATTGGCTTATCACTATACCTATCTACCTAGGGCTCTGTGCACAGGCCTAAACCTAATAGTTGCTGTCCCTGGGTACCCAAGCCCTAATGGCTAGTCTATCATGACAGCTGGTTGGGGCCCTGACACAAATAGCCTTTGCAGTCCTGAGCAGATCAGAATGAGAAGAAAGTTCAATTAAAGCAGTCAGCAGTATAACGAAACAACTTGAGGCCACTGTCTGCAAACTTAGCAGGAAGCTACCCTGATTCAGTACTCACGACTCCAGCAAGTAACGATCCCTTCACCACTGGCAGGGCTGAGCCTGAATTTCACCAGCCTCCTCACACATTTATATGGCAAACTACAGAGGGGTACCATACCAGGCAGCTGCTCCCAGAACCCACACAAACCCACAGCAGACTCAGGCAGTACACGGCAGCTTCACTTTCCGGATGGACCGAGCGTGATTCAGCAGATTCTCCAGTCCTCTCAGGTTAAGCCTGGTAAGTAGCTGGGCTGGCATCAGCCTCCTCCGACCACACACCGGCGGATTTAGTCCGAAGCACTCGAACAGGCAAAACGGCCACCTAGGCCTTCACGAGCTTCCCGCGCGAACACTCACACGGTGCAAGAGCTCAGAGCTCCCTTCTCCTTCTCAGCCACAATGCATCTGCCCCCAGCAGCATGGGGTGTTCCTTCCAGTTCAGGCGCTACCCGATTCTATTGGCTGGTGTCACCTACCAGTCATTCACTCCTGCTCTCAGTGGTGCGAAAAAGCACCATAGCCCATAATGCCTTTCTCAAATGGCAAGCAGTTCCCCCATTGGTCAGCCAGCTCAAAGGAGTCCCAAGATACTGATTGGTCCAATTCGGCAGTTCTGGACCAAAATGAAGGGGATAATCAGACAGTATTTTGCTGCAAATGAAGCAGGTTAGAACAACTTACATTATCCTTATTGCCCTAAGTTATTTTCAGCAAACAGTTACCTCCTCCTACAGAGCTCTGTCTGTATGCTTAGCGATGGCAGAAGGGAGCGCTTACTCTGCAGCCCGGGCAGGACTTGAGCATAGCAACACTCAAACCCCCTCCCAGATTAATTATAACTGCCAGTTAGGCAGCCCTTAAAGAGACAGGCATGGGAGCCATACAAGCAGCCTTTGGCAATACCACCTAGTGGCTGCAACGCGGGACACCGACCAGGCAGTGAGCACTTAAGGCAGGCTCGAGGAAGACCTTCCGGGAACCCCCATTTGTAGCAGGGTTACACCCTTCCTGGCCTGGAAAGAACTTGGTGTCCACGTCAAGTAGTTACCCTTAAATCACTTTAAGGCAAACAGCTTAATTAACATTATATTACACTTTGCATTACATACGCGAATATTATATTCACAGTCTACTACGGTTTATGCATCATCATACACACAAAACTCTTGTTCCTCTCCTTTCTAAATCAAGTCAGTAGTTCCTGCCCATGACACCGGGACCGGGGAGACCCCTCCCTTCCAGCTACTGGTGGGTTACCTAAAGCAGGGGCACCACACTCAAAGGGCAATACTAATAGACTAGAGTTATCCCCCAAGGCTAGCTTAGGCAAGGAGCTCAGGGACACATACACCCCTTTATGGACCACATTTAAGGGCAGGTTCACAGGCTGACCCCGACACTCATAGCTCAACTTTATTATAGGCCGTACTTCTTGGCTGGAGTGTCTAGGGGTCTCGGAAAACCCAGAAACAGGCCTTGATTCCAATTCAGCCTCATTGACATTAGTAGCGGGAATCTCCACAGGGGAAAGGGACTCAGGGCTCATAGTACTATTGGGGGCCTGACCCTCTGCCCCAGGACCCACCCCACTGGGCTCAGCTGAGGGCTGTTTAGATACTAGTGAGGAACCATCAGGGCATTCAAAATATTCTTCCGGTTCTGGCATATCACTGGCTTGTTCCCCCACATCACTCTCTTTTTCTGAAAAGTCAGATAATTCAGCCAGGCCAGACAGTTCAGCCAGGCTCAAGGACCCCACACCTTGGGCTTTACTGCTACCCAGCTCATCCTCTGGAAGCATTGGTTCCTGAGACAAAGTAGGGGGCTCAAACAGTCCAGAAGGCCCAACCTCATCTCCAGAGTTAACAAGGGGATTGCCCCGAAACAATTGGCTCAGTTCGTAAGAGGGATAGTATTCAATATCATTTTCATTGTCGTCAGACACCAATTGTTGATCATCTCCATCTGCAGGATTTGGACAAGGCCCTCTTGGTTGGCTTGCTGAAGAATCAATTGGTTTGGTTCTTTCCCTGGCAGCAGATCTGGTCATAGGCCGGGAGGGGGAGGCATTTGGAGGTTCAGCTTCAATCAGGATTTGCCTGATTGGCAGCAGATGATTTCGGTGTATAGTTTTCACATCTTTGGAATTGTTTTCAGGTTGCACTTTATATACAGGCAAATCTGCCAGCTGTCCCACAACAATGTGAGGGAGGTGATGCCATCGGTCAGCAATTTTATGTTTTCCATGCAGTCCCAGATTTCTCAGTAACACTCTGTCCCCTTCTCTCAGTTCCATTGTCTTCACTTTCTTGTCATACCTCTCCTTATTGGCCAGGTTTCGTTTAGCATCCATAGTCTGGGCCAACTGATAAGCATAGTTTAACTGGGCCTTCAGCTTCTGTACATATTGTAGATGATTTTCTGCTCACACCCCATTGGGGAAACTCCAAAACACACATCCACAGGCAATCTAGCCTCTCTCCCAAACATCAGTCTGTACAGGGAAAATCCCATGGCATCACTTTTGGTGCAGTTATAAGCGTGAACCAGGGTGCTAATCTTCTGGCTCCATCTCGGCTTGTCTTTGGGTTGCAGTGTACCCAACATATCAAGCAATGTGTGGTTAAACCTTTCAGGCTGAGGATCTCCCTGAGGGTGGTAGGGGGTGGTTCTTGACTTTCGCACTCCCCACAAAGACAGCATCTCTTTAATCAGGTGGCTCTCAAAGTCCCTCCCCTGGTTGGAATGGATCCTCTGGGGGGCCCCATAGTGGACAAAAAAGTTTTCAAGAAGTACTTTAGCCACCGTGGTTGCTTTCTGATCCTTAGTAGGGAAAGCCTGTGCATACCGGGTAAAATGATCAGTGACCACCAATATGTTACTGATATTTTTCAGATCTGGTTCTAGACTCAAGAAATCAATGCAGACCAGTTCCATAGGGGCACCAGTGGTAATGTTGACCATGGGAGCGAGCAGCTCTCTGGGGTAGGGCTTTCCTTTGCAAACACCGGCTACAGGTCTTGACATAATGCTCTACATCTGTACTCATTTTTGGCCAGTAAAATCAAGTCCGTACCAGATCAAGTGTTCGGTCTATGCCAAGATGCCCCATATGATTATGCAAGGACCTCAAGACCAGTTCCCTAAATTCTGAGGGCAACACCAGCTGTTGTTTGACGACCCGGTCCTCCTTATTCACAGTCGCTCTGTATAGTAGTTGGTTAATCAGCCTTAATTTGTGCCCTTCTTTGTATACCAAGGTAGTTCTCAAGTCGGTGGAGCGCAACTTGGACACGTCCCGCCCGGCCTGCAAAGCTTCCACAACCGTTTTTATTATAGAGTCTCGGGATTGAGCCTGTTGAAGACTAGTATTGTCAAACTGGGGCAGTGAACTGGTGTCCAGTATGGAAAAATGACAGTAGGTAGCAGGTAGGCAGTTCTCAGATGGCCTCAAGCAATCCACCATACAGTTCACAGCATCCGGAGACACCTGTTCCTCCTTGTCGAATTTCTGGCAAAGGGCTCTTCTGTCAGGCTCTGACACCTGATCCAATCAGTTTGTGGCATAGGTCTCCGAGAGAGGGCATCCGCATCTATATGGTTTAGGCCTGCTCTGTACTCAACAGCATAGTCATAGGTGGCCAAGGCAGAGAGCCACCTGTGACCAGTGGCGTCCAACTTGGCTGAGGTTTGTACATAGGTCAGGGGATTGTTATCAGTCTTTACCAATATCTTGGCACCATACAAGTAGTCATAAAACTGATCAACAACAGCCCACTTCAGAGCCAGGAACTCTAGCTTATGCACGGGATAGTTTCTTTCTGAAGGAGTCAGGCTTCTGCTGCAAAAGCTACAGGTCTCAGACCATTCGAGTGCTCCTGATGTAACACAGCCCCCAAGCCTTGAAGACTGGCATCAGTATGGAGAACATACGGCTTGGCCGGGTCGGCATAGGCCAATTCTGGGGCATGTGTAAGTTGATATATGATGTCATAGAAAGCTTCCTCACACTCAGCAGTCCAGCGATCCCTAAACACATCATTCGGCCGGAAATACCTCTTCTCTGTCTCAGAGCGCACAACCTTCTTATACGTTTTGTGTGTAGGAGGGTACCTCTGAGTGAGGTTGAGGAGGGGGCAAATCACTCGAGAATAATCTTTGACAAACCGCCTATAATATCCACAAAACTCCAGAAACCATTGCAGCTCTTTCAAGTTCCTGGGCTGAGACCAAGTAGTCAAAGCCTCCACTTTGCTAGGGTCAGTCTCTATACCCTCAGTGGACACTATGTGGCCCACATACTTCACAGAAGTCTGGAAGAATTGACACTTGTCTATAGACAGCTTGAGGAGGAAATCCTCCAACCGATCCAAGACCTTGAACAACCGTTGCTCGTGTTCTTCCAGCGAGCGGCCAAACACTATGACGTCATCTAGATAGACCAGACACTCGAGCAAATTCATGTCCCCCATGGCCCGCTCCATCAGGCTCTGAAAGGTGGCGGGGGCACCTGAAATCCCTTGAGGCATCCGAATGAACTCATAGAAACCTAAGGGGCAAATTAATGCAGTCTTCTCTCGGTCTTCTGGGGTCATCGGGATCTGGTAGTACCCACTGCAAAGGTCCAACACAGAGAACCACTTACTACCATTTAAACAATCCAAGGCATCCTGTATGCGCGGCATGTTATACTGGTCTGGAATGGTCCGCCGATTCAAAGTACGATAGTCTACACACATCTGAACCGCCCCATTCTTTTCCTTACTACTACTATGGGGGAGGCATAGGGGCTCCTGGACTCTTGTATTACACCCACAGCCAACATCTCTTGCAGATGCCGCCTCACATCATCTATATCAGCCGGGGCCAGGTGCTGGGATCTCTCTTGGAAAGGCCTTTCATCATGCAGCCGAATGTGATGCTCAGTCCCTTGCACACATCCCACATCCCATTCTTTCAGGGAGAAAACCTGGCCCCTCTTGGCAAGTCTCTCACTAATCCTCTGTTTCCATTCAGCTGGCAGCGGGGAGTCACCGAACTCAAACAAGTCAGGAGTAACTCTGTCAGTGGCCCTGGAACCCTTACTATTTGGCAGCACTGCAGTATCCGCACAATGCACACTTGCCAATGTGCACCCTCTTCTTATTCGAAGCTCCTTGTCGGACACATTATGCACTTGAACCATCACCCTCTTGACATAAGCATGAGCCCTAGCCGGCAATATACTGGGCTTGACCAACAGTCCCTCAGGTAATCCTCCCTCCACAGGCGCGTCCAACATCAACAACCTATTCTTAACATCTGTTCTGAGTCATACTTCTCCATGCAGGACACATTGGGCATTCGGGGCAAGTATCACTGGAGCCAGGTCTTTTTTCCATACTACACCCACCGGACCCTCAGGTTCCTCCCGGCTATCCTTCTCCTGAGTTGCGACTACCTTTTGGATCACAGCGGGTATGCTTAAAGCTCGCCCGGTCTGGAATGCTTGTTTTTCTGAACACAATTGGGCCAATCGTCCAAACATATGAGCATTCGTCCCAATCAACAAGGGCACCCCATCATACAGTCCAGTGGGTGGGCAAACTAAAGCTAAGGTTTCCACCTGCTTGTCCATTCCAGCCACAGATGCAGAGAATGACAACCAGATTCGGATATACCCCAAATACGGATACGCCTTGTCACTCAACCCCCACACATGTAGACCATTCAAGGGTTGTAGGGGCACCTCAGGTAAGTGTGTCTGATACCAGTCCTGAAACATGATGGTTACCTGAGAGCCACTGTATAATACAGCTCAGGTGGGAATCCCATTTACTCACACCGGGGTCTCCATTGAAGGCCCGACCACATCAGACCAGTCGGGGGCCACAGCATTGATAGTCGTCTGAGCATGGGCCCGGGTCACAAAGCTTTTCCTGGGGGGGTCGAGGCTGGGCCCAGCAATGCCAGGTGATCAGTCTACTATTAACTTTCCTTAAATTCTCCAGCCTCTGGCACTCAGGCTGAAAATGCCCATCTTCCCCACAATGGTAACAGAACTTGGGGTCCCGGGGGTCACTATTGGGCGGTGGACACCTTATCTGTTGGGGACCCGGAGAGGGGTGAGGGGGCTCCCTTGGACCAGAGTTCTAGTTTCTGCATGACTTAGGGGCCCCGGACCTAACAGGGTACATAGTAGATTGCTTCAAGTCCTTCACCAGTTCCTGTAAATTCCTGACCTCGGCCCTCAACTCACTTTCTACTTGGGGGTCGGAGGAAGTAGCTCTCATTCCCACAGCACCTGGAAAATCTGGGGATCCATCAGACCCTCCGGACAGGCTGGTCTCTTTGGGGGTTCTAGGCTCAGGGGTCCCACTGGGGTTCACCGCCCCCACATAGGGTTCCCACCCCTCTTCATCGGTCTCCACCTCTCTAATTTCCCTCATCAATTGACAATATTCAGGCAGGGTAGCACGTCGATCATGTAGCTTAAGTTTTAACAGTATTACACTAGAGAATCTAGCAGACTTTAAAACATGTTCCAACCTGACCTGATTCAGGGCCGTGGCAGTGATTCCCCCCTTTCTATAGGCCTTCTGCAAAGCCCGCTCCACCCTAGTGACAAAGGCGGATAGCTTCTCATTTCTCCACTGCTTGGCAGACCTGAATTTCCATAACAAATCTTCCCCAGTCTCTGTACTCCCAAACACCCCTTCTAAAGCAGAGAGGTACTCTGCGGCGGTGGCTTCTGGACTGGTGGCCCACAAAAACCTAATGGCTTCTAAAGCAAGACCCCACAGGCTCTCCATCAGTCTCTTCCTTTTCTCCCCCTCAGAGCATTGCCATTCCTGAACTTAGGGGGTGGCATAGTCCATCCAAGCTTCCAGGTCATCCTCCCCTGAAGGCACTGGCACTGTGCCATAAAAAAGCTTCAGCCTGTGGTAGGAATCGAGTTGTATAGGAGGGACCACTAAGGGCAGTGGAGCCAAAATAGAACTCTTGGGGGGCTCGGGGGAGGTACCTGGGGAGACCTGGGGGTAGCATCACTAGACAAATCCAATGCTTGCAGCAATTCCCGGGTGGTCCTCCCCTCCACAGCCAGCAGTTTAAGCAGTTTATCTTTAAAACTATTAGTCTGGGGAGACCCTCCAGGAGTGGCTGACCCACTCCAAATATGAACTAGCCTCCATCCCTGTGAAGCACCCTCTGGGTAAATCACTGGAGGTACCCTCTCGGGGTCAATGGCCACACTGCACAAAAGTAGCACCTGTAGCATCTGGTCGAGCAGGTCAGCCATGCGCCCCTTTATCTCTACTTTGCCCAAACATTTAATAAGCTCTGCCATGGAAACAATGTCCGCTGTTGGGGTTCCCAGGGGCACATCTAACAGTAACACAATTTTCTGGGAGTCCAGCTCTTCAGCTTCACCCCACCCCATCAGTCTGTGTATCATTGTCTTAGTGAGATCCAACTTAATTTTTCCCAACATATCCCCGTCCAGTTTTTCCATTTCTTATGCACTTCCTCACTTGGCCACTAGGGGGCACTAATCCCAGCAGTGCCTCCAATTTGTAAGCCCCAGGGGGTGCTACCCTTAGGGCTACTACTCCTGCCTGCCTCCACTGAGACAGGGTGGGGGCCCAGATTCGTTGACGGGTGCCTCCACCAAGAGGTCGGGGTTAATACTATCGAGTTTGCCTCGGTCACAGCCCTCTGGGTTACTGCAACCCCCCTTTCATCCCACTAGTGGCTCACCCGGGGTACCAACAATACTTTTCCCCAGTACACTTACCCCCCGGATAGTATCTCTCAGCTCACTCCGGGGACCCCCTGTAAAGTAAGGTACAGTTATATCACAGTCACCATGCAGCAGTTCACCAGTGATGCACAAACTAGCCAGGGTGTAGTTGCAGAACAAACAATCTGATTTATTCAAAGGGGGGGATAACAAGGCTAGGGGAAAATCAAGGTGATTGGCTTATCACTATACCTATCTACCTAGGGCTTTGTGCACAGGCCTAAACCTAATAGCTGCTGTCCCTGGGTACCCAAGCCCTAATGGCTAGTCCATCGTGGCAACTGGTTGGGGCCCTGACACAAATAACCTTTGCAGTCCTGAGCAGGTCAGAATGAGAAGAAAGTTCAATTAAAGCAGTCAGCAGTATAACGAAACAACTTGAGGCCACTGTCTGCAAACTTAGCAGGGAGCTACCCTGATTCAGTACTCACGACTCCAGCAAGTAACGATCCCTTCACCACTGGCAGGGCTGAGCCTGAATTTCACCAGCCTCCTTCCACATTTATATGGCAAACTACAGAGGGGTACCATACCAGGCAGCTGCTCCCAGAACCCACACAAACCCACAGCAGACTCGGGCAGTACACAGCAGCTTCACTTTCCGGACGGACCGAGTGCGATTCAGCAGATTCTCCAGTCCTCTCAGGTTAAGCCTGGTAGGTAGCTGGGCTGGCACCAGCCTCCTCCGACCGCACGCCGGCAGATTTAGTCCGAAGCACTCGAACAGGCAAAACGGCCGCCTAGGCCTTCACGCACTTCCTGCGCGAACACTCACACGGCGCAAGAGCTCGGAGCTCCCTTCTACTTCTCAGCCACAATGCATCTGCCCCCAGCAGCATGGGGCACTCCTTCCAGTTCGGGCGCTACCTGATTCTATTGGCTGGCATCACCTGCCAGTCATTCACTCCTGCTCTCAGTGGTGCGAAAAAGCGCCATAGCCCATAATGCCTTTCTCAAATGGCAAGCAGTTCCCCCATTGGTCAGCCAGCTCAAAGGAGTCCCGAGATACTGATTGGTCCAATTCGGCAGTTCTGGACCAAAATGGAGGGGATAATCAGACAGTCTTTTGCTGCAAAGGAAGCAGGTTAGGACAACTTACATTATCATTATTGCCCTAAGTTATTTTCAGCAAACAGTTACCGCCTCCTACAGAGCTCCCTCTGTATGCTTAGCGATGGCAGAAGGGAGCGCTTACTCTGCAGCCCGGGCGGGACTCAAGCATAGCAACACTCAAACCCCCTCCCAGATTAATTATAACTGCGAGTTAGGCAGCCCTTAAAGAGACAGGCATGGGAGCCATACAAGCAGCCTTTGGCAATACCACCTAGTGGCTGCAACGCGGGACACCGACCAGGCAGTGAGCACTTTAGGCAGGCTTGAGGAAGACCTTTTGGGAACCCCCATTTGTAGGGGGCTTACAGCAGCTTTCCACCATCTATTATGTATCTGTCCAATTTTCTTTTACAAATATCCTTGTTTTCACTTATTATTATATCTCCAGGGAGGATGTTCCATAAGTTAACCACCCTCTCTGTGAAAAAATACTTCCTTCTGTCAGTTCTAAATCGTCCACCTGCTATTTATAATGCATGTCCCCTAGTTCTTGAGTTTGAGTCTTTAAGGTTAATATTCAAGTAATTCCTAAGGATGTGGTCATTCATTATTTCATAGAATAGCGACAGGTCCCCTCTTTTTCTATGCTACTCCAATGTGTATACTTCAGTGTTTTTATTCTCATCTAATAAGGTTTGTCCTTTGTTTCCAGAATAATTTTAGTAATTCTATGCTGCACTTCCTATAAGGGCTCTAGAGTTGACTGCAATAGTCAAGGTGGGGTCTTACATGAGATCTATATAATGGCATTAGGACATCAGCCCTACAGTTTTTTATGTTTATCTTCATAGCCCCCAGTACCCTGTTTACCTTGGATACAACACTGACACAGTGTTCCTTAAAGTTTAGGTTATCTATGAGAACTCCCAGATCTATTTCATGTCACCGGCGATTTCAATATAAACTGGCTCAGCCCAGATAAAGCCCACCTAAAGACCAAAATTAAGGCCCAAGATCTCTCTCAGCTCATTTCTGCTCCCACCAGGCTAAATCACAAAACCCAAAACCACACCTTGCTGGACTGGGCTCTCACCTCCCACCCTCATAGGATACTAAGCGCAGGCCTCCTACCCGACTCCATAAGCGATCATCATATGATTTTTATGGTCAGGAAGATACACAACCCCCCTGCCCCACCCCCAAAGACACTAATCACCAGGTCATACAACTCCCTCAACCTAGTCTCCCTCCTGTAGGACCTTAGACAGATAAATTGGTCTTTCATCTCAGTGGCACCCTCCATAGACATAGCTCTCGAGGCTTTCAAAACAAATTTCCTTAAAATTTGGAACAAACACGCACCATTTCGTATGAAAGGTGTCCGAGGAGTGCATCTCCCCTGGATCTCGTCCAATATAATCAGAAACTGCCATGCCAGAGACCGTGCCTGGAAAGCCTACAAAAAGCTGGGCACTCAGGCCTCCCTCGCTACTTACAGATCCCATCAAAATGCATGTACAAACAGCATTCGCTAAATGAAAAAAAAACTACTTCCTATCGGCTTTCAGCAAAAAACATAAACCACCCAACTGACTTCTGGAAACCTCTCAAAACCCTGCTCTCCCCCCCACCCAACCTGCACCCCTGACACTACAAGTACAGGCTTCCTTCGTCTCCGACCCAATCCACGTAGCTGAAGCTTTTAATACACATTTCGCCAGCTGCGCTGAAAAGCTCCTTTCCTCCCTCCCCCACACTCACCCCACAGTTCCTCCCCACCGCACCTCGCCCCTCAAACTGCCTCCACAACCACATCGTTCTCCTTCCACACAGTATCCCAAGCAGATGTTTTTCGATCCCTTCGGGCATTAAACCAAAACAAAGGGAAATGCCCAATGTCCATGGACGCAAAGATGCTTTACCTCTCCGCTCCAGCCATAGCGGCCCCCCTAGCCAACCTTTTCAATCTATCCTTCACTCTAGGCAAGATACCGACAGCCTGGAAACTGGCCACCATTATTCCTCTGCCAAAAAAAGGTGACCCCTCCACCGTAGGAAATTACCAACCCATCTCCCTATCCTGGCTAAACTACAGGAAAGACTGGTCCTGTATCAACTCTCTCCGTACCTAGACACCTCCTTCTTTTTCACTCCTTTCCAATCGGGCTTCCGTAAATCCTACTCAACCACCACCTCCCTGCTTTGTGTCACAGGCGACATCCTCACGAGTATGGACAAAGAACATATCACATCTGCCATTTTCATTGACCTAGCCAAGGTCTTTGACACCGTCTCCCACTCCCTACTCCTTTCCAAACTCACCTGCGCAGGGCTCTCTACTCAGGCCACAAACTGGTTCCATGACTACCTAGTAGGCAGGAGACAAGTAGTCAAAATAGCCTCCCACACCTCACCCCATTGCCTGTCCCTGCAGGGGTTCCCCAAGGCTCAATCCTGGGTCCACTACTCTTGTCCAACTTTCTAAATGATCTCCCCTGCAGCATGCTCCCACTCCTCCATTCAGATGTACGCAGATGACACTGTCCTATACACCTCTGGTCCCACAACACTCAGTGTAGCTACCCGCCTTCAGGAGGATTTCAATGCCATCCAGAACTGGTTCAGGTCTAACCAGCTATTTCTTAAATCTAAAAAAACTATATCCTTAACATTTGGTACTCCACAAAGACTCTCCCATCAAGCCCCCAGCCCCCCTTTCAAAACCCTGGATGGAACCCCCCTGGAAAACTGTACGAGCTTCAGATACCTGGGTGTCTGGCTAGACCAACATCTAGATTTCTCTGCCCACATCACCTCTCTACACAAGCGGCTGCTCCCTAAACCTGGCGCATTACACCATAACAAAAGCTGCCTCCCCATACAGACAAGGCATGCCATTGTGCAAAAAATGATCCTTCCCGTAATCGACTACGGTGATATAGTTTACTCCATCGCCCCCCGGGTCCACCCTGGCCAGCCTAGACACCCTGTTCCACTCCTTCTGCCATTTCATCCTCGGCTGCCCCCCAATCAACACACCATTGCGACCTATACAGCTCGTTAACCCTACTGTCCTTACATGACCGCAGACAATCCAACTGCACTAGATTCACAGCCAAATATTGGTCCCACTCCCTTCCCCCCTACCTGACCTCTGTCCTCTCCCAACAACCGTCACCTACGTACACCCTTAGAAGGTCAGACCCTAAACTGTTCCATGTCCCGTTTATGCGCACATCCAAAGGCCAGGCCACTTTTAACTACCGCATACCTCAGTCCTGGAACGCCCTACCTGCCCCCATCAGACACGCACCAAACACCTACCTAGGTAACCAATTACTTAGGGCACACTTCACCTCCAGCTGCTCCTGTTTCAACTAAGAATTTTTTCAAAATGTCACTCTGCTATAAACTAATATGTATTGTACAGTACTCTACCCTCTGTGTCGTTATACTGTTTATACTGATTGTATGTATCCTACCCTTGTCTGTAATTTTTCTCCTAAAATGTTATGTACAAGCATTTGCTCATTTTGTACTGTCTAAGCATTTTCAATTTATGTATGTGGGTCTCGGCCCTCAGGTCGCATCTGGAATTGTGCATGTTGTTCAGTATGCTTTCCTGGTAAATCTCGTAAATAAATAAATAAATAAATATTTCAGTATTGTGTTACTGAATATGTACTGGTGTGCGATGTTAATTCTACCTAGGTGCAGGACACAACATTTATTCATGTAAGTGTTATTCCCCAATATATATGCCCAGTCCATTATTTGATCAAGGTCTGTTTGTATTCTTTTAATTTCTTATAGTGTACTACAAGGGCTGTCCAATTTTGTGTCATCTGTGTATTTTGAAATTTGATTTTGAATATTATTACTTATATCAGCTATAAATAACTGAAATATTATTGGACCCAGCACCAATCCCTGGGGAACCTAGACTATTTAGTCTTTGTATATATGTATATTTATTCTTTGTATATATGTATATTATCTATTACTGCTTACAGTAGACTGTGTTAACCTGTTCTTTCGATTCAATGTACTTAGCGCTACTCTTTGTCATGTACTCTGCTTGTACCTGTAACTTCATTGTACTCTCCCTGGTCGTTCCTGAAAATAGGCATGTAATTTGTCTAGTGTACCTACCTGGGCAACAAAAGCTAAATAAATAAATAAACCCTGCATGTCACACACCCCTTTGCAGACAAATATCCATTCACAGCCACCCTTTGGGTTCTACCAGTGAGCCAGTTACTTACTTATCAATTGAATAGAATTGGTGACAGCACACAACCTTGTCTTACACCCCTTTTCCTGTTAAATTCTTCAGTATATTCATCCTTACTATTATACCTGATTTTAATTAGGTTTTCTTTATATAAAGTCTTTAATAGATTTAACATTACTGTATGCATTCCCAGTTCTTCTAGGCTCAACCGAAGTAGATTTCTATTTATACTATCAAACGCTATTTTTAGATCTATATATGTGCAAAACAATTTTTGTATTTTAATTACTGTGTATTTATGAATTAAATGGCTTAATACAAAACATTGGTCAATTGTTGAATATTTTTCCATAGATCTGGCTTGGGCTCCTTCTATTAAATTGTTTTAATTTATCCAATCCATTATTCCATTGTTCAGAATTCTTGTAAAAACTTTCTGCATATTGTCCAATAAACTCATGGGTCTATAGCAAGCCAGGTCCTGTTTTTCTCCTTTTTTGAAAATAGGGACCATAATTGTACTTACCCATGATTTTGGTATTTTACCTATTTCCACAATGTAGTTAAATAGCTTCTCTAGAATCGGTATCCATGGGCCTGATTCCAGGACAAATGTTGCAACTCGCTGGCGTATGTGAGTTGTGACATTCGCTGCTGGGGACCCTGCACTGGATTCCAAGAATGGCAGGGTCCCGGCACTTACGACATGCAGGTTGCACCATGCAGAGGCTAATACCATGGGCATGGCATAATAGCCCCACATGTTGAAAGTTGTGGCCTGCTGCGTACAGCCCCCCCAGAGCTCCCCACCCCAGAACACCATCAGGGGCATGGGGGGGCAGTACAGGTTGCACAGGAGTCTGGGGGGTGCAAGGAAGAATGGACCTTGGGGGTCCCCAACATTCAGGAGGGTGGTGGGCATGGTTGTAATTGTGGGGGTATGGGGAACACATCTGTACCATTGCTGTGGCACTGCAGAGTGGGCATCCGACAGATGGCACAATTGGATGCCCCTTAGAGCAGCTTCAAGCTGCTCTAAGTTCACTCTGTCCGTGTAGCACCTGGAATTGCGGCAGTGGGTTATGGCAGCTGCCCTCTTGGAATAGGGTGCAGTTGCTGCTGTAACCCCCCCTTGCACCATGTCATTGCAGGCTGCAGCGTAGTGGGTGGTATAACCTATGGTTAGCATAGCCCATAGCTGACATGACACAAGGAACCTCTTGGAATTGGGGCTGGCATAACGCATGGCGCAAATCACGGCTTATGCCAAGGGGTTTGGGGTATCTCGGCTTGCGCTGGCATACGCTGACTTGAAATTGGGTCCCATAAGTCTAAATGATTAATGATAGTGTCAGTTGGTAAGCCATCTGGTCCAGGCGATTATGTATTTGAAATTTCTTAATAGAATAATATGCTGTATTTCAAATTCATCTATTCTTTTCCTCAGTGGTATCCATTTGCTGATTATTTCTTCTTGGGTATTTGTTTTATCTGTATCATAGACAATGGTTTTTAAGTGTTATATCCATTTTAAAAGTTCTGTAAATGCTTCAACTTCTCCTCTTGTATCACCTAAACCTTTGGCTACTTGTATCCAAAACTTTCTATTGTCTTTTTTGTAAACTGTATTCTCTAACTGTTTCCACAAGTCCTGTCTATATTTTTTCTTATGAATCTTGACTGTTTTATTATATTCATTTTTGAGTTTGAGTTCTTTTCTATTTTCAGTATTTGGATACTTTTTTGTTCTTCTTTACTGTATATTCAATTTTCTTTTGGCCACTGCACATTCTTCTTTAAACCAAACTGCCCCATGTTTTTTTTTTGTAGATATTTATCCTTTATGCACTGGAATATGTAGTTGTTGGACTATCTTTTCATAATTGGTTATACACTCTTTTTCTTCTGAGTCTACAAACTTATTCATTTCAAATATGATTCCTCTTACTTCCATTGTTGTTCAGAAATTTCTGTGATTTAAATCTTCCCAACAAACCCCTTTTCTGGTTTGTATGATTTTTAGTCCTGGCTCTATTTGATTTATTATTGTATTAATTTGGTATTGCCCCATTTGTACTGGCATTCCAATGGAAAATGTTCACTTTCCCCTCTATCTCCTATTTTTATACTGATAAAATCTTCCACCATGTTTATACTAATCCAAATCATAACTATTATTGAGGCACCTCTGTTATTCATGAAGGTATAACCAACCTTACAGTCTGAGATAGCTCTTCCATTAACCAATAAATAATTTCTTATTCTATAAATATTACATAACCTTTTACCCATTTCATTACACTTATTGTCCTTGGCACATCTGGTATCTTTAAGTCTCTCATTGTTGCAAATCGTTATAACCTCAGAGATATCTTTTGTAATAGTTGGTAAATTGCCACTCTTGCATTAAGTCTCCTGGACAATTATTCTGGCTAGTGGGTTATTAGCTATTTCTTTATCAATTATGTTTTCTAGGTGGTCAATAATTCTGGATCTTAGACTATTATATTTTGACATAGGTATATAAATATTCAACAATATTGTTGCCTTGTCTTGGTTCTTAACCCTTACCACCATAATGTTAGCATTTTGTATTGTCTATTTCTGAGGATGTATAGTTATTACTCAATTTACTCAAAATTACTAATCCCCCACTATTTCTGCCATATTTCTTATTTCTTGTGGCACTTTTAGAATAAGATTTATAGCCATTTAACATTGGCTCATTATTTTCCCATGTTTCTTGTATATAAATTAAGTCAAAATTGTTGAACTATTTAATAACCTCCTTGTGTACTAATTTATTTTTAATACCAGATATGTTCCATGACAGAACCTTAGGGAACTGGCCTTCCAGTTTCTCTTTTTCCCTATCCAACTGCATTTTGTCTGGTCAAGCTTCTGCAGAGGCTTTCAATACTGAAAATCTATTTACATTTTCAAGCATTTTAACCCATTCAGGTTTTTCATTCTGTGTTCCTCGGTGACCTAACTGTAGATTATCTTCACACATATATATCCCCAAATGGTCTAACTCACAGATCTTCTGCACGATCTGTTCATAAACTTGTTTGTTATCTATCCAAATAGTTATTCGGCCCTTATCTTCCCATCTTATGGCCCTTTTAATGTTGTTTCTTAGTCCTGTTATTTTCAAAATTGGTTCCAATAGTTCTGCCATTTTTGTTCTCAGATTTTTATTATTTCTTTGATGAAGTGATCCAACCCAAAAATGGATAGTGATTTAGTAGAACTTTCTATATTTCTTGATTTATTCACTTTTTAGTAATATTCTATAAACAATTGTCCCAGGGTTGAAATGCTCCCACAATGTATACCTGCTTGTTGGAATTTACCTTATGTTCTTAAAATGAAGTATTTATTTATTATTATCAAAACCCATTCTTTATCCTCCAATGGCCTTATTATGCTTAAGTTGTATGTCAATGCCTGGTCGTTTCCCAGAATAGGTAAAACCAGGCTTTTAATGTTCTCACCCAGTGTTTCCTCAGTTTCATTGGTCAGTAATTCGACATCAAAAAGAGATAATCTGACTGTTTTGTTTTTCCCCCATAAAATCTAAAAATCTATTTCCCAGATTGAGGTTTTTCTCTAGTAACCTCTGTACCTCCCTAGACTCTTTTTTTATAACTCTCTACTGGTTCTTTCTTCTTTTCATTTCTTACACTGTTGATTTTCTTTTGTTTTCTCTCTTTTTGTTTGACTTGTTTCTTTTGTTTGCCAATGTTTGGTTCATTGTCATAAAGATCTTGTTTGCTGAGATCTCTCTTCGGTCTCTTTTTTCCTTTACCTTTTTTCTTCTCCTTACTTTCCCCCATAGGTAATTCAAGTGGCTGTCTAGCTGATGTATATTTTTGGGTGCTATCCTGGTCCATTGAATCTTGTTTCTTTTTTGCATATAAGTTTGTTTTCTTTGCTTTTTTCCTTATTCTGCTCTCCCTTTGCCCCTCCTCCATTTGGTTTCTGTACAGCAACACTTTTTTGATTTACTAGCTTCCCTCGCTTTTTCCTTCTTCTCTCCTTTTAACCATAATGTTTTGTGTCCTTGTTTTAATTCCTCACATATACTTTTGTCCCTTGCCCTTTGTGTAGGTAGCATTATTAATTCCATTGTTAGATCCTGACTCTGGATTTCAACTCTGGATTTCATATCTCAAATTCTAGCTATTTGTTTCTCTGTTTTCTTCCTGCTGGTTGTTAATTTGCAAGCCCTGTATGGCTTTTTGGTTTTTTATTGTAATTCCTTTTATATAGTTCAAATTCTGTACTATTTTTACTAATTGCTCAAACATTAGAATATTAGCCATATATGAGTCTTTCAAAGAAAGTGCTAAATTTTTTGTTATCAATTCAGTGTCAGGGATGAAAGTTTCATCATGGCTCGTGAATAGTGTATCTTCCTCTTCCTTATTATCTCCACCAATATAAGATTCATATAGTTCTTTAATAGGTATATTTTCCTTACTTTCTGTTCTCTGTTTGCTGTCTTTTATTTTAAGTCCTTGTGTTATTTGGTATAGATGGTTCCTTACCTCATATATTTGTTGTGGTAATTTACTATTTTGGATCTCATACTCTGTATCATTTTTTCCTGATTCACGCACTTGGTTTTCTGGGACCTTAAACTAGTTTATTTTCCTATGCTATTTTTAAGCTCTCTAGAAGTTTCCTTCTCTAACCCTATCTTTTTGTCTTTGTCTTTCTTTGTTTCTAAATTTGGGGTAGATGTTTGAAACTTTATAACACTTTCTTGCTCTATAAACTCCTCATGGGTCTTAATCTAGTCATTTTTTGTTTTACTTATAAAGGTAGTAATTTGAGGTTGTTGCATATAGTCCTCTATTGTCTCCATCCTCCCTTTTTTTAAATTTCCCTTTATTAAGATTTTCCAAAAATACATACAAAATAATATCACATACTAAACAATGAAACAACACAATACAATAATGGGTGACAACAGTTACAAATAAACACACGCATATGTCCCTCCCTCCTGCATGGCATCTCACTTAGGTCTGTCAACTTGAGATCCTGGACAGTGTCCTTTTGAGGAACACAACATTATAGGCTATATAGAGTATGCAATGATTTCCACCTGTCCTTGTATCAAGACAAATGGTTGGGGAGACTTGCCACCATTTTCTCCACCTTTAGATTGGATAGTAATTCTTGAAGCCACTCTGTGTAAGATATGACATTTGCATCTTTCCAATGGTGGAGAACTAGGGTCTTGAGGGAGAGGGCGATCATGGACATGTGGAATCTGCATTGGGCAACCCCGACTCCAGTAAAATCGCCCATAAGACATATCTCAGGGGTAAATGGAGCCTCATGGCCCAAGAGGGGATCTTCTTTTTGTCTGATGGTCTCCCATGGTGAGGCGATAGGCGGGCAGTCCCAAAAGATATGGTACAAAGAACCTTCAGCTTGGTTACAGCATCCACAAATTGGAGAAGGGAGCTTGCCCACCTTATATAATTTAACTGGAGTCAGATACATAACCTGGAGTATTGAGAACTGCATAATTCACAACCGATCTTGTGTTATATGTGAGTGACAAGATCTCCATACTTTCTCCCAGTTGATAACCTTGTGGGAAAATTTTTCTGTCCAGTAGATTGATGCCCCATCTATTAAAGGGAAGGCCAAGACACAGAGACTAGCATATATGTGGGAAATAGAGTGCAGTTGCTGGGCTATAGTAATCACAGGCTGGAAAATCATTGTTATCCATCCTCCCTTTTTCCTCTTTCTTGCCTTTACTCCCTTTTGTTTTTTTCCCCATGTTTTGAAGTTTTGATTGTGGTGACTGATCCATTTCATCTATGGACCTATTAAGCCCCTAGATCCCATGGGTCCTTCTTATTCTTACTTTTTGAAGCAGAATGACTTCTTGCCTTTACTGGCATACTATTAACAGTGCAGCAGTTTGCTATTTGATGTTACTTGCAGGATATTTAAGACCTTTTCTGTTTTAAAGAATCAAAGTATCACACTGAGTCACAATTTTGCGCCATTAATCACCCTTGATCACTAAACTCCAGTTCAGAGTTTAATCATTATAAACCAGTATACACCAGTATCTTCTATTTTTGTATAAAAGCTTACTGCCACTAAATTTATAAATAGTGTACTATGCAAAGTGCAAAAATATATGGGAATATAGAAAACCTCAAACAGATAAAAAAGTATGTTATATTAAGCAATCAGACCACCTGTTCTTTGGATTATGACCTCACAAACTCAGATTCTGCAAAGAATAAAAATCATGTGAGTCCAGTACTGCTTTCCAAATAGCTTCCAATTAGCTTCTGATAGTTCTGCAGTTCTCAGGTTGATCTGCAATATATACCATCTTGATGTATATGGCAAAGAAAAAGAAAAATACTTTCAGAGTAGCTTCCTGGATTTGCTACTTGTGTTTTTATTAGTCCCACTGCTTCTACGGGCCCCCCTGGGCTTCCGCTGTGTTCACACCTCTGGACACAAGCACCTTACAAGGAAAATAGATGGCATACAAATATCTTCTAAATGGCTAGTACAGTCAGCAGGAAAGGATCTCACAAGTTTTATAGAATCAGTGTATCTTATATATCTTAAATATAAATTATTATAAATTATGTCTTATATATAAATATTATATATTGAGGCAGTATAGCACAGTGGTTTAAGGCTCTGAGCTGCAAATCTGGAGACCTGGGTTTGAATCCCACAGCCCCCACTTGCATACTGTGTGACCCTGAGTAAGTCACTTAACTCCCATGTGCTCCCAGGTTGCACCTGTAAACAAGCTTTCAGCTTAGTGTGTCTCACCTGGTTAAACAATTGGGTTAAAAAATTGGGGAAATATCTTGTATCATCCAAATACTGTAGGTACAGATTCAGGCCATCCAAAGAATAAGGCATGCAGATAAATGGGAAAATCACCCAGGAACCTTAGGCAAAAAAGAAAAGTTGGATGAGTAGAAAAACCCGAGGTATAGTTATATAGCTAGATTTCTGACAAGTGTTGAAATTAGCTACCTATCCTTAATTATCCTTGGCTATTGGCTACATCAGGTCTCAAGAAAAATTATTCATGTTCTGAGGTTCGATCTAAACTTGATAAACTTTGCAGAGACCAAACAGTATATGGAAAAAATATATCAAGGATAGATTAATAGTCTCACACAGACAAGTAGAGTGTAAAATGTATAACCAAAAGTACTACTTACATCGCTCCTGCCATTGATAACAAGCGTATTGATTCTGCCAAAGGCAAGAAAGATTTAAACTTGTGCTCGCAAAATGAGATAGCACACAATCTCCAACTATCACTTTTCACATGACTGTGTAGCAGTGTAGCTAAATTTGGCTAGATAGCTATAGTAGTAGCTGAAGTAGCTGGGGGAGTTTAAGCCTTTAAAATGAACAAAAATAAGAACAGGGTTTTACAGAAGGCAAAAGACTTAACTTTAGCTAATGTGCTAAAAATAATGAAGCTCAAAACCAAAAAGCACAATAGCTGCTAAATAAAGACTGCATAAACAACACAACAGGCATTCAATGTGTGCAGTCAACCCCAAAATGGTGATTCTGAAAGTTAAAATGTCATGCATGTGCTTTATGTCAGTATCGCAAATCACCTGGGTCTGAACTCGTATGCGTGACGTATACAGGAAATAAAATCTATTGTATGTCCTAAAGTTTTGCAAGTTTTGCAAATAAAAAAAGAAATGAATAATAAAAGCACTCCCACTCAATGAATATAATGAATACAACAAACCAAAAATTTAAATTATAATAGGTAAAAAGAGAAAGGGAACAACACTTTCCTTTTCGATCCATGCTATTTTCATCTCGGGACCACGCTATGTTTCAGTTTAATGGGAATGCAACATACACAGTGGAGCTTGCAATTAAAAATCTTTTCAGTTGGCAGTGAACTGAAGTAAGGTGGGAAATCCTCAGCTCTTCTAATCCACCTCTTGGGAACTGCTTTCCAGCTTGTTGGCCCCCCATGGGGCTTTCTGCTGCTTCTCCAACAGGGCAGGCTAGTCGGCCACCTCAAGAACGCCAAGCTACTTGGGAGAAAAAAGCAAAAGCAGCAGCAAACGGGGCACCAAATTTACTGACACACAGGCTGAACTGGAAAGATAGCCAGACCTCAGAATAACAAATAAAGGCACACTCTGCTCCCAAATTCAGGCAACGGTTGCATACCTTACATTAAAAAAGAATATATCATTCTGGCTATCCTGCTTCTTCTGCTATGCCACAGCAGAATAGTGTGCAGTGTCAAGGTCCTCCTCTTAACCCTGTCATGCATTGGAAGTTACCTCTGCTTGCACTGAATACTTAATTGACTCTGCAATAAGAACTATTATTACTTTTGACTCTGCATTAAGAACTATATTGCTTTTGACTCTGCATTAAGAACTATATTGCTTGTTTGCAGTGAATAGTTAACTGACTCTGAATTTTGTTTTAACTTGTTACCTTTGGATGAGGAAGGTGGGGTGGCTAGTTCAAAAAAAGAAGTGAGTACAGGAGAAGCAAACAGATCCAAAGCAGCAGTGAGTCCAGGAGAAGTGGCAAGTAGCAGTCACCTGACTGCAGCAACCACAATATGAGTTCAGCAGGGAGTGTGGCAGGCTCCTTTTCTCCATCCAGTCACTATGTGTCATTCACATAGCCCAATTTCCTGTATTAAAGCAGCAGTGCAGGCTGGCCCAGTGGTGCTGAGGGTAGAGATGCTGGATGCCATGCCGGCATCCCGGGTTCAGCAGCAGACTCAGACCATCGGGGGTTAGTGGGGCAGGAGAGGATGGAGCATCCAGAGGACTGCTCTCCTCTCCTCTCCTGGGGTGGGATCCAGGGGTTTCCCCACCTTGCAGTGGCCCATGGTGGAGATCGGAAGCACTGCATTGAGTGGGGATGTAAGTTGGGGGAGGCAGTGGCGGATGTCTGTGAGAGGTACTGTGCTGACATCATTGCATGTTTACTGCCTCAGAGACAACCAAAAAACAGAAAATCCCTCTGGCACCAGGAGGTAGATGGTTGTCCCCAAGGGCAGGCACACACGCCCACTGTTGGTCCTTGCCTGGTCTAGTCTCCCGGATCCTCCCCCCTCTCCATGCCTTAGAGGGGAGGACTCTGTCCCTGATTTCTCGTTGGGTGGGAATTCAGGCAGGGTGGTACTGCCTTGTCAAGTGGATCTCACCCGAAGGGGTCCTGGTGTCTGGGGTGAAGAAAGAAGGTTAAAAAAAAAAAGCAGCAATGCAATGAAACTGGGCAAAAAAAATGTACCCTCCCTTTTTTTCACAATAAAAGATTCCAGCCATCTTCCAGTTTTGTTTGGCAGTAAAGTTTTCTAGTTTCACCAAATTTTAGTATTTTTTAAACGTTTTAATGTATTTTTTTTCTAGAGAAAAAAGATGAGCACCACACTTGGCTTATAAATATCACTGTACGTCTGGTAAGGATTGGGATAGAGAAAATAAAAATAACTCATAGTGAACAGCATTGGAGGCACCTAGAAAAGTGGATTTGACATGTATGCAAAAAATGTTACTAATTACCTGAGACTAGCTTTTTGAAAAAAAAAAATTAATTTGCACTGAAAGTACCTGAAGTGCTGCCCTATTTACAATCCGTAGCACAAAAAACTGAGTGCAATACCTGCTAGTCATTATGAATCATATTGCCTGTTTGTGCTAAATACCTAAATGACTGCACTAACTTCACAGTTTGAGGGTATAGACAAAAAGACGCACACTCACAATTAACAAGCATTTGTCAATGCCGAACATTCGCATGCAGGTATTTGCAGTGGTGTTTGGCATGTTTGGTGCTTTACCCTAATGCCCTGTGCGATTGCTGGTATTTGGACAATAAATTGTCAGCATGACCTTTTTGTTAGCCCCATTGTGCGCTACATAGGCAGAAACACATTTTGGGCAGGATGTGAAAAATGACAGCTATACTGCTCATAAGGAAGTGTGGTAAAATGGCAATGTTGAAAATCTGGAGTGGAAATATTGAAAATTCGCAAACCTAGGAGCGTGCATAGGAACTGTGCAATGCACGCTCATAAAACAGTCATTGTTAGGAATTTTTTCACCAAATTGTCAACATTGGCATTTTAAGACCTCTGCTAATGAACAGTGTCACTGTGATTGTCTTACTGTGTGCCATACATTGATTTTGCACACCGACTGCGCCATTGTGCACTACATGGGCGGAAAGATGTTTTGGGCAGGATGTGAAAAATGACAGCTGTACTGCTCATAAGGAGGTGTGGTAAAATGGCAATGTTGAAAATCTGGAGTGAAAATATTGAAAATTCACAAACTTCTGACGTCATTGAGGAACTGCACAACGCACGTTCGTAAAACAGTTATTTTTAGGAATTTGTTCACCAAATTTTCAACATAGCCATTTTAAGATCTCTGCTCATGAACAGTGACACTGTGATTTTCTTAATGTGTCCCATACACTGAGTTCACACAGCGACTGTGCCATTGTGCGCTACATGGGCGGAAACATGTTTTGGGCAAGATGTGAAAAATGACAGCTGCAGTGCTCATAAGGAGGTGTGGTAAAATGGCAATGTTGAAAATGTGGAGTGAAAATATTGAAAATTCGCAAACTTACGAGCGTGCATAGGAACTGCGCAATGAACACTTGTAAAACAGTCATTTCTAGTAATTTTGTCACCAAATTTTCAACACAGCCATTTTAAGACCTCTGCTCATGAACAGTGTCACTGTGATTTTCTTAATATGTCCCATACATTGAGTTCGCACACGGACTGCGCCATTGTACACTACATGGGCGGAAACACGTTTTGGGCAGGATGTGAAAAATGACAGCTGTACTGCTCATGAGGAGGTGTGGTAAAATGCCAATGTTGAAAATCTGGAGTGGAAATATTGAAAATTCGCAAGCCCTCTGGGCGTGCATAGAACTTCAATACCCAGCGCACTCGTAAAACAGTCATTTTTAGGAATTTTTTCACCAAATTTTCAACATTGCCATTTTAAAACCTCTGCTAATGAACAGTGTCACTGTGATTTTCTTACTGTGTCCCATACATTGATTTCGCACACCGACTGCGCCATTGTGTACTACATGGGCGGAAAGATGTTTTGGGCAGGATGTGAAAATTGACAGCTGTACTGCTCATAAGGAGGTGTGGCAAAATGGCAATGTTGAAAATCTGGAGTGAAAATATTGGAAATTCGCAAACTTACGAGCGTGCGTAGGAACTGCACAACGCACGCTCATAAAACAGTCATTTTAAGGAATTTTTTCACCAAATTTTCAACATAGCCATTTTAAGATCTCTGCTCATGAACAGTGACACTGTGATTTTCTTAATGTGTCCCATACACTGAGTTCACACACCGACTGTGCCATTGTGCGCTACATGGGCGGAAACACGTTTTGGGCAAGATGTGAAAAATGACAGCTGCACAACTCGTAAGAAGGTGTGATAAAATGGCAATGTTGAAAATCTGGAGTGAAAATATTGAAAATTCGTGAACTTACGAGCCTGCATAGGAACTGCGCAATGCACGCTCGTAAAACAGTCATTTTTTGGAATTTTTGCACCAAATTTTCAACATGGGGTTTTTGGGACCCCTTCTCATGAATGATGTCACTGTCATGGCATTATTCAAGCCTGAAGGGTGATTTCATGCAGTGACTGCGCAGTGCCTGCGAAATCACCCTTCAGGCCCGAATAACGCCATGACAGTGACATCATTCATGAGAAGGGTCCCAAAACCCCATGTTGAAAATTAAGAAATCAAAAACTGAGATATGCAATAAAGTTGAAACCCACCATCTAGCCCATTATACAGCTTACGGCATTTCCTCAGTTCGCGGTCACCTTTGAAGAAGTGCAGGCGTGTTCCGGTCCACCGAAGATCATCGCGCCGAGTCTGGAGGGTAAGTACGGGGTGAGGGTGTATGGGAGGCTGGGTGCACAGTGGGTGGAGTGCGGGTTGTGGGAGGGCTGGGAGGCAGCGCCGTGGGACAGTTTTATTTTACAGGTTAAAAAAAAAATAGCGATGACGTGGGGCGTTTTCCACACTGGGTGGGCTCCCAGTGTGGCAGAAGATAGCTGGGTGGGGTGCTGTGGAGCCGACGGGGGATTGGGCACCCCCATCGGCAAACTACGTGGGGGGCGCCAAAGAGCCGACGGGGGATGGGGCACCCCCTGTCGGCAACAAAATGGGAACGTTTGCCACGCTGGGGTGGGCTCCCAGCATGGCAGCAGGATGGCTTGGGGGGGCCATGGAGCCAATGGGGGATTGGGCACTCCCATCGGCAAACAACCTTTGCCATGCCGGGGTGGGCTCCCAGCGTGGCACCAAAGCTTTGGGGGCGGTAGAACGCGCGGGGGAGTCGTGTGTGACATGGGGGGAATGGTGGGGTGCTCAGTATGGCAGTGGTGTTTTCCTTTGAAGCAGAGGAACACCACTGTCATGCAGAGCTCCTGCACCCATTGGTGCAGGACCGCCACACCTGCTCAAGGGAGCAGTGCATTGGATGGGAGAGGCACACCTCCAAAGTGTGCTACTCTCCCAAAACGTTCCTTGCGCATGCGCGCAAGCAAATGTAAAAAAGACCAATACCATTGTTTCTCATAGGTTAGACATGCAGAAGATTATATAAATGAAGTCCACAAAAGTACTAAATTAAGTGTACCACAATTAGTTTGGCATCTCTACTAAAAGCTATTGCACTATCCCATAGACATTATCTATATGTAAATGTTTATGTACATGAAATTACTTGAACAAGTGGAGAGGTTCCATGTGCAGCTCATTTAAATGTTTGCTTATTACATGCCTCCAAGTAAAATCTTATCACAACATATATTATGGTACTGATATCAATGTCTAACAGAAAGCCTGTTTGCACTGAATACCTAACTGATTCTGCATTAAGAATCATATTGCTTCTTCGCACTGAATATCTAACAGATCCTGCAGCTTGTTTTGGCTTGTTACCTTTTGGATGAGGAAGGTGGATGGCTA
Organism: Neoceratodus forsteri; assembly: GCA_016271365.2. Lineage (NCBI taxonomy): Eukaryota > Metazoa > Chordata > Ceratodontiformes > Ceratodontidae > Neoceratodus > Neoceratodus forsteri. Next base: position 260,522,759 of record CM057456.1, read on the forward strand.
CTTCAAAAGCAGCAGTGAGACCATGAACAGCAGTGACTGAGCAGCAGTAACTTGACTTAGGCAACTAGGGCCTGATTCTCAAAAGGGGCTTAGAGTGGCACAAGATGTGACAAACAGCAGCTTGCACAAGGGACCCTGCATCAGATTCTGATACAGGAGGGTTCCCGGCACCTAAGTCCTCATACTTGTGGAAACCCCTCCCATGTGGCACACATCTGGTGCATGGGAAGGGTCTGCCACAGGCTCCTTGTAGTGGATGCAAGCAGCCCCCACCCAATCCCCAATGTGCCCCATCTTTGCTGATGACCCGGGTTCGGGAGTGGACTCAGACCATCGGGGTCGGCAGGGCATATGAGGATCGAGCATCCAGAGAACTACTCTCCTATCCTGGGGTGGGATCCAGGGGTTTCCCCACCTTGCAGTGGCCCCTGGCAGAGATCATGGGCACTGCACTGGGTGGGGACATAAGTTGGGGGAGACAGCAGCGGACAACTGTGGGAGCTACTGTGCTGACATCATTGCACATCCATATCCAGCCTGGTGGTGCTGAGGGTTGAGGTACTGGATTCCACACCTCGCGCCATGCTGGCGACCCGGGTTTGAGAACCAGCCCAGGCCATCAGGGGTCGGCAGGGGGGAGAGAGAGGATTGAGCATCTAGAGGACTGCTCTCCTCTCTCAAGGGGGGGACCAGGGACTGCCCAGCATTGCAGTGGCCCCCAGTGGAGACCAGAGGCACTGCAATGCTTAGGGCTAAAGAAGTGGTATGCAGAGCTGCAATGGATGTCCCTGGTGTCATAGCATGCTCGGGCTCTACTGGGGAAGGGGGGCGTGGCTGAAAGAAAATACCCGGACACACCGTGGAGGCAACGAGGGCCTCAGGGACCTCCCTCATATCCCCAACACCTGATGCCCACACCGACAGCCCATGGCTGACCCCCAGAGAGCGATGGACCCTTTAATTTCAGAAGGATGCCGCCAGGTAGCAGAGAAGGGCCCTGCCCTGGGGAGTGATCTGGGCCACTGAGAAATCTGTCAGTGGGGGGGAGTTAGTGCTGGTGTACCACAGTGGGGAGTAGAAGGGGCCGAGAGTTGAGCAGGCACCTCCAAGAGATGTCTCGATGCACTGGTGCTGAAAAAAGAGTTATAAAAAAAAAATCATTCCATGTCCACCACCTCGGAGGCAACCAAAAAATGTAAAATCAGCTGGCCCAGTGGCATAGAGGGTTGAGGCACTGGCATCTTACCTCAACCCACACCGGTGACCCGGGTTAGAGAACAGACTTGGGGCACCGGGGGTCGGCAGGGGATGGAGAGGATTGAGCATCCGGTGGACTGCTCTCCTCTCCGGGGATGGGATCCAGGGATACATTGCTCAGCAGCATCCCCCAGTGGAGACTGGGGGCACTGTCTGTGCATGCACTGACTGGACAAGAAACAGGGAAAAACAGTGCCTGGAGCGAGCAGCTTGATGGCCATCCGCAGGTTTCGCCAGGGCACCGCCTTGATCCTTGCCCACAGAGAGTATACAGGAGCCCCTCCCTGATGCCCCACTGTGGGAGAGCCATAGAGTCTGGTGTCCGTGGTAGACATGGGCAGCGGCTGAATGTCCCCCAATGGGGGGAGCTGCTCAGGTGGCCAGGAGGGAAAAAAATCATCAAAAAAAATGCAAGATCCCTCTGACACCAGGAGGTGGATGGTGGTCCCCAAGGGCAGGCACACACGCCCACTGCTGGTCCTTGCCCAGTGTACTCACCCAGATCCTCCCCTCTCTCCGTGCCTCAGAAGGGAGGACTCTGTCCTCGATTTCTCATTGGGTGGAAATTCAGGCAGGGTGATACTGCTGTGTTGATCGGGTCTCACCCAAATGGGCCCTGGTGTCTGGGGTGCAGAAAGAAAGTTAAAAAAAAAAAGCAGCAATGCAAAGAAATTGGACCAAAAAAAACTGACCCTGTCTTTTTTTCACAATAAAAGATTCTAGCCATCTTCCAGTTTTGTTTGGCAGTAAAGTTTTCTAGTTTCACCAAATATTAGTATTTTTTAAATGTTTTAATGTATTTTTTCTATAGAAAAAAGATGAGCACCACACTTGGCTTATAAATATCACTGTACGTCTGGTAAGGATTGGGATAGAGAAAATAAAAATAACTCATAGTGAGCAGCATTGGAGGCACCTAGAAAAGCGGATTTGACATGTACGCAAAAAATTTTACTAATTACCTGAAACTAGCTTTTTAAAAAAAAAAAACATTTTTTCATTTGCACTGAAAGTACCTGAAGTGCTGCCCTATTTTCAATCCGCAGCACAAAAAACTGAGTGAAACACCTGCTAGTCACTATGTATCATATTGCCTGTTTGTGCTAAATACCTAAATGACTGCACTAAGTTCAAAGTTTGAGGGTGGGATATTCAAAGGTGTTGTGCATGGCGCAAGAGTGTTGCACCATGCGCAACCCACCTATGCACCCCAGCGTGATATTCAATTGGGCGGGTTGCACTGCACAACCCCCGATGCGCCGGGGCGCACCTGTAATGTATGCAGTGCAAGTGCAGGGGGCGTGCCCATGCATATCGCGGCACCTCCGATATTCAGCCCGGGATATGGTGCATATGCGACTGCCACCCATGCCGCTCAGGGAGGCGCGCAATGTTGCGCTCGTTAAAATAAGGTACAAGTCGGGGACACCCACAGGTGGGCTGCCAAATTGCTGGGCGCAACATGGCAGCCACCTGCCGTGGGTGGCCACCCGACCTCCCAAAACACTGACCCCATGCCCCCTGCCCAGGGAGCATTGTGGCCCCCTGCCCTGTCGCCCGATTGTGGGCTTCTGTAAAGGAATGCCCTGGTGGTCCAGTGGACCATACTCCATCGCCCGATCATGGGCACATGTGTAAGGTCTCCCTGGTGGTCCAGTGGATGGATTCCCAGCATCTAATCATGGGCATGTACAGAAGTAATCCCTGGTGGTCCAGTGGACCACATTCCCATGCCTGATTGTGGGCATGTAAAGGATTAATCCCTGGTGCTCCAGCGGACAGATCATCTTCCCCTGCTCGTGGGCATTCGTCAAACCTCCTGGTGGTCCAATGGTACCCCCCCTCCCCACCTGCCCATGTAGTCCACCGCCACCCTGCACCCCCCAGTCAGCGGCAGGTGGCAGCTCCCCACCTGCATGCTGCCTGGCCCCCCTGCAGACTGACAGCATACAGTAGGACTGTACGCTTACTGGCCTACTGCATGGGCCAATGGGCATGCAGCTCATACTGTACTACACAGTCCCGACCTGTGAAAGAACGATCATTCACAAGTTGGGACTGTGTACTACAGTATATGCTGCATGCCCACTGGCCCACGCAGTGGACCAATAGGCGTACAGCCCTACTGTACACTGTCAGTTGGCGGGCTACCAGGTGGCATACGGGCAGGGAGTTGCCACCCGCCGCTGACCAGAGGAGTGCAGGGAGGTGGGGGACTACGTAGGTGGGTGGGAAGGGGGTACCACTGGACCACCACGGGGTTTGACAACTGCCCGTGAGTGGGAGAGGGTGATCAGTCTGCTAGACCACCAGTGAATAATGCTTTACATGCCCATGATCGGACAAGGGAATGCAGTCCACTGGACCACCATGGATTAATTCTTTACATGCCCGCAATAAAGCATGGGAATGCATTCCACTGGACCACCAGGGATTAATCCTTTACATTCCCATGATCGGCATGGGAATGTGGTCCATTGGAACACCAGGGATTAATTCTTTACATGCCTGTGATCGGGCATGGGAATGTGGTCCACTGAACCACCAAGGAGTATTCCAGTTCATGCCCAAGATCGGGCGACAGGGTTCGGTCCACTGGACCACCAGGGCTTCTCCTTTCACATGCCCATGATCGGGCGAAGGGGCGCGGAGCCCACCGAGGGGCAGGGGGATGTCAGTCCCTGACAGCTGCAGCCTGGCAAGGCGCCAGGTGCTGGTCACCGGGGATCAGTGCACTGCATGCAAATTGGGCCATAATGACATGCAAATGGACCCATTTGCACATTGCATGCATAATGGCCTCATTTGCATGCTCACGGCTGAATATTGCTGTTGCTGCACCTAACACAACCACACTTGTGCTGGCGCAGCCCCCTACTCCCCTGCTGCCACTGCGCCATGAACAGTGCATCCACCCTCAGTGCCATATTCAATGGTGCTGAACCATGGCGCAGCACCGTTGAATATCGCCATGTCCATGCTCTGGCTCATCCCAGCTGCGCTGCACCCAGGCTTGCTCCCCTGCCTGGCGCAGTCTGAATATCTACTCCCGAGTGTATAGACAAAAAGACACACACTCACAATTAAAAAAGTCATACAGAGCTCCTGCACACCGCCACGCCTGCTCAAGGGAGCAGTGCATTGGATGGGAGAGGCACACCTCCAAAGTGTGCTACTCTCCCAAAACGTTCCTTGCGCATGCGCGCAAGCAAATGTAAAAAAGACCAATACCATTGTTTCTCATAGGTTAGACATGCAGAAGATTATATAAATGAAGTCCACAAAAGTACTAAATTAAGTATAACAATTAGTTTGGCATCTCTACTAAAAGCTATTGCACAATCTCTTAGGCATTTTCTATATGTAAATGATTATGTACATGAAATGACTTGAAAAAAGTGGAGAGGTTCCATGTTGAACTTATTTAAATTTTTTGTTTATTACATGCCTCCAAGTAAAATCTTATCACAACATATATTATGGTACCAATATCAATGTCTAACAGAAAACCTGTTTGCACTAAATACCTAACTGACTCTGCATTAAGAACCATATTGCTTCTTCACACTGAATATGTAACAGGCCCCTCAGCTCATTTTGGCTTGTTACCTTTTGGATGAGGAACGTGGATGGCTACTTCAAAAGCAGCAATGAGTCCATGAGCAGCAGTGACTGAGCAGCAGTAACCTGACTTAGGCAACTAGGGCCCAATTCTCAAAAGGGGCTTAGAGTGGCACAAGCTGCAACAAACAGCAGCATGCACCAAAGCCCCTTGCACCAGGGACCCTGCACCAGATTCTGATACAGGAGAGATCCAGGCGCCTAAGTCCCCACACTTGCAGAAACCCCTGCCATTCAGCACACACCTGGTGCATGGGAAGAATCTGCCACAGGCTCCTTGTGGTGGATGCAAGCATCCCCCACCCTGATCCCCGATGTGCCCCTATCTTTGCAATTGTAAATACCCCTCATTGGCAGTATAGTGGCCCCAACTCGATCTGTGATGTGCCCCTGTCTTTACAATTGTAAATACCCCTCATTGGCAGTATAGTGGCTTCACCGCCTCGAACCCCGATGTGCCCCTATCTTTACAATTGTAAATACCTCTCATTGGCAGTATAGTGCCCCTCCACCCAGATCCCCAAAGTGCCCCATCTTTAAAATTGTAAATACCCCTCATTGCCAGTATAGTGGCAACCCGTTCTGATCCCCAATGTTGCCACTATTAACATTAGGTAATCCCACACCCTCACCCCATTCCCCAGTGTTGCCACTATTAAATATAAGTAATCCCATGTCCCCCACCCAATCCCCAATGTTCACATTATTAATAATATAGTAATTCCAATGGCCCCTTCCCCGAACCCTAATGGTACTGGTATTAGTAGGAAGTATGTTCCATGTCCCCCACTCTGACCCCAAAGGTGCCAGCCTTAACATTAAGAGCAGGCGACCAGCACAGCCCACTTCACACCTCCACAGCTGGCCGCCAACTGAAATGTCAATAAGCCTACTGCAATGTGTATGTGTGTATATAAATATTAAAAAAACAACAAAGTTATGAGCCTACGTTGAAATTTATGAACACAGGCTCATAACTTTGGTAATTTTCAATATTTTGACCCCAAATTTTCAACATAGCCATTTCTTCACAGCACCTCATGACTGTGACAGCTGTCATTTTTCAAATCATGGCCAAACTGTGTTTTCACACTTCTGGAGTGAAATCACCTTTTGGGCAGGATTACAACATTTACTCTGCCCTTGTTCATGATGTGGGCACATAAGAAACCTATGTGGGGTCATAAGGGACTGACAGTATAGCCCAGAGGTTAGAGTAACAAGCTGTGAATGAGCTTGGTATATCCAGCAGACATGCCTGGGTTTGATTCCCACAACCTCTACTTGCATACTGTATAACACTGAGCAAGTCACTTAACCTCCTCACTGCTCCCGGGTCACCCCTGAAAACAGGCACCTATGTCTAGAGGACCTTATTTGGTTACCAAAGTATAAAATAAATAAAAATAAATAAGGAGGCTATGTCGAAAATTTGGAGTAAAAATATGAAAAACAACAGAATTATGAGTCTACATTGCAATTTTCAATGCACGCTTGTAGCTGTGGTAATTTTCAGTATTTTGACCCCAAATTTTCAAAATAGCCATTGTTTTCACACCACTGCATGAATGTGACAGCTGTCATTTCTCAAATCCTGCCCAAAACATGTTTTAACACTTGTGGTACAAAATTACATTTCAGCCATTGTTTTATACATGACACCTGTCATACTCAGAAGGAATGGTAAGGAAAGAAATTGTTCCAACATTTAAAAAGATTATATTGAAAATGTGGGGTAAACATATCAAAAACAAAGTTATGAGGAAAAAAATTGTTCTATCATTTACTCATAACTTTATTTTTTGTAGGTTTTGGCCCCTAATGTTCAGCATATCCCTTGTGTTACCCCACCTCCTGAACATGGCAGGTGTCATTTTTCAAATCCCCACCAAAATTTATTTCCAAAGTCACACAGTGAAATTACCTTTTGGATGGGATTTAAAAAATGTCACCTGTCTTGATCATAACATCATGTCATAAAAAGACTGTTGGACATTTGGGGTCAAAATGTGGGAGCCCACTTAAAAGTAGATATTGCCTCTCAGCTGCCCTATCCTGGGTAATTACAATCTAACAATGTGTTAAAGCAGGACACCACAGAAAATTAGACATTTCATCTCATTCACTCTATATACAGTATAGTAAAAATGTGTACAAGCAAGACCCAGTACAACAGTAATACCAGTGATGGACATTTGGTATTTACAAATGCTTGTTCTGTTCTGTGTATATTATCTGCCAATAAGAATTTGGGTTGTATTCTCTGAACTGCTGTTAATACAGTTAACATCCCTAACTGTGAATACTATATAGTTTCACTTCTTTCCGGCTCCCTGACCAGCTGATGGCAGGTGCCAGTGTCAGGGGAAGGGGCCTTGCAATGACAGTGGGGAGTGGTGCTATTTTTACAAGATTTTAAGGGATATTCATGAACAAAGAATGTATTTTTTCACTGTTTAACTGTATATGTCCCTGGTGAAATTGACCTGATCTGTACTTGCAGGAAAGACTGCTTTTGTTACTGTTTGCCCAAGCACACCTCCACTTCAGCTGCTGTAGGGGTATTGACTGCTGCATCTATCCAGTCTGCTGAGTTAGTAGTGGAGGATTTAACTGTGATCTGGTGAGGTGCACTGTGCAAAATGTATTTCTTGTATTTTGTTATTTATTGATTAACTGTTGTCATACAGAACATGTTAGTGACACAATAAGGAATAAGGACTCTGGGGTACTGGAGAGTTGAACCAGTCATCATGCCATAGTGAATTTATTACTGTGGGATCTATAAGGCATTCATTTTTTCCTGCGATGAAGGAATATTGAATCAGCTGCTGGTTCAGAGAGTGCATTAGGTTTTTAAACAACACTTATGTTGGTACTAGGGTATATGTAATTTAGCACCTATTAAAAGAAAGAGATTGATAGTGAAGCAATTTGGTTAAGTAACTAGAGGTTTAATCATCTATTTGTTATTATTATTATTAGGGAATGTACATCCTTATCTGGGGCTTGTTAATGGAGGGAGTTCAGTTAAATACAGGAGCGGAGATCCGGATATAGTTTTAATGAATCTGAGGAGTCTTCTGGCTAAGTATGACCAATTGACTGTTGGGTAAATATCAGACAACCAGACATACCATCAATTACAGAATCATGGTTATCATCTAAGATTACTAATGCTAAAATTGCCTTACTCAATTTTAATATATTTAAAGTAGATAAGGAGAATAAGGGGGAGGTGTTTAGTGTATGTGAGGACTGACCTACAAGCAATAATGACCAAACTCAGAAAATAGAACTAAATAATATAAATGCCTAGCTGTTAAGTTAATTTTTGAAGATGGATATAAAAACCTTATCATTGTTATGCCTAAGTACATTCCACTTCTAACAAGATGATGGGCATCGAGGCATTTTTGTCAATATTTTAAACAAATTAATCAGAACACAAAAAAAAAATAAAAAATATTTTGGGAGCTTTTAATATAACTTTCTGTTCAAATGATAATGGAATTAAGGATAAGGTCTCTGTTTTATTCATGAGACAGGTGGTTCCAAAATGTACAAGAACTAATTATACCATAGGTTCAAACACATTCATCAATAGATTCTGATCACCCACAGTAGGAAAATAGAGGAAGTAGAGGGCCTCTCAGATTGTTTGGATAACCATTCTCCAGTTTGATGTTTATGGGCTATCAAACAGAGTAAACCTCCCCATATATAGTATATAATTAATTACAAAAAATGTCATTGATGCTCAGTTAGGGTTCAGGTTAAAGTGACAAAAGTTGGGAAATGTGATGTTAGGATTTCCAACCCTAATTCCATACCCCACAACAAGCAGCGAAAGGGGAGGCAACACAAGAAACCAGAGACAGCCATCATCAGGTAAGACAAACAACATACAACTCTGCAGATAACACAAGAAACATCCATCATCATCATGGTCCACCACTTCTGTAGTCATGGATACACATGCACACTTCAACACCAGGCCCTCTTTGTCTGACCTCATCAGAAGTCAGAAGATCCTCCATCATAGCCCACTCCTAAATTCAGTTTTCAAGAGGAGGGGGTATGATCCACCAGATTTGTGTCTCCAACATGAACACTGCTGGTGAACACCTGCTTCCACTTGCAGTCTCACTCAGGAAGAGACTTACAGCCCCATATTATGATGTCTCAGGGTGGGTACCTCCTCATCCAAAAAAAAAGGGGAAAAAAGGGGCTTTCTCAAAAAAATAGTTTTCTTTTTTGGGGGTTTAAAGTTATTTTGCAGTATGAAGAAAATGCTGCCAAACATTTTATTTTTATTTAAATGAATGAGTTTTTTTAAATGATTTATAATGTTTTATTTTATATTATTGTTTTAATAAGTGAACTATTATTTATTTAAAATAATTTTATAAAAACAAAATATTATTTTTATAATGAACCTGGTGTGTTGCATCTTCATTTCTACCTGTATTAACTTCAGGGAATTATGGCTTGTTGAAGTTCAAATGTGGAAAAAAAATAAGTCCAAAATCTTTTTTCATTTGCAGGGATCCTTTTCCATATGAATAAAAAATACACACACACACAAAAAAAAGATTCATTCATATGAAAAACTAAGTCCAAATTATTTTTTTTTGCATGAAGGCATTCTTTTTTCTATGAATGAAAAACCCATATGAAAAAGGATCCCCTCATAAAAATGAGCTTCCATTTCTCCAAAAAAGCAGTTTACTTACTTGCTTCAATGGCTTGTGAAACTTCCAATGTTATCCTATAGGAATTTAGATTTTTTAATTGTTAGGCTTTTTTATATGGCCCCTAAATTTCTGGGAGAGTATCATGTGTTATTCTTGTAGTACTCCATTTTTTTTTGCAACTTAATATACTTTATTAAAGTTTTCAGTACAACAATAAGGAAAACAGAAAACAAATAAAAACATACCATAAAAAGGAAACAAACAACACTAAACAGGAACAAGAAATATCCAAGACATCCTCCCACCTTAATAACCCCCTTCCCCACCCCGGTGCATCACCACAGCTATCGGTTATGTTACATAGGTTACAAGATATTGCAAAGCTACTGAGTGAAAAAAGAGTAGAGCACCTTCCAACACAACATAGCTCTGGCCTGAGCAAAAGTATGGTTCCCTATCACCTTTTCTGCTGATATTGCTGTCCAACACTCCTGTACCCTTTCTGAAAGTGAGGGTTACCAGGTGCCCAACCAGTGTCTGACTATTATCAATTTAGCTACTAAAGAAATTAAAGTTATATAATATTTATGTGACAGAGTAATGATGGTAGAGTAGTCCCCGAGGAGGCATATCTCTGGGACAAAGTAATTTTTAGAACCAAACAATGGGGACACTCTAGAATGCACCATAGTCCATCATTGTTTAGCAGGTGGACACTCCCACGGCATGTGAAATAAAGTGCCATCCACTATTTCACAGTTTGATCACACCGGTGAAGACAATTTTTTCATGTGAAACAGGGTATAGGGAGTAAGATAAAGATTGTACAATATATTGAATTGCAATAGTCTGAGTCTATCTTGCTTGTTATAGGTATAAACAGAATTCCAGAAAGTATACCAGTGTGAACAGGATCAGACAAGTCCTAAGAGATTTTGCCAATAATAAGCAACTGGGGAAACAAGGGCACAGTCATGATGTATTAGAGCCCTATATATACAAGATATTGCTTTTCTCTTGCAAGCATATTGACTATATTCTTAAAAAGGAGAATGAGACACATCCGGCCAAGGTGCAGGTCCTAAAAATTGTTTGATACAGTTGCTAATTTGCATATACTTAAAAAAGAAAGTAGGTGGGAGCTTAAAACGCATCCTCACATCTTGAAAGGAGAAAACTTTATTCATCCAGAAGGGGTGGGCAGAATGAGAAGAGATCTGGATAAACTGGCAAAATGGTCAGAAGAGTGGCAACTGGGGTGTAATGCAAAGAAGTGCAAGATCATGTACATAGAGAAGAGAAACCTTGAAGCTACCTATAGACTGGGAGGGGAGTTGCTGGCAGTCACAAGGGAAGAAAGAGACTTGGGCATCATCATCACAGATGACCTTAAATCATCCAAGCAGACCTCTAAAGCAGTAGGTAAGGCTAGGGGGATGTTAGGGTGTATTAGTAGGGGTATCACAAGTCATAAGAGGGAGGTAATAATCCTTGTTTACAAGACACTGGTTATGTCCCATCTGGAGTACTGCGTGCAGTACTGAAGGCTGCACCTTCACAATGACATTAACCAAATTAAGGCAGTCCAGAGAAGGGCAAATAAAATGGTGCAGGGACTGCATCTTGCAGGGACTGCATCAGAAAACATATGAGGACAGATTAATGGAGGTTAATATGTATACCCTAGAGCAAAGGAGAGAGAGAGGTGATATGATCGAAACATTCAAACACCTTAAGGGCATTAACAAGGTGAAAGAGTCTAACATGTTTCAATATAAGAAAAATAGCAGGACAAGAGGACACAGCATGAGATTAGAGGGAGGCCGATTAAGGGGTAATGTGAGGAAGTTCTTTTTCACAGAAAGGGTGGTGGATGCATGGAACGGCCTACCTCAGGAAGTGGTGGATATGAATACAGTGTAGGGCTTCCAACAGGCATGGGATAGGCATAAGGGAGCAATATAGATGAGTGTGAATAGACATGCCATTGACAGAGCAAAGGCCAATGGCACATTCATAAGGTCGAAATAGAGATGGGCAGACTGGATGGGCCTTGCAGTCCTTATCTGCCATCAACTTCTATGTTTCTATGTTATAGTTTACTAACAGATCACACACTTTGAGGTTGGATAAAGTTGGCCAAAAATATGGTGGTATGGGTTTACCAGCTATACATATATTGAGATTGTTAAATAAGGGCTGTGCCATCACCTTGGCATTAACCACTATCAGACTTTTACATAATTGAAAGTGAACTCTTACACTCCAACCAATAGGAGAAATATGGAGATCCCCAGGGAGCCTAGAGTAGGGAAGATAAAGCAAGGATTCCAAGGAGATATTATGTTTCTTAACCAATGAATGTTCTATATCCAACCAACAAGGAGGGGAGGAGGACAAGGTAGTTACTTCTCTCCATCTTAGGTATTTAGCACCATACAAGGCTAGATAATATTTAAAAAATCTAGTAGTTGCAGCCCACCATATTTGTATGATCTGCACAATTTCCCATATGCTATACAGGGAGGTTTATCTAACCAGAGGAAGGCAGAGCATAATGATGATAATTTCAGAAACCACTGTTTTGGCAAATATTCAGCATGCCTAAGGGATAAAGTAGTGTTGTAAGGACACACATTTTAATAAGATTTACACTACCCCATAGGGATAGTGGCAGATACCACCATCTGACAAGGTGTTTCTTGATTTATTGGACCACTGGATCCAAATTTATAGCCTTTAGCTTAGAAGTATCTTTAGAAAGTTTAATACCCAAGTAGTTCAAAGCTGAGGTCTCATATTGGAAACTCAGTTGTAGGCAAACGGGTTTGGTGTTAGAAGTAGAAATGGAGTATACTGCTGTTTTAGCAGAATTTAATTTGTAACTGGTGAAAATACTAAAGGCCAAAATAATACTTAAGGCCTCAGGTAGAGACGTGGTCCACTCTGAAAGATGGAGCAGAATATCATCTGCAAAAGATGATAGTTTATAAGAACCCACTCCCACGGCTATGCCCTTGACAAGAGGGGATAAATTCACCATTCTGGTTAGAGGTTCAAGATATAAATTAAAAAGGTAAGGGGATAGGGGACAACCATGATGAGTACCTCGTATAGCAGGAAAGCATCAGATAACTCATTATTGCACAGAACGTGTGTGGAGGGAAATGTATAGAGAACTTTTATGCTACTTATAAATTCTTTTGGGAAACAGTATTTCTCCAGAGCTCTAAAAAGGTAAGCCCATGAAACTTGATCAAATGCTTTTTCTGCATCCAGGAAGATCAACAGTGCTTCTTTGAAGGTCTTCCTAGATACAGAAAAACGACGAAAACATTTTCTGAAATGTTCACTCAAGTACCTGCCCACAACAAAACCTGCTTGTTCTGGACCAAGGAGGAAGTCCCAAACTGAGGACAGCCTGGTTGCTAGTATTTTGGCTTGTAACTTTATATCACTGTTAATCAATGAAATGGTGTGGTAATTTTCTGTCTTGGAGGAGTCTTTTCCGGGTTTAGGCAACAACACTATGCGTGCTTCAAATAGTGACCTGTCCAAAGGGGGGTGAATGCACCAATAGTTAAAAAGAATGGAAAGGAGTTGGGCTAATAAATCTTTATAAGTTTTATAAAATAGGGCAGTGAACCCATCAGGGCCAGGGTTTTTTTTGATGGGCAAAGAACCAATAGCAGAGGCCACCTCCAACTCTGTAATGGGGCCTAACAGAGATTGGGCTTGAGCCTCAGTGAGGGAGGGGAGTTGAGCTGATGATAGAAAGGACTCCTGGGAAGCTACACTGGTCTGATCAACTGGAGTGGCAGTATAGGGTGATTGATAGAATTTAGAGAAAATAGAAGCCATTTGCCTATGGTCAGTTGTTGGTAAACCTGTTTCTGGGTCAGTTAGTGAGGGCACCCATTTAGAACTAGATTGCTTTTTAATTCTAAGGGCTAAAAGCTTGCTGGATTTATTATCTTGCCTGACATATGTTGCCTTTAATTTAGCTGCTGCCTTACCCACTTTGTCCAAGAGGTATTCTGCATATTGAGCCCATAGCTTTGCCAATCTTTCTCAGGTAGAGTCCAGAGAAGAGCTGGAAAGATGCTGTTCTAGAGATCAGATTTGACTGAGCCAATCATTTAATTGAGTTTGTCTTTTCTTCTTCCTAAGGGATATCAACCAAATAAGCTCTCCCCTCCAAGTGGCTTTGAGGCTACCCCAGATAATATCAAAGGGTAAAGAGGCATCTTGATTAAAATTTATAATTGTCTCCATATTTTGTTTAAAGTGGGCAGTGGTTTCTGGGTCTCGCAGTAGCTGATTGTTCAATGACCAAGTGTGGGGATGCTAGGGAAAGGAAGGAATGTCCAAAGCTAAAAGGACAGGGGAATGGTCCAATATTACCCTTGCCTTTATACTGCTATCTAAAATACCAGGTATCAATTTCTTACTAATTAGAAAAAAGTCTATCCTAGACAATACTTTGTGTAGTGTAGAGAAGAAAGTAAAGTCCCGAGTAGAAGGGTGGAGAAGCCTCCAGGGATCCACTAGACCCATTAAATCTAAAAATTCAGTCAACGCCCTCTGGCCAGGGTACAACCCAGATTTAATACCGTAAGTGCAGTCTATTTTGTTAGCCTGAACCAAGTTCCAGTCTCCCCCCAAAGTAATTGGCAAATGAGCAAAGGAGCCAAAGCTGTGGCTAGGGTTGGAAAAAAACTAGGCATATCCAGATTAGGGCCATAGACCGAGCATAATAAGAGCTCCAAATTCTCCAAGAGCCCATGTAAAAAAAATATACCAGCCCTCTGGATCCTTCATTTTAGCTAGAAGGGTAAAAGGGACGGATTTTGAAATGATGATCGCAACACCTCTTTGCCACAGACTATTGCCTGCCCCAAATTCCTTACCCACCCAGTTTAGTTAGACAGGACATCTGAGTGTCCAACAAATGCATCTTCTGCAAAAATACTACCTTGGGAGTGAACTGACATAGATGTCTCAATGAAACATATTTCTTTCTATTGTCCCTTCCCCCCTTTACATTTCACGTAACAAATGAAATTGTATTAGCCATAATACATGGTAATTTTTGCCAGGTTATACAAACAAGAACACCAATATTGATGATGCCCCAGAACCCCCCCTCCATCCCCCAGAAATCTAAACTGTAGGACTCCTTTGATTAGACCTTTTTTTTAATATGCAGAGTGTCCTTTAACTGCAAATATTTAGGAAGTTATGGCTTGTTGAAGTTCAAATGTGGGGAAAAAAACTAAGTCCCAAAATCTTTTTTCATGTGTAGGAATCCTTTTTTGTATGAATGAAAAAGCCATATGGAAAAGGATTCTTTCATACGAAAAAAGACTTGGGGGACTAAGTCCAAAATCTTTTTTCATATGAAAGCAGCCTTTTGGTGTTGAAGCACAGGGCCCTCTGGACCCTGCTCTTCCCTTTCTCCAGAAAAGCAATTTACTTGCTTTCTTCATTGGCTTGTGAAACTTCCAATGTTATCCTTCGGCAATGTTTGAATTTTTAATTTTTATGCTTCTTTTATGCAGCCTCTAAATTTTAGAGGGGCTATCATATATTATACTTGTAGTACTCCTTAAGACCTTTGTTGTGATATATGGATTGTCTCTTTAGTTCAAATATTGATGGAGTTATGGTTTGTCAAAGATCCAATGTTATCCTTTGGGAATTTGCATTTTTTTATTTTTTATGCTTTATTTATATTGACCCTAAATGTTTTGGGGAATATGTGTTATTCTTGTAGTACTCATTAAGAACTTTGATATAAAGATTGACCTTTAACTGCAAAAACTGAGGGAGTTATGATTTGTTCATGTTCCAATGTTATTCTATGGGACTTTGCATTTTTTATATAACCCCTAAATGTTTTGGGAGGTGGGGGAGATATGTGTTATTCTTGTAGAAATCATTAAGAAATTTGTTTTGATACATAAACTGTTCCTTAAGTCCAAATATTGAGGGAGTTATAGCTTGCTGAAATTTAATGTGGGAAAAAAAACTAAGTTCAAAATCTTTTTTTCATATGAAGGAATCCTTTCTTGTATCAAATGAAAAATCTATACAGAAAAGGGTTCCTTCATACAAAAAAAGAAATGGCAAAAAGCTAAGTCCAAAATCTTTTTTTGCATGAGGGCATCCTTTTTTGTATCAAATAAAAAACCCATATGAAAAAGGATCCCTCCATAAGAAAAAAGAATCGTGACAAAAACTATGTCCAAGACCTTTTTTCCCTATGAGTTCATACTTTTTTTGTATGAACAAAAAAAAAAGCATGTGAAAAAGGATCCCTTCATATGAAGAAAGAATTGAAAAAAACTAAGTCCAAAATCTTTTTTAGTATGAGGCTATCCATTTTTGTATGAATGAAAAAAGCTTACGAAAAAGGATTCCTTCATACAATAAAAATCAGAAGAAACATTAAGTCCAAATTCTTTTCTTGTATAAGGGTATCCTTCTTCATATGAATGATGATTCCTTCATGCAAAAAAAGAATTGGAAAAAAACCTAAGTCCAAAAGCTTTTTTCGTATGAGGCCCTTCTTTTTCATATGAACAAAAAAACTTCATGAAAAACTATCCCTTCATATTAAAAAAGAAGAAAACAAAAACTAAGTTCAAATTCTTTTTTCATATGAAGGCATCCTTTTTGTATGTTTTTTTCATTCATATGAAAAAGGAGGCCCTCATACGAAGAAAGAATTTTGACTTAGTTTTTTTTTCAGATTCTTTTTTTCATACGGCCCAGTTCTTAAACAGAAGTGAGTCATGAAAAAGGATTTAAAATTAAAAAAAAAACACATTTGGGGTCATTTTTCTAACAATTAAGTGCAGAATCCACCTAACAGGGTCCCAATGATTAAGATACATGTAGCTTATAGTGGTAAGCATTTTCACCCCCCCTTATAAATGACACAAACTGCTGCTGGTTCAGTAGTTAAGCATTTATTCACAGCACCAGCCCATGCTGTGTGCTGCTCCCAGAAAATCCTTATGTTTTGCACCCTTCGGTGCTTCCACAGAGAATAACCAAAGTCAGTAAGTAAGCACATTTAAACCAGTAAATCATTAACCTCCACCAATCACCATTGTTAGGGTGTGTATAAAACAATCATGACAGTGATGTCACTATACCAGTTTCTTCATTCATAAAATTCTTACTAAAAGATACTGTCCTTCCTCATTTTCACAATCAAGTGAAGTCCAAGGCCATGAAAGTAAGGTCGGACATCACTGCAACAGTGGCGTACATAAACAATCAAGGAGGCACAAGAAGTAAGAAGATGCTGGCAGAAACAACCAAGGTGGCTAGAGAAAAACCTTCTGATGCTCTCAGTTGCTCATCTGGCAGGAGAACTGAACATCCAGGCCAACTGGCTGAGTTGAGAGATAGTCCATCAAAGGGAATGGATGTTGAACCCAGAGATATTTGAGCTAGCAGATGATTTGGTCGACCCCAGGTTGATCTTTTTGTGTCAAGAGAAAATGCTCTGGTACCGAAGTTCTTGGTTTTTCAGCTGGTGCTGGTGTCCTCAGGTGGAGGTAGTGGATGCTCTGTCCCAAACATGAGTGTTTTTCAGAGCGTTCTTCTTCCTTCCGCTATCATTTCTTCCCAAGGTAATTCACAAGATAATACGTTCAAGAGGAAGAGTCCTCCTGATAGTCCCAGAGTGACCAAGAAGGCTATGATTCTCAGACCTTGTGAATCTAGCTCAACAGGTCCCATTTTGACTTCCACTCTGGAGGTACCTTCTTTTCAAAGGGCTCATTCTGCACCAAAAAACAGAGGCAATGCAGCTGGTGGCCTGGCTCCTCAGAGGAGGAGATTACTAAGGCAGGGTTTCTCCAGGAAAGTGACTGATGTCCTAATGGCCTCAAGGAAGGTGTCTGCAGTTTATGACCATGTGTGGAATACCTTCCTTGCTTGGACCCGAGAGAGAGAGGCTCAGACCTTCTACAGCTATGGTCCTTCAGATATTACATTTTATACAGGTAGGGGTAGACAAAGGTCTTGCATTGAGCACCCTGAGATACCTGCATCTACACCAGGAGCAGCCCTGGGAACTTCTATGGGCTTGTCCCTTGGAAACAATCTTGAGGTTATCTGTTTTCTAAGAGCAGTCAGGACAAGCTGACCATTATTTTGCTCTCCAGTACCTCTGTGGGACCCAAATCTGGTGTTGAATGCTCTTTTTAGAGTACCATTAGAGCATCTTTTGTCAGTGCTATTGGACATCCTGTTTTACAAGGTGTGTTTTTTAACTGCAATCTGCTCAGCCAGAAGGACTGGTGAACTTTAGGAACTATCCCCAAAGAACCTTATCTTATCATTCATAAGGAGAAGGTGATATTGAGGACAGTCACATCCTTTGTTCCTAAGATACTTCTTGCCTTTCATGTAAATCAAGAAATCGGTCTACTGTCCTGTCCTAAGCCAGGAAATCTAATGGAGCATGAGTTGCACAAGTTGGATTTGTCCAGGGCAGTCAGGACACACCTTAAAAGGACAACAGAATTCAGGTAGTATGAAAATCTGTTTGTTCTTTTTGGAGTAGCAAAAAGGGTCAAAAAGCTTCCAAGGCCACTTTGGCTAGGTGGGTGAGAAGCTGCATCACCAAGGCGTATGTAGCTAAGAAGAGGAAAGCTGCTGCCCTTATCAAAGCTCACTACACAAGGTATCTGGCTATTTCTTGGGTGGAGAGAGGGGAGGCATCTGTGTTACAGTTGTGCAAAGTGGCAAAGTGGTCCTCCATTCATACAGTCACTAAACACTACAGACTGGATGTTCAAAGTTTCACTGAATTGGCCTTGTGTCACAGAGTCTTGCAGGCAGTGGTCAACATATAATTATTTCTCACCGGTATAGGATGCCCGCCCTGGTCCAAATGTGGATCCCCTGCTCCACATGGAGCAGGGAATTGTGGGATGGTACACGTTTCATATTGTCCAGTCGAACATGCAAGTGTCAGAATTGCTGCCCCCAGCCCTCTCTTCCTGATTGGAGGGCTGAGTAGCATGGCATGTTGGATATCCAATCCCACTGCAACTGGCAAGTCTCTTCATGGGGGGGCCAGAGGATATGGCAGGGTGCCTGCTACCATATCTTGCACCCTCCTTACCCAGCACTCTATGCCCTAGTGAATGGTGTGGTGTGCATGCATGCTTCCTAGACCCTCCCACAGACCATCCACTCATGTAGCTGCATGCACAACCAGGGGGATCAAGTGTGGAAGGGGAACGTGTCCTTCTGTGAATGCTGCAGAGGGACCGTGGGACCCCAGTTGCATGGCATTCTTACTTATGGTTGCCTACATGCTGCAGATCAGTGGCACATAGACAATTTGCTCCTTGGTGCATAGGAATTAATAAGAATTCCCACAAGTGAAAGCTCAAAAGTAGACCACATAATGCCTCTCCAAGTACCTTAATCCCACTTTCAGGAGGAATATTGATGTATAGTATTTATATGTTCAATGTAACAAGCAAGCACTCTTTTATGATATTTTAATTAAGAGTTGTAACATATCAATGGTATCCTGTATATATGATGGGAAAAAGCAAGCTAATTCATTAATGTGGTTATCTACAAATTTAGCCAGTGGCTCCATAAGAGAGCCAATACTGGTTACACTGAGTCTTCCAGGTGGATCTGATAAATTTTTATGGCTACTGGGGAGGCAGTATAGGGTGGCTCTGACTGGAAAGTCTACTGTTAAAAAGCTGTACACCTAGCTGGCCCAGTGGTGCTGAGGGTTGAGGCACTGGACGCCACACCTCACACCACGCCGGTGACCCGAGTTCAGGAACGAGCCCAGGTCATTGGGGGTCAGCAGGGGAGTGAGAGGATTGAGTGTCTGGAGGTCAGCTCTCCTCTCTTTGGGGTGGGATCCAAGCTTGCACGGCACAGCAACGTCCCGCGGTGGAGACCAGAGGCACTGCGCACATCAGGGCAGCACAGTAGTGGGGGGGAGCTGTTAAAGGCATCACCAGATGCCATTGCATGTCTGAGCTCAGGGGAGGGTGAAGAATCACAGAAAAAACCCTTTCCTTGGTGATAGGTGAAGACACCTCCCCCTCTGGTCCACACTCCCAATGTCGATGGAGCCTCTCCAATGCCTCCCCGCGGGCCCAGAGCTCAACCCTATTTATAGAGCACCCTGGGCGGATAGGGCGGCCCTTCCCTGGAGAGCTCAGACCCAGGGGATGTGCCGGGCTAGGGGATGTGGAGAAAAGTGGGCACGATGGGAGGGAGAGACTGGGGGTCCAGAAGGTCGCTGGACAGAGTTCACCGAGGAAGGTGAATAAATAGAGTAAAAAAAAAAAAAGCTGTACACCTGCTTGAAAATGAATTGGTTGGATAAAGCTTTAATGAGACAACAATCTATGCTGAACAGCTTGAATGTGGTCAGATCCAATGAATTTAAGAGACTTTGGATTAGAATCATGGCAAACTGCAAAGTGGATTCAACGGGCATTTTCAATTTTTGTTCTGGCAAATTGTGCTGATATGTTCCTCAAGCCTCACCTTGAGGGGTGTATGGTCCTGCCTATATAAATGTTGGGGCAGTCACAGCAAGCTATCTAAATTACAAACTTAGTGCTGTAATTTATGGGAAATTTATGGGAAACTTGATATCTAGTGCCAAATTTAAAGAAGGGTGCTTAGAATCTTTACCCTTTGCCCCATATTTGCAAACATAATGAGACCAGCATAGTGTGAATATAGAAGTACTTTTACATTTTTGGTAGAAATATCAAGAACCTAGTAACATACTAGTTGATGGCAGATAAGGACCACTAGGCCCATCCAGTCTGCCTGTATTTCCTGCCTGCATCAGTGGCCGCTGGCCCTACTTGATCAGTGGCTTGTGCCTTTCTTCCCCTCATCAAGGGTTCCTTTATGTCTATCCCATGCATGTTTGAATCCCCCCACTGTGTTAGCACCCACCACTTCCTGGGGTAGACTAATCCAAGCATCTATCACCCTTTCCGTGAAGAAGACTTTTCTCACATTTCCCCTTATCTTGCCCCCCTCCAACCTCATATTGTGCCTCCTTGTTCTTGTACAATTCTTGTACTGGAAGATGTCACCCATCTGCACTTTGTTTAAGCCTTTAAGAGACTTGAAGGTCTCATTCATATCCCCCCATTTCCTCCTCTCTTCAAGTGTATACATGTTGAGATGTTTTAATCTGTGCTTGTATGTTTTATGTTGCAAGCCCAGCACCATTTTACTTGCTCTTCTCTGGACTGCCTCCACCCTGTCTATGTCCTTGTGAAGGTGTGGCCTCCAAAACTGAACACCATACTCTAGATGAGGCCTGACCAGTGTTTTGTACAATGGCATCACCACCTCCCTTCTCTGCTAGTGATACCCCTTCCTATGCACCCCAAAATTCCAATGGTCCTCCCAACAGCCTTGTTACACTGTTTTGAGATCTTTAGGTCATCTGATATGATTATACCTAAATCCCTTTCATCCCTGGTGACTGTCAGCAATTCCCCTCCCATACTCTAGTTCTCCACTGGGTTTCTTCATCCCAGGTGCAGGATTTTGCACTTCTTTGCATTAATGCTTAATTTTTATACTTGTGACCATTTTTCCAGTTTTTCCAGATCCCTCCTCATTCATTCAACCCCTTCTGGAGTGTCTACTCTATTGCAGATCTTGGTATCATCCACAAACAGGCAAACCTTCCCCTCCATCTCTTCAGCAATGTCAATGATGAAGACATTAAAAAGGACTGGCCTCAGGACTGACCCCAAAGTGGTTGTGGGTGATATTATTGCCCAAATTAGAAGCCTTGGTAAAATTAACTTATAGATTCAGACCTACAGCTTTAGTCACAGTTGGATCACTGGTACGAACCCCACCCCCGGTGTTTTCTTTGTTTTATACTGGAGAAGATTACTGAGTTTTCAAGAAATAGATACAGACAGAAAGTCAGAGAAATTGCAGACATTAGTCTATCCAACATGATTATATACAATAAAGTGCTGAATATTATAATAAAGGCTTTCCTGTACAAAGGCTTTCCTGTATAAAATAATGTCCAAGTCCAATAACTGCTGTTTCTTCCATCCAGTGATAAGCTGCTGATAGTCAACAATTCTCTGAAGGGAAAGGTAAAGGTCAGAGGAGGCAGGAGCAAACAAAGGAGTAATCCAGGGCATCATGTATAATCTAGATGGATAAGAGGATGTGGGGAGAGCCAGGGAAGAAGGGTCTACCTGGTCTGTACTCCTCTGAGCAACAGAACACCTCATCAGGTGTCATGGAACTAAACAGGCATTATGATTCATGATATGCAATACCTCCTATTACCATCTGGTTCTAAACGGTGGCAGGTGCCCCTGTAAAATAGAAACCAAATGCTCCATTGTGTAACTAGAGCTTACAGTTGTATGCCACTGCAACAAAACTTGGGGGGGGGGTGTCTGTGAAAGGAAAAGGCGAGTGATACATGTTTTAGCTACTAGGATATACAGGGGTAAGTAAAATGAAGACTACAAGAGAGATGTGAGCATCGTCTCCCAGAATGGAAAGAAGAACCGATTCTGGGGTGAGGAGGGTATAGTGTTACACATCTCTGAGACTACCCCCTCCAAAACCTCCCAAAAGAGTTGGAGAATAGCACAGGATCAAAATATGTGAGTATAATTAGTCTTTTGCTCACCACATTGCCACCAACAGACCCCATACTGTGGTCCCATATACTGGGCTTGTACACTCAGGTACAGAGATATCTATTACAGCACTCCCATGGGAATTCCCACCAAGGGACCCAGGAGGTTATTAAAAGAAGAGATAGCTGATGTCAATCATATGTCAGGGGGAAGGTATCTCCAGCTCCACAGACCACCTCAAAGGTATGGGGGAGCATTTGATGCCAAAAGCTGCTCCAGTCCCTTATATATGTTGGCAATAAGATGCCTCCACTGATCCCCCTGGATAGCCCCTATAGAAGGACTCTATGGTAATGGGATGGGGAAAGAAAATTGCTTATATTTAGGGCCAAGGGCTATAAGATAGGAATGAAACTAGAGGTACCAGAAATGACTTCCTGTCCTCAGGCTATAGGCAGATTACTGGTCTTGGAATGTTTGCATACCCTGTTGAGTAAACACTAGAATCTATAAGTGAGGCCCTGCTTTGACCAGTGGCAAAAGGTATGATCTATCTGAACTGGGGTAAAGTCTAAATCCTTGGCTATTGCCCTACACAAAAAACATTAATGGTGCTACACCTGTCAGTCTGCTAAAATATTTCCATTGCCAGAATGTTGCAGCTGTGTATCTAGAAAATCTTCCTGTATTACCACTTAGATTCACATAAAAGTAGCTGTCAATTTGAAATAAGTCTTTAAGAGGGAACTCTAAAAGCTTCCAAGGGGCTGAACAAGAAGGGAGAGACCACAAATACACAATCTGTAAATGGGGAAACCAGGGAGTAAAATTTCAAATTTGGTAAATTCAGACCCACCTTATCTTTTGGCAGTTGTAGGAAATAAATTTAATCCTAGGTACTCAAAGTGTTTGCAGAGGATGTCTCCTCTTAGAGCTTGAGAATGAATTAATTACTGACCCTATAACCATGACCAAATGGTTCAGTGAATTCTTTGGGAATCTTTCAAAATATTGTTTTGAAACACACGCTTCACATAAATGTGACCCTGATGCTGTCAATTACTCTCAATTTGGAAAAAAAATCAACATTTTTTCTTTAACTATTTCACAACAGTTAAGTGCAGTCTTATTTTGACAAATGCAGTCCCATGCCCTTTATAGTAATAGATGAAACAGATTTTGGTGTTTTGAAATTGGCTGGTAAATCCATTGTCTCTTCTCTGGAAAAATTTCTCAGTTTTTCTCTCTGTTCCAGCTTCTTTCCCTACATATGGAAAAAGTAACTATTCAGCCTATCCACAAATTGAGACAAAAATCATCAGTTTCAAATTGCAGGCCAATTTCTTTGCTTGTGCCTTTATCGAAACTCTATTAATGTATTGTCTTCGATCAAGTCACTTAGTTCATTACAAAAGATTATCTTTTAGTTAACAAAGAAGATGGCTTCTGCCTATGTCACAACACTGAGACTGCTTTGGTGATATTTACAAATCAGACCAATGATGCCTTGGATTGTGGCAATCTGATGGCATCTCTGTGCATCTCACCAAGGTATTCAACCTTGTTGATTTTGATTTCTTATTATTCTGTCTTCATCAAATCCATTTTGTCAAGATGTATTAAAATGGTTTAAAAGTTATTTGTATGTAAAACAACATAGAGCAATTATCAATAATTCTATGTCTGACTTTAGCACAGTTGAGTGCAATGCAACTCAAGGTTCTATCCTGAGATCGCTCTTCTTTTCACTCTTTTTAAATGATTTACTTAATGCATGTCCGTCCATAGACATGTTGGTATGCACAGATGACACTATCATTTTTAAGAACGGAAAAGATCATGGAGTGCTTAGTCCTATAGTTCAAAAAGATTTTAGCCATCTGCAAGATTGGTTTATATCACATAATCAGGTCCTCAATACAAAAAAGAAGGCCATAATATTTGGGTATAAAACAAGCACAGAGATTTTGATTTCTTCATACAGGTGGTGGGTGGAGATGTCATTGAGGTCATTAATTAACTTCATTATCTAGGCATTATCCTGTGCAGCACTCCATCTTTTCACAATCACACAGACTATCTAGTCAAATCCATTCACCAAAAACTTGGCTCTCTGTATAGGATTTGACAGTTTTTGCTCCCAGAATCTATGTTGCTGTTAGCAATTTCCTTCTTAAATGATTTGCAATTCACCACATTAAATGCATTTACAGAAATTAATGAATCTTGAAATTATATCTGCATAGGGTTGATGTTGTAAGTGAATTTCAGATTTAAATCATTACAGTACAGAAAATTAACAAATTCGCCAATTTCCTCTGTGTAGCCCAATGGGGGCCCAATATGGAGGATAAGGGACTGGCAGTTGAAGTAGTAGTGTACTTGGATTTCAGCAAGACCTTTGACTCAGTTCCCACAGGAGGCTCTTCAAAAAGTTATTGGACTTGGGATGAAGAAAAATCGATGACGTGGGCAGAGAACTGGCTAAAGGTAAGAACACCGAGGGTGGGAGTAAATGGGGAGTTAGTACTAGGCCTAGTCCTTTTCAATGTGTTTATTTGTGACTTAGGGAAAAGTTTCAAGGACAAAATCTGCTCCACACAAGATATTTCATGCACTCAGATACTAAAGATATGGTAGCTGGGCTTCAATGCTAAAAAATGCAAGTTGATGTACTTTGAGAAAATCTTTTCAGTTTTCAAAAAACAATGTACTGCTTCTGCAATGTGGATGCAAATAATTGTAATCACTGTGAATTTGTTTTAAATTTCTTAAAATTGTTTAACCAGTGTTGTGTGGCCCAGGTTTGAATAATCAAAAATCAAAATGGATTTTAAAACAAGGACAGCTATCTTTTATCTGCTTTGGCATGCACAAATGGTATGACATCACAGGACCTTGCTATCCTCAGGGTCCTATGCCTTGAAATTAACAACCCTAGTCTACTTTCTTTTTTTAATTGGATAGAAAATGATTTTTACATACTTAACTGCCCTTACATCTTCTTTTGCATGCCAATTATGTATTCCGATTTGCTTTGACCAATTTTTTGATAAATAAATAATCTAGTTTTGGGGTGCCCTTATATCTAGATAGAGTTCCACTCTACTCACTAGCTACTACTCTTTCTTTTCATGTTTCTAAGACATTCTATGACATCAATAACACCATTCCATGCTATTCATCTGAATAGCCTAGAATGGTGTTACTGATGTCATAGAATGTTCAGGCAATATGAAAAGAGAGAGTAGAAACTGTTGAGGAGAAAGGGATTTAGGGTAGTTCCAAAGGCAACAAAATTAGATTATTAATTTAACAAAAACCATCATGAACATATAAGAATATTGAAAAAGAGAATAATGAATAGGTGCCGGTGTATTACCGGTGAGTAATACCATCGAGAGGTTCTGGACACGTAGGAACCTTGAGAGCGAAGCTCGAGAGGTTCCCATGTCAGAACCTCAAGATAAGACTCGCCGTTAATGCACCGGCACCTATTCGTTATTTTTTTTAATATGTGGATCTTGGTTTTGTTTTTTTTTTTCTTTCTGGCTGGCAGTCGGCAGTTTCAGACACGGATGCTGTGTCATGGCCAACTGCTGCCCTGCCTTGTTGCTGCTCTCATCGCAGCCCACTGCGCTACACCTCTCCTGCCTTCGTTCACTTTATTAAAAAAGTGGTTGGTAGTCCTACCTTTTTCCTTGTTTCAGCTGCACTTTTTCATTTTTCTGAGGAGTAAAAACATTTTATGTTGCGAGGCACTATGGTCTCGCTAAGCAAGAAAGCGAGCTGCCATGTTTTTTAAAATGTTCTGCCAGCCCACACATGAAACACTGCCAATTAGGAGGCATGCTTAGGATGACGTGGGGGGCAGAAGGCATCTTTGTGGGCACTTGTGCTGTGTGGTGACTGTGGTAATACTATTGTTGAGGAGTGCAACGATAGTATTATCACACTGAAACAATACTATTAAAGTGATTGACAGCAGTATTATCACTAAATGTTTGAGGGTATTACCAATTTTTTTTGTATGCTTTAGAGACATATTAAATCCAAGATCCATATATTAATAGACCTTAAAGGGACAACTGGAAGGGGGCATCTACAGATGTAAAAAACAGTTTCCTATCACCTTTAAATGTTAGTTTTATTGATGCTGTATAAAGTTTACTATAAAGCTTCATACAGGGCAATTCAAAAGAGCCAAAAAGAATTGTGGTATATTCTTCATTATAAATTATTACATTATTTTTAGCCAATCAGGGTTGTTTATC
This sequence comes from Neoceratodus forsteri, assembly GCA_016271365.2. NCBI lineage: Eukaryota > Metazoa > Chordata > Ceratodontiformes > Ceratodontidae > Neoceratodus > Neoceratodus forsteri. The sequence goes on from CM057456.1 coordinate 260,549,264, forward strand.
TCTTAACATTTCAAGTACTGTTATAACCATATGAGGGTGTCTCATTCACATACTGTAGTTCTAAAATTCTTCTCAGCAAGCAATAATACCCAACAGGGTGGGTGGTATTGGGCTATACCAGACTGCCCAGGGGTGTAATGAGGCCCAATGCCACTGGCGGAGGGTCTTATAGCCCCTGGAAGGTCTGGTATTGCCCATACCGCCCACCCTGGAGGGTATTATTGCACTTAGAAAATGGGCACTGTGAAAATAATTATTTAATAAAAAAATGTTTTTACAAAATTAGTTTTAAATGAGGTTTGTAATAAATAGTTCCTCTGCCCCCGAATCTCATTTGGGACGCTGCTCACACCCACCCCCTTTTGACTACTAAGGAGAGAAAAACAATTTAGCAGTTTTTTTTTTATTTGTTTTTTTTTTGAACTGCAGACTTAATAGTGGGTGGCTACATGGAGGCACGAGATCAAAAGGCATTGAGTCAGGGTGGCAGTCGGCAGAAGTTGGCATATTTTACAGAAACGCTGTGTTTGCTGCAAGAAATGGTGAAGATGGATTAATTATACCTTTGCTTTAGTCGGCTTGGTTTTAGTGCTGGTTTGGAGATATTATGCTATGGAGGGATTTGCCAGGCAGTGTCTCCCCGGCCCCACACACACAAAACAATGGAGCACCGCTTCCTTTGTCGGTTTAATCAGCGCCGAGTCAGAACAGGGAACTGTAGTGCTAAAGACCAGTACTGAACTGAGGTATCTTTCTCTCTTTTTTTTAAATTTAGGAACAACTTTCAAATGTGACACGAGTACCCAACACGAGTCTGTAGCGACAGTTTAAAAGTATGCCGTCGCTTCAGATGGAGCGTGATCGGGAATTTACTATGAAGTTCGTAGAAGTGGTATTATGTTCAGAAAAAAATTATGTTGTTTCTGCAGTTTTTAAAGGAGCTACTTCTGAGTGTAAATGATGAGGGGAGACTATGGGTTTACATGGAGAGGCGCGTTATGTGAAGCCGATCGATCTGTCGTGACCTTTTTTTGAAATATATGGCTACTAGTATGGTTCTGGTCCCCGTGACTCTCAGGAGACATACTGTGTGGGCAGTGCAGTCAGTGGTACCGGCCGTTTGTAAAGCGAGCCGCTCTTTGCACCATGAAGCCGATAGGACCAATGGCTTTCATTTTATTTTTGTCTAGCGCAGTAGTGCGAGGCGGCAGTCGGGAGAGTGGCCCATAGTAAAGAATGCAGCTGTGAATGTCTTCACTCTCCCAACTGCAAAATCAGGCAGGCAGTCATCACTGAAGCTAATAGTGTGGGGGGGGCTTGTAGCTCTCACTATGCGAGAGAAAAAACATGGCAGGGATTTTAAATTTTCTGAGCTACTTCCAGCCAATTCCAAAGCAAGCTGGGCACCACTGGAGAATGCTGCTCAGTGAAGTGGCCCTTAGACAGGCTTTTATTTTTAGCTGGGCATCTTTTGTCTGATAGATGCCCACCTAAATAAGTGTCTCAGCCAATCAGGAGAGAGAATTGTCTTTGCCCATTTTCTAAAGTTCTTTAGGCACCAGAACTGCATAGCTGTGCTTTGCAGTTCTCTCAACTAATGAACTTAAGAATACACTCTTATAAACATAAGAGACACAGTAACTGCACATAATAGCCCTTTACATGTTAATACCCTTTTTGTTATATTTATTTATAATTACTTGTCAGTGTGTTTACTGACCGGACTGATACTCATTTCACATGCCATATTTAATGGGTTCCATTTATATTAACTGGTTAGTTAATATGGCATGAGTGTCAACTAAGTCACATGGATTCAATTTTTTTTGTTTTGCTTCCTTGTAACTTTCAAACTAGTGAATTTCTCAAATACATGTATACCAGTTTAAAGTAGATTATAGGACATAGAAAACGTGAGAGCGACATCCATGGTCAATCATTTGTGGATCAGCAATTACATAAAATAAACTATGGGGCATTGTCATTCATATGTTTGCACACCTTCAGTGTGTGATACCATCACACACCACTTGTGCTTCACACTCATAGTTTATGTGGTATGGGTGTGTAAAAAAACTCATAATGTATAATGCCTGATGCATTATTCTATATATATTTATTTCAAAAGTTTAACCAAGAAAGATGTGCTGAGCAGATAACAGCTTGTTTCCAGATGCATTCTGGGGAGCGGAGTGAGGAGGAAGATACAGTAAGATAACAGAATAAAAAGTACATTAACTGAATGCATAAATAAGTAACTGTCAAACAATACAGTGCAGTAAAATAGGAGCAAGGTGCAAAACATACAGATGTGCATACTAACAATTTCACAAGATGCATAAGGTACTTAAAGAATGAAATTATTCAGGAACATAAAAACAATCAGAACTGAGGTGTAACATAAGGGTGAGACCCAAAGCAAAATCAGGGCTGGAGAAAGCTGGGGAGATGGGGGGCAGCCAAAGTCAGAGGTCAGGGACAGTTACAGAAGGGAGAAATAAAGTTATAAAGAAGAGACTTAAGGGAGAAAGTGGAAAAGGCAGAGTGGTCAGACAAGGAGAGAGAGGACCAGATTTTAGGAACACAAAATGTGAAGGAAGCTTGACCAGCAATAGACTTCCTGTGGAGGATGGAAAGGGAATGGGAAACAGTGCTATAGAGTGGGTAGGAGGTAAGTAGGGGAAGGAGAGGAGAGTGGTATGGTAGGTAAAGAGGGAGCCAACCCAGAATTTGGATGTAAAGGAGGCACAATGTAAAGGTATCTGGCATATAGCCAAGATTTGCAGAAAAATAACGCCAAGCCAGTGCAAACATAAATATCCAATGGATCTGCCAGAAAAATGCAATCCATTGGAAAAAAACAAGATACTTCATTTTATTTTTCTTTTATTTGTTAGCTGGATAGGCACACTAACCAAATGCCTATTTTCAGGAGTAACATTGAGCCATTTAAAGAATGCAGCTACATGTATTGTAAACACAAATTTGAACAAACAGACAAACAATTCAACAACTCACTGGAAACAGGAGTGATTTCAGAGGACTGGAAGAGTGCAGATGTAGTCCCTCTTCATAAAAGTGGTAGCAGTGAGGAGGCTGACAACTATAGGTCAGTCAAACTGACGCCAGTGGTGGGGAAGGTAATGGAGATGCCTTTAAAGGAAAAACTTGTGGAGTATCTTGAATAGCAGGTTGCAAGACCTGAGGTAGCATGAATTCATGGGATGGGAGGAGTGCATGTCAAATGAACCTGATTGATTTCTATGACTGTATGACTAGGGAAATAGATCAGAATCGGGTGGTGGATGTGGCCTACTTAGACTTCAGAAAGGTCTTTGATATTGTACCACATATGAGGCTCATAAATAAACTGGCAGGTTGAGGGTGGGTCCAAAGGTGATAAAAAGTACAAAATTAGTTCATGGATAGGAGACAGAGGGTGGTGGCAAATGCCACTCACTCAGGGGAGGAGAGTAGGGGAGAGAGACCAGTGGGATACCTCAGGGCTCAGTATTGGGACCATTCCTCACTAATGTCTATATAAGTGACATTGAAGAAAAGCTGGAAGGGAAGGGAAGCCTCTTTGCAGATGACACCAAAATCTGCAATAGAACGGACACTTCTGAGGGGGTGGAGAAAATAAGCAGAGACCTGAGAAAACTTGAGGAGTAGTCTAAAGTATGACAGCTGGGTTTCAATGTGAAAATATGCAAAATCATGCACCTAGGGCACAGAAACCCAGCGACAGAGTATAAAATGCAGGAAGAGGTATTGACAGTCACAAAACAGGGAAGGGACCTTGCAGTAACCATATGGGATGACTGCATGGTGGAGAGGCAGTGTAACAAGGCAGTAAGATAGAAACATAGAAACATAGACTTTGACAGCAGATAAGGACCACTTGGCCCACCTAGTCTGCCCATTTCCCTACCTACAGGATAAGCTACAGATCCTAGTTAACCTACAGCCTATTTCTTCCTACTCCCCATAAAAATTGCCTTATGTCTGTCCCATGCATTCTTTAATTCTCCCACAGTTTTAGACCCCACAACATCCTCAGGAAGGCTGTTCCATGCATCCAACACCCTCTCTGTGAAAAAATACTTCCTCACATTGCCCTGAACTGCCCCCCTTCTATCTTCAAACTGTGCTCCCTTGTTCTTGCACATCTCTTTTTCCGAAAGATGCCACCCTCTTGGACTTTGTTGATTCCATTGAGGTACTTGAAAGTTTCTATCATATTCCCCCTCACCCTCCTTTCCTCAAGGGTATACATATTAAGCTCCTTTAGTCTCTCCTCGTATGGCTTCTTTTGCAGACCCTGCACCATTTTAGTTGCCCTGCTCTGGACTGCCTCTATCCTGTCTATATCCTTACAAAGATGGGGTCTTCAGAACTGGACACAGTACTCCAGATGGGGTCTCACCAACTGTCTGTACAGAGGGATAACAACTTCCTGTTTTCTGCTGGTGATGCCTCTCCCTACATCCCAGTATCCCCCCAGCCCTTCCTACTGCCTTCTCACATTGCTTGCTAACCTTAAGGTCATCTGATATGATTACCCCCAGGTCCCTTTCCATTTTTTTGTTGTTACTACCTCCCCCCCCATTGTGTAATCTTCCCCTGGGTTTTTGTTTCCCAGGTGCATTATTTTGCACTTCTTTGCATTGAATCCAAGCTGCCATACTTCTGACCATTCCTCCAACCTTCCTAAGTCCCTTTTCATCCTTTTCACACCTCCTTGTATATCAACCCTGCTGCAGATCTTTGTGTCATCTGCAAAGAGGCATACTTTTCCTTCCAGTCCCTCTGCAATGTCACTTATAAAGACATTAAAAAGGACTGGACCCAGTACTGAACCCTGTGGTACCGCACTAGTAACCCCTCTTTTTTCAGAGTGGACTCTATTTACAATTACCTTCTGTGTCCTGTTGTCCGGCCAATGTCTTACCCAGGCTACCACCCTGGGACCCACTCCCAGGCTGATTAATTTGGCTATTAATCTTTTGTGTGGGACTGTGTCAAATGCCTTGCTAAAGTCTAGGTAGGCCATTTCCACAGCCCCTCCCTGGTCTACTACTTTGGTCACCCAGTCAAAGAAATCAATTAGATTCATCTGACATGACCTTCCCACTATGAACCCATGCTGCCTTGGGTCCTGTGCCCCACTGGCCTCTAGGCACGCAACAGTTCTTTCCTTCAGAAGTGATTCTATCACTTTCCCTACCACAGAGGTCAAACTGACAGGTCTGTAGTTACCTGCCTCTGTCTTGGTCCCACTTTTGTGAAGGGGAATCACATCTGCCTTCCTCCAGTCCTCAGGTACCACACCATCCTCCCATGATTTATTAAAAAGAGTAGTCAATGGTTTCACTAGTTCTCCCCTTAATTCTTCTAGAATTCTGGGGTGAATTCCATCAGGCCCCATTGCTTTGTCCACCTTCAGTTTTAGGAGTTCTTTCAGAAACATTTCTCCTGTGAAAGGACTGGGATCGACCCCCCCATCAAGAGTGCTTCTGTTAATTGGATTAGACACCTCCTCCTCTTTTGTGAATACTGAGCAGAAATATTCATTCAGTATCCCTGCTTTCTCACTGTCCCTTTCTGTCCACCCACCGTCCATTTTATTCAGCCTCACTATCCCTCCATTTGTCTTTCTACACTCCCTGATGTACCTATAAAATGTTTTATCCCCCTTCTTAACTGAGTTGGCTATCTTTTCCTCAGTTTGGGTCTTTTCTATTCTGACTTCCCTTCCTGCTTCCTTCTGCCTTAACTGGTATAGCTCTCTGTCCTTTTCCTTCTGTGTTTCCTTATACTTCCTGAATGCTATCTTTTTCTCCCTGACCTTCCCTGCCACCTCTTTTGAGAACCATAGTGGCTTTTTCTTTCATTTTGATTTGTTTATTTGCTTCACACAAAGGCTTGTTGCCTCTGTGATGGCAGTTTTGATGTTTCCCCATTATTGCTCCACCACTCCTTCTAGCCTGTTTGCTAGTGTTTTTCTAAGGCACTCTCCCATCATGCCAAAGTCAGCCCTCATCAAGTCCAGTACCCTCACTTTTGTATGGCTTGACTCTGTAGCTGAGTTTACCATGAACCACAATGTTAGGTGGTCACTTGTTCCCAGATGGCTACCCACTTCTAGATCTGAGATCCTCTCACTGTCCCCATTTGAGAGTACGAGGTCTAAGATTGCTCCCTCATGAGTGGGTTCCAAAACTAGCTGTCTGAGGCATGCCACCTGTAGGGCATCGAGAATGGCCTTGCTCTTGGATGTGGCTGCAGCAAATGTGCTCCAGTTAACATGTGGCATATTCAGGTCTCCCATCAACAGTCTCTCCCCTTTCTCTGCCATCCTAAGAATGCCTTCTATCATATCCTTGTCCATTCCCTCCCCTTGACATGGGGGTCTGTATACAACCCCTGTGGGGATTGTTGTGCCATTTCCAGTCTCTAAGGTGACCCACAGTGCCTCCTCTCCTCCCTGTTTACTCTTTTGTTCAGGTGTTTTATTCCTTCCTTACATGAGAACTACACCTCCCCTCTTCTCCCTTCCCTGTCTCTCCTGTAGGTTGTGTACCCTGGTATGTTAACATCCCAGTCATGGTTCTCTGTGTACCATGTTTCTGTGACTGCTACGATATCCAGGCATCCCTGTTCCATCAAGGCCACCAGTTCAGGGAGCTTGTTGCCCAGACTACAGGCATTGGTACTCATTACCCTCCATTTTCTGATGGCCTTATTCCCTTTTGCCCCATCCCTGTCCTTATAGGTAGGGCCAGTGGGATGCTGGGGTGCATAGGGAGTGATATTACTGCAGAAAGAAGGAGGTGGTATTACCACTGTATAGATCGTTGATGAGGCCCCACCTGGAGTACTGTTTCCAGTTCTGAAGACCACATCTCAGGAAGGACATTGATAGGGTAGAAGTGACCCAGAGGTAGGCAACTAAAATGGTGCAGGGGCTGCCTCAGAAGCCCTATGAGGAGAGTCAGAGAGATCTCAATATGTGCACCCTAGAAGAGAGGAAGAAAGAGGGAACATGACAGAGACCTATAAATACCTCACAAGAGTGAATAAGGTAGAGGTGGGGAGTGTTTTTCAAAGGTGAATGTACACAAAAACAAGATGACTTGCAATGAAGCTGGAAGAAGGAAATGTAGGAGGGATGTGAGGAAGTACTTCTTCACTGAAAGAGTGATGGATGCCTGAAACAGTCTTCCAGTGGAAGTATTATGGGTGAAAACAGTGGTGAACTTCAAACATGCGTGGAATAGACATAAGGGAATTTTGGCAGGGAATTGGGGGGGATAGCTGGAGATCAGGCAGTGTCTACAGTGTCAATATAGTAAGGGAAAAATGGGCTGACTAGGTGGGCCAGGTGGGCCTTATCTCACGACAAATTCTATGTTTCTATGTTTCTAATCATGCAAATAAAACATGTTAGATTTTATTAGTTAGGTCTTAGTACAGCAGCATCATTTCTACTCTCTCAGCATGAACCTGACACTTTTTCATTTACTAGAAGTTACTTAACCTAATAACGACCTTGTTTGCAACATCTCTGCTATAAATCAGTCTTAAACCTGTGTCAACAGATCTTACTGGACTTCATATATCCTAATTAGTTTCGGCATGTAGTAGGTTAATCACATGCCACAGCTTACAAAATCCTTAATATTAGTCATGCAACATGTTAACTTATTTCATTTACCTTCCTTTGACAAACTTTGGGGAAATATGATATAATTTTTATACTACACTAATAAAAATAAAAATGGCAAGATAACATGTTATATACTTGCTGATGGCAACACTACCAACAAAATATCATGATATTGTATATCGTTAGTATAGTAATAATTGATCTCTTGAAAGCACTGTAAGATAAATTGGGCCACATATTAGCAATGCTAGATTGTGCTGCACTGCAGTAGCACTGACCTATAAATAGTGCCAGGCAGTTCCATGTGATTTGAGCTAAGTTATAAGAGTGAGAGCAATTTGAGCAATGTCATTTTGGCGACGGCAATTACAGTACCCATACATATGGGCGAGTGCTGAATGGCAACAATGTGACAAATGCTTTTCTATGGGGGGGCTTCGCTCCCCACACCCCCTTTGCAGGGGGCTTTGCCCCCTGCACCTGCCTTACTAGGATAACCAAAGCTGAGGTCATAGCACCTTGGAGAGGGGGAAGCATCTATCACCGTTTCGGCGATCAGCCATATGTAGGGGCACTGTAATTGTAGTTGCCGAAATGCTGTTGCTGAAATTGCTCTCACTCTTTTAACTTCACTCAAATTATGTGTTACCATGCCAGGCCAAGGAATCATACATATTCAAACAGTGTGTCATACACTGAGCAAGGGTTACTGTGACTGAAAATCTGGCAACAGCCCTGCAGCACAAGGGGGATACAGGCACAGTGCTTGGGCTGAATAAGGCACAGCACAAGGGGGACACAAATGCAGCAGTAATGGGACTGAATATGGCACAGTAATACCTAACCGTATGCATAGACAGCAGGCTCACAGTGCAAATGGTGCAGCAAGGAGAAACAGACAACACACCAGCAAAGGTACTAAACAATTTGCTATCAATTAACAGCAAACAAAACCTAGAAACAACAGAATAAAAGGGCAACACAAATAAACATTCCCAACTTGGAGGTTGCTCGCCTGGTTCCAGAGGCACCTGTGGAAGGAAAGAAAACACATTATCAATTAGAGCACACGGTATATGGGACACATGACCTGCAGGGTGTGCCACACAGCAGTACAGCTAGATCAGACATGGAAAGTTATGTAAGGCACAGGTGTACAGATAAAGGTTGCTGTGATGTAGCTTGCATGGAGCATACTGGAGACAGCCCTGTGTGCATAGCAGTGATGCGTCTGCACAGCATAACTGTATGGGGAAGGTGCACTGTGATGGGGCATCAGTATGTACAAATACAGAATGCACCATACACACCAGCCACAGGGGGACAGGCAACACGCCAGTCACAGGTGGCCCACAGCATCAAAGCTTGCGAAGGGGCATGGTGCTGCACCAGTTACAGTGAACTGGTGACCACTGGTGCACATGTAGGGTGGCTGAGAAGGCAAGAGACCCAGCAAGTATGAGCACTGGTGACTGTTCAACAGCAGTGCACAATACCGTGGTGCACACCAAGCCAGTGCAGGACACAGTGGTGTGGTACACGAACACAGATGGCATTGTCGACAAGGACTACACCAAGTGCCTGCCAGTGTTCATACATGTATGCTGTCTGTCATACATGGTACTTCACAGAGGTGTACAGGTAGCATAGTGGTCAGGGAAGAGCACCTGCAGTGTAGCTAGGAGAATAAGATGTGGAAGCCATCACTCCTGGTGCTTCAATGCCACCCCATTGTAGTCATGCCCATAGGTGTTGCCCAGACCCCTAGTACTTGTCAAATTGTACCTCGGGAACTGCATGACAAAAGCAAGAACTTCAGCTGTATGTAGTTGAGTGCATTTACTGTATGCTGCAGTCAGAGAACACTATTCATTTCATAACACCATTAGGGGTAGCCAAACGCAATGGTTAGGGCCCAGAATGACATTCCCTCTCTATGCAACATGTATGCCGATGTGTACCTGGTATATGCATCCCTTCACCCATGTAGTGAACCGTTAGAGGTGTATACAAGCCATGTCAGCCCAGCAGTCCCAAACCTGGCAGACAGCCAGTGAGAGTATGGATCACAACAGTGTGTGTCCTAGCCAGCCCAGCACAGCAGCAGAAAGGTGACTGGGAATACCCCACACAACTGGTAGCAGCTAGCATAGCAAGGGACTTACATATGCCCTCACCACATACAGTATGCACATGGCCACCAGCGGTACCCCATACATCTACCCCTGCAACATGATGAGCCAGGAGGAATAATACGCTGCACAGCACAGACATGCACCACAGTATGTGACACTGGGCTGTAGGGTGCAACACATGCCACAGCCCCATACAATGCACAAAGCAGGGTATTTATGGTGTCTGGAGCTGGTAGGGTGCCAGTCACTGCCCAGTTGATGGCCCCTCTTCTGGTGGTGGATGCAGTCCTGCCTGGACCCCCCCAAGTCCTTCTGGTTGTCCCTGGATACCTGCTGGACTGGCCTGGACCCGTCTGCCCCTGGCCCAGACCTGGTGGCTGTTGAGTGAAACAATACCAGACTATAGACAACATGTCACAGCACAAGACATAAGCAGATGTGCAATGCACATAATGTAGGGTGTGGAAGGTATGTACAGTGGCAAATGCATACAGCAGCCCAGCACCACACACAACTGGCAGCATGTGACCTGATACTGGACTCAACAGCTAAGCAAAGGCCACTGTGGTGGCATGGCCATAGTGGATATACATCATTATGGTGCCACCCAGTGGTACCACACAGTTGTCTAGTACAGTTGGGGTTGATCCAGACAGTGACATTTCCAGACCATCCACAGACCAGACACACCAACATCCAATCAACATGAAACAATGACAACTCTGACATGTGACACACTGGGCAACCATGGGTGCAGTCTAGAACCTAGTTGGTAGGGGCCCACACACAGTGCTACCAAGGGGCATAGCCAGACAGGAAACAAGCAACATCAACATATGAGTGTTCATACCACTCCACTGACCATGACTACAAGGGACATTCAACAACCAACCCCCACAGCAGCCTCGGCACACAGGTAAAGGTGCCTCCTATGCAGAGACCATGCTGCACATACAGACTGTACAGCAGCCATAATAGTCCCAAATGTCACCCAGGCCCAACCTCCATAGACCTTGACACAATGGTGTCCACTTTGATTTGCCCCAGTCATATGCAAGGGCTCATCCCTTAGTATGGGTGTCTGTATCCTTCAGTGCAGTGACACTCAGGTGGTAGGTACATGGCCATATGTACTGGTAGAGATATGTACCATCCAGATCTGCAGCACCATTTCACAGCATAGTACTATGCATTCACCCTAATACACAGCCAGTTGTCATTACATAGCTATTATGCAAACGTGCACGTATATGGAGACATCTCTTACCCTGTGAGCATGCTGTTGTGGCTCTCAGTCTTGCTCCTCAGTGCCTCCTGTACTGGTGAAACAACCATTAGACAAATAAGTGTCATAGAGCATGTGAAGTACTAAGCTAGATAGTAGAAAAATCTCCTAATGGACATACCTGCCCTGTCCATGCTTGCCCCATTATGCACCCCATGTCTGTCACAATGACAGCATGTGTATGCACCCCCAGGCTGCAACTACATGCATCATGTCCACTAGAGACAGCATGCACACTATACTTGGGGTGTCCCCCACAAGATGTCCCTCAGTACTGACACTACATAGCAGAGTGGATGCATCCTACACACCCTCCCACTGCCGTCACGGTTGCTGTTTTATGTCCAGGAATCACATCAGCAAATATATAATAAACATTTTGGGGAGATGACAGTATTTAGGGGGTGTCCAGTCAAAACCACGACAGCAAATATGCGTGGTCAAAAACTGCACAGTCATAACAGCGCTGCACAGTTTCAGAATTAGTATATCTAATCTAGCACAGTTTTGGACCACACAGTTTTGTACTGACCGCACTGGTTTTGACCAAGTGGTCTTGGCATAGCACCTATTCAGGGTGTGTATGCATCCCTGGTGTGTGATGCCAACATACAACACATGTGCACCACACCTGAGAAATATGTGGTATCACACAGCCTGGTTGTGTATACTTCCCCATAATGTACATCATCCCATACAGTATTCTATATGTATGTATGGCTGTACTCACCCACCCTTGACATACTGCCACTCTGTACCATAGCCCACAACTGTGATGTGCATCTTGGCTCTTGCTGGCTCAGGTTATTATACTTGTGCCGGCACTGGTCCCCATCCTGATAATGCCTGCCCTCCTGGCCAGGCATACCCCCACAGAATCCCAAGTGTCACCTTGGCCTGCCAGATCTTTCTTCAGCCTCCATAAACAGCTGTGACTCCCTGGCCATCACCAGTTCCACCAGGAGGGTCAGCTTACCCAGGGTCCACCTGGAGTTCCAGTGGCATGACTCCTTCACCCTCCTGCATCTGTCAGCCATTATGTTGTTCGTTTGTTGTTTAAAACAGTACCAGTGCTCTCCTCCCAACTAGGCATCGCTGTCTGGTGCAATTGTCCTGCTTTGTGGGGCCGGGCTATGTTAGCATTGTACATTGGCCCATTTCATAGTGCTAACATTGCGTTGCATAGGGCAACATCCAGTTCTGGGGGGGGGGGTGGATTTCTGTAATGTACCAGGCTAGGCATTTGTTTCTCAGGCACTGCATGGGCATGTGTAGTGTGGCTTTGCACATGCACAGTCATACTTTTGTCATGCTTTGCCACACCATAGCACTGCTGTTGGTGCAATGCTATGATATCATGATGGTGTGGTGCAGTGCCGGGAGCTAGCAACAGAGATGTGCTCTCACATTAGCACCCAGTGCTAAATCACAGTATTAAGACAGAGTATGCAAATGACCTTGGTACACAGCCCAAGTGCTAGCACCTGTTTTACGTGACATTAGTGGAATGTATTCATTCATTTGCATCTCCACACAGTCCTGGGCCCATATATAAGAAATAGCCAGCCCCTCACATCTATATAGAAGGAACACAGGAACTGCAGGCAGTTGGAGATCAGGCTGTATTTGTCAAAATTAACAAGATCTGTCCACAGTGGTCTGTTGTTATGCAGTGCAGTACTACAGCGCTCATGTCTGACATGCTCTCCTTGTTCCATAGATACTCATGGATATAGGCGGCACTAGCTGAAAAAGAATGCGTAAATACACAGGCCCAGAAGAAGCAGGCCTATACAGTGGTGGTGGATGCTGTCAGTGCTGAAGGGCACCTGTGCCGCATAGTAATGGTGTGCAGAAAATGAATCAGTGGCATGCAAGTGCATACAAAAGAATGCCTCGCACAGGTGTAGTCCAACATGCAGACCACAGGGAGTGGCCCACTGCTCCAAAATTAACAGTAGCAGAGGGGGTTTGGCCACCACCATCTTACACGAGGCTGTGCAGGGGATCCGGGAGGGGCTTTGATAGTGAGTCTAGCCCCTTACAGGCATGTGGGTGATAACATCTGTCCATGCACGTGGCACTACCATTGCAGTGAGTGGTACTGTTGTGGTGGTGCTTGTCACACTGGTGCTGGCTGTTACGCATTACTGCAGTCATATTGGGGTCCTCTGTGTGGACACTGGATGACAGGTGATATGTGTGCTATGTAGAGCACTAGGGCTGATGGGGCATTGAATTTCTCAGGTGGTATGAGCATGGCTATCCTCATGGCACTGGCTAAGTGGATAGACTGTATGCCATGGCACAACAGTACACATTACTCACCTGTGCCTTTCTGCATTTCTCCACAGCCCAGTCACTGTTCACTGTTGTGGAGGCTGATGGTGGTGATGATGATGCCCTGCCAGGACCCACAATCTGCACTGTGCAAAGCCCAGAGGCAAATACAGATGAGTTGATGACCTAGGACATTGGGGAGGCCCTGCCTGATGACTTCAGCCTGGCATTGTTGGGGGAGAAGGAGGAGGAGAAAGATGACTGCAGGAACCAGACACTGATAACTTCACTGCCATCCATGGCCCAGCAGGCTGCTGGTAGATATTAAACAGGCCATGGCTTGACACAAGGCCACCGATCCCCCCAGGTGCAGCCAGGGCCCATATCCCCACCCATCCCTTGCAGCCAGAGTTCAAACCCCCACCCAACCCACACAGACAGCAGGCATCAGCCACAGGCAACTGCTGCATGTGGCCTTGGGGACCAAGGAGGGCTTGCAGGCTGAGGTTTAACACCTGAGGGGACAGTGCCAGACAAATGATAAGAAGTCTACTGCCCACCATGAAACTCTGCAGCATGCTATCACAGCCAGCATGGCCTCCCTGAATAAAGAGTGGGCTCTGACTGCCTGTAAGAATCAGTGATCTCTGGCTTCACCACCATTCAGTGACCATGGAGACTGGCATGACCACTGTAGGTACTGCAGTGTCATGGCACATGGATGCTGTGGCACACATGACCCAGGCCTGCTGGGATATTGTCCTGCCTCAGCATGGTATCTATCTGCCACCTATCACAACCCAAGGGCCAGCCATACCATGAAGGTTGCATATCACAGGAGTTGGTGGTGCACTCATCTTATGCACCCAAGTCCATGGTATGCAGACCCCACTGACCACTGGAGGAGGGTTATGCTTTATCCCTGCCACTATGCCATAGAGCCACAGCTGTGGAAATGGACAGCAGACACCACCCACACAGCAGTGCCCCCTGCACAGGTGGCTATCCCTGCTACATGCCTGCCATGCACATGGAGCTCACCATGCCTCTGTCCACAGTGGGCAAACACCAGGCACTGGACAGCAGAATTCCCAGTAGTGCACTGGCCTCTTTAGTTATCCTTGATGTTGGTAATGTTCATTCTTACCTGTGTATGCTCCACATTTGAACGTGGAGTGTTGGACAGGTGTTAACAGTCAGGGATGCAGCTGGTTTAGACTGTCCTCTCTGTAGAGAGAATTAATTGGTTATACTGTCATCTGTGGCAGTTGCATTCTTCAGTAGGGCTTAGGGTATATACTTACCAGTGAGGTGTCCACTGAGTATGTTCCCTCCTTCAAGCCTCTAGCACAGGATGGAGTTGTGCCAGATGAAGGAATTGTGGGCGCCACTAGGGTACTGTGCCAGGACATTGCAGATGCACCCTGTGGCATCATACAGTATCTGGACATTGATGGCATGAAGCCATTTCTGTTCAAGTAGGCCTCTACCCCAACCCCAGACAGTACATGGATGGCCACATGGGTGCAGTCTGTGGTACCTAAGACTGCTGGTAGGTGCTCAACAGAATCACTACATGGTTGCTGTTCCCTCTGCTGGTGTGCATAGGAATATGATAAACTCCCCAACATTGGTCAGCAGGGCATCGAGGAACTGGCTCAGTAGGCATGAGATGGCAGACTGTGTGATACACTCATCTGTATGTGAAAGCTGCCAGTGCAGTGGACACTGCATGTCTGCAGCAGGTTTGTGTCCTGAGTGCCTCGTGCAGCAGCTCACAGGGCTGCATGAGTAGGGGCCTGTTGAGCCTGTAACAGCCCAGGAACTGCTCATCACTGAGCTCCATGAATGTCTCTCAGGTCTGGTACTGTCTGAGGCCAGCATGTGTCCTGGTGGTGGCTCCCTCAGTGTCCTCCATTGAAAGCCTGCATTGGGTACACAGTGCAAGCCATGGTTGCAGTTCTGGTCTGGCTCCCCTTCTGTGTGTTTGCACTGGAATAAAGATAGTCTTTTATCATTCTTATTCAGTGCCATGCTGTTAAGCGCTAACTGCCATCAGCACAGTGCTAACCATTTAAATATCACTGGGTGCATCATATTCAGGCAGCCACCACCTCATGTCTGTGTGCTGTATATATTAAATTAGCGCTGCAGTGCTTTCGGCTGTGGCTGATGCACTGGTCACCACATCTGTATGCTAATGAACACTATTCATCCTTTCCTTTATGCAGTACTACTCCATTATTGCTGTGCAATTATCCAAGTATGGGGGCCATCAGAAGGAAATACTGAACCAATGAAAGAGTTTTTCCACAGTGCTGATGATGAAATTGTATTTGCTCTGTGCAACACTGAAGCCAGCAGCTGAAAAATTAGAGAAACAGTTAAATATCCACACAACAGCAGATTTAAAAGTTATATCAATAAACTGATTTTGTTTAAGTCAAATATGAAAGGGCCTAACTGAAAATGAGAAGTTTATCACCACTTGTAAAAGGACAGGACTTTCATAACTCACTTGTCTCTTTTTTTAGTTATGAGTATTGATTTTGCCCCCTTCCACTTGAAGATAATTTCTGTATTTTGGGTCAGCTATTGCATGTCACCTTTAGTATATAGCCCTTTTTTAATACCCACAGCTGTGTCTAGTTATGTATAATTACTGGTTATCATTATTAATATACACATAAACATGTTGTATTTATGCATTTTAGCCTCATGTATAATCATCTGCTGTCAGTCTAACGCACACTACTAAAGTTATACAATATAGTGCAAGAATCGCAGACATTCATGCGCATTCTTCCTGCAGTGGATGTTGAAAATATTTAATTGTATTTACCTATCTAGTAGTCAGAGGATGTTCCAAACATGGGAGGCTCTTTATGCAAATGGAATTGTCAGAAATGTGGTTTTAACTTTGTGTATGGGCAAACCTCTAAAACAAACTTCTCTCAGGTTATGTACATGACTTGGATTTATTAAAAAAATACATAAATTCCTGGGATAATTACTTTTAATAACTTATTGAGATCCATTTTTAATGACTTATTAACAGGCATTTGTTTTTCTTCTCACATTTAATGAATCCCAGTTTAAGTCTTTATTTAAATCACAATGGCACTGCTCAAAGGGACATCTTAAAACAGATGTTGCCAAACTCTTATACACTTCATCTAATTTGGCAAGCTCAGTCTTCCCTGCATTTTAGTAAGCTGTGTTGCCATATTCTAGGACAGGGAGAATAAGCTGCAGAACTATTTTATATCTAGCTGACTTTGGCAAACAGTACACCATTCTTCGCCAGCTCCAATTCACAAGAGTATCTTCTTAATGGCCTGGTTTATGTTGGCTGAAACATTTAAACTACTGTCTAGGATACTGTAACTCCAAGATACTTATAGGTCTCAGTAGTTTCAATTTGCTTTCCATTCATGGTTTTAATTAAAATCGTGTTCATTTCTCTGAACATTTTGGCGAGAAACTGGGAAGTCATAGCCTGGTTCAGTTTTGATTCATTACCAGCTGAGATTCAGTAAACCATTTTTGTAATCAATTAAAAAGTTGTGTTGTAATTTGACTTATATGCCTGAAAAAGAGGAATCAGTTGTTAGAATAACAGTGTTGTGTGGGTAAAGTCTTATACCTGTGTCTTTCTTGCCATTTATAACAGAATTAATACAAATCAGAAATCAGGAGTCACCCCAGAATTAAACCCTTAGGCACTCCTCTTGTTAGTGTTACAGACCCAGACATATGACCCTCCACAATTACCTGTGCAGTTATATTACTAAAATAAGATTTGAACCATTGTACAGTACACCTTGCTACCTCAATACCACCCATCGTTTGCAGTACAATGCAGCCCACTTAACCAAATACCAGTTAGCTGGACAATCGGTTAATTCAGCTAAAACCCCAGCCATTAAGTACATTGGCCCTGAAGTGCAAAACACACACAAAAAAAATGATGTAACAAAAATGTTAGTCAATTATCAAAAAAAAAATAAGTAAAACAACATAAAAAAAGAAATGCAAACAAAAAAGTAAAGCAGCAAAATCTAATTCAAAAGGTGACCTCACCAAAAAGAGAAACAAACAACAAATGTAAAGTCCAACCCCCCAAAAAACAACAAAACCCAGAACATAAAATGCAAGGCAAAACAGCACAACTAAATAACGAAAAGAAACAAAAAAATAGTGTGCAAGAAAAACATAAATGCAAACAGGAAAAGACTAGTGCAAGCAAAATATGAATACAAAGAAAATGGAAAAAAGCAACTGCAAAACGTAACTCTACAAACAACAAAGATGGAAGGTACGAACCAAAAAATTGAAAGCAACCAAGCAGATGAAGCACAAAGTCAAACAATAGAACAACTCAAAAATTTAAGCTGCAACCCACAAAAACAGTAGAACAGCAAACATTGTACACACATCAAAAAAACATCTGGCACCCAGAAAACAATGAAATGCAAAAAAAGTTGAAAAAGGAAATCGGTTTTACAACGGAAATGACTTAACCTTTCCCAGCCACAAGGGAAGAAGGGGAAAAGGAATGAGAATTTCAGTGTGTTCCTGCCCTGATCCATATTTGTTAAGGTAAATACAGGCTCCGGTTTTACACCCTTCTGTTTAAGATATTAATAACTAACTTTATCAGAAACTTTTTTATAAAACACCTGGAAGTTTTTACAAGACAACTTTCCTGCTGTCAAAGGCCCTCAGATTTTTATACGTAAGTGGTTGCACATTGGCAGATCATGGGCTCACTTAGAATTCAACCGATGACTAAAGCTTTCTTGAATCCCTGCTATAGCAAGTGAGCTGTGTGCATGTAGCTGTAAAATTGGTCATCCAGCATCTCCCCACAAGCAAGGTATTGGTACTGAATGTGTCAGGTGGGTAAGAGGATGAAGAATAACATTGTGCCAGTTGAGCTCTGTGCCTGATCATCAACTCCTGGGATCTCTAACCCTGCAAAATCTTACATACAATGAAAGTTTGTGTCACTGAGCACCCCATACCCTTGTTCAGCTCTGTCTCAGTACCCGCAAAATCTTTTTTTTTTTTTGATAGCAGCCCCAATGGTAACTCCCCAGCCCAAAAATACAAGCATGGGAGGGGCACACTTGTCCCTGATCTGCAACTCCCAGTTCTGCTGCATATTTGCCCCCTAATATGTGGCTCCCTGGCTGTATCCCTGCACAACACTGGGACTTACCCCCCTATGGGTGGCTGAGGCTTTAGCGCTAGCAGGAGAGTGGCGCTGGGGGCCAGCATGGTCATATTACTATTCGCTCAGTATGTGTCAGTGAAGGGGTTCCACAGAACTGTTGACTTATCAAGGGACGAACTGTGGACCCAGCTCATTAAATAATTCCCAAAGTGAAAAGCTGCAGTTGCGCGCAATGCATATGCACTGTTCAGTGGCAACATATTGTGAGACATGAAATAACTGTCCCTGATGGCTCATGCAATAAGTCGCACATGGAAGTTGCTACTGGCACTCCAGAATACAGATGAAATATGTCCTTCTCTAAATGCCCGTTCAATATACAGAAGACAGTTTATTTATTTATTTTTGCTTTGTTTTGAGTACGTTGTATGAAATGACTGATACTTTCATCCTGTTACTTGCACCACTGATGGTCTTTGCCATGTTTTTTTTATTATTAATATTAATAATGTAATCCTGCCTCACACCCAGCATAGTTTATATACTTTCCTTGTCAGAGCTGTGCTATGATAGTTGAATAAATTGAATGTGTTATTAAAAAGGGTCTGGCATGGATGGGGAGTCAGTGGAGGAAAGAGACTAGTGTCTGGTGCCATGGAGGGAAGGGATTAGTGGTAGACTGTGGAAGGAAGGTGAAAATGTCAGGGGCTATGGAGGGAGGGGAGCTAATGTTGGGGCCATATAGGGTGGTGGGCTACTGTCATGGGTCATAGAGAAGGTGGGGCTAGTCACAGGAAGGGTGCTTGAAGGGAGGTGGCTAGTGTTTGGTGTTTAGAGAGAGGTAGGCTAGTGTCACAGGCCCATGGAGGGAATGGGCTAGTGTCTTGAGACAGAGTGGAAGGAGGTGGGGCTAGTGTCTGGGGAAGAGGAAGGAGGTGGGGCTAGTATCTGTGGCTGAGGTAGGTGGTAGGCTAGTATCTGGGATTGTGGAAGGAGAGGCAGCTAGTGATGTCTGTGGAGGGAGGGGGCTAGTGTTGGCAGCCCATGGAGGAAGAGTGTCTGTAGTCTGGACCCATTAAGGGAGTGTGTGTCTATGTCAGGGGTATGAGGGGGTGATGTTGAGGGTGGCTGTGCAGGGTCAGTGTGTATCTAGGAGCAGGAGAAGCCCTAAAAGGGGCTGGGGGTGGCTGGCAGAAGGTGGTTGGTGGGGACAAACAGGAGGCAAAAATAGAAGATGGAAAAAATATGAGCTAGTCCAAGAAAGGTGACATCAGTGCATGCACATGCATGTCCCTTAATGCATTACTAGTTTCTACCACTGCACCAACTTGGATCTCACTGCAAAAAACAAAGTGGCACATGTTGCGATCACAGCTAGCTGCGATTAATCAGGTTTATTCACACAAAGGAAAGATCATTGAGCTGACACTCATTTACAATGGTGTTCCAATCAGAAAAATTATGGGGATTCAATGTTCATACAAATTGGCATATATTATATAAATAAAGCCTTACATGGCTCTAACCTGGCTCTTGATTGCTTAAGGATATATAGCCAATCCGGAAGCAGGGATTGTGAGCTGTACAGAGTCATGAATAACCTCTTGACTCACCCATCCCTACTGTAAAGCTGGGTGGTGGCAGCACCCCATTAAAAATTAGATATTGCTGCTGAGCTGAGATATCCTGGGCAAATTGTGAAATAAAATATATTGTGCTCCCATTCTTTATTGTTTTATTATGGTGTTGCACCATAGAAAACTACATTAAGTATTACTGGAGGAGGGCGCGTGACCTCGTTTAGTGTCATCTTGCCTTTCTCGAACACTAAATCGCTCTCTGGTGTGACTTCAAATAAGTCTCACCACGAAAAAAGTACAAGTTGCGCTTGATGTGCATGTGTGACCAAGCTAAGACTTATTTAATGTGAGCCTTGTGAAATAATTTATGCTTGTATAATTGGAGGGTTGACCAGAGGTGGGGAAGAGGGATTGAGAGTCCCAGAGAGTGCCCCTCCTTCTCCAGTGAGGGTGGTTGCCTTATTGCGAGCCTGCGCAGCTGCTTGGTGTTCACCAGTGTAGGTGCAGTTCTGGAGCATCAAGCGTAGAAACATAGGGCTGGATTTTCAAAGGGCCCTTACATACACGCAAACTGCGTCAAACAACCAGCTGGAGTCAGATCTACGTGTGCCAAATACTGTGCGCCATGTTTTGCAAGAAAATCATTCTTTGTGACAAAGTAACCCAAACTGAAGCAAGAGGTCCACTGCATCAACAAAATGGTGTAAGGGATGAGAATGATGTAAGCTGCACCAAAATCAGTGGTGCAAATTGAGGCAAAAATGATGCAAGTTGTGTCAAATAAATGACTCAAGGAATGAAAATGATGCAAACTGAGTACAAAAATGGTGCAAACTGAGTAAAAATGGTGCAAGCTGAGTAACAAAAATGGTGCAGGTTGAGTCAAAAAAATAACTCGAATGAAAATGATGCAAAATGAGCACAACAATGGTGCAAACTGAGTAAAAATGGTGCAAGCTGAGTAACAAAAATGGTGCAAGCTGAGTCAAAAAAATGGTGCAAGTTGAGTAAAAAATGACACAAAGGATGAGAATGATGCAAGCTAAGTAAAATGAAACAGCAGATGAAATGGCCAAAACGTAGCCCCCCAAATGTTCTACACTAGTCCTGCAGGAGAATACTGACACTTAATAGTAGCATAGTCAGGTCTGACCACCTGCTTTGGGTCTCTTTATATACTCTAGTGTCCCTTAGACCAGCTCAGGCTGGTCTAACAGTGACAGGCATCTTAGGTACAAGGAGAGGACTTGCACTCTTTGAAAATCCCAAATAAGGGGATGGTGAATCATATTAGTGACGCAGGCATTCCTTCCAACATGGCGCAAGGCATTTTTTTGATGAAAGAATAGGGCAAGTTACTCTGGTGCATGCAGACCTGTTTTTGATGCAAGCACCATTTGAAAATCAGAATTGGTGCAAGGTTTGACGCATCCTACTCCTTAAACAACAAAAGCACCCTGCGTCATTCTCTGGCCTTTGAAAATCTGGCCCATAGTCTTTGATGGCAGATAAGGACTGCTTGGCCCACCCAGTCTACTGATTTCCCTACCTATTGGATAGGCAGCAGATCCTAGTTAACCAACAGCCCACTTCCTCCTACCCTCCACTAGAATTGCCTTATGTCTGTCCCATGCATTTTTAAATTACCCCACTATTGTTGACCCCACGACCTCCTCAGGAAGGCCATTCCATGTGTCCACCACCCTCTCCATGAAAAAATATTTCCACATGTTGCCCCTGAGCTGTCCCCCCTCTAGGGTAGGGTAGAATGCTTGCCAGCTCCACACCATGCCACACAAATGCATGTGCATGCATGCATTGAAGCCCATGAGCATGATCATGCCTTGGAAAAACTTAAGGGGGCAAAATTCCCCCACAACACCTTCATGGCATTTGGGATGCTCAGGCTCCTTGCAGCCTACTACACCCCCCAGCACCCATAGGGTCTCTTGGGGGGAAGCCAAGGGATTCAAAGCTGTTGGCCATGATGAGGGGCAACAGAACTGGGTAGCCATCTGGACTTCAATTGTAGTGGGGTAAAGATGAAAGAAGTGCAAATCAAAAACAAAAAAAGTATAAATTCAATGTATATCTCAATAGCCTAATTAACTGAAGCCACATTGAGAAAAATATTTTCATTTTGACCCTTTCTGATCTGGAGCTACTTCTTGCAATCCACAGTCATTTGGGGTCTGAACTAGGCACTGACCAAATGCTAATAATCTATTTATTGGTCCAGTAAAAATGTTCACTCTGCTGGTTGTACTAGAGGAAGTAATGGGTCGAGTAAGTATTTTATTTCTGTATTGTCACTTTCTACCTTCCTTTTACTTTAAACTGTTCCTTTTCTCTAATTTACCTGAAACGTAAGTGTTATGCCGCCCATCCAGTAGTTCAGGTATCCTCTGCAACTGTTTCTCAACTCTTCCCAAAATGTTTCCTCATACTGACCTATTTTTATGTTGCTTGCATGCATGTGCAAGAAACATAGTGCCACCATCCGAGTTTTCGGAGGTGTGGCACCCGTCTTCCAATTCAGTCAGTGTGTTTGCAGACGCGGCCCCAGTTCCCCAATCACTGCTGCAGCTGTCTATGACAGCAGTTGAAAATGCAGATGTCGTACAGTTGAAAGGGAGAGCTCCACTTCAGTGAGCAGAGCTCCCCCCTCCACACACACACACACACACACACACACACACACACGCACACACACGCACGCATACTGCGTGCTCATGCGCCTTCCCCCTCCCCCCATGCACACACTGTAGGGCGGCGGGGTGCCCAATCCCCATCAGCTCCATCCCCCAAAACTTCAGTGCCACACTGGGAGCCCACCCCAGCGTGGCAAAATTTGTTATGGCCGACGGGGTGCCCAATCCCCTGTTGGCTCCAGCTCCACCAAACAGCCTTCCAGCTGCCACACTGGGAGCCCACCCCAGTGTGGAAAACGTCCCTCGTCGTCTTATTAAAAAAAAACCTGTAAATACAAAAACTGTCCCTCGGCGCTTCTCCCTGCCCCCCTCCCACAACCCGCACCCACCCACTGTGCACCCTGCCTCCCACCCCCATACTTGCCTCGGATCTCGGCGCTGACGATCCGTGGACCAGGAACACGCTCTGCACTCTTCAAAGCTGACCGCTGAACTGAGGAAATGCTGGTAAGCTGTATAATGGGATAGATAGGGTTTTTTCAACTTTGCTGCATATCTCAGGCATTTTTTGGAATTTTGGCACCAAATTTTCAACATGGGGTTTTTGGGACCCCTCCTCATGAGTTCTGTCACTGTCATGGCGTTAATCGGGCCCGAAGGGTGATTTCGCGGTCACTGCGCGAAGTCACCTTTTGGGACTGATTAATGAAACGACAGTGCAGTGTTCATAAGATGGGCTCTCAAAAAGCCTATGTTGAAAATTTTGTGAAAAAATTCCTAAAAATGACTGTTTTACGAGTGTGTGTTGCGCAGTTCCTATGCACTCTTGTAAGTTCACGAATTTTTAATATTTGCACTCCAGATTTTCAAAATTGCCATTTTACCACACCTCCTTATGAGCAGTACAGTGGTCATTTTTCACATCGCTCCCAAAATGTGTTTCCGCGCACGTAGCGCACAATGGCGCAATCGGTGTGCAAAATCAATGTATGGGACACATTAAGAAAATCACAGTGACACTGATCATGAGCAGAGGTCTTAAAATGGCTATGTTGAAAATTTGGTGAAAAAATTCCTAAAAATGACTGTTTTACGAGCATGCGTTGCGCAGTTCCTACGCACACTCGTAAGTGCGCTAATTTTTAATATTTTCACTCAAATTTTCAGCATTGACATTTTACTACACCTCCTTATGAGCAGTACAGCTGTCATTTTTCACATGTTACCCAAAATGTGTTTGCATGCATGTAGCGACAATGGCAGCCAGTGTTGTGCAATCAACGTTTGGGACAGATTAAGAAAATCACAGTGACACTGTTCATGAGCAGAGGTCTTAAAATGGCTATGTTGAAAATTTGGTGAAAAAATTCCCTTCAGACATTCTGCAATGTTACTAATGAAGACATTGAACAGGACTGGCCCCAGGACCGATCCCTGCAGCACCCCACTGGTGACCCCCTCTCCCTACACTGCACACCATTTACCACCACTCTCTGCCTCCTGTCTGTTAGCCAGTTTCTAACCCAGTTTACCACCCTTTCCCCCATGCCCAGCCTACCCAGCTAGTTTATCAGCCTCCTATATGGGATGGTGTCAAAGGCTTTGCTGAAATCAAGGTAAGCGTTGTCCACTGCCCCACCCTGATTCACTTCCTTTGTCACCCAGTCAAAGAAATCAACCAGATTTGTCTGATATGATGTCCCCACTGTGAATCCATGTTGTCTATGGTCCTTGGCTCCGATGGCTTCTAGATGCCCCACTATCCTTTCTTTAAGCAATGTCTCCATGATCTTCCCCACTACTGAGGTGAGGCTGAACGGCCTATTGTTCCCTGCCTCCTCCCTGCTGCCAGACTTGTGTATAGGGACCACATGTGCCCTCCTCCAATTCACTCATGTTGAATGACTCAGTGAACATGGCTGTCACAGGTACTGCTATCTCCCTTCGCAGTTCTCTTAATATCCTTGGGCATATGCCATCTGGTTCCACCGCTTTGTCCACCTTCAATTTAGTGAGCTCCTGCAGGACTCTTTTGCCTTTGAATGGACTATTGTTCACCTCTTCACCCCCTTGGCAACTGCTGTACTGCTGTGCCCTTGCCCCTCCCACTCTTCTGTGAATACTGAACGGAAAGACACAGTGGATGTCTTGGGAGGAAGGCATGGAACTATCACTTCCAAATACCTAAACAGCACATACAAGCAAGCAACATTCGGCATTGACAAATGCTTGTTTCTTTATCTTTACAGGTCTGACTGGACATCTACTTCAGTCTGAAAGGATATGACCCTTTGCCAATTAGATAAGTACTGTTTTATGGTTCACCTTCCTTATGTGTCCTAATTTGTTGCCAAAGAACTACAGATCCTTTGTGACCCCATCGCTCTTCATATTTTACAGGGACATCTGGACATTACTTCCAGGCAACCATCCAACATTACCCAGTAAGAGACCTCATAATTCTTCTATTCTGTCTGTTTTGTAGGCAAAGCATAGGAAACCTAGGATGAGTTGGCGGGGTTGATTACAGAGCAAAATACAAGACATGGTAGGAGGCAGTAACATACCTCTGGGCCTCACCAGGAGACAGTATATAACAATGCCAGACTGCACTGTTCATCCGTGTAAATTTTATTTGATTCGACTATAACATTCTGCCCCCCCCCCCAAGCCCGGTCCCTATGTGTTTTGCACCAGCAGCAACCTACAATTAATTTACCATAAAACAACAAGACTGTGCACAGCTGTCATTAAGGGTGCAGCCATCAAGTACCTAGTACTTGGTCAACAAAATGAGAGAAAGTGACGCACACACCATAGCAGGAGGTGTATATTACTTTATTTAAAATTAAAGCAGAAAATATTGCACTACTTTCTCTCTTGTTTCTCAGTTGATTTATCCCTTCCCCCCAACCGACTGACCAGCCATGGGATTCATGCACTAGCTCCATGTCCTGCTCTGGAAAAATGTCTTTTCAGTCCCATCTTGTTCTGATTCTGTCTGTGGTCTTTTTTATTTCTTTAACAAAATTATGGTGTTAAAAAAAGTAGTTCTACAAAATCACACAGATCTCAGTGACTTATCTGTAACAGTTGCTCTGTATAGTGAGCTGTCAGAATGGGCCCTGGAAAGGGTAAATGAACTAGGACTGGCGATGTGTGATGGGTTTGATCATGTTGCTTGAAGATGGTAGGTACAATGTGTGGTCTCCCTGGATGCATCTGGAATTGAGCTGAAGCCTTGTAATGAACTACAAAAAGACCAAGGCCATGCTCTTCACCCACAGACAAAACAAACATAAAAAATTTTCCCTCACCATCCTCAAGTCCAAGGGCTCCCCACTTGACCTAATACCCACCTTAAATACCTAGGCATCACCCTTGACTCCTCTCTGTCTTTCCACAAACACATCAACCTCCTCTGTTCTGCTGTCAATGCTGGAATGCCCCCAAATGCCCTAAATTTTGCTGTGACATCTTCAGTGCTCTCACTTATCGACTATGGAATTGTCATCTATGGCTCCACTGATCCCACTGCCCTACGCCGTATTAAGGTCTCCCTAAATAAAGCCTGCAGACTTGTCATAGGATGTGACCAGTGGACCCATACCTGTGAGGTCTACTGTCGCACCAGCTGGCTTAACTTTAATGGATAGCTCAGATATCAGACCTGTCTCCCTGCCAGAAAGCTCTCACTCTGCTCCTCCCCCCTGGGACTTCACCATCTTGTGCAGCACTCCACCCAACCCCGGATGACTTGAAGGTCTCTGTCTGCCCCTCTCTTAGTATCCTATTGTAGGACTTCCCTGGGCCAATGCTCCTTTTTCCACAGGGCCCCCCTCAGGTTTAATGAACTACCTCCTGCTGTATCTCTGGAGCAGCGTCTAGGCCCATTTAAATCCCGACTCCGCTTGGAAATTCTCTCCCAGTCCTGCTGCGACTGTGCCTAGTCCCTATCTGCAATGCAGACGCAAATCATCCACCCCTCTCCCCCACTTCCCCTTTGACCTGGGGTCTGCTCCTACCACCTGACCCTGCAGAAATTGTAACCAGAATGTAGCTTATTGATCACTGTCTTTTGATACTGTAACTATTGTTGTTTACTGCTCACTGTCTGACTCGGGCTGGGTCGCTCCGCCCTTGAATTTTGTTACTTGTCCTCTTTTCAACATTATACTATTGCTCTGTCCTTGTCTTTCTTGTACCCTGTTATGTTATTTCATTTTTGATGTGGAGCCTTTGCAAAGGAGTCCTTGACTCAAAAGTTATAATTCCGATTCTTTCAATAAATAAATAAACTCAGTATGCTATTTCTGCAAAAAGGTTTTAAATAAATAAATGTAGGATAACACC
Source organism: Neoceratodus forsteri (assembly GCA_016271365.2). Classification (NCBI taxonomy): domain Eukaryota; kingdom Metazoa; phylum Chordata; order Ceratodontiformes; family Ceratodontidae; genus Neoceratodus; species Neoceratodus forsteri. The sequence goes on from CM057456.1 coordinate 260,576,396, forward strand.
TGTCAAATGATAATACGGTTGGGCCTATGAAATATCCATACTGCAAGTACTGGTTCTTGGGTCTGGATGTGCAAGGTGTGACCAGCAGCTTCCATACCCAATGTGTGTGGAAGGGTCCTTTATTTTATCTTTATTTTATGATCCCACATGACATGGCCTGTAGCTCAAATGAGGTACAGTATCTTTGGAGGTAACTTTAGGAGATACTTCTTCTCACAAGAGGGTGGTGAATGTATTGCACAGTCTGTCATCAAAGAACATATAAATGTAGAGTATACAAGCCTTCAAAGTGAGGATGGTTACATTGCTGCTGACCAAGGGCATCACTGAATACCTGGGTAGTAAAGTGGGTAGAGAATCCCATTTAAAAAGTAGATTATTTCACGGAATGTTGCTTTCTCCACCTTTGCCTCTTTTGTTGCAACTGGACCACCCTTCCAGCTTCCAAACTAGCTTTTGATTCCCAGCTGACCACCCTTATAGTCCTATGACCAGCCAACGATTCTCAGCCGACCACCCTTCCAATCACCAGACCAGACCACCCTCTCCTAGCCGACCTGCCTCCCTGCAGCTGGACCATTAGTCCAGCCCCCCCCCAATTTCAGCCTCTCCTCACCAGCCAACCATTTTCCTTACACCTGGATCACCCCTCTGGCCACTGGACATGTCTCCTCTTCCCAGACGACCAGCAGTAGACCACTGTTCTACTCACCAGACCAGTCGCCCACCCATACATGAACTTCTTCCCAGCACTGGGACCACACTTCCATCTCCCAGACCAGCCTTCCTGTCCCAGACGATCACCATACCCTATCTGCAATATAAAAAAACTGATTGCTGACTCAGGGAAGTGTTTTACAAGCCCCTCCTTCCAACACTTGCAATGTCCCTGTCATCGAGGCACAGGTCAGGAAGCATAGGAAAACTAGGAGCAGTTTCAAAATTCACAAGTAGCATTTTATTTTTCTCAATAACAGTGAAATAAAAAATAAAAATTATTCAGTATAAATATTTACAAAGGCAGTACAGAGAAAACTAAGTCCTTCTTCTGAGGGTATCTCAATTCTAATTTTTAGTCTCTCAGTCTCACTCTTCTTGTGTCTAGCAAAAGCATTGCTGCTCTTTTTATAAATCTTTGTCTGAGAACTTGTTAAGAGAGCCTGCTTCTCACAACATGTTCTTGTAAGTTTACATAATGTTCTTGTCAGTTTCAATGCAAGTGCAGCAAAAAGAACATTGTAACTCAGAACCGACCTCGTGTTTACAGCTCTGCAAAAGGCTTAAAAACTGCATCTCAGGTTAATCCCTTGAGTTCCAAATAGCTTTTTGCAATCATTTCAACAGTATAACTATACCTGCATGCAGTTTTAAATAAAGGGATCCTAGTATCAGTGACATTTCCACATAAAGAGTCACATATATTTTATAACTGCAGATATGCAAGGGGGAAGAAAAGACGGAACAGCAAGTGAAGGCAGAGAGACAGTGAGAGGCGGAGAATTGCAAAACTGTCGGAGTGATAAGTTCCTAGGTCTCACAAAAAAATTTGGTTGTGCAACCAGAGAAGGGACAGAAAAGGAGAGGCTAGAACAGATCCTTGCATATAAACTTTTTCTGCATAACAGCTGGAACAGGGCATTATTCAGCCCTGTCACAGTTCCTACTTTGCATATCCTTTCTCCCACCTGTGCCTCATCATATCTGCCAGTGGCAGCATATTATTGTGGCCCTTTTTGAGCCATTAAACAGTTCCACTGCCAGTCCCATGTTATTCTGGACCTGATCTGGCAGCCACAGCAGTGGCTAGAGTGCATTCAGGAGGCTACTGCTTTATGTCACAGCAGCTATCCAACTCGGGTACATAGCAGTGTTTGCTATTGCCAGCCAGGCCCACATTCTGCTTCTTTCCCTCACTCTTTCAAGCTGTTGCTTTCTATGACATACAGGCTCCACGTTGGAAGTAAAGAGATGTTCTGGGACTGAGATAATGAGAGAGACAGCAGAGTAGCTGAGTTGTGAGGCAAGACCCAAACACTCACTCCTTCTCACATTCGCTGACTCCTTGCAGCTACTTGGCATGTACATGGACTAGCAATGGCTACAAATGTGTGAGTTAAATGCTGGTGGAGGGCAGAGTATACAGTTGTATAGGGAATCTATGGAGACTGTCAAGGTGGTTACATTGTTGGCATGGGTTCTGTATGTGCCAATAGGCTATATTGGAGGCTGGCAAAGGATTACAAAAGAGGCATGGGGTGCACATAGTGTGCCAGAGCTATGAACAATGCAAGCAAGGCTCTCCTCACTGTCCACCATCCAGTTGAAGGTAGAGGTTGCATTTGAGATCTTGATTGTGGTGATCCCACTCACAGAAACATAGAAGCTGTCAGCAGAAAAGGACCTCTTGGCCCACCTAGAATGCCCTAAAGTCATTACTTACTGTGCTACCAGAGACCCGATTCGATCTTCAGCCTTCCCACCCCCAGCCCTGTTACTAAGGTCCTCCTCTGTCTATCCCATGCATGTTTAATTCCTGCTACCATTTCCAGACTCACCACCCCTGCTGGGAGGCTGTTCCAGATGTCCACCACTCTTTCTGTGAAGAAGTATGTCCTTATGTCCCTTCTTAGTCTCCCCCCTTCCAGCTTCATACCATGCCCCCTTGTCCTTGAGCATCTCTTTCTGTGCAAAATTCCCCCCTCCTGTACCTTACTAATACCTTTCAGGCATTTAAACATTTCTATCATTTCTCCCCTTTCCCTCCTTTCCTCTAGGGAGAACATATTTAATTCCTTGAGTCTTTCCTCTTAGGGCTTCTGATGTAAGCCATGCACCATTTTGGTCACTCTTCTCTATACCGCCTCCACCCGATCTATGTCTTTTCGGAGGTGGGGCCTCCAGTACTGGACACAATACTCCAGTTGGAGCTTCACCATTTATCTTTACAGGTGTAACACCACCGCCCTCTTTCTGCTGGTGATACCCCTCCCTATCACCCCAGCATTTCACTAGCCTTTCCCACTGCCTGATCACACTGCCTTGCTACCTTCAGGTCATCAGATACAATGATCCAAGATCCTTTTCCTGTTTTGTGGTTGTTACCACCTCCCCCAAAAATAATACCTTGCCCTTGGATTTTTGTGTCCCATGTGCATAATTTTGCACTTTTTGGCGTTGAAGCCTAGTTGCCAAACCCTTGACCAGTCTTCCAGCTCTTTCAGATCTTTTCTCATTTTTTTCCACCCCTCCTGGTGTGTCCACTCTATTGCAGGTTTTCGTGTCATCCGTGAACAGGCATACTTTCCCTTCCAGCCCCTCTGCGATGTTGCTAATAAAAACATTGAAGAGGACTGGTCTCAGTATTGACCCCTGTGGCACCCGTTGGTCACTGCCTTCTTCCGAGTGAACCTCATTTACCACCACCCTCTGAGTCCTGTTACATAGCCAACTCTGTACCCATTTTGCTACCTTTGGACTCACTACCAGGCAGTCTTCTGTGTCGAACAGTGTTGAAGGCCTTACTGAAATCCAGGTATGCCACATCCACTACTCCTCCCTGATCTTCCTCCATGGTAACCCAGTCAAAGAACTCGATCAGGTTTGTTTGGTAAGCTCTCCCCCCCTTGTGAACCCATGCTGCCTCAGGTCCTGTAATCCACTAGCCATAAAGTATTCCCCAATCCTTTATTTTAGTAGTGTTTACAAAACTTTGCTCACCACTGAAGTCAGACTTATAGGTCTGTAGTTTCCTGCTGCCTCCTCCTTATTTCCACTTTCGTGAAGTGGGCTCACAGTCGCCTTCTTCCAGTCCCTTGGAACTTCCTCTGAATCCAGAAATAGATTGAAAAGGACCATCAGAGGCGCAGTCAACTCCTCCTTTAGTTCCTTTAGTATCCTGGGGTGAACCCCATCTGGCCCCATTGCCTTTTCCAGTTTTAGTTTCATTAGTTCCCTGAGGACTGCCTCCTTTGTAAAAGGGCTAGTGTCCACCTCTTTTCCCTTAACACCCTTTTTCCCTATTTTTGGCCCTTCTCCTACCCCTTCCTTCATGAATACTGAGCAAAAGTACTTGTTCAGTATGTTTGCTTCCTTCTGGTCCTTTTCCACACTTCCCCCTTTACTCTTACTGTTCCTGACTTATTTTTCTTCTTTTCGCTTATGTACCTAAAGAATGTTTATCCTTCTTTTTTACTGACTTGGCAGTGTTCTCCTCCATTTGTGCCTTTGCTCAGTTCGCCTAACTGCTTTCCCTGCCTCCCTTTGTTTCTCCTGATAACCCTCCCTATACTCTTCCGAGTCAACTTCTACCTCTTGAATGCTTGCTTCCTCTCCTTTACCTTCTCTGCTGCTTCCTTGGAGAACCATGGCGGCCCTTTTTTTCTGTTGCTCTTTTTAACCTGCCTTACACAGAGATTTGTTACCATCTCAGTGGCCTTCCTTATTCTTGCCAATTTTATCTCCACCACAACCATTTCCCCTGTCCCTGCTGGGGCTTCCCTGAGGCACTCTCCCATTTTTTTGAAATTGGCCCTCCTGAAGTCCAGGACCATCATTTTAGTGTGATTTGTTTCTGGCCCAGTCCTTATATTGAACCACACTGTACGATGATCACTGGTCCCCAGGTGGCTCCCCACCGTGATGTTAGTAACACTCTCCTGTTTGATAGTACCAGGTCCTGTATCATCCCCCCTCCCTATGAGTGGGTTCATTAACTAGTTTGTTTCTGGCCCAGTCCTTATATTGAACCACACCATGGGATGATCATTGCTCCCCAGGTGGCTCCCCACTGTGATGTCAGCAACACTGTCCCTGTTTGACAGTACCAGATCCAGTATCACCCCCTCCCCATGAGAGGATTCCTTAACTAGTTGCCTGAGGAACACCCCCTGAAGGGAGTCTAGGGTTTCCCTACTTTTAACTGTTGCTGCAGCAGGGCTGCTCCAATCCACATCTGGTAAATTGAAGTCCACTACTAGCAATACCTCTTCACTGTTTGCCATGCCTTGGATTTTTTGCATCATAACCTTATTCCCCACCTCCCCCTGTATTGGAGGTCTGTAGATCACCCCTGTTCAAATAAAGGTCCCCTTCCCTGTCTCCAGGGTGACCCACAGTACTTCTGCTTCTCCCTGTTCCCTCTGCATTTCCATGGCCTTTATGTTTTCTCACACGTAAAGAGCCACCCTACCTCCTTTTTTCATACTCTGGTAAGGCTACATCCCAGGCCCGGTTTTCACTGCACCACATTTCTGTAATTGTGACTATGTCCACATCTTCTGCTGCCATGGTGGCCTCTAGGTCTACCATCTTGTTACCCAGACTTCGAGCATTTGGACACATGGCTCTGCATATTGTACTGCCACCTCCCCGCATCTTGTCCTTTTACCTTCACAATTTCCTCCACTATTTTCTTGCCTCTTTCCCCCTCCCTCTCCCTCTCCCTCCTGGTTACCTATGTGTATTTGTTTCTTTTGGCACTTCTCACCCACAGGATTTCCACTGCTAACCCTGTAAGCAGGTGTGGGGCAGACTATGTTTTCTTGCCTTATTCCACCTCCCCCCTTGGCCAGTTTAAATGCTTATCAATGTAGCATTTAAACTGTATTCTGAGGATTTCAGCTCCCCTCCTGGATGGATGCAGGCCATCACCCCTGTACAGGCCCCTATCCCTTCAGGTGGGGCCCCAGTCCCCAATGAATCTGAATCCCTCTTCTTCACACCATCTCCTCAACCATATGTTGAAGTCCCTGATGTGAAGCCTCCTGTCATCCCCCTTGTCATGGACAGGTAGTACCTCCAAGAAAGTAACAGATCATGCTACTTGTCTAAGACCCTTCCCCAATTTCCTGAATTTCTCCTGAACTGTTTCTGGCTCCTCCCTAGCCAGGCCATTTGTCACCAAATGGGCAATGACATCCAGCTCTCCCTCCTCCCTCCCTCCCTGCCTTCCAGCTATCCTTAGCATCCTCCCTCCATCCCTTCAAGCATTGGCACCGGAAGACATCTCCTCACCCTCTCCTCATCCCTGCCTGTCCCCAACTGTATCTCCCTTACCATTGAGTCCCCAACCAGGATTTGCTTCCTCCTCCTCTGGGGTCCTCTGCTACTCCCTTTGGGGTCTCCATCCTGGAGGACCTCCACATCCATCCTGAGCATTACTTCAGGTGCCTCTGTGGGGCAGTCCTGACCTGCCAATGTGGCGTAGGAGTTCCATGGTGGTATGGGATATGGGATTTGCCTGCGCTCCACCACCCTTACCCTCCCCAAGCCCTCCATTGTCCAGTCGCTTCTCCTCCTCCTTCTCAACACTTTTTGAGACAGCGGATACATAGATACATAGAAAGTGATGACAGAAAGGGACTATAAGATCCATCTAGTCTGCCCACGTCCCTACCCCAGCCCCTTCTTTAACTGCTGCTCAGTGTTATGATGCCTGTATAATTATCCAAAGCATTCTTAAAAGCCCCAACTGTATTTGTCTCCACCACTCCCTGTGGCAGGCTGTTCCACACGTTGACCACCCTCTCCATGAAAAAGAACTTACATGTGTTGCTTCTGAACTTGCATGCTCCCAGTTTTAAATCATGACCTCTTATTCTTGTATAACTCTTGACCTGAAACAGGTCTTGAACCTGTACCCTATTTATTCCTTTCATGTACTTGAATGTTTCAATCATGTATCCACTCTCTCTCTCCTTTGTTCCAAGGAATACATGTTGAGATCCTTCAACTGTTCCTCATATGGTTTCAGATGCAGTCCCTGTATCATCTTTGTAACTTTCCTTTGAACCGCCTCAAATCTATCTATGCCCTTTCCATGATGTGGGTGCCAGAACTGTATGCAGTAATCAAGGTGCGGTCTTATCAGTGATCTATAGAGTGGCACTATGAATTCCCTTTTTCTACTGGTGATTCCCCTTCCTATGCATCCCAGCATACCATTTGCCTTTAATGCTGCCTTCTCACACTACCTGGTCTTTTTGAGGTCATCTGTTATAATCACCCCAAAATCCCTTTCTTGCTTTGTGGCCTCTAGTTTCACACCCCCCATGTGGTATTCTTCTCCAGGGTTGCCCTTCCCTACGTGCATGACCTTACACTTCTTTGTATTGAATTGTAACTGCCATGTTTTTGACCATAACTCCAACTTCCTGAGATCCGCTTTCATCCTTTCTACCTCACCTAGGATATCAACCCTATTGCATATATTTGTGTCATCAGCGAACAGGCTCATCCTGCCCTCCAAGCCATTATATATGTCTCTAATAAAGATATTAAAGAGGATGGGTCCCAATACCGACCCTTGTGGCATGCCACTAGTCACCTCTCTTTCTTCCGATAAGGTGCCATTTACCAGTACCATCTGTGTCCTTCCACACAGCCAGTTCCCTTCTCAGTCCACCACTTTCTGTCCCACTCCCAAATTGGCAAGCTTGTTTAGCAGCCTTCTGTATGGAACAGAGTTGAAGGCTTTGCTGAAGTCCAGGTATACCACGTCCATAGCATCTCCTTTAGCCAAAGTTTTGGTTACCCAATTGAAGAAATCTATTAGATTTGTCTGGCATGATCTTCCTGTGGTCTCACTACCAACAGCTCCTGTGACTGCCCAACATAACCTTGTTTCTCCACTTCCCTTTCTGCTCTAGTTGTCCCCCCCTCCCCTCCTCATCGGATTCTACCCTCACATCTTGGTATACCCAGTGCTGCACTTTTCACCCTCTCACCACCCTTTCTACATTCCTTCTCCCCCCCACCCTCTTCCCTCTCCCTATGACTCTGGCACTTCTTATCTGTTGTCTATCTTCTCTGACAAATGCCACTGGCTGCCTTGTTACAATGCTACCCTTGAACTGTATTTATCTGTACTCTGTTTGCAATGTCCACATTGTCGTAATGCCTGTCTTGATGTTACCCATAATTTGTATTTCTCTGACATGGAATCTTTGTAAAAGAGCCATGGCTCTAAGGTATTTGTAATCCTAGACTTGATAAATAAATAAAATAAAAAAAATAAATAAAACTGTGCTATTTTGGATCCAAGTTACCACTTTCCTCTAAGGAGGTTAGAATTCTTTACTTGAGTAGGGCTTCCATTATTTTGACCACAATCGATGTGAAGTTGACTGGGCGATAGTTGCCTGCTATTTCCCTACTCCCATTCTTATGGACAGGGACATTTGCCCTTCTCCAATCCCACGGGATCTTCCCTAGTTCAAGTGCAAGGTTAAATAATTTAGCCAGAGGTACGTGAGCTCCTCTCTTAGAGCCTTAAGAATCCTAGGGTGAATTTCATCTTGGCCTGTGGCCTTGTCCACCTTGAGTTTCCCCAGTTCTTCAAGGATGCTTTCCTTTGAGAATGGCCTTGAACTGACTTCACAATTCATGGTACAACTTCCACTCAGGGTGGGTCCACAACCATCTTCTCCCTTGGTAAAAACAGAGCAGCAGTACCTGTTGAGGATCTTTGTTTTGCCTTTGTCATCCTCTGCGTGACCGCCTTCATCCCTTGTGACTTTGACTATACCACCCCTCATCTTCCTTTTCTCTTTGATACTATACATCTAAAGAAATTCTAGTTCCCCCTTTTGACTGCCTAACTTTTTTTCTGTCAGTGCCCTTGCTGCCCTAATTGTTTAGCTTACTTCCCTCTGTTTCTTTTATTTATTTTATTTATTTATTTATGACTTTGTTAACCAGGTAGGTGCACTGATCCCAGGGACCATTCTCAGGCATGACCCAGGCCACTTACACATGGCACAGGGTTAAAAGTACAGTACATAATAGCACACAGGATACAAGTATAGAATATACATAGGCCAGGTATACATAATACATACATAAATACATAAGGCTGAGAAACAGTAGGACAGCAAGCAGGGTGGGTTAAGGAGGCACTAGCTACAGAAGGAGAGTGAGCAGTCAGGCAAGGTGGGCTACCCAGGGAAACAGTGGCAGGCGGAATTTGCAAGGAGCCAAAGTTTAAGTCGGGATTTAAACACACTGTGTGTGTCAGTGGGGTGGAGTTCAGCAGGCAGTCTATTCCACAGCGTAGGAGCTGCTGCTGACAGTGATCTGGCTCCCATGTTAATAGTTACCCAGGGAATGATTAGATGGGGGGTGCTGTTTGAGCGGAGACAGCGGTGGAGAGTTCAGGTCCTAAGGAGGGCCAAAAGGGGGGAGTCCTGACCAGAAAGGATGAGAGAATCCACCAGGCAGCAGAGGGAGATCTTGAAGCAGCCCTGTAGTGGGAGCCAGCCAAGGGAATCATATAGGATGTAGTGATGGGTCGAAAAAGGGGCCAGCAAGGCAAAGCAGGAGGCGCTGTTGTAGGCAGTGGAGAGCTTAGCCATGGCAGTTGAGGATGTTCTGGTGTAGATAGGAGAACAATAATCCAAGATTGGGAGTAGATTGCCCTGAACAATGGCTAGTCTGGCCTCAGGGGTAAATAATGTCAGAATCTATAGGCTGCACCTAATTTCTGATGAAACCTGTGAACAAGGGAATCGACATGCTTGGAGAAGGTGAGGAAGGGGTCCAATAAGACTCCTAGATATTTAAAGGTATTGACATCCTCTAGGACAAGGCCATCAGGGGAGACTATGTTTAGAAGGGAATGAGTCCTGACTTTGGCCAGGAAGGGTTTTGACCTAAACAACATGGATTTTGTTTTTTTTGCATTTACCAAGAGGAGATTATTTGTGAACCAGTTGTGGGCTGCAGCATAGTTTAGGGTGAGGGCTGAGGAAATGGTGGCAGTAGATTTGTTGCTGTAGAAGAGCTCTACGTTGTCGGCATAGAGGAGAAAGTGACAACTGAGACTATCAGAGGGAAGTGAGTTAATAAATAAGAAGAATAGGAGGGGACCCAGAATGGAGCCCTGGGGAATCCCTGTGGAGACGGGCTGGGTAGGGGAACAGGCCTGGTCAATACAGATGAATTGCGAGCAGTCAGTAAGATAGCTCTAGAGCCAGTTTGTTACTTCCTGGGAACAGCCCAGGTAAGTTAGCTTGGAGAGGAGGTGGGCATGGTTGACCATGTTGAAGGCCTTGGAAAGGTCAACGAAGACTACGCTGGTGGCTTTATCACAATCCATATTCATGAGGATGTGGTCAGTCAGGAGTGCTAGGGTAGTGGCAGTGGAATGGGTCCTGTGGAAACCATGCTGTTGGCTATACAGGAGATTGTAATTGCCTATGTGCTTAGCAAGCTGATTGTGGATGGCTTTCTTGAGCAGTTTGCTGAGATGGGGGAGAATGGAGATAGTTTGTTAGTTGTCTGAGGATTGGGGGTCACCAGCTTTGAAAATGGGGATCACCTTAGTGGTCTTCCAGGGGTCAGGCATGGAGGAGGTGGCAAGTGCTAGATTAAAAATGAAAGTGAGTGGTTTGGTGATGGCTGGTGAGACCAACCTGAGGAAGACAGGAGATAGGCGATCAGCTCCAGGGGAGCCATGATTGGGGAGACTTTTGAGGAGCTTAGTGGTGTTAGTGTTAGAGAGAGATTTGAAGTAGAAGAAGGGGATATGAGGGGGTGGAGGGGCAGGCAGGGAAAGACCACAAATTTTGATAGGGGACTGAGCTGCAGAGTATACCATTTTTTAGTTTGTTGAGGTACATAGATAGGTCAGTGAATTTGTTATTAAGCGCACTGGCCACCTCAATTGGGTCAGTGACCAGGCCATCGGGAGAGCTCAGGTGCAAGGCAGCCTTGTCGATGTGGGGGTTTAGCAGGGAGACAATTCCTTCCCAGAATTTCTTGGGGTTACCAAGGTTAGCCTTTTGTAGATTGCGGTAATGAATCTGCTTCAGGGATTTAGCAAGGTGCTTACATTGATTTCTCCAACGCCTGTAGGCATCCCAGAGGACAGGGGACGGGGATGCTTTATAAGTAGACCAAGCACAATCACTGTCCTTCATGAGGGTTAGGAGATCTTTGGTGACCCAGCACGAGTGGCCACCTCTGACTCATCTAGTGGTGGCAGGGAAGAACCTGTGCTGTAGGGTGCATAGCATCTGAATGAAGATGGTAATTGCTGGGGTCATATCGTCAAGCAAGTAGAGAGAAGACCAGTCCAAAGACCAGATCACCTCAAGAAGATTGGTGATATTGGGATTGCGGAAATTTCGGAAGGATAGGTATTTGGGGGGAAGATGCTTAAATTTGGATGACCAAAGGAGATAAGTTGGGGAGTGGTCAGTAATGGAGTCAGCCAGTGTGCCTGCATGCAGTATGCGGTCTTCTCTGTTAGTGAGAATCCAGTCCAAAAGTGTCTGAGTGGCCGTACGTGGGTTAAGTATGGTGGGAAGCATAATTGTCTGGACCAGGTTGTGTGGCTTTAGCTGGGAAATGTAGTTGGATTTGTGGCTGCTCAGCCAGTTCAAGTTGAAATCCCTGAGGAGGATCGAGTCTCTATGTGGGAATAAGGAGCCCAAGCCAATTAGGGAGCTGTTTAGACCCACAGTTCCTGAGGTAGGGGGATTGTAGCAACAGCCAATATAGAGTTTCTTACAGGATCCCAGGATCAGTTCAGAGAGGAGCCATTCACTAGGTGAAGATGGGTCAGAGCTGAGGATGATATTGGCTATGAGGGGTTCTCTAACGAACAGAGCGACACCACCTCCTTTTTTCTTTCCTGGCCTGTCAAGACGTAGTAGGAAATAACCAGGTAGTTGATAGTTGTTTGCGGTATGGTGTGGCTTTAGCCAGGTTTCAGTAAGATCCAGTATGTGGGGCTTGTGTAGTGCAACCCATGCCTCCAGCTCAGGGAGCTTGGAGGGAAGGCTATAGATGTTTATGTGTACGATTTGTAGGCCAGGGGCATTTGTCCAGATGCTTGAGCAGGGGGTAATGTGGGAGTTAGTTGGGCCAGGGTTGCACTTGACATCTCCAGCTAAATGGAGAAGGGATAGTAGGAGTAAATAAGAATGGGAGGGAACAGTGGGAGACCAGGAGAGAGAAGTCAGGTAGTGGCCAAGAAGGTGGCGTTCCAAGTTGTATATGTCTCTATCTAAAGCTACCAACTTTCTGAGGTCCAAAACTGGGACAGTTCATCCTGATCATGACCCCCCCACAATTAGTTAAATTTTGCTGCTTGCTCTGGCCATGCCACCCCTCAGTAACACCAGTAGCAAACATTCAGATCAAAACAATACATCATTCTGCTGCAGAAAGTTCCAAACCATGATGTACTGAAAGTTCATTAGAAGCAAACCTGCATTAAATTGTGATCAGACGTTCGAGTTGCATGTATTACTCCTCCTGACAGTCCCATCCAACCCACTTACACTCACCTCATTTGCTGACCAAACTTCACTTCAGTGACTCCTACCACCACAGCATATTGTTTTCACACACTTCTCTGCAGCTGATCAGGTTCAGGTACCTTAGTTCCCTGCTGCCGGTCTCTGATCAGGTTCAGGTACCTTAGTTCCCTGCTGCCGGTCTCTTCTCTGTCTGGAGTCCCTCTAAGCTGCTGGCAGGCAGACGCCCACATGTGTTTGTTTGCACTACTACCCATTCTAATCTAACAAGAAGGAACATGCTTTACTGTGCTCCCACTGACATGCTTGCAGTGCAACACAGGCACAGGGACTGAAGTTGCAAACTGCTGTCCAGCCCAAGCAGTGCCACAGTAGTGCTGAAATAACTGTCACTCATGGATTAGCAGTCAGCAAAAAAAAAGGGGGACAAAACTGGGACAAGTAAGCAAAAACTGTGACAAAAGTGACATTTTGAAAAACCTCTGGGGATACTGGGACATGCTGCCTAAAATAGGGACTGTCCTGAGAAAATAGGGACTGTTGGTAGCTTTATCTCTGTCTTCATCATATCCAGTTTTCTTGTATCTCCTGGAAGCAGTTCTTTTTTCCCTAACACTGGTAACAACTTTCCTACAGAACCAGAGTGTTTTTCTCTTCCTCTTTGCTTTACTCACCTGTCTTGGACATTGATCTGAGGCTTCTGTAGCCCTCTTTAGACATGCCCAGTACTCTTCAACCCCCCCCCTCCTGGTTTATTTACTAGGTTATTTTCTAGACACGTCTTTATTTTGGCAAAATCTGCTCTTCTAATGTCCAGTACTTTAGTTTTTGAGTGTTTAGTTTCCACTGCCATATTTATCTGGAACCACAGCATGCGGTGGTTGCTGGACACCAGGTGGCTGTCAACTTGTACTACTGAGATGTTTTCCCCATTGGTAATAGGTCAAGGACAGCTTCTCCCCTAGTTGGGTCCCTCACAAGCTGAATTAGGCCTGATCACTGCAGCACTTCTAGGAAATCTTTGCTCCCTGATGCTGCTGCTGTGTAGGTACTCCAATTTATGTCAGGCAAATTGAAGTCACCCACCACTATCACCTCCCCCTTGTCAGTCATCCTGTATTTAGTCTTGATGATCTCCTTGTCTCCCTCCAAACCCTGTGCTGGGGGTCTGTAGATGACTCCTACCCAAGTCATTGCACCGTTTTCAGCCTCGAGTGTCACTCTCAGTGCTTCAGATTCAGCCTGAGCATTTTGGATCATTGTAGGGTTAATTATCTCCCTCACATACATTGTCACCCCCCCTCAACACTTTCTACATTTCCTGTCCCTCCGAAAGGGGATAAAACCCGGGATCGTCATTTCCCAGTCATGGTTTTCAAAATTTGTACCAGGTTTCAGTGATGGCAACTCAGTCCAGAACTGCCTCTGTAATGATTACAGTAAGGTCCGCTACCTTGTTTGCGAGACTCCTTGCTTTGGTATACATGGCTTTCCAAACCCGACTTGCCCCATTTTTAGCAATGTCCTTCCTTAGAGCCCTTTTTGATAGTACTTTTTAATACCTCATTTAATAGATGGTCCTTTCATTTTGTTTTATTATCGTGGAAAAATCTGGGTTTTAGGGGAGAAGTAACAGGGCCTGCTGCAGACGGTGCTGTTGCCCTCTCCCCTGTACCTAGTTTAAATGTCCCACAACAACATCAAACTTTTGTCCCAGTGCTCTTACACCTTCCTTAGTCAGGTGTAATCCATTGTACTTGAAGAGACCCCTGTCTCAGATGTCCCCCAAGTCTCTGATGAAATGGTGGCCCCTCTCCAGGCACCAGCCCTGAAGCCATGCGTTTCGCTCCTCTATCTCATTTGTGTGGATTCTCTACATACCACCTCCTTTCCCCCATACTGAGAGGACCTTAGAGAAGGCAATTAAGGGTGAATGGGGAGCCAGTTTGTCACCTAAGTGTGTTAGGTGCATTTTGGCCTCCTCCACAGTTTGATCTGCAAGATCACTTGTTCCTAGATGGACGAAAACACCTGTGCATTCTCCTTCCATGTGAAGTATCCTATTTATACAATCAGTGTCTCTTTTAGCAAAAGCTCCGGGTAGGCATCTGAGGACCACCTTTGTACCAGTGTCCTGATTTAGTTGGGATTCAACTCCTCTAATCATGGAATCACCAATAATGTGTACTTTCCTTTTAGGAGGTGGACTAGGTGGTCCGGGAGTGCAGGAGTAGGTCCTCCTAACCCAAGCCATCCCAGCCTTGAGGCTGGCAACCTCCTCCCTCAGCCCAGAGAGGTGTCTGCAGATGGGGCAGCACCACAGTCCCCAGAATGTCTCCCTGAAGACTGCCACCCCACAGCCGCTGCACTGCTCCACTCCCAGCATAGTTAATCAACTATTTATAGACCTTCCCCACTACCCTTACAAATTTTTTTTCTTTCTCCTTCTCACTCTCTCTACCTGAGAATAATGTCACCCAGATGCAATATTTACTTCTCCAACACAGTTACTAATTCCATGATGCAAAATTAACCCCCAACCAGAGGCCACCAACTCCCAGTTCCACTATTTGCATGCGCACCCTACAGAGCTATTTTTTTTATTATTATTGGTATATGGTGGGCACTTGGCAAAAGGCTGTGCCTGGATGGGCTTGACTAAAGCAGCCAGGGCAAAGTGTAATCCAGCCGTACCTTCACAGGGCCTGAATAGTTAGGGCCACGTGGTTACTGAATGTTCCACCCTGCCTAGAAGGGCACCTATCAGTGGCCACTGGAAATAAGCTGTGGTTGCACTAGCTGCATTTTCCTTTTCAGGACCTGTACAAGCTTAAA
The DNA here is from genome assembly GCA_016271365.2 of Neoceratodus forsteri. Classification (NCBI taxonomy): domain Eukaryota; kingdom Metazoa; phylum Chordata; order Ceratodontiformes; family Ceratodontidae; genus Neoceratodus; species Neoceratodus forsteri. Next base: position 260,591,491 of record CM057456.1, read on the forward strand.
GTTGTGTTATCCTGTTGCTCCTTTTCTCATTATTGATTGTTGTATTTTTATGCATGCCGTCGAGGGAGAGAACTGTCTTCATGACTGGGGTCTGCTGTAGAAGTGATCACATTGGGGGAGAGGAGTTAGGCAGGTACAGCATTTCAGATGTCGCACTAATACAACATCAGCCCTTTTTATATGGTTTCTCTTGGTGGAGGCACTGCCCTATTTCTCTCTTGGATCTGACCCCCTCACTAAGCTGCGACAAAAAACAGGAGCCACAGTCAACATCTATCCTGGACTAGTGGCTCCTCTGCAACTAAGACAGTTGGGACAGATGCCTATCTTAACAGTGGCCTTACATAATTTTTGTATAACCCCTGGGTGGCGCTATACCCAGAGTTACACCCCTGCAGCAGTACCCTGGACATAGGCTGAGGGGGTTGGGTTCGCTAGCTCATAACATTTTTTAAAACCTTTGTGCAGTGCCTCCACTCAGGGTGCTTTACGTGGATGAGATGGTGCTGGGTGAAGCCCTCTAAGCTGCTACACCACCCACGGTGACCATTTACCTTCCCCAGACATGCCCCAATACACAGCTCCCCACATTTCCACATTTTGAATTAAAGACTCTCTCCAATAATATGCTCACACAGGATTTTTAAACAACAAATAACAAGATATTTATTTCGGGGGGGTGATATAGGAGCTAGGAAGAGGAAACAGGAGGAGTAGAGGTTATCCTATCGTATTCACAAAATGTACAGACATTATTTGGATTTTTGCTGGTGAACCCTCCAGCTGGGTGGCTACATATTAACAGGCAGACATAAATCACATTTTACCATTCAACTTAAGACATCCAGCTCCCTGTCTATCTAGCTGCTGATAAATCAGATGTTAAACATAATTATTAATACCCACACTGGTACCAGTCCTAGATACAGCAGAAACCCCGCAATCTCATACCATACTGGTTAAACAGATACCACAGTCCAAGATGTTGCAGGCCTGATGGAGTTGCAACTAGTCAAGGTGGCCGGCTATTAATTTGAGGGAGGGGGCAACTTGGAAACAGATTTTTGTAAAGCAGTAAATTACTATTTACAACCACAGCAGGGATTGCCCTGCACTTTAGCAGACAAAGCGGGGATTGCCCTGCACTTGCAGACTTCCGAACATTTCAGAACAAGCTATGTGGATCTTACATCCAGAACATTCAGCACAATACTTGAAAGTCCCATCCAATGCAATGAGAGTGATGCTTCTGTCAAGCATCCTAAATGCAGTTTAAACACGGTCACATCCAGTACTTTATATACCAAAAGGCATCTATCCAGAGTAAGTTGACAACGATACTTTCATCAACCATCCCATACTTTAGTTTCAGGCAGTCACATCCAGTACATTCTATGTACCAAGAACATTATTCACAAGCGGAGTCCTATTCAGCACGTCTAGACATTGTACACTTATTCCAAGCGCTCTCAGATGAAATTCTGGTCACTCACAGGTATATTATCTTTAAGGTATCTTAGACATAATATGCTCTAGTGCCTCCTGTCTCATGAAGTGAAAAATGCGTCTTGGCAGTCAGCTCCACGATGGTAGGACTCTAAACCATAGCTACACAACTTGCAACACATTTACATGATTCACTACATCAGGCTTCTTGCTGCACCTGCAACTTAGCCATTTGAGCCACAGACAAGATGCATCCATTTACTTGAACCAGGCAGTCTCTTATGGGGTTAGTAGCCCAAACTGATAACTTCAATGCTTCAAACTTAACAGCACACATTTTACAGTGGGGCCCCCAAGATTACTTGCTTAGATTCTCCCTTGCCCCGGGGGTATGAGGTTACTCACTCAGGTCCTCCATGGGTCTCATCCTCAATTGAAGGCATCCTGAAGACTTCTTCAGTTCTCTCACCGCTGAGGTACTCAGTCAGCGCTCTCACCACTGCATGATGTCATCTAGTCTGGACTGGTCAGCACTCTCACCGCTGCTGGACATCTGATCTTCGGTCCACATCTTTCCCCGATGTGGGAGGGAAGGCTAGCCTCTGGAGGACAATACTGGCAACCTCCAGACTAGCTGTTGCAAAAAGCACAATTACTGCAACTGGTAAACTTTTACTTAAGAAAATAATAAATGCCCCCTGAAGACTGAAGGGGCTTGTATTAAGTGACCCAAGCCTGGTGGCATGGTTGGAGCCTGAGCCCCACCCCAATGAGGGGCTCCCAGCAGGCTGGAGCCTGCTCTGGCTCTCTCTCTGAATCTCTCAAAATCTCTCCAGACAAACTGGCAACACTGTCTCTTTATAGAGCTCCTAGCTCAACTCCTGATTTGTAGCAGGGATGGGGTGACATATCTCCAAGTTGCTGAAGGACCTGTCAATCAGAACACTCAAGGCACAATTGGGTTGTGGAATTGGTGCTTAAAATAATGTTCCTGTAAGTCCCCATAAGCATTTGGGTGCTTACCCATAAGATGCAGAGAATGTCCCACAAGTCCTGGCTTTCTATTACTGGCATTCCAATTGGCTGTACTGCTGGCAATGGCTGCTTAACCCACTGCCCCTTATAACAGATTAGATACAGTCCTGAACAATGTCCTGGTGCAGTCAGAAAGAAATAATTATTTGCCCCAAATGCCCCACAGTTCTGTAGCTTAAAGGCTGTACTTGCAGTTGCTGCACAGATGAAAAACATGGCTCTTTTACTTTTCCTGTCACTACTGCACTTATGCAAGCTCCCCCTGCAGCAGCTGACAGGCTGGCACACAAGAGTCCCAAAATGCTGGGATTGCCAGGGAAACAGTACTCATTTTAACCTTAAACGCTTCTCCCCACATGTACAGTCATTCTCCCAATATGCAGCAACAAGTTTCATTAGTTAAAACATTTAACTTCTTTTACTTTTCGGCCGGAGCCCAACATAGCTACCCTGGAGGCAGCCAGGCACACAATTATTCATTTTACAGATGACCGGGGCCCCCTCAGGCATACTTAAATGAGCCCTGGTCAAAACTCTTTTAATGTTCACCAAAGCGGTCCCCCAGCAGGCTGTCCGTGGTCACCAGGTCCCAATTAGGTGGAGGAGATCCTGGGACCCATGGCACAGTCCCGAGGTGACCTCAAAACAAGCAGCTCCACATCAAAGGCACTTTGCATGCCAACGTGACCCCCGCTGCCCTGGAGGCAGCACTTTTGCAGTAGGAGATCGCGGTCAGCATTTTTAGCCCTGAGGGGCTGAATTTTCATTTGGGCTGCAGGCTGGGGCACTCATGAGGGCAAACAGGACCTAGGAAGTCAGAAAAAATTAGGGGTCAAGTCAGGAGAAGCCAGAGAGACAGCGGGAGAAGGACAGAAGGACAGGGCTAAGGTAAGCCCAAGCAGGCATTTCTTGGAACCCCCATTTGCAAGGGGGTTCCATTTGTGTTTTGTTATATAAGGTTTAATGAGGGCTCCAAGAGATGCCTATTATGTAATGTGTTATTGGTAATCTGCATTTTAAAATAGGAGGTCATAAATGTTATGAATGTCATGGGGTCTACTATGCTATAGGGCATTGTCTATACAAATTGCTCAAATTGTTGGGAGATAGAATTAAATACTACTATGAATTCCCCCATGTATGCTGTACCTTGATGAGGGTGACTGCAGTATACTTACTTTATGTAATCAATTGGATACTTTACTGTGTATGTTTTTTCCTTTAGAAAGTGTTTTCTATATTTTGATAAAATGCAACGAACAAAAATTAAAAACATTTTTTTAACAAACCAGCCAAGCTGACAGTGAGCGCTTGAGCCAAGGTCAATACTGGGGGTGAGGGGGCAGTCAATCTTAAGTGTTGGAGGCTTCTGTGATCCTTGCTGTAGTGGGAAGGGTCCTCTTTGTTGTCTTCATATGTGACATTTCAGATGAACTGGATGGAAAGGTATGCCTTTTTGCAGATGATGCCAAAATCTGCAATAGGGTAGACAATAAGGAAGGGGTGGAAAGAATGCATTGGGATCTTGGGAAACTCGAGGGGTGGCCAAGAGCATGGCAGTTGGGGTTCAGTGCCAAAAAGTGCAAAATTATGCACCTATGGTATAGGAACCCAAGAACGAAGTATAGGATTCGAGGGTACAGTCAGTCAGTAAGCAGGAAAGGGACCTTGGAGTTATAACTGAAGAACTCAAAGTGACAGGGTAGTATGACAAAGCAGTGGGTAGGGCCAGTTAGGATGCTGGGCTGCATAGGGAGAGGTATTTCCAGGAGGAGAGAGGTGGTGTTGCCACTATATTACTCACTGGTGAGACCCCACTTGGAGTACAGTGTACAGCTCTGGAGGCCACATCTCAGAAAGCACATAGACAGGGCGGAGACAGTCCACAAGTCAGCAACTAAAATGGTGCAAGGGCTGCACCAAAAGTCCTATGAGGAGAGACTGAGGGATCTCAGCATGTACCCCCTGGAAGACAGGAGAGCTAGAGTGGACATGATAGAGACCTACCAGTACCTCACGGTGGTGAACAGTGTGCAGGAGGGGAATCTCTTTCAAACAAGGCAGAGCACCAGAACCAGAAGGCATGTGATGAAGCTGGGGGTGTGGGGTAGTTTAGGAGGGATATGAGGAAGTACTGCTTCACTGAAAGGGTGATGAATGCCTGGAACAGACTGTCAGCATAAGTGGTGGAGGCAAAAACAGTAAGGGGATGTAAGCATGCATGGGATAGACATACTGTATGGAAATATTAGGAAATGGGCAGGGAGGAGGGAGGGTCACTGAAAACCAATTAGGCTCTGTGGAGACAGAGTAGGCAGGGACCATCTGGGCTGACTGGGTGGGTCTAGCATTCCTTTTCTGCCAACAAATTCAATGATTCTTGCTCTGCAGTGGTGTTGAGGGTTGGCCTTGGCCTAGGATGTCATATGTGAGGAAGCACCTCTGAATCTAACTTGTGTTTTTGTTGAACTTTTTTCTTCTGGTGGCTCTCTCATGTACTAAATGTGATGAAAATCTTGGAGGAGGAGGGCTAGGTTCTTCACAGAGTAGCACTGGACATGAGATGCCAAAGCACTACTGAATGTGCACAGGAAAATTTGTGTGGAGTAGCCCCAAACTGTGATCCCATTTAACCATTTATTTATTAGTTTATTGTGAAGGGATAAAATCCATTGATTAAGCTCATTAGCAAGGAGGTCCTTTGTACAACATACTCAACAACATGCATAGTAGCAAAACATAACGCAAACAACAAAGCAATACATAGGGGCACATAGTTTAGAAATACAACATTCGGTTAATAAGTATAGTTGCACACAATTGGCAATGAATTGCCCAAGATAAAAATAAATGCAGAATGGGTTGCAGGATCTGTAGGCTTGTTTAGTTACTCATGGTTACCCCCTGGCTCAGTAGCCTGCAAGTAGTCTCTGCAGTACTGGCTGGTTGCACTGGCTCAGTAGACTGCAGTAACTTGGCACTCAGACAACGGCTCCCTAAGCCTTCCTCTGCTGGTTGGTCTCTGGTACCTCACACAGATCATCTGGGCTCCTGCTCTGTCAAGTCTCTCAGGGTGGTCAAGCCAGTCCTGGTCTGACAAGCTCAGCTTATACAACGCCAAGGCAACCCCCCCCGAGGCACTTTTCTGGGCTGTGATGACTGACCAGTGGCTTCTAGGCCTCTTTGGTTCTGTAGCAGTAACAGACTCCTGAAGTCTGATCAGGAAAATTGTCATTTAGAAAGGCACACTGAGGCTAAGCTGCAGGGGGGCATAACCTTACAGACTGATGCCCTCAGCAACAGCTTTCAGTCTCTATCTCTGTGCTGCGAACAGCAGACTCCTGCTTTGTGACTGTACAAGCACACTTCTCCCTCCATAGACCTGTATCTGTCCAGTCTACTGCTTTACGACTGTTCAAGCACATTTCTCCCACCATGCAGAGGAGGGCAACCAAGATCGTGCAAGGATTATATCACAAAACCTATGACAATAGGCTGAAAGACCTAAATATGTACTCCCTGGAAGAGAGGAGGGGGGGATATGATTAAGACATATAAGTACCTTACAGGGAGTAACAAGGGGCAGGAAAACACAATTTTCTGTAAAAAAAGATGCTCCAGGACAGGGGACCTGAGATGAAACTAGAGGGAGGAGAGGTCACGTGATGCTAGCTCCCTGAAGGCTATGCAGTCTCTGGGCTCCCACCACCCATCAACTTTAATTCAATTTTAAAGCGGTACTAAATGACTAACGCAACAAATAACAACAGAAGGCATTTCTTTAATCTCTGCCTTTTGGCCTTTGGGCATTTTTCTCTCACATCCTACACCTCTATGCAGGGATGGAGGCAGAGATGAAGCAGGCCGCGATGTGGCACACTCCTCCTACTATGCCGGAAAAGCTCCCGAAGAAGGCGAGGAATCAGATCTCCAGCAACCCAGGCAAATCGGGCGGCACTGTTTCCTCGGCTGTCCCTCTTACCAAGGAAAGATTTCTGCAAGAAGTTACACCGCTCCGTGAAGTGCTGGAAAGCATCACATCGGAACTAAAATTGATTAAAGGGGATCTTACCTCCCTTAAAAGTAGGGTGACTGACTCAGAAGCCAGGATTGTATCCCAAGAATAATGGAGGGGCACATTGGAGCCAGAAATTGTCTCATTGAAACAACAGGTGAAAAAACTGCAACTCAAGACTGAGGATTTAGAGGGGCATAGCAGAAGAAACAATCTCCTAATAATCGGGCTACCAGAGCTAGAAGAAGGCCTGGACACCATTGCCTTCCTCCAGAAATTCTTGGTCAAAGTCATCGGACCCTCACCCCTCAATCCCCAGTACCATTTTGAAAGGGCCCACCGGTCTCTGAGACCAAGACCCCCACCGGACTCTCCTCGTCGTCTGATCATCATTAAATTCCTAAGCTTCATTGAAAAGCAGCACATTCTTACTAAGGCTCGGGAACTACAAGCTATAACTTGGGGCCCAACTAAATTAAGAATCGCCCAGGATCTCCCAGTCAAGACTAGGCAGAAGAGAGCTGATTTTCATCCTGCGGTGCAGAAGCTCATCGCGGCAGGCATCCATTTCAGAATGCTCTACCCAGCTACTTTAAAGGTCACAATTGACGGCTCCACATCTACCTACGAATCTCCTGACCAGGCCATCAGAGACTTAACCTCCAGGCTTCCTAACTTGTTCAAAGAGAAATAAACTGAACTTTAAGAGTCCAGTTACTAGGCTGGTTGCCTGTGTTTTCGAGTTTTAAGATGTTTGTTGGCAAATGCTTACCTGCTAGCTGTGAATGTCAGAGAGTTGAATTTTGTGAGGTTAGGGAAAATGGGTGCCCTTAATGCCGGTTTTGGTAGGCCGTAGGTTCTCCAGCTCCCCTAGCATGACCCCGGAACCTTAGGGACGGGGATTTCCTGCTCTACCTGACCAAATTGAGTGCGGACCGATTTTGGTCCCACTGCGTAATGAGCCCCCCGGGGGCCCTGTCTAAATGACGTCTTCACCCACTTGCCTCGGGACTACTCTCACACAGGTGGCCAACCTTCGTGGGCAGCAGAATCCTACAGATGGGGGTAAGCGCCTGATCATTTTAACTAGTGGGCATATACTGTATTCCTCACGAGGAGGTAGTAGGCAGTCGCTACCTAACTTGGCCCATTTTCTTTTGTTCCCTGGATGGCCCACTGGTACATAAGGCCGCTACTCTAATGTAGTCGGATGGGATGGGTTGGGGGGGGGATCCCGGAGGTGCGTTGAGCTAAAGGAAGCTGCCTCATGAGCTTAATGTGGGGGGATATGGCAGCCCTCAGACCTGCTATAGGAGATTCCTCCTTATTTTTTGGTGGCTGATTTATGCCAAAAATTCGTGCCTTTTTCCTGATGGCAATCCCATAATTTTTTGGTATTGGGCTATGACAGCCCTGGGTCTCGCCATTTGGGTCTGGTTTCCAAGTTCGTGCTACTGGTTCTCCCAGGACTTAACTGTTCTTGTCTGGAACCAGTTTGTACATAGTTGGTTGGGTTTTTTCTTTATTATTGGGGACAGGGAGGGAGGTTTCTCATGGCTTGGCGACACTAGCTTTCGAAGGTCCTATATCAGCACTCATTTTTATTGGTTAATCTCTACACATCAGAGGTTTGAATGCTTTTTTTTCCAGAACCTAGCTAGACTAGTAGGGGGGGTCAGAGTGTGCTTTTCCCTTTCGGCTGTCAACAGGTATACTATTATGTATTTGCCTAACCTAACGATTCTGAAATGGCTACAATATCGGTTAAGATAGCTACTTGGAATGTGCGAGGGATCAGAGAGAGAGCCAAGAGGATTCAAGTTTTTAACCACTGTGACTTACTTAGGATTGAGATACTTATGCTCCAGGAAACCCATCTGATTAATAATGAGAAAAACTGGCTAGTTAGATCTGGTTTCTCCCAAGTCTTTTCAGCGAGTGGCTCCGGGTCCAGCAGGGAGGTGGCTATTCTAATTAAAAATCATGGGCTGGATATTCAAACTGCGCCATTCATAGGCGTGCAAGCCCATAACGCGCATAAAATAGTTCTTGTGAGGTGTGTCGAGGCGATATTCAAAGGAGTTGCGCTATTGAGCAACTCCTTTGAATATCACCCCCCAGCCACAGCCACTGTGCATGGCGCAGTTGAACTTGTGCCACCGCAAGTTGACAAAGTGGAGCATTCAACTTGCGGTGGCGCAAGTACCATTGCGCCATGCGCAAAATCCCGATATTCAAAAGGTGACATGCAAATGAGGCTATAATTCATGCAAGGCACGGGGGGGGCCATTTGCATCTGATTATGGCCCCATTTGCATGCCATTAGCATGCAGGTGCGCTGATCCCTGAGGACTTAGCCTGGCACCCACTGCCAGGTAGCAGCCATCGAAAATGGCGCCTACGGCAGCCCTTGAGCAAAAGGCGTAAAAACCCCACCACCACCACCACCCCCACTGGCCCGATCGCGGGCATAGCTTCATCTCCGCCTCACCAGCCCGATCGTGGGCAGCAATGTATCTCCCCAACACATCCCTGGTGGTCCAGTGGACCGATAAGCCCGATCGCGGGCTGAGTAATGAACACCCCCCACCTCCGAATATATCCTGGTGGTCCAGTGGGCTGATAAGCCCGATTGCGAGCTGGAGTTTTCAAACACACCTCCACCTCCCGATCATATCCTGGTGGTCCAGTGGACCAAAAATCCGATCGTGGGATGTAGTTGTCAACCCCCACACATCCCTGGTGACCCTAGTGTCCCCCCACCCACCCACCAGAGCCCCACCACCCGCTCCCCATAGCAGCGGGCAGCAGCACCACCCGCCTGCCCCCCGCCCAGCGCCAACGACTGCCCGGTAAGGCTGCCGCCCAGTGATGCAGAGCAGAGCCAATGGGCGTGCAGCCCGCACCGCACCAGAACAGTCAGTTTTCACCGTATCAGACAGTCCAGTTTTCTTCCCACAAACTGAACTGTTTTGTAATGGTGGCACGCCCATTGGGCTTGCTCTGCACCACGGGCGTGCAGCTCACCGGCAGTCGTCGGCGGGCGGCGGGCGGCAGGTGGGTGGCTGCTGCCCGCCAGCCGCGGGGGTGCGGGGGGTGGGCTCGTGGGTGGGTGGGTGGGGACACAGGTCACCAGGATGCTGGGGGGAGGGTTGACAACTGCATCCTGCGATCGGGATTTTCGTCCACTGGACCACCAGGGATAAGTGATCGGGAGGTGGGGTGTGTTTGAAAACCCAGTCTGCATCGGGCTTATCGGGTCCACTGGACCACCAGGATATATTCAGGAGGTGGGGGTGTTTACATTTCAGCCCGCGATCGGGCTTATCAGTCCACTGACCACCAGGGATGTGTTGAGGGGGGGACATTGCTGCCCGCGATATGGCTGGTGGGGGAGTACACTCATGCCTGCGATCGGGCTGCGGGCGGGCACAGGACTGGGTTGGGGGCCAGCCAGGTGGCAGCTGCCGTGTTGCGCCTCTGCATACAGTAGCTCACCTGTGGGTGGCCTCGACTAAGCCTTTTTTGGCTCAAAGTCCTGCAGGCACAGGTTGGGGTTGCGCCTGCACAACTCTGCACAGCCCGGCTGAATATCGGGCTGTGCAGTTTATGCATGGTTCCTTCCCTTCCAGTTGAGCATGGATTCATTTGCATTGCGCTGTTACTCAGCCTGTTTTCAGTGGCGCAACTGCCTCCTGCTGAATATCACAGAATGGCGCAATTTCGGACTTGCGCATGTGCAACCCTATTGCGCATGGCACAACCCTTTTGAATATCTGGCCCCATGTCTCTTTCCTGGCAGAGGAAGAACTGACAGATCCAGAGGGCAGGTTTGTCCTGGTTAAAGGGTGCCTCAACAATTGCAGGGTTGTACTTGGCTTGGTTTATGGTCCAGTAGGGGGGGAGTCCTGAGTTTTTTATGACCCTAACACTTTTCTACCCTCACACCTTATACTAGGAGGAGACTGGAATGTCCGGCCATGTCAAATCCTTGACAGATCCCATGATCCAAAGAGACCAGCAACCCCGGCTCAAAAGTCCCTATTGGACTTTACGCAGTTATTGGGTCTTTGTGACCCTTGGCAACTTACTAATCCCTCCCTCCAATCTTTCTCCTTCTTTTCTCAAGCCCATAACTCCTGGTCCAGAATAGACTATGTCTTAATCAGCAAGTCATTCGTCCCTGGTCTCCTCCAGACAGGCATCGAGCCAATAGTATTGTCAGATCACGCCACAGTCTGGGCGAAGATCTCTCCGGACCCCAATTTTCAGCGGGATTCCATTTGGAAGCTTAATACTCAACTTCTTAAGGAAGTCCAGACAGTCGTCCACATCAAAGATCTTATCTCCAATTTTTTGGAGCTCAATATGAATTCCACTCCGAGAATGGACTCCGTCTGGGGCTCACTGAAATGCTACCTCAGAGGGGAACTAATTAAGCTAGCCTCTGTGAGGAAAAGATGCAGACAGGCCCATGCCACCTTATTTTTTTTGGGGGGTATTATTTTTTCTCCTCCAGAGCTCCGGCTACGACCCCCGCCCTCCGTTGTTCCCCCCAGCGCCATCCCCGGACATCAGACCCCCTCCCTTGTGCACCCCGCGACTTACCCTTCGTGGCAGAGTGGTGGGGAGTGACTCAACCCACCTCAATGGATCCATGTCAGGGAGGCACCCTTCCAGGAATGGCGCTGCGGGGGAACAACTTTGTGCTGCCGGGCTCATTTTTTTTTTCTTCACTGTTTTCCTCCCAGCGGGTCATGGTGTGCAATGACGCCAGCGACTGGGTGCACACACGCTCCCGTGCATGCCCCAATCAAGCATCTGCCACGACCCGCCCCCAAGCTTGCAGCTACATGCTGTCGACCCCCCAGCCTCCGCTAGGGGTCAGGCAAGCCCTGGCCACCCAAATCCCCCCTCTCCGGAGATGGAGAGCAGTCTCTTGGACGCTCAATCCATCTCCTCCCCGCCGACCCACGGCAACCCATGCCCGTTCCTGAACACGGGTCGCCTGCGTGGCGCGAGATGTGGCGACCAACGCCTCAACCCTCAGTGCCACCGGGCCGGCCTGTGCCACCTTATTACTGACCAAAATCAAAGAAATGGAAAGTTCTCATGCCCCTTCCTCTCCCCTAGTCTCCCTCGAATCCCTTTTAAAAGCGAAAAACGAATATGCGGATCTACTCAAAGAGAAGGCCGAATATGCTATTCTAAAAACTCAATCTAAGTATATCGATCATGATGAAAAAGCCTGTAGACTCTTGGCCCTAAGATTGCGCACAGTAGAGGGTTCGAGATTAATCCCAGCCTTGCAAACCCCAGAGGGGCTAACCAAAACCACCCCCAGAGAAATTACCCAGATTTTTGAGGACTTTTACAAGAACCTCTATAGCAACCACTCCCCTCCAGTACCCCCCTTGGACATCGAGACTTACCTAGCAGATCTCAAACTTCCCCACCTTCTTGTACACCACAAAAATGCATTAGCTTCCCCTTTCACTCTATCTGAAGTTGAGGATGCCATTGCCTCCCTTGCTCCTGACAAAGCACCCGGCCCAAATGGCTACCCTTCTAATTTCTATAAAACTTTTGATAAAGAACTTGCCCCCTTACTTCTTAAGCTTTATAACCATTTGTTTGACGCCGATACAATTGACCCTACATTACTGGAAGCCATAATCGTGTTAATTCTTAAGCCTGATAAACCACCCAAAGACCCTGTGAGTTACCGCCCCATCGCTCTCCTAAACTGCGATATGAAGATCCTATCCAAGATCCTAGCCGAGAGGATTAAAAAAATCTGGGTCCACCTCCTAAGTCCGGAGCAGGTGGGATTTGTTCAGGCGCGATCCCCTGCAGACCACCTCAGAACCCTCTCTCACATCTCACATGCTGCCCAATTATCCTATACTCCAATGGCTCTGATCTCTTGGGATGCTGAGAAAGCTTTCGATAGAGTTAACTGGGAATTCCTGTGGGCAGCACTGACCAAGATGGACTTCCCACCTATTTTCCTTAAGTGGATTCAGGTCATGTACAAATCCCCCTCGGCTAGGATCTATTGCAATGGTGTCTTCTCCTCAGTCTTTTATCGTCACACCGGTACCAGACAAGGCTGCCCGCTCTCCCCCTATTTGTTCAACCTGTATTTAGAGCCCCTTCTTCATAAACTTAAGCTTTCCCCATACATCCATGGATGCCCGGTGCAGCAGCAGGAGCTGGTTCTTTCTGCCTATGCAGATGATATCTTGCTCCATGTGGCTCACCCTGAAAAGTCACTATTGCATGCTCTCCAGATCATCACCCAATATGGCAGCCTCCCCCAATATAAGCTGAACATTGCAAAGTCAGAAGTGTTCCGTCTGAACCCCCTCACGCATAAACAATGCTTCACTAAGTTTGGTATGAGATGGTCCCCAAGTCAATCAAATATTTAGGCATACATTTTACCTCGGACTTAGCTTTGCTTAAGAAGCTCAACTTAGACGACCTCAAGTCGAGCATGCAGTTGGACCTGCAAAGATGGTCTAAACTTCCTATTTCTCTTTGGGGCAGGATTAACATTATTAAGATGAATGTCCTTCCCCGTATTTTTTACTCTCTTAATCTATTGGGCCTCTGGTTACCTCTTTCATACCTACAGCAATTCCATTCCATCTTTTCATAATTAATCTGGCAAAACAAATCTGCCAGGCGTTCATTCTCTAAACTATGCCTCCCTAAGGATAAGGGAGGACTTCGTCTTCCTAACCTATTATTCTATCACTGGGCCGCTCACCTCTCCAAACTGGGCAGATGGCTCCCAGGCCAGGCTGAAGGACCTCCCCCGTTTTGGCTTCAGATCGAAAGACAGATACTTCTGGAGGCCAATGTCTGCCCAAAGACAATTTTATACACTCCCACAGCAGCACTCCCATCTTTGATCTCAAACCCAATCATCATCACCTCTCTTAAAACTTTTTCCCAATGCCTTTACTACCTCAAAATCCCACCTAAATAAGACTTGGCACAACCCCTCATCCTAAACCCCAATATTCGACTGGGAGGCTCGTTAATTACCCCTGGCTGGCTCCCACAAATTAATGAGACAGCAGTGGAAAACTTTTACTCTCAGGATTCCCTTCTTTCCTCTCCTGATATACTGACTAAGTTTGACCTTCCCAACAATACGATTTTCAAGATATACCAAGTAAGACATCTTATCAATGTGAATTTTGGGCCTGTATTCCGTAACTCGCAGGTCAGTCCCTTCCTTTCCCAAATCGAAGCTTTAGCTCCTAAATCTCACTGCATCTCATTAACATACTCCTACCTACTGGACCTTAAATTCCCGAGCCCGCTCGAAGGATCCTGTATCTGGCCCTCCCTTCTACCGGACATCACCCCTAACTGGTCACGGATTTGGAAAGATCTGCACAAGTATCATACCCAAGACAGATTCAGGCTTACCCAATATCATATATTAAATAACATGTACTACACTCCAGTTAAAATGACCTGTTTAGGGAAACTATCTCTCCCCCTATGCTCCAGATGTTTACAAGGAGAAAGGAATTTACTCCATATTTTTTGGCTGTGTGACAAAGTGGCTGCTTGTGGTGCTCTATCCAGGCCAACTTGACCCTCTTTTGGGCCTGGACAGCCTTTTCATGGCCGAAATCTGCATCCTGGGTATCTATTCCAATATAGAATATCAGGAGTATAGGTACCACATAGCTTTAATTTCGATGGTGGTCAAAAGACTAGTCCTCAAGCATTGGACTGACCAACTAACCATAACATACACGGAATGGTTAAAAGACTTATCAACCTGCTTTAACATGGAGAGACTCGAAGCTAGCTCTCGTTACCGTATGGATTTATTTCACAAAAGATGGGACAAATTATACACGCTTTATCTACACCACTGACCTCCTGGCTCGGTCTCTGAAACCCTATTTAGCCTTCTTCTCCTTTTCTTTTCTCCTCTATCTTAAGGCCAATCCCACTGTCTAAGGACTGACTGTTTATGTTTACTTGTTTAATAAATATAATGCACACTCTGGGAGGGTTAGGCTGGGTGAGATAGGGAGTAGTTATATAGTTATAGAGTTGTGGGTGTTGTGGGGGGGGTTTTGTTTGTTTGTTTGTTTTGTTGTTTTCTCTCACTCCATGTGCAGTTCTGATTGGAATGTATGATCTGTCATAACTCTTAAACCAATAAAGTTGAATTTCAAAAAAAGAAACTAGAGGGAGGGTGGTTCAGAGGGAACGTGAGGAAGTACTTCTTCATGGAGAGGGTGGTGGACAAATGGAATGCCCTTCCAGAGGCAGCGGTGGGGGTAGAAATGATCACAGGATTTAAGAATGCATGGGCTAGGCATAAGGGGATCCTGGTAGTCAGAGGAAGGGGACAACCTAGTTCTAGGGAAGCTTGAAGAAGCACAGTTACGTGTGCAAATGGGCAGATTAGGTGGGCCGTTGGCCCTTATCTGCCATCAACATCTATGTATCTATGTATCATAGAACTGTATCTGTGCAATTGGCAGCCTCCAACAAACTGAACATGCTGGAGAATTCCTCAGTGAAGAAGCCAGCAGCTAGCCTCCTGATTGGTGGAATCTCTCTGTTGATCACCCAGGAGGATCAGTCTGCCTGTTCATTGAAGATTGATTATTTGTCCAACTTCCAGGTGAATTGAAGTCCTCCACTGTCCCCTGAGCTCTTGTGGCTGTAAACAGGCTTCTAGAGCCGGGTTATATGTTGGTCGGAACTCTGACCTCACTACCACGTCCCTTGGGGTCACAGGTGGGCAAAATGGTGAGGGATAGAAATTCTGTGTGCTGCTAGCACCACAATCTTTATTTCAAAGGGCTCCTGCCATTAAACATACTTGATCTACATAGGTGGGCATCTGTGACACCTGTACTAATATTCATTTGGTTGGGATAGATGATCAGGGAGAGTTTGTGGCTACAGTGAGCACCAATTATGTTCTTGATTGGTGGCAGTGAAAGTGTGGCAGGGGAGCTGCAAACCTAATGGTGCCAGCTCCATCAAAGATGTCTTTCTCTCTCTTCTCCAGCTCCGGCCCCATTTAAGCCCAAGTCCTCAGGGGCTGAAGAGAGCAACATACTGGTGGCAGAGTGATGGCTGGGCTCTGCAGAGCCAAAATAATTTCTCCAAATCATCGGGAGTGGTGTGATTACACTGTGATTGTTCATTCTGAACTTTGTGTCTTTTTGTAAGTCCAGTGTGTGTTTCTGATTTACACACTGGTGGCTGCAAGAACTAATTTAGAACTGTATACGTAGGTTAGGTCTTTTTAAGCTCGTAAACTGGCATATACTATAGAGTTTACTAAAAGGCTGGTCAAGACAGAACAGTATCACCCCCAACAACACCACCACCACCACAGCTTGATCTGGACAATCCCACAAAAAGCAAGACCTTCACTCCTTCACACTGTTTTCTTGTCTTTTCTTGTCTTTCCCCTCCCATCTAGTACAGTACACACCTGACTCCCAGTTATTCCCACTTACAACCTCAGATGGTCTAATTCATCAAAATTATAGCTGGCTCTACTAATTTTCCAAAAGGCTGTGAGCACATACATTTTGTTCACATTTCAAATGCATATTGAAGTAAACCTTCTAGCTCCCAGCCTCTGGGCTGCATCCTCAGATATAGGCTCAGTACACACCAGTCCCCACACCTGCAAATTTGGCCATACATGACCATATCCACAGACCCTAGCCAATATGACCATGCAAGCAGAGCTTTGGGTGGGGACAGAGTGTGTTCATGGGGCAGAGGTAGGCTGGATGCTAGGCATCAAATCTAATGGTTACAGTGTCTGTATTGTTCCCCTGCAAATTGCAGAGTAAGGCAATGTAGGTTGCAGCTGTTCTTCAAGGTGTCTTTCTCTACTGTAAATGTCTTGTTCAAAACAGGTAGTAGTGCAAGCATAAGAGGCTATCGAGAGAAGACTTCAGGTAACTCTACTTGCTGGTATGCAGTTGTGTGCCTCAGTCACAAGTGTCCTTGGGGCCAGAAAGGAAAACTGGGAAAAAAGCTTGTCTACAGGATGACTCTCAACACACTGGACCTGCATAGCCTCCTGCTGCCTCAACTCATATGTGCTCAGAAGGGGACCCTTGATCTTCAAGCCCGACCATGAAGAGGAGGGAAGGAACAAACCATGGAGCTGGAAGGAGTGCTGCAGGTTAGGAGTGGTAGCCAGGAGCAGATGCGGTAAGGCCAGTGAGGTAGCAGGGGTTAAAACTGGCACAATCCCATCAGCCAAATGCTGGTAGAATTTTTTATTGGGTTAGTAAAAGATTTCCTTCTACTAGCCCTTCTGGCATGTGATGGAAACAGGAATATTTTAATAAATACACCTGTGGGACTGGTGGAATGGCCACAGGGCTAGTGGATTTTCCTAGCCACTTTTCCTGTTGGTTGGAAGTGCTGCAAAAGTTCATTTTAACCTGTGACATTGGTACACAGTACAGGTTTTAAAAAAAATGAATATTTAGACAAGTGGTGGTGGTATCGCCGAGCTGTACACTGTTGAGTGAGAACAGGCAAGGGACCAAGAAGGAGACTTCAAGCAGTTGGAAAACCACGCAACGAAGGACCTGGGGCTAGAATGGGGAGTTCCACTGGATGTCAAGTAGTGCCTAGGATATTGGAAGTGGGGGCCAATGGGCTGCCTGGGAAGGTCACAAGACTAAAACAAAGCAGAAAATATGGCTTACTGGCTCTGGACAAAACAGACCAGGGTTTGATCATAGGATAAAAAAATATACTTACTATATATCAGTAAAAGTAGCACTCAGTACCGCAGACCCCCCTGCCAAATGTTTTTGCACACCACCAGTGAACTTTATGAAGGCCACTTTGGTACTTTTTGTATTGATCTCCATGCATGGTTCCTGATCTACCTTTAGCCTGCTTGAAGATCACAGGACTACCAGAAGAATTATTTTTACACCAGCTTAGAACCTATAATCAGGAGAGCAGGTGGGTGAGAACATCCAGTGCTACTGCTAGCCTCATGACATCCCACTGTGTCACTGTTCTATACAACTATATGATGTCATAATAAATGTTTTGGAATGGATGCTTGTAATGTTCTTCACTATCTCCTTCCCCCTGTAATGGTAGCAACATATTCTGACGTGCTTATGGCAGACAAACATGAAAAAGGGTGTGGGTGGTATATTTTAAATGCAGTGGAGGAGTGGGGTGGAGTACAATACATTTAAAATGGGAGGAGGGAGACTGCTAGACTTAAAATGGAGAGGAATGGACTCCTTAAATGGGGGAGGGGCAGCATATTTAAGCTGTAGGATGGTATACCTTTAAACCTTTCTTCATCAAAATGTGGAACACCCTTAAAATGTTCTTGAATGTACGGACCTCAGATGCTGGCAAACAGCTTTTGTTATCTCTTGCTGTCACAGCTGCTTGCTTGTTCAATTTTGAACTGCTAGATATCGACAGATTAGAAGTGACCTTAATATAGTATGATCAGTCATGACTAAATATAATTCTATGATGATAATGACCATTGTGGACCATGCTCTGACCAAATTAGGCTGGCAACAGTTTACACCAATGGTTAGCAACCACAGTCCAAGCATGTTCAATGATGCGCAACCATGGTTGAATATGGTGTTATGGTCCAATCCCAGCCATTGGCTATTA
Source organism: Neoceratodus forsteri (assembly GCA_016271365.2). Classification (NCBI taxonomy): domain Eukaryota; kingdom Metazoa; phylum Chordata; order Ceratodontiformes; family Ceratodontidae; genus Neoceratodus; species Neoceratodus forsteri. Next base: position 260,609,675 of record CM057456.1, read on the forward strand.
CTGAGTGTAGGGAAATGAGTGAGAGTGCGACTGAGTGAGTCAGAGTGTATAAGTGGGTCAGTGAGTCAGTCAGTCAGTAAATTAGTCTATATATGGGTAGGTCTGTGACTGAGTGTGAGTAGGATAGTCAGAGAGTCAGTCAGTCAGTGAGTGAAGGAGTAGTATGGTGAGTGAGTGAATTAGTGAATTGATCATTAAATCAATTTGCGACTGTGTGTAAAGTGGGTTAGTCTGTGACTGAGTGTGTAAAGTAGTCTGGTCTGTGAGTGAGTGAGTGAGTGAGTGAGTGAGTGAGTGAGTGAGTGAATGAGTGAGCGAGCAAGTGAGTTATTGAAGGAGTTATTGGATGGGCCAGTAGGTGAATGGATAAGTCAGTCAGTCAGTTAGTCACAGAGTGAGTTTAGACTTCGCCTGTCACATTGTGCCATACTGTACAATAAACACTGGTGGCTGGTCCTTCTTGACTGTGCTAGAGAAAAGTTCAAATCTTTGTGCCATCATTTGATAGGATATTTTTTGTATGGCTAAGTGTAATGACTTGTTTGATAGCTATCCTGTTGTGAGAGGTTCATGAGTGAGACAGAACTATATGTTAATTGTGTTAGTATCTTATCTATGAAAAGAAAGGCTTTACTGGTATATTTTGTGTAAAAGCGGGGGTCACTGGACACCAAGTAGCAGGGGTGCAGAAAAGTCTCTAGTCATGGTGGAGCAGAATTTCAGGTTATCCTCTGTCGGTGGCAGCCACCCACCTTTGAGGTGTGGCAAAAAGACAGCAAACTGCATGGCAGAAGGGCCACCAAGGAGCCGTGGATTCTGCTGGGCACTGCCATCTCCTGCTGGTCCGTCATCCATGTAAATCAGGTCTCATGGATCAGAGGAGTCAAATGGAAAGTGCCAGCTTGTTGGGTCCAGTTCATGGACCCCCAGGAAAACCCCACACTTGGAGGTGTTACAGTCGAAACATGTCACATGACCGTTTGTTCTTTTCTGACAGTCACACACCTCACTTGAGCTACAAATAAAAGTTCATTTTAGAAGAGGGATAACACACACTAGGGTATAAGGTCATAAGGGAATAATGCACTTCTCAGGTGACTGTGGCACTCAGCTACACCTTGTGCCTAACAACCACCCAAGGCATGCATTATTACCTTATAACTGCACACCCTGTCATGTTATCCCTTACCTATCATCCCTTCCCCCACTTGAACTGGACAGTTCCACAAAAATTAAGTACTTCACCCCTTCACACTGTTTACTACCCCCCCAACTAGCACAGTGGCATATCTGACTTCCATTTCATCTTCACTGACAATCTCAGATGGTCTAATTTATCTAAACTACAGCTGGTTCAGCACATTTTCCAAAAGCTTGAGAACACAAGTATTTTCCTTGTAATTTCAAATGCACATTAAGGAAACTACAGTATTTCTGGCTCCCAGACTCTGGGCTTAACCTCAGATATGGGCTGGATATGTGTGAATCCCCACACCTACTAATTCAGCCACACATGACAGAATCCACCATCCCAGCCATCCAAATCCATACAAGCAGAACTTCACGTGGAGACCGAGGGCATTCAGGAGACAGAGGTAGGCTTGATACCAGTCAGCAAATCTACTGCTCATGTTGGCATCTATGTGGGTCATCTGTTTCTTGCAGAGAATTGTAGGACACAGCTGCCTTCAAGGCACCTGTCTCCACTGTATATACCTTGTTGACAGTAGGTAGCAGCACAGGTATCAGAGGCTGAGGAACGAAGGAAGACTTCAGGTAATGTTGATTGCTGATATAGCTGGCACACAGTTTTGTGCACATGCTGGATCATTGGCGATCTAAGAGCTCAGCTCAGGGCAGCGTGGACAGAAATATCTTGCCTCCAATCACAGATTAAGGAGGGATGGTATGACATAAATCACCTGCCATTGCCACAGCATCCACCTGAAGCACCTTGGCCGCAGAGGGTAGTTGGTATGGGAGGTTGGCAGGTGGTTAGAAGAGGCAAACCACGGGCCACAGTACTTGAAAAGCATAAGCACAACATCAGTAGTAGAGGAGAGGAGGTTATTCTGCCCTTGTACAGGTCACTGATAAGGTCACATCTAGAGTATGGAGTTCAGTACTGGCACCCACACCTCAAAAAGGACATTAACTTGCTGAAGAAGGTTCAGAGGAGGGCTACAAAGAAGATAGTGGGTCAGCAGGGTAAGGCATGTGAGGAAAGGTTGAGGGCACTGAACATGTACTCCCTGTAAGACAGGAGAGAGACAGGGGGCATGATTGGGACCTTCAGGTACTTGAAGGGGATAAATAAGATTGATAAGGAGAGTCTCTTTAAGCTGAGTGGCAACCATAACACTAGGGGGCACAGTCTTAAGCTGGAGGGTAGGAGGTTTAGGAGGGAGGTCAGGAAGCACGACTTCACAGAGAGGGTGGTGGACACTTGGAATGCACTGCCGGAAGAGGTCATCTCATTGAAGACAGTGGACAGCTTTATGAGAGGCTGGGATAGGCATAGGGGGAAAGTAAAGATTATGGGTAGGGAAGATGGGAGGAGTGGGGAAGGAGGGCAGGGATATTAGCTCAAGCTGTGGACCCTGCAATATGAGCAGATGTGATAGACCAAATGGTCTTCTTCTGCTGGCTTCTTCATATGTTTGTATGCATCTCCCAACAGCAGGTAACAATTTCAAACAGATACCTGCCTATAGCCCCTACATCAAACAAAGGGGCAGAGGGCACTGCAGGACAGCAGGAAACACTACAAAAAACACCCTTAATAAGGACCGAAACAAAAAAGGCATACAAGGGAACCAAGAAACTACTAATCATAGGAGACTCCATGATTCGAGGGGTTGATCCCTACCTCTACCTCCAGCCAGGGGTTATGGTCAGATGCCTCCCGGATACATCTGCATGGAAAGACTCAAACCGCATAGCAAAAAATGGTACAAAAAGCAGAGGAAAACATAAATGTCCTAGTACACACAGGAACAAACTATCTCACCAGCAGCTCAGTTGATGAAACCAAGGAACACCTGACCAGCCTGGGAGAGAAACTGTCATCCTTTTCATCCAACATCTCCTTATCTGAGATTCTTCCTGTCTGGGAGATGGGGGCAGGTGAGCAGAGGATCAGAGAAGGGGAAACAAAGGAACTAAACACTTGGCTTAAGGATTGGTGCCAGGTAAAAGGGCACAAATTTCGAAAGGGACTGGAACAATTTTTGGGAGCAAAAGTTCTTTAAATTTGACTGCATCTGAACAAGGAGGGACTCAGTGCATTGGGGTAGAAATTTGATGTGTTTGCAGAAAATTTAAACTAATAAAGGGGGAGATGGGTGCAACATCATCCACTTATTCGGTCATGGAAAAAGGCACCTCTCCCCTGTCAGCTAGTAATCAATCAAAAGTTCAACATTTGTATGCGTCATTTACATGAGCAAAGGGGGGGAAGAAGTCCAACTCCCCAAACAACACACATGGGGAATAACAGACCTCCTCCCTCAGCTAGCAATAAGCCAGAAGATCAACATTTGTATGCGTCAGTCACACCAGCAAAAGAGGGAAAAGATCCAGCTTCCCAAACAACACACATGCGCACTGTCGGATCCCCCCACTTAACTACCAAATGGCCTACTATACAGTGGAAAGTCAGGAACACAAATGCCCGCAGTCTGGGTAATAAGCTCCCAGACCTGGAGGCAACAATGACAGAGGCCAAACTGGACATAGTAGCCATAAGTGAGACATGGTTCACCAGCAACCACACATGGGAGACTATAGCACCCGGCTACACAATGTTCAGAAGGGACTGGTGGGAAAGGAAGGGGGGAGGATGGCCCTGTATGTCAAAGATAATACAAAAGCAACAGAAATTCAGAATACACAGGATGGACCAGAGGAACTGTAGGTCACCTTGGAAACAGGAAATGGCACAGCCATATGAGCGCTGGAGTTGTTTACAGACCTCCTGACCAGGGAGAGGGAATGGACAGAGTCTTGATAGAGAATATACAAAAAATTACAACAAAGGGGGAGGTTTTGTTTATGGGAGATTTTAACATGCCTGATGCAAATTGGACTGTACCAACTGGAGCATCAGTGAGGACTAGGGACATAGTGGATTCCCTTCAGGAGGAGGGCCTAAAACTAGTACATAACCCCACCAGAGACAGGGCTATCCTAGACCTCGTACTGACAAATGGAGAAAGGATTGCGGATCTCCATGTCAAAGGGAAACTGGGGACCAGTGATCATCACATGATATGATTCAGCTTGGTCATAGGTACTCAATCAACCCAATCAAAGGCTAAAATCTTAGACTTTAGAGGAGTGGACTTTAGGGAAGATGGGCTAGAGGATTAAAATAGTCCTGACAAGAAACACTACAGGAAGGGGAGTAGAGGTAAAGTAGACTAGGATTAAAAATGCAATACTTGAAGTAACAGGCCAGTGCGTGAGGGAACAAAGAAAAAGCAAGAAAAGAAAGAAGCCACTTTGGTTCTCAAAAACAGTAGCTGAGAAAGTCCGAGCCAAAAGGTTGGCCTTCAAACAATACAAGAAAACACAAAAAGACGAAGACAGAGAGGCATATCAGAACTCCTTAAGGGAAGCATGGAAATCTGTGAGATAGGCAAAGGCCAAAATGGAGGAAATATTAGCACAAACAGTAAAGGAAGGTGACAAGACTTTCTACAGATACACTAGTGATAGAAGAAAGTCTAGAGGGAGAATTGCTAAGCTCAAGGGGGAAATGGGGGAAAATGTGGAGGATGACCAGGAAATGGCATCCATCATAAATAAATACTTCTGCTCAGTGTTCACAGTGGAGAAGGAAGGACAGGGCCCACAGCAAGACACCATAGACACAGGGGGAAGGGACGGAGGTAAACACAGGACCATTTACAAGAGAAAGGGTCCTACAAGAGCTCAGTAAGCTCAAGGTGGAAAAGGCTATGGGACCGGATGACATACATCCCAGGATAATATAGGAGCTAAGGGAGGAACTAACGGAACCTCTAGCTGAACTGTTTACTGAGTCACTAAACACAGGGGAGGTCCCAGGGGACTGGAGGAGGGCCAATGTGATTCCACTCCACAAGAGTGGAAGCAAGAAGGAAGTAGGTAACTACAGACCAGTTAGTCTTACCTCAGTCATTGGAAAACTCATGGAGACACCCCTCAAGGAAAGAATAGTGGAACACCTGGATTCCATAGGGGCACAGGATCCAGTATAACATGGATTCACAGCAGGAAGGTCCTGTCAGACTAATCTGAATGAGTTCTTTGACTGGGTAAGCCAGGAAGTGAATCAAGGGGGTGCAGTTGATGTAGCTTACCTTGACTTCAGCAAAGCTTTCGATGCTGTTCCACATAGATGATTGGTTAACAAGCTAAGCAGACTGTGGGTAGGTCAAAAATCGGTCAACTGGGTGGCAAACTGGCTAAAAGGTAGAAAGCAAAGAGTGGTGGTTAATGGTATCCAGTGAGGGGGGAGTGCTAACAACCACTAGAGAGGAAAGGGACTTGGGCATCATCATTACCGATGAGCTAAAAGCCTCCAGGCAGACCACAAAGGCAGTGGGAAGAGCTAGAGGGATGTTGGGATGTATCAGTAGGGGTATCACAAGCCGACAGAGGGAGGTAGTGATCCCTCTTTACAAGACACTGGTTAGGCCCCAGCTGGAGTACTGCATTCAGTTCTGGAGGCTACACCTGCAAAAAGACATTAACAGGATAGAAACAGTCCAGAGAAGGGTGACAAAGATGGTGCAGGGGATGCAACAGAAGCCATATGAAGACAGATTGAAGGACCTCAATATGTACACCCTGGAGCAGACGAGGGAGAGGGGAGATGTGATAGAAACTTTCAAATACCTTAAAGGCCTAAACAAACAAGGTGAAAGAGTAACATGTTTCAGTATAAGAAAAATAGCAGGACAAAAGGACATGATATGAGATTGGAGGGGTAATGTGAGAAAATTATTTTTCACAGAGAGAGAGAGAGAGTGGTAGACACATGGAACAGCCTGCCCAAGGAGGCAGTGGAACTGAGTATAGTGAAGGGTTTCAAAACAGCATGGGATAGGCACAAGGGAATAATACAGATGAGTAAGAATAAAATAGGCTAATGTTCAGAATAGAGACATATGGCAGCAACAACCAGGTAGAAAAAATTGGCAGACTAGATGGGCCTGGCGGTCCTTATTTGCCGTCAACTTCTATGTTTCTATGCATACACTGTAGTCCTGGCTGCCAGTGTCCTAGGAGCAGGAAATAAAACGCTGGAAACAGCCTGTTCTACAAAATGATACCCAATGCACTTGCCCTGCCAGTGGTGGCACTACACCGGGGCACACCAGGGCACATGCCCTGGTTAAAAAATGCAATGCCCCAGTTTGTGCCCCAGTGCTCTGATTCCAGAGTCTCCATTTGTTTTGCTGGCTGCCAAGTTCTCCAAGGCAAGTTGTGCTGCCTTCGGAATCGGTTGACAACTCCTGCATCTTGGCTCTCCAGAGTCACCCCTGGCCCACTGCCTGCAAGTTGTTAGTGCAGCCAATGCTGCCCGCTGGCATCGCGAGGTCCCGATCCCAACCACCCCCCCCCAGGCTGTCCTGTGTGCTGCTGCAGAAGTCCTGACTTTGGTGTGGTCTTTTTCTGTAGTGTTGTGGAGTTGGACTTCTGCAGCTGTAACACATTGACGACCTGATGCTGCTGTGACTCCTCCAAGCCTGTGGAGCCAATTGGGAGTGCTGCTACCAAGGCAAGGGTCAGGAGAGTTCTGTAAACATTTTGCCGCCTCCGCCCACCCACCCGTACCTAGCCTAGCACTAGTAGTCCACTCGACTCTGCAGTCACCCACGGTATTCTTTTTTGGACCAGTGGACCATGACTGCTTACACCACCGGCAACGCAATGATTTTAATCCAGTGGTCCCTCTGAGTCCCGTGGACTGAACCCTCACACCAGCACCAGGTGGCTCTCACCCCCTCCAGAGCAGAACGCCACAGCGTGTGGTTGTCGGTCGACTGCTCTCTTGCCCGAGTAGTCTGCTGCCAGTGACTGACAAAACTGTGCCTGCCAAGTCCAATGGCGATGCAAAGATAACTCACTCCTGAGTCCCAACCTTTCCAAGACACGTGTCCCAAGTTGGGACTCCCAATGAGCAAGCAACAAACTGAAGCAGGCTTGTATAGCCTGTATTGTTATTGCCTTGGTTGTGTCTGTGTAGGACTGGATTGGAGTAGTGATGAGGGAGACAAGAGACAGAGAGCACTGTAGCAGCAGCAGCCTAGTCCCTCTTAGCCCAGTCAGTAGCCACTACTGCCCATCAGCCAGCTAGTAGCTAGCTAGCTCTACATCTCTGCAACAATCTTGACTGCAGTCTGCAGCATGGAGGGAGCCCAACCCACCCCCCGACCCAGCCCAAGGACAAAGAGGAGGCCCAGGAGAAGCTGCCTGTCTGCCTGCAGAATTTGAATCTGAGCGACAGACAGGGTCCTGAGTCTGCTTGTGCTAGCTAGTGCCTGGCTTGAGGTAAGTGGGTATATTTTGTCTCTCAGTCAGTATACTGTGGGTACTGGGGTGGGGGGAGGAGGCTCAAAGGAAAGAACACACACAGCATCCTGGCCCTGCCACTGTAACTGTTCGGGAGGTGGTGAGTGATTGGAGGTGGTGGTAGTGGATACCTGTGCTGGAAAGGGGTAGGCTGGATGACCCTGTTTCTTTTGGTGGTTAGGGGTTATGTCATTGCTTTGCCTGGTGGCTCAGCCTAGGGGGGAGGAATGGCCCTGCTCTGTCTCGCTTTGGGGTGAGGGGGGTTATTGTCCTGCTTCTTCTGGCTGGGATGGTAGCCCTGCTGTTTGTGGCTCTGGGTCCCAGGTCCGACTGGGATGGGGATGTCCCTATTTTCTGGCCTATGGGGGTGGTCCTGCTTCTTCCCCTTTCCTGGCTTGAGGGGGAGGAGAACCCTGCTTCTCCTGACTTGGGAGAGCCTGGTTGAGCAAAAAAAAGTAGGCACATACCCCCTGAGCCAGGAGAAGCAGGGCCATCCCCACCTGATACAAGAGAAGCAGAGCCATCCCCTTCCCTACTCGAACCTGGAGAAGCAGGGTCATCCTCCCCTAAGCTGCTTCTTGTGGCTTGGGGTGGGGGGTGTAGGGTTTGTTTCTCCTAGCTTGGAGGGGCTCCGAGGGGGGATGGCCTGCTTCTCCTGTCGGGGGCTTGTCACTGATGTTATTAATAATCTTAGAGTTATTTCTGGACACACAACTCTTAAATCATTGAACTAACTTGAAAGAAACATTCTTTAACACTGACTATATGGGGCACACTATATTATTCTTTAAAATAAGAAAGTGCGACACATTATGGCCATTTGTTATGAACTTTGAAGACCAGTGCTATGATTTTTAATGCTGACAGGATGAGAGGCATGATCAGAAATGTGTGCTATAAATCTCTTAATACATATATAGTAGGTAGCAGGGCTCAAAAGTAAGTTTTTCTGCCACTTGTGTGCCGGGCTAGTTACTGGGAAAATCCACTAGTCACACAAACTTATCCATTGGCCCAGCTGGTGATTCTGGTTTCTATATGTGCCTTGGCTGCAAACTGTGGTGCCCACCCAGTGCCCTGGTAACCAGCAGAAGCTGGAGCTGCCACTGGGCCCTGCACAGCCTTCTGTTGCCCCCTACTCACCTGTGCTCAGAAGGAGACCCTTGACCTTCAAGCTCCACCATGATGGGGAGGGAAGGAAGGAGCAAACTGGTTTTGGAAGGAGTGCTGAAGGTAAGAGGTGGAAGACAAGCCAGATAGGGCAAGACAAGCACAAGCCCACCAGCCAAATGCTGGCAAAATCATTTTATTAGGCTTGTAAAAATGTCCTTTCACTAGCCCTGCTAGAATGTTTTGGAGGCAGTAATATTTTAATAATTTGGGGCTAGTGGAATGGCCATGAGGCTACTGCATTTCCTCAACCACTAGCACTGCTGGTTAGAGGAGCAGCAAAAGTTATCCTTAACACTTGAAATGAGCATACAGTACAGGTTTAAACAAAAGTTTTAGGCAAGTTATGGTAGTGTTACAGAGCTGCAAACTCTTGAGTGAGTGCTTGCAAGGGATCAAAAAGGAGGTTCAATGCATTTGGCAGACCATGCAAAGAGGGACCTGTGGCTAGGAAGAAGAGCATCTCTGGATGCCAGGTAGTGCTTAGGATAGGATATAGGGAGTGGGGGCAAGCAACTACCTGGGAGGGTCACAAGACCAAAGAAAATGATTCGAAAACCAGCCCAAAGCTATGCATGGAAGAGCAGCTGATTGCGAACTTCCAGTGGTACTGCCCGTCCCTAAGACATGCCTGCATGGCACAGTTCCATGCGACAATATAATACCAGGATAAATATTACAGAATGGATGCTTTTCAGTGTTCTCACTACCCCATTCCCCCTGCCCTAGTAGCAATATGTTTTGATTGCTTATGGGACACAAACATAAAAATGGGTGGAGGACAGTGCACTGGGTGAGAGGAGCAACTGACGGCGACTGCTCTCAAAATGGCCACATCCAGTCAGGGCACAGGTCCACCCCAGCTACCAATCGGAGGGAAAAATACATTTTGACTATGCCAGCCACCCATAGCTTGTCAGGGAAATTTAGAGGCAGGGGGCCCAGGCCAATTAGCCACTAGCTGCAACATGCAAGGAGAGGTGTGAAGCTGACTCGAATGCAAACAAGACAACATTTTATTGACCATTACTAAAATAATAACATCACACTAAATTTCTAAACTCTAAAAGCTAGAAAGATCCATAGCATTACTAAATTGTTATTACTGCCATACTAAGTTCTCTACTAAGGATCAATCATTGCTATGGCTCTGCATAAAGATCAATCATTCCTATGTCTCTACATTCTGTACAGTAAATCAATGATGACAAAAGCTTTACAGTTCTGTACTTTTAACCAGCCACCCTTGTGTGTGTCTGCTGGGGACAGGAAGGGAACAGGAGGGGGGACCATAGCTGTTCAGGTCAAGAGAACACCAAAGGATATAGGATAGAAGACTCTTCCAAAGCTGTGCAGATCATCAGCTTAAGGTCTCCAGGGACCACCGGGACAGATCGCTCCCATCCAGGAACAAGTCAGATGAACATCTCCCAGCCACAGCCCCTCCATGGACTGCTGGGATACCAGGACAAACAACAAAACAGGATCCTAGGAGGAACAAGATAGCTGGTCCGGGAGAACAGAGCAGGGACACACTGGGGCCACATGCCGGCAGGGTAACCCGTGATATAGGCTACTCAGATTGAGTGACTCAATATGAGGGACTCAATTTGAGCAATTCTGGAGACAATGAGTATGACTAAATAGCAAGGGGAATTAGAGCTAATGTATAGGATGTATAGGATGGCTACATTCTGAATAGCGAGGCAGAGGTAGCACGTGAAGGTTACAAGATTTGTTTGGGAGGGTTGCTTCCAGCTGGCTGTCTGGCATGGTGGGTTAGGTATGGTCATTGAAACTGGTGGTTCGAGGCTTGAGATTGGAGTGCTGTTTTTTTTTTATTTTTATTTTCGGTGTTACGAGTAAAGGTTTTTTTTTTTTTTTGCAGATGTCCCGTTTCCCCTGACCTTGTTCCCCCCCCCCAACATTCTCCCCTTGTATACAGGTACCCCCTCATGGTGTTGCCCTCTTCCATGATTTCCTCTGCCCCCAATGTCACCCCCCGGAGTTGATTACTTTAGTAATGGGGGTGTTGGGGGCGATCATTTTTTTTGTTGAAATTAAGGTTTTATCGCTAACATTGAAGGGCACTGTGGTGTCCATCGCTTATATTGCCATCAGCGATATGTATTCGCTGTTTAGTTCAGCACTCTTTTTGTGGTGCTGTTATTATCTTATGTATCCTGTTATTTTGCTTATGTATCACTATGTTTTGTAATTGTACCTCCCGGGTCGTGCCTGAAAATAGTCACTTGTTGGCTAGTGCACTTACCCGGTCAACAAAAACTAAATAAATAAAATAAATAAATATGGTACCCACAGGCAGGGGTGGTGGAACAATAAAAACATTTGATGAAAACCTTGTGGTGGTCTTTCTTTCCAGCACAGCTTCCACACAATACATGCACCCAGTTCAGGCAACTACAGGTTGCATAGCACAGTTCAGGGGAATTTAGTCAGTCTCTAGGGTGAGCACACACATCTGGCAACCACATTTCACCCTAGGGGCCCAAAGCTTCACACAGTGTCATAGAGGCATTTTTGGGTTACACAGTTCAACACAGAGTCACTGTCTCTTGGCAGCCATCTCCTGATGGTACCCAGATACTGGGACAGTGGACAATACCATTACAGGGGCCACAAAACATCACAATAAGTAATTTCTATACAGATCTATTAAGAAATTCATCAGTGGGGTGCATTGCCCCTTTAAATCCAGTCTGTGTTGCATTTCCCCCTTAAATTCAGCTTTCAGGGCAATTATCCACATTCAGTGCTGCTGATGGAGGGGCCGGCCTTTTGCTGTTGCCGCCGTCCCTCTCAACGGAGCTACATCACCACCACAGACCTGGGTCAACTGCTGTGGAACAAGAAAAAGGAGTCACTGACCTGCTGGACTGGCCAAGACTTGGAAAGGATGCAAGAACTTGAGGTAAGTCCCTCCCTACTGGCTCTGCCCCTGTCGGCCAATCGCTCCCCCTCACTCGATGCTGCTTCTCCCTTCCATTCCAACAATGAACTGAACTGCTGTAGCCATTCAAATGGGCTGAGGATTCCATCCCGGAATCCTCATGAGACCATTCTAGCCTGCCTGCCCTCATGACCGGGACCCACGAGAGCAGGTTCCCCATGTGAGGTAACGGGGGGGGGTCTGTACAAAGCAGCAGGCAGGGAAAATTAGCAGAAATTAAACATTTTAAAATGCAGCCCAGTTGAAGCTTTGCATTTCTGGGGGGGGGTAACTAACCTAGGGACTTCTATGACTGGGGCACCTTCCTACCCTTGGCACCTCTAACCCCCTAGCCAGCCCTGGAGCACCTGGATGCCCATTTGTGGAGGGTACCAGGAACTATGGGACACTACAAATGTATATTTAAAATGTAGTGGAGGGAATGGGATGAAGTATGTTTAAAATGAGAGGAGGGAGTGGACTTTAAAATTTAGGTGGAGCAATTTAAAATATTTAATGTGCAGGAGGACATACCTGTAAACTTTTCTGCACTAAAATTGGGACACCCTTGAAATGTACTTGAATGTACTGACCCCCATGCAGGCAAGCATATCACATCATCTCTGCTTTCACAGCTGCTTGTTTGCTCCCTTTCCAGCTGCCAGGTAATGAGAATTTAGAAGTGACATCAGACGTCAGCAAGGACAATCATCATTTAATAACATTCTATGATGACTATTGTGGACCATGGCCTGACAAAGCTAGGCTGACAATTGTTTGCTACGATGGTCAGCAACCACAGTCAAAGCATGTTGTACTGTTTTAATGGTGGTTGAGTGTGGTACTGTATACTTGCCTGGACTATTACTGAGAGTAGGAAAGTGAGTGAGTGAGTGAGTGAGTGAGACAGTCAGTGAATAAATATGTGAATCAATCAGTCTGTGACTGAGTGTGTAAGTGGTAAGTCTGTGACTGGGTGTGTGTGTAGGTCAGTCTGTGACTAAGTGAGTGGGATGTCAGTGACTGAGTGAGTGGATCAGTCAGTGACTGAGTGTGTGAGTGGGTCAGTCAATAATTTATTGGGTCATCAGTTAGTATGTGTGTGTGTGTGTGTGTGTGTCAGTCAGTCATTAAGTGAGTGCAAACGTCACTGAAACTTTATGCACTGCAAGAAAAAGCACTGGTGGCTGGCACTTCTGGCTATGCAAGAGCAAAGTTCAGATCTTTGCATTGTATTTTTCTTTGGTCTTTTTTTGTATGACTAATTGTGATGACATGTTTGATAGCTGTCCTGTGTGTCAGAGGTTCATGTGTAAGACAGAATCATATGCTGACGGTGTTTGAATATCGTGTGAAAAGAGTTCTTTGGCCGTGCCAACATATTGGCTGTGATTCATGAATGCCTACATAGTGTGCAAGGGCAGTGCATAGGCATTCCCAACACTGAATGCCATGCAGCAGTGCCCCTTGCACCCCCAGCTGCTTTCACTAATGGGCACTTTAGTGTCCTATGCATGGGATCCAGCCACAGGGCACTGCACCAGGAGCGGGACTGCGGCATACCAGGAGCACCCCACATGATGCCCATTCACATTTGCACTATGCGTCATTCTGGGCTGCATCCCCAACACCAGAGGGGCACAGGTGTAGCTGTTGCACCTCCCCATGGTACTGCCATTAGCAGTGGCAAAGCATTGCTAGCCCTCTCACAATGCTACCAGCCCCATGGAACAGAGGGTGGGCTGAGGTGGCCACCCAGGTACTTGCCACATGTCCCTACATGGACCCAGTATGTTGCTACCAGAGACCCCCACTCCATATGGGTTGGGGATCCACTAGCAGACCGGGTACAAGCATCCCATTGGCTGCTCACCCATGTCCACTGGTCTGCCCCCACATACTAGCATGCCAGGGGGGAAGGTCTCTGGACTGGAAGTGTGCAGTGGCTGGTGATCGCAAATGCTGGCCACCACACACCCATCCATGGGTGCAGAGCTGCGCAGGTGGGTTACATGTGTTTCATGCAGGAAACCCACTCATTTGTGAATCATAGCCATTGTGTATAAGATGGAGGGGGCTACTAGTCACCAAGTAGTGCTTGATATAGAATATGGTGAGGGGCACTGGATGTGCGTGGGGTAAGGGAATGACATTCCACACACCAGGGTGTCCTTGACATAGGATGCGGTGAGGGAGGGGTGTCACTGGACACTAGAGACCACTTGACATGGGACAGGGTGAGCATGAGTGTGCAAATGGATACCGTGGAGTGCTTGGCATGGGTCTGAGTAAGGGAGTGGTCACTGGATACCAGAAAGGTTTTGGCATGGGATGGGGAAAGGTAGGGGGTGTTACTGGACAGCAAGGAAAGGTTTTAATGGAATTGGATGAAGGAGGGAGGAATGCCACTGGACACCAGGGCCAGGGAGTGTTTGGCATGAAAGGAGATGCCACTGGATACTAGAAAGTGCTTAATACTGGAGGGGGGAGAGGGTGCCAACAGCTACCTGACAGTTCATAGCATGGGGAAGGGGAAGGGATGGGGTGCCAGTAAACACCAGTGAGTTCTTGGTGCAGGATGGGGGAGAGAGGAGGTGCCATTGAAAACCATGAAATTCTTCACATGCTATAGGGTAAGTGAAGGTAGTGCCACTGGACATCAGGGACTGCTTGGCCCTGGATGAGGTTAGGGAAGGGACTGATACAATACAGCAGAGTGTGTTTGGCATGGAGCTGGGTGAGGGAGTAGCCCTAGGACCCTAGTGAATGCTTGGCAGATGATAGAAAGAGGGAGGTGGTGCTACTGGGCATGCACTGAATGGTTGATTCAGATTGAACATGTGGTAAGAGGATGCCACTGGGCACTAGGAATTGCTTGGCATGGAGATGGGGTGGAGGAGGGTATGTGCCACTGGGCAGCAGGAAATAACTGACTTGGGACAGAAACAGATTGCCTCTGCATACTAATGACTCCTTGGAAGTAGTGTATCCTTGGTGAGTGATGGGTAAGTGTGGGGGGGTGCCAATGGACACCAGGGAATACTTGGCGCAGGATGCATTCACTTGCAATTACTCTTTTGGACAAGCTATTTGAGGTACCAGCCAACTCTTGGATTCTTGATTCACATTTTGCTTCCATTCACTTTTTTGTTGTGCTATGCTCTTTTGTTTGTGTTCACCTTTTTGTTGTATAATGCTTTTTTGTTTGCTTGCATTCATCTTTTAGTTGTACTATGCGTTTTTGTTTGCATTCACTTTTTCGTTGTGCTGTGTTTTTGTTTGCATTCATTTTTTTGTTGTGCTGTTCTTTTTTTGCTTGCATTCATCTTTTAGTTGTGCTATGCTTTTTTGTTTGCATTCACTTTTTCGTTGTGCTATGTGTTTTTGTTTGCATTCATTTTTTTTGTTGTGTTATGCTTTTTTCATTTGCATTCATCTTTTAGTTGTGCTACGCTTTTTTGTTTACATTAATTTTTGTGTTGTGCTATCCGAAATTTGTTTGCGTTCATGTTTTAGTTGTACTAATATATTTTTAGAACTTCATCATTTTTAAATGGACTTCACTGTTTGTGTTGCATTTGTCATTTCTTTTGGTGTGATGTTACATTTGGTTTTGCTGTGTTACATTATTTTTGTAGCAACACACTTTACATTTGGTTTTATTGCTTTAAATTTTTATTTGCATTTTATTTTCTGGTTGTTGCTTTACTTATTTGATTGCCTTTCATTTTTTTTTGGTTTGTGTTTTGTGCTTCATGACCACCGTAATAAAGCCATTTCCACTGATCTCTTGTTTAAAACATAGTTATAATGAACTGCAGGTGCCGTCTAAAATGAAAATGTTTCCTGAGCCTTGTCCTTTACTGTAGCAGTAAAGGTGTTAATTGGCCTTCTCCCCCTCCCTTCTCCTTTTGTCTGTGGCAGCACACGGGGTAAACGTTTAAGCAGCTGCTAAGCTGTTAATGTTAATGGCCTGCTGATATTCAGCTAAAGGCCTGTTCCTAGAGCATATCAATTTAATAACAGATAGTAAAAAGTTGAATTATTGGTAATGTCTAACAAGACTAACGATGGACAAACTCCTTAGAAGATGCCTATAAGAAAAGAAAACATGGTTATAATTGGGATGCCAAAAATCTGTGTGGTACAGTAAAATTTTAGAACTTTTAGGTAAATATGAACTTAAATTTCTTTTAAGTTGCCTTGATAGAAATGTTATGCTCAGCCAACACTATAAAAGGTATATAACCCAAAATATTCCATGTGGTATACCAAAAATAATTACACACATGAATTTCAACATTACCTTGGAGTTCTAACAGATCAGATACTCAGAAAAATTTTCACCAGATTCAAATTTGAACTATTTGAGAGCAATGTGTTGTGTACAAGATATGGTAAACAATCTCAGAATACTACGAATTGTGCATGTGAGCATGGTGATAAAGAGGATTTAATCCATGTCCTCCATCATTGTTAATGATATGAAAATAATCATAGGCACCAACTGTACTCACTATTTGGTAACTATAATACTATTGGTCTCTCCAGTTTTGATTAATCAACTCTGACTGGAATTTTGATTTACTCTTAGGATGTACATACAACTAAATGTTTGGCCAACTATTTTCTAGCTATATCTAAAATCAGAAAAAAGATGATTAAGTAGTAGTTCTCCTACCCTTTAAAATCTAGTTAAACTTTCGGACTTTGATTGCAGGAAGCACATGCTAATCTTTATTTGATTCATCTATAGATTATTTAACTTGGGTTCTTAGATGAAATTGCTACATTTGGTTTGGCAGACTTCTGAATATCTCCTACAAATGCTAGAAAAGATAGGGAATAGGGAAATTTTGTAACAGCATATGTATTTTGAAATTTGACATATGTTATATAACCTAGGAAACTCAAATTACTTGTACATTTAATAGCCAATTTTAAATGTTTTTGCATATTAAAGTCTGTCCTACATTTGATTTTAAACCTTTATATTAGTAATGACCTTGTAGTCGAACAATAAAAATTGATTGACTGATTGGCTAAAAGCCTGTTCATAGCAGATTTAAAAAAACAAGAAATTTTTTTTTTCATCCTTTCCAAAGCCAGCGCTAAACATATTTCCTTTAACAGTACCGTCACTTGACACAGCTCACTTTACCATATTCAGCTCAGTTTGTATGTAGCAGGCATCAATGACGAGAAGAGGTTCATAGCAGAGTTTGAATAAAATGTTACATTACAGTATCATCTGAATCAGCTCACTTCGAGTACAGCAAGCACTGATGGGGAGAAGAGGTATAAGGTGTCCCTCCCAGTCCAGGGTTGGCAGCTGGGAGGGGTTTTTGTTAAAGTAAGAGTTTCATGAGGTCTGTTCCGATCCCTACATTCAGACGGGGTTGGCAGTTGGTGTGGTTTGGTTTGTTCTTGTCTGACATTCACTGGCAGGGTTGGCAGCTGGCAGAGGTTTTGTTAAACTAAGTGAATAAGCATTAATTAAAATAAAAAAGTGTAATAGCAGTTAAACACACAGGGCTTCATTCACTGGCAGGGTTGGAAGTCAGTGGCAGGTTTATTGGAGATGGTACTGAGAAACAGGAGATGTGTATATTATGACTGAAATACATGGCTTGAGCGTCTGCTCATAGAGAATCTTGGTGCCCGAAAACTCATAACATTGCTGGTTTGTAAGGCTCCACACAGTAACAGCATCGATCTGACATCAGATCGATGCTATTATAACTTTACAAACAGCAGCACGTGCAGCTGTACTTTGAAAGGCAGCAATGAAATCCTGAGTGGGATGGGCAGTTCTGACTTTCTATTGGCTTTCTCCCTAACAACCAGGCATATCCTAGCAAATGACTGGCACTTTACACACTGAAAGTCAAAACCATGCATTACAAAAAAATAATGTATGGCGATCTATTTGTTACTACATTGAAACGCCATCTCAGGGTTCCATGACATTAAGCCCCTCTCGAATTTTGCTCTTGAGGTACATGACATCATGGAACCCTCCACTATCCTACTTCTAGGACACAGCGGACAACCCTTATAACCGACAAATTTGGGTCACATGAATGTGTCTGTTAGGGGTCTGCAGGTCAGATTTTCCAGTTCTGCCAGGTCAGGCCGGGTTGGGCAAATCAGAACAAGAACCAAAACCAGAACCAGAACCAAAAGTGTAATACATAGTAAGAGTTAGTGGTGCAATCAATAGAACAACACAGGAGTAATGTTACACAGCAGGTCTGGATCTGCTGCACTGGAAAGACTGGTGTGAACCAGTGGCATTATCATTCCTTCCTTCATCTATTCCATCCCACCCACCCAACCACCCAGCTTCACTGATACAGTCTCACACGTGTCTAATATTGGTCTTGTCTGTGCAACAAATGTTTGTCCTGTAAGGGAGGAATGGAATATGTGGATAGATAAGATACAAGTAACACTGTCTGTATGTACCTTTTTTCAAAATCAGTGAAGGGCAGCTAACTACCAGTATGTGTTATATCTTTTCAGTGATAAATACAACAGGAAGAGTGACAGTGGCGTGGTCTGGGGCATGCAGTAAAAAGCAACAGAATTATGATGAAAAAAATGAGAAGAGGAGTCACATAGGGGCAATTTAGAACAAGGAGAGTGACAGTGGTCTGGGTGTGTACAGGCAGCAACAGAATTATGCCAGAAATGCAAAGAGGAGTCACATAGGGACAATTTAGAACAAGGCAAGTGACAGTGGTCTGGGTGTGTAGCGGCAGCAACAGAATTACACCAGAAATGCAAAGAGGAGTCACATAGGGACAATTTAGAACAAGGCGAGTGACAGTGGTCTGAGGCATGCAGTGGCAGCAACAGGGTTATGATGCAAAATATCAAGTCACATAGGGACAACTAAACTGTAATTGGCATAATGGTGGCACAAATTAAAAAAAAAAACAGACTCAGAATATTATTGTTAGTGTTACACTCACAGTAGGTCTGGATCTGCTGCACTGAAAAGGCTGGTATGAACTGGTGGTGTAATTTCCTACTCCATCTGTTCTATCCCATCCACCCTGCTCCTTTGGTGTAGTCTCACACAGGTGTAATACTTTGACCTGGTCAGTGCAACAGATTTTTGTCCTGTAAGGGAAGAATGGAAGGCATGCAAAGATAAACACAAGCAGTACTGGACGTAATTTTCTTTCAAAATCAGTTAAGGTGATGGCATATAACTGCTGTCAGTATCTATACAATAAATATGTTATGATGACTTTCAGTGACAGTGACAGCAGGAGGAGTAACAGTTGTTTAGGGTGTGCAGTGGCAACAACAGAATAATGAAAGACGACAACTGGTCACCTACATATGCAAAGAATAAGATACCCCTGAATCTGGGGATCAGTTTAAAATCATTGAAGCTGGATTGTGCACACAGAAGAAAACAAACATTAAATACTGCCAGGCTCAATAAGGGAACCTGTCTTGTTGGGTCAACAAAATAAGCTTTCATTTCAAGGCAGTGACAGATGATGTTGTGCCTATTTGAAGAGCTGTTTAAGTCTATATAGGTCTGCTTCATGGGGGATTGATGTATATACATTATGTACAGCCATAGTTCAAGGATTCTGGAATACAAAAGTACAGTAAGAATGGGAGATGAAGTTTTTAAAATAAACTTGAGGAAACATCTTTTTAGTCAACTACAATGTGAATGTTTTAGATAAAGTCATGTTATTGTATTGTAAATGACCAGAACTCTGTGATGTTATTTATACTGTCCTGTGTTTATTGTATTAGTCTTGTTAAACTTTTGTAACACCATGGTTATATTTATATGGTCCCGGGTCGTGCATGAAAAAGGGCCTTGGCTTATTGCACTTACCTGGTAAACAAAAGTTTAAATAAATAAATACATAAATGAAAGATGAGAGATTCCTGGTGGCATATCAATTTATGGAAAAAAGGCACATAATCCCTACCTTGCTTTTTTGGGGTTAGAACATGTGCAACCTTTATGCAGAGGAGGAAACAGAACACAAAGTGTTTTATCGTGACGCTTACTTGATGGACAGATTCAACACTACTGATAAAAAATATGGACTTGATATGGACTTAATGAAGAAATAGACTGGATACCGATTATGTAATATAAGAAATTTACCTGAAAATTTTCATTCTATTAGTCAGTAATAGGATGAATATTTTTATTTCAGAACACCCCTGGATATTTTTTTGTACATACTCTGCATGTATAATTAAGGAGCATAGGTTCAGTAAGTAATCCTGATTTTTCAATATATGAGGGTATCTTTTAACCATATTGTTTTTGTGTTGTTGTTTTTTTAATGAGCACTTTAGTCTACTTGCCCTCTTCTTTGTATAGCACTTTATAATCTATCTCACCCCTAATAAATCCTATTATGTAAGAGGCATCTATCTCGCCCTTTGCCTAACGCTCCTGTCCACTGGAATTTCTGGTCCCCCCCATCCTATAGTTCACACAGCATAAGCATAATGAGTTTGTATATATGCATATATTATTTAAACAACTTGCTAAAACAATGCTCAAAAAGTAGTAGAAATAGTTGGAGTTGTTGCTGATAGTCAAGGTACAGCTGACATGCTCATAAGGGTGGAGATAGACATTTTATATAGTGTGTTTAAAAATAAATAAATACTATCACTTTAAGAGGGAAACTCCATGGGCTCGATTTTCAGAGCCTCGTTAGATTACTAAATTGCACCTTGCACTGATACCCCAACTATGGCAAACTCAGGTATGCAAGAGACTGTGCACATGATTTTGCAAAACTCAGGATCCTGGCACCAAACTCTCTCAATTTGTCACAAGTTGTCCTGTGCACCAAACAACTAGCACACAGGCAGAGAATGCCACAGACTGCAGGCATTTCAGACAGCACTGGTGAGTGTGGTGGGGGGACCCACTGACTGCTGGTAGGCTCTGTGAAGGGCAGGCCACGGCAGGTTGGGGATGGAGGGGTGGCGACAGACCCCAGCATGGCACTGGCATGGCTCATTTGTGACGGACAGTGGGGGGGGCAGTACTGTGACTTGCGGTGGGTAAGAGGCCCTGGAATTAACCAGCTGCAGCCCCACCACTGTGGGAACACTTGGCTGGGTACAGGAGAGCAGCAGATGTCCCCCGGCAGCAGCAGCAATGGCGGGCATGGACCACCTCCCACCACGGCAGGGCACTTGGAGTGGTTCATGGGCCATTAGACCAGATCCTGGCTGGTCTAACTCTAACAGCCTGTGTGCCCATTGCCAGGGTTTGCAGAATCCCAATTAAGGGGATACTGGAGTGCTACCCGGGTACAAGCCCCCCTCCACCTTGCTCCACTGGTGCATCCAATGCAAGGATGATGCAAGTCCGTCCAGTGCAGGCGGACCCCCATTTGCCACAAGGGGCCTCTGAAAATTGGGACTGGTACAAGCTGTGGTGCAAGGAGCCCTTTGCACCATTTCTCTGTGACACAAGCTCCTTGCTCCAGGCCCAGTCCTTTGAAAAGTGAGCCTCATGTGGCTAGCAGGCATTAGACAACCTTGTTGTCTTTATGGATGTCATGACCTCTGTCACATGATGTTCACTGTGCCTTGCTTCACTTCCTAGTTTCAACACACTATAAATACAGCTTATTCAGAGCTGTTGGTGTCCTTGCTAGTTGGCAAGCAAGGCACCAGGAATATCCCTGTAAGACTACAGGGTACATTGGTCTGTCTAGGAAACATTATATTACTTTAAAAACCAGAGTGTATTAGCAGCATAGTGGACCAAAGATTATGTTATCCTCAGGCTCCAAGGTAACATGAAGAAAGAAACTCAAGTTATACCAACAGGGCAGAAAAGCCTAAAGTTATAAGGTACATTTTATACATTTTGTCAGTTGTGTTAAAATATGAACATACAAACCCTGTTACACTAATAAGGAGACATATTCAAAATAAGAGCACTGGGCACATTTGTAATATGAAAAAAAGCAGCAGAATGTGATTTAAAGCTACAGTACTTGTTACGGCAAGAGATAGGAAAGAGATTTAATGGCATAACAGATGTTTACAATGTGATAAAGACATTATAAATAATTCACTTAAAAGCAATAAGAGATTGAAAGGAAAGACTTTTTATTAACAATACAGATGTTTAAGACAGGTAAGCTATTACCTTCTGTATTCTATTCATGCAATAGAATATTGAAAAAAATACAAAAAAAAAACTGGAATAAACACAGACTGTCAGGTTTATAGCACATCTGAAACCAGGTATGCCATGTTTATCAATTTAAAGTATACATTTTCTAAAAATAAGGGAATTAAAATGTATAAGTAAAGTATAACAAATAACAATAGAATACTGCTCAATAGCACTGAACACAACTGTTACAGGAATCTAGGCAATTTGATTTTTTGAGACAAAGGTATGTACAGATAACAAAATGAGGAAGATTTTAAATGTTATTTAGCAGATAAAAAGACATAAATAAGATTTAAGTATCGGATAAGTAAAAATGTGACATCAATAATGTACATTATATATTTTATAAATTTTAGTAACTGTAGCCCTGAAGAAGAGGAAATGTTTCCTCAAAACATTGGCATTCGTACAGTACTGTAACCAGATAGCATAATAAATGGTTAACATTATTTTTGGCGAGTGAGTCTCATTCTCTCTAGATATTGTACAGTAATCATTGTGAAGTGTTTCAGAGATGAAGCTGAGGAGAATATGCACCATTTAAATGACTTCACTAATACAGGCACTGCCGATGCTGAGTTCTCAGGTAGCACTGTCAGATAGGGCAAGGATGTGACGAAGTTGGTCCATGGTTGTCCAGCGATGAATAGTTCCACCAGTACCATGCGATATAGCAATTACATCTACAGGCTTTTTATGTTCCACCAGTCTTTCTATCATTTAATATGTAAAATTTCATCTGGTAATGACATCCAGTATCAAGTAGTTTGAGGCAGTTTTGCTAGCTGCTAGAAGGTACGTAGTGCGACAATTGCTTTTACAAACCTGTAGAAGTGGCTGATTATTCTGCATGCTGTTGTAATGAGATTGCTGATACTTGTGCTCCTGTCTTGAGCTTGGTGGTCAACTAAATTTGATGTGTGCGCAAAGCAGTTTGCATTTACTCTTTCCTCCCTGTCACAGTCACTGAAAGCTTTTATAATGTTAGCGGCAGTATCTGTCACTGTCATTCCTACTCATAATCCATTTCTGAGTATCCAGTTCTCCCAGAGGTTTTCTAGGGTGTTACATATGTTGACTGCACAGTGTTCAACATCCACAACACTGGCACTGGGCAATGCCATGCCCCTCTACTGCCTTCTTGGTGTTAGATTAGATTGTTTTTGCGACTGTGAGAAAGAAATGCAGCGTGCAATCAGAGAATTATGCCCATGAGTTGCAACACTTGTCCAAATAACTGTTCTGAATTGTACAACCCTACCTTCTGCGTCCTTAAGTGCGTGCACAACGCAGGTTGTGACTGCTTGGTAAATCTCTGGAACTACTCTGCTGGTGAATGTAAATCTGGATGGTATTTTCATGTCTCATCTGTATAAATACAAGCAGCCTTTGGAATCCAACATTTTCCACAATGGAAAAATGCTGTAGATCTGTCCTTATCATTTCACCAATAAATTTTGTAATTTGTGAAGCAGTCAGATGCTTGGAGTCAAATTTGGTCTTGCTATCAATTGACTGAGCTATGGTTAATTGCTTGGCTTTTGGAAGAGGACTGGCCAAGGAACTGGTGCTGCTGGTCGGTCATGCCCGGGATGTTGGTGATAGGAGTACTGTGTCAATTGATGCTGCCCAGTCCACACAAGTTGATCTTCTTGTATGTGATGGAAGTGCAAGCCATGTAGCTGGTCTCCCTCTGCAATCACAATTGCCTGGAGGGGGGCTGACTGCTACTACTACCACGATCCAATTCAGAACTATCAAAGTTATCAGCATCATCTGAATGGGCCCTATATGTCTCAGTGAGATTTTTAAGATGTGTAAGTACATGAGGGTGCTGCTGCAATAGGTGTCACCTCATGGCAGTGGTTCCCATGTCACTTTCTTCTCCTAGTAATCATTGTTGTACAGTGCGCGCATAATGCTTTAAGTTAATCAGTGGGACTTATCAAAAAATGATTCCACACCATGCTAGTACTTTTTTTTAGTTTTTAAACCAGGCAAGGAGTATGACTGTGCTTAATGGAGGTGAGCAGGATGTACAGGAACATAACTGGGGCTGGTAGTAGCAGTAGACAGGGGCCTGGTGGTAGAGGGAAACAGTAGGTGGGAACTTGTGGAAGTAATAGTACTTTGTCTAGTTGCTGTAATCACTGTGGCACTAGACAAGGAGGCAGAGGAAAGTGTTTTACTCTTGTCACAGCTGGGTGTGACTGTGGCATCAGTCTTTTCATGTGATACTACATCATCTCATCATCATCATCAGATGCGTCATCAACATCATCACCATGACCAGGGTTAAAATCAGTAGGTATATCATCTGTCAGACACATTTGAGGAGTCAGCATCATTTTCAGAGGACTCATCATTCTCAGAATGGGAGCCAGACTCAGAATCAGGTGGAGGGCTTAGCTCAGCCACTGCCATTTCAGTGTGTGGCAGAACTGGAGAAGAGGGTGTTTGAATCTGAGCTGGAAGCTGTGATGATGAAGAACAAACTAGTTTGGTTCTGCTTTGGAATACGTGTAGTACTGCTTACTTCTCAATTAATGAAGACGATGAAGATGATGATGTGGCAGTGGCACCTGATGTCATTGGCAGTCATGAATGTTTCACAGGGCTGAAGCTTTTGGGCTTTAAAACCCAACATGACCTGCTACATTTCACCAGTTGGAATGGACCTGATATTGTCTTCTTTGCTTGTTTTGTTGAAATAGCCTCCAGAGGCTGTTTATTTTTGGTTTTGGCACTGGGTATAGGCTCAGTTGAGGATCAAAGGCAGGTGGATGCGCTACCTTTACCTTTGCCTCTGCAGGCTCTAGTGTTCAAGTTGTTTTACTAATGTTGGGGACACACAACAGAATGTGACACACAGAAGAGGATATTTCCCTGCCTGCACACTGGATTTAAATGTAACCAACCAGTCCCCTGGGGTTACTAGGATCAAATCAGGTTAGCACTAGGAAGGTATTGGGCAACTGGTGGAGGGCTTATTAGGAGCACTCTACACATGACATCATTGTTTACTCAGCTAGGCTGATGGGAGAATGGATTATGTCATTTAGAATTCTCACAGCAGCATAAGCCACTTTGGAATCAGCTGCTCTGGGTCAGTTTAGAATGTTCAGATGGGAGTCAGAGTATGTCAGTCAGTCAGTAGTCAGTCTGAGTGTGGGAGCTCTGTGAGGAGGGAACTTTCAGTGCAGAGGTGCCTGCTAGCCTGTGCTGAGTTTGGGTGAAGGATCTCTGTTCTTTTACTCATCCCAGTGAGTGAGACTGCAACCTGCCAAAGGAAGTGATGGAGACCATTGCCAGCAGGACCGCAGTGGGTCATTCCACAGAGAAATGGTTTGGACTTCAGTTTCTGTGGATCCAAGGGGCAATCCCCTGAAGGTCCTGAGGAGTGTCAGCTGCCCAGAGAGAAACAGTATTCTGTGTAAGGCTATGACAAGCTACCTGTAAAAGGAAGAAGTGTCTGTATCAAAGGGACAAACAAAACTGTGAGTACAGGTTCATGGGACTGTTTCTTAGGGAGTTGTCTGAGGTGTATGTGCCTAGAGATAAGGCTAGAATACACCTGTCATGGCCCCTGTATCACCACAAAATGTGCTGAATGTGAAGTTTTAAAATTGGGAGTCCTTCAGCAATCCAAGTGAATTGCAGGATCCATGTGTTGTAACCCAGAAGGAATGGCAGAGAGTGGTTGGAGCCAGACTAGGCATAACCCCATTTTAATCCTCAGTCAGGGCTAACTGGTTCATGGAAGGGCACCAGGTTACCATGGTGATGTTAAAGTTCATCGCATCAGAAGGAAAGAATGTGAAATGTTTTAAAGTGTGTGGAACCCCCACAAGATATACACTTTGGGAAGTAAATGTCTAGAGATCCCTAGTTCAGAGGGATGGACAGTTTGATAGTTCTGTGTGGAAAAGAATGTACTAAATGCCCAAGACAAATGTTGTTTCTGGAAATAAAAGTGTGTCACCCTGAAAAGTCAGTTCCAGCCTGGGGGACTACCTCATTCTGTGTTTTCCATCTGTTGTCAGAATAAAGCCATACTGTACAATCCCAGCTCTAGTTGTGGACAATTGATTCATGCTTCCCTGTGTGAACTTGTTATAAGCCCCCTCAGAAGTTATACCTAGCATAGCCCTAGCACCTCTCTCCCAGAACTCAGAATAAATATAAATGTTCGTTTTGCACTCTAACCCCCACCACCTAGATGCTGAACCAGGTATTTGCCTCAGTGCCATGGGTGATACCTATTGTTTATGCCAACTTGTGCCTTGATGCCTTGTCTGTAGTGCAAGTTTAGGGGGTCTTGATTTCAAGATGCTGCTCTTGGTCGGGGTAAGGTTAGCATAAAAAAAATAGCTAAGTGCTTACACTGCAACTAGTCCTTCAGGCAACTGTGACAAAGCAGTACACTGGTGGATGTGACAGGCAGCCAGGCATGCTAGGTGGCAACAACAAGAGGTTTATTACAGTGACTGACTGGTCCTACAATTATTATTATTTTTATTTTTAAGAAAAAATAGACAAGTGCTTAACCTGCAACTAGCCCCTCAGGCAAGTGTGACAAAGCTGTACTCAAGCGAATATGACAGTAGACAGCCAGGCACATGAGGTAACAGCAAGCAGAAGTGTACTACGGTGACTGACTGCTACTACAGATTTTTTTTAAAGAAAAAAACAGCCAAGTGCTTCAAATGCAAATAACCCTTTGAGCAAGTGTTTTGTAGTAAATCTTTTTATTGAAATATTTCACACAAGTTACATGCCTACAGTATATAAAGACAGAGAGCACTCGCTAATAGCATACAATTTAACAAAGATAACATGGACATTTTGGGCAGACCCTTTTTGCTGTTATAACTTTACACTTGACAATTAACAACCAGAATGAAGGGTGGTCATTGTATGTCATAAGCTTAGCCTAGGACTCCTGTAGGGTATTTGAGACAACTCACTATTTGCAACATTAATAGAAGTTAGTAGGGTGAGCTTTGTCGATTGTATCAGCACCAAGTTCAAGTGTCAGAAGCTGTGCATTGCTGTGTCATGAATGAATTATTTTCCCTGTTAGGAGGGAACTGGGTCATATGACCTTTACCCTACTGATAACCACTGTTTATTATGGTTAAGGTAGGATAATGAGCTACCTAGCCAGTCCCTATTCTGGGTACCAGTGTTTGGCCAGCCTGACATCATCACAAATACCTAAGTGTTGCAGAAAGCAGGTCCATGCTGCATAATATCCTCAGAGAGTGTTGCTGTTTAGGTGCAATAATCTGTCAAGCTGGACAGCAAAGATGGGCTTCTTAGGAGTTCAGGTATGGTGGGAAGCTCCTTGAAGTACAACATTCTAACCAACAAATATTTAGCTTCTCCTACTACTGGCAATAGACGCTAAATGCTTCAGTGACAATAGAAGCATTTAACTTCAATAGCCACTAGTAGGACCCATTTCAAAGTAGTTGAACTAACGCTGGGGTGGCCAACCCGTAGCTCGTGAGCCACATGTTGCTCACCAAGCAGTTTGATATAGCTCACGAGGGTTTGTCAATTATGGGTATACTACACTCACAGTCTTTGCCTGTGTTGCCTTTGATGTTCGTTCGGTCAGTATTTACCTGTAAATTGCATGTTGCAGTCCCCCGAAGGTACTTTACACTCACAGTCTTTGCTAGTGTTGCCTTTGATGCTTTTGATGTTCATTCACTCTTTAGTTACCTGTAACTTGCAAGTTGCAGTCCCCTGACAGCACTTTTTATGTTCGGTTGGCTCTGCAGTACTTGTCAATTACAATTAGTAGTTTGTTAATTATGCTTTTGTTTCTTGAGTGACATGTGAAATCTCTCTCAGCTGTTCCACATCTGCCTAGCATGGGCTGAATAGTTTTAATTTGGCGGTCTGTGTGCAATCTCCCTGGCAGCTTGCTGAATCCATGACTGCCAATTAGTGCTGTGCGGAATGTGGCATTCCACTGGCAGAATTAGTGCAGAATGGCTGTTCCACCAGCAACATTTCCACTGGAATTTTGCTGGTTCTTCAGTGAAATTCCACCTACTGTGATCTGCAGAATAATATTCCATGGAAAAATCAATTTTTCCAAGGAAAATTATTCCGCAACAATTTCTGTGGAAAATGTTGAGATCCGAGGAATAATATTCTGTGGAACAGCATTTTTTCTGCGGAAAATCATTCCACAACTACTTTCTACCATGGAATTTCACCATTTCAATTGTGGTGAAATTGGGCAGAATTTCGGCGGAATTTTGAAAATTCTGTGGAATTTCGTTCCACCAGAATTTGAAAATTCTGCACAGCACTACTGCCAATATTCACTTTGCTGCCTGCTTTTTTCTGAGTTGCTGCCTGATCGAGACACAACTAGTGAGCCTTTCACTTTCACAATCTCCCCTGCTACCTGTTCTGTTTCTTCAGTGATGACATTTTGGGATCAAGATACAATTAGCTTACTGACACAATCTCCCATGCTGCTGCTGCTGCCTGTTTTATAATAGCTGCCAACTTTCGAGGGCTGAATAGATTTAATTTGGCAGTCTGTGTAAAATCTCCCCAATGCTTGCTGAATCCACGGCTGCCTATATTCACTTTGCTGCCTGCTTTTTTCCGATTTGCTGCCTGATC
This sequence comes from Neoceratodus forsteri, assembly GCA_016271365.2. Taxonomy (NCBI): domain Eukaryota; kingdom Metazoa; phylum Chordata; order Ceratodontiformes; family Ceratodontidae; genus Neoceratodus; species Neoceratodus forsteri. The sequence continues at coordinate 260,638,210 of CM057456.1, forward strand.
GAGACACAACTAGTGAATAATGTTAATTGCTGGATCCCCTACTGCCTATACTAGCTCTGCCGCCTATTTTTTCTGAGCTGATGCCTCATCAAGACACAACTAGTGAGTGATGCTAATTGCTGGATCCATGACTGAAATCAGAGCTGCTGACTTCATGGGCTTAACAGATTTAATTTGGCAGTCTGGGTGCAATCTCCCTGGCAGCTTGCTGAATCCACAGCTGCCTATATTCTGTTTGCTGCTGATTTTTTTCTGAGCTGCTGCCTGATCGAGACTCAACTAGTGAGCCCTTTACTTTCACAACCTCCCCTGCTGCTGCTACCTGTCCCATTTCTTCAGTAATGACATTTGGGGATCGAGACACAACTAGTTCACTGTCACAGTCTCCTGTGCTGCTGCTGCTGCCTGTTTTATAATAGCTGCCAACGTTCCACTTTCACTAAGCCTGCAAGCAAATCTAAAACTGCAACCATTGCATCTTTCAAGATAGCAGAAATACTGACAAAAAAAGAAGAAACCATTTGAAGATGGTGAACTAGTAAAGGGCTGTTTACTTGCAGTTGGAGACTCATTGTTTGCTGATTTTAAAAATAAATCAGACATTTTGAATGTCACCAAAGATGTCCAACTTTGTAGGAACACAGTTTCAAGATGGATTGAAGCAATGTCACAAGACGTTGAGAGATAATTTAAAAAGGATCTGAAAGCATGCCTGTTCATCAGTTTCCAACTGGGTGAATCTACGGATGTTGCTGACACTGCCCAGCTAATTGTGTTCATCCAAATGGTGTTCAAGGATTTTGCTTGCAAGGAAGAACTGTTGAAAATAATTTCACTGAAAGGGAAGACTCATGGAGAAGACATTTTCCAACAGTTCAAGACATGTGTGGAATCAATGGAGGTGCCACTACATAAATATGTCTCAATAACAACAGATGGTTCCCCTGTCATGTTTGGTGCTAATGCTGATTTTCTATCGCTGTGCAGAAAAGAGCCTGTCTTTCCAGAGTTACTCAGTTACCATTGCATAATCCACCAGCAATCTTTGTGTACCAAGGTCAGTGTCAGCATGTCGTGAATGTGGTGTTGAAAATAATGACCTCCATCCATGCCAGACTTCTACAGCACAGCCTTTTTAAAATGCTGTTAGATGAATTCGATGCATAGTACAGCTGCCTAGTCTTGCACACAGAGGTATGGTGGCTCAACAAAGAGAAGATGTTGAAAAGATTCCAAGATCTCCTTCCAGAAATACATCAGTTTTTGGAAATGAGCGGTGACAAGCATGAAGAACTCCGTGATCCTCATTGTTCAACTGATTTGGCTTTTCTCACTGATCTGACATTGAAACTTAACAACATTAATCTTCACCTTCAAGGTGAAGGGAAAACTGTGACACAAATGAATGGCTCTGTAAGTGCATTCCAAATGAAACTAGAGCTGTGGATGACCCATTTCCAGCAAGGTTCTTTTAATCACTTTCCTAGCCTTGAAGGGAAAGTGGAAAAATGAATAATTTTTGATTGCATTATGTATGCTGCCTATCTTGACAGGATCACAAAGGACTTTGAGAGAAGATTTTCTGACTTCAAACATATCAAGCCAGTTGCAACTTTCATTACTAACCCATTTATGGTGACTGATATAAGCAAAATCAACAATGAAATTGCAAGTGTATTCAAAGTAAATGCAGCAGACCTGGAAATGGATAAATAAATAACTCCCTAGTTTCTGATCCTGGCTCCTTGGCCAATGAATTTAATGCCTACTACACCTTGGGCACCACTTCGCATCTAAATTCCCTCTCCCCATTGCCACCTATTAACTTCATCCCTTCACCTCAGCCAGTGCCTACCCCTTCCCCATTTTCCTTTTCTACTATCTCCTCTGATGAAGTTCTTAATGCTCTCCTATCCCTCAACCCCTCTAGAGGCTCCACACCAGATGAGCTTGATACTAAACTTCTCTACCTTTCTGCTCCTGCAATTGCTTATCCTAGTTCCCTAATCCTTAACCTGTCCTTTATTTCTGCCCAAGTACCCTCATCCTGGAAACATTCTGTAGTCCTTCCTCTCCCCAAGGGTGGTGACACATCCACTCCTGGCAACTATCAACTCATTCCCTCTTTCCTACCCTTGCCAAACTTCCAAGAACATTTAGTTCTCTCTCAGCTATCACCCTTCCTCTCTCATTCCTCCTTCTTCACCCCCTTCCAATCTATTTTTTGGAAGAACCATTCAACAACCACCTCCCTCCCTCCTCAGGTTTACTGACGCCATCCTTTCAGGGATGGACAATGGCCTGATCACCTCGGCCATCTTTGTTGACCTAGCCAAAGCTGTTTGACACTGTTTCCCATACCCTGCTTCTTGATTCACTCTCCTCAGCTGGCCTTGCTCCATATGCCACCAACTGGTTTAAATCCTACCTCATTGGCAGGACCAAATCAGTGAGAATCCTTGATTCCATTGCCCCTCCACTCCCCATCAGCAATGGTGTCCCTCAGGGCTCAGTGCTTGGTCCCCTACTCTTCTCTATTTTCCTTAATGATCTTCCCACAGCCTGCTCATCCTCTTCTATCCACATGTACGCTGATGATACTGTTTTGTACAGTTCTGGCAAAAACCTTGCTGCTGTGTAAACCAGCTTACAGCATGACTTCAACCAAGTTTAGCTCTGGTTTGCTTCTCACCAGGTTTTTCTAAATGCCAAGAAGACAGTCTCAATTACCTTTGGCACCAGGCAGAGACTCTCTAGGCTCCCAGCCCTACCCACCTTCCATACCCTTGATGGGACTATCTTGGAGGACATCTCCTCATTTAGATATCTTGGGGTTTAGCTGGACCAGCACCTCAACTTCTCTGTGCGTATTGATGCTATCCTGAAGAAACTGTGCCCCAAGCTTGGTGCTCTGTACTGGAATTGTAGTTGCATCCCGCTGACTGCGAGGCACTAAATTGTCCAGAAGATGATACTCCCTATCTTTGACTACTGTGACATAGTCTATGATGCTGCTCCCAAATCTTCTCTGACCAAGTTAGACACTCTCTTTAACTCCTTCAGCTGCTTTGCTATCGACTCCCCTTCCCGCTCCCACCACTGTGAACTTTATCGCTCTCTAACCTTCCTTCCACTATCTCACAAATGCATCTCTCACTGTGCCAAACTAACCTCCAAATTCTGGTTTGGGGGGCTCCCCTCCTATCTCTCATCCTCTCTATCTCCACTCCACCTTCCCCCACCCACTCTCTCAGATCAAATGATGCCCGCACATTGACAGTCCCTCACCGCTCCAGCCACATTGGTCAGACTGGTTTCTCCCATTGTTTCCCTAAAATCTGGAATTCCCTCCCCCTGAAATATGACACTCCTCCTCCAACTACTCCCTTACCTCTGCCCTACACAATTACCTTTCCCTCAGCTGTTCCTGCTTTAACCCACCTTAATACCGATCTCCAGTTTCTGCCTTCCTACCATGACCCACCGGCAGGGTTCTAAACATCCTGAAAGGGGAAATCAGGAAATTACTACCCCTTCTCCTCATATTTAGTTCTTGCCTCTCCCCCCCTCTCTTCTCCACCTACCCTTCTGGGTCACCAGTGTGCACAACCTAACCCCATCCTTTTTACTCCAACAGCATTTATGTACTACCTCGAGCCTGCTCCTGGTACACTCATGCACTATAAATGGTTCTATCACATTATTACTGTTTTGTACATTTATATGTTCTTTTGTATGATTTTGGACATGTATTGGAATTTACCCAATGTTCCACTACTGTTTATTGTACAATACCTTGTGTTCCAACTGTTCCACAATCTTACAATGTTGTATTGTTTGTACTACTCACAAACTATTGTAACTGATCATCCTTCACAACCTTATGTAACCCCTTCCCCCAGGTCGCATCATGAGATGAGCAACTTGTTGTTCAGTGTGCCATCCTGGTGAAACATTTCAATAAAAATTAAATAAAAATAAAATGGAAATCATAAACTTGCAGACAGATGTGCAAATAAAGGTAAGATCATCTCAGCCAGACTTCTGGTGATTAACAGATGAACTCAAATTTCCACTTCTGAAAAGGGTGTTCCTTCAATTAAGTGTATGTTTCAGGTCAACACATCTGAGTGAAGTTGGATTTTCAGCAATGAAAATACTGAAATCAAAGTTAAGGTCACCTCTGACCGGTGCCGCCTTAATGACTGCATGCAAATGGAAGTGACACATTACACACCGGACCACAAAAAGTTGGCTGATTTCTCATATTCTAACTTTAGCAGCATACAGAGATGATATATTATTACACATTATGGATCCATCTATTTCAATCCCTGGTACCTTATCTACCATTCAAGAGTTCAGCCTTTTTTCCAATTACAGAATAAATAATACGAAAACTGTTGTTGTGCTCCTTAACAATAGGACCACTAAAGATGATTTCATTAAATATGGGTTATCCTGGTCCCCCAAATTTTTAAAATATTTAAGTCTGTATCTTTCACAAGACCAAAGTAAGATGACAAATTTTAATTATCTTAACTTGTTACAATCCATTAAACAAGATCTAGAAAGATGGTCAAAACTACCTTTAACAATGTTAGGATGTATTAATATAATTAAAATGAGTATTTTTCCCCAGAATTTTTTAACCCTTAAATTCTCTGAATATTCTGTTGCCCATGTCTTGGCTTAAAAATATGTGTTCAGTAATAGGCAGTTTTATATGGGTTAATAACCCACCTAGAATAGCTTTTGATAAACTTACTTATGCCAGACAACATGGTGGTTTTGTTACACCTGATTTTACTTTATATTATTTGACTAGTCACATTTACAAATTTTTTAGATGTGCCCCTTGAATAGCAAATTAAACACGTATCATCCAGCCTGGTTAGATATTGAGAGAGGGGTGCTCTGAAAGCAAGGCATTTCTTCTAACTCAGTTTTTGTATGACTTTTAAAACTCTTCCTAGCAAGCTCAAACAATCAGTTATAGGGACCTTATATAGGATTTTTGATCAGTTCTGTAAGTATCTGCAGCTTTATTTTTAAAAGGACGCAAACCAACCTTTATTGTATAATGGCTATTTTCAAATTAAGAAACATCTTTAAATAAAGGGTGGTTACCAGCATTGGAAGGATTGACTGTCAGAAATCTTTTAAATAATGGATCTCTAATGTCTCTTGAAGAAAGCGATATAAATTAGGAATTGGTAAAGGTTACTTATATAAAATTTTTACTTTAAAAGTGATCCTTTCATCTTATTTTGGTAACCTACCTTGGTTGGAAGATCATGGGTTATTACTGGATAGTATAATAAAAATACTTAAACAATCCCATCCTATTTCAAAACTTTATCAATACTTCTTGTCAACATTGTCTTTATCAAAGCCAATAGTTTCTAAAAGTTGGACTAATAAGCAGGATAATCTACATCTACATTGGTAAAAAATCTGGAAAGAGCTACAAAAATATATAGCAAGTCATAAACTTAAACTAACACAAATCAAAATATTACATAATGCATATTACACTCCACTCAAATTATTTAAATTTGGTCTCCTATCTTCGGAAGCTTGTTTTAGGTGTGGATCGGGTGAGGGCTGTCTTTCTCATATCTTATGGGAGTGTCCACTGGCTACCTCCTTTTGGTCCATATTAAACAAAAATAGGCAACCAACTAGAGCTGACCAGTTACTTTACTTTGCAGGTATGTATAATTGGAGACTTAAGTAACATTCCCTCTGAAGCTGCAAAATATCATATTTGCATGGTTGCCCTAACTGCAAAAAAGGTTATTGTAAAACACTGGAGAGATCATCAGACCCCCTCTTGGATGGAATGGAAAAATTTAATTCTATCTAGTCTAAGAAATGAAAAAAATTATAGCAAGTATTAAGTATGACTTAGATGGATTTGTTACAAAATGGGGCAAATTATTTAATTTGATAATTAATCTTTAAATTCTAGCACCCAGATCCTTGTTTTAATCAGGTAGACGGATTTACAATCTAATTTTCTATAACATGTATTATCGAGCCTATGGAAGATTTATGATAATGTTATGACTTCATCTTCTTATTTTAGTTGATATATTGTTTTAATGGGGTCTCAGAATCTAATGGATCTGTTATTTGTAAATGTTGGCTTGTAAGTATGTGGGGTTGGGGGTTAGAAACTCAGATACCTTTAAAGATCTTTGGTATTACAGTTGTTGTTAAAAGACTTATTTGATTTTATCTTTTGTGTATAGCATCACTATTACATGCTGTTTATTATTATGTGAAAATTTTAATAAAGATTTTATAATTAAAAAAAAAATTGGCTGATAATATAGAACATAGAAACATAGAATTTGACAGCAGATAAAGACCGCTTGGCCCACCGAGTCTGCCCATTTCCCTACCTACAGGATAAGCCACAGATCCCAGTTAACCAACAGCCTATTTCTTCCTACCCCCCACAAGAATTGCCTTATGTCTGTCCCATGCATTCTTGAATTTCCCCACTGTTTTAGACCACACAACCTCCTCAGGAAGGCTGTTCCATGCATCGACTACCCTCTCTGTGAAAAAAATACTTCCTCACATTGCCCCTGAACCACCCCCCCATCTTTAAATTGTGTCCCCTTGTTTTGCATGTCTCTTTTTTGAAAGATGCTACCCTCTTGGACTTTGTTGATTCCACTGAGGTACTTAAATGTTTCTGTCATGTCCCCCCTCTCCTACCTTTCCTCAAGGGTATACATATTAAGCTCTTTTAGTCTGTCTTCATATGGCTTCTCTTGCAGACCCTGCACCATTCTAGTTGCCCTCCTCTGGATTGCCTCTATCCTGTCTATGTCCTTGTGGAGATGGGGTCTCCAGAACTGGATGCATTACTCCAGATGGGGTCTCGCCAACTGTCTGTACAGAGGGATAACAACTTCCTGTTTTCTGCTGGTGATGCCTCTCCCTATGCATCCCAGTATACCCCCAGCTCTCCCTACTGTCTTCTCACATTGCTTGCTAACCTTAAGGTCATCTGATATGATTACCCCCAGGTCCCTTTCCTTTTTTTGTTTTGTTACTACCTCCCCCATTGTGTAATCTTCCCCTGGGTTTTGTTTCCCAGGTGCATTATTTTGCACTTCTTTGCATTGAATCCTAGCTGCCATACTTCTGACCATTCCTCCAACCTTGCCAAGTCCCTTCTTATCCTTTCCATGCCTCCTTGTGTATCAACCCTTTTGCAGATCTTTGTGTCATCTGCAAAGAGGTATACTTTTCCTTCCAGTCCCTCTGCAATGTCACTTATAAAGACATTAAAAAGGACTGGACCCAGTACTGAACCCTGCGGTACCTCACTAGTAATCCCTCTTTCTTCAGAGTGGACTCCATTTACAATTAGCTTCTGTGTCCTGTTGTCAAGCCAATGTTTTACCCAGGCTACCATCCTGGGACTCACTCCCAGGCTGGTTAATTTGACTATTAATCTTTTGTGTGGGACTGTGTCAAATGCCTTGCTTAAGTCTAGGTAGGCCATGTCCACAGCCCCTCCCTGGTCTACTATTTTGGTCACCCAGTCAAAGAAATCAATTAGATTCATCTGACATGACCTTCCCCCTGTGAACCCATGCTGCTTTGGGTTCTGTGCCCCACTGGCCTCTAGGTACTCAACAATTCTTTCTTTCAGAAGTGATTCCATCACTTTCCCTACCACAGAGGTCAAACTGACATGTCTGTAGTTTCCTGCCTCTGTCTTGGTCCCATTTTTGTGAAGGAGAATCACATCCACCTTCCTCCAGTCCTCGGGTACCACACGGTCCTCCCATGATTTGTTAAAAAGGGTAGTCAGTGGTTTCACTAGTTCTCCCCTTAATTCTTTTAGAATTCTGGGGTGAATTCCATCAGGCCCCATTGCTTTGTCCACCTTCAGTTTTAGTAGTTCTTTCAGAACCTTTTCTTCTGTGAAAGGACTGAGATCAACCCCCCCATCCAGAGTGCTTCTGTTAATTGGATTAGGCACCTCCCCCTCCTCTTTTTTGAATACTGAGCAGAAATATTCATTCAGTATCCCTGATTTTTCACTATCCCCCTCTGCCCACCCACCGTTCATTCTATTCAGCCTCACTGTCCCTCCCGTTGTCTTTCTAAGCTCCCTGATGTACCTATAAAAGGTTTTATCCCCCTTCTTAACTGAGTTAGCTATCCTTTCCTCAGTTTGGGCCTTTGCTATTCTGACTTCATTCCCTGCTTCCTTCTGCCTTAACTGGCACAGCTCTCTGTCGTGCTCCTTCTGTGTTTCCTCATACTTCCTGAATGCCATCTTTTTCTCCCTGACTTTCCCCACCACCTCTTTTGATAACCATAGTGGCTTTTTCTTTCATTTGATTTGTTTATTTGCTTCACACAAAGGCTTGTTGCCTCTGTAATAGCAGTTTTGATGATTCCCCATTGTTGCTTCACCCCTCCTTCTAGCCTGTTTGCTAGTGCTTTTCTGAGGCACTCTCTCATCTTGCCAAAGTCAGCCCTTCTGAGGTCCAGTACCCTCACTTTTGTATGACTTGACTCTGTAGCTGAGTTTAACATGAGCCACACTGTTTGATGGTCACTTGTTCCCAGATGGCAACCCACTTCTAGATCTGAGATCCTCTCACTGTCCCCATTTGAGAGTATGAGGTCTAAGATTGCTCCCTCACGAGTGGGTTCGGAAACTAGCTGTCTGAGGCATGCCACCTGTAGGGTATCGATAATGGCTCTGCTCTTGGATGTGGCTGAAGCAAGTGTGCTCCAGTTAACATCTGGCATATTCAAGTCTCCCATCAACAGTATCTCCCCTTTCTGTGCCATCCTAAGAATGCTTTCTATCATATCCTTGTCCATTCCCTCCCCCTGACCTGGGGGTCTGTATACAACTCCTGTGTGGTCTGTGGTGCCACTTCCCATCTCCAAGGTGACCCACAGTGCCTCCTCTCCTCCCTGTTTACTCTTTTGTTCAGTTGATTTTATTCCTTCCTTTACATAGAGAGCTATTCCTCCCCCTCTTCTCCCCTCCCTGTCTCTCCTGTAGGTTACGCACCCTGGTATGTTAACATCCCAGTCACAGTTCTCTGTGTACCATGTTTCTGTGACTGCTACGATATCCAGGCATCCCTCTTCCATCAAGGCCACCAGTTCAGGGAGCTTGTTGCCCAGGCTATGGGCATTGATACTCATTATCCTCCATTTCCTGATGGCCTTACTCCTTTTTGCCCCATCCCTGTCCTTCTTGCCTTTGTCACTTTCTCCATTTACCCCTGCCCTTCTCCCTATCGACATCTCTATGTTGGCGTACTGCACTTACTATTGTGACTTTGGGGGCTAGGATTTCCCTGCTTCTTTCTAGTGCCTCCCCCCCTTGGCTAGTTTAAATACTTGCCAATGAAGCATTTAAACCTATCACCTAGGATCCTGGTTCCCCTCCTGGACAGATGCAGCCCATCATGCCAGTATTGGCTTGCATCACTCCACGTGGAACCCCAGTCCCCAATGAAGCCGAATTCCTGAGCTCTGCACCAGTTTTTCAACCACTGATTGAATCCCATGGTGTGGAGCACCCTAGCCTCTTGTACGCCATAGACAGGCAGCACCTCCAAGAAGGTTACCGTGCATGCTACTTGTCTAAGGCCCCTCCCCAATTCCACAAACTCTTCCTGCACTGCTCTGATCCTTTTCTTAACCAGGTCATTTGTCCCTAGGTGGACAATGACATCCAGCTCCCCCCCATGCAGCTGCTCTGGCAATCCTGAGGATTTGCTCCCTGTCCTTCCAAGGCATGGTGCCAGGCAGGCACCTTACCTCCCTCTCCCCTTCCTCCCCAGTTCTACCTTCCTAACAATGGAGTCCCCCACCAGGAGTTGTTTTCTTCCTTCCCCTGTGGGGTCCCATGCCACCCTCCTGTGGGTCTCCTTTGTGGAGATTCCCAGCATCCTCCTTGGTCTCCACTGTGGGTGACTCCATAGAGGAACCACACTTTGCCAGAATGGCATAGGAATTGTGGAGAGGTACAACTGGAGGGATGCACCTCTGTTCCACCACCCTCACCCTCCCTGAGCCCACAGTGGTCCAACCACTCCTCTTTCTTGGAAACCTCTGAGGCAATGGCAGTGGCCCTGGTGGTCCCTGGATGGAAGAGGAGGTCCCACAAATCCTGGCCAACTCAGCCTGGAGATGAGCAACCTCCCCCCTCAGCCCAGAGAGGTGCCAGCAGATGGGACAACACTGCATCCTCCAGAACATCCTCCGAAGACTGCTGCTCCACAGCCACTGCACTGCACCACTCCCATCATGTCTTATTTCTGGCCCCTTCACTATTGTTTGGAATCCTGACTCTTTCCTCTGTTTTTTTCCCTTTTCTCTCTACTTACTTACTGCCTCTGTGCCCTTTAAGTTCCTTATTGTCCTGTTCTGAGACAAGAAGATCCTATATTTCTCAGTAGACCCCTTACCTGCTTAGAGGCAGACCTCCAGCAGCTAGAGGGGGCCGGAGAGCTACTCTTGCCCTTCTAGGATGGTGCGTCTTTGGTGGCTCTGTGATCATTCACTTCCTGCTCCCAAAAAGGAATTTGCTGTTGTCAGTCAAATCCTATGTCTATAAAAGTAGAACTAGCTTTGGGTGGGAGGGTGGAGGGGAGGGAAGGTGCGTAATATAGTTTTTTAGAAGAGTTCTACTTCTTTAGTCCCAGTAGAGAAGTCCAGTCACACAGCACTCCTTCCTTCTGGTGTCCTCTGCCAAACCTCTGACAGAATCTTTCTCAGGCAGTGTTTAAATCTAGTTTCCTTCTAGCTAAGCCACTCCCCCTACTTACTAGATCTTTCTACAAGTAATTTAAACTGCACAGCAATCAAGCCCCTTCAGCCACCTGAGATTTACACCTAGATAACTGTTCAGATAACCACTTTAGCTAACAGAGACACACTAAATTTTTTTTGTGTTTTTTTTACCCTACATTAAAGGTCCCAGTAGAAGAGTTCTACTTCTTTAGTCCCAGTAGAGAAGTCCAGTCACACAGCACTCCTTCCTTCTGGTGTCCTCTGCCAAGCCAGAGTTCACACTAGAACTGCTAAGAATAATTGTTTTAAAATTGAAACTATTTTTAAGAGCGGAGTCACGTGATGAGGTGGACTGAGTAACATCTCTCCAGTGGAGCTCCTGCTTATTTAGATAAAAACTACCTATTTACCCTTTTTAAATCACAAATTCTTTCTGATAAGAACTCCTACCTACTCCTTGGCACCTGGAAATCTGTCTGTGGCATGACTGGGAGCAAAAATGGAAGCTGAGATGCGCTCAGCCATTCCAAAACACACACCTCCTCCTACACTGGAGAAGCAAAGCAAGAAATCTTGGCCGCAAGCCTCGGCCCCCAGCAAAGCCACTAGTACTACTGCTGAACTAAACCTCCTCACTCTTGATCACTTTCTGGAGGAATTTCATCCATTTCAAGATGAGGTTAAATCTCTTACCTCAGAAATGAAATCCATGGCAGCCACACTTGGTGATATCTCCCAGAGCACCGGAGATAGCGAGGTGCGTATGAAGTCTCTGGAGAGCAAGGCAGAGCGCGTGAATCCAGAATTCATTACCACTAGACACCGGATAGCATGACTGGAAGCCAAGGTGGAAGACCTTGAGGGCTGAAGCCAGTGTAACAATGGTGTGCTACTCGGCTTGCCTGAAAAGGAGGAAGGGGCTAATGCAGTACTGTTTGTGCAGAAACTGGTAAAGAAGCTGGTGGGCCCCTCTCCGTTTGGTCCTGACTACTGCATTGAGTGGGCCCACAGAGCTTTAAGACCCATGCCTCCGCCTGATGCACCACCTCACCCTTTGCTGTTCAAATTCTTAAATTTGCAAGAGAGGCAGCATTTTCTACTAAAAATTAAAGAGCTGCAAGAAGTGAAATGGGGGGATCATAAGATGCAAATAGCCCAGGATCTACCTGCCACAGTACGTCAGAGGCACACAGCATTCCATCCACTGGTATCCAAACTAATCCCAGCAGGGGTGAAATTCAGAATGATGTATCCGGCCAAATTACAAGTCCAGCTACGGAGCCAATGGAAGAGCTTTGAAGACCCAGCAGTGGCGGAGAAGAATCTCAAGATGGCTCTCCCGAATCTTTTTAAACCCCGTTGAGTACCCTGAGCAACATCTGGTAACCAGCATGTCCCTCTGTGGAGGATGCATGTTCAGCTCTTGGTAATATCAACAACCCCCCTGTGCTAACTGTGTGCATGCTGTTCTTCACTAAGTGGTCAGATTGTTTATATGAGCCCTTAATATCTTCTCCTTTGTGGGACAAGCCAAAGAATGATTCTGTTCATGCTCACATCCCCTGTCTACACCTAATCAGGCCTCTTAATGAAGATCCTTTTGTGTGCCCTGTTTTAGACCTCCAAGGTGAGAGGTGCTGCGTGCAGGAGTGCATTTTGATTTGTCCGCCTCAACTTCAGCTGGTAACAGTATACAGGATCAGCGCTTCTTATTTGAATTTTACCAACCCGGACATCTTTTTATTTTATTTTTAGTTCAATTTAGCTGACATGAAGCTCTGGGTATTCTTCATTTTATTGACTCCCCATTTGAAGAAGGGGTATTCTTCACAGTACTTCAAGCACTTACTTTTTTAATACGGTAGTTCATTAGCTAATGGGTTACAGTTACTGAGGATCTGTGCTGCAAAACACAAAACGGACATGGGGGCAGACCTCCCTTTTTCTTCCCCGTTTTTTCTGTAATAGGTTTAATCTGTTTGCAGGCACATATTTACTGAATGTGTCTAGGTAGTTTGTTGGTTTCGGTCAAATCGTTTGGCCAACAATAGGGTGGGAGGGGGGTGGCTAGTAGCTTGGTAAGCCTGTACATCATGGGCAGATTACTTATTGTTGGGTTAGGGGATGGAGGGAAGGGACTGTTTCATGTTGAAAGATTATTTTCCTTTTTTTCTGAAGTGTTCTTATGGGGGGGAGGAAGGGGCTACATGTTTGGAAGTTAATGTATTTGTGTAACCCCTAGGTGGCACTATCCCAAGGGCTACTACCCCTGCCTGCTTAACTACTAACAGGTTGAGGGGCCTAAGTTAAATGGCGGGTGCCTCCACCCAGAGGTCAGGGTTTGCAGTAGTTAAACTAACTTGGTCACAGCCCTCTGGGATATTGTAACCCCCCTTTTTTCCCTCTAGTGGCCCACACAATGCATTAGGAATATCTTCACAATGTACACTTACCCCCAGGACTGGCTCCATCGACTGGACCCCGGGGAACCCCTGCAAAACAAGATGATACAGTGCAAAAACCACAGTACAATATTTTAACATAAACAAATACCTCAACCAGTGCAACTCTACTGAAACCAACAGATCTGATTTATTTAAGGAGCTGTAACAAGGAAGGGGGAAATCAGGTTAATTAGGTTAAACACATTAATAATCACAGTACTGTGCACATATTCAGAGTCCCAAATTGTCACTTTCACTGGGTACCCAGAATGGGGAGGGGAAGGGGCTAGCCAGGATCAGTTGCAGCTGGTTGGGGCTCTGTGATGGAAAAAATACTGGCACAATACCCAAATTGTAATCCGGAGCCGGTTGGCTCAGTTCATGAAGAAATGAAAAAAAAAAAACAATTAGATGACACACTTGCAATTCGATGAACAGATGGCAGGGAGCTACCCTGCTTTGTACTCACAAACTCAGTGCTGGGAACTGGATGGAAGGCAGATTGTCCTGGATTGCCAGGAGGAGCAGACCATGTGGACAAGGTCCTTGTGACTGGACCCCACTGCAGGTTAGAGCAAATGGATGTAGTCTGGATTAAGCTGGGGTTTACTTCCAGCTTCATGCACTCTATTCACTGTACAGGGGATTTGAAACATGATTCCCCACAAGCACTACACACATTTATATGTAAAAGGAAAGTACTATACCAGGCAGGCTGCTTCTCTATCCTGATCGTAATTACTGCACAATACCCGGGAGAACACACAGCAGATTCAGTTCCTGACAGACCGAGCGTGAATCAGCAATTTCTCCAGTCTTCTACAGGGTGAGCCTGGTTTCTACTCTTCAGATCTCCTTGATTCTCTTCACAGGTCGGTTTCTATCTGAACAGGCACTTGCACAAACTGCAGACTGAAACTTAGGGCCTTACACAAGATCCCTGCGCTAAAACTACACACCGAAGAAGCACAAAGCTAACTGTCTCTTCACAGCCCAAACTGATCTGATCTTTCCAGTAGACAGAGCCGGGCATTGCCTTTGAGTTCCTCCCAGTTCAGTTGGCTGGTTTGGCTGTCACTCACAGTAAACTACCCCTGTTGGTGGAAAAAAGGCGCCAAAGTCAAAACTACATTTCCCAGAGTCACTGCCTTTACAATCCCCTTACAGCAGGCTCCAGAGGAGAGTCCAAGTTCTGATTCGCCCAGAGTAGGCTCCATTTTAAAGGAACCCCACCACGATTGGTCCAATTCAGCAGTTCAGAACTGACATAAGGGAGCTTGCTCTGCGCTGTCCTTGCTACAAGAAAGCAGGTTAAATCAAACTACATTTTCATTATTACTCTAACAGGTTACAAGCAAACATTTACATCTTTGAAGAGTGCTTCCCTTGCCCACTTAGCGATGGCAGAAACAGAGTGATTTGGCCGCAGCTCGAGTGGGACTCAAGCAGAAAAACACACAGTCCCCCCATACAAACTAATTATGTCTGCAAGCAGACAGCTCTTAAAGAGACAGTACCAGAGGTTCTAAAAGCACTCACAGATAAATGGCTTAAACGCCAAACACCATTCAGGCTTGGAGCATTCAAGCAAGCTCCTAGAAGACTTTTTGGGAACCCCCATTTTCAGGGGGTTACACCCTTCCTGGCCTGGGAAAGCTTGGCATCCACGTCAAGCAAGTACCCCCATAAGTTTCATTACACCCATATACATTTACATCAGTATCAAATTAGGCTTATACATGTAATCATCAGTCAATATATCACTTTACCAGAAACACATTTCTGAAACTTTGCAGTACGTCACTCTTTACATAGTATTACACACACATTGTACAATAACTCAGGTTATTACCTCTTGTACATGAAACCTGAAGAGAGGGGGGTCCTTCCCTATCAGCTACCTTTGGGCTGAATGGGGCAGGGGCACCATACCTAGAGGGCAACACAAGTAACTTGGAGTTAGCACTGATGTTCAGTTTGAGCAATGAGCTTGGGGGCACATACACTCCTTTATGTACAACACTGAGAGGCAAGTCCACAGGCCTCCCAGGGGAATCATAACTGAGGTGCACCACAGGGTTTACAGCTCGACCAGTCTTTCTAGGGGAAATGTTACAGTCTCTGCACTCTGAGCCTCATTTTCAGCATTGTCCTCACTTGTCAGGGGAATCTCCAATGAGGTAGAGAGGCTAGAACTTGGAGCACTTTCAGCTCCAGGAGTTACAATCTCTGAGTCCACAACACTTGGCTCACATGGAGAGCTTTCTGACATGGACAGTGAATTATCAGGGCACTCAACACACTCTTCTTGTTCTGGTATGTCACCAGTCTGTTCCAGTCCATCATTTTCTTCCTCTGAAAGCTCAAACAGTTCAACCATATGCAATGATTCCATATCATCTGACTTAATGCTTTGCACTTCGCTTTCTGGGAGCATTGGCTCCAGGGACAAAGCTGGGGCTTAGACAGTCCAGAAGGCCCAGCTTCATCTCCAGAATTGACTAGGGAATTGCCCCGAAACAATTGACTCAGTTCATAAGAAGGGTAGTATTCAAAACCACACTCACTTTCCTCTGACATGGACTGACAGCCATGTTCAACTGGGACTTGTGGGGGGGAACACTTTAACTCAGCTTCTGTAGGGGCAGACTTTCTTGATTTTTTTCTTAGCAGCAGCTCTATTCACTGGTCCAGAGGGGGCATTTTCTGGGGGTTCAGACTCAATCAAGATTTGTCCAATGGGCAGCAAATGATTTCTATGCATTGTTTTAACATCTTTTGAGTTATTCTCAGGCCTTACTTTGTACACAGGCAGATCATCTAGTTTGCCCACTGCAATGTGAGGGAGATGGTGCCATCTGTCAGCAATCTTGTGTTTGCCATGCAGTCCCAGATTTCTTAGCAATACCCGATCTCCCTCCTGGAGTTCCTGTGCTTTCACCTTTTTATCATACCTTTCTTGTTGGCCAGATTTCTTTGGGCAGCCATGGTTTGAGCCAGTTGGTACGCAAGATTTAGCTGGGCCTTTAACTTTTGCACATACTGTAAATAGTTGTCAGCTCGAACCCCCATCAGGAGAGACCCCTAAAGCACACATCTACCGGCAGTCGAGCTTCTGTTCCAAACATCAGGCGGTAGGGGAGAACCAGTGGCATCACTTTTGGTGCAGTTGTAGGCATGTACCAGGGTGCTAATTTGTTGGCTACATCTAGGCTTTTCCTTTGGGTGGAGGGTGCCTAGCATACTCTAGCAAAGTGAGGTTGAAACGTTCAGGCTGTGGGTCCCCTGGGGGTGGTAGGGGTGGTTCTGGACTTTCACACTCCCCACAGAGAAAGCATCTCTTTGATCAGACGACTCTCAAAGTCTCTCCCTTGATCAGAATGGATTCTTTGTGGAGCCCCATAGTGAACAAAAAAGTTTTCTATAAGTACTTTTGCCACAGTGGATGCCTTCTGGTCCTTGGTGGGGAAAGCTTGGGCATATCTCGTAAAATGGTCAGTGACCACCAGCACATTACTAATATTTCTTTGATCTGACTCCAAACTCAGAAAATCAATACAGACCAGCTCCATGGGTGCACTGGTGGTGATGTTAACAAGGGGGGCAGCCCTCTGGGGCAAAGCTTTCCTCTATAAGCACTGACTACAAGTTTGAATGTGTTGCTCCACCTCAGCCCCTACCTTAGGCCAATAGAATCTGGATCTCGCCAAGTCAAGTGTTCTGTCTATACCAAGGTGCCCCATGTGGTTGTGTAAGGACCTCAGTACTGAATCTCAAAAGGCAGTGGGCAGCACTAGTTGTTGTTTGTCTACTTGCCCCCCCTCTGTCTACTGTTTCTCTGTATAACAGTCTATTGATCAGTTTCAACTTAGGACCTTCTTTGTATAACAATGCAGTTCTCAAATCAGTGGAATGTAATTTGGACACATCTTTCCCTGCATATAGGGCTTCTAAAGCTGATTTGATCATGGGATCTCAGGACTGAGCCCGCCGAATACTGTCATTGTCCAGCTGAGGCAGTGCACCAATGTCTATTGCAGAAAAGTGGCAATAAGCAGCAGGTATGCAATTCTCAGAGGGTCCCAAACAATCCACCATACAGTCCACTGCATCTGTGGACATTTGTTCCTCCCTGTCAGACTTCTGGCAGAGTGCTCTAATATCAGGTTCTGACAGTCTGACCCAGTCATTCTGGGGAACAGGCCTCCGGGAGAGAGCATCAGCATCTATGTGGTTCAGGCCTGCTCTGTATTCAACTGCATAGTCATAGGTAGATAAGGCAGAGAGCCACCTATGGCCAGTGGCATCCAACTTAGCTGAAGTCTGCACATAGGTCAAAGGATTATTGCCAGTCTTTACTAGTATTTTAGCCCCAAACAAGTACTCATGGAATTGATCAACAATGGCCCACTTCAAAGCTAGGAACTCTAACTTGTGTACAGGATAGTTCTTTTCGGAAAGGGTCAGGCTTCTGCTGGCAAAGGCCACTGGCCTCAGGCCATTCTCGTGCTCTTGGTACAACACAGCCCCCAACCCTTGCAAGCTAGCATCAGTGTGCAGGACATAAGGTTTTGTTGGATCAGCATAGGCCAACACTGGAGCGTGAGTAAGCTGATATATGATCTCATGAAAAGCAGTCTCACAATCAGGAGTGCAGCGGGCCCCAAATACTTCACTTGGATGAAAATACACTCTTTCAGTCTCGAGGGACGCTGACGTTTTGTATTTTTTGTGGGTTGGGGGATACCCTTGAGTAAGGTTAAGTAAAGGGCAGATCACTCTTGAATAGTCCTTGATGAAATGCCGATAATAATCACAGAATCCCAGTAATTCTTGCAGTTCTTTTAGATTTTTGGGCTGTGGCCAGGTGGTCAAGGTCTCAACTTTACTTGGGTCGGTCTCTATTCCCTCGGTGGATACTATGTGTCCCACATACTTTACTGATGTTTGAAATAATTGACACTTATCATTGGGCAGTTTAAGGCCAAAGTCTTCCAGTCGGTCCAACACCTTGAATAATCTGATCTCATGTTCATCCAGTGAGCTGCCAAACACAATAACATCATCTAGGTATACCAGGCACTCTAATAAGTTCATGTCCCCCACTACACGCTCCATCAGTCGCTGAAATGTGGCTGGGGCACCTGAAATCCCTTGCGGCATCCTCATGAATTCATAGAAGCCAAGCAGACAGATAAAGGCTGTCTTCTCATGGTCTTCTGGAGCCATCGGGATCTGGTAGCACCCACTGCGAAGATCCAGCACAGAGAACCACTTGCTACTATTCAGGCAGTCCAAAGCATCCTGAATGCGGGCATTGTATACTGATCTGGGATAGTCCACGGTTTAAAGTGCGATAATCCACGACATCCTTACTGTCCCATCTTTTTTCTCACTACCACAATGGGGGAAGCATAGGGCTTCTGGATTCTTGTATTACACCAGCAGCTAGCATCTCTTGCAGATGCCGCCTCACATCATCTATGTCAGCAGGGGCCAGGCATCGAGACCTCTCACAAAATGGCCTTTCATCATGCAGCCAGATGTGGTGCTCAGCTCCTTGCACACATCCTATGTCCCATTCTTTTAAGGAAAACACCTGGTCTCTCTAAGGCAAGCTTCTCACTGATCCTCACTTTCCATTCAGCTGGCAACAGAGAGTCACCGAAATCAAACAAGTCAGGCGTTACTCTGTCGTTGTTCCCCGAACTCTTGCTACTGGGTAGCACTGCAGTGTCTGCACAATGCACATTAGCCAGGGTGCAATCCCTATTTACTCGAATCTCTTTCAGACACATTATGAACTTGAACCATTACCCTTCTGGCATAAGCATGGCTCTAGGCAAAATACTAGGGCTTGACCAGCAGTCCCTCCGCAATTTCCCCATCGCCTGGTGCATCCAACATGAGGATTTTATTCTTGACATCCTTTCTGATACGGACTTCCCCCTGGAGGGTACACTGGGCATTTGGCACCAGGATCAGAGACTCAGGATCCTTTTTCCAGACAACTCC
Organism: Neoceratodus forsteri; assembly: GCA_016271365.2. Taxonomy (NCBI): domain Eukaryota; kingdom Metazoa; phylum Chordata; order Ceratodontiformes; family Ceratodontidae; genus Neoceratodus; species Neoceratodus forsteri. The sequence goes on from CM057456.1 coordinate 260,657,466, forward strand.
AACCGGTTCCTCTGGTTCCACTTTATCAGCATCTCTCTGTGCCTCATAGACCTTCTTGATCAAGGCCAGAATTCTTAAAGCTCTACTAGTCCTTGACCCCTGTTTTTCATAAGATAACTGTGCCAGCCGTCCAAACACATGTACATTAGTCCCAGTTAGTAAAGGAACCCCATCATACAGTCCAGTAGGGGAACCCACTAAGGCCAGGGTCTCTACTTGCTCTACCATTCCAACCATAGAGGTGGGGAAAGACAGCCAAATTCTGATATACCCGGAGTAGGGGTAGGCCCTCTCACTTAACCCCCATACATGCAGTCCTTCTAATGGTTGTAAGGGTACATCTGACAAATGCTTCTGATACCAATCCTGGAACATAATTGTCACTTGGGAGCCACTGTTTAATACAGCTCTTGTAGACACTCCATTCACCTTTACAGTGGTCTCCATGGAGGAACCAACTATTCTGGACCAGTCAGGAGAGGTGGTAGCTGGGGCCTGGGCAACTGACCTTGCCACAGAGGGATGTGAGTTAGCATTTTTGGGACCCTCACTGGGACCATTTCGTGCACCTCTTAACCACTGACTTGTTCTCCGAAGCTCTCCTCGTAGCCAGCTCACCACTCTCTAAGTCTTTCTGAGACGCATTCTCTTCATGTGCCCATCCTTCCCACAATTATGGCAAAATATGTCTCTTGAAGTTTGGGGTGACCAGGCATCACGCTGAGGGCTTCGCATGGGTACTATTGATAGAAATCCTTGGTGCCACCTCAGCCAGCGGTGGGTTGGACATTTGGAGACATCTCTTCAGTTCCCTCACTTCCATAGTCAATGCATCAAGTTTCAAACTGTTGTCAACATGAGGTGCCTGGGTGGGCACCCCCACCCCATAGCAGAAGCAGTCGGGAAGTGTCAGTGCCCATGCTCATAGGAGTATCCTTCATGATAAGACTGTCTGCTACTTTCCTAATCTCTCTCAGCAACTCCTCCCAGTGTGGGGTGTTTACAGCCATCCCCGTTTGGCAGACACTTAATCCTTGACTTTCATCATGGGTTTTTGGTGATCCCTGGCCATCAGCAGCCGACCCTGCCCTTGGAGCAGAGGTTGTAGCAGCTACAACTACACGGGGCTCTGAGAAATCCTCCTCCTCCTCAACTTCCCAGATTTCTTTCATCAAATCACAATGATCTGGTGGGTTACCTCTCCTGTCATGAAGCCTCAACTGATGGAGCTGCAATTCTGAGTGCTTTGCATGTTGCAATATGTGCCCCAACCTCACATGGTTTAAGTCACTGGCGGCCAACCCCCTTTCCAGTAGGCCTTCTGTAGTGCTCCTTCCAGATGAGTAACAGATGCAGACTTCCCCCTGGCCATTGTTTTGTACCTTGAAACTTCCACACCAAGCTCTCCCCTGACTCAATACTCCCAAAATTGCATTCAAGTGTAGTTAGGTACTTTTGGGCAGATGCCTCAGGGTTTGTGGACCTCAAAGACTTAATGGCTTCCAGAGTGGGACCTCTCAAGTTCTCTAAGATTCTTTTCCATTTCTCAGCCTCTGCACACTGCCACTCAGATACCAAAGGGGCAATACAGTCTATCCAGGTCTGCCAGTCATCCTCCTCTTGTGGGGTGGGGAAGGTGCCGGAGAAAATTCTCAACCTGAGGTAAGAGTCATGACTATTGACAGGTACAGACATGGGGGCTTGCACTGGCACAAAAGGAGGGCACAACGGGTGCTGGAGGGAAGAGGGTGTTGTGAGAGGAACCTCAGGTGGCAATAATAGTTTTTTAAATCCTCTTACAGTTTTCCCCCCCAACAACAATTTAGCAAATTTCTCCTCAAAAGTTTCAGATAATGGGGAGGTCATTCTCCTTGGGGTCTTTACTGTCTTGTATCACTCTCATACAGTGAGGGTTTCCGGGGTAACAGTCTGTGGCACCTTAGAACTGTCTACGGGTCCTTACACTCTATTAGGGCCATGAAAGTTTGGGTGAGCAGATCAGCTTGTCGCCTCTACCACAGGGTCTCGTAAACATTCAACCTTGGAAAGTACTCCCTCTACAGTGTCTGTACTGGTACCCAGTGGGATATCCAAGATAAGTATAGCATTTTGGGGGTCGATCTCCTGCCCAGTACACCACTTCACCAGCTGGTGTACAGCCACTTCTGTTGGGGTACCCATTTATTTTTTTACAGTACTTCGTAAATGTGGCCACTAGAGGACGCTAATCCCAGCTGTGATCCTCCAAGATGTAACCCCTAGGTGGCGCTATCCCAAGGGCTACTACCCCTGTCTGCTTAACTACTAACAGGTTGAGGGGCTAGGTCCAGTGGTGGGTGCCTCCACCCAGAGGTCAGGGTTTGCAGTAGTTAAACTAACTTGGTCACAGCCCTCTGGGACACTGTAACCCCCCTTTCTTCCCACTAGTGGCCCACACAATACATTAGGAATATCTTCACAATGTACACTTACCCCCAGGACTGGCTCCATCGACTGGACCCCGGGGACCCCCTGCAAAATAAGATGATACAGTGGAAAAACCACAGTACAATATTTTAACATAAATGAATACCTCAGCCAGTGTAACTTTGCTGAAACCAACAGATCTGATTTATTTAAGGAGCTGTAACAAGGAAGGGGGAAATCAGGTTAATTAGGTTAAACACACTAATAATCACAGTACTGTGCGCATATTCTGAGTCCCAAATTGTCACTTTCACTGGGTACCCAGGATGGAGGGGGGCTAGCCAGGATCGGATGCAGCTGGTTGGGGCTCAGTGATGGAAAAAACACTGGCACAATACCAAAATTGTATTCCGGAGCCGGTTGGCTCAGTTCGTGAAGAAATGAAAAAACAACAACAATTAGATGACACACTTGCAATTCGATGAACAGATGGCAGTGAGCTACCCTGCTTTGTACTCACAAACTCAATGCTTGGAACTGGATGGAAGGCAGATTGTCCTGGATTACCAGGAGGAGGAGTAGACCATGTGGACAAGGTCCTTGTGACTGGACCCCACTGCAGGTTAAAGCAAATGGATGTAGTCTGGATTAATCTGGAGTTTACTTCCAGCTTCATACACTCTATTCACTGTACAGTGGATTTGAAACATGATTCCCCACAAGCACTACACACATTTATATGTAAAAGGAAAGTACTATACCAGGCAGGCTGCTTCTCTATTCCGATCGCAATTACTGCACAATACCCGGGAGAACACGCAGCAGATTCAGTTCCTGACAGATCGAGCGCGATTCAGCAATTTCTCCAGTCTTCTACAGGGTGAGCCTGGTTTCTACTCTTCTGATCTCCTTGATTCTCTTCACAGGTAGGTTTCAGTTGGAACAGGCGCTTGCACAAACTGCGGACTGAAACTTAGGGCCTTACATGAGATCCCCTGCGCTAAAACTACACACCGAAGAAGCACACAGCTCCCTGTCTCTTCATAGCCCAAACTGATCTGATCTTTCCAGTAGACAGAGCTGGGCATTTCCTTTGAGTTCCTCCCAGTTCAGTTGGCTGGTTTGGCTGTCACTCACAGTAAACTCCCCCTGTTGGTGGAAAAAAGGCGCCGAAGTCAAAACTACATTTCCCAGAGTCACTGCCTTTACAATCCCCTTACAGCAGGCTCCAGAGGAGAGTCCAAGTTCTGATTCGCCCAGAGCAGGCACCATTTTAAAGGATCCCCACCATGATTGGTCCAATTCACACTAACATACTAAAATGCCAGCAGAATAGGCCTAACGGTCTTTCGAGTTGGGCTGATTGGTCAGCCCCCACCCTGGGTGCTGACCTTGCTGCCCCCCTCGCCTTCTCTGGCTTCTCCCTTCCCAGTTCCAGATATTCTTGCTGCATTGGATTTTGCTTCCAGAACCCTTCCCCTGTACCTGTCCCAGCCCCTCTTGAACCCCTCCACCATCTCTGCCTCCACCAGCCCCTAGGCAGTGCATTCCATGGCTCCACCACCCTCTCAGTGAAGTAGCACCTCCTCCTTTCTCCCTGAATCTTCCCTCCAGCTTCCACCCATGCCCTCTAGTGGCCCCCTCCTCCTTCCTTCAAGCACCCTGACTGTTCCTCCCCTATTTACCCTCCTCATGTACTTAAAGACCTCTATCATGTCCCCCCGGTCCCTTCTCTCTTCCAATGTGTACATATTTAGCTCTTTGAGCCTCTCCTCATAGGTCCTGTCCCCCAAGCCCCAAATCATTTTGGTTGCCCTCCTCTGGACCCTCTCCAGGAGTTTAATGTCCCTCTTTAAGTGTGGCCTCCAAAACTGCACTCAGTACTCAAGGTGTGGCCTCACCAAGCAGTTATACAGAGGGAGCATCACTTGCCTCCTTCTGGAGGCGATCCCCCTAGCGATGCATCCCAGCATCCTGTTGGCCTTGGCTTCTGCCCTCCTACAAGTCTCTGAGTTGTTCATTTTGACATCCACCACCACCCCCACGTCCCTCTCAGCCATCGAGACTTGTAGCATTCCCCCCCCAGGGTGTACACTTGGCCCGGGTTTCTGGCCCCCAGGTGGAGTACCTTGCATTTTCCTACATTAAACCTCAGCTTCCACTTTCTAGACCATCTTTCCAGAGCCTCCAGGTCCCCCTGTAGGGCCACCCTCCCCTCCTCCCCATCCACCACCGCCCCCAGTTTTGAGTCATCTGCAAAGAGACTCATCTCACTCCTGATTCCTGTCCTTATGTCAGAGACATAGGCATTGAACAGGAGGGGACCAAGGACTGATCCCTGTGGGACCCCACTAATGACCTCTTTGGGATGAGACTATCCGCCAACTTCGACCCTCTGGGTCCGGTCATGGAGCCAATTGCCTATCCATCTGATCATCTGGTTCCCACCCCATTTCTCCCAGCTTATCCAACAGGCCCATGTGAGGAACAGAGTCAAATGCCTTGCTGAAGTCCAGAAAGAGGACGTCCACTGGTCTACCAAGGTCCAAGGCACTCGTCACCCAGTCATAGAACTCCACAAGGTTTGTCTGACACGATTTCCCCAAGATGAATCCATGCTGTCTATCGTCCAGGCACCCTGACTTTTCCAGGTCCCCCCCTAGCCTCTCCTTGACAATGCCCTCCATCACCTTGCCCACCACCGATGTCAGGCTGACAGGCCTGTAGTTCTCTGCCACCTCCCTTGATCCCCCCTTGTGGATAGGCACTATATGCGCCACCTTCCAGTCCTGGGGCACCCGCCCAATTCAGCAGTTCAGAACCAACATGAGGGAGCTTGCTCTGCACTGTCCTTGCTACAAGAAAGCAGGTTAAATCAAACTGCATTTTCATTATTACTCTAACAGGTTACAAGTAAACAATTACATCTTTGAAGAGTGCTCCCCCTACCCACTTAGTGATGGCAGAAACGGAGCAATTTAGCAGCAGCTCGAGCGGGACTCAAGCAGGAAAACACACAGTCCCCCCACACAAACTAATTATGTCTGCAAGCAGACAGCTCTTAAAGAGACAGTACCAGAGGCTCTAAAAGCACTCACAGATAAACGGCTTAAACGCCAAACACCGTTCAGGCTTGGAGCATTCAAGCAAGCTCCTGGAAGACTTTTTTGGGAACCCCCATTTGCAGGGGAGTTGCATTGGTTTTGGGATATTCATGGGGTTGGTGGTTGGGGGCTTGGGGGCTGACATGGGGGTTTACAGGAAGGGTGGGGGGCAGAAGGTGTCACTTCTAATGTGGACTACCCTGCATTACCAAGATACATTGTTGGCTGTTTACAAATGCACTGCAACTTGTACTAAGATACAATATTTAGAATCAGGTGAGAAAGCCGGAAGGCTACTGGCCTACAGAATGAGACAAGCAGAGGCAGTCAGGGACATCTCAGGCCTGTATTTCCCTGGGAATGACCAAGTGTGTACAGATCCTAAAGAGATAGCCCAAGGCTTGGGACTTTACTATCAGGCTTTATATTCAGAAGACCCAAGCACCTCCCCGTCCAGAGGAGAAATTGTCCAGTATCTGAATGGGGCAAATCTCCCCAAACTATCGGTAGCACAAGCCTCATTACTTAAAGGTTATATTTCAGCAGAGGAAATACTCCAAGCTGTCAACCAGTTGCCCCCAGATAAGTCTCCAGGCCCTGATGGTCTGCCCAATAATTTATTTAAAAAGTGTGGTGGGGTCTTAATACTGACATTACAGGAAGTTTATAATTACTGGTATGATAGTGGTTTTCAGAGCTGAGTTCTCAGAAGCACTAATTACTCTCATTCCAAAGCCAGGAAAAGATCCCATGTATCCAGAAAATTATCGTCCTATTTTTTGTTAAATTCGATTTCAAAATATTGGCCAAGATACTAGCCAACAGGTTAGCCCTATTATGGGTGTCCTCGTCAGCCCTGAGCAAGTTGGTTTTATGAAGGGAAGGTCCTCAGGAGACCATCTGAGAAAATTGCTACATCTTATCTCAGTGGCGAATATCTCTAATATACCATCTGCTTTGATCACCTTAGACGCCGAAAAGGCTTTTGATCGGGTCTCCTGGGACTTTCTCTTTGAAACCTTATCTTGTTCTGGTCTTCCCGTAGAATTCATCAAGTGGATCCGATTATTATATTCCGTTCCCACGGCCAGAGTCTGGAGTAACGGCATTCTCTCCAATTCATTCCCACTTAGGAGGGGTACCAGACAAGGCTGCCCTTTATCTCCGCTTCTTTTTAACCTTTATTTAGAGCCTTTAATTAGGCGGCTATTGTATTCCCAGGGAATCGTAGGTATCCAGGAGGGAGAGAAGAGATTTTCAATTTCAGTCTGTGTGGACGATATACTGATGCATATCGAAAAACCACAGCTAACTATACCTGTTTTATTAAAAGAAATTGATGCATTCTCAAAAGTTTCATACTATAAGCTAAACTGCACTAAAACTAAGATTCTTCCACTGAATAGTTGGCTTACACAGGCTCAGGTGTCACCATACAACTTGTCCTGGGACTCAAAGTCTATTCTATATCTGGGTATTAAAATAACAAGGGATATCAATTACCTAGCGAGAGAGAATTTGCTGCCCTTTACATGTCTTGAAAGCCGACCTGGACCGGTTGGAGTCCTTACCCATCTCCCTATGGGGTAGAATTAGCCTGGTAAAAATGAATATTCAGCCCCGTCTCTTATACCCTTTAGGAATGATAGGTCCTTATCTCCCCAAAAGTTGGTTTATCAAAGTGCAGAAAATGCTAAATAAATTTATATGGAAGGGAAAAGAAGCCCGGAGAGCATATTATAAGTTAATGGCTCCTAAAGAACAAGGTGGGTTAGTGGCCCCCTCCTTTTTTACTTATTACTGTGCTCAACATCTGAATAAGATGACATTCTGGTTGCAAGCTGATGTCCTGACAAGTGCGGATAGATATGTGCCCCTATGGGTGGAGACAGAAAAATCTTTGATAGCTAAATATCAATATACGTTATTAGCCTTCATGTATACTGTGTCTTCCCACATTCCTAAACAGCTTCGAAATACGCCAATTGGATGGTCTCTTAGAGCAATACATCAAATGCAAAACCACTATTCCTTAAATTGGCACCAGTCGCCTCTGCAGCCGATTATAGGCAACCCCCACTTCAAAATAGGAGGGAGGCCTATTCCGCCTTCCTTCTGTGCCCCATTGAAAGAATTACGATTAATAGATTTTTTCCAGCAAGGGGAACTGGTCCCATTCTCCTATCTCCAGTCTCGGTATAAGATATCAGATTCACGTAAGTTTAAGTATATCCAAGTCAGGCAAGCAATTCTTGCCTTCACAAGGAATATATTTGATCAGATAGTAGGAGATCTAGAGGTGCAGACGTTAATTCAGGTTGCATCCCAACCCCACCCTGTATCTGGGGTATATAAAAAATTACAAACAATAGATCCACTTTTACCCAAGGGCGTATGCTACCATTGGGTGCAAGAGCTGAAATTGACACAAGACATAGATGTGTGGAAGAGAGTTTGGCAAGGCTGTTATAGATTTATTAAGCAGGATAGACTCCGGATGATTCACTTCAATATACTACACAATTTATACTATACGCCAATAAGGTTGTATAAATGTGGGTTAACCCTTCGCTTCTGCTATAAGGTGCAGAGGGGCAGAGGGCTCGTTGCTCCATATGCTTTGGACATGTCCGAAAATACAGCCCCTATGGCAAGTTGTTGGAAAAGGATGGAACCTCTCCTTGGGCTACAGCAGTTGCTTACCCGAAGTCTGTTTAATACATTTATTTCCCCCAAGAATTCCAGTGCGGTGAAGAGCCCACATTGCTTTGGTGGCAGCTAACGTTAAATTGATAATAATGCGACACTGGAAAGAGAGCCAAACACCCTCGCTCGTAGAATGGTATAGTGAAATGCTGTTGGCATTACAATTAGAAAAACACATTGCGTATATAAGACATAGAGGAGTTGCTTACATGGACGTGTGGGGTCCTCTTGATGCTGCACTGGCAACCTGGAAACCTTAGGAAGTACTGCCCTCACCTTTTTGGTATACTTTCGCTGGTCTCTTCTTTATATTGAATGGATGGAGACAGAACTGGGTTAGCCTGTCAGATAGTGCACTTGGCTAGGGGATCAGAGGGAGTAGGGGAGAAGGGTGGGAGGGAGGATTTGGGTGTATTTTGTGTTGCTCCTTTTCCTTTTTCTAGTTAATCTCTTTATTATACGTAGAGTTGTAAGATTTAATATGAAAAATGGAATTGGAGATATCGCTCTAGATAACACTGTAACTTTTCATGAGTTTATGTAAAAATTATTTTAAGTGAAACTTCAATAAAGTGTACTTAATAATAAAAAAAAACAAATGCACTGCAACTTATGTAGGTATATGACTGGACAGATAATGTTTGTTTCATGGAACATTAGGGGGGCCAGAAACAAAACAAAACGATACCGGATTCTAAAATACTTGAGCCACCTCAAGGCTGATATTACATGTCTTCAGGAGGCTGACCTACTAGGTTTGGAATCAGGGCTCCTCTAGAGACAGAATATTGGTCAGGCCTTCTCTGCTTGGTCCAGCATGCAGTGTAGGGGAATAGCTATTCTTATAGCCCGATGGCTGGTCTTCACCTGTCTACAACTAATTCAGGATCCCAATGGCCAGTATCTGGTGCTTAGAGGTACGCTGGACCGGGTGGAACTGATAATTTGGTGCCTTTACAGGCTGAATGTGGACTCCTCACAATTTTTTTCTGAACTGCTTAGAACTTTAACCCCTTTTGCTAATCTTCTGATATTCTTCGGTGGTGACTGGAATCTCCTCTTCACACCAGACTTGGACAGAACACATCGTAGATCCCAGGGGCTGTCACTGGCTCAGTAGTCTCTTAGGGAGCTAGAAGACCACACAGGCTTGTGTGACCCTTGGAGGATCTTTAATTCATCCTCCAGAGAGTACACTTTCCACTCCCCAGTTCATGGTTCCTCCTCTAGAATCAATTACATCTTACTGAGTCAGGGTTCCTTACCAGGGGTCCGAGATGCTGGGATTGAGGTCAGAGTCATTTCTGATCACTCCCCAGTTTGGTGCCAAATGTCTCTCACTTCTCACCAACAGAAAGACACCATATGGAAGCTCAATAACCATCTTCTGAAGGACCCTGAGTCAGTAAAACAAATAGCCCAGTCCATCAAGCACTTTACAGTGAATAACTTGCTCTCCACAGGCAAATCAGATATGGAGTGGGGGGCACTGAAATGTTACCTCAGGGGCAAGTTCATTAGCATAGCCTGTCACAGGAAGAAGAAGAGGGATGACCAAATTTCTAACTTACTGACACAAATCAGACAGTTGGAAAGTGCTCTCCCCCATACTGGAGATGAGAATACCAAGACTTTCCTTTTAAAACTCCGGGAAAATTATAATGAGCTGTTGAGAGAAAAGGTGGAATACGCCATTCTCAAGTCCTGCTCACTTTATATAAACCAGGGAGAGAAGGCAGGTCGCCTGCTGGTGTTGAGAATTAAACACCAGGAAACTGCCAGATTGGTCAAGGATATCAAGTCGTCTACTGATGGCTCGGTTAAAGTCACCTCGTGGGGGATAGTCTCTGAATTTGAACACTATTACCGAGATTTATACAGCAATAGTGCAACTCCCTCCTCCCCCAAGAGATAGAGGCATATCTAGATCCCATTCCCCTGCCATCTTTGGGAGAAGCAGAGAAAAGTGTTTTGCTAGCCCCCATTACAGAAGTGGAAATCAGAGCAACCATTAGTACGATCCCATTGGACAAAGCTCCGGGTCCGGATGGGTTCTCCCCGAATTTTTATAAGAGATTCCAAGACAAGCTAGTCCCATGGCGACTCAGGTTTTTCTCATTCATTTTAACAGAAAACCCCTCGGATACCCGCATTCTACAATCCCTCTTAATTGTTCTGTCTAAGCCTGGGAAACCAGAGGACCTAGTTACAAGCTATAGACCCATCTCCCTAAGTAACAACGATATTAAGATATTAGCCAAAATATTAGCAAATAGACATTCTGCAGTCCTTCTGATACTGATTGGACCCGAACAAGTCAGTTTCATGTTAGGCAGAGTGTCCCAAGATCATTTACGGAAACTTGCACGTCCTCTCCGCGTCCAGGGACTCTGAATACCCAGTGGTGTTGGTCTCCCTGGATGCGGAGAAAGCGTTCGACAGAGTGGACTGGGAATTCATGTTTCAAGTGTTAAAGAAGTTTGGTACCCCCCATCAGTATATTTGTTGGGTAAGAACTTTATACACCAAGCCCAGTGCGAAGATATACTGTAATGGAGTGATCTCCACCTCTTTTCCTCTAGAATTGGGAACCCAGCAAGAGTGCCCCATCCCCTCTTTTATTCAACTTATACCTGGAACCACTGTTGTGGAGGCTCAGGAACAATCCAAATGTCCACAGTATTACAGTGGGTTCTCAGGTACTAAAAGTATCGATCTATGAGGACGATATTTTGTTGCATACTATCTACCCTTCTTCTTCCATCACTGCAGCCTTGGAGACTATAACAGCCTACAGTTTACTCTCCAATTACAAAGTTAATCTGGATAAGACTGTGGTCTTCCCTCTGAATAACAGAACGCGTAGAGCACTGATAAGTCACACCAGTTTACAGTGGTCCCCAAAAAGCCTCAGATATTTAGGTTTAACACTGGTGAAAGGAGATGCCAAACTGAAATTGCTAAATTTGGATCCCTTGATGTCCTCAGTGCAACAGGATTTAGCTTGCTGGAAGGTCATGCCTCTGTCTCTTTGGGGGAGAATTAGTTTGATCAAAATGAACATCTTGCCACGTATACTTTATCCCGTAAGTATGCTGAATCTGTGGCTATCTCTCTCTCCTGGTTTAAGAAGCTCCATGGTATGGTCTCAGACTTCCTCTGGCACAGTAAACCACCTCAACAGGCTTACCACAAGCTGGCAACTCCCAAAGAAAAGGGGGGTCTGCGTTTCCCTAATTTTGGCCTGTATTATTGGGCTGGTCATTTAAGTAAGTACCTTAGGTGGCTGAACCCAGTGGAGGCCCTCCATTCCTTCCCATATCTCCCATCCTGGCTCTCCATAGAGCAGGAGCTCCTTGATTCATGTCATATCTCATGGGAGGCCATTCTGCACATCCACGTGAAAGACCTCCCCACTCACCTCCACAATTCTCCTATTGCTACCTCGCTGAGGGTACATCTTCAACTATGTTCTGTCCTAAAGTATAACCCCCTTAGGGACCCAGCACAACCTTTATTGTGGAATCCTAATTTCTGTATAGGGGGTACTACTCTGTTGGAGGAGTGGCTCCCCTCACTCATTAGACAGAGCCCCCAAGATCTAGCATCTGGGGACTCTTGTCTCCCGGTAAAAGACATGATGCAGAAGTTCCCATCAGGTCCAGGAAGCATCATCAAATTCTTTCAGATTTGACATCTCTTGGGCACCAAATAGTTGTCACTGGGAGAACATAGAGGGATGGTGGAGATTTTCACCCCTTTAACAGAATTGGTCCTGCAGCCTCACTCAGTTTCTTATGTATATGCTTCTCTTTACAAATTGGTCTTCCCTCTTATAGAGAGTTCCTCCCCTTACTGGGTGGATACATTTCCCCAAAGGACCTTAAGCTGGGATCAGATATGAAGGTCTTGTCATTCCCATATTACCCAAGATAGGTTGCGAATTATGCAGTTCTCAATTTTACAGAACATGTATCTGACTCCGGTCAAGTTATATAAGATGGCCAAACTCCCTTCCCCTATGTGTACCCACTATAATCAAGCGGAGGGTAGCCTGCTTCATATTTTTTGGGAATGCCCCCCGATTGCTGCACTCTGGGAAGAAATTAAACAGAGGGTAGGCCCCTTACTGGGATTGGATACTTTATTCACCCCGCAAGTCTGTCTTCTGGGTGACTTTACCAGAGACAGGGTTAAACAGCACAGATTTCACATGTCGATGATTGCTCTTTCCCTTTAAGCCCTGATTCTTCGTCGCTGGAAGGATGCTCAGGTCATATCTTATACAGAATGGCATCAATAACTGTTGTCCAACCTTTGAGTGGAAAAAATGATAGCAAGTATCCGTAACTGTACCAAACGGTACTAGGATAGATGGGAATCTTTGTACACTTTATACAGCCTATAATTCTCTCTTCTTGTAGCAGTCCCAAACAGTATGATGCCTGGGGGGGTGTTGGGGGATGGTGATTGTAGCCTCTCACTTTTTTTTGAGATATATATATATATATTCATTTTCCTGTCTCATCTTATTTTAAGTATTGTGGTATTTTATTGTCTTGTGTAGTACTTTGTATGTATTTCTTTCTGGAAAAAGCTGAATAAACTTAAATTTGAAAAAAAAATATTTTTAAGAAATACTGTAACTTAATAAAACTTAATAAAATCTGAATATTGACTATTAACTATGCTTATGTTATTTTAACTCCTATATATGGCTAAATATGGGTAAATATGGATATGGTAAGTGGCGCACGTTGGGTATAGGAAGCCTCCTATGAGTTTGTGGCTCACATCTTACTCTGAAATTTAAAATGTGGCTCATGACCCTAAAAAGGTTGGACACCCCTGAACTAAGGTGTGGGAATCCTTCTGGGGACCCTATGATTCATAGTTCTGGGGAATAAGAGTTCTGGGGACCAGGGGATTGGTTGCCCTATCACCCACCTGAGTAAGAAAGCGCATCACTTGTTTCCAAAAGGGTTGTATCACAAGGCAGTTCCATGGAATATGGTACAAATCTCCTACCCACACCTCCAGCAGTTCACACTGGGGGCAAGATGGGCTGCGTGTAGCACTGAAGGTGTCCAGTGCCACAGATGCAATATCTTGTTTTGTATCAGGTGTACTTTAGAGTTCCTCGTTACCACATGGACTGTTGTTCAGCAAGCATTCCAGTCTAGATTTTCTCTTGATACCTCTAGATTTGTAGCCCACTGTTCCTGGGCATGGGATGTCTGATCAGGGATGGAGTGTCAAATGTGTTTTTAAATAGAGTCCGCCTCCCTCTGGTGATCTTAGCCATCTAGATAATGGGTGCTGGGGCAGGTATTGTGTAGCTCTTTAATCTGCTGCAGGTATTGACCAGTTACAGTCATAATTTGCAGGATTCTCCAGAAATCTGTTTTGCCTAGCTGAAACTTGTTACAGAGACCTTTGAAAGAGTCTATGAGGATGGTACCTGGAATTAGCAAGTCCTTGATTGCTTCAATCCCTTTGCTGTCCCAGGTGTTCTACCTTACTGGGTGCCCCTCTACCATGATATTAAGGTTGTTCCACAGGAAGGGAAGGAAGGATGCACTAGTAGCATCCCCAGTCTATGCTGCAGCTGCTTCCATATGACCAGTGATGTGGCAATAGCAGGATGAGAGCTCGGAAATTTAGGCAGGGGCGAATATAGACTGGAGGCCATGGAGTCCCTTTCCAGCTGTGCTGCTTCAGTGTCGAGCCACAGTGGATAAGATACTGTGGGCCACAGTATCCATCTCAGCATCTGAGCAGTGCAAAAAGCCCAGTAGTATGCCTGAAACCAAGGAAGTCCTGACCCTCCATTTTTCCACTGCACACAGTGTATTGTGTAACTATATCATGGTTGACATCCTTCCAATAGGAAGCCCCCTATGAGTTTGTCAATGGCGTCAAACCATCGCGTATGGTCATGTACTGGCTGATGAGCTAAGACGCAAAAGATTTAAGGGCTATTACCATTTTTATGGCTTCTACTATCCCTGCCATAGAACGCTTAAGGGATTTCCATTTATCACACTAGGTGCATAATTCTGACAGTTGTGGTATTAGGTGGAGATCACACATTTTATCAAACATGGCGGATACATTGATCCCTAAGTATCTGTTTTTATCTTGTGCCCACTGCAGCCCTAAATTCTGCATTGATGTGGCAGTGCAGAGTTTGTTCAGGGGCACAAATCTTCGCATTTTACATGTTTATTTTCAGGCCAGAGAACTAGAGAACAAGGTTAGAAGTCTGAGGAGGTGGGAAGTAGAGGCAGGATCCTGATCTGTGATGATCACAGATCGTCTTCTTATAAGAGAGGTTTCTGATGCTCCTGCTTTATCTGAATTCCAGAAATCAGAGGATCTTTCCAGACAGCACAAGCAAGAGGCTCAATGGCCAAAACAAAATGTAGGGAGCTGAGCGGGCAACTTTGCCTAGTCCCTTTCTCTAGTGGGAAGGGATCCAAATGGGTAGAATTGCTGAGCACTGTCACCATAGGGCCAGAGCATAATGTATAGGTGCAGATGAGGAATTGAGGGCCAAAGTCCATCAAGTCCAGTAGCTTATAGAGGTGCCCCCATTCCACCAAATCAAATGCCTTTTCAAAGTCTGTCGCTATAGCTATGGTCAAAGTGGGGATGCTTCTTACAAGGTGCATCAGTCTAAGTAGCATGCCAAAATGGTCAGAGCGGAGTCTTCCTCAGACAAACCCTACCTGTGAGGGGTGAACGAGGGAGGAAAGTATGGACTCAAGTCTTGTGGCCATGATTTTTGCAAATATTTTGTTGTCCCCAGTGATCAGGGAAATAGGCCTATAACTGGCTGGGTCTGAGCATTCTTTACCTTTTTGGGGGAGGACTGTGATGGTGGCCATTTTCATGGTTTGTGGGAGGGAGACGATGACTGTGGAATCTTGATATAGGTGAAGTAGTATGTGGCAGATTTATTTATTTATTTAAAACTAGTGACTGGGAAAGGCACACTGAGCCAAGGCTTGTTTCCAGGTGCAACCTGGGTGAGACACACACAATGGATTGAATCAAAAACCACAGTACAAAATACATTACCGATGGTTTACAGAGAAAGACAGGAGTAATGTGAAGTGACAGTACAAGTTACATTACTGATACTTGCAGATACCAACAAAAGTTAAGTAACATTTATGCACTTAAATTACATAGGAGCAGCACAATCATTAGGCACAATCATTAGAGGAAAGCATAACAATAACTAATAGGTATACCTGAAATACCCTGAAACAAATGGCGGTCCCATTTTTGAGGGATCCAGGAGGAAACCATGGCAGAGTATGGAAAACAAAAGGTATCCAGAACAGGCCAACAGAGACTTGAGGTCGCAGTGGGAAGGGTAGGATAGGGCATGATGGGGGGCACAGGAGAACCAACACACAGAGTCAGAAGGGGGATGCAGTGATTACGAGCACTGGAGGCACTGGGGAGGGAGGAGGAGTCAGAGAAATCTTCTGAGGGACGAGAGAGGGGAGGCAAGATGAAAGTCCGAGAGAAGATTAGTCCAGAGGAGAGGGAGGTGGTACAAGAAGGCAGACTGCAGTGGAACGAGGTTGAGGGATGGAGAAGGTGCATGAGTCTCTATGGTGAAGTGAGTAGGATGTGGATTCGGTAGGGCTGAGGTGGTAAAAGAGATAGGTAGGAAGGGAGCAGAGCCAGTACTTTGCAATGAGGATGGCGCAGTGGATGGTTCTCCTGTGAGACGGGGGGATAAGGGAGAGGGGACATAAAGGAGACAGTGGTGGGTGAGGGAAGGGGAGAAGGTGGCAAAGCAGCAGAAGGAGTTGATAACAGTGTCTAATTTGAAGAGGAATATATAGGGGCTGTACCACAGAGATCGTCTGTGTAATCTAGCGCAGGCAAAATTGACTTTAGTTCTAGTTCGCATCTAGTGGGGAGAGGAAGGCTGGCTTTGTGGCAGTAGAAGACTGAGAGTTTGGGCCAGAGTTTAGTGCAGATGGTGTCGATGTGTGTGGAGAAAATGAGGTGACTGTCCAGTCAGACACCCAGATATTTGAAGGCAGAGACCCTCTCGAGGGGTGAACCGTCCAGGGTGGTGATAAAGGGGGTGGGCAGGGAAGGAGGCAAGCATCTGTCTGGAGCCAAAAAACATGGTGACAGTCTTCTTTGCATTGAGTTTTAGCTGATTTGATTGGAATCAAGACTATACTTTGTCAAAGTCATATTAGAGGTTTGGAAGGACACTGTTATGGGATGGACCAAAGGAAAAAATGACAGTGTCATCTGCGTTCATATGAATGTTGGAGGAAAGGCAGACTGAGGGAAGATCATTTATGAAAAGAGAGAAGAGGATGGATCCAAGGATGGAGCCTTGGGTGACCCTGGATAGGATCGGGGAGAGGAGTAGAGAGAGTGTTGCCTATTTGAACTCACTGTTGTCTATTATGGAGGTAGGAGTGAAACCAGTCAACTGTGGGTATTGCAAGGCCGAAAGAAGAAAGTTTATGTAGAAGGAGTGTGTGGGAAATGGAGTCAAAAGCTTTAGCCAGATCAATAAACACAGCAGCCGTGATTTGGCTTTGGTCCATCGCAGTCAGGAAGGAGTTGGTGACCCACAACAGGGAGGTGGTAGTGGAGTGTTGTTTGGAAAAAACCTGATTGTACAAGTGATAGAGAGTTGTTAGAGGAGAGGAAGTCAGAGAACTTTGTGAGAATGAGGGATTCCTGGACTTTGGCAAGGAGCGGGAGGAGAGTGATGGGCCTGTAATTTCCAGGGTATGAGGTATCACCGCTATTATGAATTGGTAGGACTTTGGCTGATTTCCAGACTTTGGGAATAGTAGCAGAGGTGAGAGAGAGAGAGAGATTTAGTATATGCAACAAGGGAGCAACTATAGCAGGTGTGGAGATATGAAGCAGTCTAGGGTGGAGCCCGTCCGGGCTCAATTTGGAGGGGTTGAGTGACTTGAGGATGGTATAAACTTTGAGAGGGGTGAAGGAAGGAAAGGGGTAGCTGGGGGAGGGAGGGATATTTAGGAGGGCAGAGAGAAGTGTCTGGTGCCAAGGGAAGGGGGGTCGGGAAGGGTACAGGAGACAAAGAAGTTGTTGAATGCATCCGCAACAGTGGCAGGGTCAGAGACAGGGGAGCCATCAGTTTTGAGGACAGGACATGCATGCTGGGAAGGGGGATCCAGGAGTGGGTGGATCATCTTCCAGAAAGGAGCAGGGGAGTTTTGGCTCAGCTCAAGCTGAGATTTGAAGTAGGAGGTGTTAGATAGATGCATAGCCTTTGTGCCCCCGTATCTGAGTTGTTTGTAAGATATGAGGTCTATTTGGGAGTTATATGCTTTATAAAGTCTCCAGGCTTTGTCCCTTGAACGACATAAGGCGATAAGGTCAGGAGTGATCCAAGAGTGGTGGTGACGTTTAACCCTGAACTTTCTGAGGGGAGCATGGTAGTCCTATGTAGTGTTAGAGATGTGTAAGAAGTGGGATAAGGCAAGGTCCACATCCAGATCACTGAAGATTGGCAACCAGTCTGCATTAAGGAGATTATGCTGTAGGGCGGTGATATTGAGGTACTGGAGGGGGTGGGACCATATGAATTTGGGAAGGGAGTGAGGAGTATGGATTTTGCGAATACAGTAGGTGATACAGTGATTGCTAAGAGCGTCGGAGAAGTCTCCAACTGGTGCTCTGGCATGGTCTTGGGAGAATTGTGGCGGGTCTTCCAGAAATCTTTCATTATAGCACACTCCTTGGAGCAAATAGTGCTCGCCGCATCCTTGAGCCCCACCATATGTCGCTCAGCTTGCTGATTTTTCAGGCAGTAAGCAAGTACTTTACTGCAGCATTCTCCACGTTCCCAATATTTCTGTTTCAGTTGGAATAGTGCCAGATTGGCCTTTCTATCTAGTAAAGTGTCAGTTTCTACATGGAGTTTTAGGATCTCAAAATGCAGGGAGGAATTTGCATCCTCAATCACAAGGGTGCAGTGTGCATATTTATGGAACCCAAAGGAACAGAAGAGAGAAAAAAAGAAGTGCCTTAGCTGGGACATGAACCCAGGCCACCCGGAAGAGAGGGAGATAAAGAAAGACATAAGGAAGAGAGAAAACAAAAGTCCCAGCTAAGACCCTTATTTCTTTCTCTCTTCTGTTTGTTTGGGTTCCATAAATGTGCACACCACACCCTTGTGATTGATAATTAATTATCTGTGCAGCACCAGGTTGTGCATTAGAGATGTTCCAGTTTCCAGTTGCCTTGGTGCTGCAGCTGGTAGCACAACCTGAATGATATTCTTAGCAGCCTGGGTTCATGTCCTAGCTAAGGAACTTATTTATTTCTCTCTTCTGCTTGTTTGGAATTTGTATCCTGCCTTGGGAGGGTTTTAAACTCGGCTTCTCTAGATTTGAGTTTGGCCTCCAGGTTAGCTAGCTCAGAAGCCTCCAGGTTGGCAAGCTCAGCTTCCCTTTCTTTTTTCCATATTCTATTTATTAACCTTTTCTCCCTGGCTACCCCCTTCTGACCGATCCCCCCCCAGCCCTGACACCCAGTTCCTCTAGGACTTACCTTCGGCCGATGTCCTCTGCCACAGGACCCTGGCATGCGCCCGGACACTGGTGGGGGGTACCGGTCATCATCCTGTCTCCGGGGTGTTTTTCCGCCATTTTCAGCAAACATGGTTGTGCATGAAAGTGGAGGCATGCATGCACACCAGAACTGACAATGGCTCTGATCCACCCACCTAGCCTAGCACCAGCCACCCATTTGCTTTTTCCCTAGCCAATAGCTCATTCCCCAAGGGCCTACGTATTTTCCATCTCAACACCAGGAGTCTGCTCCCCAAAATGGATTCACTATTAGTCTGGGTCACCCTGTACAACCCTGATATACTCTGCATTACGGAATCCTGGCTAACCTCCAAGATCCCAAATTCCTCCCTTGCCATTCCAGACTACAACTTATTTTGTCAGGACTGAGGAAAGTGAGGTGGGGGCGTGGCACTATACATTAAGCATGCCTTCTCATGTTCCATCATCCTCAACGAATCCTGCCCAGCTTCCCATGAATTAATCGCAGCGCACCTCTCCTTCCCCTCCTCTGCCCCCCTCTACGTTGAGGCCCTATATGCCCCACCAATGGCCTCACCCGACTCTGTCATCAAGGCTATCTCTGCAATCTCCACCAAAACATCCAATGGTGAGCTCGTGCTACTTGGCGATTTCAATCTCGACTGGCTCTCTCCCTCTGCTAAACCATCCATCCTAAGGATCGAATCCCTAAACCTTTCACAGCTAATTCAAGAACCCACTCGCCTAAACCACCAGTCCCAAAACTACACCTTTCTGGACTGGATTCTATCTTCCCATCCCCACCGTATCTCCATGTAATGTGTTCTCTCTGATGCCCTTAATGACCACTGTATCACTTATTGCATCCATAAAATCCACTTGCCACTCTCCCCCCCAAAATTCATCTGGTCCCACTGCCTTCGCAACCTTCACATCCCTGCCTTACTCCAAGACCTAACACATGCAGAATGGCTCTCCGTCCTGTCCGCATCCGATGTGGACTTTGTCCTATCCCATTTCTGCAGCACTTTCCAAAGAATATGGGGCATGCATGCTCCCCTAAGGAAAGTAAGGGTGAAATGCCTCCACCACCCCTGGATTATAGCTGACCTTATCACCTTCTGCTGCTCCAGGGACAAAGCGTGGCGACTCTATAAAGCCTCCCACCCAACTAGTTACCTTCAATCATATAACCTCAGAAACAAATTCACTAAGGCCACACGGCAATCAAAATCTTCCTACTTTAAAGCACAGTTGTCTCAAACCCACAAAACAAATGCATCCTTCTGGCAGCTGATCAACTCCCTCCTTGACCCCCCCCCCACTAAACAGGCTTGCCCGACCCTTACCATAGACAGCAAAACCGTCTCGGAACCTGCCTCCGTGGCCGAGCTATTCAATAAATTCTTTATATCTAGTGCCTCACCTAACTCTACCCCTCCCTCCCCCAACCTGGGTTATCAATCCTCCGCTGACCTCAGCTTCATCTTCCCTCCCATCACACCTCAGGAGGTTCTCAAAGCACTCTACTCCCTCGACACATCCAAATATAGCCCAGACAGAATCCACCCCAAAATGCTCTTTATCTCTGCTACAGCCATTATCGCTCCCCTGACTCACATACTGAACCTATCCATAATCACAGCTACAGTCCCTAATGCTTGGAAATCAGCCAAACTCATCCCTTTTCACAAAGACGGTGACCCCTCCAAGCAGGGAAACTATAGGCCTATCTCGCCTCTCCCCTTCCTAGCCAAAGTCCAGGAATCCTTCATACTATCCAAACTGTCTGACTTTCTCTCTTCCAACAACTACCTATCACCAATCCAGTCCGGCTTCCTTAAACACCACTCCACTGTCACCACCCTCCTAAGTGTAACCGACTCCATCCTCACAGCCATTGACAGAAGCCAAGTCACCGCAGCCATTTTCATTGACCTAGCTAAAGCTTTTGACTCTGTCTCCCACCCGCTACTACTCAGCAAACTTAGATCTTTCAGCATTGCCCAACCTGCCATCGCATGGTTCCACTCGTACCTACATAAAAGGCAGCAATTAGTCCAAGTGGGTGACAATCTCTCCTCTCCCCTCTACATCTTATCTGGCATTCCTCAAGGCTCCATTCTTGGCCCTCTCTTCTTCTCTTTCTTCATAAATGACCTCCCCTCTTCCTGCCTGGCCTCTAGCATGCATCACTACGCAGATGACACCATCATCTTTGCCTCAGGCCCCTCCTACGACAGCATCCTCCCCACCCTACAAAATGATTTTGACAGAGTCCAGTCCTGGTTCCTTGAAAACTGGCTCACTCTAAATACAAAAAAAACTGTCGCAATGGTCTTTGGCTCCAGACAGAAGCTGGCCTTCCTCCCAGTCCCCCAGTAATCACCACCAGAGATGGCTCTCCCCTGGAGCATGTCTCAGCCTTCAAATACCCGGGAGTTTGGCTGGACAGCCACCTAAATTTCTCCACTCACATCGAGGCAATCTGCACCAAACTCTGGCCTAAACTTGCCATCCTCTATCGTCACAAAGCGAGCCTACCTATCCCCACCTGGTGCGAGCTGGTTCGTAAATCAATCTTACCAGTTATTGACTATGCCGACATAGTCTATGGCATGGCCCCATCCTCCTCTCTCTCCAGACTTGACATCCTTCTCAATTCCTTCTGCTGCTTGGCAACCGCCTTGCCACCACTCACTCACCACTGCCGGCTCTACGCTCCCCTCTCCCTGGCTCCGCCCTTCCATAGGCATAAAAAAAAAATACGCATCCTTTTTAGCTAAATACTGGTATGGGTCCCTCCCCCCCACCTCACCTCCCTCCTCACCACAACCTCCTCCCCAAGCTACCCTCTCCGCCACAGGGACACTTGCTCTTTCCTCCTCCCTTGCCTTCACTCTCTTACTGGCCAAGCTGCATTCTTGTACCACCTCCCCCTTCTCTGGAACAACCTCTCCCCCAACCTTCGTCTGGCCCTTTCTTGTTTTGCCTTTACTCGACTCCTCAAGCTCCAACCTGCCCCGCACTGCCCTAAATGTTGTAATGGCCCCACCACTCAACCTAAGCACCACCCAGTCCCCAACCCACCTACCCCAGCCACCTAGTCCTAGCTGACCTCATCTCCCTTCTACCTCTCAACACGCAATTGTTTTGCTGTCTTACCACTGAACCAGTGTATTTTATTGCTGTAAAATGTTCTGTAATTACTATCTGTTTTCCTCAATCCATTGTTACTCTCTGTACAAATGTAAATGTTCTACAAACTGACTGTATACTTTCAAGTTTTTTTGATTACTCTCTGTACAAACTGTACCCGGGTCTCACCTGGAAACGAGCCTTGGCTCAGTGTGCCTTTCCCAGTTATCAAATTTTAAATAAAAATAAAATAAATTTGCTTGGCGCTACCAATCAGCCTCCACTGGGTGGTGGCCAAGAGTCGGGAAAGCCTACCTCCCCAATCTCAGAGAGGACAGCTGCCTGACAGCCGCTCTATCCACTCCCAGCCCTCCCCCCAGCTGACCCCTGGCAACCCATGCTTGTTCCTGAACACAGGTCACTGGCATGATGAGAGGTAAGACATACAGCACCTCAGCCTTCTACACCACTGGTCCGGGCTCAGCTTCCCTTTCCTTGCATCTGCAAGCAGTATATCCAATAATGAGGCTGCTCATGGTGGCTTTGAAGGCATCTCATAGAGTACCCATACAGATTTCCTGTATATCACTGATACAGAAGAAAGCATTGGCCTCTTCCTGTATGCATCAATGGGGAAATCAAATTAAGGGGAAACATGGGGAAATCATACTATCACGGGTGCTATCCACTGTAGGGAGACAATCATATAAAAACAAATCTATCCAAAAACTGAACATCTGGCTGTGGCAATTATGTCTTAAAGAAAACATAGGGTTTATGGATAATTCTCTAATGTTTAGTAATAAAGCCTATTTTAAAGGGGATGGCTGACGTCTAAATCATTTTGGTACCAGGATTATGGGGAAAAAAATAAATGAAGTCCTGAAGTTTCATTTAAACTGGAAGATGGGGGGAGGGTAACTAGAGTTAGCAAGAACTGCACCAACCCAATCACTAACAGGTCTGATATCACCAAATATGGTTGGAAGGGGGTATTAATTAACGCCAGAAGTCTGATAAAAAATTTGAGGAATTTAAAGTTCTACTAGCTGAAAATGACATTCAAGTGGCCCTAGTTACCGAGACATGGTGGGACGCGAATGACCCATGGGAAAAAACTATTCAGGGGTATAATGTTTTTTCTAAAAGTAGGGAATACAGAAAAGGTTGAGGTGTGGCCATCTACCTTCATGAATCAATCAAACGTGAGGAGATTATAGGAGACACTGGTGACTTGGAAGCCCTGTGGGTTAAGTTATCCCCTCAGGTTGATGCCTTAATCAACCTAGGCTTAGTATATAGGCCTCCCTCAACGACCTCAGAAAATGATATTAATTTACTAAACTACATTGGGAAATTGGACCCATCCAGCAATATATTGATTCTTGGAGATTTTAACTTACCAAACATCGATTGGATGATGATGACAGGAACCAGTAAAACTGAACATCTTTACTTAGGTATTTTTGATCAACTTGGGTTAGAACAAAAGGTCTTAAAACCTACCAGAAATTACAACATCTTAGACATCATCCTAACTAACATGGGAAATTGCATATCTAATGTTAATATTAGTGCACCATCGGATAATAGTGACCTTTCTAATGTAAATTTTGATATTCAATGAATCAAAGGCAAATGGTGACAGGTGTTAGTGAAAAACAAAATTTTGATAAATCCAGTTTTAACACAATAAAGTATATTTTATCCAATTGGGATTGGCATAAAGAATTCCCTGATCTCCCGGTGGAATCAAAATGGGGCCTGCTGCTCTACAAGCTGAAAGACCAGGTTAAAGCTAACATTCTGAGTACTAAGAAATATGGAATTAATAAAAGAATAGTACTTGCCTGGATGAATCCATCAATTAAGCGACTTATCAACAAAAAAAAACCAAAATGTTTAAGCGTATTAAATGTGGAAATATTCAACCTAGTACTAATTATAGAGAGCTAGTCAAAAAGGTTAAAACTAAGGTCAAAATAACAAAATCCTGGCTGGCCCAGTGGCGCAGAGGGTTGAGGCACTGGCGTCTTACCTCAAACCACGCCGGCAACCCAGGTTCGGAAATGGACTCGGGACACCGGGGGCTGGCAGGGGAAGGAGAGGATTGAGTGTCTGTAGGACTGCTCTCCTCTCCTGGGGTGGGTAGTGGGCCAGTGTTGTGCTGCAGTGGCCTCTGGTGGAGACCAGGAGCTCTGCAGACGCATGCAGGAGAGAACAAAGTAGAAAAGTGGAAAATACACTTCACGACCGACCGGATGATGGCTGCCGGTACACTCCTGCTGCCGATGCCCTGAAGGAGTCCCTTCACCTCAGCAGCACCCTGGGGCCAAGCATGTGCTAGTTGCCCCTCCTGGTGCCTTCCCCCTTGGAGGAGGGGGAACCGCCCGGCGAATGGTTACATCTGGGTTACCCTAGGGTCAGCTTCAATATGAAGCTGGAGGGCTCAGGAAGGGACAGGTGGAGCAACTGGGACTTAGGCAGCCCAAAGGAGTGGTGGGTCACGAGGCACAGGGGGGAGAAAAGAAATAATACAAAAAAAAATATCAAAATCCCAACATGAAATTAAATTAGTTACTAGGGTAAAGGACAACAAAAAAGCCTTTTTTTCCCACATTAATAATCTAAAGGGTAGAACTAACACTATAGGCCCCTTTCTAAATGACTAAGGTCAGATAGCCAGTAATAAGGAGACCGTAGATATACAGAATAAACATTTCTGCACAATATTCAATGATAACAGTTCTAGCTCGCCTAGAGAAACTGTGTCCTCATATCCTGGGCAGTTAACTATTGAACCATATGATGTACTCAACAGATTAAAGAAGCTGGATGCTAACAAATCACCAGGGCCCGACCAAATTCACCCCAGGATTCTAAAAGAGTTAGCCAAATTTATATAGCTACCCCTAGCCTATATATTCCAACACTCCTTCGATACTGATGAAATTCCACGTGAGTGGAAAGTTGCCACTGTGGTACCCATCTTAAAAAAGCGATCTAAATCTAACCCCGAAAACTTCAAACCTATTAGTCTGACTTCCCTAATAGGTAAGATACTAGAAGTCATTATTAAAGACCACATACAAAACTTCTTAGACCAATCTGGGTTGATTGACTCACTACAACACGGGTTCACCAAATCTAGGTCCTGTCAAACAAATTTACAAACATTCTACAAAAATGTCAGTAGGGAACTGGATCAGGGTAATTCTGTTGACCTCATGTTTCTCAATTTTGCTAAGACCTTCGATAAACTCCCACACTCTGAACTCATTAAAACACTGGGGATCTTCAAACTAAAGACACATAGTTTAAACTGGATTGCCAACTGGCTTGAGAGAAGGAAACCGAGGGTAACTATAAATGAGGAATACTCTGAATGGGCCCAAGTCACAAGCGGGGTGCCCCAGGGGTCTGTTTTGGGCCCTTATCTCTTCAATATATATATTACATCACTCAAAGTTGATATACCCAATATATGGTTACTGAAATTTGCTGACGATTGCCGTATAGGATCAGTGGTTAACAGTATTGAGGGTAATATTGTCCTTGATAGTATATTAAATTGGACTAACCACAGTAAATTGGTCCTGAACACTAGCACCGTAAGTGCAAAGTTATGCACCTGGGTGCACACAATAAACAATACAAGTACAATCTGAAGAATGATGACCTATTAGTAATTAACCAAGAAAAAGACTTAGGAACAACAATTAGCCCAGATCTAAAATTCAGATCCCATTGTAGAAACCAAGTTAAGTAAGCAAATCAGAATTTAAACTGCATTCTCAGGCACATATCTAGCCAGAAAAAGGAGGTGGTACCTCCATTATATGTTGCCTTGGTTAGACCCCATCTGGAATATTGCATGCAGGTATGGTATCCTTATATCAAAGAAGAAATCCTAAGGGTTGAGGGAGTGCAGCACAGAGCCAACAAATCTATATCTGGGATGGGAGATAAGTCCTACGTGGATAGGCTAAAATTGCTCACTTTGTACACGCTCCAAATCAGGAGATTTAGAGGAGACATGAGCATGCTCTTTAGAGCAATAAGTGACCCAACCCTTAGGAAAGAACTGGGGTTAGTGCTCAGTGACAACAGAGTTAGCAAGAGAAGACACTTTAATCAACTATTTCTGGCTAAATGGAATGTTCTACACAGGAAAAATTGGTTTAGCCATAGGATAGTCTCAACATGGAATCACCTTCCAACTGAGGTAGTAGATAGTCCAAACATGGAATCATTCAAATTAAGATTGGATCAAGCATTTGGAGATGAGGATAAATTCTGTTTTAAATAAAACTTTTTGGCAAGCACCATGGGGGCAAGTCCATAAATGCTTGGAACTACCTATGAAACCTATGAAGTGCTAGTCATGCAGCAGCAACAAGTCAATTTTCTATGAAGGTCATTTGCCTATGTTGGGACCCCACACTATATCCAGCTGGAGCAGGGTGTGATCAGATATGATCAGAAGTTGGATGGCAGGCACAGCTACCGTACAGAGGAGATAAGGGGATACCAGCCAAATTCTAGTCTACTGTACGACTGATAGGCACCTGAGTAGCAAGTATAGTCTCTGACTCTGGGATTGTATGTCCACCACATGCCTGCTTGTGCCTGGTCAGACATCCAAAGTTCTACTGCCTGTTGTGCTTTAGAATTGGGCCCTGCAACTCCAGCAGCAAACCTAGCAAGACTGAAGTGCTGTGGTCATTAAAAATTAGTACTCTGTCAGCTAGTTGGTGAAAAAAGGAAGGGAGATCTTCATTCGGTGCATAACGGCTCCCCAGGAGCAGGGGGCCTGAGACTGTATCTATCATCACTAGCACCCACCGTCTGTCTGAAACTGCCTCCTGCTTTATTAGAGTCCAGTGTAGTGACTTGTGTAGGAGAATGGACGCCCTTTGTTTCTTTACTTTAGCAGAGCTGTGAAGTTCCATCCCCGCCCATTCCCTTTTTAATTTCTCAGCATTGGAGACTAATAGTTTAGTTTCTTGTAGGAAGGCCACTTGTGCCTGCAGCCTTTAGAGGTGGATTAAGACCTACTTCAGTTTCACCAGGGAAGTCTATCCATGCATGTTCCAGCTAAGAAATCTTAAATCTGCCATCATAACAATTGGGACAGAGGTGCCTGACAGGTTTAAAGGTGAAATTGAAGCAGGATCAGATCACCGCCAGGTGATGTCAGTCAGATTCCCAGAGGAGCACCTTACTGCAATCAACTGGGATGGGGGTTGTACTATTTCTCTAGCAATACCAGCTCCTGTCCACATAGCTATCTGACACTTGTAAACAACTATAGCCTTCACAACAGCAAAAGTTAACCAACAATAAACAATAAAAGAGAAAAAGAGACACGACCCAACAAACAACTCAAGGGTAGTCATTATAGAACACAACGATGAAGACGATGGTTCTGTGAAAAAGTAGTGAGTGTTTGGAGCAGCTTGCCAAAAGAAATTGAGAAAGTAATAACTTAAACACATTTAAGTTGAAATTAGACAAGTATCTATTAACAGGTGGTTTCCCTGGTGTTTAACACTGAAAGTGGCAGACAAGTTCAATCGGCTCATCTCTACTCTTGTCTTGTCTGGAGGACCTCTGAACTTATAAAAGCTATATCAATAACAAGTAATAAACTATGCACATTGACACCAAGGGTCTGAGGCAGCAGGTAATCTGTCGGGCCCGTCACAGTGACCTATGGCTTCCTTGATGCTGTAATGGGTATAGGCCCAAGTTGGTAGAAGGGAATGGAAAATAGTTACACCATACCATACTGGAAACCCTGCAGATATTAATGAAGTTTCCAGGTTGCCAGGTACCTCCCATATATCATTACCAATACAGACATGGGCATTTTGGGATGGGCATTTATCAACACCCCTGCTAGTCCTTGCCATTGTTGGGTGTGTGTTTCATTGACTATCACAGCCCTTCAGTTCCTGGGAGCTCCACCTCACTTGTGTGGCCCCTCCAATTAGTGGGTAGCAGGGAGGGGGTATTGGGGAGCAAGTATTAGAGGGAAACCTTATAATGATGGATAGTTAGGTCTATGTCTCCCCTTGTCTCCTCAGAGGTATACAGCCAGATAGGGTCAAGCACACCTGGCAACTAGAGAGAGAAAGTGGTGGTCATGGAGAAGGTGGTGGTCACCAACAGCCATTATGCACGAGGCCCAGGGGGAGGCGCTCACCTAACAATTTAACTCAGTGGATATGCAGCTACTGCCAGCACTTCCATCTCCATCCAGGCACACCAGGATGTAGCAGAAATAGGGCTGAGAGAGCTATGACCACAGTGCTATCATTGGGGTGCCTGAGGCTCAGAATTCTGGACAGTGGTTGTTGGCCTTTGCACCCCCCACCTTCTCCTCTGTCACAGTCTTGCAGTCCTTTGCTATGCCTTAGGATCCTTTGGTACAAGGTGATGTTACGCCTAAGGAGTGTCGGGGGTGGTGTCTATGTGCTGAAAATGGTTGATACAAACATTTGGACCTGTTGACCAGTGGGGGGGGGGGAAGGCACATGGTAATGACAGTGGTACCCATTGTTAAGGATGCATATGAGAGGTGGGGGTGAAGATTGACTTACCCCACTGCAAAGAGAAAAGGATGCTAGTCATCAATCAGGAAAAAGGATATCTTTAGAGTCCCAGTGGATTTTCAGCTGCTTCAGTCCTTGAGCCTGCTTTGGGGGTGCCTACAACTCTGAACTGGTGGGAGAATAGAACCTTTGTCAAAAGTCAGAGATGCAACAAGGATTGGTCCCTGCACCCCTGTGTCCAGCTGGTTAAGTCACAGGCAGTTGATGTAAGAGCAGAGTGTGATTAAATGTGGATGTAGCAGTCCTAGTCCAAAGCTCTCTGCACTGCTATGATCAATTAGCAGTTTTGTGAGGGTGTCATGCGTGTGCCAGTTCATTTCTTGCAGTATCTGACTGGACCTGAGATATCAGGGTTGTTATTCCTGAGGGCAGCACACATGCAGCATTTCTCTAGAAGCCTGTAGTCGAGATGCTGCAGGGCACAGAAGAAAGAAGAACAGGCCGTCTGCACCCAGAAACAGCAGCAAGGGAGAAATGAGGCATGTCTTGCCGGGATTCTGGCGTCTGTGACAGAGGATTTCAAAAGGTGAGGACTGTGTTCATTGTTTTGGATGTCATTTGCTGTAGGTCCACAATGTTTTGTAGGAAATGTGTGCACATCCTATACTCGGCCCCCCTTCCATAGCTGCAGTGGAGGGTTTGCATAATGTAGAAGAAGCAGCTCGGTTGCTTAACTTGTTGAAGTGGCATGAAGAATAGTTATGTTTTCTTATTTGTACCATTATCTTGACTCCAGGATAGGTGCTGCAGGTTTCATTTAGGGTAGTGTTTTGGGTAAGTTTTTTTCTTTTGCTGGGGTGAGGATTTGCCCTATTCTACATCTCTCCTGATGTCCCATCTCTTGCCTTTCAATATCTAGGTACTCATTAACAGTCCGTAAGCATCTTGGTGGGACCAAGTATTTGTGTTGTGAGTCTGTTGGTGCACTAGGGCTGTAGGGCTTTTGCTGCAGGGTGAGAGAATGTGATACAGAGGAGGTTGTTGGTCGGAGCCCTCTCTGCCTTGACAAGTGTGCATAAATCACCAATCAATTGCACATTCGTGGAGTAGTCTTCGAGCAGTCATCATGGCAGGAAAACGAAAGCTGGAGATAGTGGCACACCCAGTGGGGGATGCTGGATCATTTTACGGCATAGCAGCGCATGGTGGTCTGGGTGCATGTTGTAGAATCATCCTCATGCACTGGCCTCCAGGATGTGAGGGTGAATTTCTGCAGGAAATCACATCCTTTGTCATTGACCTGGTTTTGGAATCACCTAGATGGCTTTCCTTGGGTGATTTCAATGCCTGGGTGGATGATGGAGGTGCACTATTTGGCAATGATTTCCTCCAGAGTATGGAAGCTCTGGGCCCAGCACAAGTAATTACCACCATGACCCACATATATGGCCATGCCTTAGACCAAATATTCTCCCTGGGGCTCGAGGTTAATAAGCTTCAGATTGATCCAGTCATTTGGTTGGATCATTGTGTGATTCAGTTCTGTTTCAGGGGCCCCCCTTGTAGTCCATCCCCTGTGGAGGTAGCTCAGTACTGACCCTTGAGAGGGCTTGGACCCGAAGGACTGATGTCGGTGCTGGACACCTTGGAAATGTTAGCAGCATATGCTGGAGGTGCGGTGGCTTCAGTGTCTGCCTACAACAGGGTTGTCACGGGGCTTTTGACTGCCTGGAGCCAGTCCATGTGCCTCCCCTGGTGTTGTATCTCAGTTCGCTGTGGTTTGATGGTGAGCTGAGAGTGCTAAAAATTAGGGGTCAGAGGTTGAAGCATCTTTGGAGGAAGTCCAAGGCTTGGGATGACAAACTAGTTCAGATTTCTCATTATGAAGAATATCAGACGGCAATCACTTGGAAGAAGAAGAAAGATTTTCTGTCGAGATAGATTGTCAAGCAAATGGGCAAGAAGGAGGGATGGTGGGAGGAGGGGTGGTGGGAGTCACGTGGTGCCCAGGATCAGGTGAGCAGCTCGTCTGATCAGCTCCTGCTCCTCATCACTTTAACCCAGCAAATATTATATAAATCTACTTTTTTTTGTGTGCTATTATCAACTTCAACAGCACTCTACAAACTTTAGAACTACCAGTTGTCAAGCTATTTTGGGAAAAGATGGACTCTGAAATGCGTGCTGCTCTACCACACCACACACCACCTAGTACGCTGGGCAAGCAGGTGAAACGTTCCAAGGCCCAGCCATAAGAAACTGGGCAAGGTTCTACTGATAGCTGGGGGACTGTGCCACTCTCAGAGGAGAAGTTTCTGGCTTAATTTGCACCCATGAAGGACGCAGTACAAGTCCTAATGGCTGAAATTAAGTCTCTGCAATCAGACCTTTCTGATCTAGGTAGGAGAGTTGGAGACAATGAGGTAAAGATCCTCTCAACTGAGAAATGGAAGAACCAATCAGGAACCGACTATGCGACATTGAAACAAAAGCTTGTCAGGGTGGAATCAAAGCTGGAGAACCTGGAGGGCCACAGTTGGAGGCGCAATCTCATTGTTTTTGGACTCCCAGAAAAAGCTGAAGGCACCTCGCCCCTATTATTTGCACAAAAAGTTGGACGGCCTGTCTCTGAGCGGAACAACATATATTATAGAATGGGCCCACAGAGCTCTGCACCCATCCCCTCCTGACCATGCTCCTCCTAGACCCTTCATTTTTACATTTTTAAACTACCTTGATAAACAACATCTTCTTTCAAAGGTGCGGAACCTAAAAGAAGTCCTTTGGGAGGGTCAAAAGCTCCATATTTTGCAAGACATGCCAGCTTCAGTTAGATAACAGCTGGCGACATATCACCCACTAGTGACCAAGATAATTGTGGCTGGGTTCCATTTCAAAGTGCTCTATCCCACCTGCCTCCAAGTCTTTATCGGGGACATCCTGGGTTTCCACTGAGCTTGCTTTGGTTGCCTCCAGGAACTGCTTCCTGACCTATTTAAGCCCTGCTGAGCTCTTGAAAAAGTTTACAGTAGGGTCTACCCGGCCTGCTCTCTGTTTTATCGAAAGTTATTTTGGACCTCAACTTTCAGCTCTGCAAAGCGTATAGTCTACCTGAATGGACTGACGTCTTGAGTCAAACCCGCTACAACTTGGAACCCTGCAACTGCATTCCCTTTTGGATGAACGAGCTTATCTTCGAACAAGGTTCTCCCGCTTCAAATTAAGACTGAGGTGTGCTTGCTCGCTCCTTCAATGTGCTGCCTGTCTAATAGCATTTTCTGTTTTTTATCCTTTACTTCCTCCATATCCAGTGAACTATATCATTTGCACTTTGGCTTCTCCGATGAGTTCCCCTCACCATGACGTTTAATGCTCCAACCCTCCCAACATTTTCTCACTCGGCAGATTGCTTTGCATTAGTGCTGCGCTTTGAAC
The DNA here is from genome assembly GCA_016271365.2 of Neoceratodus forsteri. Taxonomy (NCBI): domain Eukaryota; kingdom Metazoa; phylum Chordata; order Ceratodontiformes; family Ceratodontidae; genus Neoceratodus; species Neoceratodus forsteri. The sequence continues at coordinate 260,689,392 of CM057456.1, forward strand.
TGCCGCACTGAGCTTTGATTTTTATTAGCGGTTATGTTCCTTTTGTTGCCTCACTAACAAGAATCATATGAATTTGGGGCTCAACTACTGGTTTAGATCTCTTCTTTTATAACTTTCCTTTAAGGCAAATACTGACAGTCAGTGCACAGGTGGTTCAGGCATGGTGTTTACTCACTTCTTGCCCCGGACAGTTAATTTTCAGTATTCTGTTTTTACACCCAGCAGGATCATGCTTATTGGAAGACAGTTTGTTACTTTACACTATGGGCAAAGTCATTTTTGATTTTTTTTCCTCTTTATAGTTGCATTTTGGACTACCCTAGCTTGTGAGCCTATTGACTGTTTACACTGCCCGGAGCCTGGTATAATTTTGTTATTCTTCTTCTGTGGATAAGTTATTCTATAGTTTCTCCTTTTTGGTTTAGAAGGCTATTACCTGAATTTAGTACATATGTTTGTGCATAGTTTATAAAGCAGCCTCAGGTCTATCTTCATCTCTTTTCTTTATGGGTCAGAGAAGGGCATAAAATATATTGGTTCATTTTACTGAGACATCAGATCATGGTCCACCTTGGAGTGACAAGTCGCACATCCCCACTGGCCATCTGTGCCCTTTTGCTTTTCAATATTTTATATGTGAGCTAAATATGGGGCTAAATTATTATTACTTTTTTTTTTAATGCTAACTGGGTTGTAGTTTTACTGAGAGCCCCTCATGCCTTGCAAGTTGCAGGGTACAATACTATATATATATATATATATATATATATATATATATATATATATATATATATATATATATATATATTATACTGTACTCAAGGCTGCTATGTGTAAAGTCTGGTAGAGTTGATGTTTTACTGTATTGTAATAACTGGTTGCTGTTTTTTTTCAATGACAACAGCAGGTCATAATCTGCCATTATAACTCGCAAGTTATAACGGCGAACACGTGCCATCAGCTGTCTCCCTTGCCTCGCGCTGCAGCATACCACACCACTCAAGCTTCTCAGACAACTGTCATTCCCTAAACAGCACTACCACATAAATGAGATAAAACCGCAAAAATTCCGTCATGAAAAGTCAGTCTCTTAATAGATACGGCTACTCACCAATATGACTGCTAGATTCCAGCTCCAAAATCTAGAGGAAAGAGAAAAATTTGTTAGTGAACAAGAGAGCAGAAATACTTATTTTAAAACACAAAGCGATCTAAGGCTCTTCAACACATTCCTGAGGCAAACCGGAACAACAGTGAAGTTCACTGACCTACCACTAGCAGAACTAGACAGCAAGGTAGAACATTTTATTTTTTGCTTGCAACATCAGGATGGCACTGAGTATGAACCCGGAACAGTGCGTGGGATAGTAGCCAGTGAAAGTACCCCCACTCAATTTTCAAAGGTGCTCAAACAGACTTCATAGAAACAAAGCGCACTTTCGTAGCAAAACAGAAGCAATTAAAAAAATGGGCAAAGGAAACAGACCGCGAAAAGCGGAAGCACTAACTGAAGAAGAAATAGATTTACTGTACTCGTCAGGCACCTTATCCACAGACAATCCCACATCACTTCTAAACTACCTTTTTTTTAAACATAGGACTTCATTTTGCCCTCTGAACGAAAGAACAGTATGACCTAAGATGGGCAGACATCCAAGAAGGAGTAGATGCTCAAGGTAATATATACATAGAGTACAACGAGGGCCAAACAAAAACTCGACCTGGGGACAACCCTACACACATACGACCTGTTAAGCCTCGAATATACCAAAACAAAGAAAACCCACTATGTGACACCATACAAGCATACAAACTGTACAAATCCCATAGGCCTGAACCAATGTTGTTACCCGAATCACCATTTTACATCACACCCAACATAAACCATAAAGAAAATGGACTCTGGTATAGAAATATGACCATAGGACTCAATAAACTTTGATCCATGATGAAACAAATGAAATTACAATCCAGCTTGCCAGACACAAAGCAAATCACTAACCATTCAACCAGAAAAATGAGCATTCAAAAGCTCATCGATTCCAATGTGCTGCCCACAGAGGTACAACAAATCTCTGGCCTTAAAAATGTTCAGTCCATAAACAATTACTCTGTCTTATCAGAGTCTTGGCAAAAAGAAATCAGTGACCTGCTCACCAAGCACAGCACAGATCAACAGCCATCTACCTCCTCTGCCACCCTCGAAATCCAAAAGGAACAGCCAGGAAATCTCTCCATAACTGAGCTCGCAGCAACCTCCTCGATGCACACGCTGTTCGGCGCAAACTGCGTCTTCAATGAGGGAGTAGCTGTAAATATCTACCACTGACCACTGCCGAAGAAATTCCACAGAGTCCGGCATATATCATCCTCGGAATCAGATGATTGTAAGTACACTAAACAGTCACCACTCGCTTCACGCTCCTCGACAGTAAAAAAAAAAAATCAGTAAAAATGCAGTATTACCACAACAAATGACATAGCCTCTCAAAGTAAAATGCAGACCTCCCCTAAGCACTAACTGTCTCTCACTCTCTCTCCCATCTCCATAGGAACCAACTGAATTCCAAGCCTCCAAAAAGAAACCATGAGAAAAACGACCTGTAAATACAAAAAGGGGCATCAAATGCACAAAAAAAAAAAAAAAAATTGATTTCGGAGACTTTCAGTGTGACAATAACCAATTCCTACAAGAGACTGACTCAATAATTACATCGCGGTTTTAATCATTATTTTCCAATGCAGTTCAAAGTTCCTATTCCTTCTACTAGTTCTGACAAGAAACATATCATTACTGTACCAATCTACTTCTGATTTTAAAGAAAATTGCTTTACAGTTAGTTATTGACCTAGTTACAGCATAAAATGTTGCAGAAATAAATATTTTCTCTCAAATACTTCTCAGCTTATTTTCTCCTGTGGGAAAAAAAACAGCAACCAGTTATTACACATAAAATGCATGGGTGTGGGTACATAATGAAATTCTGTGCACTTTTGGTGTGGGATGTCGAGAATCGCCGGCTTCACCGGTTTATGTAGCATCCCACACCTCAGGTGCATAATTTCTTTATGTACACTACCCTTACCTAATTATTGTATATATTACTGTTGCTATAATATACACCTTCCTACCATAGTTGTTTCAAGTTGGGTTGTTTGGTTAAGGGGGTCAGCTGAAAGTCACCATATGCCCTTGGCGATCATGCGCCAGATCGAAGGTTGGGAGGGTGGGAAGGAGGTGGGGTGTTGGGTAGTGGTGGGTGAAGAGGCCCCAATTCACTCTGTGAAGTGATTCGCGGAGTGAAGGCGAATATGCGGAGTGCTCCGCAATGCGACACGGAGTACTTCGCGTTATAATGGGTAACAAAAAGTCCATTGAAAACAATGACTTCGCATTACTCCACCTTCCCAAACCGCTACTCCACCAATTCTTAAGGCGAAGTACATTGGAAATAATGTACTCCACCTCACTTCGCCTTGTTTTTAAGCTCCAAAGGTGAATTTTGCAGTGATTCATAGGATTTCAGGTCACATGGGCTCTAGATTGTTCTGCACAGCCTCAGTTTGGGTAGTGTGTGTATGAAGCTGTAGGAGACAATCTGCCCTGAGAGCTCTCTGTGATTCAAACCTTCTAGAAGCTGTTAAAAAAGCCTTTTTGGGTCATTTGTTTTGCTGAAACTTTAGTTCATCGATTATAGGAAACCCTCCTGTGTTCATATCATCAAGCATTTATTGTTTGTGTGTGGATTTTGAATGTTAATGTACAATATTCAGTCTGTGTACTGAGAGACAGTGGAAGAGTGCTTTGGGGGAAGGGTGTATCTGTGGTGTAGGTAGATTAACTTGGAGAAAAAGACAGTGCTTTCTGTTTTGGTGATATGTTTCTTGTATAACTGTGTTAATGTACACACGGTAATATTTTCAATTATTCTTGCTATTTTTTTGCTGATTGTTGTGGTGCAGCAGTGCATAATTTTAGTTTGTTTAAAATATGTAATTATATTACTGAAGTTTTCAATTTGTTACGCATTACTTAGTGCGTGTGAGTATGTGTGTGATGCGTGTCATCAAATCAGACACCTTTTATTGTGCCACATAATTTAAGCAATGTGAACCTGCTATCCACTGCAGCTGTGTAATTTTTGTATTTCTTTGTGGTATCTTTACTGGTACTAGTACTAGTGACTCTTACTGCAGCAGTGCAGTACACTGCCCCCCCCCCCGCAGCCCGCTCCAACCGGCAAAGGAATTCTTTTCCAGATTTGAATTTCTGATGGCGAGCACTAGTTAGGTGTTGTACCTTTGCATCTGCATCTCTTCAGTGTGCAGCGCAATCTTGATCTGTCTGTGCATTTGCATCTCTTTAGGACCCAATCTCCATCTCTAACTTAAGTCACAGCTGTTTCTTTGGCTTCCCTTTAGAGTACTGGACAGGTGTGGTGCATAAGTCTGCATGAACATTGTACTCATTAATATGTGTTTTTAAGTCAGGACCATCATTACGAGTCACTTGTGATACAAATCATGTTCTTCATCATCACGGTCAGAAATGCAGTCACAAATGATGATTTACGATCACGTCACGAATCACAACATTACTTTGTTTTACTAGTTACTTGGATGTATTGTAAGCCTGTTTTGTAGTATCTCTCCATGCTTCACCACCCCACCACTGTACTCATTAATGAGTGTTTTTAAGTCGGGGAGTTTTGTGCCACACTTCATCGGGGCCCGGGGAAGTACAGCTGTAGGCATTCACATTTCTTCATCATCACGGTCACAAATGCAGTTACAAATCACGATTTACGATTATGTCACGAATCACAACATTAATTTTTTTGCTAGTTACTTGGATGTATTGTAAGCCTGTTTTGTAGTATCTCTCCAGGCTTCACTATCCCACCATTGTACTCATTAATAAGTGTTTTTAAGTCAGGGATTTGTACAGTGTCTGCAGTACATACACAGACTGGAAAGAAGACTGACTGCACACATGCAGTTTAGCACAGTATACTTGCACTGCTCAGAATACAAAGCGTCATGCATACGGAAGACAATAAAAAAAAGGGCATAATTACATACAAGGGTCGGGGATGGTGGAGGAATACATTTTATAACACAGCAAGCAAGGTGTTGGGGGGCACATGGTGTGAGAAAAAAAAAAACTAATGTGGGATCCCATGGTGACCCAGCAGCAGTTCCAGCATAGACATCATTTGCAACTGATGTCTCTCTATGTAATTCAGCCACTGCTCCACAGCACTCATCCTCTCATTGTTCTCCTCAACAGCACTCCAGACAACTGCCAAGTCAGCCCGTGTTACATGCAGTTTTCTGGGTTCCACACATTCTACAGGCTGACCTGCTGGTGGTGGTGGTGGTGGGGCTGCTGGTGGAGCAGCAGGTGCTGCTGTGGCCCTCCTCTTCTTAGGGATGCCACTATGCACAGCTGCACCCGCTGCCACAGAATGGCCAGCAGGTGCAGGCATGGTCTGTTCTGTGGCAGCCTGCCACTCCAACTGGTGGTGATTGAGCATATGGGTGTGCCGGACCCCAGTCCCCAGGTGAGTCCCCTTGGGGCCACGGTGCACCTCCACCTCACACAGATGGCACTTGACCACACTGCTATCCCCCTGACACAGTAAAAAAACTTCCAAACAATGGAGGTGTGGGGAGGACCAGGCACAGGAAGGGGAGGGCCAGATGAACTGGCAGCCGACTGGTCACAGTGTTGAACAGGGGTGAGATCCACACCTGGGCCCGGGGAACAGGCACATCCTGCTCCAGAGGATCTGGTGCTGGACTTGGTGGTGGTGGTTTAACTGCTTCAGAGTCAGGACAGGAGGCGCTGCTGGTCCTGCTTCCGGGGGGGGGACAATCACAAGTTTTGAGTGGTCCGATAGGAATGGGCGCCCATGCCCCCATGCATGTGCACGGTACAATGCTTACCACTACCACACTCTCCCACAGCTGCCCCCCCAGACATTCCTTCACCCTGGTTCATCTCTCCTACTGAGCTCCCTCAGTCTGAGCAATCACTACTCACACTGTCACACAACACACACACAGTCACAAACAACTACTTCTAAAGGTAAGAAAAATAAAATTTACAGAAAGAACAAATTAAGTAAAAAAGAGTACAGAAAAGACAAAAAAATGTAGCTTTTAAAAAAGCTGTTGGGTCTAAATCAAAGTTTAAATCTCCTCACTCTGATCTCAAAATATCAGCAGTCACAAAACACACTCCTCTCTCTCCATCTGCACAGGAGAAAGTAAAAGTGTCTCTTGTATGACTCACTTCCTTCCTGCCTAGCTAAAGGGCATGTGACTTACAGTACTGTAAGCCATGTGTGATGTGGGGGCTGCCAAATCTGAAAAACACAAGTGGATCACTTAGAATCATAATGAAGAACGCAAGTCCATTAAAACAATGATTCGCCTTTACTTTGCATCGCCATTCGCCTTAACGTGAAGTGGTACGAATGGCAGGAGTGAGCACTTTGCATTGCCCACTCTGCGAGAGCGTAATGGTCGGCGCCCACTTCATGCTCACTTCGCCAAGTGGAATTTAAATTCGCTGCATCTCTAGTCTTGTGGGTTCTGTTTCTGTTTGAAAATGGGTCCAGTTGTTTATGGGGTTTTAGCATCTTTATGAATGTTATTATTAACAGTTGTAGGGAGGGAAGGGTGGACAGCCATCTCTGGAAAAGGTTTTAACTCGATTGGGGTAGCCCTTTTTTTTTACTAAAAGTCTTGAGTATCCTTCCTACAGTTCTACAATGTCAGAGACTCATGGCACGTCTGCTCTTGGAATATTAAGGGAGCCCAGACTCCGCTGAAAGGAGCTAAAATACTTTTACACCTTAATAAATTACAGGTGGACTTGGCCTTTTTGCAAGAACTCACCTCTTGCCCACCCAGGTCCTGCTATTATGGCGCTCCTGGGTGGGACAAGCTTTTGGCATGGGTCTAGACTCCCGTTACAGAGGGGTTGCTATCTTAGTTGCCAGAAGGACTCCTTTTCATTTACTTCAAGAAGTTAATGACCACCACGGTCGATAAATTTTTCTTCGTACCCTACTTGGCCACATGGAGGTAGTTCTGGGTTCGATCTATGGCCCTAATATTGATGATCCTGGTTTCTTTGTTAATTTACTATCCCTGCTATCATCCTGGTCATCCCTTCCCATGCTTCTGGCTGGGGATTGGAACCTGGTACTTAATAATGCACTGGATAGGTCAGGTACCTCTCACACAGCCCTCTCCCCTGGTCAGTTGGCCCTGATAGACATGATGGACTCTTTGGGGCTTACAGATTCCTGGAGGGTCCTTCACCCATCTATCCGAGATTACTCATTTTATTCCACACAACACGCTTCATACTCAAGAATAGACTATTTCCTTTTGGGGATAGAACACCTTTCAGAGGTCCACTTCTGTCATTACAGTGCCAGGATTCTCTCTGATCACCATCCAGTTCTTCTTCAGGCTACAATTCTGGCCGTGTCGGCAAGAGATAAAACATAGAGGATGAACAATCAATTGTTAAAGTCCCAAGATCTAAGAGAGCATATCCAGGGATTTGTCACCTCCTTTATGGAAGTTAGTGCCCCATCAGTGGCCAAGTATGATATTTTATGGGTCTCCCTTAAATGTTCTTCCTTAGAGATGAACTTATTCGCATGGCTACTGAATAGAAAAAACTAGCTATGCAGGATATTGCCGCACTTTTATCACAACTTAGAACATTGGAGACCAGTATTGACTTGGACTCCCCCTCCGGCAGACTGGCTCCACTTGGAATCATTATGGGCTAAATACAACCAGGCCTTGGGGGAAAGTGCGGAACACATGATCCTATGTTCTAGAACTAAGTATTTTGATCAGGGCAAAAAGGCGAGGAGACTTTTGATGCTGCGACTGTGTGCCCAGGCAGCCACTGGATTGTCCCATCTCTTCAGTCTGAGTCGGATACTTTGTTAATCACACCAAGAGATATTGTTGGACACTTCCAATCTTTTAACTGGGCCATATATATCCCCAACTCCTTTTTGTAATGCCTCTCTGGAGGATTTTCTGATGGGAGTTCCTCTTCCCCAGTTAACATACTCTTAATCTAATTTCCTGATTCAACCATTTACTGAGTCAGAGATTGGTTTGGCCATTGACTCTCTGACCCCTGATAAGTCACCTGGCCCTGACGGGTATACCCCTAACTTCTATAACAAATTTAAAACCCTTCTTGCTCCCATTTTCCTTCAGTTATTTAATTATCTGATTACCGAGGGATTATCTGACCTTTCCCTTACCGAGGCCCTAACTGTGGTTTTGTCCAAGCCTGACAGGGATCCACTTCTGGCCAGTAATTATAAGCCCACTTCCCTGATAAATGTTGATTTTAAAATTTATGCTAATCTCTTGGCCACTTGTCTAATCCATGTATGGAGGTCCTTGGTTAACCCTCAACAAGTGGATTTTGTATCAGGTAAGTAATCCTCTGATCATCTACGGAAACTCTTCCACCTTATTTCCACATCCAGGGATTCCCCTGCTCCCACAGTTTTGGCATCCCTGGACACAGAAAAAGCTTTTGACAGGTTTTCCTGGGATTATCTATTCCACCTCCTGCCTAAATACAATATTCCTTCCACATTTGTCCACTGGATGAAAGTATTGTATACACATTCATCAGCTTGAGTTTTTTGCAATGGGGTCCTCTCACAAACCTTTACCCTGTGTCAGGGCACTCTTCAAGGTTGCCCACTTTCCCCCTTTCTCTTTAATTTATTTCTGGAACTTCTCATTAGGAAAATAAATGTTACAGCTCAAATCTCTGGCATTCTGATAGGTTCACATCAATACAAATTGTCAGTGTACGCTGACAATATTCTTTTACATGTGATTCACCTGGAAATTTCCCTCTCCATGGCCCTAGACCTAATAAATGCCTTTGGCCTTCTCTCAAACTACAAACTCAGTGTGACTAAAACAGAAGTTATGCCACTAAATGCTGATACGACTAAGGCTAACTTGGCTCACTTAGGTCTAGTATGGATCAGGGACAAGCTTAAATATTTAGGCATTTATTTAAGCACCTCCCATATGAAAATGAAACAATACAATCTTGATCCCTTAGTTAACCAAATGAGGATGGACCTGAATCGTTGGTCCCTCCTACCCATCTCTCTCTGGAGTCGTATTAATATTCTGAAGTTGAATATACCTCCTTGTCTATTACACCCCTTGCAAATGCTTGCACAACCTCTCCTGTTTACTTGGTTTTCTCAAATACATAGGCTAATGTCTTCCTTCCTGTGGCAGAGAAAACCAGCCCAGAGATCCCTTACTAAACTGATGTGGTCTAAATCAAAAGGTGAGCTACACATTCCAAGCATTCTGTTGTATTATATGGCTATTCACTGTTCTAGGATCTATCTCTCTCTCTGGCACCATCCGCTTCAAATTAACTGGAATCCGATGTATTCCCCACAATGGTTGGACATAGAGAAGTATTGCTGTGCTCAGCTGAACCTTAATATTACCTCACTGATGTATATCTTACCGAAGCGAGTCCCTTCTACCCTGAAAGGTACACCGCTTGAATTCTCTGTCAGAACTCATAGGCAACTTTGTTCTTATTTCAATGTCGAGCCCCATTCTGATACTTCCCAACCTTGACTTAAAAATCTGAATTTTAAGATTGACAGACAAATGTTGACCTCAGCTTTCTGGCCTTTTGATAAATGATCCGAGGTGGACTGTCTTTTGGATCAGGGTAAATTGATTACCTTACAGACAGCCTGGGAATGGTTCTCATTACTCCCTTTTTTTGTTTTCAAGTTTTAACAACTCTCCCACATGTTGACTAAACATTTTGGATGAGGACAATGGAACAGTTCATATGGGCAAAGGATCAATGCCATGTTAATTAGTGCGCCTGTTAAACATCTCATCTCATATTTTTACTCTAAGTTGGGTCAGGTTTACACTGAAACAGAAGGGGATTTCCATTATTATTGGGAATCAAGCCCTCCCGATGACTCATGGTATTAGTAATTGGTCTCACCTCTGGGACAATAACTATAGATTTGTAAAGTGGGACAGGTATCACCTCATGCAATTCTATATACTACACAATTTATATCATACTCCTGTGAAATTGCATAGGATGGGCAAACTTCCCACAAACACTTGTTCCAGGTGTGGCAAGGCACCTGGCAGTCTATTCCACATTTTATGGGCTTGCGATAAGACCACCCCCTTCTGGGATATTATACAGTGCACTTTAGACCCTCTGTTAAGTCTAAACTCCAAATTCACTCCAAAGGTGTGCTTTTTGGAGGATGTATCTACAGAACTACTTGGCAACCAAAAGTATCACACGGCAGTGATCTTGGCCTGTGCTAAAAAAGTCCTTCTAAGGCATTAGTGTGATCAGACAATCCCCACATTCATTGAATGGCATAGGGAAATTTTGTTCATGCTACAAGCTGAATGGACTATTGCGAGTCTGTCTGACCATTTTAATAGATATATGAAGATATGGGAACCCTTATTTGTTCTGTTAACCATTTAATTACCTAGTTATATAATAGCCAGCATGAAAATCCAATTACTTAAGTATACAATAGTTGGTAATCTATACCATAGACTGTACCAGAATTAGTTACAGTATGGCTTAGGTACACATATAGACCCCAAAGTCTTTCATTTCTTATGACCACTGGTAATGATATTGGTATATGACTGTTTTCCCTGTAGGTGGTTTCTGGGGCTTTCTTTTCCAGGACGGCTGGAGAGGAGGGGGGTGGATTGGGCTGGAAAGAGAGGGGGAGGGTTATGGTTTGAGGGGAGGTGGTGGTGTGGGTGAGTTGTTTTTTGAGAGTATTTTTGGGGGGGGCTTTTCTTCCCCCTATATATATATATATATATATATATATTTATATATGCCACTGTTTTTGGTACTGATGGATTTTTCTTGTATGGCTGTTATAATGTTATTCTTCACCTAATATAAGGTACCTACTATGTTATGGTCAGCTATTGTTTGTTCCTGTTTTCCTCTTCTTTTATAAATTCAATAAAGTTTATTCAATTTGAAAAAAGAAGGAGGAGTGGAAGAACAATGGGGAAACATCAAAACTGCAATCACAGAGGCAAAAATCCTTTGTAAGAAACAAATGAACGAATCAAAATGAAGGAAAAAGCCACTATGATTCTCAAAAGAGAAAGTGGGGAAGGTTAGGGAGAAAAATATAGCATTCGGGAAGTATAAGGAAACACAGAAGGAGCAGGACAGAGAACTGTACCAGTTAAAGCAGAAGGAAGAGGGGAAAGCAGTCAGAATACCAAGGAAAAGATAGCCAACTCAATTAAGAAGGGGGATAAAACCTTTTATAGGTACATTAGGGAGCAAAGAAAACCAAGGAGGGATAGTGAGGCTTAATAAAGGGAGGGTGGTGGGCAGAGAGTGACCGTGAAAAATCAGGGATACTGAATGAATACTTCTACTAAGTATTTACAAAAGAAGAGGAGAGGAAGGTACCTAATCCAATCAACAGAAGCACTCTGGATAGGAGGAGTCGATATCAGTCTATTCACAGAAGAAAGGGTTCTGAAAGAACTCCTGAAACTGAAGGTGGAACTGATGTGATTCATCCCAGAATTCTAAAAGAACAAAGGAGAGAACTAGTGACACCACTGACTACCCTTTTTAACAAATCATGGAAGGATGGTGTGATACCTAAGGACTGGAGGAGGGCGGATGTGATTTCCCTTTACAAATGTGGGAGCAAAATAGAGGCAGGAAACTAGACACCTGTTAGTTTGACCTCTGTGGTAGGGAAAATGATGGAATCACTTCTGAAAGAAAGAATTGTTTAGTACCTAGAGGCCAGCGGGGCACTGGACTTAAGACAGCATGGAGTCACAGTGGGAAGGTCATCAGACAAATCTAATCGATTTCTTTGACTGGGTGACCAAAGTAGTAGACCAGGGAGGGGCTATGGACATGGCCTACCTAGACTTTAGCAAGGCATTTGACACAGTCCCACACAAAAGATTAATAAACAAATTAGCCAGCCCGGTAGTGGGTCCCAGGGTGGTAGCCTGGGTTAAAAAATGGCTGGATAACAGGACACAGAGGGTAATAGTAAACAGAGCCCACTCCGAAGAAAGCGGGTTACTAGCAGGGTACCGCTGAGTTCAGTACTGGGTCCGGTCCTTTTAATGTCTTTCTTTATAAGTAATATTGCGTAGGACTAGAAGGAAAAGTATGCCTCTTTGCAGATGACACAAAGATCTGCAACAGGGTTGATACACAAAGGGGGAGTGGAAAGGATGAGAAGGGACTTGGCAAGGTTGGAGGAATGGTCAAAAGTATGGCAGCTTAGATTCAATACAAAGAAGTGCAAAGTAATGCACCTGGGAAACAAAAACCCCCTGGGAAGAGTACACAGTGGGGGGAGGAGGGTACTAACAACAACAAGAATGGAAAGGGACCTGGGGATAGTCATATCAGATGACCTAAAAGTAAACAAGTAATGTGAGAAGGCAATAAGGAGGGCTGGGGTGATACTGGGATGTATAGGAAGAGGAAGCACCAGTAGAAAACAGGAAGTTTAATGTTTGTGGAATAGCAATGGGGTATACAGTGCTTGTGTAACTTGCAGTACTTTTTGTGGCTTAACTCTATTCCCACCCTTGAGTAGTAGGTATGTACTGTAGGTAGGAATTTGTAGGGAATAGAAGACCCAGGAACAAAGGTGAGAAGAACGCTGAAGAAGAAGGAGGAGGGGGGAAGGTGGCAGATGAAAAACACTCCCTAAACAAGGAGGTGCATTAGAGGAGGGTTTAAGTAGAGGTTGTAGGAGGAGCTATTCCCTACATTGAACCTCGGGCTAAGCCCTCTCATTCAATGTTTGTAGAATAGCAATGGGGTATATAGTGCTTGTGTAACTTGTAGTACTTTTTGTGGCTTAACTCTATTCCCACACTTGAGTAGTAGATATGTAGGTAGGAATTTGTAGGGAATAGAAGGCCCAGAAAGATACCTCCTCCAACTCACGGAGAGTATGACCCCCTGGCACTCAGGAGAGGAAAAAAACCCAGGTGGAGGAGGAAACATTTGAGGACCAATGGCCAGTGGTCTGCCCATCCTCTGGGCATACTAAGAGGAGAAGGACCTAGGTTCTAGTAACCATAGCTAATTTGAGGAAGGTAAGCTTCTTGGAGAGATGATGTGCCATTCTTGATCCATGGATGATGCAGATTGAATATTGATCATGAGGTTGAAGAGTAGGTCTTTTTCTGAAGGAATGATACAATCCTAAGTGTAAAGCAGATCCAGTTGAAGAAGGGTGAATGAAATCCAGATTTCCGAGGTGATGAAGGATGCTTGTCCAAAGGGACTGCATGAGTGTAAGAGCAGGGAGAGCATGATTTGATTGATATGGTACCAGATAGTGAACGGTGAGAAATGCGATGATTTGTGAAGTCCTAGGTGAATAATCCGACTTGTGTAAAGTTTGAGTGACAGGGTAAATCTGGAGGCAAGAAGTTTAGTAGTGAGCAATGAGTAGCTAAGTAAGCATCCATAAAGTACAAAAATGAGTAGAGGAGAGCCTTGGGATACCTGGTAGGAGTACTGCCATAAGTGATTAGTAGACAAATAGAGGAAGATTTGCAGATGCAGGCCAGATGGTAACCGACTATATATAGAGAATGGTTGGAAGTTCGGTATAAGGAATTGGATTGCTTATTTGGGCATAATGTCATAACTGTATTTATATATGCTCTGCTGGTATGCTGGCTGAAGTAAATACAGGTATTTCTGTGGAGTGATTGTCCATGAGATGCACTGTGGTGGCTTATAGTTGGTTAGGTTTACAGGTAATCCGATGCCAAAATACTTGCTAGATCCTTGGAGATGGATATATGGAGGAGTCTGAAGGCTGAATTGGAAGTGAGGTCAAGTAGTGTGGAGTGCCAGAGGATGTTAGTGCTGTGGCTGATTAAGACTAGTTGGGTGGCAAGACTGGGTTAGTAAATTTGCCTTAATGGCTGCAGATTTCCAGATGGAAATGGAAAGAGCCTGTTCTCAGTAATAGTCTTTACTGGAGACATTAATGTAGATAATTCGTGAAGGAGAGCCTGAAGGGTCCACTGGAAAGGCAGTTAACTCAACTGAAGATACCAGATGGAGAAGTGCAGATGATTGTATGAGGAATGGTGATGTCCAGGAGCCAAAAACGATTGTTTGGATGGTGTGGCACTAGTAAGCAACTAGGCGGTGGAGATCCAATGATGAATATTCTGGAAGGCAGCTGGGAAGATCTTAGAACAAGCAATGTCTGTTGAGAAAGTAAGAGTCTAATAACAGTCAATGAATTCGGTGATGGTAGGAAGCTGCAGAATGAAACTAGGAAATGTCCGAGGTGCCATAAGGTATCTTGCGAGTCCCGGGATCCGGAGGGGCAATGATGAAGGGTAAGTCAGAGCATAATCAGAAGAAGTTATATTCTTTCCATGCAAGACGATAGGCCGTGAGGCATGGTAGACAGAAAAGACCAAGGAGACTGAATGGGCAAGATTCATAGACAGTATCCAATGAAGAGAGATGGGAATGTTTTTAGTGTCCAGTGAAATGAAAGGCCGGAATGATCGAGGTGAGCTGATTGGGTAGGATGGAAAACTTTAAATTAAAGTAAGAGTTTCTGAGGCATGTTTCCCAAGGAATACATGCTAGAAGTCGCTTCCTCGAGTGAAATGAACAGTGATCCATCGAGTAGTGGATGGGAGCTGTAAGGATGGCCAGAGTAGGAGTATTTTTATTTATTTATTTAGCTTTTGTTAACCGGGTAAGTGCACTAGCCATAAAATGACTATTTTCAGGCACTACCTGGGAGAGTACAGACATGCAGAAACTTAACAGGATAACAATTTATATGTGCTTTAAATACAATGAGTTAAAGAGGATACAATATATCGCAACATACAAAGTAAAACGCTTTATATACAATAAGTTAAAGTGGATACAATATATCAGAGACATACAGAGTAGACCATTCATAAGTTCATAGGTGCCTACCTATGCAATGAATAGAGAGGACCTTGGACAATAAATTATCAGGTGACATATCATATAAACAGAACAAGCAGGGTTTTAAATAATTGATTAGCAGTTTTTTTCTTGGGACAATACTAACTGTACAGAAAGTATTTATATAGGTTTTCTAGAAGTGTTATGTTTGTTAAACACATTGAGGCAAGTGCTATGCATTTTCACAATGTTTTAACACTTTTATGAGCAAAACGCTAATCAATTTTTAGAGTTAAATAAAACCCTGACAGGGTACACAAAAACAGGTAATACAACAGGAAGAAATAACCATTGAGAGCAGGGAGTGTCTTTAAGGAAAAGGTCTGTAAGTGAGGAAAAGGGGAGCAAGCCATGAAATTAGATTTTATGAGTATATGTAAGTGTAAGGGAGATGCCTGCAGTGCAAGATTGTATATGGGCAGGGAAAGGGAGCCGGGACAGGCTGAGGCAGTAAGAGGGTTATATAGAGGTGAGGAAATACTATTTTATGGCAAGAGACATCAGTCATTAGGTAGGGTGAAAGCAGGAACAGGTATCAGCAATCAGCAGATTTGAGCGCAATTTTCTCTTAAAGCATGTGTGGGAGCTAGAAAGTCTAATGTCGAGGGGAAGGGAATTCCACAGATTTGGAGCCACATGCTCAAATGCAATAGTTCCTTTCCTAGTGCGGCACCTCAGCAAATTCAGAAAGGATGTATCAGCTGATCGTAGACCATGGAGTGTGTCCTGAGAAACAAGCATAGCTGCAAGACACCTAGGGGTTTGATTTCGAATTATCAAATCAATAAGAGAGCCAAGGTAGTATTTCCTACTAGCTAATGGAGAGAGCCAACCAAGATCATTATAAAGTTGACAGTGGTGTTTAACCCGAGGAGCAGAAGAGGCATAGCGACATATGTTGTTATACGTAATATCCCATCTGAGTAGGTCAGTTTTATGAGCAGCCCTAAATAAGGGAGCCCCATAGGTTAGGGTGGGGAGCAGAATCCCCCTTGCAATGGCCATTTTAGCCAATGGCATGAGCATATAACTAGTCTTATATGCAACACCCAGTTTGGAGTTGACAGCTCTGCAAACAGACTATACATGAAGATTAAGATCAAGAGATTGATCTAGCAGGATGCCCAGGTATCTTCAGTTGAGTTAAATGCCTTTCCAGTATGCAATGGATAAATGAGGTCAGTAGTTGCCTGAGTAGGAATACTGGCCAGGGATATGGTAGGATACCCAATAGAGCCACAGCAGACAGGGTGAAGCTCCAGGCCTGCAAGGCGAATATGGAAAGGTCACTATCCGAAGATGGAAGGAAAGTCTGGAGTGAATCCTGATGGACTGAAGGACTGATCCGGGAAGGTGTCACAATAAATGAAGCAGGATGACATGCTGTGCAGGAAGGAACAGGACCGGGTCAGCTTCTCAGCGAATGGCAGCAGAATGCAGGAAGGCTGTAGCAGTCACTAGAAGATGATCCATGGAGGGCTGAGGAGTGAAGCAAAGTACTAAGAGCAACAGGGTTGAGGTACATAAGTTCCACTTCTGATGAAAGCTTCAACCAACTAACGAAGGTACGGAAGGTGTTGGAGCAAAGAAGGATAAAGTTCACACATCTGAAGGAGAAAATAAACTTAGACATTAACTGGACAGGTGATCTGCAGCAAGGAAGTCCCAGGGATAGTCAAACTGGATTGAGATAGATACAGGACCAGCTGGCAAAATCCAAATCATGAGGGAAAGAAGGCTAAGGCGTTCGAGAATGATGGTCCATGGATGAGTGGGATGGCGAGTAGTGAGGAAGAATGGAAGGTAGTCGAGTAAAAATCCTGAGTCTGGAGGAAAGTGGTAATCAGGTAGAACATGGAAATTGCATAAGGAGTAACCTGTAAGTGCAGACGCAGGCTCCAAACTGAAGCAGACGAGGTGAGATGACAGGCATGATGCTCCAGATAATGATTGAGGGTGAAGGCACAATTGGTACATGATCAAGTCCAGGAGGGAGCAGCAAGTGACAGTCCAGTGGAGAGCAAAGAAGATTGAAACAGGTGATTGTAGATACAAGCTTCCAGGCTTGGTGAATGAGGAGAGAGAACTAGCCATTGCTACCACTCTGTAGAGGTAGGAGGATGGAGGCAAACAAGATATTGAGGTCCTTTTCAGACAGGAAGCGGCAACAGGGCAAGAGACAGAGGATACAATGTCCCAGTGGATCCAGAAATGGGCTACCACTCTCTGATGTCAATGAGATGACATACAGTTGGATGAGACTTGAGGGAAGGCTGCAGGCAAGAAAGGATGGTGACTACGAGCAGGAGGAGGTCCAGTTCCAGAAGGGTTAAGGCATCCGGTAGCAGATTGAGTATGGATACTTATGAAGCAGTGGAATGTAAACTCAGGCATCCATCCATGACGGTTGAGGCAAAATGATCCTAACTGGATGCAGCGAGGAGAGATAGGACAATGAGAGTACATATGTGAAGAAGTTCCGTACCTGAAAGAAAGCGGCAACTTGCATGAGGAATAAGATACAGACAACGGAAACAGTCAAATATGGATTCAGGCTCCCAGCCATGGCAGATAACGGGATGGGACCATGAATTGAAGCTGCAGATTGGGTATGATGGAGAAGGCAAGGTCCTGAAGGGAAGAAGCATCTGGGTATCAGGCTGAGAATGCGTACACTGGATCAGTAGAATGTAGACTCAGACACCTGTTGGGGGCAGCTGAGGTGGGATGATGGGGACGTGAGGCAGCCAGGCATGGGTAGAATGATGAAGGCACATGGGGTGAAGAAGTTCTGTTCCTGAAGGGAAGCAGCAACTAGTATGAGATATAGAAGGTATGGTAAGATTCTGTAGATTATAGACATGGCTCCAATCCCTGGTAGTCAGGGTGACATAACCTGCACTCCATGCTGCCAAGTAGAGTTAGGGACAGAGGATGTCAGGTTGGTAAGTAGCAGGAGGTCGTGATTGTAATGGAATCCCATCCCCGGTAAACAGGGGAAGCCTACCTTCACTCAGCACCTCAGAAGGTGCGAGTTAGGAATGGAGTCCGGAATACTGCTGGTATGGGCTGGCTAAAGCGCAACACTGCTGAAGAGAGAAAGGAGATTTAGGACATGGAAACAGGTGTAGGACAATGAATCAGTGACTGATGTTGAAATTGTAGGTATAGTAAACACAAAGTGGTTGATAATGAGACACACTTATTGTGATAGGTATGGTACTCACAAAATAGAATTAACAGATAGGGTAAGCACCCTGGAGAGTACATTGGGGAGAAAACTGTAGAATGTGGGAAGGAATGAGGGAGCTAGAATTAGAGAAGAAGGCTTTGTACCTTAAGGTAGTGGAGATATGTTGAACAGAATTCAGCTGTGCAGAATGCAGCAGTGGCAAGTTCCATTTCCCCAACGAAGGTCAGGTGAAACTGGTGAAGGCATCTGTAATATGAACACTTACTTTGCTGTTTTGGAGCTGGAGCCCTGGGTTATGCTTTCCCTTTGTCCTGAGGAGATAGAGCTAATTACTTTACAGTGATGTACAGCAGGAGTCTCAGAAGCAGTTCATGTAAAGCTGTAGGCTTCTTTGAGGAAGAGGTTGATGACTAATTATGCCTACCAACACAAGAGTAGAGGAAAAATACAACGAGCGCATCTGCTTCCTCCAGGCTGAGTGGCAGCGGTGACCCAAGTATGGCTGCTTATCTTGCTGATGGACTGAGATGTTGCTACAGCTGGAGAAAGCTGCCTGAATTCTTGTAGTGGGGAAGTCTAAGAGAAGTGGTACATGTCTGAAAAGTTAGAATGGTAGGCCTGAAATACACCCTCCCACACTCTTTTACCCTGTATGATAGAAAGGAGCACGGTAGTAGCTGAGTTAGAACTCAGCTAATGTGTTGCTTCATTGAATTAAAATAACTCAGTGGGGTAGTTGTATGATGAGTAGCTGTAAGAATGCATGAGAAGTATCAATGAGTATGACTGCCCAAGTGTAAGGAGGACTGTCAGCTAGAAGGTACTGCTTGGCAAGGCCAGAGAGTCGGTACTGAATAAGGAGCTAGAGATCCAGATGAACGCTGAGAGCGGAGACAAAAATGAAACAGAGAGATACTTACTGGTGAGGTGTTGTTGAGAGCTGAACTAGAGTCCCTTCATCCATGTGGGATTAGTCAGGGAGTGAGTAAAGATGCGAGGCCTGGGTAGCTGGAGGTCCGGAGCAGGAGAAGGAGCTACGGGTGTAGTGGGGAAGTGAAAGGCAAGGTTACAAGTGGCAAACAAAATACAATATTCTGAACATCAAAATGCATTTAAGTGTTGAAAGTAAATTCCAACTGAGTTTCAGAAAAGGTTGTGCATTTGATTTCTGCTACATTAGATGTACCTTGTCAGTAATGGTCTATACTGCTGGCAATATTCATCTGTGCAGTTTGTATGGGAAACAGGAAGGGGAAGGTCACACAGAAGGAAAAGCGGACAGGACAAGTGGAGCAGAGTGGGGACACTCATAAACATCTTTGGGGGTGGTGGAGTATGCCCAAAAAAGAACAAAGGAAGAAAGGAAAGGTGGAACCCCAGGACAGCAAAGGAGGGAGCAGAAAAGGAGCACGGAGGTGGCTGGAGCAGCCGAGGTGACAATTACAAAGCACAAATGGTAGGCACACGGCACAGGGAGGGGAAGGGAGACAAGAGGGGAGCACAGAAAGAAATGAACCAGGCAGCAGGAAGCACAAAGAAGCACAGCCACATGAGCCACACAGGGAGCTCAGAGAAAAATACTTCCTAAGCAAGGGAGGTGCAGTAGAGGAGGGTTTAACTAGAGGTTGTGGGAGGAGCTATTCCCCACATTGGACCTCAGGCTAAGCCCTCCCATTGTTATCCCTCTGTACAGACAGTTGGTGTGACCCCATCTGGAGTACTGAGTGCAGTTCTGGAGAACCTATCTCCACAAGGACATAGGATGGAGGCAGTCCAGAGGAGGGCAACTAAAATGGTGCAGGGTCTGCACTAGACGCCATACGAAGAGAGACTAAAAGAGTTTAATATGTATACCCTCGAGGAAAGGAGGGAAAGAGGCAACATGGTAGTAACTTTCAAGTACCTCAAGGGAATCAACAAAGTCCAAGAGGGTAGCATCTTTCAGAAAAAGAGATGTGCAAGAACAAGGGGACACAATTTGAAGATAGAGTGGGGATGGCTCAAGGTCAATGTGAAGAAGTATTTTTTCATGGAGAAGGTGGTGGGCACATGGAATGGCCTTCCTAAGGAGGTTGTGGGGTCAAAAACAGTGGGGGAATTCAAGAATGCATGGGACAGACTTCAGGCAGTTCTGGTGGGGGGTAGGAAGAAGTAGGCTATTGGTTAACTAGGATCTGCAGCTTATCCAATAGGTAGTGAAATGGGCAGACTGGGTGGGCCAAGCTGTCCTTATCTGTTGTCAAAGTCCATGTTTCTATGTTTCTATGTCTCTGGGATGAACCGACCTGCTCAGCTCTTTCAGACTGTAGACAGGCTTCTTCACCCTGCCTGCCTTGAGCCCATAACAGCAGTTATTTACATCCATAAAATGTGAGGAATTTGCTCAGTTCTTCTCAGATTGGGTGTCCTCCATCAGGGTCAGAATCACTCAAATTAAAATTCATGAGCCCAGGAGTGGACAACCTGTGGGCCAGAAATGTATTCAGTGGACTTGGGGAGAGTTTTGGTCAGTGATGGTGGA
This sequence comes from Neoceratodus forsteri, assembly GCA_016271365.2. Taxonomy (NCBI): domain Eukaryota; kingdom Metazoa; phylum Chordata; order Ceratodontiformes; family Ceratodontidae; genus Neoceratodus; species Neoceratodus forsteri. Next base: position 260,710,206 of record CM057456.1, read on the forward strand.
AGAGGTTTTCTGGGTCGTCTCAGAGCTGCGGCCAACATTTCGTGATCTGGACCTGGGCCTGACATGACTTCTAGTGAGTTGTGCCAGGCATCTGGGCCCAGTGTTTGACGAGATTTTCCAGTGTTCTTTGTCAGAGGAATTGTTTCCAATAGCACTTAAAGGCACACTGGTGAAACCCCTTCTGAAAAAAAACACCTCTGGACCAGGATGTCTTGGCGAACTACCATCCAGTCTCTAACCTTCCCTTTCTAGGGAAGGTTATCGAGAAAGTTGTTGCACTGCAGCTTGAGGAACACCTGGCGTCCTTTGACATCTTCGAGCCTCTCCTGTCTAGTTTTAGAGATAGGCTATAGCATGGAGATGGCACTAGTCAGAGTGCTTAATGACCTGCTCAGGAGAAAGGATAGAGGAGAATGATTGATTCTCGTCCTCTTTGATCATTCTTTGGCATTTGATACCGTGGACCATGACCTACTTCTGGACTGACTCAGGGAGTATGCTGGCCTCACCGGCATCATTATCGCTGGTTTGAGTCCTATCTTCGGGATAGAACCCAGAGGGTAGTGTTAGCAAAATTTTCCTCGCACTCGGTGGTTCTGTCCTGTGGCATACCCCAGGGTTTGGTCCTGTTGCCAATGCTGTTCGCAGTCTATATGCTTCCCCTGGACAAGATCATTAGATGTTACAGGCGTGGGTTTCACTGCTATGCAGATGACACCCAGCTCTATATATCTCTTGCTCGTGGGACACAGGGGGCTGTTGATGTGCTTAATAAGTGCCTAGATGAGATCCCAAACTGGATGGCATCAAGCTGGCTGAGACTCAACCCCAAGAAAACTGAGGTTTTAGTGATTGAGCCGGGCCGTGGGGTGGGGGTGGGGGTTGGCAGCTGGAGTAGGAGAGACTGGACGTTGGCTTGATGACTCTGGGCTATTAGCTGCCCCTTGGGTGAAGAATTTGGGAGTCATGCTGGACAAAGGCCTGCCAATGGAGGCCTAGATGTCTGCTGTAGTCCGGAATGGCTTTTTCCATCTTCAGAATATCCACCAGATCATATCCCTTATTCCTCCCCAGGACCTGGCCACACTGATTCATACATTTGAGACCTCCAGGTTAGACTATTGTAATGCTCTGTACATTGGGGTTAGTGGGGGGTACGCTGTGATGCCTGCAGCTGCGGCAGAATGCAGTTGACTGGGTATTTACAGGTCTTCCTTGATCGTGCCATATTTCTCCAGCACTGCGAGATCTGCACTGGCTGTTGGTGAAGTGGCATATTTCATTTAAGGTAGGTTTATTAACCTACAGAGCTCTACATGGACTGGGCCTAGTCGGCCTGGCTGAGCTCCTGCACCCACACATCCCTGCCCACCTTTTCTGATAAGCTGGGGAGGCCTCCTTGTGGTTCCTAGGGCTAGGCTGAAGACCTTGGGTGATAGGACCTTTGAGGTTGCAGGCCCAACCCTCTGGAATTCTTTGCCCAGAAGCTTGAGATAGGCCCCTCAGTTGAGGCTTTTAAGAGGGGTCTTAAAACTTACCTATTCCAATAAGCATTTGGAGATGTTGCGTAACACCTTTTCTCAGCACTTTGTAAAGTATTATTGAGTTTTATTATGTTGTTTTAGACAAAATCAAAGTAGTTATTTGTTGTTATCTTGTTTGGGTTTGAAATGGTTAATTGTCTGTGGTTTTATATTGTTTTATTGAAATGGTGCCCTGGGCCTGTGAAGAAGGGGGCCATAAATAAATAAAGACTACTACTACTACTTCTACTAGTTCAAAATATAACATGGATTCAAACTGCACTGTCTCAGTGCGTAAATCTGAGATACAATCACCACTCTCTTGACCCTCAATACAAAGTAACACAGCAGAAAAACAGGGTCAGTTTCAGTCACAATCTACATAAAAATTGCTTACATACTGTGTACATCAGTCTTTTTACTTCGGCTGAGTTCAGTTCATGCTGGTGCAGCCATCAGACCCTCTGGTCCTACTGAATGAGACTGTGTGTTTGAAGCAAGGTCTTCAGGTCCAGAGGAGTTTGAGAAGGGTAGGGGAGCTGCAGAAGCCTCTGTCTCTGCCCATGAAGCTTGAGGGGTTGGATTATTGCAATTCCCTGTACCTAGGGCTACCTAATGCAGAAATCTACTGTCTGCAGCTGGTGCAGAATGCAGCAGCCTGGCTTTTGACATGAACCTCTCAGTCTAGTCATATCTCGCTGGTGCTGCGTGGACTGCACTGGCTTCCAGTACGGTTGTGGATTACCTTCAAAGTCATTCTTTTGACTTTTAAAGCTCTACACAGACAGGGACCGGACTATCTGAAAGAGCTTCTGGTTTCTTACCACCCTGGGCGACCACTCTGCTCAGCTGACGAGGGGTTGATAGAGATCCTGAAGGTGCGTTTAAAATCTGCTGGGGTCAGGGCATTTATGTTTGCAGCCCCTAACCTCTGGAATTCTCTACCCCATCAGTTACGGGAGTGCCCGACTGTGGAGGGATTTAAACAGGCCTTAAAAACTTATTTATGGAGACAAGTGTTTGGTGGTTGATGTCTTCCTTGACTGTATTAGTTGTTTTATTGTTGTTTTATATTTTTAAGGATATCGCAATGTATGGTGTGTTTTAAATTTGTTCGGCGCCTTGGGTTTTGAAAGGCACCTTAAAATTAAAGTTTATTATTATTATTATTATTTATTTGGGGAGTTGTCAGTGGACTCTGAGACATCATCCTGTGGCACTGAGGAGAGGCTAGTAGCTGACACTGGCACCTCATTGCAGCTCCCCCTGGTATAGCTGTGTCAGAGGACAATGGGGTGTACCTTTTGGGCAAGTGAAGGGCTGTGAAGTCTTCCTTCTGTATCCCAGAGTCACCATCAATATGGCTGTTACTCCTTGGTCACACTGATGGCAGTGTTTTTTCCCTTCTGTTCCTTGCTTGATTCCTGTTTCTTCATTTGGATTTTGAAGGCTGAAACCACTGTTCCTCTCCCTGATCTTGGCGGGGGGGCTGGTTGCCTAGGTTGGACAGCAATGGAGATGGTGTCCATTGGGGTGACATTGTCAGGCTGATTATGCCAGGACTGCTGCCAATGTTGAGTGGTAGTAATGTTAGCTGCAGAGGGTCCATGGGCTGTCAGAAAGGCTGTGGCAGCTTCTGGTGTATGAAACAATATACGGACCCCATAAATTACAATGCGGAGAATTGCTGGATATATCAGTGAGAAAGAGATTCTGAGTGTGCGCAGGCATTGCCCAAAAGCAGCGTAGGCTTTGTGGCAGCTGGCCAGGTCCCAGGAGAAATCTTGAAATATCATCACTGGGTGACTCTGCCATTCTAGATGCACCAGTTCCCTTGCTCTGTGGAGTATATCCTCCTTAACCTGCTAATGGAGGAACTTGGCTAGAATGGGTCATGGCTTGTCTTCTTTTTTCAGTAGCGGTGTTATGGATATGTGGGCATTCTCTGTTTTGAAACATGGGTTGCCAGAGAGTTTGAGGAGGGAAGGAAGGATGTGACAGAGGAATCTGATTGTATTATTTAACTGGGCTTTTTCAGGCAGGCCTACAAATCAGAGGTTATTTCGTCACCCCTGATTTTCCAGATCATCCACTTTTTCTTGCAGTTGATACATGATCTTGGACTGCTCCCTCAGCTGAGCCTGTAGATCGCTGGTGGTCAGGTTAAGATGGTATCCTATTATCTGGGTGACAAGAACAGTGATGGAATAATGACGACGGCAAAAACGGCGACCGGGAACAACAGCGATCACTGAAATGGCGACCTTTGATGTTCACCCCTTCCCCAAGTTCCCCCCCTCAGAGCTGAATACCTATAGAAGGGGGAGTGGGGGCAAAACCCCCCACAAAAAAGCAAAAACAGTGTCATCACCCTTTCAGTGATCGCTGTTTATTGTTGGTCACCATTTACATCCTCACCATTTTGCCATCGCCCAAATTGGTTCGCTGTTACCACATAGAACCAGTTGAGATAGGTACAGTGAGACTCTGTGGCTTTGACTGTCACATTCAGGCACTGGATCTTCTTACTGTTATTTGTCAAGATTGTTCGAATTTTGTCTATTCCCACTAGAAGCTGGGCAAACATAGCCTTTATATGATCCATGGGCATTGCTGCCACTATGGTGGGCCATGCAGTGAGGTCATGACTGTCTATAAGGTAAAACTTTGAGAGCACTGAGTCTGATCTGGGTTACTAATCCAAAAAACAAAAATACCATTTTGTAGCACTCATCAAGCTTTATCAAAGGATCATTTAATTTGATGTCCAAGGCGCTGGGAAACTCACAGATTTTGAAGGATGTAAGTTTCTAGTTATTAGAGTAAAAGCCTATGAGGCCATCTCGATTGAGCTCAGGCCATGCCTCCATCCTTTGAGCAACTATGACAGAGCAGTACACAAGTGGATGTGACAGCAAGTGGCCAGGAATGCTACATGGCAACAAGCAGAAGTATATTCCACTGACTGACTGGTCCTACAATGTTTGTTTTTTTTTTGTGAAAAATAGACAAGTGCTTAAACTGTAACTATCCTCTTGTGCAACTGTAACAGAGTCGTATTTAAGTGAATGCAAGATCACATAACATCTAATACAACTACAGAACAGAGCAAATCATGTCAGCACAATTAAACAGGATAATGTACACTGGCTATACAGTGAGGAGAATACATTTTGTTGACCTAACCAAATCCTGATATGTACTGTAGTGCTACTAGCCCCCACCTTTGATTCCCAGTCAAACCTACAGCAGTTATGACTGTTTAATGTTATCACAGTATTTCATATTTTACTGGTTAGCCAACTCTCCTGCAACCCAGTGGCATAACATTTACCCTCATGAGCTGAAAATCTGAATTGATCTAGTTTCTTCACCAAGTTTCTGTCATTATGATGTGCAATGGAAAAACTATGCTTGGGTAAAGTATTCTTAGTGCCTGGATTCAGTTACAGTATATGCAGCAGCAACATGATGATGTTACCTGGACTCTCTGATCTCCACAAGCTGGCAGCACTGTGTGTCTGTGGATTTGACAATGACTATCATTGGGAAACCTCCTGGAGTGCTTTGAGCAGAAGTTTGATGAGTGACTAACACCACTTTCACTCATAAGGAGAGATTAACCCACTCATAACAGATTTTATAGTATAAAATAATGCAAAGAACTTTGCAAAGGCAGTCAGGATGTTTCATTCTTTGCTCATTGTTTAGACCTGGTAATTCATGGATATCTAAACAAAGAAAGCAGCAGTATGCAGAACTGTGTAGGGGTGGCCAAAAAAGTCTGTGGCCATTTTAGCCAATCTGTTAAGTCAAGGATGCTGTTATGCAAGATTCAGCAGCAGAATCACTTCCTCCTTTACTTCCTGAAATAAGATGTTTCAACAAGATGGAATTCGAGCCCTTATATGATGCAGTGGCTGCTAGAACAACAGAAGGCCATTACATGTACACAGCTGAGCATGGTATAAGCACGTTATTGTCAACAGAGATATAAAAATCAGCTCTAATCAATGGTGACCCTTTGCTATGTGATGCAACACCTTGAAGAGATCACGTGGGTCGTAAGTTCAGATTTAGCCAGTCTAAGCCAAGTAATGCCGGTCATTACCCTTATTAATCTGTAACTGGTTTGCATGAAGTCACAATATGAGGAGAAGGAGGCTACCACTTCTGTTAATGTCATTAAAAGACTAAGAACATATTCCTGGGTGAAGCATACATTAAGTAAAAATGTACAGCTGAGCACTAAACATAGAAACATAGAAGCTGTCGGCAGATCGGGACCGTATGAATGATCCATCAAGTCTGCCCTTGGGTTTCCTTCCCCCCTTCTTAGCTGCCTGCTTGTGTATCCTGCTGTAGTCCTTTACCTGAAATAGGTTCTGCACGTGCACACTATTGTTGCCTTTCAGGTATCTGAATGTTTCTATCATGTCCCCATGATTCCTGCGTTGTTTTAGGGAGTATAATTTGAGGTCATCCAGTCTTGCCTCGTACGGTTTCTGATGCAAGCCCTGCACCATCTTTGTTGCTCTTCTCTGTATTGTCTCCAGCCTATCTATGTCCTTCCTGAGGGGTGGCCTCCAGAATTGGGCACAGCACTCCAGGTGAGGCCTGACCAGGGACCGATACAGGGGGCATGATTACTTCATGCCTTCTGCTCATGATGCCCCTCCCTCTGCATTCTAGAATGCCACTAGCCTTCAGTGCTGCCTTTTCACATTACATGTACTCAATGGGAAGGGGAGCAGCGTCCTGGTAGGATGAAACACTTGTATGTGTCTTCTGTTAGCACCCTTTGCAGACTGTATGAGAGACCTTTCGGTACCTTGCATTTCTGCTTAAAGTTGAACCAGCATAATATTCTGTGGTGATTTGCATATACAGCCCATGGTGCTTTGCATTATGGGGGTATGTGTGATTTTTGTATTTCTTTAAAACTTGGCTTCCCAGCCAGTGCCCTTTGGGGTAACCATTGCCTCCGTGCCTGCACACTGAGGTTCTTTGTCTTTTAGCTTGTTTTTTGGTTTTATTGGGTTCACCACAACATAACCCAGATAGACCATCTTAGGGTAGCTGGTTCATTCCACTGGAGTGTCACACAGATGAGGCACAATGATGAACCCTGGTAGGTTGAAACATGTGTATGTGTCTTCTGTTAGCATCCTTTGCAGACTGTGTGCGAGACCTTTCGGTACCATGCATTTCTGTTTAAAGTTGAACCAATATAATATTCTGTGGTGATTTGCATTATGGGGGTATGTGTAATTTTTGTATTTCTTTGAAACTTGGCTTCTGAGCCAGTGCCTCGGTGCTTGCGTGCTGAGGTTCTTTGTCTTTTAGCTTGTTTTTATTGGGTTCACCCAACATTATCCAGATAGACCATCTTAGGGTAGCTGGTTCATTCCACTGGGGTGTCCCCTAGTAGGCTCCAGGTCCTTGCCTCAGCATTTTCCCCCCAATGAGTCTAGCCTTCCTTTATGACTACACTGTTTAGCACTTAAGACAAAAGAACTGCTGTCCATCAAGTTCTCGCCTCCTTGCATATAGTATTAGTTAATTATTTTACAGACTATGTCATCCTCTGTTCCCTACCTGATTTGCTCTATATCATGTAGATTCTCAAGTTGTTCACTTAAATTTCTTGTCAACCTAGCCTGCTATAAATTATGTATCTGTATATTTTCACTTATGTAATCCCTGTTATTGTAATTATGTAACCTCTGTAACCTGACGTACTCATGTTTTTCTAGGCTTGGAACCTCCTTGTATCTGCTTATGTATGTGTAACCATTGTAAATCATGTTATGCTCATACATTACTACAACATGGAACCTCTGTAAAAGAGCCTTTGTCTCAAAGGAACTTCCTAGAAATAAATAAATAAATAAAAATAAAATGTGTGATTTTTGTATTTCTTTGAAACTTGGCTTCCCAGCCAGTGCCCTTTGGGGTAACCATTGCCTCAGTGCTTGCGCGCTGATGTTCTTTGTCTTCTAGCTTGTTTTTTGGTTTTATTGGGTTCACCACAACATAACCCAGATAGACCATCTTAGGGTAGCTGGTTCATTCCACTGGGGGTGTCACACAGATGAGGCACATTGATGAGTCCTGGTAGGACGAAACACATGTACAGTATGTGTCTTCTGTTAGCACCCTTTGCAGACTGTGTGAGAGACCTTTTGGTACCAGGCATTTCTGCTTAAAGTTGAACCAGCATAATATTCTGTGGTGATTTGCATATACAGCCCATGGTGCTTTGCATTATGGGGGTATGTGTGATTTTTGTATTTCTTTGAAACTTGGCTTCCCAGCCAGTGCCCTTTGGGTTAACCATTGCCTCAGTGCTTGCACACTGAGGTACTTTGTCTTTCAGTTTGTTTTTTGTTTTTATTGGGTTCACCACAACATAACCCAGATAGACCATCTTAGGGTAGCTGGTTCATTCCACTGGGGTGTCACACAGATGAGGCACAATGATAAGTCCTGGTAGGATGAAACACGTGTATGTGTCTTCTGTTAGCACCCTTTGCAGACTGTGTGAGAGACTTTTCGGTACCATGCATTTCTGCTTAAAGTTGAACCGGCATAATATTCTGTGGTGATTTGCATTTACAGCTCATGGTGCTTTGCATTATGGGGAAATGTGTGATTTTTTAATTTATTTTCACATTATCTGCTGACCTTGAGGTCATCTGATATGATCACCCCTAGGTCTTGCTGCTGCCTCGTAGCCACCAGCTGCTCCCCTTCCCATTGAGTACAGTTTTTCTGGGTTACACTTTCCCAGGTGCATGGCCCTGCATTTTTCGGCATTGAATTTTAATTGCCAGGTCTTGGACTACTCCAATTTTCGGAGATCAGCTTCCATGCTTTGCTGTCCCTCTGTTGTGTCTACCCTGTTGCCGATTTTGGTGTGATCTGCAAACAGGCACACCTTTCCCTCCAGTTCATCTGCAATGTCTCTGATGAATATGTTGTCGAGGATCAGCCCCACAACCGAGCCCTGCAGGACCCCGCTAGACACCCTCCCCCTTCACAGACAGAGTGCCATTTACTAATACTCTCTTTCTATGTTCTCCATTTTTTTGACTAGTCTCCTGTGCGGAACGGAGTCAAAAGCTTTGCTGAAGTCCAGGTAAGTCACATCCACTGCTCCACCCTGATCCACTGTTTTGGTGACCCAATTGAAAAAAAATCAATCAGGTTTGTCTGGCAGGAGCTCCCTGCCATGAAACCATGTTGATTTTTGTCAAGGTGATCAGTTTGCTCCAAAAAAATTATGATTCTTTCCTTCAGCAGGGACTCCATCAGTTTTCCCATGACTAACGTTAGACTAACCGGACGGTAGTTACCTGGCTGTTCCTTGCTTCCACTCTTGTGGAGTGATACTACTGTTGTACTCTTCCAGTCTTCCGGCACCTCCCCGCTCCTTAATGATTTGTTGAAGAGCACTGCTAAGGGGGCTGCCAGTTCCCTCCCGAGTTCCTTCAGTATTCTTGGGTGTATCCTATCTGGCCCCATAGCTTTATCTACCTTTAACTTGTCTATTTTCTCCAGGACCCTTTCTTCTGTGAAGGGACCCGTGTCTATTCTTTAGTCGGATACTTCATTATGCCTATTATTGGTCCGTTACCGTCTGCTTCCTGTGTGAAGACTGAGCAGAAGTACTCATTGAGTGCCTCTGCCTTCTCCCTGTCTTGCACTGTGGTTTGTCCATCTTTTTTTGTGATTCTAACAATGCCCTCTTTGGTCTTCTTTCATGGACACCCTATTACAGGGCTGTCTAACCCATGGCTCGCGAGTAACATGTGGCTCGCCAGGCTCTTCTGTGTTGCTCGTGAAGGGACATTCAAAAATCAATGATCTTGTGCCTTTAAGTTGACACTTCTGTGTTACTGTAGGAGTGCATTGCTAATGTTAGCTCCCATTTAAGTCTCATGTCAGTGTGCCTACCTCACTAGGTGATAATGGCAATTATCACTCTGAAAGATGCACTGAAAGACTTCTAATCACTCTCTGTTTGATCCATGATTAAATCCAGTGTGTTTAATAACTGGAGTCACACTGCACGCTGCTTAATACATTACCACTGCCACTTGAATGACTGACCAGAGGAACACCGCAATGGCACTCTGTCTTAGCTGACCCACTGTGATACAGTGATGCTTGTATGCTTGTATTTTTGGTCTGTTTAACTTGCTTAAAGCTGCCGGTTTGATGAATTACCGCTGTCACTTGCACAACTGACCGGAGGTACACCGTGTCTAAATACTGCAACCTCAGCCTGTTATCAATGCTGGAGTTTAGTTTACCTGTGTGCCAAAATGTTATAATTGGGGTAGTGCTGTGCAGTGATCACATCTAAAGGAGAATTGCTACTGCTGAGGGAGTTTAGTTTGCCAGGGTGCTGTGAGCAAATCACTTAACCTCCCAGTGCTCCCAGGTCAAATAGTAACTGGAGTTTAGTTTGCCTGTGTGCTGAAATTTATAAATATGTGAAATGTGATCCATTTTTTAAAGTAACGCATTTCACAAAGCAGATTCTGATGCTGCTAATGATGAGTTTTTGCAATGTCAGGCTGTTATAAATGAGCACTTGCTGAGTTTTGGTACGTTTAAGGTAGAAATACTGCTGATCCGATTTAAGTATAGTGATGCTGAGGGGTAGTGCTGTGTGCAGTGATCATATCTAAGGGAGAATTGCTACTGCTGAGTAACACGCTACACACCAAACTATATAAAGTTGGTTGATAATATGCAGTGCCACAGCTCGCACTAGAATAAATAGTTTTTAAAAATAAATCTTTTTTGTGAAAGTGCCTAAGCTTGTGTTTAAAAGTACTTAATATAAATCAATACTGACTAATGCTGTCATTATTCTAACTATAGATCATATCAAATCAGTGCATATATGTGTGAATATGATAAATATGGGCATAGTAAGCACCAGTTATGGTGAATGGCAGGTGCCATATGTTGGTGTTGCTCTTGCCCCATTCAGAAATTACAAATGTTGTTCCAGAGCCTCAAAAGGTTGGACACCCCTACCCTATTAGATCCTCTAAGGATACATTTGGGATATTCATTTATATTGCAGAATACAGTAGTAATGAGCAATTCTATAAAGACTGGTTTATCCAACTGGTCTTTGCATGTATGGCTCAAAGGTAGGCTACAACTACAAGCACAGTATCAGAGGAACAGTCATCATTTGCACGCCTAGTGATTGACCAGGTAGAGGAGGGGAGGAGGGAGCCCATCAATATCAAGGTGTTGCTGCTGATGAGGAATATGATGGGGTTGTTCATTCTTATTCATGAATCGACAGACAGCTGCTGCTGTTAACAAAAGAAAGGCATTGATTGATGATAAGCCACTGCGGAAAAACTATCCAACTATAGCTTGGAGCTGGCAGTATGGCCTAGAGGTTAGAGTAACTAGCTGTGAATGGGCTTGACACATCCAGCAGACGGGTTTGATTCCCACAACCTCCACTTGCATACTGTGTGACTCTGAGCAAGTCACTTAACCTCCCCAGTGCTCCCAGGTCGTCCCTGAAAACAGGCACTTGTGCCTAGTGGGGTGTGCTGAGTAGGCCTTACCCAGTTACCAAAGACTAAAAATGAAAAGACCAGCAGGTGACAGTCTTCTATAGTTATGCAGATAAGCCTGCAAACAAAAAGGTGTAGGACAATATGGATGAGAAGTGGATGAGAACTGGCACTGGCAGGAGATGAGACTCACTTGTACTGGCACAGTACCAAGAAAGATCACCTGACCCTCCTTGCATACTGTAGGTAATTGATGAGTACCTTAGCTGCAAGTTTATACTCAGACAGAATCTTCAGTGCTGCAAGCAGTACAGTCAGCAACAAGAGCATGTGCCTTTCCACAAACAGTGCAGAGATGGTTATGTTTCTTAAATAATCTTGTCAGTTTTTAACAAGCCCCATGTCAAGGTTTATAGAAAATGAATCTCCTGCACTGTCAGCTCTGCCCTTACAGAAATAATTATATGAAATGTTTTCATGTTGCACGCACAAAATTATCCATGTGATATGCATGCTGTAAGCATGATTTAAATGTTAAACTGGAACTGATTGCATGCATGTGGCATGCGTGCAGCAAACATGTGGAAAACATGCTTTTTATGTTAAATTGTAACAGACTGCATGCATGTGGCACGCGTGCAAAAAGTAAGTGGTCACTGATAACTGCACACATAAAAGTTAAGTGTCTTGCTCAGGATCACACCATACACAAGTTGGGTTTGCTGAGATTCAAACTCAGGTCTTCAGGTCTCTAAGTCTTCTGGTTTGTAGTTCAGTGCTTTTAACCACTAAGCTATACTGCCTGCACACATATGTCTTGCTTGTACTTCAGTAGAAATCTGCATACATCTGTACACATGTGGCATGCTTATAGCCACTGTTACACTTTTTAGTTGTCTTGTTCCCCCTCATCTCAGCTGCACAGCTGAATTGTAGCACACATACAAATGGAAACACATGTGGTTCTTCCCACCTCGAATTCACTTACACAAAAAACTACTTAATTACTTCTGTCTGGCCTGTACTCCTACTGTTTTCTCTCCATAGTTTTGAATGCTTCCACACAAACAGACTTTACGGGGCAAACACAAAAGTAGCAATAATGCAACACTCACCCACATGGCCAGCCCCCCCCCCCATGCACACACACACACACACACACACACTGTAGTGGATGGGGCCATGCTGCTACAGACAACCCACCAAATATAGATATAAATTGAGAGTTCCTTACCTGAGTACTAGGGAAGCAGAGGCAGGAGTCTTTAAGAGATTATGTCCATGGGTCAGAGTGCTGGGGCATACCCCCTTGAAATGAATGGAGTTATTTTTTATTACTATTTTATTACTATTTCATACATTATGATGTCGAGTTGGAGAATAATGAAGGGCACTGTTCTACTAACAAGGCCAAGGGTGTGTTTAAAATCTTTTGGGGCCTGGGCATTCATGCATGCGGCCCCTACCCTTTGGAGTTTCTCTACCCTGTCATTTATGGAAGTGTGCAACCATGGAGGGATTTAAACAGGCCCTAAAACACATTTGTGGTACTAAGCATTTGGTGACCGATCAATATCTTTTTAGTTGTATTATCTATTTTATAATATTTATGATACTGAAGTTTGATATGTTATTTTAATTGTTTGTTAGGTACCTGGGCTTCTGAAAGGTGCCATCTAAATAAAGAATATTATATTATTATTATTAATAGTGGAGTGGTGGCCTTCATTAATCTCCAACTCTCCATCAATAATGTATAAAATAGTAATAAAAAAATACCCCCATTCACTGCAGTCTCCCTTGCCCTATTTAATAATGTGCCTTAGCATGGGGATGTGGAGATCAGCTTCACTGTGTGTGGGGGGGCATAAGCCTGACTATAGTGGGGCTCCAATAGTCTGTGCATACCATACCACTGAATTGTCCTTGAATGCAAGGGACAGACCTCATTTTACCCCTGAAAACTGCTCTGCTCCTCATCTATCCCTCATGGAAAACATGCTGCTCACACAGAGGATGTCCTGTAAATTTAGACTTTATGGCAGGGGCACCATTTCAGATTTCAGCAGGGGGGAGCCAACAACCAGTGGAGGCCAGGTGCTAGTTAGCCCCTAGGTGGCAAGCTCTAGAATGTCAGGAACATCTCTAAAAGGTAAAACTTGGCTGTTGTGACTGAAAAGTGATATGCAAATCAGGAAAAATTCAAATGTATAAGATTCATCTGTATATACCCCAGAGCAGTGCATCACTTTTGGGCTTAAACCCACCCAGTTACTAACCAATTTTTTTCCTGGCTGAAGTACTGACCCCCCCCCCCAAAAAAAAAACACTTTGTCTCGATTTCTCTCCTTGACTCCATTCCATTCAATACCCATCCCATGTGGATCATGAAGCCACCCAAAGGCACAGAAACATGAAAAGCACTTCAATATTTCAGTCCTTCCTCCTTCCCCAATCCCCCTGTACCCCTGTAAAAAAAAGTATTTACTTTTACTTACTCGGCCATCCGGCCAGAACCTGCAGCCTGGCAGAATGTGCCACCAGCCCAATTTTCAGTCTGTTCCTCTTTTATCCTTCTGCCAGAAGCTGGATGCTAGAACTGACCATCTCAGGTCCCCAGTGTGGTCCATGACCAAATCATCTCACCAACCGAACCCACCCAACCAACCCATGTTGCTTGGTTCTTGCCTTGCTGCTGCAACACTGCACTGATCAAGGCCTATGAAGGCCGCCTACACCGCTGTCACCTCTGCTGCTAGGCCTAGCTTGCTGCCATGGGTGGCATGTGCTGTTTTTTTTTTTTGAGGTGAGCCTAGTAAAGTAAGTAGGTAGCCTAGTCTTGAGTTAGCTTCTAGCTCACCCCGGTCCCTTCAGCCACCAAGGGATACAGAGACTCACTAAGAGCAGACAAATAAAAATATGCCACCACAATGCTGCTATTGAGAGTTCAGTGCTCACCAACTTCTCCAAGCTGTAGTGTGCATCGCATCTACTCTGTGGTGGGAAAGACAGTGTCGCACTTGCATGACTCATGTACTCTTGCTTGGCTGGAGCTCCTCCATGTCATGTGTGATGGTGTTGCCTCTAATAGGCGGAGAGAGTGGAGAACACAATACTGTCAGGAGTGCACCTGCAGCATGAGCACACACAGGCCAGGGGGGCACTTACTGTGCAAAAGATTAAATCCAAATGTAATGCCATTATTGCCACACAATAAGAGCAGCCTAGACACAAATGGTGTGGGGCAGCAACTGCCCCCGCTGTCCTACCTAAATGGCACCCCTGCTTTATGGTGGAAATTCATTCTCAGGTGCTAATATCAGTACATGTGAATACAATGGTTTCCACTGTGTTCTGAGGTACTGTATCGCCATGTTCCAGGATGTGCCCTGATCATCATGAGGATTAGTGCCCCTCATTGTCCCTCATTTTGAATGTCCATGTCCCTCATTTCAGTGACAGAATGTGAGGTTTGGTGCATGTTTACAAGACCTTACTCAGCACAAAGAGTGCTGGGCATGGTCATAGTGTATATGCTCCATACAGAATGACAAAGGGCAAGTAAGGGAGCCAAAACAGTCAAGAAAAAATACATTTGTAGCACTAAATATGCATAAGGGTATTTGTATGGCCCCAAAAAAGTTCAGACTTCATAACACCAAGGCCCCTCTTCATATATCTGGAATGGGGGATGTTGGCTGACTATATCCTAGGCATTTAATGCAGTAAGCAAACAATACAAATTAATGGCAATTTAATGACAAAAATCAAAAGCCATTAAACAACTTGCAAAAGGATAATAATGAATGAGTTTACCTAATTTTTAATGGGAAATTAATGAAAAATGTATTTTAATGGCTCTAATTGCTAGCAGTAGTATGATAAATAGAAACCGATGTGATTTTCAGATGAGATTTGCACCAGCTTAGTTGCTGCACACATGGAAAGTGTGCAACATGTGAACCTGATGTAATTTTTAAATGATGTTCACACCAGCTAAGTGCTGCACTCATGTGAAGCGTGCAGCATACAAACCTGATTTGCTTTTTAGACCTGGTTTGCTTAGGTTCACTTTGTGTATGTGAACCACATGTAAACATTGTACAGTTAAGCATGTAGCATGTATTCTGTATGTACACAGCACACTTATATTTCTTTAAGGGTGACTAAGGAAGATGATGAGATGAATGATGAGGGTTGAGGGTTTCTGTGTCCATAAGTTATAAAATAGGTTGAAACTTCCTTGCTTCCTGATTGACTAAGCAAGTTCTAAGACCTATAATTTTAATTATCCACAAGTGCACAGGCTGGAAGAAGTTTCGCAGTATGATTTGGAATTTGGGCAACTCACATATAGAGTTTATGAGCCACTTCCCTCATTCCTGATTGCCATCACAAACATGGCTGCCACCTTTACTCATATAAAAAAACTTCAACTAGGACCTAAAAATAAAACTTGCTTTAATTAAACAAAATAAGAAAATAATGAAATATTCTATTCTCTCCATTCATGACCCCCTTCTTACATACATATACAGATTTAAAAAAAAATAAAGCCCATTTAGAGTTTCCCTTTCTGGTGTTTCTTTGATAACCAAGCCCCCCCCCCCCTTACCTTCTTACCAGTTTTCATGATACCTCACTGTTGCTTACCCTACAACAGATGAAACTGAGGTTCTGGCTCTACTTGAGGACTGTGTGTGTTTGTGTGTGTATGACAGTGGAATTCTGCAGAATTTTAAGTTCATTTTTTCCATGTTACCATTCCACGCATGAGTGCGTGTGGGGGGGGGAGCATTTAACTAGTGAGATTCTGCAGAATTCTGAATTCTTGGATTCCATGGTAGACAAACACATCATGTATTGAATGTGTTAAAAGACAGATGACTGACAAGTGGAATCTATCTGTGGAGAGACTGTTTAATATTTTTAGCAAAATCTTATTATATTTTTGTGTCTTTTTGAAACTTTAACAGTGTTCATTTTTTAAAAGTCCAAATGGACCCATTGTATAAGCACACTAAGACACTTCAGGGCATCGATTGTTCAGGTTTTACCACATTTCTAGGACTAAAGATACTCCGTCTGCAGCCGTGTGCCTTAGTACTCCCCTGCACATATGGTAAAACCTGCACAACCAGCGACCCATTGTGCCTTATTGCTTACTTATACTACTACTAGTGCCATGAATCTATCTTCATATACTGCCCCTGCTTTCTTTTCTTTTCTCCTAACTCAGACTGCTGCACCCTCATCACCAACATCATTTTTTAATTGGCTGCCTTGCCTGGCTAAGTGATTGTTGTCCTCCTCTTGCTGCTCTCTGCTCAGTAAAATTTTACATCCATTCCTCTGAGTCTTGCAAATATATCTGTCTGAAGTGATCATCAGAGGCACAAATGAATGTTATTGCACCTGCTGGCTTGCCCTGTGCAGGCTGTGCAACCTTAACTCTCAATATGGAACAGTGAAACAATTTTTTGACTAAAGTTACTAATGCATGTTGGCTGTACTTTACATCACAAGCAAGACTAAATTATTCCAGAATTAAATTGTGGGAAATTTTTTGGGAATTTTTGCTGAACAGTGGCCTCATCACATGTGAGTTGCTTGTTCCACACTTGTCATTGTCTGCTTTATGCATTAGTACAAATATTACATTTTTGACCAAGTTGGCCAAGTACTGTGTCTAACACTAATCCCTGGCATAACATGAAGTTTTGTCCATGTTTGGCAAAGTCTGAATGGACACCATGTTTGGAACCAGCAGCCTTTGCACACTGTGGGTGCTGCATCATTGCCTTCAGATTTGTGGACCTACCTACCTACATAGGGCACCCCTATACAAACATTTATTTTTTGGCACAGTCAGCCAAGAACTCTGCATCCAGCAGTATCTTTGGCATAGTGTAAAGCCTTGTCCATGTTTGCAGTGTCTGAATGGGCATTACTGTTGAACCCATAAGCCTTCACACTGTTGGCAGCTACACCATTGTCTTCAGATTTTTGAGCATACAGTGCATAAGCCTTATACAAACATTTACTCTTTTTGGGCAACGTTGGCTAAGTACCCTGTGTTCAACATATATTCTTGGCATAACCTTTAAACCTTGTCCATGTTTGGTAGTGTCGGAACTGGACAAACATTTTGGAACCAGTAGCCTACACTCACTCTGGGATGCTACATCATTGTCTTCTTCAGGTTTGTTGGTCTTTTTCCTTTTTGTACTAGTTTAAAGTTTATTGATTGACTAAAGTCATTGCAAAATTCAGAAGTACTAAAAACAACACATACAGAAATTAAGAGCATACATTTGAGCATGTTAGCAGCATGATATCATTAGTTTAGATTCTATCAACATACTGTACTATTTTTGTAATATTAGACATAAGGTCACTGTGAAAGTTAAGGCTTTATGCCAACCAAAGATAAGATCACCGCTACTGAAATCACAAAAGGGAGATTGTACATTCCCTCTTTGTTGCTTGTAATACAAATAGTTGCTTTTATATAATTCCTGTCTAAATGTGGTGATAAGATATCTTGAAAATCTAGCTTCAATTTTGGATAACTATATCTTTTTGTAGAAAGATTGCTTTATAATTTTATACGCAATATGGCGCTTGGAATATTTTATTTTAGCCATATCCTGTTTGGCCACCATATCCCTACATCTTTGCTTTATTTTAGTTACAAAGTGTTCACCTGAACTTCAATAAGCATCTGTCAAAATGAAACCTAGACCTATTAGGTAAATGTTATGTTTCATGAAATGTAAATATGAGGATGAGAATCCCCTTGCTTGAATACATTTGTTCCTCAAAGCAGAGTTTTGGGAGCCTTTTTTCTGGTATTTTTTGTACATCCATAATAGAAATAATTATTTGTGAAATAATGTGAGATTCAAGAGAGTATTTATCCAAATCAGTATGTAATATATGAGATGGAATACCATTCAGATGGCCCAGGAGATAACAATACAATTTATTTAGAATGTGCTCTAATACTGAGACTTTGCCCATTCCCCATGTCTCAGATGCATATTATATAGAAGATATTTTAGCACTGACAATCGACAAACAGCCAAAAACAGAGTACCTCCATAATTTCTCATAAACCAATTTACACCTAAGATAGATGATTGTAGTTTGTGTTTTATATAATCTATATGAGCATTCCAATTTAAATTTTAGCAAAACAGTCACCAAGATAATCATAATGAGTGGCTGTTTTTAATTTTACTCTGTTGATGAAAGTATATGTTTTTGATTATTTGTTGCTCCAAAGACTGCCATTTATGTTTTATTGTAGTTATTGTCAAATAGTTGATTTTGCATACATTTGCAAATTAATCTAACTGCCTCTGAAGACCAAGCCTTGATGTAGAAATTAACACAGAATCATTAACATAAGATAGCAATGAAACTGTCCTACTCAAAATCTTTGATGGATGAAATTTTGGGTCATATAGGTATTCTATAATGCTATTAATGTAAAGATTGAATAGTAACAGTGCAAGAATATATCCCTGCCTTACCCATAGATTTCTCTTGATTAAATTAGTGAAGTTAGTTTTTATGTTATATTTTTGACCAAGTATTCTCATGAAGTTTTATGATTATGTCCAACAAGAAAATACTGATTCCATAATTGTATAATGTTACCCAGAATGTTTTCCAACTTATGCTATCAAAAGGTATTTTAAGATCAATGAAGCAGCACCATACTGTAGCTTCCCTTTAATAGTTATGCATTTATTATTTAAGTGAGATAGACCTACAGTAAGTTGTACTGCACTATTGATCAATGTTTTCTTTTTTGGAATTGATGTTGCGATTCATCCATTTGTTATAAACATAGAAACACAGAATCTGCCAGCAGATAAGAACCCCTTGGCCTACCTGGCTTGCCCATTTTTCCCTGCCTTTAGTATCACCTCAGATCCTACGTGATCTCCACTCCTTTCGCCCACCCCTTTCCTTTCCCTGAGATTCCCTTATGCATACCCCATGCATTCATGAACCCCACCACTGTTTTCACCCCCCACCACCTCCGCTGGATGACTGTTCCAGGAATTCACCATTCTATCTGTGAAAAAGTACTTCCTCACATCTTTCCTGAATCTAGCACCCTCCAGCTTCTTTTTATGCTCCCTTGTCCTTGAGCACCTTGATTTCTGAAAAATAATCCCCTGTTGTATGTTATTTATCCCTGTGAGGTATATAAAGGTCTCTATCACAGCCCCCATCACCCTCCTCTGTTCCAGGGTGTACATATTTAGGTCATTAATTTCCTCTTCATAGGGCTTCTGATGCAGACCCTCTACCATTTTAGTTGCCCTCCTCTGGACTGCCTTCACTCTGTTGGTGTCATTCCAGAGAAGTGGTCTCCAGAACTGGACACAGTACTCTAGTGGGGTCTTACTAATGAGCTATACAGAGGCAATACCACCTCCCTCATTCTGCTGGTGATACCCCTCCCTATGCTCCCCAGTATCCCACTAGCCCTCCCAACTGCATTGTCACACTGCTTGGCTACCTTTTAGTCATCCAATATGATTACCCACAGGTCTCTTTCCGGCTTGGTAGTCATCAGTACCACTCCTCACATTTTGTACTCTGCCCCAGGTTTCTGTGCCCCAAGTGCATTGCTTGGCACTTTTTCACACTGAAACTCAGCTGCTATACCCATGACCACTCACCAAGCTTTCTCAGGTCTCTGCTCATTCTTTCCACCCCCCAGGAGTGTCTGCCCTATTGAAGATTTTGGTCTCATCCACAAAGAGGTAGACAATCCTTTTCAGCTCCTCTGCAATGTCACTTACAAGGACATTAAACCTGATCCCAGCACTGATCCCTGAGGCACCACACTGGTCACCCTCCCTTCCTAGGAGTGAACTCCATTTACCACCACCCTCTGTTGCCTATCCTCTAACCAATTTCTTATCCAGTTTATCACCTTTAGACCCACTCATAGGCATTACCCAGCTTGCTTACTAGTCTCCTATGTGGAACAATTTTGAAAGCCTTACTGAAATCTAGGTAGGCCATGTCCACCTTCTAATTCCTTGGTCTCCCAGTCAAAGAAATCTACCAGACTCATCTGACATGACCTTCCCCCTTCTTGAATCCATGCTGCCTTGGGTTCTGTAGCCCATTGGATTCAAGATATTCCACAATCTTTTCCTTCAGCAGTCACTTCATTTAACTCAATTAACTTTCTCACCACAGATATCAGGCTGACTGGCCTATAATTGCCAGCCTCTTCCCTGTTTCAGTACTGAAAAGGGCATCATCCCATTGACTGCCAAGCTCCAAACATAAAATAATTGAATGCTAAGGAGAAGTCTATGCTAAGGCAACACTCCGGTAAAAAAACAAATGTCAGGTTGTCTGATTTGAATATCACATTTATTAGTTAAAAACTGCTAGGTGCAGCACCACCACAGAAAAACAACACACGTTTTCGAGCCCCCACTCTTGCTCTTTCTCAAGGTGCTTGGCTTTTTACCAGAGTGCTGCCTTAGCATGAACTTCTTCTGTTTCCAATGAACTGTTAAATAGGACTGTCAAAAGTGTAGCCAGTACCTCCCTGGGCTTTCTCAATACCCTTGGTTGCACACCATTACTTTGTCCACTTTCAAATTAGCAAGTCCCTTCAGGACACTGTCCTCTGAAAACAGGCTAGTGTCTGCCTCCATCCCTCCAATGCTCCTGTTATTTTTTTGTGGCCCCTCCTCTTCTCCTTCCTTTGAGAACACTGAACAAATGTATTTGTTCATGATGTCTGCCTTTTCCTGGTCCCTCTCTGCACAGTCCCCTTCCTTTTTTAATCTTAAGATCCCACCCCTGTTTTTCCACCTTTTTGTTTTATACCTAAAAAATGCATTGCCCCCCTTTGTCACCACCTGGGAAATTCTCTCTTTATTTTGCACCTTCATGCTCCCTTTTGTGCTGATTTTTTGTTTTAAGTATAGACTCTGTGTATTAGGTTTTTATGTCACTGAGATGGTGCTGTGCATATCTTCCAATTATATGTACACCTGTGTTTTATTCCTTTGTTCATGTCACAAATATTTGTATTGTACCCTGTTACATAGTAATGTGCTTGGCAGGACCTCCCTGTAAATGAGCTTGCTCAATGGAGCTTTTCTGTGGAAATAAACTTGAACTTGAATGATTGCTCTCCCTGCTTCCCTCTGTTTCCCTGATTCTCTTCCCAATCCCCCTTCCTTTGTGTCTCCTTATACCTTCTGAATGCTACCCTTTTAACCTTTACCTTTTCCGCCACCTCTTTAGAGAGCCATAGTGGTCTCTTTTTCGTCTTGCTTTTGCTCACTTGCTTAACACAGAGGTTTGTTGCATTCCCCATGGCCCTGTTTAGCTTGATCCATTGTTCCTTCACCCCAGCCAAGTCATCCCCCACCAGGTCATCCCTGAGGGATTCGCTCATCTTTTTAAAATCTGCCCCTCCTGAAGTCCAGGATCCTTGCCCTTATGTGGTTCAGTTCTGCAGCTATCCTTACACTGAACCACACTGTATGGTGATCACTGTTCCTCAGGTGGCCTCCTACCTTGACATCTGCAGTACTGTCGCTGTTAGTGAGTACCAGATTCAGTATTGCTCCATCACTACTGGGTTCATTGACTAGTTGCCTGAAGAATGCCCCCTGCAGGGAGTCCAGGATGCCCCTGCTTCTAGCTGAAGCCACATCTAGGAGGTTCCAGTCTACATCCAGCAGATTGAAGTCTTCTACCAGCAGCACCTTACCCTTTTCTGCCATCTTGCCAATGGCTTCCACCAGTATCTTATCTACTGTATCTCCCTCCATGTTGGAGGTCTGTAGATCACACCAGTGTGACTAGTGGCTTCATTTCCCATTTCTAGTGTGGCCCATAGTACCTCTGTCTACCTTTGTATTCCTTGTATCTCCGTTGCTTTTATGCCTTCCCTCACATAAAGCACCATACCCCCTCCTTTCCTTCCCACCCTGTCCTTCCTGAAAATAGTATAGTTGTTTACTGCCTACCCAGGTTTCTAATCTCCCCAGGATAATTCTTGCAAAAATCATTTGTGTAGTACAGTATCTATTAAACTTATCAAGTGATACATTTGTGGGTCACTCAGTGAGCATTTTATATAAATTGGAAAAATGATGTTTCACACCCAGAAAGATGGAGATTGAGAAAAAGAATTTTGAATCAAGAAATTGTAGAGATAATACAGAACTGAAATCCACCATGATGGAAATACTTAATTATAATTATGGTGAGCGCTTGTTCTAATTCAAGTTTTATCTCAACTGAAATGCTGTTCTACCACAGTTCAAAGTCGTTAGAATGCCATTGCATCCTTCTGTGGTACAACAATGTTCCAGCTGATTTGGAAAGCACACAAGCCACACAGCAGCTGAGAAAACTCGAACTACCAAATGCTGGATCAACCAGCTATTTTAAATTATTCACAAAAACCAACACGGTTCCTCAGTAAGCAGCTTTAAGCTAAGCAAGAAATACTGCCGCCATGTTTTTTTTAAATCCCTCCTAAACATGATTGACAACCAATAGAAATCTGCACTATAGAAGTAGGGACATCTTGTCCCTATCAATCACACCACCAACCCTAGCAACCAGCCCTGAACCACAGAACGAGACACAGCAGAGCGTAAACTTCTTTTGTAAAAATCATAACTATATCAAATGTTTCTATCACCTTTTTTAATCTTCCACTGCTAGCAGGGCTCTGTGCTGGTAGTACCAACCATCCTTGCTCTGTGTCCTCTCTCATTGGTCAGGGATCATGTGGCATCGTAGTGGGTTTTTTTTTTTGTATTTTTCTTGTTGTGTTTTTTTGTCCCTGAAACCCTACCCCTGAGGACGCCGGCACAAAGGATGAAAATCAAGGCTAGAGATGTGCTGGGGCACATCTCAGTCAAGTGCTTAATAGCGTCCTCCCCTCCCCACACTGTGCGGCCAGTGCAGCTGCCCGTGCATCCACAGGTGAAGGTAACAGAGCTGTGTGATAACCCTCCCCCCCTCGGAGAAAGAGAGTGTCCTGTGGGACACTGAAACCTCCTCCCCCTGGCTGACCCCTGACAACCCAGGCTGCTGGTATCGTGAGTGGTAGTACTAGCACCATGCCGACTGGCCGGCTGTAAAAATCTAAGCTAATTGTTTGACTTAGTGATGAAACGATGTATCTAGTTTATTTTGGGGGGCATCATACACTATAAAAAATACTGTACTTGCAACTCTATGAGCAGCCAGTGTGTTCTGCCACCTTGGGGTTCTGAGTCCCATGGACTTCTCAAGCTTCACTCGAGGGCAGCGGGAATCAGAACCTCTCTGTGCAGAACACACTGGTTGTGCATAGTTGCCTTCCAGTATTCTCTCTATATATCTGCAGTTATCCTGTCTGATCCTGGTGCTTTCCCAACATTTGTGGACATTATTACTACAGAAATGTCATCCTTTGTGAAGTATATTGGAACTGATTTATGAGATTGTGAGGTATGTATCCTAATTGTGTCTTGTCTGCAATAACATAATTCATCTTCTGTATCGCAATAAACTTTCTGAAAATGATCTTCCCATTTTTTAGGTTGTACATGTGTCTATTGAATTTGAATATGACTTGGTGTCTTTAGCTACTAGTAACCAGAAATCCTTAGTGTTCTTTAGAATGACTAAGCTTTTTAACTGGCACCAGAGCTTTTCTTGGAATTTTATTTTTTCTTCTTTAAGGACCTGATTATATATTTTCCTGTTCTGATTAAGCTGCTGTATGTTCACTTTGGTTTTGTTTCCCCTAATCCTCGTTACCTGTTTGGTTAGTTTCTTCATTTCCTGCTGGCATTTTACATTAAACCATCCACTGTCTTTATTCCTAGTTCTCTTATTAGTATATAATAATGGTGCCAAAGATTTTGTTAAATTATTCCAATTGTTCAGTATATTGTTGCATTTGTTTGATGAAATTAATAGATTCCAAAGTACATTTAACTTTGAAAAATATAAAAGCATACTCTATATTTTCTATTGTTTCTGATGTCCTTCTAATTCTTTTAGAATTTATAACATCTTCTGCTTTCTAACTGTATAATAAGGCTTCAATCAAGCATTTTTGATAATTTATTATCAGTACTATTGGCAAATGGGGTGATTCAGATTTATTTATTGGGCCTGATTCACAAAGGTCGGCATAAGCTGCGCTGAAGGCCGCTTGTGCTGATTGCCAATGTGTGACGAGTCCCACCACCTCCCATCCCATCTCGAGCTGGTGATCGTGCAGCCCTCCACTCTCCACCCTGGTCGGACATCAGCTGAGCTGTCAGGGAGTGCATACTGCATACAGTACGCACTCATTGACTGACAGCTCTGTCAGTACTCGACAGCTGATTTGGCAGCTGACTGTGGAGGAGAGTGGAGGGCTGTGTTGGTCGCCGGCTCAGGGATAGGATGGGGAGTGGGGTGGTGGGGTCCACTAGACCACCAGGGAAGGATATAGTTAAATTATATGGGCACATAGGGGATAGGGAAGGGGTCCACTAGACCACCAGGGAAGGATATATTTAAATTATATGGGCACATAGGGGATAGGGAGGGGGGTCCACTAGACCACCAGGGAAGGATATATTTAAATTATATGGGCACATAGGGGATAGGGAGGGGGGTCCACTAGACCACCAGGGAAGGATATATTTAAATTATATGGGCACATAGGGGATAGGAGGGGGTCCACTAGACCACCAGGGAAGGATATATTTAAATTATATGGGCACATAGGGATAGGGAGGGGGTCCACTAGACCACCAGGGAAGGATATATTTAAATTATATGGGCACATAGGGGATAGGGAGGGGGGTCCACTAGACCACCAGGGAAGGATATATTTAAATTATATGGGCACATAGGGGATAGGGAGGGGGGTCCACTAGACCACCAGGGAAGGATATATTTAAATTATATGGGCACATAGAGGATAGGGAGGGGGGTCCACTAGACCACCAGGGAAGGATATATTTAAATTATATGGGCACATAGGGGATAGGAGGGGTCCACTAGACCACCAGGAGATATATTTAAATTATATGGGCACATAGGGGATAGGGAGGGGGGTCCACTAGACCACCAGGGAAGGATATATTTAAATTATATGGGCAGATAGGGGATAGGGAGGGGGGTCCACTAGACCACCAGGGAAGGATATATTTAAATTATATGGGCACATAGAGGATAGGGAGGGGGGTCCACTAGACCACCAGGGAAGTGATTACATTAATAAGAAGGGGATCAAGGCTGGGGGGCCTGGTAGCCACCATGGA
Source organism: Neoceratodus forsteri (assembly GCA_016271365.2). Classification (NCBI taxonomy): domain Eukaryota; kingdom Metazoa; phylum Chordata; order Ceratodontiformes; family Ceratodontidae; genus Neoceratodus; species Neoceratodus forsteri. The sequence goes on from CM057456.1 coordinate 260,735,610, forward strand.
TGTGATTTTATTATTTCAAGGGGATCAGGGCTGGGGAATACTGCTAGCCACCAGGGACATGGTTTTATTTCATAAACAGGGGATCAGGGCTGGGGGGGGCAGGGCACATGGCAGAAGTTCACTAACCCTCCCAGAGGACACACTTCTAAGTTCCCTTAGATCAGCCCTGGCTGGTCTAAGAGTACTTAGAACTTTGCCCTCTGGGAGGGTTTAGTGAATCCCAATTTAGGGGATATGGCAGCATGCATCTGCCGTAAGCCCCCTAGCACTATGCCACAGCCCATTTAGAGGCGCAAGGCCTGTGCAAGCCTCCGCTGGTACACGCAGCCTGCATTTGATGCAGGCTGCTTTTGTGAATTGCTTCCCATGTATCTTTTGGTGCAAGCTGCACCTTGCACCATTCAGCTGAGCTTTGTGAATCAGGCTCATTGTCTTTCAGTCTACAATGAGCTTATGTTAATGACTATTACATCTATCTGCACAGCTCCAGTGGAAGAATGATAAGGGTAATGTCCCATTTTATCTGCACTTGTCCTCCCATTAATTATAGCTAAATTAGCAGCTATCAGTAGTTTTTGTAATAATTTCCCTACCTCGTTGTCCTTCATGTCCATTGAGTTTCTTCGATTTGTTAATAAAGCATGTATTTTGTTTATGTTTTCTTCTATTCCTAAATCTTTAAAGGGACACTGTCACTTTTTGATGTTTTTAAAATGTTCCTTGTTACAGTGCTCGTAGCCTTCATGCTTTTCAGTTATGTTATACTGGGCCCCCAATTTTCACGTACTGACTTTGAAAACCATCAGAAAAAACAGTATCCTGAGCAGACCACCCTTTTGTCTGGCTCCCAATCAGATGCGTGTTCCTGTGATAGACATGGTACAGAGGTGTCGGTAAACTTCTGCATGCATGAGTACTTCATTTTTTTAGGCATATTCAGATAAAGGTATACATTGAAAGAATCCCAGCTCCTGAATGTAGGAAAGTTAGTAAAACTGTAAAATGAGCATTCTAACATTTTGAAAAATGGTTGTGAAATCAAAAACCATAACTATGGGCATACACATCAGTGTTGATTCACATGCCCAGAGTCAAAGCTTTACTTTTCAAAGCCATTTTTAATATGTTAGAAAGCTTGTTTTACAGTACCCCAGCAACTCCAACAGCTTATCAGGCACTGGCTACCAAGAGCCAAATGATCAGCTGCAAAAACAAGCTTTTCTACTATCCTCTTTTTTGCACTCAGCTTATAGAACGAGATATACTCAGCCCTGCATTTATCAGAAAAAGAAAATAGTACAGCTCTGGAAAACAGTGGGGTACCTAAATAGTACTCAAGTTATTAATTTAGGAGTTGAGCTGCTGTACACTCTTCTTATGTCTTTATGTAAGACACTTTAGCTCAAAATAGCACTGTGTTGTCCAGCTTGCTGGCATAGCGGTAGAGTGCTACCACTTGTGGCACCAATTACCCGGATTCAGGAGTGAATTCAGGGCATCAGATGATCAGCCGGGGGGGGGGGCAGGGGGACTGAACATCAACAGGGAGTAGTGCAGTGCCTGGAGTTACACTGGCCCTTAGCAGAGGCTAGGGCTAGTGCACCAGAGCAGATGAGGAGGAGTGGCAGATGTTTGGCATGTCACACACAGGATCGTGCATGGTGCCACCACTGATGTCATGGCACACCACTCCTCCATGCCACAAGGAGAGGAGAGAGGCACAGAAAAAAGGAGAGGAACACCCCTGGCTGGCATGGTTGACCACCTACCCTCACAGGCTCAGAACCAGGTGACTTGGGCTGGGCCACTAGATCCCTGAACCGGTGAGTCGAGGACACTTCCCACCACCCCACTGTGGGGGGGGTTGCAGGATCAAATGCTAGGTAAGTCCCAAGAGAAGCTGGGATGACAGGACTGGGGGGCAGATGTGAAGGGGAGCCAGCAAGAGGGGAAAAAGTGACAGCAAAAAAACAAAAGCAGTGTGCTTAGAAAACACTCTATTTTACTTGGATAGTTTGTTCTCCATTGAGTTCATAGGCTTCAGCTCATTCGAAGCTTCCTCCTTGCTGCCAACAGAAGCCCTGCACTGTGGGGCTTAACAAGTGATATCATATGCAATGCTTGGAGTCTGCCAAGCAGGATTACCTTAATTAATTAAATTTTTCTAATGAGCTAAAATTTCTGCATGCTTGCCCTTATATGGAAGATGCTAATATAGCACAATGAGTAACAAAAAGTCCCCGTGCTGAAGTAAATCAATTAGCAAAAAATGATTATAGCCTCTGAAGACTCGAAGTACCAACTTGTCCTAATGTATGATTCAATTAGTTCAGTCCCAACCATACCATTTGCTAATACAATTTTATTAGCGTAAGCCTGAGTGGTGTAAGTGTTCAAACCACTGATTTAAAATGTTTAGAATATTTAAAGCTACAGTATACCTAATATTTTCTCTCATTCCAGTGTTTCAACAATCCTTAAAATGTTAAAATGTTGAGACCTTATTATTTATTTGCAACTTTTGCAACCCATACAGTTCCAATAACTTATTTGTTGGTTACAGCTTTAGTAACTTTAGCAGCTTGTCAGCTTAGTTTCTTTGCCACACATCCGACCATAGCTGAAGCTCATTCGCCACAATTTTAAGCAGTTACTCCCCTGTAGAAACATAGAAACATAGAATTTGATGGCAGATAAGGACCGCTTGGCCTACCTAGTCTGCCCATTTCCCTACCTAATAGATAAGCTGCAGATCCTCTATGATATCATGGTCAGCAGCTCTTGGTACCCCTTTTGTGTTCTGTGTTCCTTGTTTTGTACCCCTTCTGTGTAACTAACCCCTGTGACTAACTCAGTCCCTGAAATCAGACCAGTCCCTGCAGCTGTCAAGGGCAGCACCATGACACTGTCGCCAGCACCATACCATGAGTCCCACAATCCTCAGCTCATCTTAGACCCAGGTACAAGTCTGGGTCTGCATTCGCAGGATGCTAGCCTCTATTAATGATAGTCAGAGATACAAAGGCATGGGTTTCAGGGTTATGGGGTCATAAAGCGCTCAGCTAAAGAGAAAAGAAAAGTAAATATCCACAAATGTTATAGCTACTGGGCACTAAAGCAATATGTTGACACAGTAGAACTAATAGAACTAATTGATTAAATAAAATGTATTTAATTTTAAAACTAATTGAAAAACTAGGCAAAAACAGATACAAATCCTGGATAATGTTCTGTCCTTCTGCCAGCTCCATTGTCTGCAGTCATTCATTTTTGCACTACGTAAGTATTATAAAATATTTTGCAGCCTAAGTTGGATGACTGGCTGCTCTGGTGTCCAGCACTTTGTTCTTTCACAGCATATTAGGTGTGTCACTGATGATGAGACAAAATATTTGGATCCAGTAGCCTCCAACATTTGCCACTGCATCATTCTGCTGTTTTGTGTTTCATGTGCCCTGGCAGAGCAGAAAGGAAATGCTCTTATAGTACATCTTAACCACACAACAACAGTTTTCTACTCTAAACCAGGCAGAACTAATTCAAAATGAAGCAACTTTGGTGAAGTTTATCTAGTTCGATGGACAATGTTCACAGGATTCAGCTTCAAAGGTTTGCACAGCTCCACTATAATGGATACAGGGGGAAAACGTTTACATTTTTTGGTTTGTTTGTTTGTATTTTTAATCAGAAAGAATGGCTAGGAATTATTTTTCTGTTTTGGGCCTTGTCATGGAGTGGCAGATACAGAAAGTAATGGTTGATATTGAACCATGTTAAACTGTTAGTCAATTGATGAATAGATACATTTTGTCCAGGACAATGGGAAAATTTCCCTTCTCTTTTTTGAGAAGTGACATTAGATTTTTAATGTCCACCACAAGAATCACTAGAACAGGCAGACAGGATCTCAGTTTAATGTCTCATCCAAAAGATGTTACCTCAGGACAGCATAGCTTACCTTAGGACAGCACAGCATCCCCCCAAACCATGCTGGGGCACATGTATGATTACTTACTGTATACACAATGAGATCGTGTCCCCTGCAGAGCTACCAGTATCCTTTCCTGCAGAACTGGGTGTCTACTGGAGGTGTTCCATCTGAATACAGACCCAGTGTGACCCTGCTTAGCTTCTGAGATCTGATATGCTCAGGCTCCAAGATGGTGAGGCTGCAGTCTGCAGGTTTGTGTGTTCTTTCCCAATCACTAGCACATAGCTCAGAGCTCTAGACTCTGTGCAAAGCATCATGGGTAGCAGCATGGACATCATCATGTAGGTCAGCACATCTAGCTTTCACTAGAACAGAAGTTACCAAAAACAGGATTGCATGTTTGCCAAGTTAGATTGAGAGCAGCAAACCACAGCCTTCTGTTTGGCCCATTTTGGACTCCTCAGGGAATGAAACGGTAATAATCATATGGGACATAACAATACATATACATATAGGATGCCAGAAAATAGATATTGTAATAAACAAATAACTTACAACATTGATCTGGAAAGTATCAGTCCCTTGTGACTGTAGTGTACTGTACACAGAAAAACATTTGTCAAATACCCACAATCTAAGGCAAGATGCAATAGAATGGCCGGCCCGGTGAAGCTGAGGGTTGAGGCGCTGGACGCCACACCTTGCACCACACCAGTGACCCAGGTTCAGGAATGGACTCGAGCCACCGGGGGTTGGCAGGGGAGAGGAAGGATCGAGCATCCCACGACTGCTCTCCTTCCTCTGGAGTGGGTCAGGGCACTGCAGCGCACTGTAGCGACAGCTGGTGGAGGCCAGTGGTGCAGCAGCAGGCAGCAGAAATAAGGGTGAGAGCACAGCAGGCATCAGCACCTAGTGCCTTGATGCCATTGCATGTCTGGCTCTCGTGGAACACAAAATCAGGCAGAAAATGGTGGCGCGCGATCTCTGCGGCTGATGGTCATGCCTGGCATCCCCCCAGTACCTGAGAGGATCCTGCATACAGGGTGTGTGAGCGATTAAAGGCCGGCCCTGTGGGGTGCCAGACCGGGCCTAGGGCGTGCGGGTGTCAGCGGCTGGAGATCGCGAGGGAATCGCTCCGCAGGAAGGAGCATAAATAAAGATGAGATAAAAAAAAAGATGCAATAGAATTATGATGATGATGATACCATTTTCTTTTTATACAGGATACAAATTGTTAGGGTTTTGCCCCTATTTTCAACAATGTCCTGTACACACATATACTTAAAATATTTATCCACATATGTCTTTTCAGGAGCAATTTAAAAGTGGACAATTTGTTCCAGTACCTATCCATACTCATCTGCAAAGTAGCATCCCCCAGTCTATTAAATGATCTACATGTGGGAAAATTCAATCTGTTTTGTCTTAAGTTAAGCTTCCTTTCATTTAATGGTTCAAATGTTATCAGATTTCATAGTGGGTGATTCCCTATTGAATTCATAAATTTATGACACCAAATCAACCATATATATTGTCTTTTCTTTTAGAATGTACATTTAATCTTGGAATGTTCAATATGAAACACTACTGGAGCACAGATAACTTGGATTATAGACCAAATGGGCTCTCTCATCCACTTAGAGCGTTCCCTTTTCCTGCATGTGAGACGCTCTTATTTAAAGGACAAGTAAACAAGATATCCTGCAATTCAAACTTCATAAATGCAAAACATGGCACTGTAGGTTAGAGTCTTACCTACAGAATAGTGTGCTGTTTTTGGCTCAGAAAATGGATTTAATATATTTTCATCAACTTTAAAAATTGTAAAAAAATTAAAACCTGAAACTTAAACTTAGATTGTAGGCTTGTAGTGACACTATACTTTCTTTCTGTGTTGTCTTTACTTATAATTGTTTTTGGGCTGTTGAAAATTTAAAAAATAGTGGTGGTGTAATTCTGTGCTGTCTTTAATTGCTGCAAATTTTATCTTGGCTTGTCTGACTGTCCTGTAGCTGGGTGAAGGGTGTTAATTGTCTGGCCTCTGACCTCAGCTACGTGATAACTGAGGTGGGGCTTAGTCACAGTTAAAGCAGCAAACAGAAGTTCATCTTCTCAGAAGAAGCCAGAAGGTGAAGGAAGGAAACATATTCAATTCAGTGCTTCAGAGTAACTGGTAACTGGTATTTTTCTTTTAAATTTAGATTGTAGGTTTGTAGTGACACTATACTTTCTTTCTGTGTTGTCTTTACTTATAATTGTTTTTGGGCTGTTGAAAATTTAAAAAATAGTGGTGGTGTAATTCTGTGCTGTCTTTAATTGCTGCAAATTTTCGCCCCCTCACACCCTTCCCCAACTCTTAATTATATGCCCTGATAAATCTGATTGACAGGAGCTAAACACAGGGTATAGTAAGAGGTGTGAAGTAGGAGGGGCATAAGGGGGAAGAAGACCACCCTCAGCACGACAAGTTTTTTGACTCATTTATTTATTTATTGGTTTCTTTTTCCTTAAAAAAATATATATCTGAGGATCAGTTACAGGATTTTTAGTACTGTAAATAAATAAAAAGAGAACTAAGAGAGCTTTAGTAGCAGATAAGTAGTGGAATTGCAGTATAATGTGGGGAGTGGTGCAATGCAGTGTCTGTGGGGCAGCCATATTAGGGCAGAACCTTCTGGACACTGGTGCTGCCCTATCTGCATGCATCCCTCGGGACTGCGGGATGAGGTAGCCAGACTCAGAGCGGAAGTAAACTGGGTCAGGAGTACCATCACCCCTGTCCAGGAACCACCCAGTCCAATGCAGCTGCCTCAAAGGATGCCGAGAACGAGGAGCACTTGGATGACAGTGGGCTCAGGGAGGGTTAGACCAGTCAGGCAGAGGCACATCCCAGATCCTATTCCTCTCAAGAACTCATATGCCACACTGGCAAATGAGGACAACCAAATAGAGGTACCCAGGAAGTGGAAGGAAAGGATGTGGAGGTTAGGCAAGGAGGTGACCTCAGTGGGGAAAGCAGTGGACCCCAGAGGAGGAGGAAGCGAATCCTGGTGGGGACTCCATCATAAGAGGATCCAGCTAGGAACACAGGGAGGGAGGACAGGGAGGTGAGGTGCTTACCAGGTGCCACGGCATGGAGGGATGGAAGGAAGATACTGGGATCACTGGGAAGGCAAGACAGGAGGGTGAGCTGGATGTCATTATCCACCTAGGTACTAATGACTTGGCAAATGGGGAGCCAAAGGAAGTTCAGGAAGAGTTTAGGAAACTGGGAGGGGTCTCAACAAGTAGCTACTTCTGTCACTTTCAGAAGTACTACCTGTGAGAGGCAAGGGAGAGCATAGGAGTGCATGCACCAGGAACTTTAACTCATGGTTGAAGAACTGGTGCTGTGAGGAAGGGTTTGGATTCATTGGTGACTGGGGACCCATCTGGAGGGATGGAGGTTTGTTCAAGCCTGGCGGCCTGCATCCATCCTGGAGGGAATCAAGCACTCAATGATAAGTTTAAATGCTACATTGACAAGCATTTAAACTAGCAAAGGGTTGGCAGGCCAGCAAGGATGATACCTACTTGCTCACCCCCACAGCTAGTAATGGAACCAGTGAACCAGAGGAGGGCTATCTCTGCAAAGCAGGTGCAAAAGATGGAGATTAGTGTCCAAAAGGTGGATAAGCAGAAAAGGGGCAAAATTCAGCAGAAGGGCAGACAGCAAGGAGAACCAGGGATAAATGACAACCAAGGAAGGGGCTGGAGTAGAACAGTGAAGCAGTCTAGGAGATCAAATCATGGAAAGCCATGTGCAAATGCCAGGAGCCTTAGCAACAAGATGGAAGATCTGGAGGCTGTCATGGTACAGTCAGACCTGGACATTGTGGCCATCACTGAAACCTGGTGTAATGATAACCATGACTGGGAGATGGCCATACCTGGCTACAACATATTCAGAAGAGACAGAGCAGGCAGGAAGGGAGGAGGTGGCACTGTATGTGAAAAATGACATAAGGGCCACACAGATCCAGGAGGAACAAAATGGGGAGAGATACTGTGGGTTAAGCTGGAAAGGAAAATGGGAATGACCATCCGCACAGGTGTGGTCTATAGACCACCAGCCCAGGAGGAAGAAACAGATAGGGAGTTGATGCTAGCCATCCAAAGGATGGCAGACAAGGGTGAGTAGTACTGGTAGGAGACTTCAATATACCAGACGTGGACTGGAGCATCCCAGCAGCAGCATCAACTAGGAGCAGATTTATCCTGGACTCCTTCAGGTGCCTTCTCAAGCAACTGGTCATGGAACCAACTCGGCGAAGGCAATACTGGACCTTGTGCTCACAAACAGGGACAGTGTGATGGGGTAACAGTGGGGAGCACCTGGGTAACAGTGACCACCAGTCATTGTGGTTTGAAATCACAGAAAGAGCAGAACCAAACCACACAAACACGTATCCTGGATTTTAGGGGCAGACTTTGGGAAAATGGGGGATGCTTGAAAGAGGCATTAAGGGAATGGGACAGGAATCAGGGATTGAGGAACAGTGGGCAGTATTTAAAATGGGGATTATAAGAACAACAGAATTATGCATTAAGCAGGTTAGATGAGGAAAAGAAAGAGGAGACCATTATGGTTTTCCAAAGAGGTAGCAAAGAAAGTGAAAGCCAAAAGATTGCATTCAGGCATACAAAAAGACACAGGCAGAGGGATAGGGAGAAGTACCAGGAGAAACAAAGGAGGCAGGGAAGTCAGTAAGGGAAGCCAAAGCTCAGACAGAAGAACACATTGCAAAATCAGTGGTTAAAGGGACAAAACCTTTTACAGGTACATAAGTGAAAAAGAAGGACAAAGGAGGGATAGTGAGACTGAAGGGGAGGATGGGAGGCGATGGAGGATGACAACAGTAAAGCTGACATATTGAACAGGTATTTCTGCTCAGTCTTTACTAAGGAAGAGGGGGTAATGGGTCTGGAAGGGAGTACAAGGGGTGAGAATGGTGCAGAAATGGACACAAGCCCCTTTACACGAGAAAGGGTCCTGAAGGAACTGGAAGTAATAAGAGCTGATAAAGCAATGGGGCCAGATGGGTGCACCCAGGGTCCTTAAAGAACTAAGAGAGGTGGTGGCTGGAACCTCTGGCTATCCTGTTCAGCCAATCACTGGAAACAGGGAGGTACCCAAAGACTGGAGGACAGGAGATGTAGTCCCCTTATACAAAAGTGGGAACAAAGAGGAAGCGAGGAACTATAGACCAGCCAGCCTCACCTCGGTAGTGGGGAAGATCATGGAAGCACTACTGAAGGAGACTGGTGGAACATCTGGTTGTCAATGGACTACAGGACCCAAGGCAGCATGGTTTCACCAAAGGGAGGTCATGTCAGACCAACCTCATTGAATTTTTGACTGGGTGACTAGGGGAGTGGATCAGGGGAGGCAGTGGACATGGCCTATCTGGACTTCAGCAAGGCCTTTGACACTGTGCCACATAGAGACTATTACACAAACTGGGAATATGGGTGTGGGCAGGACAGTAGTGTGGTGGGTAGGTAACTGGCTGGGTGGCAGGACACAGAGGGTGGTGGTAAATGGCTGTCACTCCACAGAGGAAGAGTGACCAGTGGGTACCACAGGGATCAGTGCTGGGACCGGTCCTATTCAACATCTTCATCAGTGACATTGCACAGGATATAGAAGGCAGAATTTCACTGTTCGCTGATGACACAAAGCTCTGTAATAGAGTAGACACACCAGAGGGTGTAGACAGAATGAGAAGGACCTGCAGAAACTTGAAGAATGGTCAAGGGTTTGGCAGTTGAAATTCAATGCAAAGAAGTGCAAGATAATGCATATGGGGCACAAAAACCCTGGCACAATATATCAGTTGGGGGGTGAGGATATAGCATGCACCAAGCAGGAAAGGGATCTTGGGGTTGTCATCTCTGATGACCTCAAGGTAGGGAAACAGTGTGACAAGGCATCAGGTAAAGCAAATAGGATGCTGGGATGTATAGGCAGGGGCATCACCAGCAGGAAAAGGGAGGTCATAATTCCGCTATACAAGACACTAGTGAGGCCCACCTGGAGTACAGTGTACAGTTCTGGAGACCATACCTACGTAGGGACATAGACAGGGTAGAGAAGGTTCAGAGGAGGGCAACAAAGATGGTGCATGGGTTGCATCACAAGTCCTATGAAGACAGGTTGAAGGAACTGAACATGTACTCCCTGGAGGAGAGGAGGAGAGAGGATATGATAGAGACATACAAGTATCTTACAGGAGGAACATGGTGCAGGAAAACACTATTTTTAAGCGAAAAAGATGTTTCAGGACTAGAGGGCATGGGATGAAGTTGGAGGGAGGACGATTCAGAGGAAACATGAGAAAGAATTTCTTCACAGAGCGGGTGGTGGACAAGTGGAACACCCTGCCAGAGGAAGTGGTGGGGGCTGAAACAATCACGGGATTTAAGAATGCATGGGATAGACATAAAGGAATTCTAGAGGTCAGGGGTAAGGGGAAATAGACTTCTAGGAAAACAAACTGAACTTACAAGGTCAAATGGGCAGACTAGGTGGGCCATGGGCCTTATCTGCCGACACTGTCTATGTATCTATGTATCTATGTTGATGCAAATGCCACGCTCTAGTACATGCTTAAAATGGCCGTGTTGTTATGCAGTGACATCATAGGAGTGACAGCGCTCCACAGTGATCATTCACTGTAAATGGGGACATTAGAAATATGCTGTTACATTAAGATTGTATTTCTGATCCAAAATCCTCACTGTTCATGTATGACAACCTTTTCACACACAAACAGTGAGGATTTGGATCAGACATGCAATTGTAATGTAACAGCATAAGTATTATATTTTAGTCTTTGGTAACCAGGTAAGGCCCACTAGGCACAAGTGCCTGTTTTCAGGGGTGACCAGGGAGCACTGGGCAGTTAAGTGACTTGCTCAGAGTCACACAGTATGCAAGTGGAGGTTGTGAGAATCAAACCCATGTCTGGTCTTCTGGATGTACCAAGCTGGGTCACAGCTCATTACTCTAACCTGTAGGCTATACTGCCAGCCCTAATAAGTATATTTCTAAGGTCTGCATTCATAGTGAATGATCACTCCAGAATGATGTTGCTCCTGTGACATCATCACATAATGATGCCACAGCAATTTTAGGCATGTACTCAACTGTGGCATTTGCATCAAGTCTCAGTTTGTTTACCAATGTTAAACATAGATACATAGATACATAGACAGTGTCGGCAGATAAGGGCCTATGGCCCACCTAGTCTGCCCATTTGAGCTTGTAAGTTCAGTTTGTTTTCCTAGAAGTCTGTTTCCCCTTACCCCTGCCCTCTAGAATTCCTTTATGTCTATCCCATGCATTCTTAAATCCCGTGATTGTTTCAGCCCCCACCACTTCCTCTGGCAGGGTGTTCCACTTGTCCACCACCTGTTCTGTGAAGAAATTCTTTCTCATGTTTCCTCTGAATCGTCCTCCTCCAACTTCATCCCATGCCTCTAGTCCTGAAACATCTTTTTCGCTTAAAATAGTGTTTTCCTGCACCCTGTTCCTCCCTGTAAGATACTTGTATGTCTCTATCATATCCCCTCTCCTCCTCTCCTCCAGGGAGTACATGTTCAGTTCCTTCAACCTGTCTTCATAGGACTTGTGATGCAACCCATGCACCATCTTTGTTGCCCCTCTGAACCTTCTCTACCCTGTCTATGTCCCACGTAGGGTATGGTCTCCAGAACTGTACACTGTACTCCAGGTGGGGCCTCACTAGTGTCATGTATAGCGGAATTATGACCTCCCTTCCTGCTGGTGATGCCCCTGCCTATACATCCCAGCATCCTATTTGCTTTACCTGATGCCTTGTCACACTGTTTCCCTACCTTGAGGTCATCAGATGACAACCCCAAGATCCCTTTCCTGCTTGGTGCATGCTATATCCTCACCCCCAACTGATATATTGTGCCAGGGTTTTGTACCCATATGCATTATCTTGCACTTCTTTGCATTGAATTTCAACTGCCAAACACTTGACCATTCTTCAAGTTTCTGCAGGTCCCTTCTCATTCTGTCTACACTCTCTGGTGTGTCTACTCTGTTACAGAGCTTTGTGTCATCAGCGAACAGTGAAATTCTGCCTTCTAGATCCTGTGCAATGTCACTGATGAAGATGTTGAATAGGACCAGTCCCAGCACTGATCCCTGTGGTACCCCACTGGTTACTCTTCCTTCTGTGGAGTGACAGCCATTTACCACCACCCTCTGTGTCCTGCCACCCAGCCAGTTACCTACCCACCACACTACTGTCCTGCCCACACCCATATTCCCCAGTTTGTGTAATAGTCTTCTAGTGGCACAGTGTCAAAGGCCTTGCTGAAGTCCAGATAGGCCATGTCCACTGCCCTCCCTGATCCACCTCCCTAGTCACCCAGTCAAAAATTCAATGAGGTTGGTCTGACATGACCTCCCCTGGTGAAACCATGCTGCCTTGGGTCCTGTAGTCCATTGACAACCAGATGTTCCACCAGTCTCTCCTTCAGTAGTGCTTCCATGATCTTTCCCACTACCGAGGTGAGGCTGACTGGTCTGTAGTTCCCTGCTTCCTCTTTGTTCCCACTTTGTATAAGGGACTACATCTGCTGTCCTCCAGTCTTTGGGTACCTCCCTGTTTCCAGTGATTGGCTGAACAGAATAGCCAGAGGTTCAGCCACCACCTCTCTTAGTTCTTTAAGGACCCTGGGGTGCACCCCATCTGGCCCCATTGCTTTATCAGCTCTTATTACTTCCAGTTCCTTCAGGACCCTTTCTCGTGTAAAGGGACTTGTGTCCATTTCTGCACCATTCTCACCCCTTATACTCCCTTCAGACCCATTACCCCCCTCTTCCTTAGTAAAGACTGAGCAGAAATACCTGTTCAATATGTCAGCTTTATTGTTGTCATCCTCCACGCGGCTCCCATCCTCCCCCTTCAGTCTCACTATCCCTCCCTTTAAAGCTGACAAAAATGTATTAAATCCACTTTCTGAGTCAGGGCACATCATTCTGTAGGTAAGACTCCAATCTACATTGCTATGTTTTTGCGTTTGTGGATTTTGAGTTGGATTATTTGCCCTGTTTAGGTGTTCATTAAAGAGTGTCACACACCCAGGTGCTTTGGAAATGAGCACATTCTGGGAAGGATTTCAAAATGTTTAATACATGATTGAGCAACCTTGATCAGTAATATATTTCTACATTCATGCCAATCACACATATAGTTGTAAGAGTGGACTCACTTACAGTCTTAGGCCATCTGAACTGCTCACCTTTGATTTATGGTACGCGCACTCCAAGACTGTGCATGAGACCACTCTTACAACCTTAAGAGTGGCCTGCACAGACGTATTAACATACATAGGTCTAATTGACTGGTAGGATGTAACACTTGAAACACAGCAGATTTTGAATTACTCCAATGGGCTGGTGCAGTGGAACACTTGGAACACTGATTCTGGTTTGTTGTACTTGACTGGTGTAATGGAACACAGCTGGAACACAGCCGATTTGATCTGGCAATGTAATTGACTGATGACCTGATTTTTATCTTTACCCAATTGAAGATATAGTTATTTTCTCTTCTATTATATCTCACCATGCTCATCCATTTAACTGTCTGTTTTGTCTGTCTATCAGTCAGTAGTTTTTCTGTCTATACATACACATCTATAGTAAATGAAAATGTCATACAACAAGTGACTGTTTACAACTGCTTTGATGTGAGCTGTGAAATACCTTTTTAAACAGTCATCATTTGATGCTGACAGAAGAGTATTGCAAAGTTTGATAAAATACACGAAGAAATGCTAGTGATCTGATTGGCAAAGAGCCTCATGTAACAGTCAAATTCTTACAGCATGACTGGACACCACAGATCTTATGAAGAATTATTTATTAAACATGTCTTTTTATTTTTTTACTACTTTATCAGAGGAATAACAGACTTCAGGGAGTCCCACTGTGCTAGATATAGGGATACATACAATAGTTGAAGGCAGTTGACTGCAACTCATGCGTCACAATATACCAGAAGTGTTCGTATATCTCAGAACAACCAGGCACCTTACTATGCACTATTCCTTATTTATAATGTTACATTTTTACAACAAAACAACTATCAGGTAGCGAGAGAGAGAGAGAGAGAGAGAGAGACTGGCTCTGCTCCAGACCCTTATAACAGTGAAACCGGGCAGAGGTAGGATCTTAATGAAAGTAGGACCTGCATCCGAGTTACACAGTAACATCCTGCAACCCTGTCTCATTTAAATCTCAGTTTGGCCACCCTAAGTAAATAGATGGTGAAGTAAAAATATTCCACAGATAAAATTTAGGAGAGAAGTATCTCTATAAAGAAGGATAGTATTTTCAATGCTAGGACTGACCTGAAATGAGAAATATTTTTGCTTTGACAAGAGGCATTAAAGATACAGTTAAACCCCAGAAAACTCATTGTAATCACAGTTTCTCTGCTGTTACGGTGTTTTCCTGGAACTGCATCAATCACTTGGTAGAGATAGAAGCTCTGTTCTCTGCTTCATTGAACTACTGCCAACACACACATTCAGTGATATGATTAGGTAGTTTACATTGCCACAGTGATTCATCAGCATTTTAAAATCCAAGATTTGGTTGCAGGTGAGCAGGCACATGGGGGGCTTTCGTTTCAGTGATTCAGGTAGTGTGCCTTTTCATTTCACACAGAAAGGATGTGGTCTTGGCAGTGACACAGTTACAAATCCTGATTTTGTTTTGCCACAGTTTTGCACTCAGTAATATAAGACTCAAAGAGACTGCATACCAGTTTTAGTTCAGGCTGTTCACCACAAAACCCTAGACTGTGCCATGCCTGTTAGTAAGCCACATAATTTTGAAGATGTGGATAGAGTAGTTTACTGCCCGCCTATTTAGAAGGTTAGCTGGCTGCTAACAGGCATAGAATTGTGCTAACTGGACTTAGCCATTCTAACGGGGTTGGGGCCATAGTCAAAGGGGGCACCCTGTGATACACACAGTGGATAGAGAGATTATGCTGAATACACCACTGCATCTATGCAAATGAAGGTTCCCTTTTGCATATGGGATGCAGTGGTATACTCAGAGGGTTCTGTAAGCGCTAACAGGCTGCTGAGGCAGTGCTAATTAATGCTTACAGAACCCTGTTCTTCTCAACATGCACAATAGTATGTGACCGTCGTTCCCTGGCAGTACTAGTGCCAGTGACAAACCCGCTTCCTCCTGCCTGATCCCTAATGTACTTCTGTATCATGTCCAAGTATTAATACCTAGCAATCTATTTAGTAATCTAGTTGTCTTCCACTTGACCAATCCCCAATTTGAATCTGTATCATGTCCTAATCTTAATATCTGGTAGTCTATTTTTCCCCCTCCCTTATTTTCCCTGATCCCATTCTGTATCATATCCTCATATTAATGTCTGGTAGTCTGATGATCGCTTCTCCAACCTGATCCCTGATTTCAATCTGTATCATGTCATAATATTAATATCTGTTAGACTAATGTTTCCCTCACCTGATCCCCATGTAAACGCATGTATTAATGCACATACCATCTCTGGTGAACTGTTGGTACCCCCCAATTGCTGTCAGAACATATGTAGCACCCACCCAACCCACCCCAGCAACTCACCCAGCTTAGCAGGAAGCTCTGCTTGTAACACTGTGGAGATTATGACCAGCACAGACCCTCTGATCATCACCTCAGCTGGTAGCTGCCTGAAAGACAGGGAGTGGCCACATGTTTACTGCAGAAACAGCTGTTGAACTTTTCCATGAAAACAGTCAGTGAAGACCATTGGGCACCATGTTCTTTGTTTTAGATAGTAACAGTACCACTGGTATATAAACTATTGAGCAATGGCAAGTAAGCAAATAAACTAAAATTCTTTCTGAATCCCAAAGTTTGCAACAGATCAAAAAAGCTAAACTCCACTATACTGGGGGAGTTTAGAGTTCACTTCATCCCATCCCAGCTCTTAACCCATAACCATCCAGAACACATGGCTCCTAATGCTGAAACTAAACAAAACTAGCTACTTATCTCACTAAGATAAGAGAGGCATCACAAAGGAGACTAGCAACTACAGGTCAGTCAGTCTTACTTCTGTGGTTGGGAAAATACTGAAATCTACGCTAAAGGAAAGACTGGTAGAGTATCCTGAATCCAGTGGTCTGCAAGACCATGGGCAGCATGCATATTCTGTGAACTGGGCTTGGGAATGATGGCAGCGGAATATGGGCAGCGCGATTAGGGTGAATGTGTTGTGGGCAGTCAGGACTTCTGCATGGAGGTGATTGTGGGCAAGGGGAACATGGGATCCTAACTTTGGTCATATCCACCCAATGTGTGCTGGGCGGGGGTTGTTTATATTTATTTGAGAGGGGATGCACGAGGCAAAGCGCCCCCAACAGTGGGGCCAACATGTGATGTGACCAGACAAGTGCACGATGCAATTGCCTGTCATGCACCTTGCTTTCAGCCATTTTTCTGCACTCCATTTTACTGCGGACAGTTTGTTTTTGCACTATTGTGGGTGACTTGGCAGCACTGTGTCACTGGGGAGGGGAGATCATGCCAGATGAGTATGATTGCTTTCTTTGACTGGGTGACCAGGGAACTAGATCAGTGTAGGACAGTGGACATGACATTTCTGCACTTTAGCAAGGCCTTCAACACTGTGCCACACAGGAGACTGATGAAGACGTTGGGTAGCCTAACGTAGTAGCCAGCATAGTGAATTAGGTTAGAAACTGGTTAATCGATAGATGACAGAGGGTAGTGGTTAATGGCAATCACTATAATGACAAGAGAGTGACCAGTGGGGTTCCCCAGGGCTTGGTACTGGGACTGGTCTTCTTCAATGTCTTCATAAGTTGCCTTGCAGTAGAACTGGAAGGGAAGGTATATCTCTTTGCAGATGATACCAAAATCTACAATAAGGTGGAAACTCAGGAGGGGGTGGAGAAAATGCACAAAGATCTTGTGAAACTTGAGGAGTGGTCAAAGACATGGCAGTTCAGGTTCAACACCAAAAAGTGCAAAATCATGCACCACATCAGTGTGGTATAGGATAGGGGGAGGTATTGACAGTCACTAAGCAGGAAAGGACAGTGTGACAAACCAGTAGTGAGGGCCAGTGGGATGCTAGCGTGCATAGGGAGAGGTATCTCATGCAGGAAGAGGCAGGTGGTGTTGCCACTGTATCACTTGGTGGTGAGTCCCGACTTGGAATACTGTGCCCACGTTTGGAGGCCGCACCTCAGAAAGGACATAGACATGATGGAGGCAGTACAGAGGAAAGCAAATAAAATGGTGCAGGGGTTGCAAGACAAGACCTACAAGGAGATACTTCAGGATCTCAATGTGTACACCCTGGAAGACAGGAGAGCAATAGGTGACATGATTGACACCTACAAGTACTTCATAGGAGTGAACGGGGTGCAGGAGGGGTGTCTCTTTCAAATGAGAAAGAGTACTAGGGCCAGAGTGCATGCAATGAAGCTGGAGCAAGGGATGTTTAATAAGTCTGTGAAGAAATACTACTTCCATGAAAGAGTGGTAGATTCCTGGAACAGGCTGCCAGCAAAAGTGGTAGAGGTAAAAACTGTGTGGTCCTTCAAGCATGTGTAGAATATACATGGAGTATATTAGTAAACTGGCATGGATGAGGGAGGGTTGCTAGAGACCAGTTTGGGTCTGCAGAGACAGATTAGGCAGGGAACATCTAGGCAGACTATGTGGGCCAATCAGTCATTTTCTGTCAACAAATTATATGTTACTATGTTTCTGGGTAACAGTCCCTTACTAGCACTAAGTACTGTCCCTACCCATGCAGTACAAGTAACTTTTAAAACTTCAACAAAATGTCATCGAAAACTGCTAAAAAGCGCTCTCTTCTAGCTCTATATAAGAGAGCTCCAGATACAAACATACGAACATATGAACATATGAAGAAGCCAGCAGAATAAGGCCATTTGTTCTATCTAGTCTTCTCATATTGCAGGGCCCACAGCTTAAGTTACTGACCCCCCCACTCTTTCTATCCTTTCCATTCGCCCATCCCATGATCATTATTTTGCCCTTAAATCTATCCCAGCCACTTTTGAAGCTTCCCACTATCTCCCATGAGACCACCTCCTCCAGCAGCATATTGCAACTGGGCACCACCCTCTCTGTGAAGAAATGCTTCCTAACCTCCCTTCTAAGGCACCCCCCCCAACTTAGGACTGTGCCTCCTCATATTCTGGTTGCTACTTAGCTTAAAGAGACCCTCCTTATCCACCCTGTTTATCCCTTAACAAGTACTTGAAGGTCTCAATCATGTCTCCTCTCTCTCTGTCTCGTCTCCTCTCCTCCAGGGAGTACATGTTCAGGGCCCCCAGACTCTCTTCATATACCTTACCCTGATGACCCACAGTCACCTTTGCTGCCCTCCTCTGCACTGTCTCCAGCAAGTTAATGTCCTTTTTAAGGCATGGACATTAGTACTATACTCTATATTCCAGATGTGGCCTCACCAGTGACCTGTACAAGGGCAGTATAACCTGCCCAGCATGGTAGCTATCTTTCATTCTGTCCACTCACATATCAGTAAGAATTCAAAAGGAGTTAGGGCAGGCACAGTGAGCTGGTTAAGTGCATCAAAGTGGACAGAGTGTGTGAGGGATTGGCAGAGGCCATTAGGGTCAATGAGACTGCTGTGCCTCTCCTAGGTAGACAACTGGGAAGAGTGAGTAGATCGTGGGGTCTTCTTCTCCCATCAATGGCCTCTGTTTTTCTATGTATTCATTGTATAATACACATAATATTGTGAATACAGTATGTGACAGGCATATACATTTATAAGTGCACATCTGTTGATAATTTATAAACCCAAATAAGTTCTTTACCAGCCCAACATACAAAAGAGGACAGTGCATAGAAAACAGGTAGGTTCTTGTTTGTAAAAAGCCAGATAAGCTTTTGCTCATCTGATTGAAAGGTTATGTTTACTGAAATAGGGGATATCACCTTTTTGAATTTTTATGAATATTACAATGTAAAACAGAGTGCTGAGGGTCCAGTTTGGACCCTGAGGCACATTGGCCTTTTTCGATTGCACCCCTACTTTGAAACTTCCAAATTTCCAACCACTATACAAACCTAAGCATGGCTAGGCTCTTAACAATGGCCCAGATTTTATAAAAATGTAAGTATAGTACTTTGTCCATATTCAGATTTCACTTCAGTATAAAAGTGTCAGAATCCTGAACCTGTAATTTTTATGAAGCATTTTTTTAATTTCTGTATCCTTGATCCTTTGATCCTTTGCTTTGTTAAGCTAACAAAATTTTTTAATTGTTGTTGACCATTAATAAAGAAGACTGGATATAAACCAATTGTTGTGTTTCTTGTTTAAAGGGGACCTGACATTTGTGTTAAATGGCAGCAGCTAGTTCTGTTCTTGTTTACAGAAACAATATTCATACCTCAAAGTGACCCATATTAAACATAAGGGATAATGAATGGGCAGCCATACACAACAAGACTGTGTCTGCATGGAGAATTTTTTTATGGCAACCAGGAACCTTGAGAGTTAAGCTCGAGAGGTTCCCTGGTTGTCATAGAGCTCTGGAGATGAGCACACAGGCTTGTCTGTGTACAGATGCTCATACATTATCTTTTATAGTGTATGGGCATCCATGCCCATCTATTTCAGATACTCTGGTTCCTTTCAGCGAATTGGGGGTTGGGGAGGAGACCCTTGAGGGCTGGGGATGGCTCAGATTACTGATTCATTGTGTTGCATTTTTTTCTGTAAGTTCAAAATAAAAAACAAACAGCTTCCAGCTTGACTAGATAGAGGAAAACAGCTACACAGCAGCATTCTTAGCTGTTGAACTGCAGTAGTGACATCACTACTGTAGCACAACAACATAGTGATGTCACTACTGCATTATAGTGTATGGGAGAGCTTTGTTGTTCACTGAATTCGATGTAAAGATAAGCTTTTTGTGCCATCGATGTGACGTAATATTGCTGTTGTACCATTGTGAGTATGTCACATCAATGATACAACAATATGGAATGTCCTCATGCATGCGCGTTAGACAATGCTCGGACATAGTATTGATGTTCAGCATAGGTGCATGTTGCTGTATTTATTTAAAAAAAAGTTAGTGTGTGAGAGTGAGGGAATGCGAACCAAGTGGGGCCTGTTCTTGTGTGTGTGGGGGGGTGACATAAGCAGCAGCACAGTGTTCACTAAGATTCTAAGGTAATTAAAGCCACGCTCAAGAAATGTTCAAGGTTTATTTAGCTGATGCCCATGCACTATATAAAAAAATGGATGGGTGTCAGTTAAACAACAATGCTGAATTCACTTCTCGAGATTCCATGACAACTGTAAACCTCTCAAGTGTCACTCTTGAGGTTTGCTAGGTTGCCATGGCACCCTCTCGAAGTGAATACAGTGTTGTTGTTAACTGACACCCATCCAGTATCCTCTATATTGCAGGCATGGAATTCCATACATAACAAGGTTCCACCATACACTATAATAGCTGAATAATAGCAGATGTGAAAGCTGAGCATTGTATTGTTTTTTTCATGGACAACATTCTATGGAGTTTTCCTCATGGAACTGGCAATTTGGGAGTTCTTACTTTGTCATGGATTGTGTAAAGAATGCTAAACGAGAGCTGCCGAGCTGTCAGAACAGTGCTCATAATTCTGTACACAAATTATGACATAGTCAAAACTCCAAATTACTGGTTCTATGAACAAAACTGCAAGGAATGTTGCCCATACAAAGCAAACAATAGAAGTTACTGGTTTCACATGTTTTTATTTATGTACAGTTAGATGTTTATCCTGTAAGGAGTATGGATATCATACATGACATATAACCATTTCAAATAGTTTCAAATTTGAATTGACTTAATGTCCTCTTTAATTTAAAGAATCAAGATGCTTTCCAATGATTTTGAGTTGCATCCCTCTATGTTCTCTGAGGATACCAATTATCACGCACGTCGTAAATTTTTTATCAAGTCAAGAGAAGTCTAGTCAAGGTCTGAACTTCCAGCAAGTACATGCCACTCTCTGACCTTACAAATTCATATGAAATCTGACATGGAAAACCCAATACTGCTTTTGTAAAACAATTTTAAAATACCTCCAGACTCAACACCTTCCAATCAATTCCCCAAACTTCAGTACCATAGAGTATGATCACTTTACTTTTGCTTCAAATGCAAATTTTTCCTGCAAATGCATCTGTTCGAGCCAAAGGCTGTTAGATCTGCTGCTTTGTTGATCTCCTCCAAATATGGGGCCCAGTCTTCTTTGTGATGTAGGAGCATACCAAGGTATCTGTATTAATTGGCTTCTTCAACATTTCATAATTAAATCTTTCTCCTTATTAAGTGTGCGGCAACCCAACATATTTACTTTGATTTTGCTCACATTTATGTAGAGTTTTAACTTTTGTTTTAGTTTATTTTTATCCCTTTTTGAAGGCCTTTTGGAGTCTGAGCCAATATAAACATATCATCAGCATAAAGTAGTATAGACATTTTCTTTGTCGATTTTTGGGGGGAATGTATCAACTCTTTCCAGGGCTGTTATTATTCCATTCATGTATATATTGAAATATAGTGGTGCCAGTAAACACCATTGCTTGAATCCCTTTTAATCTCAGTCAGTCTAGAGCAAAAGAACCAAAAAGGCAGAGCACAGCAAGGATTGCAAAACTACGTCCAAAACAATGTTTGGCTACATAACTACTTTATAAGTTTATTGCTGATGTCTGAGGGCCGCTTATGGCTGTAAGAGTGTTGCCTCATGCGTTCTTAGTCTGTGAGAGCTACAAATCGAAGGTGAGCATCCTGGCATCCTAAGAACACAAAAGGCAACACTCTGGCCATAAGAAGCCCTCCAACATCAGCAACAAATTTATTATTGATCACTCAATGTTTGTAAGTGTCCCCCGGCTTAGTAAAACTTGTGTTTCTTTTCTATGTTCACCTTATTTTGTTATCACATTTTGCACAGCCAGCATGAGCAGAGTTAGATTAGAACTTTTGTGATGTTCTTGATTGGTTATTTACAGGGCAAGAATGTGCACACTGCTGTGGATGCACCATGGGCTGTATGATGTGGATGCATTTCACTACACACATTTTTTTTTTAATAACAATGTCCAATACTAAAGAATATGACATGAAAGACAGTCGCAAATCAGTAGCTGTTTTTATTTATTTTTTCTCATG
The DNA here is from genome assembly GCA_016271365.2 of Neoceratodus forsteri. Lineage (NCBI taxonomy): Eukaryota > Metazoa > Chordata > Ceratodontiformes > Ceratodontidae > Neoceratodus > Neoceratodus forsteri. Next base: position 260,757,862 of record CM057456.1, read on the forward strand.
AGGAATGGGAGGGCAAGTGAGAGTAACAGGAATTTTAGCCTCTCAAACTGAAAAAGGGGACAGAGTACATATACTGCAATTTTAATGCACTGAAAAACATTCATTTCTTTGTCTTTGTTATACTTCCCAACCCCCATTCTCTACACATAGACATGCTGGAGTGCTATTGAGAGCACTCGCCTGCTCCCATTTCCATGGTGACCAGACAGCACCTTTTTGAAATGTTGTGTGACACTCGACCAAACTAAGCGTGAGGGAAAGCCAGCAAGCAGGCTGTGCATGAAGTACTCTCATGTTTATCAGTTGCTGCCATCTGACTGGATACTGCAGTGTCAGTGATCTATAATATTGTTGACAAAGTGCACCAAGATACATGCAGGAAAATATAAGCTGAATACCACAATGTTTCACAGAGCACTTCTACTTTATCAAGGAGTCTTTAACAAAGTGGAAGTGCTCTGCAAAATGTGAAGATGCTTAGCTCCTGTTTTCCAGCGTATGTCTTTATGCACTTTATCTCTGTTTTATCTGTAATGAAGTAGCTTTGCAGCCAAACCTTATATTAGACCTTAGCTTTATAATCCTTGCTGCACTCTGCATTTTTGGTTCTTTTGCTGCTAGCTTGGTTCGGTATGAGCAACAGCTTCTTTTTGGGCACATCGGTCCCTTCATGTTATGGGCTTAGTCAGTCTAGCCAATTATCCATTGTGACCTACTTGGAGTCTAAAGTATATCCTTTCATAGAAGAGTTTCAGAACACATGACAAACAGGGCTTAACTCAAGTTCTCTTAAACACTACCACAGTAGTGGTCTGTCAATCACATCAAAGGTGGCCTTCAAAATAATGAAGGCCACATATAGTTTACAATCCTGGTTGCTGGTGTATTTTTAGTCACAAAATACAGTATAAATGTTACCTCAGGTTGATCTACCAGATTTAAAACCAGCCTGGGCCTCATGTAGACTATTTCCTTCCGCATTCTAATTTGTAGAGAGGGAAACATGTGTAAATGTTCGAGACAATACTAAAATGGAAACTTGAATGATAGCATGCAAGGACTTCCCTTTTCTTCTTTTTGAAAATTGGTGCAATAGGCCCAATATCACAATTTTCAAGAAATGGCTTGGGTATTGTTTATTACTGTAAATACAGCAGCCAGAATTTGTGCCCTCAATGAGCTCTCACTTTGTAAAAGATTTACTGGATGAATGTCAGGTCCGTTGGCCTTATTTTTCTTCTGAACTTTAATTAGTGGCACTGCCTCATTTGGGTTAAAGTCCCATTTTGTTGAATCTGTGATAGGTTCCCCAGCTCCTGTTATTAAGAAATAGTTGTTTTGCGATAATGGTTAGAACAATTCTCTCATGTGGAATTTGTTTTATATACTTAGCTAATCTATGGAGCCCAGTTTTACAAGCTCTACACCGTTTGTCATACCATTTTTATGTTTGCTTGCATGCATGTGCAAGAAACATAGTACCACCATATGAGAATTCGTAGGTGTGCCTCCCCCACTTCCAATGCCCTACTCCCTTTTGCAGGCGTGGTTGCACCATGCCAATGAATGTCCAAGCTGTCCATGACAGCATTCAGATGCAGTGGCATACAGTTCAGAGGAAAATACCACCACAATCAGCGGTGGGATGCATAATTTGCATACTGTCGATGGCAGTATGCAAATTGCCCACAATGCACGCCTTCACTGCATCTGAACTGTCATAGATAGTCTGCTGGGCTCCCCCACTTATGTAGCATGCTAGAAGCCCACTCCAGTGTGTTCATGCCCTCCCCTTCACCCGCGTACACTGTATGATCGACGGGGGTGCCCAGTCCCCCGTCGGCTCCACTGCCCCTCCCAAACAGACCTCTAGGTGCCACACTGGGAGCCCACTTCAGCATGGCAAACATTGGTATGGCCAATCAGGATGCCCAATCCCCCATCGGCTCCACTGCCACCTCTCAAAAAATAACCTATCAGCTGCCATGCTGGGAGCCCACCCCAGCATGGCAAATGTTCTGCGTTGTTTTCCTGCAGAAGAAAAAACTGTAAAAAAGGTCCCTTGTTGACTATCTTGCCCCTCCCCCAATCCGCCCCACCTTCTGAGCACTGACCTCCCCACACACCCCCATACTTACCTCCGGAGCCCAGCACGACGATCTTTGGTGGACCGGGAACCCATCTGCATTCTTCAAAGCCGACCTCTAACTGAAGAAATGCCAGTAAGCTGTATAATGGCATAAATGTTTTTTTTTCAACTTTGGTGCATATCTCAGCCATTTTGGGGAATTTTTTCACCAAATTTTCAACATGGGGTTCTTGGGGCCCCACCTCATGAACTCTGTCATTTTGTTATTCAGTCCCGAAAGGTGATTTCACGGTTACTGCGTGGAACCACCTTTCAGGACTGAGTAATGAAATGACAATGGCACAGTTCTTGAGGTAGGCCCCCCAAAACCCTAAGTTGAAAATTTTGTGAAAAAATTCCCAAAAATGACTGTGTTACGAGCATGTGTTGCGCAGTTCCTAAGCACGCTGTATGTTCGAGAATTTTTAATATTTTCACTCCAGATTTTCAACATTGCCATTTTACCACACCTCCTCATGAGCAGTACAGCTGTCATTTTTCATCTCGCCCAAAATGTGCTTTCATGCATGTAGCGCACAATGGCGCAGTCGGTTTGCGAAATCAATGTTCGGGACAGATTAAGAACATCACGGTGACACTGTTCATGAGCAGAGGTCTTAAAATGGCTATGTTAAAAACAAAATTGGTCACAAAAGTCCATAAAATGACTGTGTTATGAGCGAGCATTGAGCAGTTTCCATGCACCCTTGTAAGTTCATGAATTTGTAATATTTTCAGTCCAGATTTTCAACACTGGCATTTTTCCACACCTCCTTATGAACAGTATAGCTGTCATTTTTCACACCCTGGCTGAAATGTGTTTTTGCACTTCTGGCACAGAAATGCATGGTCGTTGAGGGAAATCACTGTTTGAGACAGATTAAGAAAATCACAGTGACACTGTTCATGAGCGGATGTCCCAAAATGCCTGTGTTGACAATCTGCTGTAAAAAATCCCCAAACTAATTACATTGCAGGTGTGTGTTGCGCAGTTTATATGCACACTAGTGACTTCACCAGTTTTTTTATATTTTCACTGCAGGTTTTCAACATTGCCATTTTTTACGCCTCCCCATGAACAGTACAGCTGTCATTTTTCACATCTTGTTCGAAATATGTTTTTGCACCTGTGGTGCCAAATGGTGTAGTCACTGTGAAAAATCAACTTTTGGCTAACAAACTGATATTGCCACTGTTCATAAGGTGGGGGTCACAAAAAACCCATGTTGAACATTTGGAGTGAAAATACCAATGAACGCCTGAGGTGTTAGGATTTCTGACCATAACGCCCCACCCTGTAGACACTGACAGGCATCAGGGGTGTGACTTGGGATTGTCGCCTGTAATGCTCATACTATTCCACCCCCACCCACACCCTGCAGCCAGTGAGAGGCATCGAGGTGTGCCTTGGACTCTTCAGCCCCAAAGTTCACTCCATTCTCCTATACTGCACCCATCTCACCATATTTTCTTATGGAATGGGGTGAGCATAAGGCCCAAAGACCCCTGAGACATAAGGCCCAAAGACCACTGTGACACTTGTCGGTGTCTGCGGGGTAGGGTGTGGTGAAATGGCATGGCCATTATGCCTGATGACCCAAAGGCACACCCCAATGCCTGTCAGTCTCTGCTGGGTGGTGGTGGGGTTGGCTTCAGTTAAATACTTCACTGCCATTCCTATTAGGCATCTTTCTCACTCCTACACTACCAATGCCAATGCCAGCAAGCAAACATTTGGCATTGACAAATGCTTGTTATTTACAGTTTGTTGTGCATTAAAATGTCCACTACATATTGCCAGCTATCCCAGATGTCTAAAAAGGCTATCATACAAGTCAACTAATTTCATGGCCTCTGAGTTCTCCATTGGGTTCCTATGTTTTTAATCTCCTGCTGTAATTTGTTGATTTCCTTGCCTTTAATATGGCTTTTAGTTTTTTCTGGGTGGGGGGGGGGTTCTTTTCATTTTGCTGTTAGTAATGATAGTCAAATGGTTGTCTGCTTCCTCTTCTGCCTTAAAATCATATCCATTCTTCATGACTAGTTTTCCAAGATTAGACTCACTGGCACATGATCGCTGTCAGTTTTAGTTGCAATTGAAAATTCTTTAACATTTTTAAAGTTAACATATCCACTAGAATTAAATTCATTGTACTGCCCTTGGTTGTCATTGGGTGGATAATCTGTTTCCCATGTCTCCGGGAACCCTTAATTTAAAATTCTTAAATCAAACCCGGCATCCAAAATTAAGTAATTGTCTACCAAAAGTAATTACAAATTTACTCATGGAATTTCGTTGTGTGCTATTTAAGATGTCATCGGTACTGATATTATTTGACTGAATTTCATCCTCAGACCCAATTCTGGCATTACAGTCTCCAGCAAGTATGATGTCACAATCCTTCAAATTTGTGTTATATAGATTATAAACTTATTTAACAGTTTGACAGCAGTAGTTTTGTTTGAGCATGGATTAATACATATTAATAATGTTAAGGGCCCCCTTATTTCCTGCATCTAGGATAACTGGAAGGTAGAAGAAAGGGGTACGAGTTTCAAGCAGTATCCTGTTACCCTCCCATTTAGTAGAAATGAAAGAGAGTAGCCTCTTTCCCATTCTGTACTTCCAGCTTCTTTTTCCTGCATATTTGAAAGTCTGATAACCACTTATGTCCCTCATTCAAACCACTCCTGCCCAGGTTTCTAGCAAGAGAATATTACATATTTTTATGAATTTCAACCATTTCCTATCATTCATATTGCTTGCAAAACCTTCAATATTCCAGAATATTATACAGTTGCTAAATTCCCTCATGCTAAACTTTGGTTACATTCATGGAGAATCATTGACCACTTTAAATATATGTCTATTTTCATTGCATTGGCCACTCCAGAACACATCATTCTCTGATACATCATTATCAGCTTCCACATGATCAATCACTTGCATTAGGATATCTTCTCATATGTTACTGTCATTTATTCTTATCCCATGCTTTTTTCCTGCCTCTAATCCAAATTGAGGTTTCTTCCCATCACCTTCCAACTCATAGACCTAAATTTAATTACTAGCTAACAATTAAAAACAGAATTACTTAGTTCAGGCAAGATGAGCAAACTCCTCTGTTTTTCTAGGAGCACAAGAAACTGTAAACAGGTACTCAGACGGGCTAAAAATAAACATATCATAGTAAGTGTGACCCTCTCAGCTAAGTACAGTGTGTTCACACATATATCTATTACCTTTTCCTGGCTAAAATCACCAGTGAGTCCCAATGAGCAACGATGCTCCTTGCTCCTCTGTTCCACCCCCTCCACTTGCCCTGGTAACCAGTAACTAGTTACCTTTTATTTGAGACAAAAACAACAGTAGAACAAACATACAAAGACACAAGACAGAGTTGCAGTACATAATAGAGAATGTCCACATACGATTTCTTGGTACATTACAGTATCTTGCACATTGCATAAGTGCAGGTTCATAACAATATATTTGTAAAGTCAACCAAGGGAGGTACCAACACCCGCTTCTAGACTACCCTCAACATTACATGGAAGTAAGGGGGCATTAATACCCCTGATCTAGTACTGCCAAGCAATTCGCCCCATGCTGGGGGGGACAGCAGATGGGGGGCAGTTAACTCCCTACACACTTTAGAAGCTCCCACTTGTAGTCTGGAGGATCTAGAAGGACCTGGACAGTGCAAATAAAGATCATTATTATGAAGTAATCTTAGAGGAATAACTTGGTGATTAACAATCCATAAAAAGTGGTGACTCTAAGATTTCCTTGATAACAAAGAGAGAATAAGATGAGGGAGGCATAGCAGAACAAGTAATGGTACTAGAGGCCTGGCACAGTGGAGACGTGAGATAATGGCCCCAAATTTGCTGGAAGGCAGCTATGTCATAGAAGGCCATATAAGATAATCTTTCCTAGCTGGCAAATTGACCAAGTGTTTGTTGCTATTCTAGTATAGTGGGTACTGCTGGGGTCCACCACTTTCACAGAATAAGTTTTTTGACTTCCACACTGGCTGCCATTAGCCATAGGGCCTTTGTGACTTATGAGGGATATCAGTGGGTGTACGAACAAGTAGGAAGAGTTGGGGGGTAAGGGTGAGGGGAAAATGTTGCACCTCAGAGCATGCTATCTGTGTTCCCTGCCAGAACAGCATTAGTACAGTGCAACACTATAATATACAGTATACAATGTGCATGCTCTAGGTGACCCTCCGACATGCCACACCTCCAGCGACAATCATTATGTAGTAACCCCATGATATGAAGCGATTGATACCACTGATGTAAAATCTTATTCTCTATAAGAAGGCTGCGGTTGTCCCTGTTTCCCATATGAGCTGTGGTCCAGCACTAGAACCACTTGTACTCCTCTGAAATAGTGGTGCTCAGGCAGGACTACCTTTTCTGTCTGGGCCCAAGGAATTGATCAAGAAGTGATTCCTGAATATCTTTATAAATTCTGCCCACTTTCTCCTTATATAAGTTCAACCACTGAGACAGCAGGGCAAAGGTAACACTAAGAGAGTACTCATTACCCGTATGCAGTTTTGGGGCCAGTATGTTTCTAATCTGGCGGTATCTCCAAAAATCTTCCTTTGATATTTGATATGATTGCATTAGATTTTCAAAGGAATTAATGTAAAATGATCCTGGCTTGAAGGAGGCCATCAACCAGTAATATGCCCTTCTGCTTACAAACCTGCCACTGAATAGGCTGGTGTTCTGTGCAAATTTGTGAACTACCTCATAGGGGGGCATGGGATATAAAAGTTATGCTGACTTTTAAAATCTTGCTCAGTTTGGCCCAGGAGGAGGCTGAGCCAGGGATTGTTGGGTAGAGGTGAAGGGCATGGGGAAGGAGGAGTATAGGAACATGGCCACCTACTGTAGTTACCCCTGGGTAATTCTCTTTGTCTTTGTGCACAGAGGGGGCAATTGCCTTCTGGAGGGATCATCTAGAGTCCCCCATAAGCCAAATAATAACCAAGGTAACCTCCTCTACACCAATGGGCTCTAAGTTTGGTGTGACTACATGGTCACATTCATCCTTTCATGCTGCCAAGAGAGAATGAGAAGTTTGCATTATATGTTTTAGATAAACCTGGGGTAATCTTGATGCCTCTACAGTGCCAGCAGTATGATGATGATGAGAGGGATGACAGTATGTACTCCAATCAATATCTTTCCACCCAGTCCCCCATATCCATTCTACAGACCAGCTCCAGCCAGCAGCTTCCTGTGAGACCTCACCTGACAACCAAATAATGGGATACTACACTGAGCTCAAAGTAAAGAGATGGGGAAGGGAGATTGGGGGAGGAGAGAGCTTTCCTTCTGGTCCTTTTGGGGATATTTTACTGGGTGGTGGGAAATTTTTAAATTACACTTAGGAGTCAGATATAGAATCAGAACTTTTGATTCTGACTTCCAGTTCTGAATCCAATGCCTTAATAGGTTAAGAAATGGAAGTGGATTAGGAATCGGATGGTTTGGGTATCCAACAAATGCCTGACTGAATGGAATCAGTAGATTTCAAGCACCCTTAGTTAAAATTGGCCCTAATCAACATTGCAGAGATTGTAGAATTAAAGTGGATCAGTGCCTGATTAAAGGCATAGAAAGAGTTTGACTCATCAGAATTGGGGCCATATAAGTTCCTTGGAATGAGAAGGCCCTCCAGAGTCTGATCCCAGATCAAAACTCATCTACCTTCCTTATCATGTTACACTACCCCCATGGAAAAATGGAGGGCCTCGTGTATGAGGATGGAGGCACTCCACTGTTTAGTGACAAACTGTGTACCTCCAAGCCTACCCATTCTCTTCTTTAACTTGGTGGCTTCCAGGGACAGTAGTTTGGTTTCTTGAAGGAAGGCAACTTGCACTTTCAAATATTTGAGATGTGAGACATATTGTTTCCTTTGAAGATGGAATTAAGGCCCCTTACATTCCAACCATAGCAATTAAAATCAGCCATGGGGCTGATAGGGCACAAAGGGGAAAAAAAATTTCTAGAGGGGGCTGCATTGCAGGGGGCTTTGAACTCTGAACACACCTTTGAGACATCTAAGGAGCATCCCTTTATGCAAGAATAAGAGAGTAGGGTACTACATAATAACATACAGTATTTCACTGATAACAGTAGCATGATATTTCAGTGCTGCAACACAACATTATAACTGAACAGAATAATGTTAACCTGACTCTTTAACATATGAGCTGGAGAATGGACTAGTCATCCTCCTACATAGGAGGATCATAACCCTGATAAACCACTCAGCCCTCTTAGCTTAGTTACCCTTCCAATATGGCACTGGAGAAATAATTCACAAAATTCTCACCTTGAAGAGGAACTGCAGCAGTGAGCATACCCACGTGACCTACCTTACCCCATTCCCTCAATCTCTTCTTAAAGCAGCAGTGAAACAAAAATGTTTTCCAGAAAAGCTAGTTTCAGCTACAGTTAATAAAAAAATTAGCATACCTTACAAATCTACTCTTCTGTGCACATCCTGATGTGTACCACAAGTATTATTTTTATTTTCTTGATAGTAACCCTTACCGGGTGTAAACTAGCATTTTTAAGCCTAATGTGGCAGCCATCTTTTTTCTTGATAAAAAAAATAACTAAATTAAAACATTTATAAAATTCTTACATTTTGGTTAAATTGGAAACTTTTACTACTAAATAAAAGTGGAAGATGCCTGGGATCTTTTATAGTGAAAAAAAGTAGGGTCAAATTTTGTGCCCAATTTCATTGCACTGCTGCTTTCAGCAGATATGCAAACTAACATCACTGACTGGAAACATAAAAACCTTCAAAATGCAATACAGAATAACACCATTAATGACCAATCATCTCAGTGTTTAGACCTATAGTTGTGTCCTTAAAATAGCACTAGGGCTCCTATGAGATATGCATTAGATCACAATGGAAAGCTGAGGGACCTGGATGGGGGGAGAGGGAACCCCTGTACTGCTGGCAAGTATGGACATGGGTTTGTAAAAGATGGTCTGTGACACCACCTTTACCTGCTCCAGACTAAAAACAGTAGGTAGTCTGCAATCAGAATTATCCACAGAAGGGGCTTATTCATCATTCTACCACATCTGGCCCTTCCCAAGCCAAAGTGGCCCCATCCAACATTCCTTGTATGTAGTTTAACAGCAGAACTTACCAAGAGGTTAGAGAGAGACTGCAACCCAATTGTTGATGCTGAAGAAGGTGGCATATAAAATAATTTTATGGGCTTACCACCCTTCTGCCTGCATAAGCTCCCTCCAGCTCTGGGAGTAAGGGGAGGAGATGCCCTACTTATTATTTGTTACCCTTCCAGCTGAAAGGGTAGCAATCTGATGAATGATCCTTTGGCCATCTTATAAGCAGGACTACTGTGGTGGTATGTAATCATAGAGATTTGTGGAAGGGCCAAACCTGGATTTGAAACGACCCCCAAAGCCCCATCTAATTGGCTATGAGAGGTGTAGGCCAACACCTCCCTGGCTACTGCTGGGTCCTCAGAGTTCAAAGAGAAAAGGGTGAAGGGGTGTTATGGGCACCATGTAAAACAACTAAGCCTTTTTTTAAATAGGTGGAACAGCTATAACCATATGCCTCTGGTGCTAGACCTCATCTCACCACCTGCTTGTTTCTTATTAGATTCTGACACCTGGAGTTGAACAGAACTGAGGACCACTGGTATACCACTTACATGGATCTATGCCAATTGAATTACTATTTAGGAAATTTAGTGTGAGCTACAAAAACATTCAGGATCCCACCCCTGAGCCCAGTCCTCAAATAATACCACACATAAGGAACACATTACAGCACCCAGGATCAATATCAGAGAAGACCTTCAGCCTCAGTGGAGGTCCTAAGTGACATGGCTCTGGGTAATTAGTTTTAGGAATTAGGCTGCCCAATGGTACTTACTTCAGGGGCCAAATGTAGTTCAGAAGGGGCCAATGAGTACCATCTTTGCAGTGTAGCTAGACACACCAGGGATCAGCCAACAGAGAAATAGGAACTGCAATTTGTGCTTTCAGGGTCCTCGCCCCCATTTTTTCATTACTTAACACACTGGCTGTGGCCAAACCACTGGGGCAAACATGCCCTGATCATCAGTTAGTAACATTTAGGGAAACTGATGGAACCGGACAGTTGCGACATATATTAACTATTTTGGCTCCAGTAATGAATCAAGAGAAAATGAGCCAAGCTGTTAATAAAAAGAGACAGCCCAAGAGCGGCTTCATTCAGCCTCTAATGTTTTTTATTTATTGTATCTAGGATTACAAGTACCTTTGAACCAAGGATCTTTTACAAAGGTTCCATGTCAAGGATAAACATACAACAAGGTTACAACATTGAATTAACAGAAACTCAGTTCTTGTACAGCAGTGCTATTGTCTGTCTGTAGAGAGGGAAGAGGGTGGATGCAGCCAGAGGCATTTGTCAAAAAGTGGGAAGGAAAGATGGAGATGAAGAGGTGGAGGTGTGAGGGGGTAGAATAAGTGTGGCAAGATAGGGCATGGAGAGACTAAAAAGGCTATAAGAAGACCTGGGTTATTATGTTGTCGCCTCAGGAGTATATGGGAAGGAGACTGGGAGGGGGCCAAGTGGCTTTGTAGTAGGCTGGAGCTGTGTAGGTCATGAACTAGGTGAGGCAGTCACAGGAGATAGAGGCAGTGAGATGAGCCCGGAGCCTGGTTTTAAACAGAATAAATAATGTAGCCATATAAAACCTGCTTTGGCCACAGTACCTGTTAGTCAGCCATTCAAGGAATTTTATGCAGCAGATTGACAGTTGGGGCCATGGATTCATCAGGCCCTGAGGAGCTGTAATGAGGTAGAGGGACGGCAGCAACCAATATGGGATATGGTCATTGTTTGGGCTTCATGGATGGGGACAGGAAGTGGTGGACCCACTTGATTTCCAGTGGAAGATCCCTTGGGCCCTGAGGATAATGGAAAAAACTATTTGTAGGAAATCATTAGGATCCTGCTCTTCAACTTGTTCTTGGAACCCAATGTGCCGAAGACTGTTCCTTTGGCTCTTGTTCTCCAGATCCTCTACCTTATTACTAAGGATTCTGATAATATGGGCTTGCTTGCACAGCTATACTATGAGCAAATCCTTAACATTTTCCATGCAGTCAGTGTGGTCTTCGGCTTTATTAACATGGCCCCCAAGATCAGTGATCTCTTCATTTGTGTGAAAGGAGGCCAGGTTTAGCTCTGCTATGCCCTGGATTATTTGAGTAAACAAATCCATAATTTGCACCAGCTTGGATGACTGCAGAGTTTTCCCCGCCAATGCCATCCTCCTGTCAATGTGTAAGGTGATCAGGAGGCCTGAGCCAAGCAAGGACAAACTGCAAACCTTCACCACTGCTTGGGCACTGAGGCAGGACAAAAAAGGTACTGTATCAAGCACTGTATCAGTGAAAATAAGAAATATTGCTCCTTCTCCAGTCTTCTTCATGACTTCACCGCTCCCTCCTGCAACTGCTCCTGAGCTATCCTCCCTGACTCCTCTGCTCTACCTTCTCCCTTCCTTCTCCCCTTCCCCATTTCTCTGTACTCATGGACTCCCTATACCCCCTCCTCTCCCCTCCTTCCCCTCCCTGTCTCACTCTGCCTCCCACTATACTTTAACCATTGCCTCCTGACCATTTTCTGGTGACTCCTCCTATCTCCTTGCCAATTGAACCTTCTCACTACTGTTCTGGAAGTGGAACCCATAAATGGATTGTCCTATCAGCTGTGAAGTTCTCCTTTTGGTTATGTTTCTTTCCTTCTAATAAGGCTTACTGTTAATGACTGCTGTTGTTTTTGAAGTGTTTTACCTTTTGTAAATATTCTGTATCATTTCAAGGTATAATTTATGTGATTATATACTACTCTGTAAATATTATGTACATGTATATATTTTCAACTACCCTTCCCCTAGGACGCATCTGGAAATGAGCTGTTCTAATCTCAGTATATCTTTCCTCGGGAAGGAAGGAAGGAAGGAAGGAAGGAAGGAAGGAAGGAAGGAAAAGAAAGACTGGGATTTGGTTAAAAATGACATTTCAAAATATCTCCCAATATCAGCTTACTTCACAGAAGAAATCTGTCTATTAGGACATTATTCCAAGGTTCCCTCGCTAGCACTTAGAACACAGATTGCTATGGTGAGCATGGTTACCAACCTTATAATTCTAAGACATTGGAAGGATCCCTGGAGCCCGTCTATTACAGAATGGTAGTCAGATTTTTTAATTGCTTTAAATGCAGAAAGAAGCGTGGCAAATATTAATAGCTCTTGGATTAGATTCCAAGAGGTGTGGAGCCCCTTTTTTAGAGAGTTAAAAGGTAAATTTGGATATTAGCAATAGCCCTACTTCATTTACTCTTCCTGGGCAGGTATGGGTCAAGTGGGGCTGACTGGCAGAATGTGACGAGTTCCTTTTCTTTTTTCCCCTTTTTTCGGAGGACCTGATTTCAATGTTCTTTATTAGGTTATAGAGAGGGGTGCATGTTGGGGGGGGATCCTCTGCTTTTTGATTGTTCTTTTTTTTTAATTGCTCTTGATTGGGAGGGAGGGTAGGGTGAGGTTTTCTTTTTTTCTTCTCTTTTTTCTCCTTTTCTTCTTTTCCATTTTGCATTATTATTATTATTATGATTTATTGTATGTTGTGTTTCCCCCACGTTAGGGACTCAAACTTTACAATCTATGATGACACTGATGTTGTGGTTATATGCTAGTAAATATGAATAAACTTAATTGCAAAAAAAAAAAAGAAAGAAAGATTATAGAGGATTGTTAATGGGGAGGAAGGGTAGGAAACTGGGAAGCCATCTTGTACTGAGGTCAGGCCACACACCCCCAACAAGTAACTAGTTGGAACTGCAGGACCAGACAGAGGACAAACAAGGTGATGAGGCATCAGTACCATGGCACTTCTGCCCCTCTGTTCAACCACTGAACATCTACTCCCAAGTCTCCTTGAAGAGGGGAGCCCCCTTGAATACCCATCAAATGCCAAAAGTCTCTGGGAACTCTCTCCTAGACAAAACCTAGGGACAGCTCAGATACAGGATGCATAGGTCAAAACCAGCCACTCCTGAAAAACAGCAAAGAGCATAGCTTCTCCTGAAGAAAGAAGTATAAACTCAGCTAAGAAAGAAAGCCACTCAAATAAATAACAACAATAGGGCCACAAAGGCATACAGTTCAGTAAGAAGACAACAATCAGGCCTACAGTAATCACAATTCCTTGTTCCATACAGTCACAGCACCAGCTCATAGGCAATCCATGGCTGACAGCTCACAGTCAGCACCTTGAACAACATGTGTATGGATTCTGTTTGCTTTATATTCTCTATGTCTTTTGCAGGATTCAGAAAACACTTTGATTAATAAAATGCGCACGCATGTGAGAAGTGGCAAGAAGATGTTGTTCATTAGTTGCCATGACAAACATCTGCTGCTTTGTACCAATAAAGACATGTTTTTTTTTTGTTTGTTGTTTGTGGGAATCGGCTAATAAAACTGCACTTACAGTATTGCTGGAAGGAATTCTGTTTATATGGGCAGGCAGAGTGTTTTGCATTATTTTGCCGCCCACTGTCTTTGTCTGATAAATTGCTGTAATTTTGTATTTTGTTCTATCCGTCCCATGTACAGTACCCTCACTGCAAGACATACCTGGAAATGAGCTATTCACAGCTCAGCAGGTTCTCTCCCAAGTAAGATTTTTAAATAAATAAATAAGTAGGAAAATGCTCCAAGATAAAGATGTTCTGATAAAAACTATGAATGCAGCTGTGCAGGATATGGTGAACATTTTTAACCTGCACCTTTTTATTCTGTTGTAGTTTGTCCTTTTCTCCTGTCCTGTAAGATGCCCTTTTGCCCATTTTGAGTCTGCTCTTGCACTTTTTTGTTACATTTAAAATAATTAAAGGAGCACTCCTTTTAATTTCGTGGTGACCAGGATTTCATCACTATTCTCTGCTGATTTTAAGCACTCACTGTCCCATAAGTTCAGGGCGTATTGACTGTTGTATGGCAGTTCACCCTGGTTACAAGATGTTAAATGGTTTGTTTGTTTATTTAAACATGTTTTACCAGGTAAGCACACAAAGCCTATGGCTCATTTCCAGTTGCCACCTGGGGGTAGTTAGGGATAGGAGTGTACAATTTCACAGTACATGATTACTGACAATAATTCAAGCAATATAAGACATTCAGATTTTCCAGTGCGATAAGTATGAATCAGTAAATTGGGGGGGGGGGGCAAAGCTTGTAGCAGTTTTCTATTGGGTGCAAGTTTGTACATAGAAGTGTATTGAATCTATGGTATATCCATTTACAGTATATATAATTCTCAAAGCTAGGACACAGTTAAGTCCAATTTTCAAAGCTAGAACATAGTTAAGACCACTTTTCAAAGCTCTGATTTAGTTATGGTATGTCTGGTTTTCAAAGCTCTAACAGTGCTGCATCTGGAAACAATTGTCAGACTACGTTTAACCTGGTCCATCGTTTACATCTACATCTGCATTTAGCAATTTGCATACAAAAGTGAATGAAACATACCATAAAAAGGACTGAAATGTTGCAGACATACCCAGTCTTTGAAAATTCAGTAGCTCCAATAAGCCGGGGGGAGGGGGGTTCAAAAGAGGCAGATGCAAATGCAGCATGTTCTGCCTGTAACTGCATTTGTTTGACTGAACCAAATCTGAAGAGATATATTTTGAAATGGTCCAGAGTTTTTGCAACAGTTTCCACTATTTACACCAATTTGCATAAGGTGCATATGTCACAAAAATTGTGAATGCATTACAAAAATGGTGCCTGTGTCACAAAACTGGTGTGTGTCACAAAAGTGGTGTATGAGTCACAGAAATGGTACATATGTCACAAAACTGTTGCAAATGTCACAATATGGTGCATGTGTCACAAAACTGGTGTGTGTCACAAAACTGTTGTATGTGTCATAAAATGGTGCATGTATCACAAAATGGTTAATGTGTCACAAAACTGTTATATGTGTCACAAATTGGTACATGTGTCACAAAACTGTTATATGTGCCAGAAAAGGGTGCACATGTCACAAAACGGTGAATGGATCACAGACAGGATACAAGCATTACAAAAATGGTGCATGTGTCACAGAACTAGTGCATACATCACAAAATTGGTGCTTGTGTCATTTTGTTAATGAAATTTCCAGAATTTGCATCACGTCTGCAATGCCATCTGATAGCTGATCTACTTGATAATCTAACAGTGCAGATACCTGCTCTGAAATATGGATGGACAGATTCAGTTGAAAAATCCTGCCCTGAGCCTGGCCAAAACACACTGAGGCAGCTCTGGATATTGACATACCAATAACTAGGACTTGAGTCCATGTTAGGAGATTTTCAAAATCCTGCCCATGGGGTTCAAATGCAGTTGAGAATAGTAATACAATCTGGAGATTGTGATTTCGAATAGTTAAGAGATATATGAGTGAGTGCACTCTGCTTTCTTTAATTTTATTTTTCAAACTTGACATTAGCCATATTAAATGGAGTACTTACAGTATTTCATGTATTTCAGATCAAAAAAATGCTAAATCAGATTTGCTACTTCCATTATTATGAGATGAATGTTACAATTACTAACATACTAAAATACCATCAGAATAGGCCTAATGGTCTCTCAAGTCTGCTCGATTTTCAGCACCCGCACTGAGGGCCGATTTTGGTGTCCCCCCTTCCCCTTGGGTTATACTGTCCCCCAGTCCCAGATGTTCCACCTGTATTGGGCCTCGTCAGATTCACCCTCTCCCTATACCTGTCCTATCCCCTCTTAAACCCATCCACAGTCTCCACTTCTACCATCTCCCTGGGCAGTGCATTCCATGGCTTTACCACCCTTTCAGTGAAATAACATCTCCTCCTCTCCCCTCTGAGCCTGCCCCCTTCCAGCTTACACCCATGACCTCTTGTTGCCCCACCCTCCTTCCTTTGGAGCACCCTGACTGGGCCTCTTTTATTGATCCCTTTCATGTACTTAAAGACCTCTATCATGTCGCCCCATCCCTCCTCTCCTCCAGGGTGTACATGTCGAGCTCCTTGAGCCTCTCCTCATAGGTCCTGTCCCTTAGGCCCCAGATCATTTTGGTTGCCCTCCTTTGGACGCTGTCTAGGAGTGAAATGTCCCTCTTTAAATGTGGCCTCCAAAACTGTACACAGTACTCGAGGTGTAGCCTAACCAAGCAGTTGTACAGTGGAAGGATCGCTGCTGCCTTTCTGAAGGTAATCCCCCTGGTGATGCATCCCAGTATCATATTTGCCCTTGCCACTGCCCTCCTACGGGTCTTTGAGTTGTTCATTTTTGACATCTACCACTACCCCCAGGTCCCTCTCACCCTCCGTGACTTGTACACTAAGTAAGGAGGAACAGATTTTTGTTTAAAAGTAATGAATTTTCTTAAAAGTGTAAAAGTTTACAGCTGACAACTACATTGCCAAAAGGAGAAACAATGCGTAGTTTTTTTGGCCTTTCAATAATATACAGTACTGTAGCTGTCATGTTGTAAACCAGTCCCTCTTCAAGTATATTTCAATATATCTGCTAGAGCCTGCCATCTTAGCAAGAAAACATTACTCTCCCCTTCCCCAACACCTTTAGCATCTGCTCCAGCCCCCCAAAAAACACTCCATACAAGTGTAAGATATGTATGGTTGATTCTGCCCCAAAAAGACATCTCAGCCCCTTCCTCTAGCCCCTGTATTACTTACTACTCTACCTCCCTGCATTGCTGCTGGCAAAACTCTCAATTTATCTCCCGAGTATTTTAGTTTTGTAAACAGAGGTATAGATATAGATGGCACATCTTTAAACCCTTTTTATATATATTTTTTAGTTTGATGAATACAATTTAACATTTTGACATGAAGATTTGGCACTTTGTCATAGTTTTGCCTGACTAAGGTACCTTTTATGTTAATGTCTTTACAAACTTACCAGTTCCTAATTATTACTGTTTAAAGTTGATTCATAGTCAATAGGGCAAAAGATAGCATAGAAAAATGTGATTGTGTCATGAGAGCTCAAGCATAATAGGAGTATTTTTAGTGACAGACCACTCTTAAAGCCTGTGGAGTTGGTCAGATTGAAACTATATAACTAAAACAAATACATATATTTATTTGATACAAATTTTATCAGATAAGCAGACCAATTCCAGATGGTGTCATTGCCAGCTATGACCTGCGGACCTGGGAATTATGGGTTGAGTGTTATAATTAGTGTACTTTGTACACTAAGGAGTGAAAAACAGACCTTTGTTTTGTTGAAATGCAATTTAAATTATAACAGTTTACAACTGACAATTACATTCCCCTCAACCCTCAAAAAAATGGAACCTTCTGTCCTTCCAACAATATACTGTTGCTGCCAGTTGTAAATTGGTCCCCTTCAAGCATATTTCAGTATATCTAGTTGATTCTGTAGCCTTAACAGGAAACAATTACCTTTCCCATCCTTCAACCCCTGTAGCACCAAACCCAGCTACCCCACACCACTCCTTATAAGTACAAGTTATATGTGTACGTTACATATCTAGTTAATCATGCTGCCAACAACGAAACAAGCTCACTCCTTCCTCCAGCCACTGTGGTCTGTACTAATCACCCCCACCAACCAGCGTGGCAGTTGGCCAAACCCATCCTATCCTCCGATAACCTCCAGAACATTTTAGTCTTATGAGCATCAGCTATGGTGTCAGCCTGGATGCAAGTCTGTAAACCCTTTTAATACTTAAGTTTTAGTTTTATGACTGCAAATGAAAATAAATAAGTAAAAAAGTACAGGCAGCTAAGAGTACATTTAGAACATTTTTTTTTCTGTACACAGAAAGAATCAATCAATGTTACATTAATAATCAGGAAACAAATAGCCACAAACATAACAAAACCATGTCCATACATATAATAAAAGAAATCCATTGGACCCACCTATCAATAAATTGTTACAATTTAATTTGAATAATATGTGTTTACTTATTGCATAAATTTCTTGCAGAACCTCTTGTCAATCTAAAAAGAAAGGAGGGTTACCGTGGAACCAGTTTTTTAAATAATGGCTTTTTTTACAGTTTAGATATTAACTATAAATATATGGAGTCCCCCCGCTTTTACTGAATCTGGTGAAATAATACGTTTGTTTTTGGGTGACAAATGAATATCCAAGTTTACAGTTTCTTTATGATGTTCACACCACAATTCCCTATTGGGATGTAAATTAATACAGTCCTAAAATATATGGATATGGGTAGTCTTTACAGCTCCATGTTGCTCCAAACAAGAAGTAAATCAATTGTTTAATATAAATGTGCCTGCTGTAGTTTGTCAAGTACCAATTTACTTATTAAGCGAAATGGAAAACCCAGCATTTCTTAACTCTTTGGTAACCAGATAGGGCCCACTAGGCACATGTACCTGTTTTTGGGGCAACCCAGGAGAACTGGGAGGTTAAGTGACTTATTCAGAGTCACATAGTATGCAAGTGGAGGTTGTGGGAATCAAACCCAGGTTTGTTAGATGTACCAGACTTATTTGCAGTGCATTACTCTAACCTCGAGGCCTTAATGCAAGCCCCAGAAGTAAAGGCAGCCATACACAAATTACCAATAGGGAAGGCACCAGACCCCGATGGTTTTATGTCTGAATTTTACAAAACATTTAATACAGAATTAGCACCAATCCAAACCAAACTATTCAACAAATTCTTAACAACTAATAAAATACCAGCCTCATTTAAAGAAGCCTTAATACATATTTATAGAACACAGACACACACAGGAGAGAAAGAAGTGCCTCAGCTGGGACTTGAACCCAGGCCACCCAGAATACCATTCTGGTAATGCTACCAGCTGCACCACCAAGGCAACTGGAACCTGAGTCATCCCAGAGCACATATTACTCCTTCTCCAATGCACAGTCTGGTGCTGTACAAATAATCACTACATTTTCAATCACATGGGTGCAGTGTGCATATTTATGGAACACATACTGGGTTCAAGTCTCAGCTGAGGCACTTACTTCTTTCTCGCCTGTGTTTGTATGTGTTCCATAAATATGCACACTGCACCCATGTGATTGAAAATGTAGTAATTATTTGTGCAGAACCAGGGCTTTATAATCATACAGCACACTACTAAAAATAGGACTCGGATTAAATTACACAGACTGGATTAAACTACTATACTACATACCAACAGCTAAAATAAAAACAAATAACACACTAGTGTATTTGAAAACTCCTCCTCAACAAGGGGCACAAGACAAGGCTGCATATTATTATCACTGATCTTTGTCCTAGCTATGGAGCTATTTGCTATAGCTAGAAGAACAAACAAATACAATATCTGTGATCAAAACAAAAAACACAGCACATAAAATAGGTGTATTTATAGATGACGCCTTGTTATATTTAACAAACCCAGCAGATACATTGACAGAAATCATCTCCCAATCAGAGTGATTTGGTCACACTTCTGGATATGATATCAACTGGGGTATGTCTGAATAATGTCTTTAAATAATGCACAACCAGTGCAGATTCCCAAGATCTGTCCATGCAAGCAATCAACCACAATAATATATTTAGTTACTAAATTAATACCACAACTACAATATATATAACCTCAACTAGCCACCATTACTAACACAGATATAACCTGACCTCAAAAGGTGGGTGTCTTTTCCACTTACAATAATAGGCAGAGCTAAGTGTGGTGAAAATAAGTGTTCTGTCAAATGTACTCATCCTATATCAAAACCTTCCAATAAGGATCACATCAAGCCACTTCAGAAATGCCCAGAAAACAATAACACATTTCATATGCAAAAATGAAAAACACAGAATAGGATTTATGAAGCTGACATTACCAAACAGTCAAGGTGGACTAGTGTTACTAAACTTCTTACATTATTACCTGGCAGTGCAAATAAGTACAACACAAGAATGTTTTATAACAAAGGTTAAGTTAGAAGGGGCATTTCAAATGGAGCAGAAATTACACCTATATCCTCAAATTAAATATGTTTTGATCTCAAATTAGCCTATATTAACAAACAAAACTATTTATGCCCAAAAATAAGTGTAGTAGACTGTGTGCAGGAGTGCACCCATGGAGGAGTTCAAAGCACATGGAATTCACCAATGTCCCTACTCGCAGATGGTGTGGTGTGGTGCATAGGGGTGCACTGGAGTGCATGGAGCAAGGCATGAGAGGGAAAGCAAGAGGCAGGAATGTCCCATGAACCCACTATATATGGTGATCCACACCTGCAGAGAGATACAGCACCCCGATATGGATGCTTGTACATGCATGCACAGTTGCCATCATGGCAACAGTGCTGTATAATGTACTAGGCCACAGCCATTGGTGCCAGGCTGATAGTGTGACATTCACACCAACTTGCCATGTGCTGTTGGTGTAGAGGCCATGCGACCATAGACCACACACATGGTGGTGTATGCTCCTGTCTAGTGTGGGCACAGTAGGTGTGAATAGGGTCAAGATGTGCGTTGTACCATACCAGTTACCAGTACTGTCTGCTCTGGGCATGATGTCACCACCACTGGGCATGCCACTGCTTGAGGTCCCTGGCCCACATGCATGTAAGATGGACCCCACCACATAAAACACTCTGCAATTGTCTACAGTAGCTATGATTGGGTGGAAGCTGGTCTCATGCCCAGATGCATGCCATACCCCATCAGTATGCATGGAGTTTGATCGCCCATCCCTGTTCCCTGCTTCTGATTCATCAGCTCACCCAATGTGGGTGTGGTGTGCATGAGGACACTGTGGACTCATGCTGTCAGGCAGACATTTTTGGTGCAAGCAGGGAGATGAATGGTGCCAGGAGTCAGGAGCCATACATTGGCCTCATCCCAATCTGGGAAGCAGTCAAATGTCCCCTCCAGGTGGCAGTCTGTAGACCTTGAGGTGAGCCTAATACTGTGAGTAGTTCAGCCATAAAACATAGAGCTGTGCCTGTAGTGAAGACCTGTCAGTGAGTACCATGCCCAACACAGGACTGGTCAGGGTAGGAAGGGATAGTGCCTATGGTACAGATTCGGCAATGTGACTGCTTGTAAGGTGGAGAAGGAACACAGATGGATGAGTGTGTGCACCACAGCCAGAATGCCACACTGAAGGTCAGCAGGATAGGGTGTCCAGGATACTCCACCCCAACGGGAGGTCACTGTGCATATACAGCGAATAGTGCACAGTGGAATGTGTGCATGCTGTAACAGACAGATATACATGCTTATGAGATTTATTTGCAGCCCTGTCCTGCTAGCAATACAGTATAGGGACTTTGCTGTGTAGGTGTGTTAAAGCAGGGTATGCTATACATTTGGATGGGAACTTACCTGTGTGTCTTGTTCAGGGGTCATCAACATGGCTGGGAGAGGAGACATGGCTATGACTGTACCCCTGTTAATGCTGCAATGGCTGATATACTGAGGGATTCAAACTCTGGGCCTGCCATCCAGGTACATGCCCACTGTGATGTGTGCAGGTGCAGAGGCCCTGACGTCATGACAAGAAGCCCGTGCAACAGGTGCCATGAACCCTCTGGGGAAACACCGATGACAGCTTCTATGTCCAGGGCAGGTCCTATCAGTGTACATGGTGCAACAAAGGGAGACAACTGGAGCCTGTGGCTATGTGTGATGCAGGTGCTGTCTATACTGCTGTTGCCCCCACCTTGGCTGACCAATGTAGAATTAGTGCTGTGGCTACTACCACAGAGCACCACTGCACCAGGGCCTGCCAAGCCTGAGCAATACTAGCATGAAGGCCACACTGACACACAGGTTACCTCACAAGCCTCAGTGGTGACAACGTGCCCCATGGTCACTGGCACTGTCATGGTGATATCACCTCCTGCAGGGCCATCAAGGAGATCACAGGCCAGGAAGCACTGTGCATCAAGGGCAGAAAGACATGACACCACAGGACCACTGCAAGCAATGGCCACCAGAGGTGGAGACCTGGCAGTCGAAAGGCCCACCTCACCCACTATGAGAAGGGGCAGTGGCTGTAGCCAGGAATGGCACAGCAGGACCATGTACGTTCTATACCTGAGTGGTCCCAGGCAGAGAGGTTAATTCGTCATCTTGTGAAGATGGAGTATCCCATGCATGACTATCCCTACCTCCCACAGGTGCTCTGGGATGAGCTCAAAAGGTAGAGGGAGGACTGGGTATATGAGGCAGCCCTGGGCAGGATCCATGCCAAACATGGTCTGAGGAAGGACAGTGCATTTCCACATCTCTGGAGGCCCAGGTGCAGGCCAGTTCCCTCATGGACACAGTCTACGAAGAGTTGACCATAACTAAACACTGTGTCCTGTTCAAGGACATTGAGGGCAACAAAATGGAGTACTCAGTGGATGCCATGGACTCCTATGGAAAGTCCTGCACCAAGCTGGACACTGTCATTATTTCTGGACAGCCACGGGGGAACACTGTACCTCATTGAGGGTAGCCTATGACTTTGGTGACATCTGGGTCACTAGACGACATGCCGGGATGCTGTGATGCAGGACACTGTTTACATGATGGCACACGACCACATTCCTTAGTTGTCTCCTTGCTATACCACTAGATGGACTGTTAGGGACACCTCCTCTGCTGTGCAGTATAATGTTCATATATTTGTTTTGTGTTCCTACCATTGTTATGGCCCTGCCGGCACATCCAGAGTATGTTATGGCCCTGACGGTGCCTTCAGTGTATTTATAACGTTTGCACTGTTCAGAAGCCTACTGTGTTGCCTACTTTCTCTGTGAATATAGGGGTGGCCAGGACACTTGGGCAGAGATTTATATGGACACCCAGTTCAAAGGACAGGAGGGAACCTTATTGTGTATGTAATCATATGGTGGGTGCACCAGGTGATTGAACAAAAGGTCACATCGCAGGGTAAGGGGAATGCATGGCCTGCACTGGGGATGCTGCGTACTATGTGGTATGAAATATCCACTGCAGCTACCTTGCATGCTGTAATCTAACAGGAATGCCCACTGTAGATATCGACCATGCCACTGGCACACAGGGGACATTGCCTGCTACAGGTCTTGGACTGACAGCATCCAACCTTGGTGGCACATGTTTGCCGCTGGAAGGGCAGTTATACTGTAGCTGGCATGTATTGGTACGTCCCTATGGAACAGCAGATATGGGACCATGGATCAAAGTTTATGGCAGTAGTCTGCCTGATGTAAATGTGCTGCAGCCTGTGTATGTGCTTTTTGACATATACTGGTTGGTGCATCCATGTTATGCCATGCATGCAGTGCGTAGCTGTCCAACATGCCCCTTTGCAGAGCCTCCCAGGGGTGTGTGGATACAGTGCTTACATATGCTGTGTGCCATGGCTGTACATCCCTCTTAGGTGTAACATTCACCTGAATTGTACGTGTGGCCCCCTGAGGGCACATATCAATCAATCAATTGATCAATATTTTTATTTAACCAGGCAGAACACCATTGAGCATGACTCATTTACAAGATGGACCTGGGTGAGATACACATAACAACTAGGAACAGACATAAGTACATAGGCAGGCAGTATGCAAGTATTTACAATTGACATGGCATGGCAGTTTCATATAATAATAATAAAATGTATTTAATAAAGCACCTTTCGACTTTCAAAGCACTGTACAATATACATAAAACAAAACACATGTGCAAATACATTCAATATAAAATCAAAATAATACCTGAAATGCTTTCCCCCATAAAAAATTCTTAAGTGCCTACTTGAAACTCCCCACCGTTCTGCACTCCCGAAGCTGACAGGGCAAAGAATTCCAGAGGGTAGGTGCAGCAAACCCAAAGGCACGTGCACCAGATGACTTTAGATTAACCCTCGGAATCTCCAGCAAACTCCTCGTCAGCCGAGCGGAGCTGTCACAAAGGGGTGTAAGGAACCAAGAGCTCTTTCAGGTAGTCGGGACCCGATCCGTGTAGGGCTTTGTAAGTCAATAGACCTACTTTAAAGGTGATCCGCCACTGTATAGGCAGTCAGTGCAGAGCGTGCAGCACTGGGGTAATATGAGATCATCTGGATGCCCCAGTCAGCAAACGTGCTGCAGCGTTCTGCGCTAGCTGTAAGCGGTGGATATCAACCCCAGAAAGCCCTAGATAAAGGGAGTTGCAATAATCAAAGCGCAGTGTCACAAAGGCATGGACCAAAACAGGCAGATCACTAGACAGAACTAGGTGCCTAATCCTGGCAATGTTCCTATGATGGTAAAAGGCCAGCTTGATGACTGCCGAAACCTGATGATGAAGAGTCAGACCATCATCAAGCACCACACCCAGGTTACGCACCCGTTCAGAGGTGAGAATCTGGGCCTCCCCCAGGACTAAACCAGAAGGGAGCCCGGTCCTCAACCCCTCTGCCCTATGACCCGGGTCCACAACCAGAACCTCAGTCTTTTCTGGGTTCAACTTTAGGACACTGGAATTCATCCAATCTTGGATTTCTACGAGGCAGCTGTTCAGTACCGAAATAGCACTAACCTGGTCAGGTGTAAAAGACAGGTAGAGCTGGGTATCATCAGCATAACAATGAAACCTCAGCTCGTACCGTCTTACAGTGTCTCTGAGGGATAGCGTATATACTGCGAATAACATGGGGGACAGCACCAAACCCTGAGGTACCCTGCAAGGCAGAGGGAAAGACTCAGATGAAAACAAACCCAAGACCACTCTCTGAGTTCTCCCAGCAAGAAAAGATGAAAACCATCTGAGGACTGTACCCGACAGCCCACAGATAAGCCTCAGGCATTCAAGCAGAACCCCATGATCCACAGTATCAAAAGCTGATGATAGATCTAAGACAACCAAGATAGAATGGTGTCTCTGATCTTCCACCATCAGGAGATCATTGAGCACCCAAACCAGAGCAGTCTCAGTACTATGCCTCTTACAAAAACCCGGTTGGAGAGGTTCATATAAATTATGGATGGTTAAATGGTTATCCAGTTGAGCAGCCACAACTTTCTCAATAACCTTCCCTACAAAAGGGAGGTTAGAGATAGGCCTGTAGTTCGTTAGGTTCTCTGGGTCTAAAGAAGCTTTTTTCAAAAGGGGGGAGTCACCACCCCCTCCTTTAGGGAGCTAGGAAACTCACCCATATCTAGAGAGCACCAGACAATCTGAGCTAAGACTGGGACAATGATCTCACTACAACCCAAAATCAGGGAGGTAGGGCCTGGATCTAAACTACAGCATGTGGGGATGCATCTCCTGGACAATCTGCATAATGTCTATGAAATCCGGCAGGTCAAAGGTACTCCAGGAAACTCTTGGCTCTGCGACAGAGCACCGATCAACAGCAACCCCCTTAGAGTGAAGTTGGTGGCACTCCCGCCTGATGTCATCCACCTTACTCACAAAGAAACGAGCCATCAACGGAGCTACCGACAGGCTGGGTTGCACAACCTGTCTACAGTTCGAAGAGTTGAGCCGGTCGAAATTTAGGCGACAGAAATTTCCTGGACAGGAATTCGCCTTCTTATGGGAAATTTCTGTTTGGTAGAGTTTATAGTGCTCTAGCAAAATAAGGTGGTCGGCATCAGAGGCAGTCTTCCTCCAATGACGCTCTAACCTACACCCCAATTTACACAACTCTCTTAGAGCCCCATCAAACCATGGGGCCCCAGGGTGACATGGAAAGGGGTGAACTCGGATAGGAGCAATCAGATCGAGGGCTGAAGATATGGCCCCATTATAGGCCACAACCAACTGCTCAGGATCGTCCAACAGTGAGAGGCCATCAGGTCTTCAGGGACCTTGTCCCACAAAGAACGGTACCTGACCAACTCCACAGGGGCCGACCTACCCAGGGGGGCCGAAAAATTGAACCCAACTGAATAGTGATCAGACCAACCGACTGGTTCCACCACCAAATTGGAGACCTCAATCCCCAGGAGGAAAACCAGGTCAAGAGAGTGACCTCCCTTGTGTGTAGCTGAGGAAACAACCTGTGTGAAGCCCAGGGATGTCATCACCTGGAGGAAATGTTGACCAAAAAGTGAGGATTTGTTGTCGACCCAGGCATTAAAGTCGCGCAGAACCATCAGTCTGGGCGACTCCAAAGCCATGTCGGCAGCGAAGTCTGCTATTTCCTGCAGGAATAGCTTCACATCACCTGGTGGACGGTAGATGAGAGTGATCCTGCACCCAACATCAGCTACCACAGTACACTCAAATGACCGGCCTCTTCAACTGGTATACCAGTTAGGCCCAATTCGATCTTGAAACAGAACCCCCACGGTCAATCTCAGGCGATGTACAGCAGTACCAGTGAGAACAGCCGCTCTAAAAATGGAGCCGATTCCCATCCAACCAGGTCTCAGTAATGAAAATCAGATCTGCGCTAGTAACAAAGTCTGCAATAAGACCAGTCTTGTTGCAGACAGATCTGGCATTGCATAACAGCGCCCGAGTTGGACGAGGTTGGCGAGCTGTCCCAACTGCATGCCCTCCAAAACTGGAGGTGCCCTTGGGTATGGGAACCAGATCGGAGGCACCCCGTTCCAGATACCATTTCACCCCAGGGCATCTTCTGGGCCTCACCACCCCTATGGGAGAGCCCCACTCTTTCAGACTCCGCTGTCTGCAAGCAAATAGTATGACACTTTAACATAACATGACAAGCAAGGTGCAAAGACAGGCAAACTACAACTATGTGCGAATTATATACAAGGCAGATACATGTACAGCAATAATAGGCCATTAACTGGCTGGCAGAGATGTCTAGTCTAATGCAAAGCATGGTCCTAGACAAATGTGCCCAGTGTGAGCACAGGGTGCGCACAAAGTAAAGAAAGGACGAAGTGCTGAGTGGGGAGGGAAGGGGAAGGCGAGAGGAGCAACAACAAGTAGAGGCACAGATAAACACTGGACTGGCAGGATTAAGTATAAAGTAAATGGGGAGAGACAGTTCAGACACTTAAAGGCAAAGATGAGAGACTGATGGGGGGGATACACATATGCAGTGTGTAGCGTGCTATGCACATTGCTGAATAGAGGCCATTGTTCAGAAAAACCCTTAACCAAGCAGTCTAGCAACAGTAGTTACAGCAGAATGCTGGAACAAAATACACAGTATCATAACACATACAAGCAGAGTAAGTATGTGCACTCCCATCTATAATAATTTATAGTTTCCACCATCAGTAACAGACAGCACATTCAAAAATTGGCAAGAAAAAGGCATTATCGAAATAAAAGATATGTATGAAAACAATTTACTAATGTCTTTTGAGAACCTCATCTTACAATACAACCTCCCAAAAATGTAATTGTTTTCGATACTTGCAGATTAAGAATTATATAAAGAGTACTACTTAATCCTTATTACAACTGCCAGATTCCACAACCCTGGAAAATATTATAAACTAAGAGGGCAAACCAAAAATCATTCTGACAATATATACAGGCATTATGCCAATAAATAGAGGCACACCTTTGAAATGTCAGTGTGTTCTCTTGCAGGATACAAGTTGTTTAGACTTGACTGCCCCTGCCTCCAAAAGGGGTGGGAGTATAGTTATTTACTATAAGAATCACCTACACTTGACTGCCGTACCTGGTGACAGCCTATACTCCTGTAAAGTCCTTCATTCCTTCATTCCCTAGTAGTCCTAGGGAATACTAAGAAAATTCACATTGTGTGCATCTACAGTCTTCCCAAGGGTGGTAGGGTGGTCCTCTCAAAGTTAACTGATTATGTGTCCTCCATTATTGGGAAGAATGAAATCATATTAATGGGTGACTTTAATCTGGACTGACATAGTAAAAGCTGTAAATTATTTGAATCTCTAACAAAATAAAATACACCTTTGTCAACTTATTACTGACCCAGCTGATCTTTCTACCAAAGGTGGGTTCTGTCTAAGAGGAAAGATAGGATTGTTGCTGCTGGCACACTTACTGATTTAGTTAGTGACTAGACCCATGTATTTTGTGTATAGAATGTTCCCTCTCCCTCCTGCCCTCACAAGGAGTTCATAATTCAGAACATCTCCAGGATCAATCAGGTTGCCTTCTTTGCTAACCTCCATCTTTGGACTGGTCCCCACTAAATTGCCCCAATGATGTTGAGGAAGCCCTAGCCTATTTTACCTTTAATTTCCAACCCTTCAGGATAAGCACATTCCACTTACCAGGCGTAGGGTGAGAAGGAAGACCACAAGGTGGTGTCTTACTGACCTGCTTGCCTTGCTGAATGCTAGGGATAGATGTTTGGATAAATTTAAAGCCGCATCACTCCACTCTAGTTGGAACGCCAGTCTTTGAGGAATGTCTGTGAAAAAGCAATATAATGGCTAAAAGAAAATACTGAAAGGAGCTCCTACAGCCCTCTTTCCAGTGAGGCGTATCTGGAGCCACATCAAGGGGCTCATGGGTAGCAGTAAAAGTCACTCTCTGTCTGACATAATGTTAAATTGAACTAACTGTAATAATCCTGACACAATCGCCAGTGCTTTTAATGCCCATTTCTCTGACCTATCCAAGTCTGAGAATGTTATGGCCTGCTCCCCTGAGAATACTGTACTTCTGTACCTGATCTTCCTACCTTCCAGCCATTTTACCTACAAGCCATCACTCGCAGTGAGATGTTGTGGCTCCTAAAAACTATCTCCACATGTGGGAGCATTGGCTCTGATGGGCTAGAACCAAGGCTACTTAGGATTGCTGTCCCTTGTTAGCCCCCTACTAGATTATTCAATTTGTCCCTTACTGCAGCTACTGTTCCTAAAAGCTGGAAGGTTGCTAAGGTCATCCTGCTATTTAAAAAGGGAGAGCCTAAAGGCATTGAAAATTATTGACCAATTGCAGTCCTGCCTGTCCTCAGTAAACTGCTTCAAAAGCTGGTGGCCTTCCAGGTTATGGATTGCTTTCACAGAGTCCTCACCACAGGAAGGATATGGATAGGCTCAAGATGGTGCATTGCAGGGTAACAAAAATGATTCATGGCCAGCAGGACATGGACTATGAGAAGCACCTCAAGGCACTGAACATGTACTCACTGGAGACCAGATGGGAGAGGGGGAGATACAATAGAGATCTTCAAATTCCTAAATAAAAATTAGGGTTAACTATGGGGAACTATTTAACCTGAACACCAGCTTGCAGTCATGTGGTCATGAGTGGAAGCTAACAGGAGGGAGGTGCAGGAGGAATATGAGGAAAAACTGTTTTACTGAAAGGGTGGTGGAAGCATGGAACAGGCTGCCACCCCAGATGGTGGGTGCAAAAAACGTTAGTGGTCGTCAGCATGACTGGGACAGAATGAAGGGTATAATGGTTTGTCAGGGTATCAGAATCAGTGAGGAGAATGGAGGGTAGGTGGGGAGGGCTAGGAGCCCAGAGGAACAGTAGGTCCCAGGGCTAAATAGGGAACTTGATCAGACTGAGTGGGCCTTTTGTCTTTTTCTACTGTCACTGTCTATGTTTCTACATTTCTATACCCTGCTGTCCTCTGCCCAAGATAGATTTAGACAGACCCATAGCATTACCACAGCATTCATCCAATTCACTAATGATGTTTAAATTGCCATGGCTAAGGGAATGTATACTAGATCTATCTTTAGTAATCTTTCTAAAGCATTTGACCTTGTGAACCACAACCTTCTCTAGTCCAGATGGTCATCCCTAGTTATGCCCCTGACTGCCATCAGCTGGTTCTCTAGCTATCCTAATGACAGGCAGCAATTTGTTAAGGTTAGTCAGGCCAGATCTGCCCTAACCACTATTAATGTTGATGCTTCTCAAGGTCAATTGCTGTTCTGCATTTTCATTAATGATACACCCAAGGCCCCATCTTTCTGTACCACTCTATTATATGTTGATGACATGGTGCTATACGCTAGCTCCAAGACTTTAACTGACATCAACATTCAGCTCAATGCCAAGTTTGGTGGAGTTCAGACCTCGCTTGTCCACATTCAGCTTGTCTTAAACTCTAGTAAGACCATAGGTCTCGTAGGTCATTATCAAGCACTGTTAGGCTATTTGCCCATTAATCGCTTGCCTTTATCTCAAAGGTTATACCCACTTATTTTGATCATTTCACAATAACTGTCCAATTTTCTGTTAAGATTTTCCATGTTCCTGCTATCCACCACATTCAAAGGCAGGCTGTTCCATATGGACACCACCCTTTGGGAGAACCACATAGCCCTTTTTTTTGGAATGGTTAACTTTCCCTTTCAGTTGTAATATATAGGCTCTTGGTCTCATTGTATAATTCTTGTCTCCAATCCCAGACAGTCCCATAAGTTCTGATTTGTGAAGGCCCCATAAACCAGACATAAATCCCCTTTCAATCTGTGATATTCTAGAGTATGCAGTCCAAGTACATCCAGTCATTCCCTATACTCTAGCGTTTTCATTCCTGTTATCATTCTAGTTGCCCTACACTGAATCTTCTCCAAGGTTTTAATCTCTGTTTTGTTATGAAGTGACCAGAACTGGGTGCAATAATCCAAGTGTGGTCTTACCCATGAAGCATACAATCGCAAAATCTATCTCTACTGTTTATGTGTCTGTGGATACAGAACAGAATACCATTTGTCTTTTTTGCAGTCAACTGACAGTGCTTTTTAAAACTCATATTGTTAGTTAGGGTAATCCCCAGATTTCTGTTCTCTGTAGTTTCTTTCAGTACCTGCCCCTTTAGGACATATGACACTTTCTAATTATTTTTCCCCAGATGCATCACTGAACATTTTTCTACAATGAAATCTAATTTGTGTGTCTGTGCCCACAAATCAAGCTTAGTGACTTCCTTCTGTAGATTTTCACTTTCAGAGATATTCTGGACCACCGAACCAGTCTTGGTGTCATCGGCAGACTTTGATAACCATACTTCCTCACTACATTTCATTGATATAATATACATATTAAATAAACATGGTCCCAGAACTGACCCCTGAGGCACCCCACTTGTAACTGTTGCCCAGTTCGATTGTTCCCCTCATACAGTTACCTGTTGTTCTCTAGCTGCCAACCAGGACATAATCCACAATACTAACCTATTACTTATTCCCAAACTACGTTAACTATTTATGAGTTCAGCGTGTAGCAATGAATCAAAGGCCTTGCTATAATCCAAGAATATCACATCTACTGGTTTCCTTTCCTCCAGGGTCCTACTAACTTTGTCAAGAAAAACTCATTAAATTGGTATGGCATGATCTCCTCTCATAAAGCCATGCTGTGTGGGATCACTCTAGTTGTTTGTGACAATATAGCTCTCAATTTCTTCTTTCACTGTCTTCTCCAGCATTTTCACCAACACAGACATCAGACTCACCGATCTGTAATTTTTTTCACTGTGACTTATCCCCTTTCCTACATATTGGGATCACTGTAGCCCTCCTTCAACTTGTTACCACTTGCCTACTATCCAGTGAAAATTAAAAAAATTCTGGTAACTAGACCTGCTATTTCTTCTGTTAATTCTTTGATGATTCTAGGATACAATCCATTGGGACTAGGTGCTTTGTTTGGGTCTGACTATTTCAACCTAGTGTTTATATTTCCTTCCTGAATTAAAAATTATTGGACTAGACCCAGACAGTAGACAAGGCTTATGAGTTACATCCTTCTTCCTAAATACAGTACTGAAATAACTGCTCAGCATTTCCACCATTTGTTTATCATCTGTAACTAAATTCGCTGATGCATCAACAAGTGGTCCCACTCATGTAGAATCACCTCTCTTGTAACATGTATGGCTATAAAATTACTTATCATTTTTTTAATTGTCATTGCTAATTTGAGCTCCTGATTCCTTTTTTCCTTCCTTATAGTTTTCTTATACTGTCTTGTTTTTTCCTTATATACCTGCCAGGCTTGACATATATTTAATTTCCTTGCCCTACTATATGCTTTTCTCCTCTTCCTAATTTTAGATTTAACTTTCTTCTTTAGCCAACTTGGTATCCTACCATTCTTATTGTACTTCAGCTGTTCTGGTGCATATTTATCTATTAGGCGACATCCTGTCAAAGGAGTGACTGAGATTGAGCGACTCAAATATGATCGACTCAATCTCAGCACCTGTGTTGTGGGCTACCCTGAAAGGAGTAGTGATGGCCAAAAAGGAAGCCGACAAGGGCAACTGGAAGCACATCATGGGGGATGGAAGAGGATGGAAGGTATATGGGAGGCAATGCAGTGGAATGCTGCTGAACTGGTCATGTGGCGTGGTGGTGAGGGTGGCTGGCTATAGTTGGGAGGATGCAGGGTTTGTGTCTGGGGAGGCACAAGAGTTTTTGCAGTCACAGAAGTTTTTAATTTTTTACAAGTCCTCCCTGACATGCATCCCCCTGGAGTTGAGAATCTTTACTTATGGGGGT
Source organism: Neoceratodus forsteri (assembly GCA_016271365.2). Taxonomy (NCBI): domain Eukaryota; kingdom Metazoa; phylum Chordata; order Ceratodontiformes; family Ceratodontidae; genus Neoceratodus; species Neoceratodus forsteri. Next base: position 260,790,477 of record CM057456.1, read on the forward strand.
GTTGGGGCTGCAGCACCCACATACATAGAGGTCTGTGTCACTGCCATTGTTTTTGCTGCGAGTGTACATTGCCGTTTTTATTTTCGGCAGTGGTTATGACATAGAACCCTATTAGGCAATTCAATTTCTCCATTAAGGTTTCCCACATCTCATTTTGGTTCTATTGTCCAGGTCAGTCCTCCAGTCCCACTTTCTTATATCTATTTCCATGTTCTGAAAGTCAACTTTATTTAAGCACTTTATTTATGTGTTCCCATTTACCTTACAATTCATTTCTTTAACATCAAACATGACTATATCATGGTCACTGTCACCTAAAGGTTCCAGAACCCTGCAATTGGCTATCTGATCATCCAGGTTACTCAGAATGAGAAAATGAAAAGAGTCAGTGGTGCTCAGGCAAGACAGTAGTGTCAAACTTCTACACCAGAGAAAATTACACCAGAAAAAAGTGAATGGTGTGCAAAGAAAGACACTCCAATTCACAATAAATGCTGCCAAGTGATTTAATAGGTGCACAGACTGAGCACAGCTAAACAAAAATGATCCCATATAGATAGGAGGGAAGAAGTCTGAACCAGTATTTGGCAATAAAAGATAGGGTGTGCATCTGGCGACAGTGGGAGAGGGGAGGGATAGAAAGTGATGAGTAGAGAGCAGTGGTGAGTGCAGAAAGGGGAGTTTGTGGAAAAACGACAAAAGGAATTTAGGAGTGTGTCAAGTCTGACAAGGGAAGAAGTAGATGTGGAGCTGCAAACAATGTCAGCATAATTGAGCACAGGAAGGATGGTTTTGGTGACCAGTTCACGATGAACGGAAAGGGAGATGCAATCCTTATTGTGGTACATAAGACTTAATTTTTGGTGGAGCTTAGATCACAAAGTGTCAATATGGACTGAATAATCTAGCCTGTTGTCAGCCAAACCCCAAGGTATTTGTATGCAGAGACAACTTTGAGGGGGAACCATCAGGGGTGAAAAAGGTGGGGGGGGGGCGAGAGTGTTGAGAGTTTCTGCCTTGACCCAATGGTCATAAAGACAGTTTTTTTTCGTATTTACCCTCAAGTTGTTGGTCTGGAACCAGTTTAACATGCTTATGAAATCACGTTGGAGTGGGGCCTCTACATCAGAGGTGGAGGAACCAGTAGTATAGATGATCGTATCATCCACATATATATGGATTTGTGCGTGCGATCAAGCTGACGGGAGGCAGTTAATGAATAGGGAGAAAAGGACGGGGCCTTGGATGGAGCCTTGGAGGACCCCAGCAAGGATTGAGAGCAGAGGAGGAAGAGCAGAGCCCACCTGGACTGACTGGCTTCTGTTTGCGAGGTCTGAACTGAACCAGTTTACCACTGGTATCGCTAAGTCAACTAAGTGAAGATTCCTCTCTCCACCAGGTCTCAGTAACAGCACTCAAATGAACTCCTTCATTAACCAATATTAGTTCTAACTCCTCTTTTTCCTCTCTAGACACCTGGTGTTAGTAAGTAACACCTTCCAGTCCTTAGTTATATTCTTTCTAGGAACAGCTGTATTTCTTATATGCTGTTTTAGCGATCAACACACCTCCCCCTTTCCCCTCCACATTTAGTTTAAATATTTCAAAATACTTCCATCTATAACCCTCAATCCAGCGTTATTCAGATTTATGAAATGGGCATTGAAATTCAAGCTTTCTCATTGGCCAGTTCCTGTGTGCTAATGTGTCTGATGCACAGGAAAAAGGTCTAGTAATGCCAGTGTGCACTGATTCTGGAAAATCTCTCATTTAGAATGTTGGCAAAATAAAACTCTGTCATCTTGTTTTTTGCCAACTGCGAGTGTAATTTCAGACAGCATTTAAACCACTTCCCTAGAAACCTTGAATTTTCATTTATATGTACTAGAGTCAGATGTAGAGCAGTGTAGAAAACTAGTGCAGAGACCAAAAAAGAAGCAGACACAAACCTTCCATTACCCGTTAAGAGCCGTCACCTCAACAATGCCCGCTTGCTCTCCTTAATGACCGAACTGCCTGTTATGCTGTACTTCCCTCCCTCACCCCCTTTACCTGCAGTTCATTTTTATTTTTAAAACTGCTTTCCTCTTACCATCCACGTTCACCTCATATAACGCAATAGTGCTGTCTTCCGCTTTACTTCGGCAGTGTTGTTTCACCTGCACAACTGCCGTGTTCACCCACCTGCTGCCTACTAATGTACAGATTATAAATAAATACAAAAAAGATGCTTTCATTTGTGAATTTGAATATACAGATAATCTAAATGGGATTGCTGTCTGGGGGGGAAGGGGTGATGATACTGCCAAAACAACCACATAATTTCCAACTATGGCAGCCTTAGTTGGACATCAGTGCTTAACTCAGAAAAAACACTAAGCAGGTAGAGAAACTATTTTATTAAAAATAAGACAAAGATTTAACTTTTTTTACTACTTAAAACAATTATTTTTACTTTTATCAACATATATAATTTCGATGCCCATTTCATAAGCACAATAAGACGCTCCAGGATTTGTGTTAGACACTTTAACACATGGCTAGGTGACTGGACGCACTCGGCCTGTTGCATCATGCCTCACTACGCCTCCTAGTCGTGTGTTGAAGTGTCTAACGCACACCCTGTCGTGTCTTATTGCTTACGTAACCTGTCTTGTCCATATAATCTTAAGTCACCATTAAATCTGTCCCAGTTACTTTGGTATATAAAACCTTCCCTTTCACACCATCTCCTCAACCAGCCGGTCAAGTCCCTGATCGCCTGGGTTTTTTTCCTACCTGCTCTAGGTACTGGGAGAATTTCAGACACAATCATCACGCTCCCCCTGTTTTTTACTACCTTACCTACCTCTTGAAAGTCCCATTGACTATCCAGCTCCTTCCGTCTACATATTTTATTTGTCCCTACATGTAATACTATTATAGGTTCTGTTGTGCCTTACAAAATTCCATCAATGTTAATTTTGATGTCTCCTATTTTTGCCGCAGAAAAGGAACTGATCATTGTTGTCTCCCTCCTTCCTTTGCTAATCACTTTATCTGTGTATTTGATTATTGAATCACCTATGACCAACATTTCCCTTTTATTAGATGCATTTGATGCTGTTTTTCCCTTGCTTTGAATTTGCTGGCTGATACTACTGTTTTGTGGGTTTGCATCACCTGCAACAATTTCTGGTCCCTCGACAATGTGCTGATTTGGCGTATTATTGCTCTCCAATATTTGTACTCCCTTCTGTCTCTGCTGTCTCACCTGTTTCTAGTATAGAAAATCAGTTTCTCAATTTGGTGGGAACTACTATATTTCCAATGCCTGTCTCCTCCTTCTTTTTCTGCCAGCTTGGACTAAGCACCATTCCTCCCATCTCAATTCATCATCAGTGTCCAACTCTCCTGTATTATCCCTTTTTCTCTTGTTCCCCCAAATTCATGCCATTTCCTTGCCTTTAGATTTGTTTAATTCTGTAATGGCTAACTCACTCTTTTGTAATGTCAGGCCTGTATTTTGAATACACTTTTCCAGTTTGTGCATTCTGCCTGAAATTCTAAGTGTTTTCTAAGTTCCTTATTTTTATGAAGCAGTTTATTAAGGTAACTGCAGTTGTCACAAGTGAATTTAGTGCTCTCTTTGTCTTTTGTATGCATTTTATAACTCACACAGTGTTTAAACTCCTGCTCCATATCATAACTATTTTTATCTTTGCTTGATCAGAATATCCTGCCCATTGTCCCATCTGTTCCAGCTGACACAACAGACATGTGCAGACCTCGTGCTTGCCTCTGTATGCATTGTGCCTGCGCATGCCCACCGACACTCATGAGCTAGCGTGTTTAAATGCCAGAAAACTGGAAGTTCTGAAGGAGAGACTTCCAGTCTGGCGAACCTGACAGTTGCTCCACAAAACCTTAAAAACAATCAAAACACTGCCCTAAAATTCTCCGATAAGGGCTAGAAGCCTTTTGCTAGCCTTATTTGGCTGCTTGCAGCCCCAGACACTACTGTGACTGGCTTTTTTGTTGTAAGTAGTGTGTGGAGGACTTCAATCATCCCTCCACAATCCCAGGATGCACCTCAGTGTCACCCAGACAGACACAGGACAAGACAGTACACATGGTTATATTTTTTGGGGGGTTCATAACTTCAATGGTTTTTAGGTAGACAGGTAGACTGATTCATGCAAACAGGCTTTTCTCAACTGGATCCTTATAGAACAGTATGCACAAAACAACCCCTGTCCTTAAAAGTGGTGCGCTCATGAGCTAGCATGTTTAAATGCTCAAAAACCGGAAGTTGCATAGGTCAGGTCTTCCGGTCTGGTGCACAGAGCCGTTGCTCCACAGAACCCTAAAAATAATTAAAACACTGCCCTAAAATACTTTGATAAGAGCTAGAAGCCTTTCATCAGCCTTATTAGGCTGCTTGCAATCCCAGACACTACTGTGGCTGGCTTTTTTGTTGTAACTAGTGTGTGGAGGACTTTAATCATCCTGCCACAATTCCAGGATGCACCTCAGTGTCATGCAGACAGACACAGGACAAGACAGTACACAGAGATATATTTCTGTTTTTTTTCAGTGGTTTTTAGGTAGACAGGCAGACAGATTCCCACAAACAGGCTTTTTTCAACTGGCTTCTTACAGAGCAGCCAAGGCCAAACTTTTTGGATCTGTGCCAAGGCAAAGGGCACCACTGGCTTAACCATCTACTACTTTGATGGCTCCCATCTCTCCATGGTTGACTGCTTTAATTATCTACGCCTTACCTTAGATCCTGCTCTTGAGTTTTCCCCGCACATCTCAAATGTCTGCAAGTCTGTAAATGCTAAACTTGGACTCACTTACAGATTCAGATTTGCTCTGACTCACACAGCAAGGAGTGTAATAGTCCAGTGAGTTATGCTGCTAAGCCTTACATATGGGTTCACCTCAATTTAGAAGGTCAGCACATGCAATCTATCCAAACAGAATGTCACCTACAACAACATATGTCAGTTTGCCTTATCCGCTAACCAGCTGATGCACCATTGTATGCTATACTCCAGTCTAGGCTGGCCATCACCCACCTCTTGTTGCCTCTATGCCCTGGGCTGTGTTATTCACAACATTGTCAAATCATGCAAATCCACCACACTGGAAGCTCTGTTAACACATTCAGACCAAGCCTAACCCCTGCAATCCAGTGGCCTGTCAATCCCGACTATACCCAAGTGCTCCTCTAAAATAGGCAAGCAGGCATTTGCCATCTTTTCTCCAAGGGTTTGGTACTCCTTCCCTCCTTACCTTCAGGTCTCTCAGTTCCACCCTAATTCCAAGAAAGAACTTTTCAAACTTATATGTTCCATGGATAAATGTTCTTGTACCTGATATTCTGTTCCATAGAGGTATTCTTGCATTGTTGTGTTCCAGGCTGTATGCTTTGTTTTTCTCTTGTCGCATATTTCATATTTTATTTATCTTTAACCTTTTGTGAAAATGTATGTGATAATTAAGTGTTTTGCAATATACTCATTGTAGCCTCATCTGTGCTTGTATGCACTTTAGGCAAGGCAAGGCAAGGCAACATTTATTTAAAAATGCCCAATCCCGGAGGCTCTGGGTGCTGTACAAACAATAAACACATCTTCAGAAATAAAATCTTTAGATACAGAATTATTAAAAACTCAGAATAGTAATACAACATATAAAAATGAATAAACTAATCAGATTAATAAATTAACCATTCAGTCCAGAAATGCCGGAGCAAATAGGAGGGCCTTAAGGCGGGCCTTGAATACCTCTAAAGTAGGGGACCCCTTAACCTCGAGGGGCAGCGAATTCCCTCTTCTCTTCTCTCCTCCTTATTGTACAATATAAAAATCAATTAAAACAATATAGGAAAAAAGGACAGGTTAACTTTAATAATATGTTATTCTATTTATATTTTGGGAGCCTTTTCCTATAGCCATTCCTTGTGTAGTGGGTATATGTGTGTGTGTGTGTGTGTGTGTGTGTGTGTGTGTGTGTGTATATATATATATACACACACACATATATATATGTATATGTATATGTGTATATATGTATGTATATATATATATATATATATATATATATATATTATACTGGCACAGTAGTGCCAGTATAATTAGGATTGACTAAGCTCCTTAATGTCAAACCTCAAATTTTGCACCTTAATAACTTTGTCACTGTATGATGGATTTGTAGTCTGGTACCATAGATCTCTGGATCTGGCAAGTTGCATTATGGTTGGATGTACAGTTGAGGAGCTGCAGAACACCAAAAAATGGACTTCATGCGCGTTTCTTTGCTTGCACCCACAACCCACACTATTTGTTCATTTGGTCTGAAATCTTCAGGGAAGATGCAGTCTGTGTCATTGATATGCCTTTCGAAGATTTGGTGACAAAATATTAAACCGTTCAAAAGTTATGCAAAAAACAAATTTCCCATTATAGTCAATGGGAAAAAAATAGATGTGTCTCACGAAAGCTGTCATCAGTACATTTCCCTTTTGCAAATGGCCCTTTTACTTTTGTGCGGTGGCCATCTTGTTTTCAGTTAGTGAGAGAGAAAAATGCCTGGCTTTTAAATTTGGGACCTCCTAGGTAAACACTGACTGTTGGGGTTTACCTAGTCAGGTCCAGAGGATGCCAGCCCTCTCTTTTTGGGGGGATAAAACCCCCCAGAAATGTCATTTTTAAAATCAACGCCCTAGTACTTTCACAAATTATGAAAGAAATGGCCATGACACTTTCGCAAACACGAAAGTGTCATGCTGTTTTTTGTGAAACTTTTGTGATTTGCAAAAGTACTTTCCCCCAAAACTGCAAATCTTTGTCATCTGCATGCAACAAAATGATTGGGGCTTTTTGGCTGAAATTTACAGGGTGGCAAACCCTGGTCCCACAGATGTGCCTTTTGGTGGTTTGGTGCTAAAACATTAAATGGGTCCAAAGTTACAGTGTTCCGAAGTTGAGAAATTTCCCATAGGATAACATCACAGCGTCCATGACGAGTTTTGGCTTCCGTATCTCGAAAATGAAGCAAGATACAGAGTTTTCGCTACCCACAGATTAGATCACCTTTAGGTGGACTAACCTACAGAAACAAGATTGGAAATCATAGATTACACCAGCAGTGGAATTTTGTTCCTACTTGCTACGGTTACGAAGATATTGGCAAATTAATGTCACAAGGGTTCCAAGGGTGCCTTTTCAGTGCATTTCGGTGCCCATGTCTTGTCAACCATGCGAGATATGGATTAAATTAATGTTATCTCATGTGGAGGTTATGCTGTCATGATTACAACAACACTTGAATTTTTTTCATAACTGCTATGGTTGCTGAGATATTGGCAAATTAGTGTTACAAGTGTGCTTTGCCCTATAGGGCTGCTGTATGGCTCTGTTGTTATGTGTAAGTGGGAGCACAGGGCCCGGAGGGTCCACACTCTGACATACACATACCATTATGCAAATAATGGGCAATGTGAAGGGAGCGCAGGTCCCAGAGGGTCCGCACTTCCAGTAACACCTACCAGTTACCAGTTATATTACACTTTCTCAAAAAGAAGGGAAATTCATTGCAAAAAACTCCATTAATGCATCAGTTAGGGTTCATAGCACAGCAACAAAGTATGGAAATGTGATGTTAGGGTTGCACCCCTACTACTCCAGCCCACCCCCACCCTCCACACACCAACAGGCATCGGGATGCGCATTGGGATCATCAGGCCTGTCACCCCATTCTCCTATATTGTACCACCTCAGTTTATTTACACATGGAATGGGGTGAGAGTTAGGCCCAATGCCCTCAACAGGTACCCCAATGCCTGTTGGTGTGCGAAGAATGAGGTAATAGTGTAACCTAAAATCACATTTCCAGACATTTGTCACTGTGCTATGAACCCTAACTGATGCATTAATGGAGTTTTTTTGCAATGAATATATGTATGTGTGTATGTCTATACATATATATATATTATAGTGGCACGGTAGTGCCATTATAGTTAGGGTTGAGGGGCCCATTACATGTTAAACCCAAAATTTGCGCCTTAGTAACTTTGCAACTGTTTGACGGATTTGCCTGAAATTTGGAATACATGATTAAGACCCATACGCCTTGGGATCTGCCAAGTTTCGTACCAGTTGCATATACGGCTGTGGAGTTATTAAGCGTGATCTGCACACGCGCTTATGCTTTTCTGGAATTTTACTGTCGTCTCTAAAGTTTGCACAGTTTGTGTGACCAGTCCAAAATCTTCAGGGGACATGCGGTCAGGATCCCCGATGTGCCTTTTGAAGATTTCGTGAAAAAATATTAAACGGTTCAAAAGTTATTCAAAAAACAAGTTCCCATTATAAGTCAATGGGAAAAGTTAACAAAAAGTTCGACAGTGTCACAAATGCAGTTTTTACTTTTGCAAATAGCCTTTTTACTGTCGTAAATCCACCATTTTGTTTTCAGTTAGTGATCAGAAAAATGCTTGGCATTTAAAATTGGGACCCTCTAGCAACCTAATTATTTTTGTATTCACCTAGGCGAACCCTGAGGATGCCTTTATTTTGGGGTAAAACACCCCAGAAATATGTTTTTTAAATTTCTGGAAAAAGTACTTTTGCAAAGTACTGTCGCACTTGTGACACTGCCAAATGAATTTGCCAAAGCTTTCGCAAACTTCGACTGTACTTTTCTAGGCTGTGGGAAAATGACAGCAATGCTTTGGCACCCTGCTGCAAAAGAACGGTTTGGTGTTTTGGCCTGAAATATTGAGGGAATGCAGCTGACATCTCACAAATGTGCCTTTCAGTGTTTTGTTGAAAAATTATTACATGGTGGCAAAGTTACGGCACTCCAAAGTTGATGCTTTTTCCCATAGGATTACATTATGGCGTCCGACGCATTACAGGAATCCTTTGGCGCCCTGCTGCAAAATAACGGTTTAGTCTTTTGGGCTGAAATTTGGAGGGAACACAGCCAACATCCTACAGATGTGCCTTTTTGTGGTTTGGTGAAAAAATATTACAGGTACAGGGAGCCAAAGTTATAGCACTCCGAACTTCTCTTTTTTTTCCATAGGATAACATTACGGCGTTCGCAGCGCCTTTCAGGGCCCGTATCTCGGAAATGGTGAAGATATGGACTTTTTGTCAGAAAAATGCTTAGCCCCCTACCCTAAGTGCAAAACTAGCTAGAAAAGTCATAAATCATATGACTTTTAAATTTTTTTTCTACGTCATATGGTTCCTGAGATATAAGCAATTTAGTATTCCAACTCCTCATTTTCTGCTCCAAGAACCATTATTATGCATACATTATTTGTACTCACTGTCTTTCTTTATGCAGCTTTTGGGGAAAACCAGCCTGTGCACTTACATTACTGTTACCGTTACCATTTTCGCTTGCGGTTCTGTTCCCATTTCACTTACCATTCACGTCTACGCCACCATGTGCATTACCCTTTGTGTTTTCATTTGTGCTTGCTTTTGCGTTGTTTTTTACATTTCTGTCTACTCTACTGTTTCTCTTTCTGTTTCACTTTGCATCAGCATGTGCATTACTATTTGCATTTGTGGGCACAATGTTACTATGTGACAAGACATCGTGTGGCGGGAGTGCGGGTCCCTCTCCCGCCGCAGCATTACATTCACTATTTCTCGTTATCATTCTCAAAAAGAAGGGAAATCAGAGGAAAAAACTCTGTTTAATGCATTAGTTAGGGTTGTTTCACACCTACAAAAGTGAGGAAATTGATTGTTAGGGTTAAGCCCCCTTGGCCCCGCCCACACCCCAACCAACATCGGGGTGCACACATTAGGGTTGTTGGTCCTAACTCTCACCCCATTCTCCTACACTCTGCTTCTTTACACATGTGATGGGGTGAAAGTTATGGCTGACAACCCTAATGCACCCCGATGCCAGTTGAGGTATTGAAATGAGGGTAAGGGGCTTTCAACAACTTCTCAGGCCTCCCACTGTTGTTGAAACAACTAACTAATGCATTAAACTGAGTTTTTGCTCTACATATATATATATATATATATATATATATATATATATAAATATATATATATATATATATATATATATATATATATATAAATAATTGATTTAGCACTGACAAGTTGATTGGGCTAGCAGTTCTATGTAGAATGTAAATATCTGAGTGACAACAGACACCCTGTCTTGTACCTCATTGCAATGAAAAATTGTTAAGATCATAGCATTTGGTGGTGGCAGTTTATGAATGCCTTTAATTAAATGACTCAACTGTGAATCAAAATTAATGTTTCTAATGCACAAGCAACCATGACACCTGATCAAATGCTTTTCTTCATCCAGACTGATGCCAAAAGTGGCTGTATTCATGGTCTGTAAATCATCTACTATGAGTGGTTCTAATATTGTCTTATTTTTCTCTATTCTTTTTAAAACCAGTTTGATCAAGGCTGATATCGTGGGGACAAATGTTCTCAAACTGCTATAATTAGTGAGAATAATTTGAAATAATCAGTATTCAGAATTGAAATACACCTATAAGAGTCACAAACAGTTCAATCCTTCCCTTCCTTAGGTAAAGCCAATGTAATACCATTGTTCCATAATGAGGGAACCTTCCCAGTTCGCAGTACATGGTTTAATTTTTAGGGCTGTGGGCGGAACCTACAGCCATTTTGAGAGAGCTCTGTAGCTCTGAAAATGGCTGATCTCATAACAGCTTCCTTTGGACTTTTGAAAATATCCTTCTGAAAGCCCAACGGAGCTTAATCCCCACTGCCACAATCAGAATACTGAATAACAGCCACACTATTTTGACTGTTATGTCCTCATTCCGATGTGTGAACTGCGCATGCGCATGACTCGTGTGCATGCGCAGTTCTGTGGGTTCTGCCATGCTGTGAATGGCACAATGCCATTCACTGTAGTGCAACCCCCCCAATTCATGTCACACACTGGGAGCCCACCCCAGTGTGTGGAAATTTTATTGTTTATGTGTCTGAAAAGTAGAAAATGGTCCCTCATTGTCCCATTGTATGTTCCCTGCTGCACCCCTTCCCACGTCATTCCTGACATCAAAGTGCCCAATCCCCATGTTGGCATCCTGTGCAACCCCCTTCCCATTCATGTGGAAAAATGAGAGCCCACCCCAGTGTGCCAAAATGTGTTTTTTTTTTGTTGTTCCTGAAAATTAGAAAACAGTCCCTCATTGCGTTTTTTCCCCCTGTAAACTGAAAACGGTCCTCATCATCGCTGCAGTCCCCTCCCCTCTTCCCACCCTCCCACTGAGCATCCACCTCCACACCCCCTTACCCCATACTTACCTCCAGAGGTTGGCACTGTCATCTTCTCTGGACCAGAACACGTCTGCACTCTTCAAAGTCCAACCGCAAACTGAAGAATTAAAGGTAAGCGTACTATACAGCCATTCAATGGGGGTTTCAACTTATACTCATATGTCAGCTATTTTTGGGAATTTTGAGGCCAAATTTTCAACATGAGGTTCTTGGGACCCCACCTCATGAAAACTGTCAGTGCCATTTTGTTACCCAGTCCTGAAAGGTGATTTCGCGTTCACTGCATGGAGTCACCTTTCGGGATCGAGTCACAAAATAACAGTGCCACTGTTCATGAGGTAGGTCCCAAAAGCCCAAGTGTAAAATTTGGTGAAAAATATTCCAACAAAATCTATCATGGCGAGCGTGTGTTGTGCAGTTTCTGCGCACACTCCTAACATTGCCAGTTTTTAATATTTTCACTCCACATTTTTAACATTGCCATTTTTGCACACCTCCTTCAAAACAGTACTACAATCATTTTCCACAACCTGCCTGAAATGTGTTTTTGCACCTGTGGTGCAGAATAGCATGTTTGGTCTGCGCAATCACCTTTTGGGACAATTGAACAAATTGACATTGGCACTGTTCATGAGGAGGGGTCCAAAAAAGGCCATGTTGAAAATTTGGTACAACACCTCCAACATATTGCTAAGTTATATCTGGGTATTGAATAATTTCTACGCACATGTGTAACTTTTGTCACTTGGTAGTGCTTCACAGCCCTATCAGCTCTGACCAGACTTGTTCTATTAGCAAGGGAAAACCTTTATCTTTGTGCAGTTTACTTGTATATCAATCAGTGCAAAGCACTTGTTTTTTGCCTTTAGGCATTTAATGGATAATCTGTTTAGGTTCTTTATGTTCAGTTGGAGCCATACATTATGCAAACATTGTGCAGGGACCTCAGGTAAGTGAAAACTATTGTCAAGTCATATTATCAGGAGACATAAAAGTGCTTCCAAAAGGTAACAAAACTGTTACCAGTCTCTGTGGATTGTGTAGCATCTAAGCCAGATTGTGGATCTTTCATTTTCATTTACTGAGTCTTCAGACAAACAAATATCTTATTTGGTTATTCATATATAGGTACTCAGGTCAAAGACTCATTTAGTGTCATGACTAAAACCTTTCCACCCTTATAAAAGTTGCCAGCTTGGCTGATCACAGTAAAATAGAGATGTAGTAGCAAACATCCCACTCCCCAAACAGAGATGCAACAGGTGGGAAGCAGAGCCTGCATGAAACTATCAATGCTTCACTTTAAAATTAGGCTGCAAAATTGTTAAATGTCTTTTGGTTTAAATAATGAAATTATGCACTGCTTTTTTTTTTATTTAGTTTTTGTTGACTGGGTAAGTGCACTGGACAATTCCTGCCTATTTTCAGGCACGACCCAGGGCAGGGGATAGAGATGAATGGCAACTGACTTTGAACCAGATTAAGCTGTTGGTGGTATTTTTAGTGAATGGGGGAAATTTGACCAGGACACCGGGGAAATTCCCCTACTGTTGGCCAGTAGGGGGACTGGGTGACTGTGAGCTTGGTCACTTTCGTTCAGACCTTGGAGAAGATGGACGTCTCAGAGGAAGGAGAGCAGTTGTTGGGCCCTGCCTTATATTCTGAGGAGATTACTACGATGGATAAATCTATACTTTTAAATAAAGAACCAGATGATGGTGACGTTTTCATGTCTACAGAGGATTTAGCCCAGGTAGAGTTACAGCCGGTGAGGAATGTGGAGATACCTACAGTCTCTGTAACAGAGGACCTTCAGGAACAGCTTTAGCTTCAGCTTGCAGTTCTTGCGCAAGAACAAGACCACCTCCAAAAACTGCTGTTTTTGCTGCATTCTACAGCTCAGCCTGTCAAGTCTCAAAAGCAAGCTGTCATTCATCAGGAATCCAAGATTACTGAGCAGGCTCCCGATATGGAACAGTTGGGTGAGTTAATGCAAGTCTCTAACCATTTATCTGAAGAAAAAAAGTTATCTAAAGATTCCCAGTTGGCTGGCAGTGTAGAACCTGGTGTGGCTCAGTGCCAAGAGCCATTTCGAGAATTGGGAATACTTTGTACTAATTCAAGCCTGCCGTTCGTTGCTACGGCACAGTCTAAGGACCCAGATGAATCAAACTCGGTCCGTGGCGGCTCCATTTCTGATTTGCAAACTGTTACCCTGTCGAAAGCCGCGGGTTTGTTTTTCAGAATCCGCTGATGAAAACCCCTACCAGACTCACAGATACTGAGGTAAACTGTGTGTTTCAGACTAATCCTTTGAATCAGGAGGGAGCTTCAGAATTTTCTTTTACTAAATGAAGCCAGTTGATGCATGAGAAAATTGGGGATGAAGGAAAAGATAAATGAGCTGCTATGATTTTTTTCTAAAAGGAACTTGGGAACGATGGAGGGGGTTAAGGACACTTCTACTCATATTATTCCGGAGGTCAGCCCAGTACCTTCATTACCTGCTCCTCTCCCACAGCTTCTCACAGAAGAAACATGGTTCCCACAGCAGGCCTTGAGTGAGGCAGGTTGAACTTTAAATAAAGGGACTTGGCTTCCCACACCTGACTTGGATCCTAAATTAAACTTTTCTCAGAATGAACCTGCTTGGAAACCAAAGTTACCAGTTCCACCTTTAAACTCTGAGAATGCTACTGGGGTACAAGGTACAGATGGGCCCTCTGTCATGACCTCACAAGCCACTACTCCCTTAGCTACTGACATTCCTGATTCCTCTCTTATTAAGGAAACTGTACACTCTTCTAATGTGTCACAAGGAAAATCAGATTTGGAGGAAACCTTTATTGTCAGATTTATTTTCTAAAATTAAAAAAGAAGCTGCACCACGTAGAAATGCTGTTAGACTCTGCTACAAAGGAGGGTTGGAGGTTAGGCCTGATAGGCATTATGTGGGCAAATGGCTGTTAAAAGATTCTTTGCACTTCTCTCCTAGGGATGTGTTTGCATTTATTAACATCTCAGGTGAGGACAACTTTGATGTCAGCTTTCGTTCAGCTTATGCTCTTGATCTCTTTTGGAAGCGGTACAACCAAGTAAAGTTTTCACCGACATGGACCCCCTTTTTCGTTATACCATCGACTAAACCATTAATTAAATATGTCACAGTCATTTTCTGGAATGAGGGGGTTCATGTGGATGATATTGCTTACTGGTTGTCCCAAAAATGTGAGGTATTGAGCTCTCCGGAGGCTATACTGGACATGGAGCAGTTTTGGACGGGAGGGTTGCACTTTAAAGTGAAGCTTAGGCAAACTGACACTGGGATTGACCATATCCCTAATTCTTTTTTGCTAGGGAGAGACGGGGGGGGGGGTTGTTTTTATGCTGGGCAGCCCAGGGCCTGTTACAAATGTGGCTTCCAAACACATTTGTCTAGTTCATGTGACAAGCCTAGATGTGACAATTGTGGGGAAATACGTCATATTGCCTTTCAATGTGCTAATCTAATGAAGTGTGACCTTTGTGAAGATACAGGCCATGTATTCTCTGAGTGTATATGGGCAGCAAGAAACAAAGCATCCAGTGGTAGCCCTGATCTTTTGATTCAGAAAGCCCAAGACTTGGCTGCTGGTCCAAACCAGACAGAAACTGCTTTTCCAGCTGAAGTAGTTATCCCTTCCTTAGGCCCATCCCAGGGATTAAGACAGTCTGATAAAAAACATCCCTCTTCTCCTTCTAGGGTTTCTTCCCTTCTTTCTCCTGTATGCTACAGCACACAAAAGGAGATGCCACTCCCAGATCCTCCAGTTAATCCTCCTGTGACTCAAGTCAGGAGGTCCTCAAGGAACCTTAACCCTCCTCCTGCCCCCCCCCAGTGGATATCGAATCTAGCAATCCATTTGCAGTTTTATCCACACAGTGGTGTGATTCAGAAATGAACTGTGTGGAACCTGATTCCCAACCTGTACAGGACAGTCCTTCATCCCCTTTTCATACCCAAGAAGGTTATAAAGGGAAAAAGAAAAAGAGAAGGAAAAAAGATGGTTAAACTGTACTTAATAACTGGCTTTCTTTAAAATAGGGTCATTAAACATTCACAGTTCATTGAATTCGAGACATCGGCAAGTAGTCTATGACTATATTCATGGTAGTTCCATAGATGTGTGCCTGCTCCAAGAAACGTGGATGCTTACACTTGACCAAGCCAGGTTTTTTCAAAAGGAATGGTGTTGGAGCCCTCCTTATTGGTCCTTTGGACGGCAGACAGCTGATGGACTATGATTTATTTTTAATTCTTATAATTTTTCTTTAATTAAAATAATACATTTAATTCCAGGGAGACTAATGATCCTTGATGGGGTATGGAATTCTATGACATGTAGATTTATTAATGTATACTGTTCCCAGGTAAAGGCAGAATGGGTTGCTCTTTTTATGATGCTTAGACCTTTTTTAATGACTTCTTTTAAAATCTTCTTATGTGGAGATTTTAACTGTGAGCTACAGAATGTGAAAAGCGGAGTTACAAGCAATGGGAAAAAAAATGTATTGTGATTCTAATGCTCTGTTTCAATTAATAAATACATCAGGTCTTATAGATAGTAGATGTTACCAACATAACGGTCCTAAATTTACTTATAAAACGAATGCATACACATCTACAATAGATTATATTTTTCTCTCACATAATCTCCCCCCCTTTAAATTTCACACATTCCTGATGGCTTTTTCAGTTCATTTGCTTCTTCAGTGTACTTTCTCTTCAGTTTCCTTACCATCACCACAGAAATCAAGATGGAAACTAAGTTCACTTATGTTAAAGCCTCCTTAAAAAACATTAGGTCACTGCTCATTGCTAGACTCTCAGTCTCAATTTTATATGATGACTTAGGAGAATGGTGGAGGGAGTCTAAGGAGGATTTACAAGTGATGTTAAAAAATCAGGGTAGGTCTAGTGAAAATATGAAATTCCTGCATTATTTAAAATTGTGTCAGCAATTATATTATCTATTTTCCATGGCAAATACCTCTAAATTTGATTTCACTACTCAAATAGCTGCTTTAAAACAACAAATTCAAGAGGTACAATATGATAGGGCTAATACAATGAAAGCACTTTTTCAATATGGCACAAAAAAACAACCTCGAGGTGATCCCTATGAAGCCTTTAAAAGATATAAATCCAAAATATGACCTCTCTTTTAAATCAGGAAGGGCAATCAGTACAGGATAATGCATGTCTTCATGATGCAATAAAACAATTTTTGCTCTCTCATAAACCAGTGGTGCCTCCTCGTGTGAAGGACATTGAAAATTTTTTGCAAATGATAAAACTTCCAAAATCTGGCTTCAATATGTCTATTTTAACTAACCCCATTACAGGAGCAGTAATTACAGATTCCATTAAATCCCCCCAAAAATGGAACTTCTCCAGGGATTGATGGATTTACGTCTCAGTTATATAAAACCTTTCCCTCTGAATTATCAGACTGTTTGGTTCTAGTGTTTAATTTTTTTCCTATCTACTTTCAGATTTCCTATTTGGTTTTCTGAGGGTTTATTAATTTTTCTCTTTAAACCGGGGAATAAAGTAAATTTAGAGAATTGGAGACCAATTACAATTTTAAATTCAGATTATAAATTATTGACTGGGATTCTGAATTCAAGACTCAAAATCTTTGCAAGTACAGTAATTTCCCCTTCATAATATTGTGGACTTCCAGGGAAAAAAATTCAAAATGCTCTTATGATTATTAGAGATTTAATAGAGCATTTTTCCTTTCATGGACATTCAGGGTGTATTGTTTCAGTAGATCAAATGAAGGCCTTTGATCAGGTTTATCACCCCTTTTTATTTATGATCTTAAAGCATTATGGGGTTCCAGCCTCCTTTTTAGATTGGATAAAGTCCCTTTATGAAAAGGCCATGGTTCATCCAGTTATTCAGAATGAAATTACAGAAGGTTTTCATATTTCTACAGGGGTACGCCAAGGATGCCCATTAAGTCCACTATTATATTTATTTACAATAAATACATTACTTCAATCATTATCACAGCATCCAAGGTGGAAGGGAATATTGGAGCCACCAATCATGGAAGAACTACATTTACAGGCATATGCAGATGATATTTGTGTATTTTTTTAAGACTATAATCAAGTTTCATTTCTTCTGGACTTTATGGCCACTTATTCCTTACTTTCAAATTCCAAAATTAATACACAAAAAAGTCAGGGTTTGTTTATTAGGGTAGGTTATTCTGATGAGGCCATTATTCAGGGTCTTCAGATCTCTTCAAACCCAGTTAAGATTTTGGGTTTGCTGTATGGACCCCAGAATCTTCCAGATTTGAATTGGGAAAATGTGTTATCTTCCATAGATTGCAAAATACAAATCTGGAAGCACTGGAAATTAGCTAAATTAAAAAGGGTGCAGGTAATTAGACAGCTTTAATTCCCATTCTACTATATACAGCAATGATATTCCCACTTCCAATAGGGTTTGAAACCAGAATATACAGTTTATTTTTTCAGATGGTTTGGGGCAATAAACTTCACCCCATTAAGAGACATTATACATATCTTGCTAAAGAAAAAGAGGGGTTGGGAATGGTGGATCCGGTCATATTTTTCCATACTCTATTTATAGCACAAAATGTTAAGATTGGATTATTGCCACTTACTTCTAGGTACAGCTTGTTCATAAAACATGTCTTAGTTCATTATTCGGCTCGGCTTACAACTCCTCCTAAACCTTTACAATATTTAATTGTTCCACAATTTTTCAAACCTGTGGCAAAAAATCTCTTTAAATGGGGTATTTTGAAAGAAGTAGTATGGGTGAGTAAGGGGCCAAAGTTAATGACACAGTGATGTTGTTATTATATCCTTCTGAGCCTGCCTTTAAAATTTGCCCTTCAACACTGATTATAGGGGTACTTCATCAGTTGAATAATTCCAGATTACCAGGATATATGTGGGAATTTTTGTGGTTAGCAGTATATGGGAGGACTGGGGTTAGGGGTAATGCCAAACATAAGGCTAAAGACGAAAGAACGTGCCCTTTTACTGGTTGTATTGACCAAGAAGAAACTGTTAAGCATTTTTTGTTTCGTTGTTTGTATGCTAGTTCTCTTTGGAAATTCCTGGCTTTAAAATGGAATATGAGATGTTTATTGCATCTAAATTACAACAATCTGGTTTTGGGACAATTTTATCAGATTGGAAGAACTTATAACATAGATACTTTACAGATTTTTTGTTGTTGTTTGAAGTATTATTTATGGCAGGCTAGATGCCAATGGGTTCTTTATCAAAAACTGATATCATATGATACAATGGGTTTGCTGATTCAAGGGGCTATGGAAAGGGTTTATATCAATGATTTAGGAATTTATACTACAAGAAAGGTGAATAATTGGTGGAAGGGGTTTACAATGTTTATAAAACATAAATATGTTATGGGGAATCACACAATGTATTTGGATTTTAATTGTTCATTGAAGGGAAGATTCAATGACATGAGGATGTGTAAAAAAAGAGGGGTTTTCATTACTTTGTTAAACAGAGGGGGTTGGTTGTGCACATAATTCTGGTAATATTTATTGATAAGGTATGACTGGTATATCCTTTTTTCATTTATGATTGTAATTTAATTTTGTGTGATTCAACACTATTTTGTATTCCTTATGTTTTGTATTTTTTTATCTTTTCCTTTGCTGTTATAATAATAAAATATTCCCCTACTCTTTTTTTTTTGGGGGGTGTTTATACATAGTCCTTTTCACACACCAATCTGATAATGTATGACTGCAATCCTTATTTGATTTTGTTTGCCATCTGATTTGTATATTATTTCATGTGACTTAACACTGTTTATAATTATTTTGTTTTTGATGTTATGATAATAAAAAATTCCCTTACTCTGTGGTAGGGTCCCCTTACATCCTGGCATTCCACCAAGATAGTCATCCAAGGAGGAGCTGTGGAGGACATGGAGGTGTTGGAGACAGGGGAGCCCGTCTCCTTCCCTGTCTTCAAATTGCAAGAGGCCACATTGCCTAAGGACTTTTCTGCTACTACTGAGACTTCTCTCAATTTGCCATTGGATTTGGAAAAATCTACTTTTACTCCTGTGAGTCAAGAATTACAAGGTAACTCTATGCCTTCTAACAGAGCTGCTAATGCTGCAATCCTTTCTCCTGAGACTACTTCTGTTAATCTTCCTGTTTCTGCACCTGCTGATGTGGCTGCTGTTGATGCTTTGCTAGCAATGGAAGAACAGCATTATTTAGCAAAGAAAGCTGAACTAATTGCTCTAAAACAAACTGCTACTGTGCCTTTTGGAGACCTTCCTGCTGACTCACAGTGTAAGAATGCAGTTTCCTTACCCACTGATGCTTTAGAAAGTGATTTGACACTTCCTCATTCCTTACCTGCCCGACCGACAATGACGCAGTCTGTCTCTGCTGATGGTGAGAGTTCACCTGGAATGGCATGACCGGCTGTCTCTGAGCCGGGCCTACGACAAGCCCTTTTACCTGCAACTGGAAAACTGAATCCAGATTGGTCAGTAGACTCAGCCATCAGTGCAGCGGGCTGGGAAAGAGATCCTGTTGCTGGAACTTGGCGCTCAGGTCCCTTGCCTATACGGACTTCCATGGAACCTGCTACGATTGTTTTTTCTCCTGACCCGTGGTCACCTGCCTCACTATGACCCCTAGAACCCTCTCTACCTCCTGAATTGCAACTTACTCTGCACCCAGTCTTGAATTTCCCAGTTGTTGCACCACTTGTAGAGCCCTCCCCATTGCATACTACCTCTTCTCCCGGTTTGTGACCCCAGGACCCTGGGTCACATCTACTGCCCGCTAGACAAGATTCCTTTTCACGCTCTGCTGCTCCTAAAACCTATGCCTCTTGTTTTACAGTGCCTACACATCAGGTTAAGTGACATAAAGTGGTCTGACTGCAGTACTTGGGTGGTATGCCTGAACTACCTGATCGGGTCTTTGTGGGAAGAACTCTCCTTAAGGACTCAATGGGATTTACTGCTTACGAGATTCATGCTTTACTCCATGTCTCCAATGAAATGCACTTTGGTGTCAGCTTTAAAACTTTGTCAGGTTTGGAGAAGTTTTGGACTAAATTTCATGAACTGAAAACTTTACCCTTGTGGGCCCCATTTAGTGCACTTCCTTTAACTAAGCCTGCTCATAAAAATGTCACTATTCTGTTTTGTAATGAGGGGATCAGTTTGAGTGACATTACTGTATGGTTGTAACAGCATTGTACAATAATTAAAGATCCAGAGGCTATTTTTGATTCTGAAAATTTGTGGACAGGGGATTGGAAAGTGAGAGTGATGCTTAAGATGACTGATGTGAGGGTGCAACATTTACCCAACTGTTTATGCTAGGCAGGGATAGGGGAGTTCTCATCTATCCTGGTCAACCAAAGGCATTTTACAGATGTGGATCTGTTAGCCACCTTAGTAGCATTTGCGATGTAGTAAAATGGTCTATTTGTGGTGAACTTGGTCATGCTGGTTCTCAATGCATGGAAGTGTGTTCTTTGTGAAGAAACAGGTCACACTTTTCAACAATGCACTTGGGCTGCACATAACCCTCCAACACTAGCTGATGGGGAGGAACAGAGACTACTTATCACTGTGGCACAATGTTCCAAGATTCGTGGTTTTTCCTCTGCTCCCCAGAGTGAACAGTCTTCAGAGGCTCTACCCATGCATCTCCCTTGTTCTGCTGCTCCCTCTACTGTTGTGCCAGTGCCCCCTACTGTCCTGCATGCTGATATAGTTGTCCATGCACCAGACCCCCCCTCCCTCTCCCCCTGTTTTGCCTAGTTGTTCTGACAAGCCTCCCCTGTCCACTATTGATACCCCGGCTCTTCCTGCAGGTACTATGGACCCACCCACCCAGAATCTTTTCTCCCTCACACTAGAGTTATGAGGAGCTCTAGAAAATTGGGGTCACCTTTTCCTAAGGCATTGAAGGTGGATGATATGCCTTTGGCCAATAAATTTGACTTACTGCGTGACCCCTTGGAAAACACGGATTCTGACTCTTCCTCTGTACTTTCTTCTCATCCAGAATTGACTACAGATACAGAGGTCCCCCTTGATAATCTGGGGTCATAAAAAAGGAAAGCTAAGGCTAAGGTTAAACATAAGGACAGTGTGTCCAGGAGGGGTAAACCTAGGTGAAAGTTCTTTTTGTTGCCTTATAGCTGATTTATTTTCTTTGCCCAAATCTTATGGCTCCCTCATTTTCCA
The DNA here is from genome assembly GCA_016271365.2 of Neoceratodus forsteri. Taxonomy (NCBI): domain Eukaryota; kingdom Metazoa; phylum Chordata; order Ceratodontiformes; family Ceratodontidae; genus Neoceratodus; species Neoceratodus forsteri. Next base: position 260,812,065 of record CM057456.1, read on the forward strand.
TACTTACTTACTTTGCTAAACCAGTAGGAGGAGAGAGAGCTTAGCTAGCCTTTTTCTTAATAATTGCCCTCCATCCCACCCACCCTAAGCCAGTTCTACTTTTATAGCCACTGGATTTGACTGTCAACAGGAACTTCCTGTTTGGCAGTAAGAAGGGAAGGATCATAGAGAAACACTGGTTTTGTCAACCCCAAAGGAAAAAAGTAGCTCACCCCCCCCCCCAGCAGGTGGTGGTCTGACACTGAGCAAAGAAGAAGGGGGCTACTGAAGGATATAGAAAGTTGCTGTCCCAGAACAGGAAGGGTGAGAGTTGTAAGGAGAGGAGAGATTAAGCATACAGAGAAACAGGAGAGGGGACACAAAATAAAACATGATAGGAGTGGTGCAGTGCAATGGCTGTGGGGTAACAGTGTTCTGGAAGACATTCTGGACGCTACGATGCTGCCCTATTTGCAGGCACCTCTCTGGTCTGAGGAAGGAAGTTGCCCATCTCCAGGCTGACCTGGCTAGGATTTGTGAAATCTCCTCCCCCACCCAGGGACCACCAGGGCCAATGCCACTACCTCAGAGGTTGCCAAGAAAGAGGAGAGGCTGGACCAGGGTGGGCTCAGGGAAGGAGAGGGTGGTGGAACAGAGTTGCATCCCTCCAGCTGTACCTCTTCACAATTCATTCACTCTTCTGGTGGATAGTGGTTCCTCTATGGAGGCACCTGCAGTGGAGACCAAGGAGGATGCTGGGAACCTTCACAAAGGAGACCCACAGGAGGGTGGCATCAGACCCCACAGGGCAAGAAAACAACTCCTGGTGGGGGACTCAATCATTAGGGGTAGAAATGGGGGAGGAAGGGGAGAGGGTGGTAGGGTGCCTGCCTGGCACCACGGCTTGGAGGGACAGGAAGCGAATCCTCAGGATCGTGGGAGCAGCTGCACGAGGGAGGGAGCTGGATGTCATTGTCCACCTAGGGACAAGTGACCTGGCTAGGAATGGGATCAGAGCAGTCCAAGAGGAGTTTGTAGAGTTAGGGAGGGGCCTTAGACAAGTAGTGCATACGGTAACCTTCTTGGAGGTGCTGCCTGTCTATGGCAAGGGTGATGCTAGGGTACTCCTCACTAGGGAATTCAATAAATGGTTGAAAAACTGGTGTGGAGCTCAGGGTTTTGGCTTCATTGGGGACTGGGGAGCCACCTGGAGGGATGCAGACCTATACTGGTGCGATGGTCTGCATCTGTCCGGGAGGGGGGGAAACCAGGATCCTAGATGAGAGGTTTAAATGCTTCATTGGCAAGCATTTAAACTAGCCAAGGGGAGAGGCACTGAAAAGGAGCAGGGAAATCCCAGCCTCCCCCCACAAAACACGGTAATTAGTGAGGTAAACACCAAGGTAGAGAAGTCATTAGGGAGAAGGACAGAGGTAAATGTAAAAAAAGGCAAAGGTAATAAGGACAGGAATGGGGCTAAAAGGGGTAAGGCCATCAGAAAGTGGAGGGTGATGAGTACCAATGCCCGTAGTCTGTGTAATAAGCTCCCTGAAATAGTGGCCTTGATGGAAGAGAGTTGCCTGGATATTGTGGCAATCACAGAAACATGGTACACAGAGAACTATGACTGGGATGTCAACATACCAGGATACACAATCTACAGGAGGGACAGGAGGGTAAAAGAGGAGGAGGAGTAGCTCTATGTAAAGGAAGGATCAAAGCAACAGAATTAAAGAGTAAACAGGAGCAGATGAGGCACTCTGGGTCACCATGGAGACAGGAAATGGCACCACAATCCACATGGGGGTTACATACAGATCCCCATCTCAGGGGGAGGGAATGGACAAGGAAATGAGAGAAGGTCTCCTTAGAATGGCAGAAAAAGGGGAGATATTGTTGATGGGGGACCTGAATGTGCTAGATGTTAACTGGAGCACCTTTGCTGCATGCACATCCAAGAGGATGGTCATTCTTGATGCCCTACAGGGGGCATGCCTCAGACAGCTAGTATTGGAACCCATTCGGGAGGGAGCAATCTTAGACCTGGAACTCTCAAATGGGGATGGAGAAAGAATCTCCGATTTGGAAGTGGGTAGCCATCTGGGAACAAGTGACCACCAAACAATATGGTTCACGATAAACACAGCCATACAATTGAGCCATACAAAAGCAAGAGTATTGGACTTTAGGAGGGCTGACTTTGGGAAAATGAGAGAGTGCCTCAGAAAAGCACTAGCAAACAGGCAAGAAAGAGGGGTGGAGGAACAATGGGGAGTAATGAAAGCAGCCATCACAGAGGCAACAAGCCTTTGTGTAAAGCAAATCAACAAAACACAATGAAGGAAAAAACTGCTATGGTTCTCAAAAGAGGTGGCAGGGAAGGTTAAGGAGAAAAGGATAGCATTCAGGAAATATAAGGAAATAAAGAGAGAGCAGGACAGAGAACCTTATCAGTTAAAGCAGAAAGAGGCTGGGAAGGCAGTCAGAATAGCAATGGCCCAAACTGAGGAAAGGATAGCCAACTCTGTTAAGAAGGGGGATAAGACCTTTTATAGGTACATTAGGGAGCGAAGAAAGACCAAAGGAGGGATACTGAGGCTTAATAAAGGGGAGGGAATGTGGGTAGAGGGTGACAGTGAAAAAGCAGGGATACTGAAAGAATATTTCTGCTCAGTATTCACCAAACAAGAGAAACACTCTGAAGATGGGGGTCTATACAAGTCCATTTACAGAAGAAAGGGTTCTGAAAGAACTAATAAAATTGAAGGTGGACAAAGCAATGGGGCCTGATGGGATTCACCCAAGAATTCTAAAGGAACTAAGGGTTGAACTAGTGACATGGCTCACTACTCTCTTTAACAAATCATGGGAGGATGGGGTGGTACCTGAGGACTGGAGGAGGGCGGATGTGATTCCACTTCACAAAAGTAGGAGCAGGACAGAGGCAGGAAACTACAGACCAGTTAGTTTGACCTCAGTGGCAGGGAAAATGATGGAATCCCTTCTGAAGGAAAGAATTGTTGAGTACCTAGAGGCCAGTGGGGCACAGGACCCAAGGCTGCATGGATTCACGATGGGAAGGTCATGTTAGATGAATCTAATACATTTCTTTGACTGGGTGACCAAAGTAGTAGACCAGGGAGGGGCTGTGGACATGGCCTCCCTAGATTTTAGCAAGGCATTTGATACAGTCCCACACAAAAGATTAATACACAAGTAAGTCAGCCTTGGAGTGGGTCCCAAGGTGGTAGCCTGGATAAAGGATTGGCTAGACAACAGGATACATAGGGTAGTAGTAAATGGAGTCCACAGTGAAGAAAGGAGGATTTCTAGTGGGGTACCACAGGGTTCAGAACTAGGGCCGGTCCTTGTTAATGTCTTTATAAGTGACATTGCAGAAGAACTGGAAGGAAAAGTATGTCTCTTTGCAGATGACACAAAGATCTGCAACAGGGCTGATACACAAGATGGAGTGGAAAGGATGAGAAGGGACTTGGCAAGGTTGGAGGAATGGTCAGATGTATGGCAGCTCAGATTCAATTCAAAGAAGTGCAAGGTAATGCACCTGGGAAACAAAAACCCAAGGGAAGAGTACACAATGGGGGGTGAGATACTGACAACAGTAAAAATGGAAAGGGACATGGGGATATTTATATCAGATGACCTAAAGGTGGGCAAGTGATGTGAGAAGGCAGTAAGGAAGGCTGGGAGGATACTGGGACGCATAGGGAGAGGCATCAATAGTAGAAAACAGGAAGTCATTGTCCCTCTATACAGACAGTTGGTGAGACCCCATCTGAAGTACTGTGTGCAGTTCTGGAGACCCCATCTCAGCAAAGACATAGACAGAGTGGAGGCTGTCCAGAGGAGGGCAAACAAAATGGTGCAGGATCTGCACCAGAAGACATATGAAGAAAGACTAAAGGAGCTTGGTATGTGTACACTTGAGGAAAGAAGGGAGAGAGGGGACATGATAGAAACTTTCAAGTACCTCAAGGGAATCAACAAAGTCCAAGAGGGCAGCATCTTTCAGAAAAAGAGATGTGCAAGAACAAGGGGGCACAATTTGAAGATAGAGGGAGGACGGCTCAGAGGTAATGTGAGGAAGTATTTTTTTAAAGAGAGGGTTGTGGATGCATGGAACAGCCTCCCTGAGGAGGTCGTGGAGTCAGGAACAATGGGGGAATTCAAGAATGCATGGGACAGACATAAGGCAGTCCTAGTGGGGGGGTAGGAGGAAGTAAGCTGTTGGTTAACTAGGATCTGCAGCTTATCTGTTAGGTAGGAAAATGGGCAGACTAGGTGGGCCAAGCAGTCCTTATCTGTAGTCACATTCTATGTTTCTATGTTTCTATACATACTGTGAATGTTAACAGTATTAAAAGACAGCCCAAGAGGAATTCGTTTTTTTCTTTTTTATCTTGTCTTACTTTTGGGGTGATCTTATTACAGGATGTGAGGTTTCATTCCCTTTCTGAAGTATCTACAGCTCAATGGGCATGGTTTCCTGGCCTATCCTATTGGTCCTTTGGCCAGGAGACGTGATCCGGTGTGGGGATTTTGTTCAATTTACCTGATATTTCTGTTCTTAAAGTACTTGATTTATACCCAGGTAGGCTGTTGCTTTTGGATGTGAATATTTCTAATGTTTTATACAGGATTATTAATATTTATGCACCACAATCCAAATCACTTAGAATTGATTTATTGAAGCTTGTTCGCCCCTTATCTGTACACCTTCCAGTATTTTGTTTTTGGAGGAAGCTTCAATTGTGGCTTGTCTCTCAAAGATAAATCACACTCCTCTAAGTCAAATAAATTGTTTTGTGATACAAATTTCCTGAAACAAATGTTGCAGTCTGCAAAACTGAAGGATGCATATCTTCAGATAAATCATACACATACCCCCACCTTTCATAAAGGTCCTCTGACTACCCGTATTGATTTTTTTTTTTGTATCCCACCACTTGCCACTTTCTGCTGCTACTGTCCAGGTTGCAGCCTTTTCAGACCATAATCTTTTAACTGTTACCCTTGGTGCTGCCCATACAAGGCGTTTTGGTCTGGGTTCATGGAAACAGAATTCTGCATTATTGAAGGATTTCCAGTTGATAGCACATGTTAAAATATTTGTTCAAGCCAGAAAATCAGTTTTCATGCTCTGTGATGACTTATGGGGCTGGTGGTCTGACAGTAAATCAGACTTGCAGCATTTGTTGAGACATTTTAGTCAACAATCTCACAATGATCAATATTTTGACTACCAGAGGATGTGCTGTCAATTACAAAAACTCCTTACATTGTCTTATACTACTGGTCATAACTTTACTGCTCAAATTACTCAGCTTAAACAGGAGCTTAATATATATATCATTCCCAACAGTTTTCCTTGTTACAACAACAGCAACAATTTGGACTTTCGGGTTCCTATCATGCTGTCTGCTCATTTGACAGCTGTTCTAAATGAGTGGATAGTAAAGTTTTTGAGTCCCTCTTTGATGATAATATGACAGAACTAACTGATTCTTTAGACAATCAGAGCTATGTAGCTGATTATAGAAAATTATTTGGTCCCATTATCTCACAGGTAGCGGGAACCTTTACCTAACTCTCTCATTTGGACATCCAAGACGTTCCGCAAATAATTATTGATTTTATTACTAGTGATATACAGATTCAAGAAGCGGGAGATGCGATTCGTGCTTTGATACTAGGGGTAACTCCTGGCTCAGATGGTCTCTCCAATGAACTATACAAGTTATTGGATGTTGACCTACGTGACGAATTAACTGCGATGTTTAATTATGTTTTACGGCAGGATGCTCTACCATTGGATTTGAATATGGGTAGTCTTTTTTATATCTACAAAAAGGGGGATAGGCGATTGTTACACAATTGGAGGCCCTTTAGTCTTTTAAATACTGACTTTAAAATCTTAGCTAAAATTATTTCACTCCATTTGTTAAAAATAGCCCCTCTTGTAATCTCTAAAACTCAGTTTAGTAATATTCCGGGGAGGAGTATTTCTGATCATGTAATTTTATTACAAGAAATAGTTGAACGTGGCAATCATGACCTGCTGAATGGCTTCCTGATCTCCTTGGACCAAAAGCAAGCTTTTGATTCAGTCAATCATGAATTTTTATGGCTTACCCTATGTCATTAAAAAATCCCTGTTAGAACAATTTCTTGGATTCAGTTATTATATCAATCAGCCACGACAGTCCCTATGGTGAATGGTTGGTAAGGTCCTATAATACCACTGAAAAGGAGGGTTAGACAAGGCTGTCCACTTAGCCCTATCTTATACATATTTTTTTTAGATCCCTTACTGCACTCTACTAATACATCCCAATCTATTGTTCCACTTTCAACTCCATTACATTCTATTCCACACAATGTAATGGCCTATGCAGATGATATGAGTCTAGTTGTAGCAGACACTTTTTCAATTACTGAAGCCATCAAGCATTGTTGGGCTTTTGGGTCCCTTTCTGGAGCAGCCCTGAACTTGAATAAATGGGCTGTTGTGGTTCGAGACACACTTTAGTTTCAGAAATTAGAATAACCTCGGACCCTATTAAAATTTGGGGTATTTTGTTTGGGGATGGTTCTTTGGATATTATTAATTGGGGTCCTAAACTAGATATGGCACAGTCTAAAGTTACTTTATGGAATTGGTGGAAAATGGGGAAAAAGAAAAGGGTGTATATGATTAAAACTTATTTGCTTCCTGTTTTTCTTTTTTTAGCATATATTTTTCCCCCTCCATGGAGCTTTGAGACCAGATTATTGAGTATTTTTTTCAAGCACTATGGGCAGTCGCCTCAACCCTATTCAGCGCAATTTAACATACCTGCCACTTTCGGAGGGTGGTCTCAATTTGGTCAATCCCTTATTTTTTTATAATAGCATTTTTTTTTTATGATCAACATTAAACCTCTTCTGATAAATTGTGAAAAGGGGTGGGAATCTTGGTTTTATGAAACCTGTAACCCATGGTTTAGTCTTTGGGAAATGAACTCTCTTAAGGTACTAAAACAGATCCCTTCGATACCATGTTATGTTAGGGAATCTTTTCTGCGCTTGAAATAGTGGCGTGTATTGAGCTCCACAATTATGACCTTGAATAGAAAGCCTTTGTATAAGCATTTACTTACTCATGTTTGCACTGTCCCAGCAGCTTTCCTTAAATGCCCGGATAATTCCCTGAATGACCTTCTGACACTTGCGTAATGCCCGGATCCCTCGGAGGATGTCGGACTTACATTGGTTGAGCTGTCATGATCGTATTAATGTGAAAGCAAACCAAAAACACAAACAGTTAACTGAATGATATTGTTCAAGACAGTCCTGTATACAACAAGAGGAAACTATCCACCATTTGTTTTTCTATTGCTCTTACATTAAGGATTTTTGGTCTTATTTGGCCACCCAATAGCGAGAACCTGTATTTACATCTGTGTCTTATGAGGTTTTAATGTATGGTTCATTTTCACAGGCATGGGGAAAGTGGAACGTTGATACTTTAAATATTGTCTTTACTGTTCTGAAATGGCATATTTGGACTGCTCGCTGTCTCTTTACTTTACAACAACTGGATTTATCTCACCATGTCCTGCTACAAAAAGTTGTCTCTGATTTGAAATCCATTTATGTTTCAGACTTACTGTCTAAACCTGCTAGAACTCTGTTGGAATTGTGGAAATGCATGCCTTGGATAACTGACTTGGATTTCCCTGTAACATGAATTGTGGTTTCTTGAATGTGTTTTTCAATTTTTTGTTCCTGTTGTTTTGTTGTTTATGCTTCTAGTATTTCTGTTAATAAAAAATTCCCCTACTCTTTTGCGATAAGTGTCATGGGATCTTTAACATCCACCTGAACTACCACCAATGCAGGCAGATGGGACCTCGGTTTAACGTCTCATCCGAAAGACGGCTTTAAATGACTTGATCCATTTAAGTTCAAAAGCGATGGAACCCAGGCATTAAGCTGAGGTTGTCATGTGAGGCAATGAGCCTGAAAGTTTGTGGAAATCACATTTACTTATGTCATGTCATAGAGCAAGCATGTGCATGGGGTGCAGAGTTCTTCAAGGGTTTTGGTAGTGGAGCTTCATGAGATTTGTGAACTGAAGCTCATGAGGTTCATGTAGCATGGAGTCTTTTGAGTATTTGTGAGATATGGAGTCTGTGGAAGTGTATACGGCACTTGGCTGGAGAGGTATGTGGGCACAGAACTTTTGAGTCTTTGGCTTTGTGGTTGGAGCCCTATGTACTTTGTGAAGTACAGAGCCCTTCAAAAATTACAGGTTGTGTAGTATTTGAAGTTTGTAGGGTGCAGAGCCATTCAATGTTAGAATGTGAGAAATATTTCAACATTTGTAGGATGTGGAGTCCTTGGGAGTGTAATGGATTCTGTAGATGTGCTGGGGTGCAGGGCCCTGGGGACAGGGCTTTTGGAGTGTCTGTGCCCATATTCTGGAATTCCTTGCCACACCATATTTATTCTGCCAGCTCAGTGGAGGCCTTCAAGGGAGCATACGAATTGTATGGTTCCATGTGATTATAGTGATCTCAGAATGGTGATCACAATAAGGGCAAGTGCATTATCGCCGAACAGCAATTTGGCAATTTGGCAATTTGTACTTACAGGTGACCAGGAACATGCTAAGCTTAAAGTGTGTTTGAGGGGGACTGTGCCCCCTTTGCCCCTGCTCATGGGGGGAGGGCTTTGCCACCTACACCCCCGACTATATATTTTTAACTCCTGGGGCATGCATGGGGGGCACAGCACAGATTAAAAAATAAATACAAGTCCCACAACCGCGGGAATGATAAAATTATACCGCCCCCCAGCCCCAAACCCTGGGCCTCCTCCATCGGAGCCAGCCTCCCTAACCACCACACCACATGGCTGACTTAACAGAGGAGGTACACCAGAGGGTAATAACCATCTTCCCCATCCCTCCCCTTCCCCTCGCTATTCCTACTTTCCGGTCACCCTATACCTCCACTTGCGGGCGCAAACTTGCCCGTCTCCATATTCACCCATGATAATAGCACCCTCCTATCGGTCACTGTTTTGATGGTTGCCCATATGCTAGCACTATTATCATGGGATACCTACTGGATGAGTTAAATGTATCAGTTAATATGTGTTATTATGTATTTATTGTTTATTTATTTAAACTGTACTTTTTTGTTGTATCGCTGCGTAGCTCCCTGAGCTTCCATGAAAGGGAGCCTTAAAAATAAATTTGCCTTAAACTTCAGTAAATGTGGAGCCCTTGATGTTTGTTCACTGGTACTGACTATAATTGCTACAGCAGGTAAGGCACAGATACTGTAATTGAATTGTTAGAAGCAGGCACTGAATTTGCTGCTAGGATAAAAATTATTTGGGCCAGTCTGGACATCTTGGAGAAAGTCACAACGGCTGCAGCATCAAGGCCAAACCCCATTCCAATGGCTACAATTTACCCTGTCCATCCAAGGCCTCCTTAACAAGATTCATTTGCCCTACCATAGTCAGTGTGATCCAAATTTTGATGAGAAATTATAAGCCTCTGTCAGATTTGCTTTAACTCAGACCAGAAATCTGAACTGCATCTGGTAAAGACTGAGCAGCTGAGAAGAAAAGTTAAGACTACCAGAAGAGAGGTTAATAAAATACAAGAGCTTACTGACTTTTAATCTTAGGTAATCACACTTGAGGCACTTCTGTTTAAAAAAAAAAAAACACTCAAGATTGTGTTGAAAGGAAGCACCAAGGGAGGTTGACAGTGAAAATGCCAACCTCCCCTACAGTGATGGCACAATGCTGACGCTGGTATTGTGCCGCCCATGCAGCGAGTGTTTTCTGTGGGGGGCTGTGCCCCCCACACCCCCCATGTAGGGGGCTCTGCCCCCACACCCCCCGGACTTTAGGATTCTCATCTTCAGGTCAGAGTAGGTCTGGGGGGCAGAACATTGGTGGAAAGCAAAGCACCAAAAAAGGACCATTACAGCGACTGTCACAGTAATGGTCTATTTTTGTGTTTCACCATCAGGGTGTCGACCTGAAGGGGTGCACCAGTGTTGAAATTAGTAGAAAAATTAGAACAATAGAAAAAAAATATGCATTTATTTAACATTTTTTGGCCAGGAAAGACACATTAAGCCAAGGCTTGTTTACAGGTGCAGCCTGGGAGCATAGGGAAGATAAGTAACTAGCTCATAGTTACACAGCATGCAAGTGATGATTGTGGGATTCAAACCCAGTTCTCCAGGTTTGTAGCTCAGTTCTCTTAACCACTATACTTTACTGCCTCCAATAAAATGAAGTTCCCTACTGGAATCTTTGATTTATATGTTTGCCTGAAGTGTTAGATGTTAATTTTGAAAAGCAAAACATGAGGCTAAGTGCAAGATATAATTACCAATCTTTTTGCTGCCTTCTGGGAACTTACCATAAATTGAATAGAGAAAAATATGTGGTCAACAGTGTATAAGTAAACTATAACCCACGACTGCCCGTGGGCATACTAGGCATTAATGCATGCCTCAGGTGCATTGTGAGGCATGAGAGTGCAGCCTGAGTTACCTCCAACCACCTGAGGCAAGCATTAATGCCTAGTATACCCATGGTCAATCGTGGGTTATTGCACTTATAAAATAAAAGCCCAGAAAAAAAAGCAGCAAAGTCTCACAAATCTGTTTTAATTTGATGATTTCTACCGTCTCACTCTGACATACAAAGTAGTTCCTTACTTCCAGAACTGAAATGCGGAAGTAGAACCAGAGAGAGATTTCCTTAGATTTCATTGCAACATTTTGTTTCAGTGGCATCCCCTTCCACCATAACATTTTGTATCCCCTCTTCTCCAGTCCTCACAAGGTGAAAAGGCAGCAGTTTGGGGGGGGCAAGTATCAAGGAGGGGATCAATGAAGGGGAGTGAACAAGTGCCAGAGAGTGACAAATGCATACAGAGATTGGCAGCATGGGGGGGGGTCAGAGATGGTGTAGAACAGGGATAAAGCCAGAAAGTGTACCATATATATGGAGAGTGGCAGTATACTGGGGAATAAGGGAGGGGAGGAATACAGAACAAATGGCACACAACAGGTAATATGAGGTACTGGGAGTGGTAGGACTTTTGAGGGTGTGTGGGAGACAGTAAGTGCAACAGAGCTGCTAATGTATATGGAGAATGGCAACAATTTTTGGGGGGGGCAGGGACCGGTGAGGGGAAGGATACAGATAAAGTGGTGAACAGCAGATAATGTGACTTAGCAGGAATGGGGGACATTGTGGATCATGGAGTGGGAGCGAAGAGAGCAAGTAGTGAATAATAGGTAATCAGATTTATGGGGAATGGAGGCATTTGGGCTAGGGCATAGATTGTGAAGTAGGGTACAGAGTAATCACTGCAGAGTGACAAGTGTATACAAACCATGGTGGCATTTTGTGTGATGGGAGGGTCAGAGATCATAGAGGTATAGAGAGCAAGTAGGGAAGAGTGGATCATGTGTTTCGTGGGGGAAGGGGCATGGCAGACATTGCGGAGGGATGAAAGGAGTAGGTGCCACTGAGTGGGCAATGTAAAGTAGTGAAGAATGCCATTTGGTGTGTTCACTGCAGTGCAGAGTGTGTTGAAAGTACTGGGAAGAAGCACAGAAGTGGAACTAAAAGCGGGGACAAGGATTTGTGTAGATATTAGGAACTGCACAAAAAAAACCTCTACTTTTTATTTTCCAGTCTTGTGATTGGGCAAGGTCTTTAAAAGAAAGAAAAAGGTGCAAGATTAGTAAAGGGAACTTGGAATTTTTCTGTCATGACTTCTGTCCTAACAGGGCAACTTTCTACCTGCACAAATTTGTTCTTAGCTAAGTTTTTTTCTCATATAAATTACTATTTCAACTCCACACCATCATAGATTGCCACTCAAGTGAGTTTTCATCTTTAAAAAAAGAAAGAAAGAAAAGAAAAAGAAAAAAACAAATTTAAGTCCCTGCCAGGATGTGAACCATGTCTCTTGCAGAAAATATAATATACTTTACTATGGGTTTACCTGGATATGAACTGCTGATGCTTTGCTGCCAAGCTAACACACATTCAGTGTGCCACTGAGCTGCAGAGAAGGGAATTGCAGTTCCCGTCATGAAGGGGTTGTCACAACCTGATAAACAGGTGAACAGGTTCTAATTCTAGTATTGGATTATGAATTACAAGTTATGGGAAAGCTGAAGTATTCCTGACTAGTGCTGTGTGGAATTTTCAAATTCCAGTGGAATGAAATTCCATGGAATTTTCAAAATTCTGCCGATACTCTACCAAATTTTGCCACAAATGGAATGGTGAACTTCTGCAGTAGACAACAGTTGCAGAATTATTTTTCACAGAAAAAATTACTGTTCAGTGGAATATTATTCCGAAGATCTGAATATTTTCTGTGGAAATTGTTGCGGAATAATTTTCCATGGAAAAATTGCTTTTCTGTGGAATAATATTCTGCAGATCACCGCAGGTGGAATTCTGCTGCAGAACCAGTGAAATTCCAGTGGAAATTCTGCCAGCAGAATGGCCATTCCATGCAAATTCCACCAGTGGAAATTCCGCATTCTGCACAGCACTATTCCTGACAGAACAATTCCATGTCACCTTTATTAGAACATCACTTAATAAGATGACATGATATTTTCCTGTCCTGAAAGAACAACATCCCACTCTCACAAGTTGCTGTTCTTAGCTAAATTTACTTCTCATATAATTTAATATTCCAACTCTACACCACCATGGATCGCCACTTAAATGAGTTTCCATCTTACAAAAATAAAATAAAAAATCTTTAAAGAGCAGCTGACACCTTTGGGGAAACGTTGGAAAACATAATATTTAGACACAGTTCAGCTTGTATCTCATATATCCTCTAAATATTTCTCTTCGACAATATTTTTTACTGAATGAATTCCCACAAAAGCAAGATCTTTATCCATGAGAGATCACAAGCCTCTACAGCTTATGCCCTACTTGAAATTATAATGCTCTGTTGTGACATCACAGTCTGTTGCTGTGAGAATAACTGTGATGTCACAAGCAGTGTATTATGACATCAGGTTGGGAAGAAGCAATAGGAGCTGGTGAACCCTCAAGAAACAGTTATCCTGTTTTCATACATATGACATGAGTAATAAATAATAAAGATAGGAAATACTGGGCAAATGAGAAATATAAGCTGCTTTCTGTCCAAATATTATGTTTTTTTAAAGTTCTTCTCAAGGCGTCAGTGGCTCTTTAAGTCCATGCCAGGAGGTAAACCATGCTTCTTGCAGAAAACACAATATACTGTATGCCTAACTGGATTTGAAATATTGATCCTTTGTCTGGTAAGCAAACACATTTCAGTTTGCCACTGAGTTGCAGGGAAAATAATTGTGGTTCCTGTGGTGCAGAGATTAAGTTACAATCCTCCAAGCAGGTGACTGGGGTGCTAATCCAAGAAGGAGATCATAAATTACAAGCTCTGGAAAAGCTGAAGTAGTCCTACAGGAAAAGTTCATGACACCGTTATTAGCACACCACATTTAGTTAAGAACAATAATTTGTGCAGTAAGTTGTCCTGACAAGAAAATTTCATGTTACCTTTACTAAACTTGTACAGTTTGAAGGCAAGCTTAATAAAGATGACAGGACAACATTCTACCTGCACGAATTGTTGTTCACAGACAAATTTTATTCCCATGTAAATTACTATTTCAACTCCATACTACCATGGATCTCCATTCAAGTGAGTTTCCATCTTTAAAAGAAATTGAAAAAAAATGTATGTTCCTGCCAGGATTTGAACTACTTCTCTTCCTGAAAATACAGTATACTGTGTGCCTACCTGGATTCAAACTGCTGAGCCTTTGGCTGTTAGCTGAACACACATTCAGTGTGCCTCTGAGCTGAGCTGCAGGGTAAGGAGTTGCAGTTCCTATGGTGTAGAGTTTAAGTCACAATTTGCAAAGCAGTGGACTGGGATTCTAGTCCCAGCAGGGGGTTATAAATTACAAGCCATGGAAAAGCTGAAGTAAATCTGAGAAGATGGTCCCAATTTGCATTTTGCATGCAAAAACTTTATTTTTTTTACTTTCTGTTCACTGCAGTGTAGTATGTTGTATCAAACTAATGCTGTTGACTTCTGAGCTAAATAGATACATAGATACATAGAATTTTATGGCAGATAAGGACCATCAGGCCCAACTAGTCTGCCAATTTCCCTACCTGCAAAAAAAAAAAGACCCTTCTTGATCTCCGACTTTGATTTCCTACCTATTGCTAGGGTACCCCATGCTTATTTCACGCACTTTTGAATTCCCCTATCAAATTTGCTCCCAACAGCTCCCTTGGGAGGCTGTTCAATGCATCCACTACCCTTTCTATGAAGAAATACTTCCTCACATTACCCTTAGTCTACCCCTTCCAAACTCATGTCATTACCCCTTGTTCTAGAGCATCTCTTTTTCTGAAATATGCTACCCTCATGTACCTTATTTATGCCCATGAGATATTTGAAGGTCTCTATCATATCCCCCTTTCTCTTCTCTCCTCCAGTGTATACAAATCGAGGTCCTCCAAGCTCTCCTGATACGAATTTTGATGTAGGCCCTGCACCATTTTAGTTGTCCTTCTCTGAGCTGCCTCTACCCTGTCTATGTCTTTATGGAGATGTGGCCTCCAGAACTGGACACAATACTCCAGATGAGGTCACACTAATGATTTGTATTGAGTCCTCCCCACTTCCTTTCTTCTGCTGGGGCTATCTCTCCCTATGTACCCCAGTACCCCCACTTGCTTTCCCACAACCTTGGTGCATTGTTTGGCCACCTTAAATTATCTGATATGATTACCCTAAGATCCCCTCAGTATCTCTCCCCCCCATCATGTAAGCCTCCCCTAGGTTCCTGTGTCCCAAATGCATGATGTTCACTGTTTTGTATTGAATCTTAGTTGCCTCACTCTTGATCATTTCTCCAGTTTATTCAGGTTCCTTCTCATTTTCTCCACACACACACCCCTGTAGTGTCTACCATATTGCAAATCTTTGTATCATCTGCAAAGAGGCATACTTTTCCTTCCAGACCCTCTGCAATATCACTTATGAAAACATTCAATAGGACTAGCCCCAGAACTGACCCCTGTGGCACTCTATTGGGTATGCTCCTTTCCTCAGAATGAGCTCCATTTACCACCACCCTCTGTGTTCTATCTCTCAACCAGTTTGTAATCCAGTTTACCATCTTGGGGCCCATACCCAGGCTGCCTAACTAGCTTACAAGCCTTTTATGTGGAATGGTGTCAAATGCCTTGCTGAAATCCAGGTAGGCCACATCCACTGCTCCCCCCCCACGAGCCACTTCCCTGGTCACCCAGTCAAAGAAATCTATCAGATTTGTTTGACATGACCTTCCCACTGTGAATCCATGCTGCCTTGGATCCTGTGCTCCACTGGATTCAAGATGTTCCACAATCCTTTCTTTTAGCAGTGATTCAATTATTTTCGCCCAATACTGAGGTCAGCCTGACTAGTCTATAGTGCCTAGCCTCCTCCCTGCTCCCACTTTTGTGTAGAGGAGCCACATCAGTTCTCCTCTAGTTTTCTGGAACCACTCACGTTTCCAGCGATTAATTGAACAGGGCTGCCAGTGGTGCTTCCAGCATCTCCCTAAGCTTCTTTAATATTCTAGGATGTATCCCATCTGATCCCATTGCTTTGTCCACTTTCAGTTTTGTGAGTTCTTTTAGAACTCTAACCTCCATAAATAGACGGGTGTCCACCTCCCTGCCCTAATTGCTCCTGCCATTTATTTAAAACCCTATTTTATCTCCTCACTTGCGGTGGGGATGGCACCTATCCCCTAGTCCACCCTGTTATGTGGACCCTCAACACTCCCTCAGCCAGCCTTAGCTGCAGGGACAGGGAGGACTGTGGCTTACCCCCATGGAGGGGGCCTCCCCAGGGGAATGGGGGGGACCAACATCACCCTAGAGCCCCTGCCCTGACTTACACTGGGCTTTGTTCAGCCAGAAGGAGTGGGAGTCTGTCAGGGGCTTCATGGCACATGCTTGTGAGGGGCTTTCTGCTTGTGCATCCCCGAGGTGCAGATGTGTAATGATGTCAGCACGTGATGGGCATGCTCCCATGCCCACTCACAGGACATCCACCACCACCTCTACCCTGTTCTTGGCGTTCCAGCTTTAGCCCCCCCAGTCATCACTGGGAAGCACTGGTTGCCGGGATATGCATCCCCACCCTCCCCAGGAGAGGAGAGCAGTCCTCTGGATGATCAATCCTCTCTTTCCCCTGCTGACCCCCGATAACCTGATCTGGATCCAGAACCCGGGTCACCGGCGTGGTGCAAGGTAAGGCAACCAGTGCTCCTGCCACTTAATTGTGGTCCCTCACCTTCCTCCTCTTCTGTGAACACTGAACAAAAATATTTGTTCAGGATTGATGCTTTTTCCAAGTCCCCTTCCACGCACTCTCTGTCTTCCCCCTTAAGCCTTAAGATCCTACCCTTAGTCTTACTCCTTTCACTAATGTAGCTATGAAATGTCTTGTTGTCTTTCTTTTCTGTCTGGCTTATTTTTTCATCCATTTGTGCCTTTGCACTCATGACTGCCTTTCCTGCCTCCTTCTGCTTTTCCAGATACAGTACCCTGTCCTCCTCCTTCTTAGTTTCCTTATATTTCCTGAAAGCCAACCTTTCTGCTCTTATCTTTCTGGTAACTTCCCTTTAGAACCACAATGGTTTCTTTTTCTCTTATCTTTATTTAGTTGCCTAACGTGAGCTGCATGTTTTGGGGTGTGAAATGTCTTGTTGTCTTTCTTTTCTGTCTGGGTCTTAATGCTGACTGTTCCCCTTTAATTAAAAAAAATTGTGGTTATAAAAAATGGCATGTTCTGAAATTCAGATTCTGAGGGAATTTTGTGTAACTGAGTTCTCATGATGCCAACTGTAAATGATGCGCTGGAAATTGGTAAATCTCTGTAAAATTAAAATCAATTTAACAAATAGGATTTACTTTTTCTTTTGGACAAAGAGTTTGTTGTTTTTTAACAACTATACTGGCTACATTAATGTGTGCCCTCAACTACACTTTGTGACTGCACATTTGGTGGAGGTGTACACCCCACTGAGGTGTACCTAATTAGCAATTTTAGATGCAAATCTGCACCTCATTGAGGTGTACCTACCGTAATTATCCTTTTTTAGACACATATCAACTACACCTCTGACCTACACCTCACTGAAGAGGCACCTCATTTGCATATTTTAGAAGCAAATCAGCTACACCTAATTTACATCGTATGTACACTGCTGTTTTACCTTCTGTGCACCTCTCAGGCAGTAGTGCAGTTGAGGTGCACACCTAGAGGTATACTTAGATACATTTCTCATTTAAACCTTTGCAGCACATCAAATATATCTCATTTGCATCAGGGCACCTAGCCAGGATATGGAGTGCCAATCATCCAAAGGCACGCTAGCTCAGTTAACAGCTTGACACTGACAAGACCCCAAAAGACCTTTTTATGGCTGCATAGGTGGAGCTCCACCGATGTTTTGTCAACCTCTTAAAAGAGCAATGATATGACAGGTACACCCATAACGCAAATTCTGTAAAAACTTTACTGGACATGGGAGATATAAAACTTAGTAAAATCTCTGTACATAAGGGCACTATTGTAGAAGGGGCAAAGCAACATCATCAGTGCCCGATATTATCAGCGAGATCACGCAGTAATAAAGTTGGCCATAATTAAAATGTCAGGCACTTCGGGGGAGTTTGCAATTTTTACGAATGATGAGGTAACCAAAATATTAATTTAACAGAGTGACTGCAGGTGAACTGGAGAGGTGAACCCCCAATCCGTGCAGCAGTCAGGGCTTCATCTCTCCCAGTAGTTCTCCTTTAACCAATGAAACTTGATTGGCCATAGCACAACAAAATCTTTTACCAATCCTAAATTATGCTTTCGTTGTTATTGACACTGCACCTTCAAGTACTATCTCTGGGAAAGAGGTACTGCTTCAAACAATTGGCAAATTTGTGCTCCTGGTACCCAGCAGGACTCACCATTGTCTAATTTTGGACAAACATGACTGGCTATGAGTTCAGAATAATTAAAAACTACCCTTATTATGTTTCACGTATAATATTATGAATTCAGGTATTCCAGTTTCCTTGTGTAGATTATTAACCAAGCATACCTGTGTCTGTGAATCACTATCATCTCAAAATTTTCAACCAGCTATACCCTTTGTGTGTACTAATGCAGGGAAAATAACTTTTGCACATTGTGCTGCTTCCCTATGGAATTCTTTACCAACACATATTAAGCATCTCCCTGCTTCTAGGTTATTTTCCTCAGCTGTTACTCAGTATCTTAAAAATAAACACAAATGCTTATGTAAGCAGGTATGAAATGATTGTATTGATTAATTTATTGTATGTCTTCACTGTATTTTGCATACACTATTGATTATCTTACTTGTTATTACTTTGACCTCAGGTCGTACCTGAAAACGGAATGTATATTCCAGTGTACCTACATCTAAATTAAAATAAATGAAAACAAATGAAATGAAATGAAAGTACCAGAACTCTGTCATCTGGACTAGTGTTTGTGCCATTTAATAACAAAAAGGGGCACCTGAGCGAGCCTGATGTTTGACTTCCACTGTCCCAAAAAAGAATTATGAATCAAGGGTAAGGAGAAGCCCTGAAGCAAAGGTATTTCGGGGCCATGCTAAGGAGGTAGATCTTTTTATTCTGTGGTAACCAGGTAAGGCCCACTAGGCACAATGCTTGTTTTCAGGGGCAACTCCAGAGCACTGGAGATATTAACGACTTGCTTAGGGTCACACACAGTATGCAAGTGGAGGTTGTGGGAATCAAACCCAGGCCTGCTGGATGTACCAGGCTCATTCAGTTTGTTACTCTAACCTCTATGCTATACTGCCAGCCATTATCTATAAAATAATAGCCTAGGTTTGACTAGTCATTGCATTTGTACAACTCAGCCACCATGTCCAGACACACACACACACGCAAACGTAGGCTATTATATAGATACCAAAACAGTAAGCAAGTCATGTCTGTTCAAGGAGCAATACATACATAATTCCCTGGCAAGTTTTTATTCATTTTATTTCCTTTTCAAAACATCAATCCTTTTAACAAGAGGTGTGACTTTAAACCAGCTCACTTGCAATAATGGCAATTGGGGAGATGTGGAAATGGGGATGGAAAGAGAGAGGGGGCCCACTGAACACCAGGGATGTTGCAAAGGAATCTCTGCATTGCTAGCTGGGAGGGGCTGCATTGTTAACATGGGGACACCATCTGACATGGGGAGTAGTGGTGCACAAAGTTGGGAAACTTCAGTTCGCAATAACTTCACCAAGTCATGCATCTTTGACATGTTGGTAACTTCACAAAGTTGCAAATTTACAACTTGCTGGTGAAGTTCATTGGGACTTTGCAAAACAGCTGAGTCATTCAGTGCTATTGCTGCACCATGAGACCTGCAGATCACATGGTTACATTGCAGCAGGAAACAGCCCAGAAAGGCTGTGCTCTGTGCACTTCTAGGAAGTGTGTTCAAGAGATTAAGATCTGCACTGTACTTAGAGCTCAGTTTTGACTCAATTTGAACTGACGTTCATTGCACAAAACAAAAGTTTTTTTAAAAAACATATTCTACTTGGTGCTCTACATCTGCAGACTTAATTTTGAATGTTTTTTGCCTGCGGTTTAGTTTTTTTTTTTTCCCCTTTCTCTTTCTACATGGTACTGCTGTGCTGGACTAGTGCTGTGTGCGGTGGGGAGGGGCAGGACTTTGCCTGCAGCCAGCAACAGCTTTAGTTTCAGAAACTTTCAGTGCATTTTCAGTTTTCACTGTCACAGACAATTCATTTTTCTCAAGTTCCATATTTTCTGTACACTCCAATAATTTCTGTACAGTCTCAGTGTTCCAGTGCTGCTAACCTACTATCATCTGTCCAGAGCTCTGGCAGGTAGTTGTAGAACTTTAGTACTTTAATATTTTTGATTATTTTTGTAATACTTTAATTCTTTCTTGTCATTTTTAAATATTCCTTTAATCTGACTGTAATTGTTTTATGATTTGCAGTATTTTTATTATTGTTCAAGCCACTAGACTGCCACACATTACCACATTAGAGTGAGTGGTAGAGGGAAGGGAAGGGAAAGGGTAGACAGGGAGGAAAGGCAGGGAAGGCAACAATGGTGACCACTAGTCGAGGTGGATGAGGACATGGTATGGCTGCAGGAGACAGTAGTATATCTGCAGTGTGTGATGGTAGTGGAGCTGTTAAAAGGCTTACGGCACTTGATTTGGCTGCTCTCTTGGTTGAGGGAGGTGGCAGCCAGAGACAAGATCTGATATCTGAAATTTCCTCAACCCCATCAACAAAAGTGAGTAAACATGATGGTGATGAAAAATTTCAATAAGAGTCTCCAGAGGTTAGTGGTACTGGACCTAGTCTGACAATGATGCTGTGGCAGAGTTGTGTGTCCACTGCCATCTCAGGAAAATGAGGAAGAGGAGAACCTGGGAAAGGAAGAGGAGGAGGAGGAGGAGGAGGAGGAAATGGAGGGTGAAGGTGAGGATGACACTATCATCAATCCTTCATTGGAGCCTGAAAAGAAAAAAACAAAGGGTGAGAGCAAAGTGTACAACGTTTTTAAACTGATGGGTAGGCAACATCTGCCACAAAAGATACTCTATCATGGCACGTATCCCAGAACAGAAACAAGTGCAGGTGTGATGGTGACCACAACTGGTGCTCCACATAAATCTGTGCATCCTTCAAAATCTCTTGTGTGGGAATTTTTTATTACTGATCTAAAAGATGACACTGTGGCGATATGCCAACTTTGTCAGGCTTGAGTAAGCCATAGCAAGAAAAGGGCTTGTGTTGGCACAGGTGGACAGCATATCAATCTTAAGGTCAAACCTATGGCTAGGTGGCAAGCACATCAGTGGAAAGTGTCTTCTGGTGGTTTGAGAGGTAGAGATGAGGTGGAGGATATTGAAGAGGAAAAGACAGTTGAGGAGGAGGAGGTCAGCAGTACCCATTAAAGTGTGAAATCACTGATGAGCAATAGCAGCAGCCACAGCAACTTCGCCCTGACAAAACTCCTCAGCCAATTCCCAAGTTTCTTGACACCATCTCTGTCTGTGACATCCAAGCAATGTGGTGCCCACAAAAAGCTGTCCCCAAAAGCGCCCACCCAAAAAAGATCCAGCCAACTATTACTAGTATTCTGTCTAAGCAATGTAAATCCCCACCCCCCTTAATCATTCAGTGGCCAGGGAACTGAATGCTGCTGCGGCAGAGAGGATCGCTATTGATCTCTCATTTTCTTTTGTTGAAAAGGCTGGTTTCATTCACTTTATGCCCAAAGCATGCCCCAAGTGGAAAGTGCTATCCAGGACCTACTTTTCACAGTGGGCAATCCCTGAACTGAGGGATGTTGTTGAAAAAGAAGTCTCATGTACCTTGCAGCATTCCTCCAGTTCATACATCCATCTTACCACAGATATGTTGAGCAGTGGGCCAATAGCCGGTAGTTAGTTTATGAGTTTAACAGCACATTCGGTAGAACTGAAGGGAGCTGGTCATTACCTTTGCAGCAAACAAAGCAGCCTAATTGTAATGGAAGCTACATGCCTGGAATTCACAAGCACGCAAAACCGACTATGAAGAGCATGCTTGATTTGCACACTGGGGAAAACATGTTGGCATCAGTATTGGAGGAGATTGACGACAGGTTGAACCCACTATCCTTAAAGGCAGGTTTCATAGCCAGCGACAATGGTGTAAATGTTGTCAAGGCTATTAGTGATGGGGTGGGGGGGTTGATAGGGTGCACTTCACTGCACACTGTCTAAACCTGGTTGTGCAAGAGTTCTGTCATAATGTGACTTTAAAGAAGAACTCACCCTATGTGGCCATTTTGCAAGATCCAGAAAGGCAAAGGACCACTTACATGCAATGCAATTTAACAATGGCCTGCCTCAGCACTGATTAAAGCAGGAAGTTGTCATGAGGTGAAATTTGACCCTGTTTATGCTGGAGCAGGTGTATGAACAGTATAAGGCCTTATCGGGAGTATATGCTGCTTCATATAAGCCATGACAGTTCTGGAGCTTCTATGACTCTGACAACAGAACAGTGACGGTTTATAGATGGGTTTATTTCGATCTTGTGGCTTTTTGATCATATCACACATGCAGTTAGTGGGGATACTGCCTCTATTAGCCAGGCCATCCCACTGCACTTGGTGCTGAGGCTGAGGCAGGCCATCTGTAATGTGCAGCAGCAGTCTGAGGCAACAGGTGACTCTAAGCTATGCATTGTCTAAACACATGCTTAGTGTATTGGATCATAACAGGCACCTGAATGTTATCCTGACATCTGTGGATTTCAGTACTGCAACAATGCTGGATCCACAGTACAAATGGAGGCTTTCAGCCATAATTGATTGTGGCAGTCAGAAAACTGAGCATCTGCACAGACTACTGATCAGCTATGTACAGGGTTGCAAATGCTAAAAAAAAAAAAAAGCACATTGAGATAAGACACACTGTGTCACCCTCACGAACAGTCAGCAAGCGATGTGAGAGATGATGAAGATACAGATTCGACACCTACCAGTGAGACAACCAGAAAACCACCTCCAAAATCAAATCCTCTATGGACACCTCTTGCATAGGTTGACATTGCAGATTGAGAGATTCCTCCAACAATCAGAGAATGCCAGACTAAATGCAGCAGCCAGATCTGTAGAGACATATATGGTAGACCCAAACACCTTGGAGCTAATAATAAACCCCTGCTGTATTGGAACAACAAAATTAATGAGTGGCCTACAGTGGCAGATGTGACTTTTAAATATTTAAGCTGCCCACCATCTAGTGCTAGTTCTGAACATGTATTCAGTTCAGCAGTGATAATCATCACAGACAGACGTACAAACCTATCCCCTAAAAGTGTGCTGTGTTGACATTCATTAAAATGAATAGTGCACATATACCTCCAAATAGAAGTGCATCACTGTGGGTACCACTGACACACCAGGCTGAAGCAAGGGAAGGACAATCACCCACCACAAAGGTAGATGTGAACTTAATGGATGCAGAATTCCCACAAGGTAAAAATTCAGTTATTGAGGATGCAGAGGGGGTATTCATTGTTGAGGATGAAGAGCAATAGACTGATTAATTTGGAGGACACAGAAAGAAGGAGGAGAATCTAACTCCACAGTCAGGCTTCCTCCAGTCCTCCTTACCTGGGAACAACATAGACCCCTTCCTCCATTTCATGCATGCCTCCAAAAAAACCCAGATTCTTACCCGAGTGTAAATGCCTGAGATAACACGTAATAACCGTGAATACAAAATAGCGAAACAATAACAGTGACTCAATAATAGCGATGCACTAAATAGCGACTGGCACATTAGAGCAACTGTCACATATAAGCGACTGGAAGTTGCTGATACCCCCACCAGCAGTGAGCGGCGTGGAGTAAGAATCCTAGAGATGGGGGGTCCTGAGGCACAGCCCCCTGTGAGGGGTGCAGGGGGTTAAGCATCCCACGTTAAATACAGTACAAAACTTCTAGCTGGAATGGTATAAATGTTGCTGTGTGAGCTGCAATAGCTGTTATGTGCTGCGCTATCATGTGTATGTGCTGTTGTTGTCGTCGCTATTTTTGATTCGCTGTTCTGATGCTCACTCTTACTGATGTGCTATTATCACATGGAGCCAATGCCTGACACCAGCCTAATGTGAACCTGCTACCATGCCTGTTCCCACTGATGATGCTCCCCATTCTGGCTTCCTACAGTCCTCCTCACCCAGGAACAAGGGCTTCTCCTCCATCTCATGCATGCCTCCAGAAATACCTGGACTCTTACCCCAACGTAAATGCCAGATACACTGACTACTGTGTGAACCTGCTTCTGTTGTCCTGCTGCCTTCTCCAGTCACCAAGATACCTATTCCTCCTCCACCACTGGGGAACCATTGTGCATTACACATCATGGCCATCACTAATGTGACATTAAGTATCATTCCAGGAATTTTTTCCTTTTTCTTTTCCAGCATACCTCTAACGCCTCATCTGAAGTTTTTTCTGCCCTCCAGGGCTGCAGCTCTCTCCTGGCTACCGTCCCGCACCGGAATCCACAGCCGAAATCCCCAGCACACCTCTGGCACCCCCGCCAAAGCTCCCTTCTGCCCTTCTGGACTGTGTCTCTCTCTCCTGGCCGCCGCCCCACACTGGAATCCACAGCCGAAATCCCCAGCACACCTCAAGTGCTTCGCCTGAAGCTCTCTTCTGCCCTCCCAGGCTGCAGCTCTCTCCTGGCTACCACCCTGCACTGGAATCCACACCCAAAATCCCCAGCACACCTAGGATGCCTCACCTGAAGGTCTCTTCTGTCCTCCTGGGCTGCGGCTGTCTCCTGGCTGCCACCCTGCACTGGAATTCACGGCCAAAATCCCCAGATAATTCCTCTCCACCTGCTTTCTGCCTGTGAGCACCAGCCTGAACTCCAGCACATGGCTCCCTCTTTGATTGGCCAGCACCTCAGGAGATCTGGAGCATCATTGGCCCACTCAGTAAATGGGACCTGCTGATTGGCTGCACCTTGAATCCCTGCCTCAGGACCTCGCCACACTAGCCAGCAGCTTTTGCTGGGGGTACTTGGCAGAGTCTGGCGGCTTCATTATACTACCTCTATTTTTGACTACCTGCTTTATATCTGACTGTGTTAAGCCCTCCTTCTTTATTTTTATTTGGTATTCGTAAAATAACCTTTGAGCCAAGGATCTTTTACAAAGGTTCCATGTCATGTGAACAGAGTATAGACATTCAATCAAGAAGGTTACAGTTTTAGTACATTTGAGACACTGAACAGCACAATAATCAGGAAAAGGTTACAGAGTTTCTTAGTCATTTAAAACACTATACAGCATATGGACATCAACTTTAGTTGATTACAAGTGCAGGTAAGGTGCAGAGGCACTAGAGGTTAGGTTAGGTTGGGCAGAGGGTCAGTAAGGATAGAATTTTGGTAGAGGAGGAGGGGGGACCTCTAGTAAAAGTGCTCAAGGAGGAAGGACTGAGGCCAGGGAGGCATAGACCCATCCTAGTGTGGAGACGAGGGTAAGGGGTGAGGGGTGTACAGGAGTAGCCCCTTAGAGTGATTCAGAGGCATTGTCAAGGAGCATGTGGGAAGGTGGCTTCTGCCTTGTGCTGAGAATAGTTGCTGTTAGCAGAGCCAGACCCTGTCATCCAGAGTCTATCAGCTGTTGGAGAAGCAGGTGCATGCAGAGCTGGAGGTCAGGTAGTGCTTAAGGTCTGATATGAAGCCAGGCAGGCTAGTGGAGTTCCGAATGGACTTGGGTACCTTGTTACCCCAGAAAAGGGCTCTGTTGAGGAAGGCGCGCTGTCCGAGAGCTCTGTGTCAGAATGGCACCACAAGGGCCCCCTACGTTCTGTTTCTGGTTATATATTCTGAGCCTGGGAGGGAGAAGATGCCTGCTACACATGGGGGGGCTTTCCCCAGTAATGCTTTTTTGTCTAGGAGGCATGTGAGGAATTTAGTCCTGCACCCAAGAGACAGCAGGTGTGTGGGAACAGGTGTGGGTCATTCGATCGCCATTCACGATGAGCCTGCAGGCCTTGTTGAGAGCTATGTGCACCTTCCTGAGCACAGAGTCTGATGCTGCACTGATAGACAACCAGGCCATAGTCAGTGCTGGAGAGGATGGAGCTCATGACTGATAGGCGGATGGCTGCTGTGGTAAATTGTTTTCTGTGCCTGTAAAGCACACCAAGCTGTCTTGATCACCTGGTCGATATGTTGAGCATACGATAAGGTGTTGTCCAGGGTAAATCCAAGGTATTTGAAGGACTGTACCTGTTCCAAGGGGGCGATTACATTGTTGGTATCAGGGTTTTAAATAATTGATTAGCAGTTTTTTTTCTTGGGACAATACTAACTGTACAGAAAGCATTTATATAGGTTTTCTGTAAGTGTTATGTTTGTTAAACACAATGAGGGAAGTGCTATGCATTTTCACAATATTTTAGAACTTTTATGAGCAAAACGCTAATCAATTTTTAGAGTTAAATAAAACTTGTTTATGGTGGGGAACCTTTTCTTAAGCTGGGGCTGGATAGGAGCATGGTCTTGTTTTTTTTGTAATCGAGTAGAAGTTTGTGTTTGCAGAACCAGTTTTCTATTTTACTGAAGGAGTGCTGGAGTGCTGCTTGGAGTGGATTAGTTTGAGAGTTGCTGTTGAGGATGACAGCGTCATCCGCATATAGGATTATCTTGGCATCACAGGCTTGAGGGAGATTATTTAGGAACTGGCTGAAGAGCAGTGGTCCCAAGATGGATCCCTGGAGGACCCCCAGTGTGACTTCCCTTGGGTCAGACACTGTTTGTCCTATTTTTACCCATTATGACCTGACGGACAGGTAGTCTCGGAACCAGAGTGTTGCATTGGCAGCCACCCCCAGGCTTTTATGCTGGGCCAGTAAGAGGGTGTGGTTGACGGTGCCGAAGGCTTTTGTTAAATCTACGAACACTGTCCCTACTAGTTTGCCTTTGTCAATAGCTTTGTGACCATAGTTGGTGAACTCTACAAGGGCAGTCATGGTATTATGCCCCTGCCTGAACCCGTGCTGGTTGGGACATTGCAGTTGGTATTTGCTGATGTAGTTCTTTAGTTGGTCCACCACAATCTTCTCAAGGGCCTTGAATGGGGGGGACAGGATTGAGATCGGCCTGTAATTGGACACATTGGTCCTGTCCTCGCTTTTGTGGACAGGAGTGACCAGCGCTTGCTTCCAGGTGGCCTGGAATTGTGCCAGGGTCAGGAATTTGTTGAATAGTTTTGTAATAGGCTTGATGAGCACATCTTGGGCACCTCACCTGAAGCTCTCTTCTGCCCTCCTGGGCTGAGGCTCTCTCCTGGCTGCCACCCCACACCAGAATCCACTGCTGAAATCCCCAGGTAATTCCTCTCCAGCTGCTTTTGTCCTGTGAGCACCGGCCTGAACTCCAGCACACGACTTCCTGTTTGACTGACGAGCACCTCAGGAGATCTGAAGTGCCACTGGTTCCCTCGGTAAATGGAACCTGCTGATTGGCTGCACCTTTAATCCCTTTTTTAGGACCTTGCTGCGCTAACTGGCAGCTTTTGCTGGGGGTTACTTGGCAGAGTCTGGCGGCTTCATTATATTACCTCTATTTTGTCCCACCCACCTTCCCTGACCCCAGCCTCTATTAAATTGAAGCAAACCATGCCCTCCTGTTGCAGCTTGTCTCCAATTGGCTCAGCTCCTTGGCTATCCCGTTTATTGTATACCTTGCCTAGTCCCTCCTCATTTCTCTCTGAGACCCATTATTTTCCTCTTGTACTCTGTGACACTTTTGCCCTACTCTCAAGACTGGTTCCATCTCCTCCCACTACTACCCCTGCTCTCTCCTCATTACCACTGTAATACCTGTTTTTCTTAGCAAGCACCCTCCCCTCCTAAGGAAGTCTTGGGGTTGCTCTGATCCCAGGGGACTGTGGCTTTCCTACTTCCTAGCTCTCTAGACAACTTGCTCAGTCTTCACTGGGACCTGACAAGATGCAACTACTAGTAACAGTCTGCTTTCTGATGTTATGCCAGCTATCTGGATCCCCCTTAACAAAAAACCCAGTGCATACTACTAATGGGACCTTAACTTTCAACTTAAACATGCTGTATCACTATCACTGTCCTATGTCGGCCACAGACTCAGGACAAGAGACCTTCTGCAAATTACCCCTACCATTGCTCCTTAAGTTAACAATTACGAACACCCCTCACTAAACAATGCAGAGCTAAAAAAAAAAAATGTCATTGGTTTGGGCAAAACTAAAATGGCAGACAATATGAATAGCAAGGCTGCTTTTACTTCTCTCTGGGAATATCCACCCAAACCCTGGCCCTATGGCATGTCCTTCTACCCCACCCCTAAATCACAACGGTCTAACCCTTCCTTCCATTAATATCTGCAACCTTCTGGCAAAACTTGATCAATTACTAGTCTGGGTCACCCATCACCAACCTGATATTCTATTGGTTGTTGAAACATGGCTCACTCCTAGTATCTCCAACACAGTTGTCCAGATACCAGGTTACACTGTATTTAAACTGGACAGGGTAGGCAAGGGAGAGGGAGGCTACACTCTCCATGTAAAAGATCACCCTCCAGGCTTAAATGTTGACACCCAACTACTAGCAATAAAGGCTCTTCTGGGTGGTAATGGTAAAATTTTAACCATGGTATCAGTATATATTCCCCCAAAGGACCATCTAAATGGCTTTAAAACTATCCACAACTTCCTATCTGACCCACACCAGAACTCTGAGCTAATAATGATAGGTGATTTCAATATAAACTGGACCGCTCAGGAGATTAACCTAAATAAGGATGCACTATCAGCCCTCAACATAGTTCAAATAATTAGCTCCCCCACACGGATGAATTACCGCATGGGGACATGCTCGCTAATTGACTGGATCATCACAAACCACCCAGAGAGAGAATAACAGGTACTATAGTACTACCGGACTCCTATAGTGGCCATTCCCTCATCGTCTGTCACTGGTTTAACAAGACCCCAAGGTTCCTGCCAAAACTATCAAAAACAGCTACTAAAGAAAGGGAAACTCAAGACCTTCAAGGAGCACCTTAAACATCAGGACTAGAGCCTCTCAGACCATATGAACAGCATTGACTCTGCTCTTGAAGGCTTCATCCATACATTTAACAAGTCCTGTGACATATTTTCCCCTTTTTTTTAAATTTACGATCCGAGTCACCAGCAACTCCTAGATCTCCCCATAGCTCCTACAGATGATGAAACAGAGAGATGACCTGTGGGAAAAAGCCAAATGCACTGGCTCCCCGGCTGACCTGCAGAAGTATAAAACAGCTAGAGACAATTGTACTTGGGAAATTAATAAGGCCAAGAGCCTGCATTTCAGAACCAAGCTAACAAACTCATGGGGTAACTGCCGTAGGTTTTGGGATGACATTAAACTGCTAACTGGAAAACCAAAACAGGCTCCTACCTCACTTCTAAATGTGGAGGGTACTCCCACCCAGGGCCCCAAAACTATTGCCAGCACATTTAATAGGTCATTCACTGACAGCAGTGTTCTACCCCTGGTATTCCTAAATCCCCTGAAAGACCATAATCCATCGTCAAACCCAACATATGGCCCAGGGTCTGTACCCCCCTTCTACCTGAAAATCATCACCCCTGCTAAGCCTAAAATTTTCTCACTAAAGCAATTGGCAAATCTAGGACCAGCAGTGATTCTCTTGACCTCAAGCTAGTTAAGCTGACCCTTGACATTATCCTCATTCTCCTTACCAAAATCATAAATTTATCCCTAACCGCTGGTAAATTTCCTCGACTTTGGAAATCAGTGGTGGTTGCCCCATCTAGAAAAATGGGGATAGGAGCAACTATTCTAATTATAGACCTATTTCCATACTTCCCCCATACTCCAAAGTGATTGAGCGGATTGTTGCTGATCAAGTAACGGAATACTTGGACAAATACCAGCTGCAGTGTCGGCAACAGCACGGTTTTCAGAAGCAGCATAGCACCTCTATTGCACTAGTTGAATTTACTGGATACATTCACAAAGTATTAGACTGTGGGATTTTGGTGGGGGCAACCTTCATTGACCTCACCAAGGCATTCAACACCATAATCCACAAATGCTCCTTCACCAACTAACCCTTATGGGTCTATCTGCTGAGTTGGTTGCATGGTTCAGAAGTTACCTCTCAGGGAGAGAGCAAAAAGTTAAAGTCCAAGATGTCCTCTCTGATAGTCACCCTGTCACAATAGGAGTACTCCAAGGCTCTATTCTTGGCCCTCTGCTGTTCAGTATGTTCCTTAGCCAACTCCCCCTAGCTATCCAAGACAACGTTCTATTTTACGTAGATAATGCAATGCTATATTCCTGTCATTCTGACCCTACTGCTCTAGAAAATCAAATGCAGACTAACTTCTCCACAGCTGAAAAATGGTTTCAAACATCCAAGCTACTATTAAATTCTAAAAAGACGAAAACCATGTTATTTGCCTCCGACCACAACAGACACAAGTTCTTCCAACTACAAATCTGTAACAACCAAAACTCCCCCCTTGAAATGGTTCACAATTTCAAGTATCTTGGAGTAACATTAGACAGTGCGCTGACGTACCCACAACGCATAGACATAATTGCCAAGATGGTCAATGCCTGGTTAGGCCTCCACTTCAGACATAAACGTTGTCTAACTAGTGAAGCCATAAAAATTGCAATCTCTAGCTTGGTGCTGTCACTTATCGACTATGGCCTAGTGGTTTACGGAGCTGCAACTCCTATGGCTCTCAAGCGTATCAAGACCACACTAAATAAGGCCTGTTGACCTGTGCTAGACACCCACCAGTCAACACACTCTTGTGAACTGTACACACAGTCCAGCTGGCTTAACCTAGACAACAGAATAAAATATCAAGTTTGCCTCGTGGCAAAGAAATCCACCCTTGGACTCACCCCATGGGAGTCTGCAACCTTCTAAGTATGCCCACCCAAACCAGATGTACCAGAGGTGCAAACAACTTCTCATTAAAAGGTCCTTTCCACTGCACCTCACAAGGACAGTGGTCCTCTGAATACCATGCACCCTCCTGGCTTAACCCCCTCTGGGAAGATCTACAGAAGGAAAGTAAGCTAGGCAGGTTCAAAACAAAACTAGATGAATTCCTCACAACAAATAGTAACTGTGAATGCAGAACCTAGTTCACCCTTCTTTTCAACCCCTGTAATGCTTCTCACCCCTGCCCTTGCTTATCTCAATCTTTCCCCATCTTTCCCTTACCTCTCGCCGTCCACCTGGTCCCCTCACTACCTCCATCCTTACTCCCTGTGCACAATTGCTTATTCCATGCCCCTTCTTTTCCTCTAGCACTCCTTTACTGATCTATTCCATTCTTCCTTAATCTCACCCCCTCTAAGTGCCAATGGCTACCTTTTCTTTTTTAGTTTCCACACCTTCTCTCTCAATATTTATTTTCCCTCCTTCTAAGGTCAAACGTACACCCTTATTTCTTTCCCCCACCTTCCATCACCTTGCCTTTTGCTATTTCTGCCTAGCCATTTGAAACTGCTTGGTCTTCCTCCCTCCTTTTCTCCTTCCACCCCCTCCTCTCATAGTAGAATGGCCTCCTCCCACTTCATGATAGAAGGACTGTTGACTTGTGCAAGTCTCACCTTGGTCATTCCCACTCATTGTGAATTGTGTGCACTGTATCCCCAGCCTACCACTTAGACAACAGGGGCTGCTTTATATGACAACTCTGGCTGTTGGTCTCTTCCACCTTATTGTTTTGGTTCCCTCTGTAATCAATAATTTGAGTTATATTGCTTATGCTGATAATTGTCTTGCCCTGTATACTCTCTGTATGGAAATATCCTATAGTCTGTATGTACTTCTCTGCTTCTTATACCATTTTGTATTGCTATGCCAGGAAGGTATGTGATTCTCAGACTTTGTATTATTTCAATGACGTGGAACCTCTGTAAAACAGACTCTGGCTCAAAGGTACTTCCAAAATTCCAATAAATAAATAAAGTTTTCATTTCACAGGTACACCATGAGTCTATGCCATGAGCCAGCTATGGAACAATAATTTCAGTCTTGTCTTGACAGGAAACAGTGGAACAATAAGACTAGTAGTGGACAACAGATTTACCATGTGGGTGGCCGCCACAGTGGACAACTGCAAAACAATAATTTCAGTTTGTCTTGACAGGTGACAGTAGAACTGTAAGACTGGAAGTGAACAACGGATATACCTTGCAGGTGGCCACCACAGTGGCTCCTTGATTAGAGTCTAAATAATTTTCTCCCGTCTTCACAGGTCTACTGTCCTGCTGCTTCCTCCTCCAGCAAGCAAGCCTCCTCTTTCTCCACCTTCACTGTTTGGGGCACCA
Organism: Neoceratodus forsteri; assembly: GCA_016271365.2. Classification (NCBI taxonomy): domain Eukaryota; kingdom Metazoa; phylum Chordata; order Ceratodontiformes; family Ceratodontidae; genus Neoceratodus; species Neoceratodus forsteri. The sequence continues at coordinate 260,844,156 of CM057456.1, forward strand.
TTGTTCAATTTCAATAAGGAGGCAGTATAGCACAGTGGTTTAGGGCTCTGAGCTACAGATCTGGAGACCTGGGTTTGAATCCCACAGCCCCCACTTGCATGCTGTGTGAACCTGAGCAAGTCATTAACTTCCTTGTGCTCCCAGGTTGAACCTGGAAACAAGCTTTGACTTAGTGTGCCTTTCCGGGTTAAAAAATTTCCCCTTCTCCTATTGCAATGCATGGCCATCATCAGTGTGAAGGTAAGTAGCATTTCCAAAAGTCTGTTTTTTTCTTATACTTTTTTTTATTTAGTTTTGCTTTCACAGGAGCAACATGACATAGAGTGGACTAGGGTCTAAATAATTTCATTCTTGTCTCCACAGGTCTCTTTTTTTCTAAATTTTCTTTCACTGATGTACTTACAAGGAGGTGCTGTAGTTGGGTAGACCCTTCTGACAGCTAACCCTCAACAGCAAAACCATTACATCAACAACAACCCGTTCGACATCCACAGTGTTGAAATGATTGTTGGAACGATGTACCGGTACAGCTACTCCACTGTTAGCCATACTTCCTGGTAAGCTCCCCCCCCCGGAGTTGATTATTTATCAGTCTGGGGGTTGTGGGGGGGGCAAAGCCCCCCACAAACAATGTACAGAAGCCCAGTTGTCATGGTGGTCCATTGACGGATTTGCCAGTTGACGTGGTCGATGTCGGCAAATCCATGTTGATGTGGGGGATGTCGGCAACTTTATTGTCGAAGCAGTGACATGGAACCTGGGACTGGAGACTGACACAATGCAGCAGCGTATAGCATATATAATTTCTGGTCTTGAGAAAATACAGCAAATGAGAATTTCACATAGTGTGCATCATTGTTATGGCCCAGGTGTGACAGATGGTGCACCCCCACCATGGCATTCCACCTTTCCCTCAAGGACAGTCTGCTGGTTTAAGAGCATCACCTGATGTGTGGTTTTCCTGGACACACCTCCACATTTGAGGTTCCTATCTCAGTGCACAGTTGCGCTACTTCCTCTCTTAACTGAGAAGGAGGAGGATCTTCAGCTGAGGTCTCAGATGCTCTCCCTTGCCACAGCCCCAAAGTCTGGCTGCAGGTCCCACTTCCATCATCAGTGCCCTCTTCTGGAAACTGTACCCCTTGCTGTCACTTGCTGTACCACCCCTCCTGGCACAGAAGGACCACTAGCAGTACCACCACTTCCACCCCTCTCAGTCAGCTTCTTGTATTCTTCTCACTCACAGTGGTGTCTTACTCTAAGGCATCACTGTAAGTGGGGATACCTTTCTCCCTACCAGATCAGTTCACTGTGTAGAGAAAGGCGCACACTAAAACTTCACATCAGAGACCGTGCTGGCGGGAATAGCAACAGGGTGCAAAAACTCTAAAGGATCTATGCCCTGTTGTACACCCTGTCTCTTTTTCCATGCAGAGGATAAGTCCTCTGCTTGAAGGAGGATCCACTGAGCAGTTGCTGTGGCTCGATGGGATGAGCCAAGGGCAGCAATGGAGGTGATGCGTCTACGGACTGGGTATTGAATCGTGGTCCCAGACGCATGTAATTTTTCTTTTATTCACACTTTGTGTGAATTAAGTGTCCAACCCCCCCTTCCTGTAATTGATTAGTTTATTTGGAGGGGTGCGGGGGGCACAGCCCCCCTGCAAAACACAGACATATGCCACTGGCAATATATTGCACTCTACTGGCAGAGAGGTATATTGCTTTGGCATAATGTCTTGTCACATTATGATCCATGCCACCTTTCTGTAAGGTGGATGGGCTGCCCACCAGTGCCTAAGTGTCTGCCCTGTTTACCATGCCAAACAACTGTCTGGCACAACATTGTTGTCGGCAGCATATAGCAGCATCATATAAATTTCTGGGGCTTGAGAAAAAGGTTGTGGTGGGAGACTGACTGACAGTGCAGTAGTATGTAGCAAGTATGTATCATTTCTGGGACTTGAGAAAAAATGGGAAATGAGATTTTCATATAGTGGATTTCTGAGTACTAAAGTGAATTACAACTTAGAGGTACTGTTGGTGTAGTGAGAAAGTGACTGACACAGCGCAACAGCATGTAACATGTATATATCTTTTCTGGGACTTGAGAAAAAAATGGAAATGAACATTTTTGTAAGGCTATACCTGTGGTTGAATGGGGTGGAGCAACAAACCACGCCCCGATCAGGCCTTAAAAGGCCATTCCTCCTGGTTGCTCCATATTCATTTCTCATTGCGGCCAGAGTTGCTGCTTTCCTACCTTCCCTGTTTCTCCTGCCTCTTGCCTTCTTTCTTGTCTCTCCCTTCCGCCTCCAGCCACCGGTCTCTTTTTATCTCTCATTTTGTCCTTCTGTCCGCCACTTGTTCTGTGGCTGTTTGTATTGTTCTGCCCTTGCCCCCTTCCTCTCATTCTGCTTATTTCCTCATGCTCTTCCCTCCTGCTTTCTCGTTCTTGTGCCGCTCATTCGTGGCTGTCCCCCCCCTTTCCTCGCCACTGGCTCTGTGGCTTTCTAGCCATCCCTCACCCACTCCTGCTCCATTTTTCTTTCCCTCATGTCACCGCTTCCCCGTTCTCCTCTCCACTTCTCTGTCCCCATACCTTTCCCAGCATTGTCTGCTGTTTCTGCCTCTCCTCCCCTGCTCCATCAGCTGGGCTCTTGGCAGCACCTTCTATGCCTCCTGTTGTCCTTCCCCTGCTGCTCTGTTTTTGGCCCACCCTCCTGGCTTGGGGCTCACCTCCACTCCTTGACTTTCTGTTTTTTGGGTTCCCCCTCCTGCCTAACTGACCCAGGTTCTGGACTCAGCATTCCTCTCCTCCTACTTCAGGCACTCCTTCTTCATCCGTTACACAGTCTGTCAACCCTGCTTACAGCTGCCGCATCAGCCCACTACTGCTGGCATTCTTTGACTCCATTTTTGCTCATTTGGACTCCACTCGCCAAACTATTTCAGTCAGCCTTCTGCTCACCAGACTACTATGCCTTCGGCTGCCTCATTCTCTAATTTTTTATCATCCCCCTCAAATTTGTCTCTTGATGAGTCACTCACTTTTGGGGTTTCCAGCCCTGCTTATTCACACTGTTCTCTGCTATGTATTTTACTCTACTACTTGTGTGCCCAGCTTCAGCTGCTGGCTCGCACCCAGTTTTTTATCTACTATAATTGTCAGCCATCCTGTCAGCCCAGCTACAGGTGCGGGTTTAATCTCTTCATTTATCTCCCTTGTTACATAGCTGCTTGGTGTCACAATGCCTAGTTTGTGGCTGTGCAGTTTTTCCCACATCGGGGGACTACGTTGATGCAGCGGGCATCGTGGCACCAGGCAGCGGGAGCAGCTTTCTCAACCCATACCATTAATCAGCGATGACTCTCCCCACCTTCTAGAAACATAGAAACATAGAAGTTGATGGCAGATAAGGACCGCAAGGCCCATCCAGTCTGCCCATTTCTTTTTCTACCTTATAAATGTGCCATCAGCCTTTGCTCTGTCAGTGGCCTATCTATTCATACTCATCTGTATTGCTCCCTTATGCCTATCCCATGCCTGTTTGAAGCCCTGCACTGTATTCATAGCCACCACTTCTTGAGGTAGGCCATTCCATGCATCCACCACCCTTTCTGTGAAAAAGAATTTCCTCACATTCCCCTTAATCGCCCCCTCTAATCTCATGCTGTGTCCTCTTGTCCTGCTATTTTCTTATATTTAAACATGTTAGACTCTTTCACCTTGTTAATGCCCTTAAGGTGTTTGAATGCCTCGATCATATCACCTCTCTCCCTCCTTTGCTCAAGGGTATACATATTGAGCTCTGTTAATCTGTCCTCATATGTCTTCTGATGCAGTCCATGCACCATTTTGGTTGCCCTTCTCTGGACTGCCTCAATTTGGTTAATGTCCTTGTGAACATTCTACTGCTGCTCCATACCAGCTTTCAAAGCATTCACTCCATCAGCACATCTAGTCTGTTAATTCTTGAACCTTTTCTATTTCCATACCAACTTTGCAGCTTCTACTTCACCATCAGCTGTGGACTTCACCCGGCTGTTCTCATCTCTCCCACTCATGCAATTCAACCCTCTCCTAATTTGGCCTATTAATGGACCCGGTTGGCATGCACTCCTGTGATTACTAATTGCATTCTGCCCTCTGGACCCATGTCAGGGTGTCCTTCACTCAGTCAGACTTCTACCTAGGTCTCTTCATTCCTATCATCTTTCCAAACCTAACCCTCATATGGGTCTCGTGCTGACTCGACCTGTTCTCCACTAGGAGATGTGCCTTCCATGTCCATTACTCATGGCTTATGGCTAGCCTATAGCCGATAATCTCACTCTGCACCCACGAAGTCCATATCTAGAGCATGCGAAGCTCAGAGCAGGGTCCTTCTCCTTGGCCCATAGTGAGAATGTCTTCGCTCCGGGTGGACCTTCAGTCATCCCCGTTCCTGCGACATCTCTGGATGTAGAATTTATGACTTCATCTGTGAGGGGTGGGGCTCTTATCGGCAAGGCCCCTTTAGCTGCCCGAGAAGGTTCAGAGGCACTCTTTATGCTAGTCTCCCTCCAATCACCTCTGGTTCACCTGGTCTGCTTTGTAGGCTCATGTAGGCCAGCTAAGTGCCTCAGTGGTCATTTCTCTCCTCCTTTGCTTTTGGACTCCTAGTTGTAGAGACGTCACTTGCAACTCTCAAAAGCATTCCTCTTAAAAGGACAGAGTGAGAGCTTCCTCCAAATTGTAATCTTTTTCTCTTCCCTCGATCTCGCCTCTAAATTGCGGTAGCTGAGCCATCACAAACCAAAACGTCCTTCAGCCTGGAGGGAAGGCAAACTAGACCTTGGATCCCCAGAGGTTTCCTCCTCAAAGGGTTTTTTTCCTCTCCTCCATGCCAATGGCCATAATACTTAGATAGGGTTTGTACTTTCATAGGTTCCGTAGTCAGGTTCCGCTGTAGGATGGAGTTGGATGGTGGCTCCATGGCTGTTCCCTCTCTCCTTAGGAAGTCCCACCCTCATGCCTCATGTCAGCCTCCAAACTGGTAGCTATTCCTCTGTTGTCTCTCATTCCTCTCCAGCCCTAACCATCTACACCTCTAGACCTCCTTTCACATCCTCGATATCATTCTGAATCCCTCACCTCCCTCACAATGCTTGACACCCTTTTGGGTACTCTTTTTTGGCTCCTTCCTAAGCTACCTTTAGCCAAGAGAATAATTTCCAGGACATGAGAAAAATAGAGAAAATGAAAATTTAAGACATATGGGACCCCATGATCAAATGTTTGTGCAGGTGCTAACAGGTCTTTGCCCGCATAAACCGGGGTTTGTGCTGTACCCCCTTATTCAAAAGGGGATTTTACACAGGAAATGAGGGTTAGCACTTGCAAAAAACATAATGTATGCAGGTAGGTAAGGGGCGTGGCCATGAATAGCTGTGATACCCAATATTCAATGAGTTTGCACTGCACAAAAAGGGTTAGTGTGGTCCTTTTGAGCAGTGCAAATACTGCTGAATAAGACAACGACTTACTCCAAGCAACCCGATAATCTGCCAGAGGTAATGCAGCCACCTAGCCAGCTGGCCACTGAGGAGCACACCCACCCCTTGTGGTCTGTGGCACCCCCCAATAGCCATCCCGTAGTAAACATGAAACCTCCCCCTGGTGCTTGTGGTCCCCCCACCGGTCGCCATCCCATATTAAAAAAAAACTCCCTGGTGTCTAGTGGACCCCCTTACCTCCAATCGTCAGCCTGTAGTACAATTTAAAACCCTCCCTGGCATCCAGTGGTCTGACCCCAGGCACTGATCCATGGTATCACCCATTGCAGTTCTGTACTCCTTGGTGTCTAGCACCCCCTCCACCATGGCACTGAACACCCACCCCCCCAAGTCACTGTACCAGTATCCTCAGTGGCTTGGGTGCACATATGGCAACTGGCGCAGCACTCCTCACACATCCTTGGCTGGCCACTGTACATCCAGGTAGGGAGCATGTGTCTAATTTATAGGACAGGGTAAGACACGCACTCCCTGCCTGGACAAAATGCGGCTGGCCAAGGAGGTGTGAGGAGGGCTGCACCGGTCACTGTATGCACACCCATGGTACCAAGCATACTGGTAAGGTGACTGGGGGTCTGGATGTACAGTGTCGCAGTGGGGAGGGGTGCTAGACACCAGGGAGTATGGAACTGCGCAGTACCATGGATCATTGCTTGGGGGGACCACTAGATGCCAGGGAGGGTTTTAAATTTTACTGTGGGTTGGAAATCAGAGGGAGGGAGGTCCATTAGGCACCAGGAAGTTTTTTTTAATGCAGACTGGTAATCAGAGGGGGGACCACTAACACGAGGGAGGGTTTTCATGTTTCCTACTGGCTGGCAATCGGAGGGAGTGGATTCCGCTAGGCACCAGGGAGGCTTTGTTTTTAATACAGGCTGGTGACTGGAGGGAGGCCGGACCACTATCACCAGGGAGGGTTTTCATGTTTACAACAGGCTGGCGATTGGATGGGGGTAAACACCAACACAGGGTTTTCATATTTACAATAGGCTGGCGATTGGAAGTAGGGGGACCACTAGCATAAGGGAGGATTTTAATGTTTATGGTCAGCTGGTGATCAGAAGGGGGGCCCACTAGGCACCAGGGATACCTACACATGTCTAGGACTGGGCAATTGTGGGGGCATCGCCACACTAACCTGCCATGCTACCCATATAAATGAGCCCATAATGGGCATGCAAATGGCCCCTTAGCACGGTGCATGCCCAGTGGACTTATTTGTATGAGTCCCTTTGAATATTGCAGGTAGCACTCTGGTGCTATCTGCTCTGGCAGCATACTTCGGGATCCATGTCAGAGCAGTGCTACTTCATTTAGCACTGTGCTAACATGGCCCTATATTCAGCTGAATAGCACAGGTATGCTATTTGACTGAATATAGCATACTTGGGCTCCTGGGCAATCGCAAGGCACAGCACAAAGTTTTGCACTCCATTTTGTGCTATTTTGAATATCGGGCCCCTGATGTGCATTCATTGCTATGGCCTGGGGGGGACAGAGAGTGCACCCCTACCACAGAGTTCTACTATTCCTTCAAGCAGTATCTGCTGGTTTGACAGCAGCATCTGGAGTATGGCCTCTATGAACACAACTCCGCATCTGATGTCCCCCACCTCGATGCAGAGTTGTGCCACTTCATCTCTTAACCAAGAAATTAAAGGAAGAGAAGCTGCAGCTGGGGTCTGAAATGCCCTCCTTGGCCACAGCCCCAAGTCTGGCTGCAGGTCCCATTTTCCTCATCAGTGCCCCTCTCCAGCAACTGTGCACCTCGCCGTCATTTGCTGCATCACCCCTCCGGCACTGAAAGACCACTAGGAGGGGCACTATCTCCACCCCTCTCAGTTGCCTTCTTGTAATCCTCCCACATTTACAGTGGTGCCTTACTCTAAGGTGAGTGTGCTGCCCACCAGTGCCCAAGTGACAGCTCTGTTTACCATGCTGAACAACTGTCTGGCACAGTTTGCACATCACAACACTGTTACCAGCAAGGTCCACAACAAAAAATTCCCAAACTAGGGACTTGTACTGATGCCTAGGGGAACAGCCAGAAGTGGATGGTCTTGTGGTCTCCTCCTCATGTCAGCCAGTGGTGGTGGTAGTACCACAGGGAGGGGAACACAGGGGTTTATCTCTTGTAGGTTCCTCAGGTGATGGAACAATGGTGATAACAGGAGACACTGATATTTACTGCTGTTGATGCCGTTGTTGCTGCACTGTGGGTGTGGGGTCCTGTAGACAAAAAAGATATTGCTGCTACAGGCTTCTTGCTGGCCCTTCTTCCAAAACCTGGTGCTTCTGGTGAAGCTCTTGCAGGTGTCCTCTTCAGACAGATGTGATGGCGTGTCCCATCTGTCAACTGCGTGACCGGCCCTCTCTCCTGCCTCTCCTCCCTCTCCTCACTCTGGATCCCACTCCTCCCACTCTCCTCTCTATCTCCATTAGTTTTTATTTAAAAGAAAAGGTACATAAATTTAAAATAACACAAAGAAAGTACATCTGGAAAAGAGAAAAATGGAAAAAAAACAAATTATAAATAATAACTAAACAAGAATTCACAGAACCAGAGCATCTGAACTCAGAAGTAAAAGAAAAATGCAGATAGAAGGCTGTAGAGAAAGGAATAGAAATATAAAAAAACAGACTTAAACCACAACTAAATAACTTCATTTTTTTTTAAAGCTATTTGGCTCTCTCCCATCACTACTTCCCTCGTTAGTGACAGGGGAGGCACATATCGGCTCTGGCAGGTGGCTCTGGAACCTCCCTTGGAGGTGCTCAGTCTCAGGACCCAACCTTATCGACCCTCCCAGAAATTATCCATTGCTTGCCCCCCATGGCAGGACCAAGGGTGAAGGTGTCGACTCCCTCCCCCCGGAGACCAACATCTAGACTCCAGGGAAGCCTGGCTTGGGTGCTGTTGGTGCCGTCATGGAGCCTACCGGCTCCAATATTTTTTTCTGTTTTTCTCCCTGCTTCTTGCTGTGGTTGCCCACACTTGTGTGGAGGCACACGCACGCAGTGACCCACGGCACCTTCCCGATTTGAGTCAGTCCCTGACTGCACTACCAGCACGCCTCCACCTGGGGTCAGCCCTGCAGCAGGTCCCCACCTGAGAGTGCTGCCTGACACCCTTTCAATTCATCTCTCAGTCTCCCCCTCTCCCGACACCCCCCGATGGCCCAGGCTTGTTCCCAAACCCAGGACGCTGGCATAGCATGAGGTGTGGCGTCCAGCGCCTCAACCCTCAGCACCACTGGGCCAGCTAACGAAATCACTTTTAACAAACTTCTAAGATAGGAAAAGATGTATAAAATACACAAACAAACTGTAAAATGTTGATGTACAATCTGTTTCTCAAGGCTCAAAAAGCAGCAGATCTGCTCACTTTCATTGCATAGTGAAACTGAAGGATACTGTGTACATAGAGGTGTATCATGTGACCTGCAGGAACTGTTACATGTGATCTACAGGCACTTGTTCCTCTTTCTGAGGAAGCTTTGCCCAAATTTTCTATAAAACAATGTTAAGATGAAGTTACATGCAAAGTGTTGGCAACATTTTTCCAAGTCGAGGTTGCCACCAAAAGGCCAACCTCATGAGGTGCTTCACGAATTTGAAGTTGGTGACTTTGCCAGAACTTCGCAATTGTTGTAAAACTTTGCTTCATCCCTAATGGGGAGATGGTAGTGGGAGGACAGAGGCCTGGAGTGGATGGTGCGTGATACCACTAAACACTAGAGATTGCTGTAAACATGCCAGCGGTGTGAGGATGGTCCCACTGGGCCCTAGGGTCTGCTTGGAATGCTGCAAGGACCAGTTTCATAGATAATATGTACCACTGCATGCCACAGCACAACATAGTACTGCTTCTGTGAGCATTGCTGCTGAGGGTTAGTGGGGGCCTATCCTTGTATTTTAAAATATGTTGCATTATGTGTTGTGTGTGTGATATTGGTGTAAGAAGCATGGTTGTAGTCAGGCCCTTTTGACCCAATCCACTTCCTGGTCAAGTAAAGAAAATCTAAATCTATTCCTTAGTAGCACCATACATCTAAGTGTATGCACTACAGTAAACGTGCAGGGGGGTTCTCCTTCTGTGATGTCAGACCTTTGTTGAGTAAAGCAATTTTTGGTTGTCGTGTCACTGAAATATGTTGGGTGCGCAAAGGGCCATTCCACACTGCCCTGACTGTGACAGAGAACTGACCTATATATGTTACTCGTATCAGTTTCTTATGCATGTTGGATTCTGTTATAATCGAGAATAGCTGAATCTGTGTGGCGGGTAGGCTGGCAGCCATCAGGTCACCACAGCTAATTTTAATTATTTTCAGGTACTTTATTTCCATGTAGTTCTCTTCTTGTCCCTGAAGACTGTGTTTTGTGCCATTCTTACTGTGCATATGTCACTCACCAACAGTGTAAGAGTATTAGAATAAGCAGAAACCTTCAGCACACATATTGAACCTCAGGTTGATAAGGGACTTCTTGAGAATCTTGTACACTGCCAGGCACTACCATAAGCACATGTGATCAGCCATGCATGCACACTGGTAATGCTGCAACAAAATGAATGGTGGGAGTCACTTAACTGGCAAAGACTGAAACAGTGAGAGAGTCCGGAACCAAAGCAGCAGCAGCAGTGTACACTAAGTCTATGGCACAGGATGCTGAAATTTTACAGTCCCTGCTGCCAGACAGCAAATGACAGAATCCAACATGCTGCAGGCCTTGACTATATTTTCAGACAAGTAACAGTCCTGGATCACGTGATGAGCTAGTGGGGAAAAGACATCCCTGAGGTTGCTCCCGAGTCGCGCCGAATAAACTACATTATTTTTGCTGTTTAAGACCTCATAACTTCGACTTTAACAGGGAGCTCGATACCTAATAAGGTCCTGCGTTTCGGGGAGTGAGTCGAGTAAATAGAATTAAGGAGTTTACTCACTAGATGTAGAATCGGGCCTGGCTGATAGCATGGCCGAGATGGAAGGTGGAAGCCCCGAGCCTTTGGCTTCAAGATCGCCGGCTGTTAAGCGCTCAAAACCCCACTCCCCGGTTCCAGAGGAGAACAAAGATCCACGGGCAGAAGAACGAGGGGGCATACATCCTCAGATGATATTATGGAAATTAAACATCTCCTGCAAGGACTAGTGGCTGATTTCTCTACATTGAAGCCGGCTCTTAATGCTCTAACGCAAAGGGTGGGGGATGTTGAGGCCAGGTTCGCTTCACAGGAAAGGAAGACAGTGGCTATGGATCAGGAGGTGATCACTCTCAAAAGGCAAGTTAAAAAGTTGGAGGATCACCTGGAAGATCAGGAATTATGCAGTCGGAGGAACAATTTAATTATGGCTGGTCTTCCTGAGAAATCAGAAGGCTCGGACTGTGTAGCCTTTATGCAGGATCTCATCCTGAAATTGTTCAGTCCAACGCCATTTGGTGAATCTGATAATATCAAGAGGGCACACCGTTCTTTGAGAGAGACCCCCCCCACCTGGAGCACGACCACAGGTCCTTATAATGCATTTTTTGAATTTTAAATAGAAGACTCATGTATTGAATAAAGCCAAAACAAATAGAAATCTGCAGTGGAATGGGGCCTCTATCTGGCTTTTCCAAGATCTAATACCTTGGTAAGAGAGAAACAGAAGGAGTACATGGAGATTAAGAAGAAGTTATACTTGGCAGGGGTGAAATTCAGAATATAATACCCAACTACACTGATTGTGAGGTTACCGAAGGGAGACAGGAGGTATGCGATGGCGATCGATGTCATAGAAAGCCTCCGGGTGGAGCTACCAGCCTTGTTTAAACCTGCGACTTGAAAGTCTGAGGGGCCTGCTAGATTGTATGCTGTAAAGCGGCAAATGCGAGTAGGAAGGATCGGGAAGTGCTACGATAGCTGGTAGCGATTGATTAACTGCATCTTTACTCCACATTTGGGAGAAGAGATCTGCCCTTTCATTGTTGGGACTGCTTCAGATCAGTTTTGTTTGGGACTGTTAAATAAGGGCTCCTTACTTGTTTTGTTTTTCTAGGGTCTAATCAGTCCGAGACTGCTAACAGTCCTGGTCTTTCTGTTTTTTTTTTTTTTGCTGTTATGTGTTTCTCGCTCATCGTACTAAGTTAAAGATCAATATTAAGAAGAGGATCGAATATCAGATAGCCTGTAGTTTTGTTTTTTTTTTAAAGAAAAAAATGGTAGAGCAGGCCAAAGGAGCTTATGATTTGAGTGGGAGAAATTCCCAAGGGACAGTGGGGTATTGATTAGCCTATGCTACCGACTAAACCTGCAATGGAACATGGGTTGTTCTTGAGCGGGGGTGTTTTTCCTTTAATAAATGATTAAGTATAGGTCTCAGGGGCTTACTGGGAATTTTTATGTTTTCCTCCAGTGTTTGTTCTTTCTATTTCCTCCCTAATTGGCTATAGCTGGAACAGATAAATGGGGGGAATGGACAGGGCGTGGAATGCTCTCTTCTTGATATTAATTGGTATTTCAGTGGCTGTGAGCATGTGCAGGGAGAAGGAGGTACTTACTAAGCTTCTGGAGCTTCTTTAACTTAAAATAAAAGAGGTAATAGGTAATCTTAGAAGTTAACGATGGGATTAATGGTTATGGGGGGTCTTTTGCCTTGTCTATATAAGGGGACACGGGGGGGCTTGGGAACACTTCGGGGCTAACTCATACACGGCTCATGCAGACTAAGGAGGACGATTGGAGGATCGGGAGTTGGGGGGAGTTACTGGCGGAAAAGGGGAGAGAGAGAATCCATGGCGCATATAACAAGATGGATAGAATGCAAGAGGGGGATAAGCAGGGGTACTGTTATAAACAATGGTATTGATTAAATTTCTCTCATAGAATGTTAAAGGCCTCAGGGGGGAGGAAATCAAATCAAATCAAATCAACTTTATTTATATAGCGCCTTTCAGAGCCAAGGCACTGTACCTAAAAACATATACATAATATAGATTAAAACAACATTAAAATATGTCAACCATATTTAAATAAAAGCTAAACTAAATAAATATGTTTTTAAACCAATTTTTAAACTATAGACAGTTGGGCATTCTCTCAACCAATGAGATAGAGAGTTCCACAGGGTTGGTGCTGAAAAAGCAAAAGCATGTGAACCTGATGTCTTCAATCGAACCCTGCGAATCTCTAGCAATCCCTCATTGGCAGAATGGAGAGGAAGGAGGGGACAATAGGGAATCAGGAGATCTTTCAGGTAACCGGGTCCCTGGTCATGTAGGGCTTTAAAGGTTAGTAAACCAACCTTAAAGGTGATCCACCACATAACAGGCAGCCAGTGCAGTTCCCGAGCACTGGTGTAGTATGACTGGTTCTAGATGTCCCAGTCAAAAACCTGGCTGCCGCATTCTGCACCAGCTGCAGGTGGCGGATATCAACCCCAGGTAGCCCTAGGTAAAGGGAATTGCAGTAATCAAGACAGGTAGTGACAAAGGCATGGACCAATGTTAAAAGATCACCTGACGGAACCAGGTGTTTCACCCGGGCGATATTCTTCAGATGGTAAAAAGAGGATTTGATGACAGCTGATACCTGAGATTTTAAGGTCAGTCCCTCATCAAAAATAACGCCCAGATTACGCACCTGATCGAAGGTAAGGAGTGGCATACCATCAAGTAACAGACCTGAGGGTTGTCCAGCTCCCAAAACCGCCCCTGGATGACCTGGGTCCACTATCAATACCTCAGTCTTATCCGGATTCAGTCTCAGCCAACTGGAACTCATCCAAAGTCTGATCTCAGCAAGGCAGTTGTTTAGCACGGAGAATGCATCATCCTGGCCGGGGAGAAAGGACAGATACAGCTGGGTATAAACTGCATAGCAGTGAAAACCCAGACTGTATCACTGATGATTTCTCCCAATGGCAGCATATACACTGCAAACAACATGGGAGCGAAAATGGAGCCCTGCGGTACCCCACAAGGCAGGCAATGAGCACCAGAGGAATAAATTCCAGTGGCAACTCTCTGAGACCTGTCTGTGAGGTAAGAATGAAACCATTTGAGGACTGTACCAGACAGCCCACAATAAACCCCGCAGGCGTTCCAGCAGCACACCATGGTCTACAGTGTCAAATGCAGCAGAGAGATCGAGAAGGACCAGAATGGTACATGTCTTTCGATCTCTAGCCATTAGGAGATCACTCAATACCTGGACAAGGGCAGTCTCCGTGCTGTGCTTCTTCCTAAAACCAGACTGGAGAGTATCATAGACATTATGAGTCATAAGATGATCATCCAGTTGCAACGCAACCACCTTTTCAATAACCTTACCAACAAATGGCAGGTTAGAGATAGGCCAGTAGTTAGCTAGACAATCTGGATCCAAGGAGGGTTTTTTAAGGAGTGGTCGAATGACTGCCTCCTTGAGGGTGTCGGGAAAGACCCCCCTCTCCAAGGACTTCCAGACAATGTCAGCAAGGATTGGGCAGATAACTTCTACACATCCTACTAAGAGGGGGTGTAGGGCCCGGATCCAAACTACAACTAGTTGGTCGCAATATCTGGACGATCTTTACAATGTCACTGAACTCCGGCCGGCGAAAGTCTGACCAGACAGACCGAGTACATGCCACTTCCCGTCGATCACTGCAATCCCCCAAAGGAAAGGTCAGACCAAAGCCAGACCCGATGCTGGCAGCCTTATCTGCAAAAAACTGAGCGAACTCCTCGCAACTTAGCTGAGAAAAAGCTTCTCTGGGCTGGAGACAGATTGGATTGCACAGTCTGTCCACAGTCCAGAAAAGCTGAGCCAGTCGGTTCTGTGCAGCAGAAATCTCCCTGGACAGGAATCTGCCTTCTTACCGGTGATTTCTGATTGATAGCCATCATAATGTGCCATCAACCTAAGCCTATCAACATCATTGCCGGACTTCGCCAGGTTCTTTCCAACTTTCGGCCAATTCGCCTTAACTCCTTCAAGGAGCCATCAAACCAAGGGCCCTTGGACGGAGGGAGAGGCTCAACACCTAACAGGAGCAATTTTGTCCAGAGCATCTCCCACAGCCTTATTATAGGCTAGTACAAGATCATCTGGACTCATGCATTCACCCGACAAACCCGATAGATCCAGTACCGCCATTAGGTCACTGGGGTTAATACCCCTTAAAGGGCGGTACTGAACCATCTCCATAGGGGCAGACCTATTGGGGAGGCCCTGAAGCTGAACCTTATGGTGTGATGGTCAGACTAGCTGACTGGTTCCATGCCCAGATCAGCGATCTCCATACCCAAAAGAAAGATCAGATCCAATGAATGACCCCCTACATGGGTCGATGAGGTAATCACCTGTGTTAGGCCCAGCATTGTCATCAGCTGGAGGAGATTTTGACCAAAATACAAGAGTTCATCATTGACCCAGGCATTGAAGTCACTCAGAACTATCAGTCTGGGGATCCTCAAAACCAAGTCGACGATGAAGTCTGCTATCTCCTGCAGGAAATCTCCACCGTCACCTGGTGGACGGTAAACGAGGAGAATCCCACAACCTACACCCTCTCCCAGAATATAGTCAAAGGATCTGGTAGTTCCTAATGGCACATCCACAAGGCCCAGCTCAGCCTTAAACATAATGGCCACACCCCGCCCCATGATCCAACCTTGGACGGTGTATCACCGAAAACTTGGCTGGAACTGCCAAGGCCAATATAGGGCCTGGATTTTCATCCAGCCAGGTCTCAGTGATGCAAGCCAGATCAGTTGATCCAACAAGATCAGCTATAATAGCTGTCTTGTTTTTTATAGATCTGGCATTGCACAACACCACCAAGGTAGGATGAGTTGTCGAGGAAGACCTCAGCACCTGTCCATTAACATCGGAACCCTTGGGTATGGGGACAAGACAGGAATAACCCCTATCCTGACCCCATTTCACCCCAGGGCATCTCCTGAACCCCAAAACTCCAATCCGCCCACCCCCCTGCTGTCCTCCAACAGGACAAGCTCTCCACCTTCGCCTACTCTTCCTGAGAATGCCCAACGCACGACACCTAAAATAGGTGTCAGATGACAATGGAGGGCATTCAAAAGGGCATAATTCCCTGAGCCTGGTGGAGGAATAACGCCCAACCATCGCTGAACCTCCCCAACACATTATAAACAATATGACAAAAAAGGAAGAACAAAAAATAATAAACAAAAGGAAGAGGAAGAAAAGTCTGGTAATATTACAATATATATAAATCAGTTGGGGGTTCACTTTGCTACACTACAAGAAACCCATTTACTGAATGAGTAATTATATCTATTGAAGAAAGGATGGGTGGGCAAAGTAATAGGAGCAGGGAATGCGAAAGCATCACGGGTGTGGCGATACTAATAAGGAAAGCTTGCCCATATGCAATTACTCAAATCAAGTCATGAGAGGATGGTAGGGGAATATATGTGTTGAGTAATATATTGGGAAATTCATTCTCTTGCACCTCAATTTATGGCCCTACCCCTTCTAATTCTGACTTTTTTGCCTCATTGGAAGTTGATATTGCTACGCTCCCATCCCACCCACTTATACTAGCAGGTGATTGGAACCTCTGTCAGGATAATGGGGTAGATAGGAACCCACCTTCTAATCGACCACCTTTTGCAGCGCAGATAGCTTTAAATAGTTTTTTGGAAGCTTCAGCACTAGTAGACCCCTATAGGATGTATAACAAAGGGGATACCAAGATTACCTTTTACTCTGGAGTACACAAGTCACATTCCAGAATTGATTTTTTCTTGGTTTTAGGGCAGCATTAAGAGGCATCAAAGAACTGACTACTTTTAACAGGATACTATCTGACCACTCCCCAATTCAGATGCAATGGGAGATAGGTAACAGTCCCCCAAAACCATACCGATGGTGGTTGGATGAAGGGATATTAGCGGTTGATAATATGGTGTTCAAATTAGAGGAAGCACTAGTGGAGATTATCCAAACCCAAATTCCAACACTTATGGATAAGAAACTTGCTTGGTCTACTTGCAAGGTATTATATGCAGGAATAGCTCAGGAATATACTGCTAGAAGGAATAAGATGAATAGAGTGTGGGAAGAATTTTTAACTGGGGCCATTAAGTCACTACTACCTTTGGAGGGTTCCTCTAATGAGCTGGATAAGGAGCTAAGAGATTTAAGAAAGGATATGAGAAGTATGTTGTATCTCAGGATAGGTCGCTGGCTTGAAATATTAAATGCTAGATACCTGAGTCAGGGAGATGTGCCGGGCCGTTTGTTAGCTAGTAGAATTAGGGAATGGGAGGTGGATTGAATGATCATGGCAGTGAAGTTTGGAAGGGACATTATTACTGATCCTCATGGAATGGCTGATGCCTTCGCAGAATACTATGCTGGGATCTATCAAGAGGGGGGTACTAGCTCAGAGGAAGAGATTAGAGGGTTTCTTGATAAAATACCTTGCCCAAATTAGACAAAGAGCATGCCAGGCTCTGGCAGCCCCAATTGGTGTGTTAGAAATTATGGTTGCAATTTAAGAATTGCCAAATGGTAAGACACTAGGGCCCGATGGCCTATCGGCTAAATTTTATAAAGTTCATTTATTGACCATACTCCCACTTTTGAAAGATCTACTCTTGAATATCATGAAAGATGGGGTTACCCATCCTCCTCTATACCAGGCTTATATTACACTAATTCCAAAGCCGGATAAACCTAGGGATCTGCCTGGCAATTACAGACCCATAGCTTTAATAAATCAGGATATTAAAGTTCTCACAAAGCTAATAGGGTTTTAAAAGTTGCCCCTTTATTAATCAGTCAGGACCAAGTTGGGTTTATGCCAGGTCGGGAGGCACATGATGCATTAAGGAAATTGCACCACATCCTTCATTGGGCTTCCAACTCCAAGTCTGCACTTGACACCGAGAAGGCATTCGATAGCATTTACCATAAATTTTCTATTTCTTACAATGGAGAAAATGGATTTCCTGAAGGGCTTTCTCAGAGGCCTTAAAATCCTTTATAGTGCCCCTACTGCTAGGGTCCTGTGTAACGGCTACCTTTCTAAAGAGTTCCTGCTGATGAATGGGACTAGACAGGGTTGCCCTCTGTCACCAATTTTGTTTAACATTTACTTGGAACCTTTATTAAGGGTACTTCACATGGAGCCTGCAGTTCAGGGAATTAAGGTTCATGAGATGGAGCTTAAATTTTCGTTTTTTGCTGATGATATATTGTTGCATCTATATAATCCGGCCGAAAGCTTCCAAAAAGCCCTGGAAATTATTAGGCAATTCTCGGAGGTTTCCAACTATAAATTAAATTTAAGCAAAACACAGGTTCTCCCTCTTACCGCGTATACTTATAGAGCAGATTTTGAACACTTACAGATTAGCTGGGCCCCAATTAAAATTAAATATTTGGGCATCTGGATTATGGCCAAAACAGAAAATGGGGTGGAAGAAAATGTGGACAAGCTTTTGACCACAATTAAAAATGATATTTTAAGGTGGAACAAACTCCCCCTGAACTTCACTGCCAGACTGGGATTGATAAAAATGAATCTCCTACCAAGATTGTTATACCTGATCCACTTGTTACCATACAGTATTCCCAAGGGAAGGTTCATTAATATCCAAAGGATAATTTCAGCATTTCTGTACGCCTTCCTCATCTTATGGGAGGTATTAAACTTCTGGACCTATTTTTTTATTATGTAGCGGGACAGCTTGAGTTAATGGGACGGTGGAGAAGAACTCGGGAAGAAGGGGGTTATACCCCAACATGGCTCCAAATCGAGCAGTGGATTTCAGAGGACCTGAAACTTTCCCCAGCAGCCTTGCTTTTTTCAGATCCAGAGGCCATACCTAAAAGGGGAAGGCTGACACCAATCTTTAAATCAATGATGGCGTGGTGGGATTTTTTAAACCCTACATAGAAGAGGGCTCAAAGGGAAGCTAGGGATCAACCTATATTAGGAAATCCTAACTTTCGGCTGGGGGGACTAATAATCAGTCAACACTGGGCACCAAAATTAGCTGATCTGAAACTGACAGATTTTATAGTAGAAGATAGGGTGATCCTACCTGTGCAGACTAAGGAATGGGATTTTTTCAGAAAGATTCAGTTTACAAATATGGTGCAGCAATTTTTACGAGTTAATAAAGAAGTGGGTCAGAGTCCATTTACTTGGGATCATTTGAATGAGATTGATTACTCACAACACCCCTTCTCAAAAGTTTACATGGTGCTGTCAGGCTTTGTGAGCTCAGAATCCTTGGCTCAAATTTTGTATTGGGGAAAAAAGTCTAACCCCCCTGAGGCCTGACTGGAAAGAGATTTGGAAAAATGTTAAATTCCTTCCCATACTGAAATATAAGACTATGTAATTTTTTAATTTTTTCAAATACTTACTACACCCCTGCTAAGCTATGTTCTAGAAAACTCAAGACAGACAGATTTGTGTTTTAGATGTGGAATGAAGCCAGGAGACCTATTACATGTGATGTGGAGCTGTCCCAAAATACATTCACTATGGGTTCAAATTGGTCATAACATGGATCCATTATTAAACTATTCGGAGCATATTAAAGCAGAAATCTGTGTTTTGGGAGATATGAAAACGGTTGTGAGAGAGTCAGCTAAGCATCATGTGGCACTGATGTCCGCCCTGGTTAAGGCATTTGTCCTAAGACATTGGAAAAGTGACTGTGTTTATAATTATGATCATTGGGTTAGAGACCTACTACATGTCTTAGATAGACTTAAAAGACAAATGATAATAGATGAGAAAAAGAAAATACATGATAAAAGATGGAGAACATTAGAGGCAGTGTACTCAATACAACTGAAGAGTGCTCGAACCCAGATCTGTCTGTCTGATTGGGATTAGCTAGCAATTATTTCCTAAGAGAATGTGAAAAGGGAATATGATTTTACTGAGCCGTGTGTGACTTTATTTCTGAAAGTACTCTAACCAGTGAGGTATATTACTCTCTTTAGATAGTTCTTAGTTGGATCTATAATGTCTGTCACATCCAAAAGGTTATCAAGGTTCTCTCTCTCTTTTAGGGACACAGTTTTAAAAGCTCAGTCCAGAGGACTTATAATTACTTCAAAGTTAAGGAAAGTAATAAAGAGAGATATCAAAATTGGAAGTAAATCAGATCTATAGTTAACTTTGAAGGAATAGAGTCAATTGTTATAATAGTTAAATCAGACTCAACTTGGATGGCTCAATACACTAAAACTGTGTATGTAAATAGTTTAGGGGATGTGTATAGTAGCCACATCCAGTTTTGGGATGTGGGCCCAGGATTTGCCTGGGATATGTGTATGTATGTCTTCTTTGTTGAAATCATAAACTCTAATAAGTATTAAAAAAAAAAAAAAGACAAGTAACAGTCCTGAAGTATTGGTCTTCTGCATTTGCATATGCTTTGTTTTGTTTCAGAGTCTGCAAGAGTTGTACTGCATCATTTGCCTATGAAGAAGATGTCTCTTCTCTAGTGTAGATACTCATTCTATGGTAAGTGAAATGATTACAAATCTTATCATTAACAATAGTACTAATCTCAGCTGAAGATTTGCTTCTCTTGTAAAAGGCCCTCATCAAACAGTTTGGTAATCGTGAAAATTTGCTTAGTATAGTCTTTTGCGGTTTCCCCACAACAAAGTGAAACATGTAAGTGTTGCTGGGAAGTACTGTACTAGTCCCGTCACTGTAAAGAGTAGCACTGCCTCAGGAGGAACTGGCACACCTCACTGTATCTGCCTGCCCATACAAGTAGCAAAACCAAAAACTTCCAAAATAACCCTACAGTTTCAATGGTGTGCAGTTAAAATTGCGTGCAAGCCTGTATCCAACATAAAAAAAATAATTGCATGCAGCATCACATGTACAACATCTTCCAAAAATGCAATAATGTGCAAGCCTGAAACAGAAAAATAGAAACATGGAATTTGCCAGCAGACAAGGACTGCTTAGCCCACCTAGTCTGTCCATTTCCCCCCCTGTGGTATCACTGCAGATCCTACTTGATCTCTGGCCCATTCACCCCCTTCTCTTTTCACAAGATTCCCCTAAGCATATTCCATGCATTCTTGAACCCCACCACTGTTTTTGCCCCTACCACCTGCTCTGGAAGACTGTTCCAGGAATCCACCATTCTTTCTTTGAAGAAGTATTTCCTCACATCACTCTTGAATCTACCCCCTCCAGCTTCTTATCATGCTCCCTTGTCCTGGAGCAATTTTTTTTCTGATAAATACGTCCCTCTTGTACCTTGTTTACCCCTGTGAGGTATGTATTGGTCTCTATCATTCCCCCGTCCTCTCTTCCAGGGCATATATATTTAGGTCCTTTACTCTTTCTTCCTAGGGCTTCTGATACAGACCCTGGACCGATTTAGTTGCATTCATCTGGACTGCTTCCACTCTGTCTATATCCTTTCTGAGATGTGGTCTCCAGAACTAGACACAGCACTCTAGGTGGGGTCTTACAAGCAATATATACAGAGGCTACGCCACCTCCCTCTTTCTGCTGGTGATACTCTCCCTATGTACCTCAGCATCCCACTTGTCCTCCCAACTGCCTTGTCGCACTGCCTGGCCACCCTAATGTCATCTGATATGGATATGATCACCCCAGGTCTCTTTCCTGCTTGGTGGTCATCAGTACCACCTCCACATTTTGTACTCTGCCTAGGCTTTCTGTGCCCCAAGTGCATTATTGTGCACTTTTTTGCATTGAAACACAGCTACAATACCCTTGACCACTCCTCTAGTTTTCTCAAGTCGCTGCTCATCCTCTCCACCCCCTGGGAGTATCCACCCTATTGCAGAGTTTGGTATCATCCATAAAGAGGCAGACCTTCCCTTCCACCGCCTCTGTAATGTCAGTTGTAAAGATATTAAAGAGGACCAGTCCCAATGCTGATCCCCGAGGCATCCCACTGGTCACCCTCCCTTCCACTGAGTGAACTCTGTACCACCACCCTCTGCTGTCTATCCAGTAACCAATTTATTACCCAGTTTATCACCTTTGGACCCATTCCTAAGCTAACCAGCTTGCTTACTACTCTCCTATGTGGAGTGATGTTGAAAGCCTTGCTGAAATCTAGGTAGGCTATGACCACTGCTCCACCCTGATCTAGTTCCTTGGTCACCCAGTCAAAGAACTCTATTAGATTCATTAACCCATCTGATTCAAAACATTTCACAATCCTTTCAGCAGTCATTCCATTAACTTTCCCACCACTGAAGTCACGCTGACTGGCCTATAATTGCCAGCCTCTTCCCTGCTATCATGTCTGTGAAGTGGGACTACATCTGCCCTCCTCCAGTCCTCTGGGACTACTCCCATTTTCAGTGAGCTGTTAAATACCGTAGGTCCATCAGAGGTGCAGCCAGTACCTCCCTGAGCTCCCTCAATACTCTTGGGTGAAGCCCATCTGACCCCATTGCTTTGTCCACTGTAAGATTTGAGGAAGCACTATAGTGCAGTGGTTTAAGGCTCTGAGCTGCAAATCTGGAGACCTGGGTTTGAATCACACAGCCCCCTCTTGCACGCTGTATAACCCTGAGCAAGTCACTTAACTTCCTTGTGCTTCCAGGGTCACACCTGGAAACAAGCTTTCAGCTTAGTGTGTCTCGCCTGATTAAGAAAAAAGATTTGCAAGTCCCTTCAGGACTCTGATCTCAGAAAATGGACTAGTGTCCCCTTCTCTCCCTCCAATGCTCTTATTACATTTTTGTGGCTCCTCTCCATCTCTTTCCTCTGTGAACACTGAACAAAAGGATTTGTTCAGGATGTCTGTCTTTTCTTGTTCCAACTCTGCACAGTTCCTCCTCCTTTCCCTTATTAACTTCACAATCCCATCCCTGGTCTTCCTCTTTTTGCTTATGTACCTAAACAATGCCTTGTCCCCTTTTGTTACTGCCTTGGCTATTCTCTCTTCATTTTGTGCCTTTGCTCTCCTACTGCTCTCCCTACTTCCCCATTTCCCTGATACACTTCCCTATCCTTCTCTTTCTGTGTCTCCTTGTACCTTTTGAATACTACCCTCTTAGCGTTTACCTTTTCTGCCACTTCTTTTGAGAACCAAAGCAGTCTTTTTTTTCTCCTCTTTCTTTTGCTCCCTTGCTTGATAGAGAAGTCTGTTGCCTTCACTCTGGCCCTTTTTAGTTTCCCCCACTGTTCCTCCACACCACCCACTTTATCCCCCTGGCCAGGTCATCCCTAAGGCATTCAACCAATTTTTTTAAATCTGCCCTCCTGATGCCCAGGACCTTGGCCTTCATGTGATTCAATTCCATAGCTATCTTTATATTGAACCACACTATATGGTGATCAATAGTCCCAAGGTGCCCCCCCACTTTGACACCTGCAACACTGTCCCTGTTGGTGAGTACCAGATCTAATACTGCCCCATCACAATTGGGTTCACTGATTAGTTGTCTGAGGAACACCATGCAGAGTTCCCTGCTTCTAGCTGAAGATACAGTTGAGAGGCTCCACTCTACATCTGTCAGATTGAAGTCCCCCACCAAAGGCACCTTCCCTTTTCTGCCATCTTGCCAATAGCTTCTGTCAGTACCTTATTTAACTTCTCCACCTGTGCTGGAGGTCTGTAGATCACACCAGTGTGAATAGAGGCTCCATTCCCCATCTCTAGAGTGACCCACATTACTTCTGCCCTACTGTATTCCCATGTATCTCCATCACTTTAATGCCCTCCCTCACATAAAATACCATACACCCTCCTTTCCTTCCTACCCTGCCTTCCTGAGCAGAGCATAGCCAGGTATAGCCACGTCACAGTCATGGTTTTCAGTGAGCCATGATTCGGTAAACGCAACAATATCCAGGTCAGTCTCAGCCATTGTGACCTCTAGGTCTGGAATCTTATTTTCTAGACTTCTAGCATTTGCACACATAACTTGCCAGGTTTTGTTACCACTCTGTTTGTTACCCCCTTTTTTCCTTTTTGCTTCCCTCCTTCTCTCCTCTCCTCTCTTTTTAATGCACCCACTTCCATCTCCCTTCATTTCTTCTAGCCAGCTTCCTGTCTTAATTTCCATCCCGGGGGATTCCACTCCTCTCAGGGTCCATCTACTTTCTACTTTAGCCTGTGGGGGAAGGGGGAGTTTCTGCCTCCATGACCTATTCCTCCACCCCCTGGATAGTTTAAATGTTCATCAAAATAATGTTTAAACCATACACTGAGAACTGTGGTTCCCCTTCTGAATGGATGTAGGCCATCACTCCTGTATAGGCCCTTATCCTCCCAGGTGGGTCCAAAGTCCCTAATTTAGCCAAACTTCTCCCCTCTGCACCATTTCTTCAGCATGTATCCAACATGAGAAGCAAAACTACAAAAAACATTATGCATGCAAAAATCTGACATTGTGCACAAGTCTGTATCCAGTGTCAAAAAAATTGCAAAGCTGCGGATACTACTGTACCCCCCCATAATGTGAGTGCTTATGCTTGAAACCTGGTAACTCAGTCAAACTGCTGTCATCAGCTCTTGCTCTCTCTGCATTCCACCCCTCACAGGACATAAGTCATGTGTTTGGGACAGGAGGAGACTTGCCATAGGATTTCTTTGGCACATCCAGCTCCACCACAATCATGGCTCCCATCACACATCAGAGGTGTCAGCTTGCCACCAATGGAGTGGGCAATCAGTACTCCCAGAATAGTGGGGAGTCCTCCATTGATTGCTCTGATTGGATCAGACTAAAAGCACAATTACACGCTAACTAAAGAGGAGTGCCAGTAAATGTTTTATGGGCAGGAATACTGTGTAAGCTGAGACTGGGGCCAGAGCCCATGTAGACTACAAAAATGACAGCCATCTTAGTTGCCTCTAATTCCTAAAGACATGGCCATTAGGGTCGAGGACAGAAGCCAGAAATTCAGGCTGCAGAGCCTAGAAAAGAACCCACAAGGAGCTCCTATGTCACTGTAAGACTGCAGGGTTCCTGGCATGAATTTCTGGCCAATCCTCTGTTAAATGATGGAACTTCAGCCTGGTCTTAGAGTGATTGACAGCCCAGTAGACCAATGGTGAGCTGGCACTCACTAGAGAACAGCAGGGTATGTTCCCAAGCCCATTCGGTGTACGTATGACTAGCAGGAGGCAGACCAAGACTGCATGTGGCTGTCGTAGGAGGCAGGCTGAATCTGCATGTGTCTGTATAGAGAAGCAGACATGTGACTGTTGGATAGGGATGGGCTATCCATTGGGTGCAGGATCATGTACATCGGGTATCAGTGATTTTTTGCTGGGTGAGGTAGCTTGGGTAATTTACAACCCTACCCGACATAGCAGTGTATCTCAATCCACCCTGTATTGGCTTCAGGGTTTCATTAAGCCTGCCATGATGCCCCAGTTTATGTTTTCTCCCATCCCTCCTGGAGCCGTGGTGGACACAGGTGACTGCACGTACATGGAGGTATGTACACATTCCCGGAAACCATGTTCCTTCCACCCTCCTGATGTATGTCCCCTAGACTCTGCCTTGATCCGTTATCTAGCCTCCACTGGGTGTCAGTCGAGAGTGAGGTGGCTAGCCTCCCTGATCCAGGAGAGGAGAGCAGACCAGCAACCACTACAATCCTCTTCAAGCCCTCCCCCCTCGCTGACCTCTAGCAGCCTGAGCTTGCCTCCGAACATGGGTCGCCGGTGTGGCATCCAGTGCCTCAATCCTCAGCACCACCGGACCAGCTTCATAACAGTGTACTTCACAGGTCACGTAGTTCTGACATGGGTAACAGCTCAGGTAACAGTTAAATTTTTAGAAAAACAAAGGCATTACAGGCAGCCTGTGGGGTCCTGGGACTCCTTCAAGGCTGGAAACAGGCATGAAAAGGTAGCCTTTGGGGTCCTCACAGCAGAAAGGAGCACATGACACCAGGCTGACAATCTGATTGGTCAGTGCTGGTGTCTGTGCTCCATGTCTGCTGTGAGCATGCAGATAGCAGTGGAGTGTGGAGGAAGTGGGAGGAATCCAAGCTCGCCCTGCATGTTTTTGTCTAAATTGTGGTGCAATGAAAGTTAACATATTACAAAAAACACAAATTCCATCAAGTAGCAAGGGACTGGGGACTGAAGGGGGAATCAGCAGATCATCCAGTACGGTGCTCAGGAGAAAAGAAGAAAGGTGACGGGGCAAAAGACACTTTTTGGCAGCTGATTTCTATGCAGTATAGTGAGAGCCATTTAGGCTATATTACACTTTGTTAGGTGCCCCGAGACCTGTCTGTGACATAGCTACTCTGTGTCTCTCTGCAGTATAGTGAAAGTCACTTAAGCTGTATTACACTGTCTGTTAGGTGCCCCGAGCCCTGTCTGTGTGACATTAGCTACACTGTGTGTGTGGGCACGGGGTCATGTCGCTGAGAAAACTGCGCATACATTGAAGAGCGCAGACACAACGCGGCGCCTAACAACGCCAGGACAAAAATCTCGACCAAAACAACAAGAGCGCATGCTGTTGGACTGTCTTTGCCCCCCACACCCCCAGACTAATTATAATCAACTCTGGGGGGTTGTGGACTTTGGGGAAAGGGCAAATGTCAGAGCCAGGAAATATCTTGTTTTTTTTTTTTTTAAACGCATTATAGTGGGACCTGGGGAGAACCAAACTGCATCCCCAGATGATCCCCGCCGCCACCGGAGGCAGGTGCTCTAGCCACTCCACCATGGGAGTGGCTCAGCCAAACAATGACCCGGCAACATCCTTCAGGTTTCATCAGACTAGACTACAGTGACAGGGGTAGCGGTTCTTACCATACACTGTAAGAATCCCTGTCACTGTAGAGTCATTTGCGCTTCTTACAGCATGTTATTGCATGCATGTTTTTTCCATGCTATAGTGACCCGGTACCATGTGAGTGTCTCTCTACAGCATAGTGAAAGCCATTTCACCTGTATTACACACTGTCTGTTAGGTGCCCTGAGCCCTGTCTGTGGCAAAGGTACTCTGTGTCTCTCTATAGTATAGTGAAAACCTTTGAGGTTGTATTACACTGTCTGTTGGCCTGTTAAGTGCTTTGATTCCTGACATAGCTACACTGTGTGTGACATCTCTCTGTGGCATAATGAAAGCCATTTAGGCTGTATTACACTGTCTGTTAGGTGCCCCAAGCCCTATCATAGCTACACTGTGTGTGATATCTCTCTGCAGCATAGCAAAAGCCATTTAGGCTGTTTTACACTGTCTGTTAGGTGCCCCAAGCCCTGTCATAGCTACACTGTGTGTGGTGTTTCTCTGCAGCATAGTGAAAACCATTTAGGCTGTATTACACTGTCTGTTAGGTACCCCCAAGCCCTGTCTATGACATAGCTACTCTGTGTCTCTCTGCAGTATAGTGAAAGTCATTTAGGCTGTATTACACCATCTGTTAGCCTGTTAGGTACCCCGGGCCCTGTCATAGCTACACTGTGTGTGATGTCTCTGCAGCATACCAAAACCCATTTATTTATTTTTATTTTAGTCTTTGGTAATTGGGGAAGGACCACTAGGCACAAGTGCCTGTTTTCAGGGGGGACCTGGGAGCACTAGGTGGTTAAGTGACTTGCTCAGACTCACACAGTATGTAAGTCGAGGTTGTGAGAATCAAACCAAAGTCTGGTCTGCTGGATGTACCAAGCTTGTTCACAGCTTGTTACTTTAACCTCTAGGTTATGCTGCTAGCCCATTTGGGCTATATTACACTGACTGTTAGGTTTCCCGAGCCCTGTCATAGCTACACTTGTGTGACATCTCTCTGCAGTATAGCAAAAGCCATTTAGTCTGTACTACACTGTTGTTAGGTGCCCTGAGCCCTGTTATGTATTACCACCTGTGACATAGTCAGCTACACTATCTGTCTCTGCAACAGTTAGTGAAACAATATCCATTCCTTTCACAGCTGTGTCTACTATGTTTCATATTTCCCAGTCTAAGCCTACTAAAAGGAAGCACAGTGCTGCTGCATGTGCTCCTGTTAATGTTGTGGACAATATGAATCCTAGCACTAATGAAGAACATAGTGACAAAAATAATAATAACATCACCAAGCCTGGCACTAAATGTCCTCCTGAACCAAAAAAGCATGTTGACAATGGAATGATAGTAGAGTTTTGGAAAGAACTGACTAGAGTTACTTGTAGAGGTTCTGAACTTGTGCCAGGATACTTTTACCTGCTGACACAACATGCAAGGGCAGAGAGGCATCCTCCTCAAATATAAGCTCAGTTGCTGATGCAGTGAATACTGATAAAGATGGTGGTGATAGTGGGGACTGGGAATGGGATAGCCCAGGCCATGTCCCACCTGATGATGATGGCACTTCCCATTCTTCTAAATCTTGTTGCGATGAGGTCTGTAGTTTTGATGAGTGGGTAGGAGAGGATGCCACTGTAACGTATGAGAGGTAAGTGCAGAAGAAAAAAATGATATGCTAAACACAAAAATAAGAAGATGAGCATGAATGAGAACATTACATGTCAACAAGGAAATGTCAGTGTAGGGGTTTCCTCCAGGGCCCTTGACTGTACAGAAAATAGTGCCAGGCACCATGGTAGAAAGCACAAAAGGTAACTCTTTAGTGTGGAATTTATTTTTATATTTACTCTGCAGACAACTCTTGAGTTGTATGCAGACTGTGCAAAAACAGCATCAGTTGTGGTGACAAAGCAGGACATTTTGGAACATCACTAATGATATGACATGCAAAGGCAAAACACCCAGGTGAGTGGGGCAGGGCAAGGGGCAGGTAGTTGGTATGAGCAATAGCGGAGGTGGTGGTGGCGGTGATGACCATAGTGACAATGAAATGGAAGCAAGAACTGACACTGAATCACTTGATGTGTCCTTGCAGTTTTCCCAGACAAACAAAGATTATTTTCTGCTTTTCTGCAGCTCTCATAACCCACACAAGCTACACCACTTGGCTATCTCCACCACCCAGGGGGACACTCTAGATCAGGTGGGGTCCTTCAAATACTTAGGGATACAGCTTGACCCTAATCTCTTCTATGGACTTCATGTAGATAATGTAGCTAGAGCTGCTAATACATGGCTTGGTCTCCTCTACAAACACAGACTACACCTCACGCCAGAAGCTTTGAAGGTTGCAGTTCTGAGCTCTGTGATCTCTGTAATAGACTATGGTCTCATCATTTATGGCTCGGCCACAACCACAACCACAACCCTTAGATGCCTCTCAACTGCCTTAAATAAGGCATGTCAGCTCATCACTGGTGCTCACCGTCTCACCCACACATGTGACCTGTACACTCAGACCGGCTGGCTCCAACTATCAAACTGCATAAAGTTTCTCACCTGCTCCATGGCGAAAAAATCTACCTTGGCCTTGCACCTTCTGGGGTCTCAACTCTGTTACAACACCGAATTAACAAATGGTGCCTTAGGAGATCCACGCTACAGCTACTGAAAGTCCCCCACTGTCACACTTCACAGGGACAATGCTCTTTTGCTTATTGAGCGCAACTCTGTTTCAATGGCCTCAGCCCAACCATCTCCTCTGCCCCAACAATTGGTATGCTTAAAACTAGGCTCCGGGACTATCTCACTACCAACAGCTACTGTGACTACCCAACTTAACCTTGTTTCTCCACTTCCCTTCCTGCTCTAGTTGTCCCCCCCCATTGGATTCTACCCTCACATCTTGGTATACCCAATGCTGCACTTTTCACCCTCTCCCCACCCTTCCTACATTCCTTCTCCCCCCTTCCCTCTTCTCTCTCCCTATGACTCTGGCACTTCTTATCTGTTGTCTATTTTCTCTGACAAATGCCGCTGGCTGCCTTGTTACAATGCTACCCTTGATTTGTATTAATCTGTACTCTGTTTGCAATGTCCACATTGTTGTAATGTCTGTCTTGATGTTCCCCATAATTTGTATTTCTCTGACGTGGAACCTTTGTAAAAGAGCCAAGGCTCAAAGGTATTTATAATCCTAGACTTGATAAATAAATAAATAAATAACATTTTCTTCTGACACCATCAAGTTCTGCAAAATCCCAAAGTAGTACTCCACATGAAAAAGGCATGAAAAATACAACCCCTCCCCCAGATTAAAAATATCTCATTATTCTCATCAACTAACATTAAAAGAAAGTATTACAGGGACATCAAAATTTGCCCACAAGCATCCAACATGCCAGCTGTTAAATGGGGGGGGGGTTGTTTAACTAGGAAAGTCAAACTAAGCCGGATCTTTGGAAGCACAAGGAAGTCAAGTGACTTGCTTAGGGTCACAGAATATGCAAGCGAGAACTGATAGAACCATTGCAGAGCTGTTGGCTGAATGTCAACTCCCTTTTGCCTTTGTTACCCAAAAAGGTTTCCTGAAGTTCATGAACCAGATTGAACCATATTACACCATTTCCTGTCAAACATATTTCTCAAAAAAGTCTGTTCCACAGTTGTATGACTTGGTGTGTAGTGCTCTCACTAAACAGTTGAAACTCTCTGAGGTGAAGCAGGTTCACATAACCACAGATATATGGACCAGTAACCAAACAATTGACTACACGTATGTTACAGCTCATTGGGCAAGTTTTCAGTCACAAAGTAATACTTCCTGCTTTGTCATAAGTAGTAGGAAGCAGGCTGTATTATGTGTCACCACATTTGAGGAAAAACACTCTGCTGTGAATGTTTTTGAGGAGCTGCAAAATCAATTCCAGAAATGGCTTACTCCATATTCCTTATCTCCAGGGTTCATAGTATCAGATAACAGTGTCAACATAGTCAAAGCTGTTAGAGATGGCAACTACCAATACATATCTTGTTTTGCACATTGTTTAAAACATTTTCTCATCCAGTTTCCTAAATGGAACCAGAAATGATGAAAACCTGTTAGGTCTAGCTAAGAAAATATGTAGGCATTTCAGCCACTCTGTGAAAGCTCAAAAAATCCTGAATGGGCTGCAGAGGTCAAAAAACTTAGCATTGTTTACATTAAAGTAGGAAGTTCCAACCTGCTGGAATTCAACATTTTGCATGTTGGAAAGGCTTCTTGGACAGTAAAAAAGCTGTACATGACTACACCATGCAGGATCAAATAGGTAAAGTAGACATCATGCTCACTTCTATCAGCTGGACTCTACTTGAATCTTTGGTCACCTTATTGGAGCCATTTTATACTGGGTTCTCATACTGGGTTATGGACAGGAGAAGGCAAGAATGCCCATTATATCTGTCCACCCACATCAGCGGGTCCAACTAGTCTCTCTATTTAGAAGAAAATTGTTGAGTCTCCTTTTAAAAATATTCAAATGCTGACTTTCAACTATGTCCTTTGGCAGTCCATTCCAAATCCTACCTGTACTATGTAAAAAACAACTATATCCCCTCCTCTTAACCACATTATCAAATTTGATCTGGAAATTACGTGCTCTCAAGCCTTCTGTTTTAACCTGGATGTGGACACCCAGTTATTCCACTAGTTCAGCTTCCTACATGAGTTTATACATCATTAAAAGGTCTCCACTGACCCTCCTCTGTTCTAGACTATATAGTCATTTGAGGTTACCACATGTGATGTCAGTGCGAACAGTGCAACTTGGAGTCAAATTCTTCCTCAAACAAGATTTCTTCATGTTTTCCTTGATGACATAAAGAAAGACTTTCAGTCAAAAGAAGACACCATTGCTGTTATGCTGGCAGATGACTTGAGTCTCAGACTGTTGACTGATCAGAGAATAAATGCCATGTTTAATAATGACACCTATGTGTTGACTACATTGCTAGATCCCCACTTTAAGTGAAGCATTGAAGCCATTCTTCCTGCAGGGGAAGACACTAGGTATTGGAGAGATCGTCTGCTAACCAAATGTGACATTGCCCTACAAACACCATTAACTGATGTGCAGCAGCCAAACCCTGCCGAACCATTAGAGTGAGCCTCTGGTGCAGACAATGGCACATTTATCAATTCTTCATAATCACCAGTGTCATCAGCGAGGGAAAGGACATCTACAGCTGCTTCTTGGGCATTCTGTGTTCAAGATCAGAAAGGCAAATCACTTCTGAGTCACCTGCAGCAATATAGACTAGTATCCTGTAAAGAAAGCGCAGCTGCTTCATCTGCCAGACTGGTAACTGTCTCACGCAGCACAATGATCATGGAGTATTTTACAGATCGTACTGTGATTGGTCTTGAGGAAGGTCCATTACTCTGTTGGAAACGAAAGAGAACAATATGACCAGATCTAGCAACTCTTGCAATTATGTACCTTAGTTGTCCACCTTCGAGCGTATATTCAGAATGCATATTTAGTGTAGCTGGAGGAATAGTCACTGACCACAGAACACTGCTGAGTCCTGAAAATGTGGAATGGCTTACATTTCTCAGAATAAATGCTAACAATTTCCCAGTTATCCCAAACACTAGATTATGTGATTCTGACCCTGAACATGAACAACAGCCTGCAAACAGTGATACTGAATATGATGACTAGGTTGTGTACGAAACGAATAGAACCATCACCACTGCCACCATGCCAGTCACATGTGCCACACTACTCTTAGTTTTCTTTTGTCAGTCATGTGTTTTATATTATGTAACTTTGATGCCCACCATGGGTATAATTTCCGGAAACAGCAGCAGCCTCACTCAGAGCACCTACTCCTTTTATACCTATATCATCAATGCCTGCCATTGGTATAATTTTTGAAAACAGCAGCAGGCTCACTCAGAGCAGCTGCACCTCTCATACCTACCTCAGCAATGCCTGCCTTAGGTATACTTTTTTGAAACAGTAGCAAGCGCAATCAGAGCAGCTGGCAGTGCCTGCCAGGGGTATAAGTTCTGGAAACAGCAGCAGGCTCTCTAAGAGCAGCTGTGCCTCTTGTACTTACCTCAGCATTGCCTGCCGTGGTTGTAATTTTAGGAAACAGTAACAGGCCCAATCAGAGCAGCTGCACCTCTTGTAGCTGCCTCAGCAATTCCCACCATGGGTATAATGGCTCACGGCTCCTAAAAAACGATGTAATAGTCCCCCAAAAAACAGTCTTTCACATGATTTTTGTTACGTCATGGTTGGGTAATCAGGTAGTAGAATGGGTCAGGTTGTAACTACCCAACCTGACCTGACTACTTGGTTTTCATCCAGGTATTTTTAGGGGTACTTTTGAGGTACTCATGGGTAGTCTTGATGGTCAGGTATTTTAGTACCCGCTCATCGCTACTGTTGGAGCTGCTGCAGAGGCAGACTGTGTATCTGCCCAGAAGAGACAGATTGAGAGTGAGAGTGATAAGTAAGAAATAGAAAAAAAGGCAATCACATGCTAGCCCAGCACAAAACTTAAAGATGAGAGGTGCAACCTGAGTGAAAGATTTTTGCTGCGTTGTAGCCAGAGACCGTAACTGGAATCACCTAGCCAGTACCAAAGTCTGTGCTGCTTATCACCGCCTCTTGGGACTAGATGCAATGATGTGTTGGGTGTGGTATCTTAGGACTGAGATTGCCACAGAAGGAGTTGCCCTGTAATGAAGATTCAGTTACCGATTGCTGGAGTCAGGAGACTTGACTGGGAACAAGAACAGTCATCTGTCAGTCAACATCAGAAGCCTGCACCACTGAAGAAGGGAAGAGAGTTAAATCAATGATAAAGGGATACACAGGGAACTGTGCCATCAACTCTGTGCATCAAGGGAGATACCCTGGCCTGGAGAAACCATGAGTAGACTCAGAGCTTGGGGTGCAACCCAGTTTTGTATCATAGGTTTGGGAGGGACTCGGCCATCTCTCCAGGATTGGTTTTATGATCACTCAGGTTAGGGATTTTAATTTGCAAATATTGCTTTGTTTAAGTGCACCACCAACAACTTCATTGGGCCTACACTGTTTCCACAGCTGGGTACCCAGTGAAGAACTAGTATCTTCCAGTAGTAACTAACAGTTTTACATTGGTGCCAGTGGGAGTGGGCAGCACCCACAGTACAGGTGGGCATTAACTAATGTTGCACCATACAGAGTTTATTGTGGAAGTGGGCACTGTTATAGGGCCAAGCCTGGAAGGGCACTTAAAGCACAGCCATAGGTTACCAATATATTGTTTGCCTGATGTTGGAAGGGCACATAAAGCACGGCCATAGGTTACCAATATATCGTTTGCCTGATATTGGAAGGGCACATAAAGCACGGCCATAGGTTACCAATATATCGTTTGCCTGATATTGGAAGGGCACATAAAGCACGGCCATAGGTTACCACTATATTGTTTGCCTGATATTGGAAGGGCACATAAAGCATGGCCATAGGTTACCACTATATTGTTTGCCTGATATTGGAAGGGCACATAAAGCACGGCCATAGGTTACCAATATATTGTTTGCCTGCTATTGGAAGGGCACATAAAGCACAGCCCCAGGTTACCTGTATTATTTTGTGCACCAAGGAGGGCACAGAAAAGCAGCCCCTGTGAAAGTAGACTGGGTCTAGTGGGGCACTGAAGAAGCAGACAGAACACACAACATTATCTTACTGTTAACCATACCCCCCTTTTTCCTTTTAGTGCCCGCTGTCCCTAAATAAAGTTCCCTCTTCATTTGTTTGAACTCTTTGTCAGAGTACTAATTAAGTTAAAAGCAAGTGGCATGCTCACTTGGGTAACTTATATTGCACTACATTGGTTCATGGGTATGGTATTCCCGTTAGGAGGTGGGGAGATACTGCATCACAGGGGGTTCCATCCTAACACCAGACACACTTTGACCTTTCTTTGAGTGGATGCACCTCACAATTCATTTAAATATTGGATAGAAACTCACAGTCGGTAGTTTATTGACAAAGGCTCCTCAACATTGTTTGGGCCCACATGGCAGAGGTAGTAACTTCATCATCAACAGTGATCCAGTTACAGCTTTAGAACTCATGGTAAGATCTCCTATTTACCATCTGGACACCCATATGGACCTTTCAGCAAGTCTGAAACAGTTTGGTATCCCACTAAAATTAGAACGTGACAATGGAACATGACAGATTTTTTCAGTTGGAGCATGGGTGAGGACCTGGATCCTCTAAAGACAATACTAGTTCTAGGAGTTCACCAGGACTAGCAAGGAGCAAACATAAACTGTCAACTTGCTAGTGAAGTGACTCAGCAAGGTGACTGTGTGAAGGCATTCACTTGACAGTGCCTCACACACTCTGATGGTTCTGGTGGACAGCAGCAGTGCTGTTAATGTATTTTTAATGCCCAGTGGATTGCCCTCAGAGGGCAGCAATATTCCAAATGGACAACCCAGAACAGCATGGATTACCATAAGGATACCTGGTGAAGCCCAGTGTGTAGCCCATGTGTGCATGCACCTATTTGAAAAGAATCATGGTTCAAAAGAAAATTGTAACTGCACATGAGGCTGGCAGTATAGCCTTAAGGTTAGAGTAATACGCTGTGAATGAGCTTGGTTCATCCAGTAGACAGACCTGGGTTTGATTCCCACAACCTCCACTTGCATACTGTGTGACTCTGAGCAAGTCAGTTAACCTCCCCCAGTGCTCCTGGGTCACCTGTGAAAACAGGCACCAGTGTCTAGTGGACCTTACCCAGTCACCAAAGAATAAAATAAAAAAAATAAATATCACTGTGAGACAGGGGCCTACCTTGGCTAGTGTGTACTTGCAGACATGACGGTATAGCCCAAACCCTCTGCAGAGGGAGCCAAGCAAGGAAATGGCTTTCGATTTTGGAGACTTCCCTTTGTCTGAGGAATGGAGGATGAGAACGAGCCAAAAGGTTGGCCAAGTGGACCAGCTTGGTTTCAGTGAACTACTGGAACACTGGATGTGCAGTGTGACAGGTGAAGAGCGCCATATTTGCCTGCATGACAATCCCCCTTTTCAAAAAGAAGTCTTCATGTCTGGTGCTAGCAGACATCCATGATGTGTGAAGACACCTGCAACAGCTATTAGTTGCTGGAAATATTTAATAGGCCAGAAGCCCTTATGCATTGTCCATTGTTGTCATCCACAAGAAAAACAAGATGCTTGTTTGAGATTTATTTGATATGCAACAAAAGAAGAATGCCTGGCCTGCACACAATGCCATGGATTTAGGATGCCATAGATGAACTTCTAGTGATATCAGTGACTAGTATGGCCACTTAAGTGAGAGCTCCCAACTAACACCAACACAATCAACCACCATCGAACAGCTAAAACCAATAAATCTGCGAAAAACACACTTATGAAGGAAACCAGATGAGTAAAAGATGGAAGCATCGAAGAAAATCTCAGAAATTCATCACAGATACTGGAAAAAAACATCAAGAGTTGAAGCGCAGGAGCCCCAGTAACTCTACCTCACGGGCCTTGGAATACATGCTGTGGTCTGGAGACGACAAGGAAGATACCAGACTGGGCATGGTCCCTCAGTTGTATCAAGCAAGTGCAACTAGCATTGTGGAAATGCTTCACAAAATAGACGGCAAAGTCTCTGATATAATAAGAGACCTCCAGCAGCTTGAACAGAGAGCCACCTCAGTGGAGGACCACATGGGTGGCCTGCAGGATGAAAATGGCAGCTTTGGTAGATATCTGGCATTCTTGTATCAGCATGAGTGGGCCCTCATGAAATGGATGGATGACAGGGCTCGAAAAACAATATCTGTGTATTCAGTTTCCAGGAGGGGGCTGAGCAGTATAATTTGGATGCATTCTTAATGTCATGGCTCCTACAAGAACTGTTGCTCAGGTAGGTCTTTGACTTCAATATACAGAGGGCACACAGAGCCCTGGGCCCTAAACCTAAACCCAGGGCTCTCCTGGTCTCAATCATCATCAGATTTTTGTAACATCCAATAAACAAAATTATCCTATGAAAAAGCGTGGGAAAAGAAGGACCTCGATTTGGATGGTCGGAGGGTGAGTATTGACCAAGATTTCCCACTATAATGCTGGCTAAATGAAAAAAAGTGCGCTTGGTGATAAGGCAATTTAAAGACAAGGGAATTAAAGCACAAATGAGGTACCTGGCCAAACTGTTCATCTTCACAGCAAGTAGGCCCAAACTGTATAAGTCCATGGTTTAGGTGGCGAAATATGTACACTTCCAAGAAGTCAAGGTCCCAGACCTCCAGGAAGAAGTAATTGAAAAGGAGCTGGCAGAAATGGTTTGGGAACTGGCAGGCCAGAAAGGAGCACCACAGCATCATCAATGGAAAGCCTTGGGTCCCATGCAGGATGACATAAAACATGTATGTTAAGCAGCCGCAAAAGGAAAGCAATGCACTTGAAACTGTGACGGTATTCCTTAAACAAAATTGGCAGGTAACCCTTTTTCCCAGCTTTATGTTCTATTCTTGGACTGCACTTATGTACCCCTGCCATGTGCCTGGGAGGAAGATGGCCCCCAGTGAGTCATTCCCTCTCTCCTATGGATCACCTTGTGGTGCTTATCTTGGTGACTTATTGATGCACAGGATCACGTGTGGCTCATCCCCTCCCTGTTGGCAGTCTAATACTCATGGCAGCAGGTGTTCCCTGGAACCTTTGTAGTGAGGAGGCAGGGAGGGAAGTCAGACACCTTTTTTCCAGTGGTGCCAAAGACCAGATGTGTAAAGAACAACTGTGTTGGGTGGCAAACACTGTGGTGTGAAGAATCTGGATTACTTAGTCAGCAGGATGTGCAGCAAGAGGAGGCCGCAAGGTTAAGAACTGAAAGCACACATGGTTATTATCTGTACTTGGACACATTGCCACCCTCAGTTCTTTGTATATAAGTACTGTACAAGAGAATGAATTCACGGTTGCTAAATTTCAATGTTTCATCCACTCTGACATTTCCATGACAGTTTGATTTGGCATAAGCACAAGAGCAAGCTAACTTGTCAATTGCAATATATATATTTTCACTGGCATATAATTTTTGCTGGATTTTAAAAGTAGTGAAAATGGCAAAAATTTAGTTACAGCGAAAATAATGTCTTATACAGTACTTTTAGTGAGAGCCATCACCCTAGGTCTGAGGGTGGGTTGGAAGTGCCAAATCATGTTTTGTGCAGCAGAGGTGTAGAGTAGAACATGGCTACATCCAAGACCAGTGCATTAGAGAGTCTGTCAGGGAACTCTGATTAATGACCCCTAACTTCAATTACAGCATAGACCATTGAACCTATTGGACCTATGTATCAGCTCTATGTAGAGTTCCCTCCTGCTTAAGTCCAGTGAATGTGAGGACAACATTTTGATTTTTGGCTTTACATCTACTTTCTAACTCATACCGGAGAGGGGCTCCCAGACTGGGGGGGGGGCCTATGAATTGGAGGGAGAAGTGGGAAAAAGGGTGGTTTATCTTTGGACTTGCACAACATTGGGTGAAACATTTTCAAAAGAGAACTGCAGAGGATGTGGGGTGCAAGACTCCTGAGGAGCAATATTATCAAAGGGCATGCAGAGTTCTTTATGTTTTGCATTTCACATTTACTGTTACAATTGGTGGTGTTATAAAAGGTATTTCACTCTGGTTTGGAGGGGTTAATTCTGGCATGCTGGGATGCCTTCCTGTATACCGGGGGAAATGTTCAGATCTAGTTGATGGAGGTGTTGGGGGGGGGATCCAGAAGCCAGAACAACCCAGAGGTCACATACTGTGCCTGTTGCTGGGATAGGTAACTTCAGGCTCAGGTGTGGGCTGCAATTGGAGCATTACTCAGGTAGAATGCCGAGTTCCCATCTTCTAGTCTGCTGGGGCACTCCTTTAAGTGCTGATCTCTTTTGAGAGACATACAGCTTCTGTTTGTTTTTTTGTTTGTTTATTCATGTCTAAATCTTGTCTAAATGGGTGCATTGTTGTGGTTGCCTGTATATACAACATTTTTGTCTTACAAATAAAAGGGAACGGTGGAGCTTGGGATAAACTTAAAATATTTCATAACGGGGTCTCTTAAGGCTTACTCCCTTAATGTTAAAAGAATTATTAATGTCATTAAGAGAGTCAGAATACTCCTGGAGCTAGAAAGAAAGAACTGTGACATTGAGATACTCAACTAAACTCATCTGTCTACACAGGAGTGCTTCAGATTCAGAAGGGGGTGTGTAGGGATGGTGGTGGCGGACTCATACCAACATGACAAAAAGGCAGAGGTTGCAATCCTTGTCAGAAAAGGGCTAATATTCAAAATAACCCATACCCACTCTGACAATTCAGGGAGGCTGGCTGTGGTTTCAGGGAGGATGGGAGATAGAACCTTACATAGTATGTCTTTTTACAGACCCAACTCACCCACGGTGGAGTTCGTTTGGAGTGCTTTCAGTAAAGTGGCCTAACTGCAAGAAGAACAAATCATTTGGGGGTGGGGGACTAGAACTGTGCATAAAATCTGTCTTTGGACAGGTCTCCGGGCTCCTTGGGGTACAAAACTTGCTCTTGGGTCCATTGAGTCTAAGTGGAGGAGGGATGACTGTAGGACCCATGGCAATTACAAAACCTAGGAATGCTGAATTATACATGTGGACCACCTCCTTCCCACACATCTAGGGGTAATCGATCTCCCAGGGAAGGGGCCCACAACACAGAAATCCCACATGAACACACTCTGGTTCGAAGCATAGAGAAATAAATTTTGCCTACCTGGAGACATCCTCAAAAATGGCTGGAACCTCCAGGACTTACTGCCATGAACTCCAAGGGCACCCCGAAACTCCACTAGAGATCCCAGGGCTACTACATCTTCATTCTTCAGCCACAGGAACTCTCTCCACCCTCAAAGCATAGAGGTGCAGGAATTATTTTATTTTATTTATTTATTTATTTTATTTATTTAAACAGCAGTTTGGAAAACCTTTGAGCCATAGGCTCATTTACAAAGGTACCTTGTCACAGTAAGACAAACCAAAATACACAGTATAGCAGTACAACACATAAGTATAACAGTAAAATTAAGACATAGATACAAACAAGCTGGTACAGGTAGGATGGATGCAAACAATACCAGAGTTATGACCAATTATATAGAGCCCCTTAGAACATGAACTCACTGGGACATTAAAACATAAGGATTTGCAGTTCATCTATATCCTTATTTACAAACAGAGTCGAAACTTTTGATTACTTTTCTTTTTTTTTTTTATTATTCTTATTTTCTCCTCCTGCTTCAGAGCCAGTAGGTGGCTCCAGCCCCTCCCTCAGAGGGGACTCATTTCTACGGCGGGCTTTTCCCCGCACCAGCCATCCCCCATAGGTTACCCCCCCCATGACTTGGATGGTGGCGAAGGGTGCTGGCCTCCCCCCACCACTGGGAAGCTAACATCAAGATTGCCGGGGAGAGGCATGGGCACAGACCAGCATCATAGAGCCTGCCAGCTCTGAGCCATTTTCTATTTTCTCCCCTGGAGCTGTGCACGTGCAATGGGCGAGGTGAGTGTCTCCACCTACGTGGAGGCAGTCTTACACCCTGTGAGTGGGTCCACCCTATTCTATCATCGCACCTGTGCTGACACCCAGCTTCCGTTGGGTGTCAGTCTACAGTGCGGTGCTGTGTCCACCCACCCCCGAGGAAGGAGAGCTGTCAGCAGATGCTCAATCCTTCCTTGCCCCAGCCTTCCCCCGAGGTGACCCAAGTCTGTTTCTGAACCTGGGTTGCCAGCGTAGTATGTGGTAAGGCGTCCAGAACCTCAGCCCTCTGCACCACCGGCTGACAGCTGATTACTTTTCTAAAACATAATCACTTTATTTCTACTGAGCCCAAATGATTTAACAGGGCTACAGGGTCCATTTGTGACTTGAAGTTAACTATCAGCTCCATGGAGCTGAACTTTTGTGAAAGCAAAAATGGCAGTAATTATAGCAGAGCAAGGTCTTTAACAGCTCATTATACAGCAGACCCAATTTTTCCCAGGAACACAATGACCTCTTATCCTGGACTGTGAAGCTCCAAAGATTCTACTGGCACTGGTAAGTACCTACAGTGCTTCCTGCTTACCTAAATAGGGCTTCTCATCTTTCCCTCTCTGAGACATGCACAGCTTCTCCCTAACCCTAACTTGAGGAGGCAGTATAGTGCAGTGGTCTAAGACTCTGAGCTGCAAACCTGGAGACCTGGGTTTGAATCCCACAGCCCCCATTTGCATACTTTGTGACCCTGAGCAAGTCACTTAACTTTCTTGCGCTCCCAGGTCACACCTGGAAACAAGCTTCGGCTTAGTGTGCCTCTCCTGGTAAAACAATTTCCCCTTTCCCCTTTCCTAACCCATTCCCTGGCTCTTACTTCCAGCCTCTAAAGGACATGGATGGTGCAGTACCAGCAAAAC
The DNA here is from genome assembly GCA_016271365.2 of Neoceratodus forsteri. Lineage (NCBI taxonomy): Eukaryota > Metazoa > Chordata > Ceratodontiformes > Ceratodontidae > Neoceratodus > Neoceratodus forsteri. The sequence continues at coordinate 260,884,971 of CM057456.1, forward strand.
AAACTGCATCATACCCTATTATCCTCTTACCCAGGTTGCGCTTCTGTTCTGCATGGTCTCCCTCAGAGCACTACTGACTATCTCCAGCATCCTAACTTAAGGTGTAAACAGGGCCCCAACATTTAACTGCTGCCAGACTCCATAACTCTAACTCACCCATCTGCTGCTCAATAAGTGCAACCAGCACAAGGGGATACCTAAAGGGCACTCCGCGGCCCACTTGGCAAAATCCAGCAGCCCCGAGGCCTTCCCCATCAAACAGGGCCTTACACGGGTAAAGGGTCCTCTCAGCCTCCTCACCAGTATACCCAGGCTGCCTTGCCACCTGAACTGCAGACGCCCTGCCACAACCTGCTGCAGCCCCAATGACCCAGGCATACTAACAACATACTACCCAGGCTTGACCCGGGCCCTGGAGCCTACCTATTCTGCACCTCCTTCCTGATGGCCAAACATTCTTCCTATAGCCCCCCTAGAGCCCAGGACCCCAAACCATACAGCTACACTTGCCTCTCTTGTTGCCCTGCCATGTATGCTCCCCCAGGGGATCCGACACATCACTGCTGTAGAAGTTGGCCTGCCTAAAGCAGGGGAGTCCTCCACCCCGCATTTTCCTGCAGTGCCTGCCGGTGTCTCCTGCTCTCTTCTCCACCCAAAGAACTAAGCAGTTGAAAACTTCCTGTTCCTCCCTTATATACTGCCCAGAAAACTGCTGTTTGCTGCCACCACATGGCAGCAAGGGGAAACTGCTCTCCCAGAGCACTCAAAATACCTAAAGGGAGCATAAGTCCCTCTCAAAAGAGAGGGGGCTTACACTCTCCCCCACCCAAATAAACATTCCCCCCTGACAATGATGGCAGAGGGCCCAGGCTGGCCTCCTCCAACAAATTAGGTATGCACATCTCCCCAGCCTGCCAGGAAATTGTCCCAAAGGGTGCCCTCCCAACACTAACTTCCTAACCTATTTTTTTAAATCCTTAATTAGCTTACCAGTGCCAGGAGGTCCTAACAATATCTGCGAGGAAAACACATACATACCTTTCAAATGATTAAGGAACATTTACTGCTGAACTTTAAAGATAATCAAACATTTATATATACTTTAAGAGGTAGAACTTGCAGATACGCTTTCCCTTGCCCTGATTATACCTCCCTGCAAATGTTAAACCAGTACCCCATTAACCATAATCAATTTAACATTCACACTTCCTGCACACACTCATACACTCTCCCAATCACACTAGTCACAACATTCTAAGTGCAACAGAAATTGTTAACCATCTATCATTAAGCTCTTAGTCAAAAATTCAAAAATTATCAATCTTTTCATTAGTCATTAAGCATTGTTCGGTCAACATAACCTGCTTTGATGAGCAATCTTCCTGGCACAGTTTATGAGTCCTTTACAGGGTGCCTAAGTAAAGGGGCGTCCTCCAGGTGGGAAATAAAAGTCTGAGTCTGGCTTGGTGATGATATCTCCAAAAGAATCTTCTGCCACTGTGTAGTATTTTATCTGGCATCCTGCAAGATCCTGCACCAGGGCAACCATTTTAAATAAAGTCAGTCCAGACCAAGGTCCAGTATGGCACATTGCACAGGCTTTTTGAAACATCTGTTGGGATGCCCATCCTCCATGTTCTGGATGAAACTTCAACCTCTTCAATTGCTCCTTGAAGATCCAGTCCTCCCTCATTTCCTCGATGACATCCCAAATTCACTCAGGCACGTAAGGATAGTCCAGATGGGGGTACTCCACCCACATCCTCCTTCATACCCATCTTTCAGACTGGCTCCACTCAGGCAGATCTCTCACATTAGTCCATCGAGCTACCCCTGGCTCCAGCCACACTCCCTTGAGTTAAGCCAGATTTAGCGGGTCACTGTGACTGAGGCCATCCATCCTAGTCTGTATAGCTTTTGCCCGGGCCAGTAGTCGTGGGGCTAGTCAGTTAGGGTGATCACCAGATGGTGTATAGGCTTTGCAATACCTCTATACACCTTGTAGTCCAAAAACTGGAATCTTTTGCCTAGCAACTTCTCTCCATCCAGGTCCCTCTCATCCACTGGGACCTCTTCCCTCTCAGTGGTTACACCTGGCACTTCCCCAAGAGGACCTCCCAGCTTTATCACAGCTCTGGTCTTCACAGCTGAGGCCTCTGATTTCACTGACAGGGCAGGCGGGCTGCCCCCAGACAAGGGCCATGTTGGGGACTCCCCTGGGCCCTGGGGGACACCCCCAATGAACTTCTGACACCCCTGCTCCTCCATCTGCCATGGGGATAGTGGGCAGCTGGTGGTGAAGAGCGGAGTGGATGGCTATGCTCCTCACCACCCTCTGTTCTCTCCTCCCCAGCCTTACTCTCCAACTCCACTGATTCTGCCTACACCTCTGTGGAGAGGGCCTTAGATTTCAGTTTCTCCTGGGCTGGGTCCTGCACAGAGATAGAAAGTCTACAAAGGGCCCCAGAATCCACACTACCCGGTGACCACAATGATGAAAGGCCCTCTGAGTCACTAGAAGGATATCCCCAGTGGAAAACAGCGGGAGCACACTCAAAGATTCCTCCTGGTGCAGAGCTTGCACAGATGGTACGCACAGGCAGCCTTACTACTCCTTCACCCCTGAATCCACAGTGCACACACCACTCATCAGCCTGACCTCCCCCTCTGACCTCCCAAAACCATGCCAGGAGGGAGGTCGGAACCGTAGTCACCGGCACCTCAGGGAAAGATCCCGCTTCAGTGTTGCACACTCAGCCTTCCATCCTGAATGCGAGCTCAATCGACTGCCTCCCAGTTTCTGTTCTCACTGTGCTGATTCCTTGAGACATCAGGGATATAAATGTGCTCTTACTTGCTTTTGCTCAAAGATCCAGTCTTCTTTGTTCTTTTTCCACCCACTAGCAACCACAAGTCTCTCCAACTTGCTGCTGTAAAATGGCGCCTGTCCCTAAAGTCTGCATGACCCTCCACGAGCCACAAGCCAATCAAATCACAGGGCAGTGTCATGTGACCCACCAGTCATGTGCAGGCACCACATCTGGGAAAGCTGAGGCCTTCCTTCACACTAGGCCTAACTCCTACACCACCACCATGGGCAATTTGCAATGCATCACACGGCCTACATATAGTGAGAGACCCACCAGCACCTCGACTCTGGTAAATACGGGGTCCTCCTTCTCCTTTCTGGGTCCTGGTGTGTGAAAGAACATTTTGGGGGAGCCCACAACACGTGTGGCCCACCCCATCCCTGTATGTCTAGGGGCAACCGATCTCCCAGGGAGGGGGCCCACAACACAGAAATCCCACATGAACACACTCGAGTTTGAAGCATAGAGAAATAAATTTGGCCTACCTGGAGACATCTTCAAAAAGAGCTGGAACCTCCAGGACTTACAGCCATGAACTCTGAGAGCACCCCGAAACTCCACCAGAGATCCCTGGGCTAGTACATCTTCATTCTTCAGCCACAGAAACTCTCCCCACCCCCAAAGCATAGAGGTGCAGGAATTATATAGAGCCCCCTAGAACATGAACTCATTAGGATATTAAAATGTAAGAATTTGCAGTTCATCTATATCCTTATTTACAAACTAAGATGAAACCCCCTTTTGTTTTTTGTATTATTTCTTTCCTCCCACACTAGTCCCTTAGGTCTATCTCCAGCTCTTGCTCACTTACCCCTGATGTCCCACTCTGCCTGAAATCTCCCGGTGCACTGTCTCTCTCTCTCTGAATCAATTCCATCTCCTCCATGCTACAAGGCTTCCCGGCTCTGAGCCCCCCCCCCGGTTAAGGGCCACCAACTTCTCTGGTGCTCTATCTATAGGGTCCAAGCTGCAGTCTGGAGGTCAGAAGGAAGGAGAAATGCCTGAGTGAGTCCAGCATTGAATGTGGTTGGGAGTGGTGAGCAGGCCTTCGCCTACCTGGGTGACAGCTATTTTCCCTTTTTCTTGGTTGCCTCAGGAGATCGGACATGCAATGAGGTCCGGCGCGAGATGGATGTGCTCCTGCACCCACTCACAGAATGCCCGCCACATCTCCCATACCCCTACATTGTCTCCACTTCTTGGCTCTCCAGCCACTGCTAGAGGCTGCTCCTACAGTGACTGACATTACCTCACCCTCCCAGGAGAGGAGAGCAGTCTACGAATGCTCAATCCTCCCCTGCCCCTGCCAACCCCCGATAGCCAGAGTCTACTCCCAAACCTGGTTGGCCGGCGTGGCGTGAGGTGTGGCATCCAGCGCCTCAACCCTCAGTGCCACCAGGCCAGCTAAGATGAAACTCTTGATTATTTTTCTAAAACATAATCACTTTATTTCTCCTGAGCCCAAATGATTTAACAGGGCTACAGGGGTCCATTTGTGACTTGAAGTTAACTATCAGCTCCATGGGGCTAAACTTTTATGCAAGCAAAAATGGCAGTAATTAAGGCAGAGCAGGCCTTTAACAGCTCATTATACAGCAGACCTGATTTTTCCCCAGGAACACAGCGACCTCTTATCCTGGACCATGAAGCTCCAAAGATTCCACTGGCACTGGTAAGCACCTACAGTGCTTCCTGCTTACCTAAATGGGGCTTCTCATTTTTCCCTCTCTGAGAAGCGTAGAGCTTCTTCCTAACTCATTCCCCAGCTCTTACTTCCAGCCTTCAAAGGACACAGATGGTGCAGTACCAGCAAAACCCACTGCTCCATACCCCATTATCCTCTCGCCCAGGCCACTTTCCTGTTCTGCCTGATCTCCCCCCAGAGTGCTACTGACTCTCTCCAACATCCTAACCTAAGGCGTAAACAGGGCCCCAACATTTAACTGCTGCCAGACTCTGTACCTCTCACTCACCTAACTGCTGCGTGATAAGTGCAACCAGCACAAGAGGATACCTAAAGGGCACTCCACAGCCCACTCAGCAAAGTCCAGCAGCCCTGAGGCCTGTCCCTCCAAACAGGCCCTTACACGGATAAAGACTTGCCATGGCCCCCTCCTCACCAGTATACCCAGGCTGCCTTGCCACCCAAACTGCAGAGGCCCTGCCCCAACCTGCTGCAGCTCTGACAACCCAGGCACACTAACAACATACTACTAGGGCCTAATCTGGACCCAGGGGCCTACTTATCCTGCACCTCCTTCCTGATGGCCAACCATTCTCCCTACAGCCCCCTAGAGACCATGCTCCCAAGCCATATTCTGCCTCTCTTGATGCCCTCCCACAGATGCTTCCCCAGGGGACCCAGCACATCACCACTGTAGAAGCCAGCCTGCCTAAAGTGTGTGTGTGTGGGGGGTCCTCACCTTGCACTGCCCTGCAGTGGCCGCCAATGTCTCCTGCTCTCTTCTCCACCCAAAGACCTAAGCTCATGAAAATTTCCTGTTCCTCCCTTATATATTGCCCAGAAAACTGCTGTCTGCTACCATCACATGGAGCAAGCAGAAACTGCTCCCCCAGAACACTACAAATCCCTAAAGGGAGCATAAGCCCCTCTCAAAAGAGAGGGGGCTTACATACATTCTATTTGAGTCCCAATAACAGCTATTCCATACTGGAAAGATTCTATACAGTAGTATATCTAGGGCCCACAGACCAAGAGGGGCTCTGGAGACTCAAGACAGGTTTATTAAACAATGAGATTTTTGTTAACAAAATTCAGGAAGTGATGCAATAACAATTACAGAAAACTATGATTGAGAACATGAGATCAACATTTAACCAAAACCCAATTTAACCAAATTGAGGCAGTCCAGAGAAGGGCAACCAAAATGGTCCAGGGACTGCATCAAAAAACATATGAGGACAGATTAACAGAGCTCAATATGTATACCCTAGAGCAAAGGAGGCAGAGAGGTAATATGTTCAAAACAGTCAAACACCTTAAGGGCATTAACAAGGTGAAAGACTCTAACATGTTTCAATATAAGAAAAATAGCAGGACAAGAGGATACAGCGTGAGATTAGAGGGAGGCTGATTAAGGGCTAATGTGAGGAAGTTCTTTTTCACAGAAAGGGTGGAGGATGCATGGAATGGCCAACCTCAGGAAGTGGTGGATAAGAATACGGTGCAGGGCTTCAAACAGGCATGGGATAGGCATAAGGGAGCAATACAGGTGAGAATGAATAGATAGGCCATTGACAGAGCAAAGGCCAATGGCACATTCATAAGGTAGAAAAAGAAATGGGCAGACCGGATGGGCCTTCCGGTCCTTATCTGCCATCAACTTCTATGTTTCTATGCTTCTATTTGGAATAGGCCCTAAACTGTTCTCTGTGGCCTCCTCATTTTTTAAGTTTCCTTTAAGAACAAATAATACTGTTTATCCAGGTGGCCAAAGAAGACAAACTTAACAAACTGGAGCTGGAATGCAAAATTAGCAGAGCCTTACAACTTCTTCCCAAATAAAGTAAACTAGGCAGAGCTACAGGCACTTGCATTAAAGAAAGTAGATAACAGTCTTAGGTTCACCAACCAAAAATACTAGGACTGTGACAACAGGGTCAGCCACCTTCTGGGGTTCAGACTTTGAAAACAGGAGCTGAAAAGTTTATACCTAAATAACAAGCATTTGTCAATGCCCAATGTTGGCTTGCTGGCATTGACATTGGAAATACAGGAGTTAGAAATGCATAACAGTAGTGGCAGTGTAGTATTGAACTAACTCCAGCACCCCCCCCCCGCAAAGACTGAAAGGCGTCGGGTGTGTGGCTTTGGGTCGTCAGCCATAACAGTTACACCATTCCACCTCACCCCACCCTGCAGACACTGACAGGTGTTGTGGTGTGCTTTGGGGTCTTCAGCCCTTATGTTCACCCCATTCCATAAGGAAATAAGCTGAGATGGGTGCATATAGGATAATGGGGTGAATGTTAGGGTGACAGAACCCAAGGCACACCTCAATGCCAGTCAGTGGCTGTAGGGTGGGGTGGTAGAATGCTGTGATCATTATGGCCAATTAACCCATGTTACGCCCCCGACACCTGTCAGTCTCTGCATGGTGGGTGTACGGCTGGAAACCTTAACGCCCTGGGCATTTGTTGGAATTTTCATTCCAAATGTTCAACAATGGCTTTTTGGCACCCCACCTCATGAGCAGGGGCACTATCATTTCGTTAGTCAATCTTGAAAAGTGATTTCGTACAGCAACTGTGTCATTGGGAGCCACAGGTGCGGAAACATATTTCGGGCAGGATGCAAAAAATTACAACTGTACTGTTCATGAGGAGGTATGAAAAAATGGCAGTGTTGAAAATCTGGAGAGAAAATATGAAATATTTGTGAAGTCATGACAGTGCGTACATACTGCACAACGCACACTCATAAGGTGGTTATTTTGGGGATTGTTTTCATTAAATTTTCAACATGGGCATTTTAGGACCTCTCCTCATGAACAGTGGCACTGTGATTTTGTTAATCTGTCCCAAAAGTTGATTTCACACAGTGACCGTGCCCATTATGCTCCACAGGTGCGAAAACATGTTTCAGGTAGGACATGAAAAATGACAGCTGTATTGTTCATAAGGAGGGGTGAAAAAAAGGCAATGTTGAAAATCTGGAGAGGAAATATTTAAAACTGGTGAAGTTACGAGCATGTGTAATATGCTAATGCAATACATTGGTAACGCAGTCATTTTTTTGGAATTTTTTCACCAAATTTGCAACATGGGCTTTTTGGGACATCCTCTTCATGAAAAGTGGCACTGTCGTTTCATTAATCAGTCCCAAAAGGTGATTCTGTGCAGCAAAGGCAAAATCACTTTTCGGGATCGAGAAACAAAATGACAGTTATGTGTTCATGAGGTGGGGTCCCAAGAACCCCATGTTGGAAATTTTGGATCAAAATTCCTAAAAATGGCTGAGATATCAATCTACATAGAACCCCCTCTTTATAAAGCTTACAGTCATTTCTTCAGTTTGCAGTTCGACTTTGAAGAGTGCAGACGTGTCCCGCTCAGAGAAGGTTGTGGCTCCCAACCTGGAAGGTAAGTATGGGTGAAGAGAGTGGTGAGGTGGGTGCAGAGGGCGGTGGGGATGGGGAGGGGATGAGGGAGATAACGGTGGACCATTTTCTGCTTTGCGGGGGAGGGGGGAGACAGACCGTGAGGGAAGGTTTTCTTTATTTACAAGTTCGGACCGTTTGGCCCTTACACACACAAAAAATATTGACACACTGGAGTGGGCTCCCTGTGTGCCACAGTTCAGGGAGGGGGAATGCCGGCAGAGGGATTTGGCACCCCGATGTTGGCAGGCTGAATAGATGGGTTGGTGGGGGGCCACATCTGACACCGGGAGTGGGCATCCCAGTGTTGGAAAAGGGAAGCTGTTTAACCAGCAAAGACACACTAAGAGGGGGGATGCAGACATGGGAATTGGGCACCCCAATGTCAGGATTGTGTAGTGGATAGCAGGAGCCACCATATGTATTTAAATGTTTCACCAGGAATGGCACGTAATGGAGGTGTGTCAGATCTGCCGCTGCAATGACGAACCTGTCTCTGATTGCAGCAGCAGATTCGTTTCAAGTTGGTGGCACTCTCTGAAACTGCTGTCATTGGCAGCATGCTCACCGGTTGTCAGCTGAGGGACACACCAATAAAAGCATCCCCTGGATTGGCCATAACACTGACACACCTTTGAAAGTGCTACTACCCCAATATGTCATTTGCGTGTGCATGCATGCCAACATAATAAAGGAAGTGGAGGGGTTTAATGGGTCATCCATCCCAAACAACAACTGAATTTCAGGGATTTTATGCAAAATTATATAAGGCAGAAGTGGGCACAAGAGATGCAGAAGGTACAGTATCAAACAGGTGCTTAACTCCATTAACTACCCCCAACAGAGGAGTTTGTAATATAGCACATTAAGGATGAGACCCCCTGACTCCTGACTTGAAGCAGTGATCACAGTAATCCCAAAGTCTATTAAGAATAATATGAAATGTGAGGGCTTCTGGCCAATCTCACTCTTAAATCAAGATGCAAACTTTTTTGTCAAGGCTATTTCCAATAGGCTACAAAAAGTGATCACACAAGTTATACACCTAGTTCAAACCAGGTTTATTCCAAGGTGACACCTACAAGATAATGCATATAGAGTGCTAAATGTGATCTCGGCTTGCCACAGAACAGCAAAAGGGCAGCACAGAGTGATTATTATGGTCAATGCTGAAAAGGCATTTGATCCCTTAACTAGGCCTTTCTGGATGGCATTTCAGGGAAATTCCAATTTAGACATAAATTCAGTTAAAGGGGCTATATTCTAGTCCCACCTCAAGGATTAAGGTTAATGATACTATGTCAGAGGAAATTGTAACACAGAAGGGCACCAGGCAGGAGTGCCCCCACCCCCACTGCTTTTTGCTATTAGTTTTGAGACTTTGGTGGAAATTATGAGATCTGCACCAGAGACAGGAAGAGTTATGATGGGAAGGGAGAAAATAAGAGTTTCATTATATGCTGATGACACTCTGCTTTTTGTCAATGTCCCTGTGCATAACATGCCCAGTGTTCTACTAAGTACACAGATGTTTGGTAAGGCCTCTTGGTTTAAGATGAAGAAAAGTCAGATCCTGCTACTGGGAGTCCCAATGACAGATAATCTGAAGCAGTGTTGACAATTAGGGTGGACACTGAAAGGCTTCAATCATCTCTGGGTTTTGGAGTGTGTGGTCTGGCCAGTGAAGATGATGGCTGCTTGACAGCTGGACTCCCTTCACAGCAATCACAACCTGTGGTAAATAAGAAGCAGCCTAACCGCAAAGTCTGAGGTAGCTCCAGCAGTAATTGCCTTGCAGCATGAGCACCCAGTGGATCCAAAAGATAATAATCGCAACTTAACTACAGCCTCCAGCTATACGCAGGCCTGCACTAACCAAACAGCGGGAAGCGGGACACCAGATACTGCACTAACCATAGCATCAGCAGATAAAGATAGTGCCCTGATCTCGACAATAAACAGCCACAGGAATGCGGGCAAGCTTCAACGTTATGTTGATCCTAATTACCCACCTTCGGGTAGTCTTGGAAGGACTTACTGAAGTGGTCAAGTGTATGGCAGCTAGGCTTCAATGCCGGAAAAAGTGTAAAATTATGACCATTGGGCACAGGAACTCAAGGGCAACATACTAATTGGGGGGGTGGGAAGGTGACAACAACAAAACAGGAAAGGGACCTGGAGGTCATCATATTGGATAACCTGAAGGTGGCAAGGCAGTGTGATAAGGCAGTAGGGAAGGCTAGTAGAATGCTTGGGTGCATAGGGAAGGGTATCACAAACAGAAAGAGGGAGGTGATATTGCCCCTGTATAGATCAATGGTGAGGCCCCACCTGAAATACTGTGTCCAATTCTGAAGGCCCATCTCATGAATGACATACATTGGGTAGAGGCAGTACAGGGGAGAGTAACCAAAATGGTGCATGGCCTGCATCAGAAGCACTACGAGGAAAGACTTAAGGAATTAAATATGTACTCTTTAGAGAATAGAAGGGAAAGGGGAGACGTGATAGAAACATTCAAATACCTCAAAGGTATCAATAAATACAGGAGGGTGGCATTTTACATAGAGATGCTCAAAGACAAGGGGTCATGATATGAAGCCGGAAGGGGGAGGCTCAGAGGAGATGTGAGGAAGTACTTCTTCATGGAAAGGGTGGTGAACGCCTGGAACAGACTGCCAGCACAGGTGGTAGGTACCAAAATGGTAGCAGGATTCAAACATGCATGGGATAGACACAGGGGGACCTTAGTAACAGGGATGGGGGGGGGGTAAGGCCACAGATCACAAAGGGTCTGCAGTGACACATTAGGAAGGATATTTTAGGGCACACTAGGTGGGCCAAGGGGTCCCTTTCTCTCTTTTATGCCCTCTTCTAATCACGGTGCCTCCTTACCTTCAGGAGACTCCCATGGCCTTGTACGTCCCTGCTCGTCTGTCCAGTTGCCGGTGAAGTCTGTCCCCCCATGAAGCCTTGGTTTTACCCCCCAGGCAGGTCCAAGGTGGGGCCCCCTTTCCTCCACCCCGAGCATCTGTGTTTCATCAAGGATCTGTCGCCGGTACTAGCAGGGGCTGTGGGATCATGGCCTGAAGCTCCATCTACAGGGAGCACTGATGGGTTTTTCCTGCTTTCTCTGGTCCCTCCCTCAGGACGTCAGCATGCCTGGGAAGCCATGGGACAATGCACGTCAGGACATGCGAACGCTCCGGCTCCCGGCTGACGTTCCTCCCTCCCTTCTGCTTGCTGTCCCACTGCACCTCCACCTGTGGTCACCCAGGTGGTGGTAGAACAGCGGGGACATGCAACCCACCCAGCCCGGAGGAGGACAGCAGCCTTGGGCACTCAATCCTCCTCCCCCCGGCTGGCTCTTCAGCTACCCGAGTCTGTTCTTGAACCTGGGTCACTGGCACCATGAGCAGTAGCCCTTCCGCTGCGCAGGTGGGCCAGCTAAGGGGTCCCTCTCTGATGACAACTTCTATGTTTCTATGCTTCTAAATGACAGCAGCACATAGCATGAGACTCACTGAGAGCAAAGACAGAGTCAGTACTATTAAGAACCAGGTTGCTGACTGGCAAGAGGAAAGTAAACAACTCATAGACACATGCAAACCCAGACAGCAAAAGTAAACAATCAAGAGAATAGGGACCAATGTAATAATGTTTGCATTATTGTACTACCAGAGGGGCTGGATGGAGGGATCCTAATTACTTCGTTATAGACTGGCTCATCAAACACCTTGACCTGGGAGGCAACGACTGCAACTATGAGGTGGAAAGGGCTCCTAAAAAGCCCAAACCTGGATAAAGGCAATGGCACTATCTTGCTTGGCTCCACCAGTATCATTACAGAGGGGCAAGCCTGTGATCAGTGAGAGGGAAAGGCCCTATTATAATCGACAGTGCCGAGATCTCAGTCTACCCTGACTATAACCAACTTTTGCAGCATGAAAGCCAGAAATTTTCTGATCTTAAAGCAAGTCTCTATCATCATGGATGGCAGTTCTTCTTCCATCAGTACACATCAAGGCTCTGCATTCAAAAGCCAGGGCAACCACCTCAAACCTTTACTTCTATCAAGGACATGGAGGATTATGCCAGCTGTGAGGAAGTGGCAGCAGCAGAACACATGAGCCAGGGCACCATGGCATCAGTCACTTAACCTTCCAGGTACTGTCTTCAACAATAGCACATGTTGCTAAGTCTCCCCACATTTTCTCACGAACTTCACTAAACCCTGTCCCACTGATTGTCTCCCCACTGGGGCCTGGTAGCTGGGGCTACCATCCTCTGCAGCTCCCCTTAACTTTAACTGGCAACTCTACAGGTCATAGCTCAGTAGCATAAATCCACAGCCTCTGAACGGTATGCTGAGAAGCTGTCTTTTAAGCAACTCCCCACTAGGGATGGGCGGGTACCAGAATACCAGACCCCAAAGACTACACGCAGGTACCTCCAAAGTACCCCAAAAATACCCTGATAAAAAGCAAGTAGTCAGGTTGGATCTGGTAATTACTACCCGACCTGTTCTACTACCCGATTACCTGACCTTGATCATAACAAAAAGCATGTGAAAGACTTCTTTTTTTACTATTACACTGTTTGTTAGATACCCTGAGCCATTATACCCATGGGGGGAATTGCTGAGGCAGGTACAAGAGGTGCAGCTGCTGTGAGTGAGCCTGCTGCTGTTTCAAAAAATTATACCCATTGTGCTCATTACTGAGGCAGGTATGAGAGGCACAACTGCTGTGCTTGAGCCTGCTGCTGTTTTCCAAAATTATACCTATGGCGGACATCGATGAGGTAGGTATGAGAGGTACAGCTGCTCTGAGTGAGGCTGCTTCTGTTACCAGAAAATATACTCATGGTGGGCATTGATCACACTTACATAATATAAATTGGATGACTGACAGAAGAAAACTAAGAGTAGTGTGGCACATGTGGATGGCATGGTGGCAGTGGTGATGGTTCTATTCGTTTCATACACAACCTAATTATCATATTCAGTATCACTGTTTGCAGGCTGCTGTTCATGTTCAGGGTCAGACTCGCATAATTCAGTGTTTGGGACAACTGGGAAATTGTCAGCATTCATTCAAAGAACTGTAAGCCGTTCCACATTTGCAAGACTTAGCAGTGTTCTGTGGTCAGTGACTTCCTCTGGCTGCACTAAATATGCATTCTGAATACACACTTGAAGGTGGACAGCTGAGATATATTATTGCAAGATTTGCTAGAGCTGGCCATGTTGTTCTCTTTTGTTTCCAACAGAGTGATGGACCTTCCTCAAGATCAGTCACAGTATGGTCTGCAAAATAATGCAGAATCATTGTGCTGCATGAGCTGGTTAATAGTCTGGCAGATGAACCAGCTGCACTTTCTTTACAGGATACCAGTCCATGTTGCTTCAGGTGACTCAGAGTGATTTACTTTTCTGACCTTGAACATAGAATGCCCAAGAAGTAACTGCAGATGTCCTTTCCCTCGCTGATGATACTGGTGATTGTGAAGAATTGATAGATGTGCCATTGTCTGCACCAGAGGCGCACTCTAATGGTTTGGCAAGTCGTGACTGCTGTACATCAGATAATGGTGCTTGTAGAACAATGTCAAATTTGGTTAGCAGAAGATCTCTCCAATAATCAATGTCTTCCCCTGCAGGAAAGATGGCTTGAATGTTCCACTTGAAGTGGTTATCTAGCAATGCAGCCAACACATATTGTAGGTGTCATTCTTAAACATGGCATTTAGTCTCTGATCAGTCAACAGCCTGAGACTCAAGTCATCTGCCAGCATAACATCAGTGGTGTCTTCTTTTGACTGAAAATCTTTCTTTATGGCATCAAGGGAAATGTAAAGAAATCTGATTTGAGGAAGAATTTGACTCAGGGTTGTACTGTCTGCACTGACATCACGTGTGACAGCCTCAAATGACTCCAATAAGGTGATCAAAGATTCAAGTAGAGTCCAGATGCTGGAACTGAGCATGGTGTCTGCTTTAACTATTTGACTCTGCATGGTGCAGCCATGTACAGCTTATTCCTATTCAAGAAGCTTTCCAACATGTAAAATATTGAATTCCGGTGGATTGCTACTTTCTGCTTTAATGTATGCATTGCTAAGTTGTTTGACCTCTGCAGCCCCTTCAGGATTTTTTGTGTGCTTTCAGAGTGGCTGAAATGCCTACATATTTTCCTAGCAAGACCTAACAGGTTTTCAACATTTTTGTTTCCATTTAAGAAACTATGAATGAGAATATTTAAACAATTTGAAAAACAAGATACTGTATGTGTTGATAGTTGCTATCTCTAACATTTTTGACTACGTTGGCACCATTATCTGACACTATTAACCCTGGAAATAAGGAATTCCATATTCCATTTCTATAAGCCATTTCTTGAATTGCTTTTGAAGCTTTTCCAAAATATTCACTGTAGTGTGGTTTTCCTCAAAAGCGGTGACACATAATACAGACTGCTTCCTACTACTTATTGGCAGAGCAGGGATTATTACTTTCTGACTGAAAACTTGCCCAGTGAACTGTAACAGTGATGTACTGTAGTCAATTGTTTGGTTGCTGGTCCATATACAGTATCTGTGGTTATATGAATCTGCATCACCTCAGAGAGTTTCAACAGCTTAGTTACTGCACTACACACCAAGTCATACAACTGTGGAACAGCCTTTTTTGAGAAATATATTCGACAGGAAATGGTGTACTGTGATTCGGTCTTGTTCTTGAACTTGACGAAACTGTTTTGGACAAGAAAAGCAAAAAGGAGTTGACAATTGGCCAGCAGCTCTGTAATGGCTCTATTTAGCAGCTGGCACGTTGGATGCTTGCAGATAAATTTTGATGTTCTCGCAACACTTTCTTTTAATGTTAGCTGACAAGAATGACAAGATATTTTTAATTTTGGGGGGATTTTATTTTTCACAACATTTTCACGTGGAATACTGCTTTAGGATTTTGCAGTACTTGATGGTGTGCGAAGAAAACAATCTGTTTGCCTGGGAAGACTGCAAGGACACATCAAGTGATTCAGTGTCAGTTCATTGTCGCTATGGTCACCGCCACCACCACCTTGACTACTACCCATAACAACCACACTGTCCCTTGCTCTGCCCGGCTCAACTGAGTGTTTTGCCTTTGTGTGTTGTATCCTTACTGATGTTCCAAAATGTCCCACTTTGCCACCACCACTGATGCTCTTTTTGCACAGTCTACATACAGCTCAGAGTTGTCTGCAGGGCAAATATAAAATAAATGCCACACTTAAGATTTACCTTTTGTGCTTTTTACTATGGTGCCTGGCACTATTTCTTGTACAGTCAAGGGACCAGGAAGAAACCCTACACTGCCATTTCCTTGTTGACATGAATTGTTCTTATTCATGCTCATGTTCTTATTCTTGTGTTTAGCATATGATTTTTTTCTGCACCTACCTCTCATGCCTTACAGCGGCATCCTCTCCTTCCCCCTCATTGAAACTACAGACCTCATCACCACAAGATTCAGAAGAACATGAAATGCTGTCATCATCAGGTGGGACATAGCCTGGGCTATCCCATTCCCAGTCCCCACTATCACCACCATCTTTATCAGCATTTGCTGCCTCAGCATCTGAGCTTATATTTGAGGAGGATGCCTCCTTGTCCTTGCATGCTGCTTTAGAAGCTGGAAGTATCCTGGCACATGTATCAAAATGTTCAGTACCTCTACAAGTAACTCCAGTCAGTTCTTTCTGAAACTCAACTACCATTTCATTGCTAACATGCTTTTTTGGTTGAGGAGAACATTTAGTGCCAGTCCTGGTGATGTTATTTTTATTGTTGCTATGTTCTTCATTAGTGCTAGTATTCATATTGTCCACATCATTTTCAGCTGCATGTGCAGCAGCACTGTGCTTCCTTTTAGTAGACTTAGACTGGGAAATATGAGACATAGTAGACACAGCTGTGGCTTTTGCTTTTCTGCAGAGAAACGTCACACACAGTGTAGCTGTGACAGGGCTCGGGCACCTAACAGACACTGTAATACAGCCTAAATGGTTTTCACTATACTGCAGAGAAATATCACACATAGTGTAGCTGTGACAGAGCTCAGGGCACCTAACAGGCTAACAGACGGTGTAATGCAGCCTAAATGGCTTTCACAGATCCATGTGATAACAGCGATCGCGGAATAGTGATCACTGCTTGGACGAGTGCACATCACGAAAAATAAATTTAGGTGATGTACACTCATGGCAAACAGCAAAAGGGCACCTGAGAGTTAGGTTTCTGCACCCCCTACTAAAGGATTCTCAAATCCAGGGGGGTGCATATTGGGGGGTGCAAAACTATAAAAAAAAACCTGACCCAGCGCAAAAAATACGAGCGCGCCCAGAACCAAACCTGGCACCATCTCAACCCTAGCCTGCCACCAACCCACCCTGCCACATGGCCAACTCAGCAGCCCACCACCACACTACACCCCATAAACCCTCCCTCCCCTTCCACCTGTTGCATGGCGTAGTGCCTCCCCAGCCCCCATGCATGTGCGTACATAGTGACTTCTTGTCGCTATATTTGCCTACCCCTCATCTGACAGCCCTTCCCCCCATCAGGTAGCCCTGTGCACAGGCGTTGTGATTGAGTCGCCCTTTTTGAAAGCTCTCAATCATGGTCGCCATCATCACAAGCTACCGGCTTTCTGTATACTGCAGATAGACACAGAGTAGCAATGTCACAGACAGGGCTTGGGGCACCTAACAGACAATGTGTAATATAGGTTAAATGGCTTCTGCCATGCTGCAGAGACACACACACACATCCACACACACACAAACACACACACATACTCACACAGTGTAGCTAATGTCACACAAACAGGGCTATGGCACCTAACAGTCAGTGTAATACAGCCTAAATGGCTTTCACTATACTGCAGAGAAAACAGCTGCTGCCAGTGACAAGTGCCTTTTGTCTTTCTCCTTCTCTCCTGAACACCACGCTGGATGATCCCCTGATTCTCCCTTCAGCCCTCAACCCCTTGCTTCTTTGTGGACTTTTTGTTTTATGTTGACTTTTTTTTTGTTTTGCCATGATTAATGTAGAGGGAGTGCTGATTCCTCCCTCTCCTTCCACACCCCACTGCTGTCTGTGCTCTTACAGCAGATATGGAGCACAGACACCAGCACTGACCAACCTGATTGTCAGCCCAGTGTCATATGCTTCTTTCTGCTATGAGGACCCCACAGGATGCCTGTTCATGCCTGTTTACAACCTCAGAAGTGTCCCAGGACCTCACATTACCCACTACACAACCCATTACCCATGTCAAAACTTCCTGACCTGCAAAGTACAGTGTTATGTCAGTTAAGGTAGTAAATTACCTAAACTACCCTACTTGGCAAAAAATTGCCGATACCTGACCTACTGATTCAGCTACCCAATGGGTAGCCCATCCCTACTCCCCACTAGACTGGGAGGATAGGGGAACTTAAATGGTTGGCAGTCTAAAATGCTGCTGTATTTTCCCACCCATGACCACCTCACAGGGGCTTGATTAATGGGACTGCTGCATGTTTTCACCCGACCACTTGGACCCCACTCACCAGCACCATCCAGGGACACAGTCAATGTAAATAACTCATGTTCATAATATGTTTGTGCTATCAAGTAATCTTTCTGTGAATTCATTGGTGGATGTTGCTGGGCAGGGTGGTGAATGTGTGGGGGTTCAGTCGAGCTTATTTCGTCCTCCCTAGTCATGTCACACATTTGAACAGAGACGCTCAAGAGGAATCAAGCTGCCGCACATTCGCAATGACTAGAACTCCTTTGCCTGATTACAAACTATGTACTCTGCACACACTTTTGTGCAGGGAGTTGTCCACGCAGCCTTCCCTCTTGCATATTTACACATCATGTGCTCTTTAGAAAGTCCAGCGTGTGTCCACTCTGTGCCGGCACCCCTATGAACTCTGGACTCTGTGCACACTCTAGGTGTGAACGTTCAGATTCAAGTGTGGACATCAGATTGATTCAAGGGATAATTACACAGCCTAAAAATGACTTGGTCAAACATCTGTAATAAGCCTGATAATGTATTGGGGTGAGACTAACTGAATTATTTAATCACTTCCAGGGACGATGCTAGCAATTGTGGGGCAAGTGGTAATAGTTATATTGGTAGGGCAACCCATAAATGAGGGAAGGAGGGAGCAAAACAAATGGTTTTAATTCTTACTGAAAACCTGTTAACCCCTTCTCCTCTCCATATTGCAATACAGATGCAGGTCCCTTTTCGAGTGAGTGATACCTGCAACTACTACCTGCAGCATGTGGATACTGGAAATAGCCAGAATATGCTATCATGAACAACCACCTTAAAACTCCTTAATGTCTGTTCAGAGGGGTGAGTATTTAAGGGTTGATTACCTCTGTGATTGGCTGGGGACAGATGGCCCAGAACCGATAAGCACAGCCCTTTATTTTAATGTGTTGCTGATGCAGATGAGAGGGGAAATCAGACACACAAAAGAATGTGAATGAGTATGAGCAAGAAATCAAATACAAGTGTTGTTCTAACACCACTGATCCATCACTGATGCTTAACAATAAGCATCATCCTCCATGCAGAGTGTGATGCCCCAAAGATAGAACTTTATGCTAATTATGGGACTTAGAATTAAAGTTCAAACTCTGCGCTGTGGTCACACTCTCCCTCTAGCTCTAACGTCAGATTTCTTTCTCCACTGAAGAGAGCAATTGCCCCGAAGTACAGCTCTGGTATTCTGGTCTCTTTTGTACCTTATTTGATTTGTAATCTTAGTAGTGTAGTGAGCTTTGATGAATAATCTGTGTTAGGTTTCAAATTATTTTGTTATATTTGGTATATTTGCGGTTCTCCGATACCTGATAGGTTCCCAAGAACCCAAAAAGTCCACAACACAGCCCTGCTCCCTCCTTTAGGGAACCACTTCTTTTCACCTGAAAAGGGCAGATGGCCACAAGCTTGGTTTAAAGTGATTTACCAGATTTTGCCACCACTCACATGCCCCAGCCCTCAGGCATGTGATGATGTGTGGCAAGGAAGAGTGGGGAAGCACGTTCCTTTGATGTCAATGGAGGTCAAATTCAATTGCATTAAAATGATGGCCAGCTGGAGATTAATGAAGAGCACTGCTCCACCACCCGACTTACAAGACCCTTGCTAGTCGAGTGGTGGCCTTCATTAACCTCCAACTGGCCATTATTATATATTAAAATGCAACTGAATTTGACCCCTATTGACTTCGATGGAGCATGCTTCCCCACACTCCCTGGCCACCCATCATTATGTGTATGAGTGCGTGTGGGCATGGTAGAGCAATCAGGAAGAGAAAGGGATTGGCTGGCCACCTTGTCAGGGTCAAACTACGATCTGTTCCACTCAAATACTGACTGTAAGTAACATTTTAAAAAATTCATGGAATGACTTTTACCAGCATAAGCTACCATAATATGTGAGTAGTGGTTGCTCTGCACAACATTTTAAAATTGCTTTAATGTGCCTGGGTCCAGATCATGATTTTATCACTTATGAGCTTTGTAAAAGATTTTGCCCTAAACTCCCAAAAACAAGGTCTAAAAAAAGGGAAGAATGTGTCACTTCTCAGTCTGCTGCTATATCACCAAACATAGTAACGACTCTGAGGGAGTTCCTGATGATGTTTGAAGTACACATCGGAGGGTCCAGCTCCTCATAAACTGCTGCAGTCCTTGTCAAAGGGGACAAAGGAAAAGAATAAAGTTGTTCAGCTGTCAGATAGGTATGGTAAAGATGGTAAGATACCAAGGTGTCTGAAAAGAGGAACCATGACTCCAGTGATGGCAAAAATACAAATTACAGAGCCTTACAGCAAGCGTTGGAAACAATGTCTGCCAAGAAAAAACCAAAAGAATAAAATGCTCTTGCCACTCCCCCCTGCCAAGGAAAGGGATCGGGCTGTGGACCTAAGACAAATGCCCTCAGTAGAGGACATGACAAAAGTATGGCAAGTTTTCCATGCCTCCCAGGTTATGGGAAACTTTATGGATATGCCTAACCCCCAAAAAAAGCAATACTAATAAGATTGCAAAGTGAGGTCAGCACTGAAAAGTGATGTGTAGTACCATATATAAAGAGTGGCTGTAAGTATTTGTTTTGTAAAACAACAATCCACTTTTATTAAATAATAATCACAAACACATAGATGGGGCTGAAAACAATGCCTGGACAAACCAGTCTCACCCACAGTAAAAGAAATTTTTTCAAACTGGCGTCTTGAAAAGACGGGCCACTTGCTGCAAATTTCCACATGTTTTTTTTCCTCCGTTGCTCCACTGCTCCTACTCAGTAAAGAATCTACTCAGTCAAGGCACCTCGACTCATAGAGCTGATAAACTGCACACCGGAGCACTCACAGAAAATGAGAAAAGATTAAACTGACTGTGACGCAGCCTAAAGCTTAGCATGGAACACTGTGACCAACCCTGAAAAAACACTTCCCGGTAGCGCTTATGTGTCAGCCTCTCTCTCTGGTCATCCTCAGAGTGTGCTACCTATAAGAATTCTTAGTTCTTTTAAAGGGACTCTCTTAAAGCAATACCAAAAGGAATCAGCATAGGTTAAAACATAGAGGTATGGGAGGGGGGCGGGGGGGATTGAGAATTCACAACCATCATACAAATTAAGTGCAAATTGCTCATTCCAGAGAATGACAAGTCATATGCACACAAAATCCAGAAAAAAACATGTAAGGAAAAATAGAGCCAGAAAAGGCATGCCCTTCGGTAAAAGGGACTTACTATAATGCTATCCAAAAAACAGCTGATATATGTATATCATAGGAGGCAGAGCTGGAAAGTCATACTCTCCTGAAGAGGCAGAGCACGTCAAAGTCACACCTCTATTCATAATGCAGCTGATACACAAAGAAGATGCAAAGAGCAGCTGGTATGGGTATGTCACAGGAGGCAGAGCCGGAAAGTCATACACTCCTGAAGAGGCAGAGCACGTCAAAGTCACACCTCTATCCCTAATACAGCTGAAACAAAAAAAAAAACAACAATTTTTTTTCTTCTGCTTAAGGAAAAAAGTGTTTTTTTATTTTGCTTAAAGGGAAACAATGGAAAAGACAACGCTTTCCTCAGACACTGCAGAAACTCTCAATTAGTGCTTTCAGACAGTAACAACTTTATTTAAGGATTTAGAACAGCTACCCACAACTTCCACTTCCTGTTGCTGGCAGCAGCCATTTCATGAGCAGTAGTGAGCTTCCTGAGCTCACTGTATGCTAATATGCCTGTTTCATCTCAGCTATTTGTTGGCAGGACATTTTAGCATAAAGTGATGTCAGGAAGCTCTCTGCTACTCGTGAAATGTTGGCTGCCAGCAATAGAAAGTGAAAGCTGAAGGCCACTGTTTAAATCACTAAAAAATCAATTAGAGTAATTTGTTAAAAAAATGTTACTGTCCGAAAGCACTAATCAGGCATTTCTGTAGTGCCTGGTAAAGCTGTGCCTTTTCCACTGTTTCCCTTTAAAAGTATTAAGAAGGTGGTGGAATATGGGTAGGGAGCTTTCCAAGATGTTAAGTCATTTATTGTAGCTCAACCATGGTATATCATCATTCAAACCTATAGGAATTAAACTATTCAAATGATGAATCCAATACACTTCTCCTTGTAACAACTTGGTCCCTAAGTCACCACCCTGAATTCCTAATTCCACTTTTTCCAAGCTGACAAATATCAGTGAAGCAGGTGACCCATGTTCTGCCTCATGGTAATGTCTTGTCATTGCATATTCCATATTTAAATTGCGTATTGCTCCTTTATGCTCACCGATTCTTTGTTTAAGTGGCCTTTTTGTTTGGCCCACATATGACAAGCCACATGGGCATGTTAACATATAGACTACACCAGGGATGCTACAACTAATAAATTAATTTATGACATATTTCTTTCCTGAATAAGGATGGTTAAATGTTTTAGTATCGATAGTGTTTGAACAATGGACACAATGCCCACATCTGTAATTCCCATTAGGGATTCCTGGTAACCATGTCTGGACATATTCTTTCTGAACTGGGATACAACCATTCACCAACATAGCTTTCAAATTTCTACCTCATTTGTACATCACCCTTGGTATTTGAGCCGAGATAGTATTCAATGTATCATTTGATTGTAAGATACCCCAGTATTTTTTAACATTTCCTATCCTGGGCACCACAGGGTTGTACTGTGTAATAAACAATAATCCATTGTCAGCATCCCATTTATCCTTAGCTTGTGGGAGCACAACTCTATCCAAATTCTCAGCCTCTGCAAGTGAGTCCAATTAAAGTTCAGGTTCATAACCTTTGTCTAAAAATCGTTCAGCAAGGTCACTTTGCAATACTTATTAGTACTACTTTTTTCAGCATAATCGCTGTAGCTCTGAGGTGTAGGTGCACTCCACTGATACTTTAAAGAGCCTGCCTTTTTCCTTTTGTTTGTTCTTAATGAACTTTACTCAGTATATGCCTGACTCCTCCAAAGCTGAAGCTCCGGACCACTTGCCTGTGGAGGAGGAGGATGTGTACTATGAGGAGGAGGAACTGAACCTATTGAACTAGATGGTTCACCTGAACAAACCACATATCCACCAGCACTACATTGGAGCTGAGGACTTTGACTGGAGAGAGGTCTTGATGAGGGTGGTGGGGGATTCAATTTGAGTCTACTCAGGGGACTCAGGCTACTGGGGAAGGGGAGGATTAGAGGAGAGGGAAAAAAGGATGGTAAAATGAGGGTTGGGAGCACAACAGGTTAAAAGGGGTAAATTCTTGTTTTGAAATTGTTCTCAACTTCTACAGAGCACAGCTAATGTACCTAACAGTGTCAGCATCCAGAATAGCTGTCTTCCATGGCTTCTGGCCCAACTATGTCCATTTCCCCTACCAACATGGCTGACAAAATTACAGTTACAGCTTGGAATGTAAATGGATTAAAGATTGTGGTGAAATGCAATAGGATGCTGAATAGGTTAAAAAAACTGAAAATGACCATAATGTTGACCCAGGAAACTCATATGCCACAAAAGAGCTTGGCAAGTTAAGTGATAATTGGTGAGTAACATGGGTAGGCACAACATACAGCTGCAGAGTAATGGGAGTGGCTAGTTTACCCCCTTCTTTTCTGGGGAGGTCACCTATATTAGGGTGTATGAGGGATAGGTATGCCTTAGTGCAGATAAAGAAGAACACTAGGCTTTCAGTGGGAACATATATGGTTTAAACATGAAGGAGACAGAGTTCTATCATACACTAGGCCTTGAGATGGCCCAATTACAGGGCCCTTGGAAACTGGGGGAGACTACAACTGCCTCCTGGATGCTTTCTTAGACAAGTTCAGTAGGACCCCATCCTGCCAATCCAAAATGCAAAAGTCCTGGGAGACATCTCCAAGACCTACCACCTATAAACATATGGAGGCAAAGGAACCCAAAAGGATGCCAATATAGTTTAATCCCATGTGCACCAGTCCTATAAAAGAATAGAAAGACTAATGGTGTCCCCCAATTGACAAATTATGCACAGTGGCGTATGCCCCATCTTCATATCTGATCACGCTCCACTCACTATGATTATGGGGGTACTCCATCCCCACCTCCAGACAGAGAATGGAAATTTCATTCCACTCTCCTTAAATGTAAGGAATACTTCTACTTTATGGAGAAAACTCTCAGGGGATACCTAGAGCTTAACCAAAAAGGGGATACATCCCACTCCACAAGGAGAAAAGCCCTGAAGGCATACATCTATAGGCAATCCATAGCCTTTGCTAAATATTAGAAAAGGTATAATGAACAAGAGCTCAATTTCTCAGAAGACAAAGTGTTGGCATGTGAGCATGCTCACATGGAGACACCAACTCCAGGACTCTACCACACCTTGCAGAAACTAAAATGGAAACTAAACATCCTCAGCAGCATGCAGGTAGAGAGTGCCATCCTGTAAGCTACGGCTGAGCAATATTTTGACGGTGACAGTGGGTGAAATTTCTTGCATGGTAACTGAAACAAAAGGGGTATTAGGTGATAAGAGCAAATGCATAATAGTGATGTCAATAAGGGTGACAGCATAACAGCACAGAGCCATGTTGGCAATGCAGGAAAATGGTGTCAACCACAAACAGCGAAAACCAGCCGAAGAGAAAATACAGCATCGGCTGGCACATTCCACACCCAGGAAAAGAGCAAGGAATAGATGGAACAGCACAGGCAGGTGGGATCCAGACAGTACCATAATATAACACACCTAGCTCCCTAGGTCCAGCCCTGCAGTCAAGAATAGCGCTTGTCAGTAGATTTTAACAGAATGGGAAAGAACATGAGCGGAAACCTAGGGCCGCACTTCACTGCTTTATGCGGGGACTTTGCTCCACGCATCCCCCACACACAGAGGGATGTCGCCCCACTCACCCCTTACCTATATATAAGCATCCTCATCTCTGCACCAACCACCATACCTGTGGCATCAGGAAGACAGCGCTAAAATGCACTGTTGCTCTGTCACTAATATCCCCATCACCGTTTTGCATTTACCCAAATGCATTCATGATTCTTACTGAGCTCATATCACCTGACACCAACAAAAGAAGAGAGAGCAGACCATCTCTCACATACAATCTGATAATGAGGGTTTGGTCTCTGATCAAATGCTCATTCAGCAGGCCTTTAGTAACTATTACAATACCTTTTATGCCTCTGAAAACAACCCTACAAGCAAGCAATTCAATATGTTTTTTCCAAAAAGCCTTGCTAGCCTCCCTAAACCTTGGCCAAACAAAGGAGCTTGAAAACCCCCTCATGCATACTGAGGTTATGCATGCAGTCAAATCACTTAGAGGTGGGAAAGCCCTAACTCCACATGGGCTGAAAATAGACTCTTTCAAAGTGTTTGCCAGTGTGCTTGTGGAGCCCCTATATGAGATGGTTAGGGAGAGTTTTGACAAGGGAATGTTGCCCCACTCCACGTGGTCTATCACCATCACTGTACTTCCAAAGCCAGGCAAGGACCTGACCCAGTGCTCCTCACATCACCCAGTTTCCCTGCTAACTTTAGACTATGAGAGCAGTCAAAATATTAGCCTCACAATGGAAACAGTTCTTCCAAAATGTATTCACCATGACCAGGCAAGCTTCTTTAAGGGCAGGCAGGGAAACGCAACATTTGGAGAACTCTTAATATTATTCACAGGTGGGCTAAAAAAGGTGGAATTATGGAGCAGCAGTTCTTGCTCTGGGCACGGAAATGGCTTTTGACTGCATGGAGTGGGACTACATGTTTGAGACCTTGAGATGCTTTGGACTCAGTAATCAAATACTGAAAGGGAAAGGAGCTTTCTACTCAGCACCATCAGCACTAATTTTAGTGAATGGGGGGTTGACCTGCCCCTTCAACCTTACAAGAGGTACCCACCAGGATTTCCCCCTCTCTCCTCTGCTCTATGTGTTGTCACTTAAACCACTGGCTGAAGCCATCCAGCAGCACAAGGGGATAAGAGGATTTGTTGGTGGGAGGAGGTGAACATAAAATTGTCATCTTTGCAAATGACCTGCTGATGTACCTGAAAGATCCCACCCAGAAATGTCCCAGAAATTCAATCATTGTTCATAGAATACAGATACCTGTTAAGCCACAAAATAAACTGGGAAAAATGTGAATTGATGCCAGTTGGAAGGCTAGATAAAGAATGAATGGTCAGAAATAAGACAGAATGGGAGTGGTGCAGTGCAGTGGCTGTGGAGCAGCAGTCTTCCGGGAGATGTCTGGAGGATGCAGTGTTCTCCCATCTACAGGCACCTCTCTGGGCTGAGGGAGGAGGTTGCTCATCTCCAGGCAGAGTTGGCCAGGATTTGTGGGACCTCCTCTTCTATCCAGGGACCACCAGGGCCACTGCCATTGCCTCAGAGGTTGCCAAGAAAGAGGAGTGGTTGGACCACATTGGGCTCAGGGGGGGTGAGGGTGGTGGAACAGAGGTGCATCCCTCCAGTTGTACCTCTCCATAATTCCTATGCCACTCTGGCAAAGTGTGGTTTCTCTATGGAGGCACCTGTAGTGGGGACCAAGGAGGATGCTGAAACCTCCACAAGAGAGACTCACAGGAGGGTGGCATGGGACCCCACAGGGGAAAGAAACAACTCCTGGTGGGGGACTCTATTGTTAAGAAGGTAGAACTGGGGGAGGAAGGAGAGAGAGAGGTCAGGTGCCTGCCTGGCACCGTGGCTTGGAGGGACAGGGAGTGAATCCTTAGGATCACCAGAGAAGCTGCACAGGGGAGGGAGCTGGATGTCATTGTCCACCTAGGAACAAATGACCTGGCTAAGAAAGGGATCAGAGCAGTGCAGGAAGAGCTTGTGGAGTTGGGGAGGGGCCTTAGACAAGTAGCATGCACGGTAACCTTCTCAGAGGTGCTGTCTCTCTATGGCATAGGTGAGGTTAGGGTGCTCCACACCATGGGATTCAATCAGTGGTTAAAAAACTGGTGAAGAGCTCAGGGATTTGGCTTCATTGGGGACTGGGGGTCTACCTGGTGTGATGCAGGCCTATACTGGCATGATGGGCTGCATCTGTCCAGGAGGGGAACCAGGATCCTAGGTGATTTGTTTAAATGCTTCATTGGCAAGCATTTAAACTAGCCAAGGGGGGAGGCACTGGAAAGGAGCAGGGAAATCCTAGCCCCCCCAAAAAGTCAGGATAGTAAGTGAGGTAAACACCAAGCTAGAGATGTCAATAGGGAGAAGAGCAGGGGTAAATGGAGAAAGTGACAAAGGCAATAAGGACAGGGATGGGGCAAAAAGGAGTAAGGCCATCAGGAAATGGGGGTAATGAGCCTCAATGCCCATAGTTTGGGCAAAAAGCTCCCCTGAACTGGTAGGCCTTGATGGAAGAGGGATGCCTGGATATCGTAGCAGTCACAGAAACATGATACACAGAGAACCATGACTGGGTTGTTAACATACCAGGGTACGTAACCTAGAGGAGAGACAGGGAGGGGAGAAGAGGGGGAGGAGTAGCTCTCTATGTAAAATAAGGGATAAAAGCAACTGAACAAAAGAGTAAACAGGGAGGAGAGGAGACAGTGTGGGCCACCTCAGAGACTGGAAATGGCACCACAATTCACACAAGGGTTGTATACAGACCCCCATGTCAGGGGGAGGGAATGGACAAGGATATGATAGAAGACATTCTTAGGATGGCAGAGAAAGGGGAGATACTGTTGATGGGAGACCTGAATATGCCAGATGGTAACTGGAGCACATTTGCTGCAGCCACATCCAAGAGCAGGGCCATTCTTGATGCCCTATAGGTGGCATGCCTCAGACAGCTAGTTTCAGAACCCACTCATGAGGGAGCAATCTTAGACCTCATACTCTCAAATGGGGACTGTGAGAGGATCTCAGATCTAGAAGTGGGTTGCCATCTGAGAACAAGTGACCATCAAACAGTGTGGTTCATAATAAACTCTGCTACAGAGTCAAGCCATACAAAAATGAGGGTACTGGACTTCAGGAGGGCTGACTTTGGCAAGATGTAAGAGTGCCTTAGAAAAGCACTAGCAAACAGGCTAGAAGGAGGGGTGGAGCAACAATGGGGAAACATCAAAACTGCCATCACAGAGGCAGCAAGCCTTTGTGTAAAGCAAATAAACAAATCAAAATGAAAGAAAAAGCCACTATGGTTCTCAAAAGAGGTGGCGGGGAAAATCAGGGAGAAAAATATAGCATTCAGGAAGTATAAGGAAACACAGAAGGAGCAGGACAGAGAGCTGTACCAGTTAAGGCAGAAGGAAGCAGGGAAGGAAGTCAGAATAGCAAAGGCCCAAACTGTGGAAAAGATAGCCAACTCAGTTAAGAAGAGGGATAAAACCTTTACATGGGTACATCAGGGGCGTGAAAGCAAAGGAAGGGATAGTGAGGCTGAATAGAATGGACCGTGGGTGGGCAGAGAGGGACAGTAAAAAAGCAGGGATACTGAATGAATATTTTTGCTCAGTATTCACAAAAGAGGAGGATGGGGAGGTGCCTAATCAAATTAACAGAAGCACTCTTGATAGGGGGGTCGATCCCAGTCCTTTCACAGAAGAAAGGGTTCTGAAAGAACTCCTAAAACTGAAGGTGGACTTAGCAATGGGACCTGATGGAATTCACCTCGGAATTCTAAAAGAATTAAGGTGAGAAGTAGTGAAACCACTGACTACCCTTTTTAACAAATCATGGGAGGATGGTGTGGTACCTGAGGACTGGAGGAAGGCGGATGTGATTCCCCTTCAAAAAAGTGGGACCAAGACAGAGGCAGGAAACTACAGACCTGTCACTTTGACCTCTGTGGTAGGGAAAGTGATGGAATCACTTCGGAAGGAAAGAATTGTTGAGTATCTAGAGGCCAGTGGGGCACAGGACCCAAGGCAGCATGGATTCACAGCAGGAAGGTCATGTCAGATGAATCTAATTGAATTCTTTGACTGGGTGACCAAAGTAGTAGACCAGGGAGGGGCTGTGGACATGGCCTACCTAGACTTTAGCAAGGCATTTGACATAGTCCCACACAAAAGATTAATAGTCAGATTAACCAGCATGGGAGTGGGTCCCAGGGTGGTAGCCTGGGTTAAACATTGACTGGACAACAGGATGCAGAAGGCAATTGTAGATGAAGTCCACTCTGAAGAAAGAGGGGTTACTAGAGGGGTACAACAGGGTTCAGTACTAGGTCCAGTCCTTTTTAATGTCTTTATAAGTGACATTGCAGAGGGACTAGAAGGAAAGTATGTCCTCTTTGCAGATGACACAAAGATCTGCAACAGAGATGATACATGAGGAGGCGTGGAAAGGATGAGAAGGGACTTGGCAAGGTTGGAGGAATGGACAGAAGTATGGCAGCTTGGATTCAATGCAAAGAAGTGCAATAATGCACCTGGGAAACAAAACCCAGGGAAGATTACACAATGAGGGGGGTAGCAACAACAAAATGGAAAAGGACCTGGGGGTAATCATATCAGATGACCTTAAGGTTAGCAAGCAATGTGAGAGGGCAGTAGGGAGGGCTGGAGGTATACTGGGATGTATAGGGAGAGGCATCACCAGCAGAAAACAGGAAGTTGTTATTCATCTGTACAGACAGTTGGTGAGACCCCATGTGGAGTACTGCGTCCAGTTCTGGAGACCCCATCTCTGCAAGGACATAGACAGGATAGAGGCAGTCCAGAGAAGGGCAACTAAAATGGAGCAGGTTCTGCAAGAGAAGCCATATGAGGAGAGACTAAAGGAGCTTAATATGTATACCCTTGAGGAAAGGAGGGAGAGAGGGTGGACATGATAGAAACTTTTAAGTACCTCAGTGGAATCAACAAAGTCCAAGAGGGTAGCATCTTTCAGGAAAAGAGATGTGCAAGAACAAGGGGACACAATTTAAAGATAGAGGGTGGGGCAGTTTAGGGGGCAATGAGAAAAAGTATTTTTTCACAGAGAGGGTGGTGGACACATGGAACAGCCTTCCTGAGGAGGTTGTGGGGTCTAAAACTGTGGGAGAATTCAAGAATACATGGGACAGACAAGGCACTTCTTGTGGGGGATAAGAAGAAATAGTCTGTTGGTTAACTAGGATCTGCAGCTTATCCTGTAGGTAGGGAAATGGGCAGACTAGGTGGGCCAAGCAGTCCTTATCTGCCATCAAAGTCAAAGTCTATGTAAAAACCCTCTGGGCCTATGAGTGGTTGAATCAATTAAGTACCTGAATGTGAGCATTCCAACTAACCTGTCCCAGCTGAATAGATTAAACTATATCCCCCTCCTAAATTCCATAAAGGATGACTGGGAGAGATAGAGGCCTCTTCCACTATCCATACTGGGGAGAATCAGTGTTGTCAAAATGTCTATACTTCCTAAATGTTTATATTTATTCTAGACTCTCCTTGCCCATGTCCCAATGATTTTCTTTAAACAGATGGACTCGATCATGTGTAGATTTGCATGGAAACGGAAGAACACTAGAATTTGTAGGGTATATTAATGATGACAATTAAAATGGGAGGGGGACACTGCCTCACTTTATGCAATATTACTGAGCCTCCAGTTTAGCATTCATTCCCACAGGTCCAGGTCCTCACTCAATGGCCTGATTAGAGTGGAAGAAGAGAAGCAGCACACTGTGTAGAGGATGCATGTCAACGTCTCTAAGCACCTTAGTAGAACTATGTGGAATATAAAATTCCACCCCTTGAATGCCCACAGAATGACCATTCTGATTCTCTGGAATTTCACAGAATTTGCATGAAAATTCTGCAGAATTTTGCCAAATTTTAAATTTAAGTTATTTTGTTCTAAGAAAAGTACAAGTCCAACTGACACCAAAATTGGTACATAGACAGCTCAATATGACTTACATTAATGTACCAAATGTCATGTCAGAGTCAATAGGTTGAAAGAGGGCAGAGTTATGGGTGGGCCAACAATTAATCAAAATTCAATTTTCAGTTATTTTGATTTAATTTTAACATTTCTTATCCAAATTTCTCCAGTTTCAGGATTTAGAGAAACATACAGCATGGGCGTGTGCACCACATTTTAAATCTCAAGCTTCAAAGGGGGCTGAGTTATAGGTAGTCAAACATTTTGCCAAAATTTTTGTTTCTGTTATTTTAGTATAATTTTGATAGTGTTCATTGAAATGTTATAAAATTTTACAGATATACGGGTTATCACTACATTTATATATATACATATTTTCATATTTCTAGCTTCAAATGGGACTGAATTATAGCCTGCCAAACATGTTGCCACAATTTAAACTTCAGTTATCTCCCTCTAAATTTAAAATGACATATCCAAATTTAACCAGATTGGAAACATTTAAATGAGTATACCACATGGCCATTTCTGACAAAGTTCATATTTACTGAATTAAAAGTATTCAGACTTTTAAACATTTTCTAAATAAATTTTGCAAAAACATAAACTGCAGATTTATTTATTTTTTGTTGACCGGGTAAGTGCACTAGACAAATTCTGCCTATTTTCAGGCACAACCCGGGGAGTGGGATATAGATGAATGCCAACTGACCTTGAACCAGATTAAGCTGTTGGTAGTATTTTTAGTGAGTGGGGGGAAATTTTGCCAGGGCACTGGGGGAATTTCCCTACTCTTTTCGAGAAGTGCTATGGGATCTTTAACAACCACCTGAACTACCACCAGAACAGGCAGATGGGACCTCGATTTAACGTCTCATCCAAAAGACGGCACCTGGGGAGTGCAGCACCCCCTTCATGCTGCGCTACAGTGTCAGTTTAGGGATATAACCCAAGTGCCTGGTGTGAGGATAGAACCCACAGCTTTCTGATCTCCTGGCCTCTGAAGCCAGTGTGCTACCTGCTGAGCCAATGACACTGACCGGTTATAAACACCTGAAACTTTAAAACTAGAGAATTTATTTATTTATTTATTGAAATTTCAGAATTACAATCCTTTGAGTCATAGACTCCTTTGCAAAGGCTCCACATCAGTACAAAAGCAGAAACATTACATTTAGACATATTATACATAGTTCTCAAAGCAGAAATATTATATTTCAACATATTTTACATAGTTCACAGTACAGGGTATTTACATTGGTTGGTTACCATCTCAAGGGTCATTAAAGGACCCTGGGTCAT
Organism: Neoceratodus forsteri; assembly: GCA_016271365.2. Taxonomy (NCBI): domain Eukaryota; kingdom Metazoa; phylum Chordata; order Ceratodontiformes; family Ceratodontidae; genus Neoceratodus; species Neoceratodus forsteri. The sequence continues at coordinate 260,916,667 of CM057456.1, forward strand.
GGAGGTGAAGTAGGACAGGTTACCAATTCGGAGAGACTTTAGCGAGCCCTGAGTTGAGGTTTAAGTACCGCAAGGTTGTAGGCCTAAGTATGCAGTCATGGAATAAGCTAGTTTTCTATCACATTCAGACTAGGGAGGACTGTTGGTAACAGCCACAGGTCTCTGAGTCAAGAAGAAGGCTCTTGTTACCAGTTTTAAATTGGCGAAGACTAGGGGCCAGGGAGATGGAGGATGGTAGGTTGTTAAGCCAGAGGGGAGCACAATAACAGAAAGACCTTTGCCCTAGTGAGGTCCTACAGTGGGGGACTATGAGGGAGGTGCTTGCCAGGCACCTAGGTGTACTCCTGTGGGGAGCTGGCTGGATGAGAGGGTGAAGGCCCTTAGGTGTAAGATTCCTAAGTATCTTTTTGGCTTGGAGGCAAGTGTGGTACTTTAGTCTCCCTTTGTAGGTCAGCCAGTCTGCTAGCTTACAGAGCACACACGTGTGGGTTAGTCTGTCACAGCCTTTGACCAGTCGGCAGGCTTTGTTGAGGGCTAGATTGATGCAGTTAAGGGCTGTTTCATCAGCGGTGCCATAAATTATTATCCCATAATCGACCAAAGAAAAGACAGCAGGTTACAGCCAAACGTAGGGCCTGGGGGGTAGGCAGTGTTTATGTCTGTATAGAATCCCTAATTGGGTGTTAACAGAGGAGGAGAGGTGTTTAATGTGCATGAGGTAGGTGAGGGATATATCCAGCATGATACCCAGATATCTGAAATTTGGGACCTGTTCAATGTGGATGCCCTGTGAGTTTGAGATAGATAGCAGGGCATTACTGTATGGGTTTTGTCAGTGAGCAAAGAGCATAGATTTCGTCTTGTTGTAGTTTAGTATTAACTGATGGTCAGTGACCCAGGATTCTAGTTCTCTAAAAAAGCCTTGTAGGGCATTTTGAAGAGAGTTAGGATTGGTGTGTTTCCAGTATGCTACGGCATCGTCTACATAGAGCAATAGCTTTCCACTGCAGGACTGTGGGAGGGAGTTTAGAAAGAGAGTGAAAAGTAGAGGGCCTAAAATCGACCCTTGAGGGACACCCGCTAGAACTGGCTGCTTGGAGGAGAGGGTGGTGCTAATTTTGACTTGTTGTGTCAGGTCTGTGAGATAGTTTTTGAATCAAGAGATAGCCTCAGGGGCGAAATGGAGGGAGGGGAGGGAGTGGAGAAGTAGTGCATGACTGACGGTGTTGAACGCTTTGGTAAGATCAACATAGATTGCTCCTGCTATCGACCCCTGTTCCAGTACCTCATGTATATAAGAGGTAAATTCGAGTAGGGCTGTGGTAGTGCTGTGTCCCATTCTGAAACTATGTTTTTCATGGCAGAGCACATTGTGTTTGGCCAGGTAATCAGTGAGCTGGTCCGACACAATTTTTTCTAGAGCTTTTGGGGGGGGGGGATAGTAATGGGTCTATAGTTACCAGGGGCGGTTGGATCACCATTTTTTAGAATTGGAGTGATAATTCCTCTTTTCCAGAGAGCAGGGAATTGACCTAGGCATAGTGAGCAGTTTAGTAGTTTGGTGAGGTGAGGTGAGGCAGGGTCTCATCCAGAGTTAGTCGGAGAATTTTAAGGTCTAGGGAGTCGCTGCTGTAGCGTGAGTTGTGCAAGGCTTTGGAGAGGCAGCGTTTAGCCTCTTTGCAGGTGATGATTCGCAGCCAGAAGGGAGGGGGGTAGTAGTGGAAGGGGTGACAGAGGAGTGGCTGGTGATAGGGTCAAAGAAGTTTTGTGGGAGGATGTGACTGAGGTCAGAGAAGGAGGTGCTCAGGGCATTGGATATGGTGGTAAGATCCTGGGAGGGGGCTCCCTTGACTTGTAGTCATGTTGGGGCAGTGGAGATGGTTTTCAACAGAGTTCCTTGACATTGTTCCAGAATTTTTTCCCAGAACCCCATGTGGAGGTGAGTGCTTGCATAAAGTAGCTTACCTTACGTAGCCGATTAGCCCAAGTGCATTTGTTTCTTGCCTCTCTGCAGAGTTGCCTGTCATGGGGAAGTTGGGAGTCCAGGGCCCTATGCCAGAGGTTATCTCTCTGGTGCATCTGTTCAAGGAGGGTCTGCGAGATCCACGGAGTATCCCTGTTTTTTATGACCTGCTTTGTGAAGGGGGAGAATATGTCACAGGCAGTGTTGAAGGTGGTAATAAAGGAGGTGAGGGCAGCGTCTACAGTCTCTGCAGTCACAGGAGGAGAGATACATTTTGAGGCAAGAGAAGGCACCTTTTTTGAGGCACCTATGGATGGCAACTTTAGGATGGCTGGGAGTGATTTTATTCGACCACCAGCAGGAGATGGGAGAGTGGTCACTTAGCACGTCGGGGAGCATGTTAACTTTGGAGAGGTGGTTGGGAAGGTTTGTAAAGATGAGGTCGATAAGAGTGGAAGACCCTGATCTGGGGTCATGCCTGGTGGGTGACTGGACAACCTGGGCAAGGTCGAAGGCTTGGACAGCATCTTTGTAGGTGGCTGATGCAGGGGATAGCCAGTTCACATTAAAATCATGCACTGTCACTTTCTGTGGTTTTAGCCCAATTTTTCCCCCCGGTAGTCGGTAATATATCCCTCCTCTTCTTTACTTTTCTAACCTGCCACCCCATATATGGCCTTTTTCCACTGTATGTGTAGTTGCCAGCTGCCTCACTCAAAAGATCTCTGCTTATAACCCCTGTATGCCTATGATTGATTGTACATCTGCTGACTTCTTCAATTGTAAAATAATGCTGTTTTTTATTTATTTATTTATTTCAACCTTGTACTGTACTGGGTACACTGTATATACTTTTTCTTCCGTGCATATTATTGCTTTTTGTATGCCTGACTCTGTACTGTACTTTGATGTATTCATGACCAGGTCCACCTTGCAAATCAGCCTTGCTCAATGGTGCCCGCCTGGATAAATAAAGATTTTGATTGATTGATTGATTGATAATAATCAGTTCGCTCTTGGGGGGAGATAGGTGATGCTGGACAGAATAGAATCAAAGGCATGTTTTTGGTGTGGGGGGGGATGTAGATCACCATAATGTATAGCAGTTTACCAGGAGTGCCAAGGGTGACTTTGATAGTTATGGCTTGGGCGCCGTAAGCAGGCGGGGACAGGGGGACCAAGAGGGGTTGCAGATATGTTCTGGCATAGATGGCACAACCACCTCCCCTCTTGCCTGTCCTGTCTGCTTGGAAGATGGAGTAGTCACTGAGTGTGACAGAGGCATCTGGGATATTTTTAGAGAGCCAGGTTTCAGATAAGGCCAGGATGTCAGGGGTGTGTTGGACGATCCATCCCTGGAGCGGCATGAGCTTCCTAGGTAGGCTACAGATGTTAAGGGAGGCCAGTAGTAGGCCACCAAGCCTGCACTCCTTAAGAACACTAGTCGAGGGAAGTCCTGGATTGGGATGTACATTCCCTGAGATAAGAAGGAGGAGGACAGCATGCCAGAGAGCAGCTTTCTGGAGCAATTTGGATACAGAGCGATGTAAGCGTGGATTAGTGGGTATTTTGGTGAGCCCAACTGGTATAGGGATGGTACGGACTAGTTGGGCTAACAGGGCAGGAGATAAGGAATAACGGGGGCTACTTAGTGGGTGATTGTATGTGATGGGGGTCATGCCAACAAAGTCCTGATTGAAGTGCAGCTTAGGTTAGGGATATAATTAGTACTGAGTAGAACTGGGGAAAAAGAATTTGGGTGATATGACAGAGGGGTATTTCTGAGGTGGTGATTAGTGAAGCAGATATGGGGGTCCCAGGAAAGGGGCTTTTCCACAGGGAGAGTAGGATGGGAGGGAGAAAAAAAAGTCAGTATTATGATGGTATGAGTAAGGACCCAAATGATGCTAGTCATGCTGTAAATGTAAGGCGTTTATAAATGCAATAGAAATGAGAGGGGGGCCCTCTAGTGGGGTACAAGTGTAGGCTGCAGATGACAAAGTGGGCTGATTGGTTTCAAACGATCATGTGATCAGCAGTATAAAGTCCAATGTTGACCAAAGGTGGTGGTGAGGGCGGCGGGGAGAAAGTTCACGCCATGCAGTGAGAGCAGCACTATGTCTGGCAGGCTCCTCAAGCGCTAGCAATCCCGGGCATAACTGAATTCGAGTTCAGTGTGGGGGAAGGCTGCTATTGAGACCCTCGCAACCTGCAAATAAGTGGCCCAGCTGTGGACAAGGGAGAAGGAGAACAGGATTAAATATGGTTTCAGGCTAGAGGGAGGGTTTAAAATCCAATCTAACAACAGGCTTAAGCTTCGTTTCTGACTTGTGGGAGGTCTTAATTATTGCACTGGCACCACAATGAAACTGGAGCAGGCTCTCTGCAGGCTTATTTCACTGCCACATCATAGTCTTATATTGCAATTAAAACTAGGCAGCCCGGCTGAGATTTAGTTGTTTAAATAGATTAATTACAGCTGGTAAAGGATGCAATTATTTAAAGGCAGGTAGCTACAGTCCCATAGCACACAGTCAGCCAGGTTCCTATTTTTTTAAACAAAGACTTGGCGCCATAACACAAGCAACAGTACAGGGCAGCAAGGCAGATGTGGTGATCACTGCTTATAAACGGATTTTAGGCTCCAAAAAAAGGAAATAAAAACTATCTCCACATGTGTGGGGACACAAAAAAAATTTAGCCACTTTAGCAGTATACAGTTAAGGAAAAATTAAAGTCCAAGTTCACAGCTATGCAGCGAGAGCAGTACTATGTCTGGCAGGCTCCTCAAGCGCTTGAAATCCCGGGTGTACCTGAATTCGAGTTCGGTGTGGGGGAGGGCTGCTATTAAGACCCTCGCAACCTCCAAGTAAGTGGCCCAGCTGTGGACAAGGGAGAGGGAGAAACGGAACAGGATTAAATATGGTTTCAGGCTAGAAGGAGGGTTTACAATCCAATCTAACAACAGGCTTAAGCTTCATTTCTGACTTGTGGGAGGTCTTAATTATTGCACTGGCACCACAATGAAACCAGAGCAGGTTCTCTGCAGGCTTATTTCACTGTCACATTATAGTCTTATGTTGCAGTTAAAACTAGGCAGCCTGGCTGAGATTTAGTTGTTTAAATAGTTTAATTATAGCTGGTAAAGGATGCAATTATTTAAAGGCTACTACTGAGACCCTCGTGACCTCCAAGTAAGTGGTCCAGCTGAATTCGAGTTCGGTGTGGGGGAGGGCTGCTATTGAGACCCTCGCGACCTCCAACTAAGTGGCCCAGCTGAATTCGAGTTTGGTGTGGGGGGAGGGCTGCTATTGAGACCCGCGTGACCTCCAAGTAAGTAGCCCAGCTGTGGAATGCAATGCCATTACATTTTTCAGGCTCTTTGACCTTACAAGAAGATTGTGTGTGTCAATTTTATTAATTGCTTGCTGTCAGAAATTGCAAAAATAATATCTGTACTTAAAGTCAAATTCCATAAGTCTTTGTGAAAATTGTGGTATTTCATGAAAATTCCATAAAATTGGAATTTGCTAATTTCACTCAGCCTTATCTGGGGGATTCTAATTAAAGGATAGAGGTATGAGAGGCAGGTAGTGCAGGGGGTTACCAGGTTCAGGAGTTAGATATACAGTTTCATGAAGAAACTGACAGCTGAGCTGGGTAGCACACCAATGGTAGACCTCCCCAGTTGGAACAAGGAAGCACAGAGTGTCAACAGTTCCAACCCGAATGTAAGATATATAAGGGATATTCGGGGGGTGTCTGTTGGATAAGCAAGTTATTTGTACAGTAGCCTGTGACCTTGAGTAACCTCACTAGTGGTGAAGCCATGAGTGAGGTTTACGAGAGGTCACAGGCTACTGTTCAAATAACCTGATTATCCAACAGGCGCTGCCCGCATAGTGGATTTATACAACAGGGCTGGAGTTTTTCTAATGAGTTATTGAGAGACCAAGGATTATTTTTATTTTGTAAGTTAATAAAAGCATTTTGGTCTTTTTAAAGTTTTGGTGCTTGTCCATCTTTCGTGTGCCCATTGCTATGGGCGTTGCTAGGGAGTTGCATCATGACCTTTGGATTGATGCTGATACATAACACAGCTGATTGGTGTTTAAGCTGAGAAGCTGACTTTTTCCCCTGCAGAAAATGGTGCCGCCGCTTAACGAGAGCAAGTACGGTGTGCACTGAATGCCTATTCTGAGAGTTTAAATTTCTTTTATTCAGAAAAATTGTGTTGCTGGCAGCTGCTGTGGAGCAGGTTTCTGGAAGTCATAGCCAATGATGCAGATGGGAGTGGGACCTGTAGGAGAAACACTGGGAGCGGGGTGTTGTTGGGAGGACCAGCTGTAGCATGCTGAATAAGAAACGAGAAGCAGAGGTACTGAATAAAAAAGGAGCAACAACAGCAAGAATGCTAAATCTTTGTGTGTGTACTAGGAAGGTGGTGAGATGTTAAAAGATTTGGGAATGGTTGTCAGCATGACAGTGAGGCAGGCAGGTGGCGAGGAGGAGGAGGAATAGGAGCTCAGGTTCTTGAGATGATGCGTGAGCCGGAAGTAGTGTGGGGGGGTGACATAGTCACTGTGTGGATAAATGGGGTATGATGTAATCACTATGGGAATAACTTTTAAGTTATTCCCTCAGTGCTTACATCACTGCCATTCACCCAAACAGTGACTTAGATAAACAGAGTTATGTGCCGGATTTTATCCTGATGTCTGTTGCATAAATAAGGATCACACCCCATACACTGATGATCCAGGGAGTCTGATGTACATGCAAGTCTGGGACTTAGAGGTATTCAAAAAGATGACATGGGGGAAGACAATGTCTGGGGCAGCAGGAAGGAAGAATGTTGGAAATTCCCGCAGGATAGGTTGATAGAAAAATAAGTAGGTGAGGAGTAGATGATCGTTTTAAGGGATTTTGTCACTATAAAGAACAAAGAGAATACTGTATCAGTGGGATCAGTAGTTCTACTGAGTCAATCTGGCTATGCCAAGGGGGAGGGGAGTGGAGCGGAGTGGAGGCAAAATAGTCATCCAGAGAGGAACAGCAGGCCTGCAAAAAGCTCAACACAGCTTATCAAATGAAGTAGTTATACATGCACTGCAAGTGTTAAATTCCACAGAAAGAATTCCGGATGCTTCATCCATATGCTACCATAAATATTTGAGAAAATGTCACCAATATTTTCTTTTTTTTTGTCTGTTTTTTCCCCCACTATAAATTGAAAACTGATAAACCAATTTATCCAGTTGTGTTAGACACCAGGATACACTGACATCAGATATGCATATCAAATGTTAAGTCCATGCCAGCAAGAGCAGAGAAGTTACAAACATCCATATTTTTGAGAGTTTTCACAGAATGTTGAAAATCTTTACATAGTAAATTTTTTAAACCCCTGCAACTTACACATCTGTAATCCAATTCTCTCCATATTTAGATGATCCATTACAAAAAGGTTATTTGTGCTACAGGTAATTTACACATATCTAGCTCCAAAGGGGCCTGAGTCATACATAGATAACATTTTTCATGAAATTTCCCACAAAAAATTAAAATTACTGACTTTGACCACGTATAATTTTGAGATGATGCGCCCTAATGTCATGCAATTTGGCACATTTTTAGAATGCATATCATCAAGTAACCATGCCAAAATTTAAGATCTCTGGCCCAATAAATAGCTGAGGTATATGCAGATAAAATGTTCATGACATTTCCCATAAAAAATAAAATGACAGATTTTTTTCTATATGCAAATATACATTTTCCCCAATTTCTCCCCATAGTTCCTGGGACCATGGCAAACACAGCAGTGCATGTGCATGGAGGTGCACATGAACTCCGGGCACCAGCTCAGTCCCTTCCACCCCACCTCTGGCAATTGCCAGGCTCCCCCATAGCCTGAACTGCCATCCATCCTCCACTGGGTAGTAGCCAAGAGCTGGCAAAACTCATGTCTCCCCAGGAGAGGAGAGCCACCTCATGGCAGCTCAGTCCTGCTCCTTGCCCTCCCCCCCGCCGACCCCCAACAACCTGGGCTTGTTCCCAAACCCAGGTTGCTGGCATAGTGTGAGGTGTGGCATCCAGTGCCTCAACTCTCAGCACTACCAGACTGGCTATAAAATGACAGATTTTGAGGGATCCATGACAGCCCAGGGAAAACACACACAGCATGGTAAGAAGCTGCACAGAAAACACTGTGCAGAGAAATGACTGTGATGGCAAAATGCAGCTACAATAAAAGAAACTTGCTAAAATACAGAAACCTTGCTGAACATGGGTGGACAGATTATGGGGGTGACGCAAGTCAAGGGGTGAAACTTGGGGGCTGGCAGAACAACTCTGCATAGGAAACAACTTGGGGGAGAAATTTGGGTTATTGAACACCACACAGAAATTAACTCAAGGGCAGAATTCCAGAGAGGGGGAAGGAAGTCAGGAGGGACCAGACTTAGTATATCAACTCCAGTGAAGACAATCTTGGGGGGAGACAGTGGAGGCATGACAGCAAACAAAAAAAAAACAAACAAACAAAATAAAAACACCAGAGCAGGACCTGAACCTGGCTCAGCTGTACCAATGTCATTCACAGCTCATCACCCTAACCTCTAAGCTATGCCATCAGCATGCCGAAACAGCACACATTCAGCAGCTTAGAGTGCTAACAGTCCACTATACTGGAGGGTGCTAAAATATTGAAATGTCTCTGCAATTTGAATTACTAACATGTTGTTACAATAATTTTCCTTTGTGGGGCTGTGCCACTCAAACCCCCTGTCGGGGGCTTCACCCCCAAAACCCCCTTCATATAAATATACAAACTCCAAGACCACACAAAATACAACAACAAAGCAAACAGTATGCCAGGACACATCATCAAACTCACAGTAGGAAACAGCTTTGTAATCTCTCTCCTTCACTGCTATACCCTTCGTGGTTTTAACTACATGGTATTTGACTTACTCATATTCCACTTGACGACAAGTCCTGCTACCAATTTTGAACCCCTATAATTTTGAGACACTCTGTCCTAATGTCATGAAATTTGGCACATTATTAGAACACCTATCATCAAGTGATCATGCCAAATTTATTATTTCTGGCCCAATAGATGATTGAGGAATATGCAGTTAAACATTTTCATGTAATTTCTCACAAAAAATAAAATGACAGATTTTGAGCACCAATAATTTTGAGACAATCTATTCCAATTTCATGAGGTTCAGCATGTCACTGTAACTCCTCCCAGAAAGTAAGCATGCCAAACCTCAGAGCTCTAGCTCAATAGATGGCCAAGATGTGATCAAATTAATACATTTTAAAAACTCCACAAAATTTTGACAAAATTCCATGAAATTTCATAGAATTTCATGAAATGTCATTGAAATTCAACAAATTTGGAATTTATCATTCTGCACAGTTCTAAATCAGTAATATTTGAACTGTGGTATAACATTCTACAGTGAAGCCATCAGCTCCATGCATCTTTCCTTTTTTTCATGGAGGCCATTGTCACCTCAGTTTCACACTCCAGTATTTCCTCCTGTATTGTATGACTCTCTTCTAATGAAATTTTTGTCAGTATATCATGATTTCAATAAATTATACAGATTTTCTGTAACAGCTTTTGTTTCTGACATATATAGACCTCCACAATAATTGAGAAAACAGTCTTGGATCTCGGGCAATTGATTTACCACTTTATAATTTTTCTCTGTTATATTTATAATTTCCATTTGTTCATTGTTCTGTTTTATTCTTTTTGCAAGATATTTCCCCTGCCACTTAACTCTGTAGAGCCATTTTTATGTTTGCTTGCACGCATGTGCAAGAGACAGTGCCATCATTCAAGTTTTTGTAGGTGTGGCACCCTGTCTTTCAATTCAGTCAGTGTGTTTGCAGGCACGGCCACAGTTCACCAATGAATGCTACAGCTGTCTATGACAGCAGTTGAAAATACAGTGCCGTACAGTTATAAGGGAGAGACTGCTTCAGTGAGCAGCGATAAGATAGTGTTGATTAGCATATTGCCGGGCAAAGTGTTGATTAGCATATTGCTGGCAATCCTGCTTGTATACGTCTCTGCTTTCTCTTCCTGGAACATAAATTCAGTTTGAAGTGAACTACGGCTGATGAGGGTGCCGAATCCACCGTCGACTCAGCGTCCCACCCCCAAAACACTTCCAGGTGCCATGCTGGGAGCCCACTCCAGCATGGCAAATGTTCGTCTGCTGGCTCCCCCAAACACACTTTCAGGTGCGATGCTGGGAGTCCATCTGCTGCCCCTCCAAACACACTTCCAGGTGCCACACTAGGAGCCCACCCCAGCATGGCAAACCTCTGTATGGCTGAAGTGGGTGTCCAATCCCCCATCGGCTCCAATGCCTCCCCCAAAAACAAAAGTTCCAGCTGCCACACTGGGAGCCCACCCCAGCATGACAAAAGTCCCGTGTCATGTTCCTAAAAGAAAAAAAAGACCTAAAAACAAAAAACGGTCCCTTGTTGCTTGTCTTGCCCCCCCACCCATGCCCACCCTCTGCACACCCTGCCTCCTCACACCCCCATCTCACCCCATACTTACCTCCGGAGTCTGGTGTGACGATCTTCAGTGGACTGGGAACACGTCTGCACTCTTCAAAGCCGACCGAGAACTGAGGAAATGCCAGTAAGCTGTATAATGGAATAAATAGTTTTTTTTCAACTTTGATGCATATCTCTAGCATTTCTTTGGAATTTTGGCACCAAAGTTTTAACATGGGGTTTTTGGGACCCCTCCTCATGAATTCTGCCACTGTCATGGCATTAATTGGCCCCGAAAGGTGATTTTGCGATCACTGCATGGAACCACCTTTCAGGACCAAGTTACAAAATGACAGTGTCACAGTTCATGAGGTAGGCACCCAAAAACCCTTTGTTGAAAATTTGGTGAAAAAATTTCCAAAAATGACTAATTTATGAGGCGTGTAGTCTTTGCAGTTCCCTCATCGCCGTAATTGTAGCAAATTTTATATTTTCACTCCAGATTCTCAACATTGCCATTTTACCACACCTCCTTATGAGCAGTGCAGCTGTCATTTTTCACATCTTGCTCAAAATGCGTTTCCATGCTTGTAGCACTCAATGGCACAGCCGGTGTGCAAAATCAATGTTCGGGATAGATTAAAAAAATCACAGTGACACTGTTCATGAGCAGAGGTCTTAAAATGGCTATGTTAAAAATTTGGTGACAAAAGTCCATAAAATGACTGTGTTATGAGCAAACATTGCGCAGTTTCCACTCACCCTTGTAAGTTCATGAATTTGTAATATTTTCAGTCCAGATTTTCACCACTGGCATTTTTCCACACTTCCTTTTGAACAGTACAGCTGTCATTTTTCACACCATAGCCGAAATGTGTTTTCGCACTTCCAGCACAGAAATGAGTGGTCGCTGTGGGAAATTACCGTTCGGGACAGATTCAGAAAATCACAGTGACACTGTCCATGAGTGGAGGTCCCAAAATGCCTGTGTTGACAATCTGCTGTAAAAAATCCCCAAACTAATTACATTACGGGTGTGCGTTGCACAGTTTCTATGCACGCTTGTGACTTCACCAGTTTTTTTAATATTTTCACTACAGATTTTCAACATTGCCATTTTTTACACCTCCCCATGAACAGTACAGCTGTCATTTTTCACATCCTGTTCAAAATGTGTTTTCGCACCTGTGGTGCCAAATGACATAGTCACTGTGCAAAATCGGCTTTCTGATAACGAACTGATATTGCCACTGTTCATGAGGTGGGGGTCACAAAAAACCCATGTTGAAAATTTAGAGTTGAAAATACCAGCTTAACCTTCTCTGGAGGGCCGCTAGGTTTTGATCATAATGCCCCAACTCTAGAGACTGACAGGCATCAGGGTGTGACTTGGGATTGTCGCCTGTAATGCTCATACCATTCCACCCACACCCACACGCTGCAGCCAGTGAGAGGCATTGAGGTGTGCCTTGGACTCTTCGGCCCCAAAGTTCACCCCATTCTCCTATACAGCACCCATCTCACCATATTTGCTGATGGAATGGAGTGAACATAAGGGCCAAATACCCCAAGGCACACCGTGACACTTGTCAGTGTCTCCAGGGTAGAGCATGGTGAAATGGCATGGCCATTGTGCCTGACGACCCAAAGGCACACCCCAATGCCTGTCAGTATCTGCAGGTTGGTGGTGGGGTTGGCTTCAGTTCAATACTTCACTGCCATTCCTATTATGCAGCTCTGTAACTCCTACACTACCAATGCCAATGCCTGCAAGCAAACATTCAGCATTGACAAATGCATGTTTAATGTGTAGTTTCCTAGCTGAGTTTGTTTCCATATTTTTAAGTGTTGTTTTTAGGGTATTGTATTCTTCAAGAACCTCAGTATTACCATTTATTAGACTATTCTCTAATTGTTTAAGAGTGTTTACTCATTTGTTATAGTTATCTCTAGACTTTTTATAGTACCATGAGGCTTTGATTATTATTAAGCCTCTAAGGGTGGCCTTAAAAGTGTCCCAGGCTTTTAAGATATTATATCCTTGCTTTAAATTAATGTCCCAAAATTCCTCAATTATCCATTCAATATTTTTACAAAAGTCTATAGCTGCTAATAAAATATTGTTCATTTTGAATACATTTGTTATTTCTCTTTTCCCATCTGACAAAAAAGCTAGAGAAACTGATTGTGATCTGATGTCTTCAAAGGAAGACACCAGTCCATTTAAGGAGGAAAGAGTCTTGAAGGAACTCGTTAATCTGAAAGTGGACAAGGCAATGGGGATGCATCCCAGAGTATTAAGAAAACTCAGGGAGGTGCTGGCAGCACCACTGACAGCCCTGTTCAACAGTTCATTGGAAACAGGTGTGGTACCAAAGGACTGGAGGAGGGTGAATTTAGTCCATCTCCACAAAAGGGGGAGCAGGGAGGAGGCAGGCAATTACAAGCCAGTCAGCCTGACGTCGGTGGTGGGGAAACTAATGGAATTACTACTAAAAGAAACGTTTGTGATATATCTTGTATCTAGCAGAGCACAGAATCCAAGGCAGCATGGAATCACAGCAGGAAGATCTTGTCAAACAAATCTGATAGATTTCTTTGACTGGGTGACCAGGGAGGTGGATCAGGGATGGGTGGAGGATGTGGCCTACTGTACCTGGATTTCATCAAGACCTTTGACACTGTCCCACATAGTAGGCTAGTAAACAAGCTGGGCACCCTTGGAGTGGGTCCCAGGGTGGTAAACTGGGTTAAAAATTGGCTGAGCGATAGGACACAGAGAGTGGTAGTGAACAGAGTTCAATCCAAAGGGGGGGGGGGTGACCAGCGGGGTCCTGCAGGGATCAGTGCTTGGATCAGTCATCTTTAATGGCTTCATAAGTGACTTTGCAGAGGGGCTGGAAGGGAAGGTGTGTCTCTTTGCTGATGACAGGAAGATCTGAAACAGGGCTGACACTCCAGAAGGGATAGAGAAAATAAGAAGGGACCTCAGCAAGCTTGAGGAGTGGTCAGTAGTGTGGCAGCTAAGATTCAATGCAAAGAAGTGCAATATCATGCACTTGGGGCACATAAATGCAGGCGAGGAGTACATGATGGTGGGAGGTACTGACAGACACCAAACAGGAAAGGAACCTGGGAGTAATCATGTCTGATGACCTAAAGGTTACCAAACAATGTGAGAAGACTGTGAGGAGAGACAGTGGAATGATGCGGTGCACAGGGTGAGGTATCTCCAGCAGAAGGAAGGAGGTGGTGATGACACTGTATAGAACATTGGTGAGACATCATCTAGAGTACTGTACCCAGTTCTGGAGGCTACATCTCTGGAAGGACATAGAAGGAGTAGAAGAGGTTCAAAGAAGGGTGACAAAAATGGTGCAGGGGCTGCACCAAAAGTCATGTGAGAGGAGACTGGAGGATCTCGATATGTATTCCCTGGGGGGGGTATGACAGAGACTTTCAAATACCTCAAGGGTGTAAATAATGTACAAGAGGGTAGCATCTTTAAAAAAAAAAGATGTTCAAGAACAAGGTGCCATGATATAAATATAGAAGGGGGTAGATGTGGGGGTAAAGTAAGAAAGTATTTTTTCAAGGAAAGGGTGGTGGATCCGTGGAATGGTCTCCCGGCAGAGGTTGTAGGGGCACAAAATGGTAGGGGAATTCAAAAACACATGGGACAGACATAAAAGAACTCTAGCAATAGGAAAGGGAGGGTTAGTCGCAGATCATTTAGGATCTGTGGTATATGAAATAATTAAGGAAAATGGGCAGACTAGGTGGGCCAAGCAGTCATTATCTGCCATAAAATTCTATGTTTCTATGAGACCCTTATAAAATTTTTTGTACTGCTAAATCTCTGGACAGTAAACAAACTAATCTTGCTAAGTCTTTTTTTCTTGCTGAGCATGTGTGCACTCTTTACTGCTGGGATTTAAAGCAGCAGTGCAATGAAATTGTGTAAAACATTAGCCCCTACCTTTTTTTTTGCTTTCTAAGATTCCGGGCATCTTCCAGTTTTATTTGATAGTAAAATGTCCTCGTTCCCCCACATTTTAAGTCTTTTAGAAACGGTTTAATTTAGTTTTTTTCTCAAGAAAAATAAACGCCACATTTGGCTTAGAAATAACACTGTAGACCTAGCAAGGGTTCGGATCAAAAAAAAAAAATCATGGTGTGCAGGATAGGGGGCACCTAGAAAAGTAAATTTGACAGGTATGTTAATTTGGTTATTAAATGTAGCAGAAACTAGCTTTTTAGAAAAATAAATTTTCGTTGCACTGCTGCTTTAACTCCATCTTTATAGCTAACAGGTTATTAACTGTTAGTAAATTGTTAAAAATTATTGCCCTATGTTTGTCCCAATATATTATTTTATTGGTTTTATCAATTTGTGAGTTTTGGAGGCTATTCATATCTCCTGCCAGTAAAATAAAGTCAATCTCCCATTCTACAAATAACTTACTTATTTAAGCCAAAAAGTTACATAGCCCTTAAAAAGGGGCATTATTGCCTTTTACAGTAATGATTGCTTTTATCTTACCTTTAAGCCAAAAAATCTACCTTCTGTGTCCCTCTCAATAGCTAACATTTTCCCTTGAAATATTTTATGTAATAGGATTGTTTCCTACTTTTGCTTGAATTATAACATAGAAACATAGAAACATAGACTTTGACGGCAGATAAGGACCACTAGGCCCATCTAGTCTGCCCATTTCCCTACCTACAGGATAGGCCGCAGATCCTATTTAACCAACAGCCTATATCTTCCTGCCCCCCACAAGAATTGCCTTATGTCTGTCCCATGCATTCTTGAATTCTCCCACAGTTTTAGACTCCACAACTTCCTCAGGAAGGCTGTTCCATGCATCCACTACCCTCTCTGTGAAATAATACTTCCTCACATTGCCCCTGAACCGCCCTCCTTCTATCTTTAAATCTCCTGGAATCCATAAGATGTAATAAATTTGCCTATCCAACCACTTTTCATTTTTTGGGCTTCATTTTCTTCTAAAAACAAACGTTTCCTGAAGTAGGGCCAGTTTTTTTTTGTTGTTGTTGTTTTTTAAATAATCTAGAATCCTGTAGCACTTGACTGGAGAATTAACTTCATTAACATTCCAGGAGATTATATGTAATGGTTTATCCATGGTTTAGTTTGAGATCAGTTTCCATTCTTAATAGGACAAATATAGGATTTGTACTCTAATAAGGTACAGTACTTTATATCTACTTGTAACATGACACTACACATCATGCAGAAATACAGAAAGCCGATTTGTGCAAAGGTATCAGGTGACCAGAAGCCAGTGGGTATTAATCCAGCAGTAGAGCCTGCTCGCTAGTGTATGTTGCAGCAATACAGCCCGCTTCGTATTGTGAATGCGCAAAATAGAGAGACTGCATCTGTCCACGTTTGTTTCTGTCACTGTGTTTCCATGCCTGTAGACGGTGGTGGTGCTGGAAGAGTGCTACAATCCTCGGCATTATCCAGCGGAGCCATCCAGCAGCTTGGGGAACCTTAGAGGCAGTAGCCGAGGTCTATAACTGCAGTAGTAATTGAAAACTAAGGTGCACACTGCAATGATCACTGTTGCCATCCACACACACACACACACACACACACACAGGAAAAGGAACACAAATCAGTGTCTTTATATTTCTTATTGTGACTCGCTACTTGTAAAGGTGTCCCATGATGCACCGCTGTGATGCAGCATTGGGATATAACCTCGAGGGACAAAGCACAGAAACTGTCAGTAGGAATCAGAAAACGTAAATGTGGTTGTCTGTTTCACACAGAAACCTTCTCATCCTCAGTTTGTCAGAAAATAGCCCACACCATATGAATAGTAGTGTAGCATGCAACGGGAACATGCACGTTTCCCGACCACCACACTGTGTAGCAACCAAGGAAATGCAGGACAGTTTTGCAAGAATGATTATTCATCTCCAGAACTTTTTAGTGTACTGTGAAGTGAAACAATTTTTGCACAGTATCTGCCTTGCACTTGCCATGTTATGGGCACATTAATCCCCTCTAGAGTCAGGCTCTACTAGTGGATTAATGCCTGGTTGGAGGTTGGAAGCACTTGGCCTGTGGCCTCATGCACCAATCCCCCCAACTAGGCATTAATTCACTAGTACAGCCCTCCTCTGTCAGGGATTAATGCTTACATATTCTCTCACCCATTGTTTGATTTGTCATTTGGTGCCTTTAACATTTTGTTTGCTGGCAGTACAATTGATACTCTGTTTATTAAAGTGCCCCTTTGACTTCCCCCCATCCCTGGTTCTTATGTATAGCTACCAGCACCTAGTGTGAATGACATAGACTACAGGCTCCCCTCTCGCCTCAAGCTGTCCCCAAATTTCAGATAACATTAACAAGTTCAGCACAGTCTGAAAAAGAAGTGCCATTTGTACAATGCTCTAATTAAGAGTGGAAAATAAAGGTTAGAATTAGCCTTGTAGCCATTTAGTTGTTGTCTGTTGTTCATTAAAAAAGATGCTCCAGGACTGGAGACATGGGATAAACTGGAGGGAGAGAGGTTCAGAGGGAACATGAGGAAATACTTCTTCACAGAGAGGGTGGTGAACAAACGGAACAGGTGTTTGTGGCAGAAATAATTACAGGATTAAAGAATGCATGGTATAGGCATAAGGGGATCCTGGTAGACAGGGGAAGGGGACAACCTAGTTCTAGGGAAGCTTGAATGGGCAGACTAGGTGGGCCGAATGCCCTTATCTGCCATCAACATCTGTATGTCTGACCTGACAGAAAAGGTTATTTATGACAGTTTTCTTCTGTAAAAAAGAGAAAAGACATCTGAAGTTGTTCGGAATGTTCTTTGAGTGTTATTTTTATGAGCTGTCGGTTATCATTCCTTACATGTTTTATGTCCCACTGCCAATACATGTAGATTGGTTGTCCAACAAACAGCATTGGCAGTCTTCTTAGGGACACATTAATGTCTCCAACAGTTGTTGAAATACAATATTTGATCATTCACAACTACTTTGATTCTTTCAGGTAGTACCACCATAAACTTAACTTTTCCTGTCCATAATGTTTGCTGAATTTTGCTGAACTTCTGGCGTTATTGCCACAATTCAAAAGAAAAGTGCTGTTTAAAAGCTATTTGTCGAGTTTTAAATATTATTTCCTTTTTTCAATTGCTTGTCTCAGTGTAAGCTCTTTATCTTCACTTAGCAAAAATGTTATCATGACAGGACAATTTCTCTTTTCTCCCTCCAGTCCTCTTGGTCCTATATGTTGAATTGTATGTATTCCTATTCTGCTTGAATCTTTGCCTAAGAGCTCTGTAAGAATGTCATGCACGATTGCTCTTAAAAGTGCTAGCTCTCCCAGTTGTCTGGAATTAGACTCTTAGATTTTTCCTTGTACAGCGGTTTTCAAACTCATCTTGTTTCTGTTTCAGAACTGGGTATTCTGTTTGTAGCTTTCTCAGATGTAACCCCCGGACCCCTGCCTTTTTGCAAAATGACAGGTGGTATGCTGTTGAAGCTGACAGCAGTACCTGGTGGGGACTAGGTTCGGGGAGGACTAGATTACTCGGCACAGGGGGCCTAGGTTTGGTTACTCTGCACAGGGGCACCCAAGTAAATCCGGACACAGGAAGCAATAACTGTAATGTCCAAAACCAGGAATGGGATTTTACAGTGTGGCTTTTATTCACATCCAAACTGAACAAACAAAGCATAGACGGACCCCCATGGGGCTACATTCCTGGTAATGCAGATTAGAGACAACAGAACACTTCTTCACATTTCCAGCCCTCAGGCTCTAAACCCACCAGGCTCACAGCCCGGACTTGCACGCAGCTTTGGGTACACAGCCCGACTTGTACACTACTTGGGTTTTCCCCACTGGCTCGACTCTCCCCCAGCCACTTGATCCACAGTCCATTATAGGAATGAACCAGTTTTCCTGTTGTGGCTCCCCAAACCACCTTAGAGCCTTCGACTCCTAGAGGGAATTTTCCTTCCAATCCCACGTCTGGGTACTTCCCTCATCACTGGCCAAGTGCATGAGGCAAAGTAGAAATCCACAGAGAAAATCTGTAGAGGTGGACCTGGTTACTAAAGATGGGGTGTCTCCCACCTCCAGCTCCCACAATCCATACCCAGCCTTTCTCTGGAAACTAAACAACTCTTTTCTGAAAGCTTGGCAATGTAGATTACTGGGTAGACGTATGTCACATCTCCTCTACATGTCTTGACTTCCCCTATGTGCTGGACTTGAACATACTTTTACTTTTGGCTAAGCCTATTACTCTAGGCCTCCCACTACTTCAGTAGTCCAATCCCCACTTTTACACAGTTACAGGGTGAAAACATGGGCCCTTTAGAAAGAGCAGAAACTCACCCTCCGGTTGCAGGTGCCCCACAGGCGAATCACGAAATCTTCTTGTTTCCCATACTCTTGGACAAAATAAGGCAGCTTCTTCACTAGCAGTAGCCAGGGGGTTGCCCCTGGAAATGCAGGCAAAACCTTCCTGCCCCATCCCCTGAGGGATGGGGCACAGAGACCTGAATCAGCAGTCTCCACCACTTTAAAAATAGCTCACTGTGTCTCTCTTTAGGTGGAAACACACACCTTTTCCCTGAATGTAGCCCTATGTCAGGGCTGAGGCTCCAAGAGCCTAACACAGAGCTGCTGTGCTTCTCTCACAACAAGCTCCAAACTCCAACTGACCACAGACTACTATTCAAACCTCCCAACATTCTACTCCAACTCCCTGCTGCAGATTCCATTGTGGCTCTTGCAGCTGTGACAGTTCTATGGTGATGTCATCCCTCAGTCTCAGCTGAGACTGAGAACAGAGTGAGACAGTGTGAAATCCATTTAACTGGAGTTTCACAAGCTGCCTTCCCTGTCTACCACTAGGTCTTACTGGGATTCTAGTAACTCCGGGTAACAAGGAGGTTATACTCACCCTTGACCAGGAAAATGACTGTCCGCAGTCATTGTTTACCCGGCTTAGGCCATCCCACCCTATGTGCTACCTGCGGAGGGGGGTGATCAGGCCCCCTCCTACCATGTGCAAGCACAGGCAGGCAACACTAAGGGCCTAGAGGCCTTTAGCTGACATTTCAGCCTCTACTCTACCCACTTACTATGGACGCCTAGTGGATCTGGTAGAACTGTCCAGAGCATAGCCCTAATAGCTCAGCACTGCAGCCCGTACTGCAGGTTAGGGCCACAGCCTGTCTATCCCCCCTAGCCCTCTAGAGAAAACCTATCTGCCTCTAACTTAACACCCAAAAACAAAAACAACCCGGGGACCTCCCCAACCTTGGGCAACCTGCAACCACACACCAAGAAACTAATACCACATTATTACATCACTTTATTGCCTCCTCCCTACCCCCACAACCACACCTGTGGAAGGAAAGGGTTAATACAGCAACAACAACTATAACAACCACAGTACTTTAAATCACTACACACTAAAGTACTAGTGAGGAACTCCGATGAGCCCCTCCTCCTCTTCTTGTCTTCTCTTCTGTCTTCTCTAGGAACACCTGCAAGAAAAAGAAAGACAACACACACTCCTAATCTGCATACACAGTCTACCTAAACCCCTACCATCAAAACACTGAAGAATCCCAAAAAGATTTTTTTTAGAAAAGGTAGAAAAACAGTATATACACTAGAAAATAGTAGAAAACAATAACATTATTTACAATACACATTTGGGAGATGGAGTGCCCTAAAAGTCCCAACTAGTTACCACAGTGCCCGAAGGCTAGTCCATTAAAGAATCTCTCCTGGGCCGGAGCCCGGTGAAGCACAGTTCTAGCAGGCCAAAGTCCCGAAGGGGACAGTCTTTGAGGACAGTTCACACATTCTGGAGTCTGCTAGTGTAGGGTGTGTACTGCAATGTCATAAAGATAGAAAAGTTTGGACTTACCAACCCCTTGTAGAATGAAAAATCTGAACCGACCTGCACCTCAGCCGAAGACTCTCCCTGGCAGCATTTCTTCCGATACAGCTGGGCAGACATCTTCTGGGAACTACAGGAGGGCACATCTGGGAACTGCTGGGTTGATGTCATCTCTGGAGATAGAACCTTAGAACAGGAACAAAAAAGGAAAACAGCTGGTCTGACGTCATCCGATTACCAGGCGATGAATCAGGATACAGCTGGGCTGGTGTTCTTTCGGCATCTGAAGTCATCTGGTGGGCCAGTCTATGGATTCTGGAAAGGCCAGTACACTGTAGAACTGATGAATGTGGGGCACCTGAGTCCTGGATGTCCATACTGGCGGATCAATAAAGGCACTTAACAGGCTGGTGTGGCAGTATTGACTACCACTGCTCGGCTTTCCATTTAGTAGGCACGGGCACATTTGCTGGGAGGTCCTTGCATTGAGGCCAATAGTACCGGGGGTCAGGAGCTTGAATTATTACCCCATCTGGGCACACATAATTCCCACAGTGGGAGATTTCACGTACCTCTCTGTCCACTATTCGCACTCTGTCCATAAACAGTGTCCTGCCTCTCTTCCACTGGGTATATTTCTCATGAAACAGTCTGTTCTTGACGTGCTTGTTTGCACCAGGATGCACCCATTTCATTGCTTCAGCCCAGATCCAGGATTTCCTGCTGTTCTCAATCTCCTCCCAGACTCTCTGAGGAAAGGTAGGAAAGGTCATCCCATAGATCTCATTCGTCTTCCTACGAACTAGTCTCTCCTCTTTACTAGCGTTGGTCAACCTGAGACCGCTGGTCTGGCTTGGGGGTGGCCAGTTCTGGTTCTGCCAGCTACGCATCCTTACCAAGATTAAAAATGGATCCCTGACTTCTTCTTGCATAGCCAGGGCAGTGGCATCACCACTCTCTTCCATGCATTCCTCTGAGGCAAGAGCTTGAGGCTGTGTACCCGTTCCTTTTTCACAAGGCCACATAGGTTCTCCCTCATCTTCTTCCTCACTAAGGATCTGAGCCCAGGAGTGAGCAGTCATCCTCACTACTGAGACTATCCACTCATCACTAGGCGCAGAGGTCGACACCTCCCATTCAAAGGCCTCCCGCTTATCATCTTCTCCTATGAGACTTGGGCTAGGCACCCCTCCAGGATGTTTTTTTTTTGTTCCCAATTTTTAGAGAGCTCAGGTTATTCTCGACTGGTTTACCTATGCTGAATCGACAACACCGTTATCGAAGCTCGGCATTACGAGATCCCCAGTGTCGACAGGCAAAATTTTGCCTGTCTGACACTGGAGTGTTTCTCGTTGGGTACTGTGCCCCCCACAACCGCCCTTCTAAAGATTATCAACTCCAAGTTGGAGTTGATTTGAAGGGGAGGTAACACATGGCGAAAGGCTGAAATTTCACCCTTGGATCCCTCACAGCGAAAATTTCAAAACCTGTCGAAATTGTCGCTATGAGGGATTTCGCTGTAAATGTTTTAATGTTCGGTCAGCACCCCTTCTTGACTTGCCTTGCCTTTTTTAATTCTTTATTTTTTAGATGTTTCAAGTTGTTTTCTTGTTTCTTCCATTATGTCTAAAATTATTTTAATGATGTTCCCACTTGGAGTGCTAAAAATGTCTTCTTCCATCTTATTTTTCAATGTAATTCCTTCATTTTTCCAGACCTCTGATTGATTTAGTTTTGATTGTGCAGCATTCATTTTTGTTAAAACTATGGCCACTGTCCAACATCTTTTTTTTAATTCGTTTTTGTTAAACGTCAAAGTTGTGTCTGTAGAATTTACTCTAGATCTGGTAACTCTTATTTCTTCCTGAATGTTCATCAGTGACATAGGCTTCAGTGTCTTTTAATTCCTTTTGTGACTCTTTATTGTCTCCTGTTGATTTGCTATTCCCCTCTTTGTCGTTTTTGTTTTTCTTATACACTTTTTTACTGTAGTTTTAAAAGCAGCCTTTTTTTGTTCTTATTTGGAAGTGACTGTACCTTCTGTTCTTCCTGAATGAGGTATTATATTGTATATTAACGGTTTCCTTTTATTGATTATTGCTTTTTTCTGTATTTTCTTTTCTTGTTGTTTTTTTTTCTTAAAAAAGTGATTAAATACATGCCCCAAGCAAACCCACAGGGTAAAATTGATGATTTTGTTTTTTAATAAATGTGTTTAACTCTCTGGGTCAGACTGGGCAGCTAGTCATCCTCATCCCTGGACACAGTTGATCATCCCTTACCTCAGTCCTTGGCTGCGGGCTAGATTCCCCAATGGATTCCCCCACAGTGGGGCCAGGTGAGGGAGAGCTGTCCTCAGCCCCCGAAACGCTCTTCCAAAATAATTTCTGAATAGAGTGGCAGGGTGGGTCACAGTACCACACTTGACACTTCACAAAGATCTGGTCCCCCATTTTTTTCCTGTTTTCCTAACAGGTTCCCAGAGCTGCAGTGGCATGGAGGGCACAAGTGCATGAAGGTGTGCAATGAATTCTGGAACTGCAGCTCCTTCCACCCTCCTTGACCAAAGTCAGCCTCCCAAGCATAGGAACTACCACTGGGCACTACCTGGTGGCAGCCAAGAGTCAGGATGACTCACCACCCCAGCACAGGAGAGGAGATCCCCCCCCCAGACTCCATGTGACTCAAACTTGGTCCCAAACTTGGGTCACTAACATGGTGAGGTACTTACAGCATTTCAGTCCACTGCACCCTGGATCAGTTAAGATTGAAGATTTAAGCTAGAGCAATTTTCTTTTTCACCAAATCACTTCTGATGGTTACTTGATTACAAGAAAAGCACCATTAGTTAATATGTATTTGTGACTTTATATTGGATTAGCTGGTGCCTGGTGTTAATGAAATCGGGGTTCACCAATCAGTTTGTAATAGCTTGCTTTACATGCTATCACTTCTCTTTTGAATAATTTATATAGGGAGACAGAAAAAAAGCTATATCACTTTACTGATGTTTGCTTTTACTCAGTGATCATTTATGGCTTTATGGCAGCTACATGGCTTAGGGAAAAAGCAGTCTGTAATGTTTTCAACAGTCTATTAAAAAAAGCTGCTATAATGTGATGTTTTTATAACGTTAAACTTCCAAAGAGATGCGTCTTTTTTTTTTTTACTAACAGTCTCCCTTTTCATTCCATAATTCTGTAGTTACAGCAGCTTTCAAATGTAGCAGTCAGCCTGGTAAGCAAAAATTAATATCTTTACTCATTTACCTTCTCCGTCTGCCCATCTGTTGACTTGCCAGTTGATGTCTTCTTTGCACAGTTCTACTTCTCCTGCAATGCAGATGGCTACTGTGTCTTCTATGGACCTTGGCTTGGTCTTTGTCTAACTTCAAAAAGCTTCAATGTGCTATTCTCACAGACGACTAAAAAACTCGTAGTTCTCCAATAATTCTCCAACAGCACTATCAGTTAATGTGAAAATGAAGGTGTGGGTATTGGAGAGATAAAAATGCAACAAAGGACTGGCTGTAGTAGGTCCAAGAGACCACCAACTGGTCCTCAAAATAGAGCAACTTGCTGAATCACTGACCCATTATCTCAGTGGATATACCCATTGCACTGAGTGTGGGCCTGTTAACAGTTCAGTTGCACTAACACCAATGTTTACATCGGCTGCACAAAGAAAGATGTTGATTTTACATCTAAATCAGGCTGTGATGAACGTAAAGGCAGAAGAGATGCGCTCACTATGTGAGAACTGTTCAGACAGGTGTTTATTTCAGTAATTCAGTATCAGTTAGCTGAGAGTCTCAGCTGCATCTCAACAAATGTACAAGGAGCACAAGAAGAAAGAACACCATCTGGCAAGGAGCCTCGTACATGCACATCAGCACTCTAAATGCTCCTGCATTCCCAGGGGTTACAGTAACGATCTGTTAAATGACCCCTAGGGGTGTAATGTGGCACAAGGAACAGCCCAGTACCACACACCCCTAGGAACTGATTACCTGATGGTCATTGTAACCCCTGGGAGTACTTATTTCTTTTATAGCAATCTCACACTGGTTGGTGCCACATAGCTGACTTGATTTTATTCTTTAAAATGTTTTACCTGATATATTGGAAAAATAGTCTAGTCATCATCCAATCAGATTGATGCCCAACTGGAATCCTTGTGGGTGGTCTGTGAGTGCAAGCAGCATGCACTAGGAAGTATTGCATAGTGGCAGTGACAGTTATGATGTAAACAGTTTTTTTCTATTCTTAATACATTTGATGTCTGTGACCACATTTTGATTGCCTGTTTTGCCCCTTACCCCCATATTCTTGTAGACTTTGTTTATTCTAATAAGTGTGATTATTTGGTTGGGGGGCTTTCATCATACAGGATTACTGAGCAGTCAAAATGTACAGTTACAGTATTTTTGCAAGGAACAGCCTTGTATTATTTTTGCACAGGATACCCATCTGACTATAGGGGACATGATAAATTGACCAGGTTTGGCTACACCAGAGTGGTGGCCTCTTCCTATCCTGGAGGCAAATGCTGGGGAATGGCTTTTTTACTTCCCTCTACTACATCCTTTCAGCCTTGGGACCAAAGTATAGACCCAGATGACTGCTTGGTCCTTCTTTCTGGTCATTTATATGACTACCCTGTGACCTTGGCTAGAATATATCTCCCACTAGTAGTGATAAGGCAGTTCTACATACCCTATTTAATAAAATAAAACCAAATATTAGGATGGGAGGAGGTACTGTCAGTCACTAAACAGGAAATGGACCTTGGGGTTATCATACCTGATGAACTCAAAGTGACAGGGCAATGTGGCAAAGCAGTGGGAAGGACCAGTGGGATGCCAGGATGCAGATGAAGAGGTATCTCCAGCAGGAGGAAAGATATAGTTTTGTCACTGTAATGCTCACTGGTGAGACCCTACCTAGAGTATTGTGTCAGGTTCTGGAGACCACACCTCAGAAAGGACATAGGATAGACATAGGATAGACCTAGTCCTGATGTGGGCAACTAAGATAGTGTGGGGATTGCACCAAAAGCCCTATGAAGAGCGACTGAGAGATCTCAACATGTATGACCTGGAAGACAGGAGAGCAAGAGGTGACATGCTAGAGACCTACAAGCAAAGCCCCTTGTTTTCCATGATTCCATTACACAGAGATTTCCACACAATTTAATGTAAACCACATAATATTATTCCATGGTTTACATAAACTGTGGAATATTGTCCTACAATTGACATAAACTGAAGAATAGTTTTCCGCAGTTTACATAAACTGAGGAATATTGTTCCACAGTTTACATAACTGAAGAATATTGTTCTGCAGTTTACATAACTGAGGAATATTGCTCTGCAGTTTATGTAAACTGAGGAATATTGTTCCACAGTTTACAAAAATTGTGGAATATTGTCTCGCAGTTGACATAAACTGAGTAGTAGTTTTCCGCAGTTTACATAAACTGAGGAATGTTGTTCTGCAGTTTACATAACTGAGGAATATTGTTCATCAATTTACATAATAGGAATAGTATTCCTCAGTTTAAATAAACTGATGAATGTTGTTCTGAAGTTTACATAAACTGAGGAATATTGCTCTGCAGCTTACATAACCCGAGGAATATAGTTCAGAAGTTAATATAAACTGAGGAATATTGTTCCGTAGTTTACATAAACTGAGGAATACTGTTCTGCAGCTTACACAAACTGAGAAATACTGTTCTGCAGTTTACATAAACTGAGAAATATTGTTCTGCAGTTTACATAACCTGAGGAATACTGTTCTGTAGTTAACATAAACTGAGGAATGTTGTTCTGCAGTTTACATAACTGAGGAATTTTGCTCCGTAGCTTACATAAACTGAGGAATATTATTCTTCTGTTTACATTGACTCTTCAGTGCAAACAAAAGAAAAGTATTCTGCAGATTATACAACATGCTGCAGAGTGCTTTTTGGAATTTTGTGGAATTTTAAAAAAACTTCTGAAAAGGGTCCTTGGTTACAGTCAAGCAATATGCCATGACAGGGGGTGCATTATGGTGGGATATGGGCAAACCCAACAGCTTCCACCACCTGAGAAGGGTCATTAGCTCATCATAATGTACTCCCTAGACTGCCTTATTGCAATTATGAAATGGGTCCCAACAGTGTTTATAAATACATATTTCTTCTTCTTCCACCTGGACCAAAACAGCTTTATTAAAGGTAGACAACTAAAATCAAACATAAAACATACATTAAATATTATGGACCATTGTAAAGACAAAGATCTGTCTCTCCTTATGCTCGATGCAGAGAAAGCTTTCAATCAAGTTGAATGGTCATATATTGAATTCATCTTGAATAGATTCAGGTTTGGTTCAGGCTTTGCTAGATGGATTTCGATACTGTACTCTGGTCTGGTGGCAAGAATCAAAACAAATAAAAGTTCATTCCCATTTATTAATGTACAGTGAGGTACTAGACAGGGTTGTCCTCGGTTGCACATTATATTTGCTATTGCAGTGGAGCCCCTAGTGGTGTCCTTCCGTCAGCATGAGGACTATTGCAGGTTTAACATTTATAAAATTAAGCACAACACTGGAATTCATGCTGACGATGCTCTACTAAATTCCTCAGATTTGAATATTTCTTATCCTAATATTACTGAGTTATTGGAAAAGTTTAAAAACATATTGGGATTTAAAATAAATTGGTCAAAATCAGAGTTTATGAAAACAATACATCATCAACATCCATTTGTCCCTCCAGATAACTGTCCTATAGTGAAAGTAGATAAAATGAAATATTTAGATATCTATATTTACAATCAAGGTATACATTTATATCCCCTTAATTTTATCCCCACATTGAACAAAATTAAAAAAGGCCTTAGTCTTTGGCAATCTTTGCCCTTCACTTTAATTGATTGAGTTAATGCAATAAAAATGGCTGTCATACCAAAACTATTATTTTTATTTCAGAATATATTGATACTTATTCCGTATCATTTTTTCAAAGATCTGGACACAACAGTTAAAAAATTCCAATAGAAGGGTAAAAAAACAGATTAAAACTAATTAAATTGTATGTTAGCTATACCACGGGTGGCCTTTCTTACTGAATTTTAAAAATGATTATTATGCAGCTGATCTAGTCATTATTTATAACTGGTTTCATTCTACAGAACAGGATCTGGTTGTTTCAATAGAGTCTAATCATTCATTTTATCAAAATATTAAATGTGTACTTTTCAAAGGAGAAACTAATAAACTCCATGAGAAACTACTATTTACTACGTGAACTATGATCTCTATATGGTACTCAGTTTGGAAATTACATAAAATCCAACCAAAGGGTTCTTTATTCTCCCCACTGCTATACAATCTTTACTTTATTCCATCGATGACCGATTATGTATTTAAACTTTGGTATAGTAAAAGGTTGATGGAAATGGAGCAGTTTATAAAAGATAATATATGTTTAGATTTTGACTTTATTAAAAAACAGTTCCAATTACCTAATACTCATTTTTATGCATTTTTACAAGTAAGAGACTTTATTAATAAAACATTTTGCATACTCCAAATACTTTTCTGCTTAATTTACTGAAAGTTTTTACCTCATCCACATCAAAACAAATAATTTCAGCTATATATGGATGGATGGTTGTGCTGGAAGATGATTACAGTAATCAACTTCAGTCTAAATGGTCAACTAAAACAAATACTATAATCAAAGATACAATCTAGAAGAAAGCGCTTGATATTAAAGCCACTGGAATGCGATCAGTCAGACTTCAATGAATTCATTTCAGTATCATACATAAATTATATTTAACCCCACATAGACTTAATTTATTCAATCCTAATATTGCTAATGTTTGTCCAAGATGTCACAACACCCCTGGAACATTAGAACATATGTTAGTGAACTGTCCCCAACCTTCTATTTTTTGGTCTAATGTCTTGTTTACACTTTCTCGTTACTCAGGGGTAAGGCTGATTAAACAAGAAATATAGGTGCTCCTTAGACAGGGAGGTCCCCTGACACGGATGCAAAGCATTAGAACTAAGCATATTAGAGCAGGTCTAATTACTGCCTACAAGTGTATTCTCCAAAAATGGAAGGATCAGCCTCCTCCAAACATACTGTACACATATGGCTTAATTATATGATAGGGGTGCATAGGATGGAAAAGATACATCATCTTAAAGTTAATCAGATTAATAAATATGAGCAAATGTGGAGGCCTTTTGTAACCATTATTCAGGCACCAAATTTTGTTTCTTTATTTCAATGAATAGCCTACATTGGAACAAGTATTATTATTATCTTAGCAGACAAGTAGCCTTCAAATAACTGTTTCTCAATGAATAAACAAAGTTATTTGACATTTTGGTAGTGTAGATAAGTTAGCCTGAAGAGTTGCATAAATATAATTATATGTACTGTATGAATCGTAATATGCGGATCAGGATTTGCTTGTATTGTATGTGCCATTATGCTTAATATTTAAGTGTATTTATTGTAAATGTATTGTCTAATTTTGCAAATAAAAAAAATTCGTATTTCTTCTAAAGATGAGAGGGTATGTTTTATATTAGTAAAAAAAAAATTTAAAAGAAGAAAAGTAGTGTCTGTACATGGCATTGCCCTAGAATGGTCACAGAATCTGTGGTTATTCTGCCACAGAAAATATGACATCCTGCTACAGAATGTAGGTCCACTTTTCCACAGTTAGCACAAGGCCCTGCTTACAAGTACCTCACAGGGGTGAACAGGGTGCAGGAGGGGAGTCTCAAAAATGAGGAAACGCTCCACTGCCAGAGGTCATGCAGTGAAGCTAAGGGGGAAGGGTTAGGAGGCATGAGAGGAAATCCACTGAAAGAGTGGTGAACACCTGGAATAGACTGCCAGAGGAAGTGGTGGAGGTGGAAACAGTAGGGGGCTTCAAACATGTTTAGTATAGACACAGGGGAATATTAGGAAATGGGCAAGGAGGAGGGAGGTCACTGGAGACCAGTTAGGGTCCGTGAAATGGGCTAAGCAGAGACAATCTGGGAAGACTGGGTGGGCCAAGCGGTCCTTTTCTGCTGGCAAATTCTATGTTTCTAATATTGGACATACAATTTGGACAACTGATACTAGGGGGTGATTTTAGTTTGACACTCTCTCCTGTCCTGTCCTGTACTCCTCATACCCACCCCGTTTTATGGTCACTAGTGCACAAAAATACCTATAGGCACTACTAGAGCAACTGGGCTTGTTGGGTGTGTGGCGCTGCCCGCACTCATCAGGCCACTCATTTACCCATTAGCCATTATTCCTCCCATTGTAGGAGTTATGCACAATTGGATTTCTTTTTCATATTAGTTGAGGGCTACCAGGGAGTTCGTGATTTGACCGCATGACCATATGTTATTATCTAGCCATTCTCCTTTTATCTTAAAAGACCTTTGCATTTGGGAAAACCACATCAAACTACCCATGATCAATTTAATCGCTCTCTCCTCTGGGATGACTCCTTCACTGAAACATTGTAGGAGAAAAATCACCTGGGTGATCATGAACAATTCTGCTCCAGAAATCACTGTCTCAGGGTAATGGGATATGGTTAAGACCATGATCCAAGATGAAATAATCTCCCATATGTCTCAGAAAATCCAAAAGAGGATAAAGAACCACACTTCTCTGTTGGGCCTATTGCAATCCTTGCAGGTTGTCTATGGGGTGGGGTCAGGGAGGTGGAGCCACAAATCAGGAAGGTGAAACAGTACTTACAGGAAATAGTTGATTACTGGACTGAACAGGCCCTGTATATCTTAAACTCAGATATCAGGATGGCAGAGCTTAGGGAACTTGAACCTTGACTTGCTCTCTCCATGCCTGGCACAAAACTGTCTGCTTACTGCAGCTGCAAGACCCTACTACAGGCAATTTTGAGCGCAAGGCAGATTGCCAACAGACAACCCTCAGAAACTATTATACTCTGACACTGACACAGTCCCTATCTCAACAATCTGCCAATACCTCTCTGGCCTCACTCAGCCTTGTCTCTCAGATGAGATGAGGGATAAGCGTATAAAACCCATTACCACCACAGAAATTCAACTTGCCCTCTCCCACACGAAACGGGCAAATGCCCTGGTCCCAATGGATTCCCCACTGTATTTTGTAAGGCATTTTGGGATAGTGTGATTAGTCCTCCTGCTTGGAACAATTTTGGCCTGCCAGGAGGGCAACCCACTGCCCCCTACCTAGCAATATGCTACCATTACAGCACTTTTGAAACTTGACAAAGACCCGAATACACCTTCCTTCTATCATCTCATATCCATTCTGAACACCAGTTATAAATTGTTCACATCGGTGTGAGCTAGATGGCTTGATGGAATCCACTCCAAGCTCCTGCACAAAGACCAGGCATGATCTGTGTGCCAGCATTAAACCCATGATAATCTCTGCTAGATGTTTTACTTCCTTGATATTAGCCTTGCCTATTGTAACAGTGTTGTAGCAAGCCAAGACGTTTGGGGGAACCCTCTGAAAAAAACTCCAGGCAAACAGAGCTCAATGAAACAAAAAAAGGCTTTACTTCAGCACCAAACAAAGGTTCATAACAGCTTGTTTTGGAAGAGCAGATACAAAACAAAATACTGATTAGCTTCATTCAGCTCTCCATTTCACAGTAGCCCTGCACTCTCCCTCTCAACCCCAAATCCTCCTTCTTGCTTTTTCTGGTTTCTTCTAATTGGCTCTCAGGTGAGGGTCATTTAACCCTCCCCCCCGCAGGGAACTCCAGGCTTGCATGGGCCCACTACAGAGGTCCTTTAAAGAGCCAGGTAAGAAATCAGCAGGGCTGGGTTTCAATTCCCCTTGTTCTCCTGCTAGTATCTTAGTGGAGGAGGGGTCCCAAGTGAAGGTTGTATAGACTCCTTCACATGGACACATTTTGACACCCTCCCTCTGTTTTGCAGGGTGCCGCAGGATTCCTTATTGGCTCCCATGTTGTTCGCAGTGTATATGCTGCCATTGGGAGATATCATCAGGTGATACAGCTTGAGCTTTCACTGCTATGCAGATGATACTGGAAAAGTATTGTATCCCAGAGGGTTGTACCGTACTGAAACCAGGCCCACTTAAATCTTTCTCTGGGTGCAGGCATCAAGTAATTAATTTAACCTTGGATATGAACCTCCAGTCAGGATTGTAATGACCCAGTGCCCTAAACCTTGTGAGTCCACAAGGCAAGGGTAGTAAGATAGCATTCACAGTGACCTGGTAACATTACATCTCACAGTTGTGCTCAAGCATATATCAGGCTTGAGAAAACACTGCATTCAAAGACACATGCTGAATGTCACACAACAAAGACCTAACTTTGTCATTTTAATACAGGATGTTTGAGGCACTGACATTGCACAAGTATTAAACAATTGCAACTTACATAAAATGAAATAAATATGCAAATATAAAATGTTTCATAAGACTATTTTGGGAAAAAGCTTATGTTTTCCCTAATATTCATGAGTAACACCACTGCAGGGCAGGAGTACAGCAAGTTGCTACTAGCTAGTGTGCTAGCAGTCTACCTGACATGAGAAGAAAGTATCAATCATCTTGTAGCATGCAAAAGAGATATCTTAGTGTGTTAATAGAGCCATGATTGTGGCAGATCTGCAAACACAGAACCCGCATTGCACAAGCCAAGGACAGCAGCACTAGTAACATTAACAAAAGAAGGAATAAACCATAACCTGTTATTTAGATTGTGCTCCCAGCAGATAAGCATCAGGTCTGCGCACATGTACTTCGATAAGGGCATAGGGTCCTGATCCTGTTTTAGCTGATAGACAAAGGGCAGATGATAAACTGTCTCTGATTATTGATTATCAGAGCACTGATAGCAAATATAAATGTCAGAGAAGCAGCTAGTCCTCTAAATGTCTGAATTCTACAAGCAACTAGAGATTAAAAAGGTTTAAGTCTGAAGCATATGATTTCAAATTACATGCAAGACTAGGACTGTATGAGTACTATTTAACGAGCCCCAGACATCATAGGGGTAACATTTGTGGACACATTTCAGCTTATATTTCATGTCAAAAGTAGAAGATTGAAATGTCAGGAGTAAGCAAAAAAATAGCTAGGCGCAATAATTCTGTTTTCATGTTAATGTGACTGGCTACAATGAGACGAGGAGCTAAAGACAAGAAATATATAAACTGTAAACCCCCCTCCCTGGTGTCCAGGGGTATGCCAGGTGGTAAGGTCCATGGGGAAGGCACTCACAGTAGAAACCACAGAAATTCTTTACCTGAATAGCTGGTGTTGATTTGAGTTTATTTGTGCAGGGGCACAGGCTTCCTCTGGTGCTGGGCTGCAATAAAAGTTTGGTTATTAGCCACAAACAGTTCAAAACAAATCACTGACACCCACGTAGATGTAAAACAACAAGGGATCCATTTAATTTATAACAAAGCACTCCATGGAGGTAACACTCTTAAATAATTGATCTTTCCAGTCCTGACCATGGGGGTCATGAATGTTGCTGGAGTCCACTGCGGTTGATATGGCTGCACTAACATTAAACCACTTTCACGTAGGCTGGGTAGCCATGTTATAGTACAGGCATCTTTAAATCGGGGCTGCAATGGCATTTAAAACTTTTGGCAGCAGGCAGAATTCACTTCCCTCTGTTTTTCAGCTCCATTCTCAACTCTGGCTCCTTTGGCTCATAGCGGCAAGCCCTCTCATATAGGCTACCACTCCTCTCCCAAACTTCTGCACAGACATTAGGCCATGGTGGGTGACTCCATCCTTGGCTTCATGGTGAATGTCCCCACCATGGCTGCCACAATAGGGTTTGCATCTTGAACTTTGTGGCTCTCGCTCTCTCTTTCTCTCTGTCTCTGTCTCTCTCTCTCTCTCTCCCTCTCTCTCTCTCTCTCTCTCTCTCTCTCTCTCTGTCTCTCTCTCTCTCTCTCTCTCATGCTTCCTCACAGCAGAACTTAGGCCCTGGTGAGCAACTTCACCCAACATGCACAGGCAAATGTCCCACCATGGCTGCCACAACCAGGTTGGCATCTTGACTCTGGGTGCTATGGATACCCACCCCAGCGTCCTGGGTCCACTTTCTCTTTCTGGCTCCATGGATTTCCCCACAGACATACAGGCATGGCTGTAGCCCACTGGTCCACACAGGCAACTCCCTATTAGTCTCTCTCTCTCTCTCTCTCTCATGGCAGGGTGACACACAGGCTGCACCACTCTTTCAGGGATCACAAATCTCTGGTCCATGACTTCAGTCTCTCTGGCCATGGATCTCTTCTGGCACCAAAGGGGCATTTTGGAGGACCCACACCACAGACCACCCTGCAGACCAGTCTGACGGCAGCCACCACATCACTCACAGAACTCTCAGTTGCCAACCCACAGAAAACTCCTGGATCCCCTGAGAGTGGGCAATCTGCCCCACTCTACTGCAGCTCTCCCACCCAGACCCCTTCTTACTGTGTGTGCTCTCTCACCTTTCTTGGCACCAAAACCCCCAATTTATACCCCTACACACCCACGGTGACCCCTGACCCACAGAGGCTCCCAATAAGGTGGCAGAGAGGAATTAAACCATTTAATTAGTGGACCAAATCCTAACCGTGCACAAAACATGGGGGGGGGGGGGTGTTACAGGACTATATGATGAAATGTGTATGAAAGTGTTGTCAAAGTTTCCACTAGGGTAGGCCTACTGAATTTATGACTGGTAACTGACCAAAACATCAAGTGAAAAGAAGAAGAAACAGAATTTGATGCACAATGCCCCTGGGTAAGATGTTTAGAGCACTAGGTCCTCAAGACACCTGCCAGTATTTTCAATTGCAGACTTCCAACTCTGCCCACTGAGAATGCTAGAAAGGTTATTATTTTTTTATATTGATTTCAGATCCTCTTCTTCTCCCTGACCTGGCCTTCTTCACCTCCCTCTTGTCCTCTGGTGACCACCCAGCTCCATCTGCAACTAACCTCACTGCTTCAGCCAGCTCCCACCGTTTTTCTCTTCATGGCAGGAGTTGTTGGGGAAGAGGTTCTTCCCCCCTTCAACTACTCATTCAGAATCAAGGGCAGGTGTTGGGCTTCATGGGGAGAATTCTGAGGGTACATGCTTGTGGTTGCCATTTAGATGGAGTCAGGCAGTTTTCCTTCTTAATGCAGTACTCTCACCACTCCTTGGCACACACCATTGCCCTAGCAGATATGTAGCATCCCCCACAGATAGAAGATGAACCTTCCAGGGCCCTTCGTCAGAAGACTAGTAGTAGTACTAGTAGTAAAAGGTTTATTCTGAAAAATTTTCCAGGAAAGGATAACCCAGTTTAGCCAAAGCTCATTTTCAATGGAATCCCTTCTCTACAAAAAGAGACAAGTTCGCAGTAATTTTACAATAATACATAATAAAAAATACATAATGCCGGTGACCCGGGTTTGGGAACGTGCTCGGGTCACCTGGGGTTCGGCCGGGGGAGGTAGGATAGAGTGTCCCAATGGATGCTCTCCTCCTCCATGGGGGGGGCAGGTTAAATGGGCAGCAATGCCCACATGCAGTACCTCCTGTGGAAGCACGGATGGTAAGGCAAAATGCCGGTTTCCTACAGGGGCCCAGGGGTGGGGGAGCGCTGTGGACGCTTGATGGCGGTGTGCATTTGCACGTCGTTCATCTGGACGTAAGTCCTCTGCGTCGGCACTCTCAGGGTGATGGGACCGGGAGAAAAATCAAAGGCAAAAAATCTCCCAGCCCAATGCAGAATGATGCCGGGTCCACGCTACAGTAAGTGGCCCAGCCGAAAAGACCAGTGGATAAGATCCAGTGGGCAGGGACCAGGAGAAAGTAAAAAAAAAAAAAAACATAATAAAAAAGAAAACATGTAATACAGCATTAACATCAAATTTTTCATTTAGAATTAAGCATGCTTACTCAGCTACAACACATTTTTGGCAACACAGCAGCATCTGAAAACCAGGTTTTAATAGCCCTCCAAGGTATAATACTTTTTTGTAGCCTCAAATGGCCAGGTAGCCTATTCCATAACTTTGGGCCCATGCACACAAAACTGGAATTACCCCTAACAGATTTCACAACTGGCACCACATACTCAGTAGTCCCTGATGTGCGTAAACCCTCCCTAACGTTTCTTTCTTCTATTAGATCTAGAGTGTACTGGGGCATTTTCTTCTGTTTGCATCTATAAACTAGGGGTGGGATATTCAGACTGTGCCAGGCAGGGGCGCAAGCCTGGGTGCAGTGCAACTGGGATGTGCCAGGGCGTGGTCCGGGCGATATTCAATGGTGCTGCCCCATGGCATAGCACCATTGAATATGGCACTGAGCGCACACGCACTGCACCAGTGCAAGTGGCAGCAGGGGAGCAGGGGGCTGCGCAAGTGCGGTTGCGCTAGGTGCAGTAAGAGCGATATTCAGCCGTGAGCATGCAAATGAGGCCATTATGTATGCAAGGCACAAATGGGGCCATTTGCATGTCATTATGACCCCATTTGCATGCGGTGTGCTGATCCCTGGTGGCTTGTGCCTGGTGTCCTGCCAGGCTGAAGCCAGCGGGGACCGACGCCCCTTGCCCCTCGGCAGGCAACGTGCCCCATTGCCCGATCATGGGCATATGTTTAATACATCCCTGGTGGCCCAGTGGACCTGATCCCCTGCCCAATCATGAGCATAAGTGAAGAATAATTTCCTTGGTGGTCCAGTGGACCCTACCCCATCGCCCAATCATGGGCATTGTTCTGTATATAAATTACCCTGGTGGTCCAGTGGACCCAATCTCCTGCCCGATCATGGGCAAATGTAAATGAGAACCCTGGTGGTCCAGCAGTACCCCCTCCTCCCCACTCGTCCACTGAGCTCCGCTTCCCTGCACCCACCCCCCGGTCAGCGGTGGGTGGCAGCTCCCCGCTGCAAGACGCCCGGCTGTCTGCCAACTGGCAGCTTGCAGTACAGCTGTATACCTATTGGTCCACCGCGTGGGCCAATGGGCATGCAGACTGTACTGTACTGCACAGTCCTGATTTGTGAATGATAAGATAGAGAATCTACAACATGCTCTCTGAGGGGGACATTGTGCATTTTAAATATTATAAAGGTATGCCACCTTTGCCTGAATGTTTGTTCCCTTACCAGACCAGCTTATAGTGGTTCCCCAGTCTCCAGTGCCCATCCACTGCTGTGTTGTTTGTCTTCCCACAGGAGAAGAGGAAGGAGAAAGAAGGCCAGATAGTGGTGGCAGCCGGGGGTGATTCCCTGAGATCAGGACCTTGTGGGAGCAACTGCAGCCCTTCGGAAAGGCTAAAGCGGCAGTACGGACAGACTGAAATTTTCATTATACCCTGGTTCTCTCCCCAAGCCATTGAAGTGGGTGAAGTATATTGGAGAAAAAAAAGCAAAGTAAAATAAAGCAACATGGCATGCTGCAAGGAATGGAAAACAACCACAACGCTTGAAAAACTGGAAAACAGGAACGTATTATTGAAGGGTTTTGTACCTTCATGGAGATTTTTCGATTTTCGATTTTCTTCCCAGGCTTTTAGCTATATATGTGATGTACTGTAGAATTTTATATGCAGAATCTTACACATGTGCTAAATGTTTCTGTTTAACATTGTGTTTTTAAGAAAAAACTGCTAAAGAGAACCAAATCTCTCTTACTCGCATGAAAGTTACTGCTGGCATGTTGAGCACATGATTTTAACAGGTTTTATTTTGTCTTAATTGATTTTACTACTGTAGTGCTCTGCTTTATTTGTTTCTTTTTCTTTTTTTACATGTTATTAGAAGGTTTGCATTTGAGTTTCGCGCCTTATGCTAATTAGGCACGTGACCCTCCTGTATAACTGCGTCAGCACTGGCTTCAGAAGCAGACTGCAGACATACTCTTGGAGTTGAGAGAAGTGGTTGGGATCACAACTCACTGGACAGCTAACGCCATTAGGGAGAAGTTACCCAGTTTTAAGATCTGCAAACGCCTCGTGTGTTAGAGGAGGTTTGCATAAAACTAAAATGGCAAAAGCGGAACAAAGCAAATGGAAATATAGTAGAATAGAGGGCCAAGCCGCGATAACGCCTTTGTCTTGCAGTTCTATCAAGCAGGAGAACTAATGGTGGTGAGATTCGGCATCTTTTCTGTATGTACTGCAGTATATTGGAAAACCAGTAAGCAGGTTTGATTCTTGTTGGGGGTGAATATAATTTACAAAATGTAATTAAACCACAGTATATTAAAAGAAATTTAGTGGTAGAAAAAGTATTGGCAGTATCTTTTTAGTTAAGATGTAGTGTGTGTATTTATGGTTACAGTCTCTTACTATATAAGGCAAAGGGAAATAGGGAGAAAAGGCGAACCCAGTTTCTTTAAACTGCCTAACACTTGTCTGGTACTTGTTTCAGTGGTGTTCGTATGGGGGCGCAGAAGCAAGTGCTTGGGCATTGAACACTATGATTACTAGGAATGCACTGAATGTGAATGGGAGATGAGCCTGCTATTAAGGAACTCTATAAGTCTCATCAAACCCTCCTGTGCAAGCTGTGGTTGGAGAATTGTGCATCTGAGAAAACCTGTTTTTTACTTTGAACTTTGAATTTAAGTGCGGCACCTGCCTCAGCTACCAGGCTCAACACCAGGACACTGTGAGATATAGTGGACACAAAAGTTTTTATTCTTAAAATCTTTGCATTGCCTCCATTACCTTAATTAGGATTAGTTGTCCTGACTTGATTAGAGGGCACTGTGCAATACTTATAAGAGAGTGCAAATAGTCAGTTTGGATTGAATTAAATTGGCTCTGGAATCTGAGGGTTTTTTAAAATGGCCTACCATCTGTAGTAGGGGCTTGAAAGATTTACTCAGAGAACCAATTAGTAGATACTTTTTCTTTTTTTCCTCCAAACTGAATGCATTGCAAAGAGATAATAAGATAAGTGCAATATACAGTGTAAAAACTTCTGAGGTAAAGCATTTGCACCTAGGAGACATTATTTGTATTAATTGAATGTAGTATATTTATATTCATTGTATTATTGTATTATTGCATTACTGCATATAGTAACGGTAGTAAGACGGTTAACATGAGATTACAAAGGCAGAAGGATTCTAGTCTTTCCCCTCTCATAGTAGATAGCCAGAACAAGATGAGTTCAAAACAGAAAAGGCAATCAAAAATCACTGAGCACTTGATAAAACATATGGAGGTGGTAGACCGTAAAACCTCCACACCCAGACTTAGTATTACTCATTCATTATCCACTAGAGGAATGGTGAAAAATATGAAACATGAGTCTCTTAGACTTATTCAGGAATCACAGACTAAAATAAACATAGATAATGTACGGCTAGTTTCTCCACCAGAAACACAGGTATTTTCATTACAATCTCCACCGCCATTGTCAAATTCCCAGAACAATATAAAATCACAGGACTTAGAGGCTTCTCCAAATTTATGGGAGGAATCCCTGAGCACTTATAAAGAGAAAACAACTGTACATGAGGTAACAGAAGATTTACAAAGTATTATCACAGGCTTAAACATTAGTGACTCTCAACTGAAAATTAGAAATTCCTGTAGTAAATGAAATGACCAAAGTCAAACAAATGTTATAAGTAATGAAAGTGCTCCTGGTGGATTAAACAGAGGTTACCAACTTGTATTTTGAGTATGGATTTGATACATACATTGAAAAATCAATATTCAGCAAATATTTTATTATTGGAACAGTTGATAATTAACAAGGACATTATGGAATCACACCTCACTCCACGCTGGCGACCTGGGTTCAGGAATGAGCCTGGGGCATCGGGGGTCAGTAGGGGAGGACTTGGATTGAGCATCCAATGACAGCTGTCCTAGTCCTGGGGAGAAGGGGTAGATGCACACCACACTCTGGTGGTCCCTGGGGAAGCCCGGTGGTACTGCAGCTGCACGGATGCAAGTGGTGGGGAAGCACTGCAGACATCCGCACATCAGTGCGCTGACATCCTTGCACGTCTGTGCTTCCATTGGGGCAAAACAAAAATAGGTGAAAAAAAGCAGCACAGATCCGCGGCAGTTTGATAGCCGCAGTTCCACCGGCCAACGATGCCTGGAAGGCATGTGCCAGTAATGGTCCTCGCCGGCTGCGGTTGCTATAGGGGGGCCCCCCTTTGCAGGTAGAGATGCGTCTGCCAGCTGGGCATGTGGAGCTTCAGGGTCGGTCGTGGAATGGAGGAGCGGTGGCCCCTGGCCTTGACAGTGTACCCGCAGAGGTTTACCTTTGTCATACAGGACAATGGTGTAGAACTCTGACAGTACTCTACAACAAGTGCATAAAAGAAACTTCCTTCCCTCAGTCTTGGAAGGGAGCTAACATAATACCACTTCATAAAAAGGGTGATAGATCTAACCCAGCTATGTACCATCCAATAAGTTTGCTGGTTATAAACTCAAAAATATTTACTAAAGTTTTACTGGAGAAATTAAACCTTCAACTAAATCAAAAAGGAGGGTTGTTTCCCTTTCAAGCTGGATTTAGAGCAAAATTTTCTACATTGGATAATGTATTCATCATGCATCATTTAATTGAAAAATATGTGAAAATACATAAACAAAAAATCTATGCACTGTTTTTAGACTATTCAACAGCCTTCGACTCCATTGATAGAAGCTTGCTATGGGTACAGTTGTTAAAGAAAGGTATAGATAAGTCTCTGGTTTACACCATTTATATAATCTATGGTATATTCCAATAATTGGGCTCAAATTCGACTAGATGCCAGGGGAAATCTATCCACAGCCTTTAACATAAATAAGGGCATCAGGCAGGGATGCTTACTGGCCCCTGTTCTGTTTGCCATATACTGTACACTGATCAGATGCTAAGAGATATAAATCAACTAGATTCGGATTCTCCAAATATAAAACAAAATAGTTGCACAATATTGCCATACGCAGACAATTTAGTCTTGTTGTCCCTGACCCAAAGTGGATTGCAAAAAAAAAAACTAGATTATTTACAGGATATGTCAGAGAAGTTGAAATTAAAAATCAATCTAACAAAAACAAAGATTGTAATCTTTGGACAAAATAACTTAAAAAGACAGAAAAAGGGGTTATGGATGTTAGGCAAAGAAAGAGTGGAAGTTGTTAACTCCTACATCTATTTGGGAATAGAGCTAAGTGCCAACACCAAGTGGAATGATCACTATGTAAAATTAGTGGATACCCTGAAAAAAGCTACAATAGGTTTACATAGATTTAATTATAAATATGGTAGTTCAAGTATTAGACCTTTGGTACAGGCAGCAAATGCAAAATATGAAACATAGCTTTTATAAGGCTCAGAGGTTTGAGATATTATGAATAAAGATCAATGAAGTATCCCACTAAATAAAATGTTAAGAAACACCTTGGGCTTGGGCCCTGCTTGCCCAGCACAATATTTAAGAGCAGAGCTTGGACTGATAAATGTAAATGCAAAAACCGAAACAAGAAAGGTACTTTTCTGGATGAGAATCTTAAAGCAGGATTCAAGTAGAATATCAAATCTATGCCTAAAGGAAAAACAAGATTGGCAACAGATGGATATTGGTTATTGGTGGTGGGCTATGGTATAATAATGTCTTGAGACTTCTGGAGAAACATAAACTTCTTTTACTGACTAAGTACACCAATAGTGGAATAGTGATTAGTGATAAATATAAAGGGCTGGATATTCAAACTGCGCCATTCTGAGGCGCAAGCCCTTGCACTGCGCAAAATAGTTGAGCAGAGGTGTGGCTGGGGCGATATTCAAAGGAGTTGAGCTATTGAGCAACTCCTTTGAATATCACCCCCCAGCCACAGCCACTGCGCATGGCGCAGTGGAACTTGCACCACCGCAAGTTGTCAAGTGGAGCATTCAACTTGCGGTGGCGCGAAGTATCATTACGCCATCACGCCAAAATCCCGATATTCAAAAGGTGACATGCAAATGGGGCCATAATTAATACAAGGCACAGGGGGCCATTTGCATCTGATTATGGCCCCATTTGC
Organism: Neoceratodus forsteri; assembly: GCA_016271365.2. Classification (NCBI taxonomy): domain Eukaryota; kingdom Metazoa; phylum Chordata; order Ceratodontiformes; family Ceratodontidae; genus Neoceratodus; species Neoceratodus forsteri. The sequence continues at coordinate 260,958,142 of CM057456.1, forward strand.
ATGCCATTAGATGGTGCGCCCGATCCCCGAGGACTTGCGCCTGGCACCCTGCCAAGCAGCAGCCATCGGGGACCGACACCCCCTGCAGCCCGATCGCGGGCTGCATTAGTTTAAAAACAACCCCCCCAATACATCCCTGGTGGTCCAGTGGATCAAGAAGCCTGATCACGGGCTGAATCACTTTAAAATACAACCCCCTCTCCTCCCGAACATAGCCCTGGTGGTCCAGTGGACCGAAACTCCCGTTCACGGGTTGTATGCAGTAACCCCCCCCGAACATAGCCCTGGTGGTCCAGTGGACCGAAACCCCTGATCGCGGGATGTAAGCAGTAAATACCCCCAACACATCCCTGGTGCCTAGTGTCCCCCACCCCACCCATGAAGCCCCACCACCCCGCTCCCCGGCGGCGGCGGGTGGCAGCATCCCACCTGCCTGCCACCCACCACCCACCGACTGACTGCCCGGTAGGTACACACCCATTGGTGCAGAGCAAAAGCCAATGGGCGTGCAGCCCATACCGTACAAGACAGTCCAGTTTTGTAATGATTCATTCACAAAACTGGACTGTCTTGTGGCGGGCTGCACGCCCACTGGCTCTTTGCTCTGCACCAACACATACAGCCATACCGGGCAGCTATCGGCAGGTAGCGGGTGGCAGGCGTGTGGGATGCTGCCACCCGCCGGCTGCCTGGCGGCGAGCAGAGTGAGGCTTGGCAGGTAGAGTAGCAAACAATGTTGAGGTACCTGCGCCCTCCAGCGATCGAGGCTCTGTCCACTGGACCACCAGGGCTATGTTCGGAGGAGAGGGTTTGTATTTTAAAGTGATACAGCCCACGATCAGGCTTCTTGGTCCAATGGACCACCAGGGATGTATTGGGGGTTGTTTGAAACTAATGCAGCTCGCAGTCGGGCTGGTGAGGGGACATTCTGCTGTTGCCCGTGATCTGGCCAGTGGGGGTGGTGGTGGGATTTTCACTCTCTCCCATGCAGTCAGGCTGCAGGGGCACAGAGGTGGGTTGGGGCCAGCCACAGGTGGCAGCTGCTGTGTTGCGCCTGCAATGCGGCAGCTCACCTGTGGATGCCCTCGACTTCAACCTTTTTGGCTCAAAGCTGTGCAGGCGCAGGTTGGGGTTGCGCCTGCAAACTCTGCACAGCCCGGCTGAATATTGGGCTGTGCAGTTTATGCATGGTTCCTCCCCCTCCAGTTCAGCATGCATTCATCTGCATTGCACTGTTGCTCAGCATGTTTTCTGTGGCGCAACTGCCTCCTGCTGAATATCGCAGAATGGAGCAAGTTTGGACTTGCGCAGGCGCAACCCTATTGTGCATGGCGCAACCCTTTTGAATATCTGGCCCAAAAAATACATTTTAAAAAAGGTAATACATTTCTGGGACAATAAGGACTTGGAATACATTAATAATACAGCTTACTCAAAATGGTATGCAAAAAATAAATTTTATATAGGCATAAAACCCCATTTAGATATTCTAACATAACCGAGAGCAAGGAAAATATTCACTGTATATAAATTTGAAAGATTCTGTAGCAATGTGCTAAAATATCAACAGGATAAAACATATAAAGGGTCAGAAAATTGTTCGTGCTCAGAGTGGGGAGTAGAAGATTTTCAGCATATTCTATGGAAGTGTACCTGGTACATGAATGAAAGGGTGTATTGGCTTAAACTTTTCTTGAACTTATAATTTGGTCTAGAACTAGAAACATGGACAAATATTCTTATTCATACAGCTGATACTTGGACTATTGAAAGAATGGCTAAATACTTTATGATAGTAAATAAGAAGAAAATCAAAATTGAGAAATGTGCAATAAATTGATATACTGGCATTCTGTATAAGGTAATTAGTAGGCAAATTAATTTTAGACATTGTGTTTTTTATAATATAAATGTTAAATGTTGTTCGTCTTTATTTATGTATACATTTTTTATTGTTTACTTACTTTGTATTATGTGCATGTGTATGATTTATTGCATGCATTGTTGATGACTATAATAGTCTAACAATAACATTTGATTGATTGATGATTGATTGATTGATTGAAAGTTACACCGGCAGCAGGAGGGATGGAGAAATAGGAGTGTGAGCAGCATTGTTAACAGCTGAAAGATAAAGTCATTCCTGTCATGGACCCAGGGGTATGTGTTGGACTTGTGTGCTGGTGCCCTGCTGTACAACTATATGGGAAAAAGTTCCAACCAGTACTACAGTCCACTGACCGTGCAACTACACAGACTGTACAACTGATGCATGGCCAAGAGAAGGTAATATTAATTTCAACAATATTAAGATAAAGTACCAAAGGTTCTGACAGGCCCCAATTATGTAAATGCAATAATATTCTTTATAATCTAAGTAAATGGGGTTCAGGTGTCTCTTGGTTAATCAGGAGTGCCTCCGTCTCCTTGTGACTTCTTATGGTTTGAGAACTGAGTAGCAAAGCTGAGTGGATCTGGAGCACTAATAAGTTACAGTAGGATGCTTTTAATTAGCCAAGAGACATCACTGGAGCACCATTTACTTGGGGAACGGGTGAGCAGTTAAATACCCTTCCTGAAACATTATCTGCAGATACCCTCAAATTACCCCTAAATTAGCCCAAAAATATCCTTATGCAAAACTGGAAGTTGGTTAGGGTAAGGTAGTTATTACTCTGATTTTTTTTTTACTACGCTACCCTGTCCAAATTTGAAAGAGGAGTCAGGATACATGACATATTGCCAATACATTTCCTCTACAAGATCCCTGTAGGACATCCCAACATTTCTTCATTAATTTAACGTAGCCAGAGCCAGAGCCATCTCAATTTCTACCTACCTGTAACAGCCCTATTTAAAATAGGTGCTGCTAGTCTCCTTTTCTCCACCTCAGCTGGTAAAGAGTTTTCTAATATTTGTAAGTTACAAGGTCAGTGTGTTCTTGCAACGTACAAATTTTGGAACACGGAGTTCCCCTGTAAACTATAAACGCCAAACATTTTAGCACTTATTTTGTCTGTCATTTTTGACTGAAAACTGTCAACATTTTGCCAGCTGGAGCAGGGATGAGGAATTCCAGTAAGCTGTATTTTTAAACTTTGATTTTATTGAATTTGCAGCATGTAACAATATATCAAAAACAAACAAATACAGTACATCATGAAAGCAATAAGACATGACAGGATGTGCATTGTGGTGATATAATTGCATGCCAAAAGTGCATTGTTAGGCATGAGGCACAGCCAAGTCCCATTAAATGCATATGACAAGTGCTATTATGAGCTGGGTAATAAAAATCTAGTAACCTGATTGGCTGAGAGCTCCTCTCAGCTGTGACTAAATCCCAGCACATTATCATGTGGAAAAGAAGTCCCCACCAACAGGTGCTTTTACCCACTCACAATCCTTTCACTACACTACCCCCAGTTTCCCCACACAAACAGGCATCCTTCTTGAATCAGGTTACAGCCCCAAAACCACACAACATGCAAACCACCAACTTCCCAAATGAGTCAGCAATACACCTGCCTTTAAAATGTCTAAAATAACAGACAGATTACCACACTGCAGCATGCTAGGGCAAAGCAGAACTTCTAATCGAGACAGTGGCATGTCTCAATAACTTAGCTAATTTTAATTTTTCTTTGTCACTGACACCACAGAATTTCTACAAGGACACACACTCCTGTGCAGCAGCAATTTTCACTCACCATCCCTGCTTGCCTGACCACAACCTCCACTCACCATCGCTGCTGCTGCCGACTCACAGGCTCACCACTAGGCCCCATTTGAGCCAATAGTCCTGCCACTGACTGCGGCAATAACAGAAATGCCCTACTCACCACTATATGCTGCTTCAGCCAACAATACTGCTGCCAACCACGACATTCATGGCACTTACTTTATCTGTCATCAAACCACTTTCTAGCACTTCTTTCAGTCATTTAAAAAAAAATCTCTGAAACTGATGTTAGCTGTCTGTGTATGTGGATCCCTACAACTACGTCAGCAGGCACACTGTCTAATTACTTTCCAGCTTGCCTGTTACAGCACCACCTACTGACCTATTGTATGAAATAGGTTCATACTAAGAAAAATACAAGAGCGAGAAGGCTGAAGCCCATGAAGCTCCTATTCTAATCCAATATATAGTAAGAAAGATCATACCCATTGCAAATAAGGTTATCTAATCTATTTTTAAAAATACTTTTAGTTTCACTAATGACAACCTCAAGCAGGAATCTATTCCATGGACCAACAACTCTTATGGTGAAAAAATATTTACGACTCGATCTCACAAAGGGTTTTCTTACTAATTGTAAAGGATGTCCCCTAATGTTGTGATAACAGCTTTTAAATTCAAGACCAAGTTTGCACAAAAGATAAGGGTCTTGAATGATGTCAAATAATAACATTAAATCACCACGAAGCTGACGTGTAGATAGAGGCATACATTTTAGGATGTTCAGCCTAACCTCATAAGAGACATCATATAGCCCTGAAATCTTTTTGGTAAATTTCCTCTGTACTGATTCCGTCAAAAGACCTTCAGATTTTTTATATGGATACCATAGCTGTGAGGTATATTCCAAATGCAGTCTAATGAATGCACGATACGATGGTAATAACACGTCGCTCTTTCTAGATTTAATATTTCGTATGATAGCCCACATGACTTTATTAGATTTATTAATGGTGTTATGAATGTGTTTATTGTACGAAGGTTGTCTGAAATGATTATGCCCAGATCTCTTTCATCTGAAGTTGTGTTGAGGATTATGCCATTCAAATAATAAGGGGTTTGTAAATTACTAGAACCTAAATGCATTACCTTGCATTTAGAGATATCCAAAGACATGCCCCAGGTCTTAACCCATGTTGAAATATGATAGGGATATTTTTGAATAATGTTAGTCTGATAATCAAAAGCGCAAGGGCCACCTATTTTTGCGTCATCTGCATATTTGATGGAAAAGGATGAACAACCTGTAGTAAGGTCAGCGATGAAGGCCTGAAACAGGCATGGGCCCAGTACCGAGCCCTGAGGTGCTCCACTCATTACAAACCCCCGAACTGATTTATACCCATCTATAATGACTTGCTGAGAATGGTTTTGAAACCAATTGATTATCCAGTTAACTACAATATTGTTTATATGTAGTTTAAGGAGTTTAGAAATTAGTGCCCAATGAGGCATGATATCAAAGGCTTTGCTAAAATCAATGTAAATTATATCACATGGTATATTTTTATCAAGTACAGAACTAATCTGTTCATAGAAGCAAATTAAATTAGTTAAACAGCGTCTGCCCTTCTTAAATCCATGCTGTCCAACATCATAACGATCCAAAATAGGTGATATCATGTCTTTGATTAAACCTTTCATTAATTTACAAACTGAAGATGTTAAGCTTATTGGCCTATAATTTTCCCAGTTATTTTTTAAACCTTTTTTATGGATTGGGATAACATAAGCTTCTTGCCAATCCTGTGGAACAAAATTCATGGCCAAAAAATAGTCAAACATCAATTTTAACGGAGAGACAATAATATCCATCAATAAGAATAATAAATGTCCCGCTATGTTGTCTGGACCTGAACTGTATTTGCCTTTTAATGTCACTATTTTTCCCTTGATGGCATTTATAGAGAATTTTACTGGTGAAATATTAGTAGTGTCTATTAGAGTTGAGTCATATGATAATTTGGAAGTATTAGAGAAACTACAGTATTACAGAAATTGTGATTAAACAAATCAGCCATTTTTATTGGGTCATATAATAACGTGTTGTTGTCGAGAATAGGACCAGCTTGACAAGTTGGTTTCCTTAGTGAATTAATATAGGAGTAGAAATGCTTGCTATTGGATTTGTTAGCAGTAGATACTAATTTGTATTCCCAACAGCTTTTAGCCCTTTTTATCATGACCTTGCATTTTGTGCCTGTACATAAGGGCCCAGATATTCAAAGGTTTAGCCATCGCAAAGGGTTCTTGCTCTTAACTCTCAAAAATCGCCATTCTGCTGATATTCAGAAGGGGCCAGTTACGCCACCAAAAACATGCTGAGCAACAGCGCAATGGAATGAAGGCATGCGCAACCAAAGGGAGCGGGTCCATGCATAAAGTGCGCAATGCGATTATCGAACACTTGCGCAATGCGCAAGAGTGGCTCAGCCAGAAGTTGCGCAGTAGCGGAATTGAGCCAAAATAAAAAGGCTCAAGGAAGTGGCGCAAGAACCCTAGCAGGCCGCAAACTGGGGGAGAGAGACAGAGAGAGAGAGAGAGAGAGACAGGAGCTGGAAGGACAGAGAGGGACAGTGGGTCCAGGAGGACAGAGAGGCCAGTGGGGGTGCCCGTGCAGTGGAAGCAGCAGTGGGGGCAGCGGGGGTAACACAGGAACAGCAGCTGGGGGGGTAGAAGCCAGGGAGATGGACAGTGCCAACTCCCACATGGAAGCTGTAATGAGGGGGGTGAGACACCATGCTGCAGGGGGACGTGGCCGCGGAGGAGCCCGTCGGCGGTATGCCCCCGACAGGTGGTATCGTGCCAGCATCAGCTTCGAGCTGTACACAGACGTCGAGATTGTGGGCTGGTACCACCTGAACAGGGCAATACTGAGATGGCTCTGCGAGCTGTGCAGTGATGTGATGCAGGCACCCTCACGACGGAGTCACGCTCTGTCCGTGGAGACCAAGGTGACAGCCTGCATGTGCCTGCTCACCACGGGCACCTTCCAGAGGCCAACAGGGGACACCACAGGCATTACACAGTTGGCCACGTCACGCATCCTCACCCAATTCCTCAGCGCACTGCTGCCTCATGCTGCGGGTACATCCATTTCCCCAGCACGCGAGCAGAGCATACAACAAACATGCAGGAGTTCCACAGGGTAGCACGTATGCCTGGCATGCTAGGGCCATAGACTGCACCCATGTGGCCATTCGCACGCCACCTGGCCCCGACGGCCAGGCATATCAGAACCGAAAGGGGTTTTCCAGTGTCAACTGCCAGGTGGTGTGTGATGCCACTGGGCGCATTATCAATGTCTGTGCCACACACCCTGGTGGAGCACATGATGCCTTCATATGGCACCAGTCTGCACTGTGCCATCGATTTGAGAGTGGGGACATCCCCACGGGTCATCTAGTGGGTGAGTACACATGTATGGAATGCAAACTCTGGGCAAGGGTGGGAATGACACAGGTGCCATGGTAGTGGCACACAAGGATATGGGCAATATGGACCTGACATGACACTGATCTCCACTATCTCCACACAGGTGACTGCGGATACCCACTCCATCCCTGGCTGCTCACACCGTACCAGCGCCCCACGACCCCAGCGCAGCTATGCTTCAATGAGGCACATGCCGCAACACGTAACATCATAGAGCGGGTGTTTGGGATGCTCAAGGCATGCTTCCGATGCCTGGACACCTCCGGGGGAGTCTACAGTACAGCCCCCAAAAGGCCTGTGGGATATTCTGGCCTGTTGCATCCTGCACAACATGGCCAAAGACCATGGGATAGCCTACAGGTCCAAGAGGGGACAGCGATGGGGCGCCAGTGGCGTCAGTGATGTTAGTGATGAGCAGCCCCCCCTAGGACGGAGGGACCCCCGACTGACCCGGCAGGCCCAGCTGCACCGGGACACCATTGCAGAAGAGCACTACGCCCAACACAGGTAAGTCAAGGGGACATGTGCAGGCAACACTGTCCATGCGCAAACCACAGGCACACAGGGGAACACACCGTGCATGAAGGTCAGGGGAGCTGAAGGTTTCAGGCATACCAACACACCATCAGGGAGAGGTGAGCACTCATATGGACACACACACACACCAGGCAGCGTACATGGGCAGCAGCACAGCACTGCGGAAATGACATTGCCAACACACAGCACCACCAACCACCCCCACCACCTGGACTGTCCACGTACATGTGTCAGGACCTAGGCACCCTTGCACCTTGGTGTACAGTGCAATTCAGGCATCATCATGCACACGCACCTGTGGACAGCAGTTGGGAGAGTGTGCAGGTGGTCTGTGTGTCAGCGTGGTGAGCAGAGCACCCAGCAGTGCACTGCCCACCATGACACACATTGCACACAGGGCAGCACCAGACAGGGCCTGCACTGGGAGAGAGCTCAGTCCGGTAGCACTGTCCCACGGCCACCACGGATGGATGGCGGCCCTGCCGTGGCCCAGCAGCACTGGCAGGCTGAGCAGGGTTGCCATCGGTGGCGCTGGTGCACCACCAGGGTCCCACTGCGTGAACGCCGACCTGCCCACACAGGGTCTGCATCCTGCCAAACAAACTTGCACCAGGGTGCTCAGGATGCCCAGCAGAACCCGGCATCGACAGGCCTGGTGCGTCGCATGATGCCGGGAACGGGGTGGAGAGCGCACTGTGTGGGGTGTGTGGTACAGGGCACCTGACAGTGTGGCCAATCGCGTCTGACAGAGACCACTGCCTGGGTCAGCCTGTCAATGGCAGCGGTCACATCCATCCACATAAGGACCAGCTCGGCTCGGTCCCGAGCACACTCCCTGCTATGCCACTCCATGGACACAGACAGTGCCTCCACGGACCTTGCAACCCACCCCTGCAGCTGTACTGAGTCCTGCAGCAGGCGGGTGTGCACGTCCAATGGGTACTGTGCCCCAATGGCATCGTGACCCCCAGGGTGTGGACGGTCCTGGTGCACAGCACCCCTTGAGGGTGGGCGCTGTTCGCCAGGACCAGGTATGGGCAGATCAAAGGGTGGTGGACATGTGCCACTGCTTGACACTGTACCCCCAGACCTGGTGTGTGACTGCTGCTGCTGCCCCTCCGACTGCTGAGCCCCCAGGTCCACCTGTTCCACCTCCATGCTGACAACAGTGCCAGACACCTGCACAGCCACCGGTGCTGCCCCACTGGTGCTGACAGGCACAGCCTGGGACTGTGTCAGCATGCTGGTACACAGGTGTGAACCAGGAAGGCCCAGGGGCATGTGCTGGCCTGCCATGTGTCTGTCATGGGACACACACCTATCACTGGCCATTGCAGGCCTGCTATCATCAATGGTGCAGGTGCATGCCACTGCCATAGGCACAGCATGCTGGCATACCTGCATGCCAGACTGCTGTGACACAGGCTGTGCACCCCTGCACCGTATCACTGACACGGAGTTGTTGGCCTAGCGCATGCTGCTGCAGTGCCTGCAGGCTGGTGGCGGAGGTGGATGGTCCCTCCTTCACGTCCAGCAGGTCTGCATCACTGTCTGGACCCACCACCACCACCGTCTCCTGAAGGCGAACAGGATCTGTAACAGAAGAGAGTACATGTGAGTGCATGTGAACAACAGCCCCCCCCAACAACACCACCATGTCATACCGTGCAGTGATGGGCTTCCACCAGTCTGGAATCCTCCGCCTGGTACGCCCGCAATGGCACTCGGCTGCATGGCCACAACCAGTGTCTCCTCTGTAGGGGTCAGCTGCAACACCACTGGTGGGCCCCCACCAGTGCCAGCACGTGCCGCCCTGAAGGCTACCACCTTCTCCTTCAGCCTCCTGCGGTCAGTCCCCATCTTCTTTTTGCATTCCTGCATGGAGTGCTGGTGGCTTCCGTGCAGGTTGACGGCCCGAGCTACCCCCTCCCATGCAGCCTGCATCGCCCTGAGGGTGCCCTTCCGTCCACTCACTAGTGGCTCATCCTCCAGGTAGGCCTGGAAGAGGGCCTCCGCCTCTGCCGCGTGAAGTTCGCCTCCTCCACGCCGCTGTCCACACCCTCAGCTTGGCTTTGGTCAGTCATGGTGATCTGCATGGGTGGAAGTGGACACCTGTCACTGTGCAGTCGACAGCATTTCCCCATGAGCATAGCTGCTGGCCGGGGGGGGCGGAAGCCCCCCACGTTTCCACTCCGCATGGCAGATACTGATAGAAAGGGTGCCCTTTGTCCCTTTCTAAGTCCCCTTTTCATGCTCAGCCCCCTCAGCCTTTATCATCCTCCACCCATGAGCATTGTCCTGAGCATCACACAGCATGTAACTCACCTCTCACCTGCAGTAACCGAATCTGGCCAGCACAACCCACTGTCGCATTTTTATAGCGCAACACATGCAAATGAGGTGTGGTGCAACTTTAATGACATGTTAATCGTGCCACTGCACCTTTGAATGGCTGATCGCATGATTTGCATGTGTCGGCTGAATATCGCTGTGATTGCGCTTTGCGCTAATTCGGAAGGTCCGCTGCGCTCAATGGCGAGGCTTTGTGGCTGTGTGCCACACTGGCATTGCGTGATGCCCAGACAGCTTACGCATGTGTCTATCGGCTGCAGACCTGCTGAGTGCGAGAGGCGATTCAACCATGGCCACCATTGTGCCAGTGGCACTACAGCACTGGGTACTATATGGCGCTGTGGCACTACTGCGCGATAGTCCACTGTGGCACTGGTGCTCAGCTTGGCAGTCGTGCAGGATGCCTATACATTCTATGGTGCTGTGCGTAGCCTTGCGTCATTGCCGTGACCTTGTGTATGCCCTCTGACCCCTGGCGCTGTTGGCATGCCATGTGTACGTCCCTATTGCGCTGTCTGGTGACAGCACCATGTAAAGTGATGGCACTGTTCCAACAGCGCTATTGGAGCCTGTGGTGGTCTATTGCGCAACAACTTCACGTGGGGTTACGGCGCAGCGGGGCACCATATTGCCTGCTGTAAAGTTGGTGCCATGGCTAGGAGGAGGGCGGTGTCCTGGAGCCAGCTTGAAGTGGCCAACCTGGTGACCCTGGTGGAGCTCCACTGTGAGGCACTGTATGGTGAGGCCCCCCTCACCATGCCTAGGACCCACTTGTGGCAGCAAGTGGCCACTGACCTGGTGGAGGTCACTGGCGGGGCCGGTCTGCTGAGCAGTGCCGGCACGGTACAGTGACCTCCGCCCGGAGGACGGAACTCTTGAGCGGGCTGCGCTCACGCCATGCGGGTGTGGTGCCTAGGCCAGGTGAGTGTACCATCTATGCACCTATATTCTCTGTAGGGTGTGTGTGTGCTTGGGTGGCTGTGCATAGGTGCCGGCTCGGACACGGTGGGCTGTGTCAGTGTGTGCAGCTGTGTGATGGATGGTTATGGCTGTGTGGGCAGGCACTCTCACTGGGGCAGGGGGCACTCTGCTTTTGAGTCACACTGATGTTTGTCTCAACATATGTCTCCCACAGGCTGGATTTTGAGGACGACGGGTGAGGGTGAGGTGGGCCGTGCCAGGGCCCTGGTGCCAGGGGGTGTTGTGCCCCAACCGCAGCAGCAGCAGCATCAGCAGCAGCGGCAGAGCCAGCTGCTGGAGGAGTGTGAGTATCATTACTTCATGGATGCTATTGCATGCTGGGGGGGCAAGACCACCAGCCATGCACAACACAACCAAGGGAGGTCATAATTCCACTATACAAGACACTAGTGAGGCCCCACACTGGAGTACAGTGTACAGTTCTGGAGACCATACCTACGTATGGACATGGACTGGGTAGAGAGGGTTCAGAGGAGGGCAACACGGATGGTGCATGGATTGCATCACAAGTCCTATGAAGACAGGTTGAAGGAACTGAACATGTACTCCCTGGAGGAGGGAGGAGAGGGGATATGATGGGGACATACAAGTATCTTACAGGGGGGAACAGAGTGCAGGAAAACACTATTTTTAAGCGTAAAAGATGTTCCAGGACTAGAGGGCATGGGATGAAGTTGAAGGGGGGACGATTCAGAGGAAACATGAGGAAGAATTTCTTCACAGAACGGGTGGTGGACAAGTGGAACACCCTGCCAGAGGAAGTGGTAAGGGCTGACTTGGTCACAGGATTTAAGAATGCATGGGATAGCCATAAAGGAATTCTGGAGGTCAGGGTTAAGGTGCAACAGACTTATAGGAAAACAGAGTGAACTTACAAGGTCAAATGGCCAGACTGGGTGGCCCATAGGCCCTTATCTGCTGACACTATTTATGTATCCATGTATGTAGGCATGACTCAGGTGACATGCATCACTGTGCAGTATCACAGCACGTCTGTGTATGCATCACTGGTGGTCCAGGCATGCACTGGGCACATAGCTGTGTAACTGGCATCACACCACGTTGCCACGTCACTTGCCAGCCTTGTTTGTACTGTGCTGGATGTGGGCAGTGTGTGTGGGCAGTGGTGCGCATAGCTGGTGCCGCCTGTTTGTGATGGCCATGTGCATGTTCACTGTGGGCGGGTGTATGCCATCACAGGTGCGGGACATTGGGCTATATGGCTTGCAGGTTGGGTGGTGTTCAAGGTTGTGGTCAGTCACAGCCATTGACTGTGTTCCCATTTTCCTAGGCCTCGAGGTTCTCCAGAGGATTCAGCATGACATTCGGGGCCTGACACAGGTGGCCATTGAGAACCAGGCCATCCTTCAGTCAATCAGGTGCCATGGCCTGCGGAGGGAGCGTCACCGGACAGTGCAGCACCAGGCAGAGGATGACCAGCCGGCTGGGCCTTAGGGGCACATACCCTTCCACTTCTCCCATACCTACCACCCTGCCTTCCCTCTCCCAGTTGTTCATCCCTACCCCTTGAACACCCCTACCTTGTACCCGTCCCCCCCCTTGTAAATAGTTGTTGTTTATGGTTTTAGTTATTTAGTATTTGAAACTTTAAATATACCTTTATATTTTGATATGAATACTGTGTTGGTCTCTGATTTGCAGCTGGCTATGGGTGCTCAGTTGCAGTGGTGTGCATGCCATCTGGGGTGGTATGGTCCTGGGTATGTGTGTGTGTGTGTGTGTGTGTGCATGGGGAGGTATCTCCAGCATGGCATTGACTTTCTGTTGGTCTTGCCGTCTGCTGCCACCCACTGCTGGGTGCACAGGGTGGGTCTGGCCTGTATGCTTCTCTGCAGCACGGGGTTGGCGTGTGCCAGGGGGATGCATGGTGTTTCCTGCAGTGCCAGTCACTGCACATGGGTGGTGTCTTGGGGTCATGGTGCAGGGTGTGCTGTGCATACGGGGGGCTGATGTGCACTGTGGTTGTCAACCCCCTGTGTGTGGCACTCTCCACCTGCCAGTGGTTGTGCTGGGGTGTCAGGGCTCTGCTATACTTTGTTGGCTTGTCCCCATGGGCATGTGGATCATCCATCCCACCCCCAGTGATGCTGTGCTTGGGGTGTGCCGGTGTGGTGTGGGTTCTGCAGTGTGTTCCTTTGCCCATGTGTGGCATGGCTGGCGGTGGGCCCCAGCCTGCTTCCCTGGATGTGCAGTTCCATTGCTCTGGGGGGCTGTTAACTGCGCTATGGCAGCTCTGGACTGCTCAGCTGAGCTTCCTGGTTTAGCGCCATAAGCGCAACATTTGTCAACTTCTCCCTTCCTGGTTGCGCGATGGCGCAGTATGTGCGATATTCAGATGTTGGTTGCTTGCCCAATTTGCTCTGCTCCATGTTTGAATATCGCACCTGTTGCGCATTTGCGCAACTGGTTTGCCCTTGCTCCTGCTGTTGCGCCAGTTTTGAGCGCAGTTTGAATATCTGGGCCAAGAAGCCCAGTTTAAAGAGGTTTTCGTTTTTTGATATCGGATATATCTCTTGTGTTTTAATTTAATGCATTTTTTAATAGACTGGTTCATCCACTTGGGAGCTTTATTTTGGTTCTTATTTTTAATTTTGGATGGGATATATAGTTTCTTAAGTTGACAAATGGTGATCTTAAAATTTTACCAGTAGGATTCCAGGGAAGAGTATGCCAATAACGATTCCCAGTTAATGTTATCAATAATATGTTTCATAGTGCTTAAATCAGCTTTGTCATAAAGATATATTTTGGTACAATTGGAATTATAAATGTAATTTTGCACAATATTAAATGTAATGGTATTTTGGTCACTATTACCAATTGGTTCGCTTACTACAATATTGTTAACTAATATATCATCATCACAATTTACCAGATCTAAAATGTTGTCTCCTCTAGTTGGGATGAGTATGTTCTGTTTTAGTCCCAACTGAGTACATGTGTGTAATAACTTATTACCCTGACTAGTTGTGGCACATAATTTCTGCCAATCAACAGATCCAATATTAAAGTCACCAGTGACAACAATTTTGCCTAATGTCTTTGCGTATTCTATTTCAGATAAAATAGCATCTAGGATATCAACTGATGATTTAGGGGATGGTAACAAGAACCCAGAATGAGTGTCTCAGATGTAGAAATACTAAGCATAACCCAGATTGTCACAGTATATTTATCATGTATTTTAATGTTATTTGTTACATTGATAGAATTGAGATGATTTTTAATAAATAATGCCACTCCACCGCCCTTACAATTAAGTCTATTGAAGGTGTAGGAAGTATAACCAGGTATAATAGTATCCCACGATGGTTTATCATCACCCCATGTTTCACTTATTGCAATGATGTCAACATCATTGTTATGTACTCTGCATTTTAATTCATCCAGTTTTTGAGTAAGACATCTAGCATTAAAACATAAAAACTTGAACTCTTTAGATATCATGGAGCTACCAACAGGAGATTTTAGAGATGGTGGTCTGAGCACCTTCTCACCCCTGAGATTTAGTTTAAAAGGCGATTAATGGATGTCATAAATTGTCTGCCCAGTACGGCATTACCCCGTCTACTTAAATGCAACCCATCAAAACAGTATAATTCTGGAAGATATTCAGATTCCTCCCAGTGAGTTAAACATGTCAGGTTCTGATGTAAACACCATTTTCTTAGCCACTCATTCACAATTTTGATTTTATTATTGAGAAATGAAGAAAAATGTGGGATTGGTAAAATTTCTGATATACAGATGTCACAACCAATATCCACCAGCTTATTGGTTAATGCAACATAGTCTTCTTTGATTGATTGAATAGTGTCCCTGTAGATGTTATTAGCACCCACATGTATAAGTGCGATAGAATTGTTGTCACGATCCTTCATGATCTCAGGCAACATTAATGTGAGATCAGAAATTTTGCAACCACTGAAACTAGAACTAGTTCTGTTGGCTTTGTCAGGGTTGCATATAGTCCTGTCTAAGTGTTTTGTCAATGAGTCCCCTAAAACATAGATTTGTCGTGGCCTGGGAGTATTAGAATTATCATGACAACTAGGCAAGGGGGAAGTTGTGAGATCAATGGATAAATCTATAAGTGGATTGTCACTGATATGTGAATAAATGACTGGTGGAATGTCATTAGTACAATTCTCAACTTGGCCTATGAGGGTATCTGGGGTCCCATTTTCATCATCCAATGTAAGCGAGGTTAATGGATCAAACCTGTTAAATTGCTCTAGACTGAAGTGTTGGGCCTTTCTCCCTATTTTTGCAACTCTGGTAGTCTGAGTGAGGAACCAGCTGTCTTCAACACTTTGATTGTCATCATTAAGACAGTTGTCTTCTCTGGCTCTTTTACTAACGTCCTCAGGAGGAGGAGGAGGAGGATGAGGACTATTAGTAAGTGTTGGGATGAAAACATCTGGGGTATGGGAAGTGCTTGGTGTAATATTCATTTTGCCTTCAAGACCATGATCCACTTCTAAATTCAATGATACAGTGGTAGCCTTAAAATGATTATGCATGGCAGATTGACTATTCTTAAGTGCAATTAGCCGTTGATTAAATAGCCCAATCATATTATGCAAATCCACAATTTCAAGGCATTTATTACATGTGTAAGGTTGATCATAGAGGTCCCCCGTCAATAATGTATACATATTACATGCTATACATTTTAAACCAGTATGTCCGGTGGTAGTAACAATAGTGAAAATACTGCATTCTGCCATTATTTAAAACAACAAACCTTAAGTGATATAGTTTCACTAAATATCTAAATTGTGAAACTTCCAATATGTGAATAGACAGTATATTCAAACAACGCTAAAGGAAAAATAAATTTTGTTTGTTAAAACAGAATCATACCATGAGTTAAAGAAAAACTTACCGGGAAGCACACAAACACTGGACTTCTGTGCAGATAAATGTAATTCAGAAGCACAAAGACACAAGAGTGTGGCCGCACAACCACACTACCATGCTAAACACACGAAACACGTGTGATAATCTGTGATGTCTTGCTTACGCATCTTAGCGAGCGTCTTCACGCGCGACGCACTCACCCTGCTCACTGCAGGACAGATATATATACCAGGCGGGATCCGGAAGTGTGAAACCACAGCCCAAATTAGTCACTCATTCACAGTGAGGTTCTGTGCAAAATTGCAGCTAAAGTTAGTAAATAACACACATTTAAATGGAATATGAAGCCAAATCGGACAGAACGTCCCTCTGCCTGCTTAATAAATAAGAACTCTTTTCCCATCATGTACCTAGTTGCTTAACAAAAATGGTGGGAAACAACATTATAGAATGTTTTTCATTAGTTTTAGTTAATAAAAAAACTCCAGTTCATAATAGCAATAATACACTTCAGGGTGTGATATATCATGGGATATCATCACTTCTCGGGTACATAAGGCACTCAGTCCATGGTCTTGTGCCTCACAACATACCCTAAGTGTGATGATATCCCATGATATACCACACTCTGTCATGTATTATTGTTTAATTGTATCACCATAATGGGACAACCTGCAGTGTCTTATTGTACTTATAAAATGTTATTTAACTAATTGAAAGTATTTTAAAAAGATACAGATTTGAACCTTTCATGGAAATATGCTTCTATTATAACTCTGAAGACAAAAAATAATCCATGTTCTAGTAACAGGGTGGGACTGATATCCAAAGGCTTTGCCTGTAGTTTGGAGGGACAGCGGGAAACACACACCATGCACCCCATCACCATGCATATCCAAACATCCTTTCTTTTTTTTTTTCACATATCCAAGCATCCTATGGACACTTGGAGTTTTTCTTCCTGGCTGCTAGACAGGTGGCTTTATCTGCTCCCACCTGTCCCTCCCATACCTTTGCCACCACACGGGTGCCTCTGGGTGTTTCTTCTCCTTCTCCTTCTCTTTGGCCTTGGTTTGTATGCTGCCTCCTGCCACTCCCATCTATTTCCTGTTGGCTTTTGTGCTCTGCTGCCAGCTGCAATTCAGTCTTTGCTCCCTTCTGCCAGCTGCTGCTGCTCCTGTGGTTAGCCCAGCATGCCACTTTTTGCCTAGAAACAGGCATTCCCAGTGATTTATGTTACAGTGAGCTTGGTGAACCAGGAGCTCACATTTCCATTGTGTGTTTTTTTATACTTCCTTTATTGAAACATTAAGAAGGTTGTACAAACCCACTTCTTTCCATAACATCGTATATGACATAACATGTCATCTTTCCATTATTAGTTACACATAGCCAATTAGACATGCCACAAGATTTCAAGTAGTAATACTACTAGGCTTGTAGAACTCATAATAAAAATTACAAGAACCTTAAACTGCATATTCAATGCCATTTACTAATAAATAACAACAACCTAGCAACTAAAACATAATTCACTGCCAGTCCCCAAGCACCCCAACCCCTACTACAGCTCAAACACACCCTACTTAAGTATCCTTAACATGAAATCCCAATCACATAGCTGAATAAAAATATAGAATCATTGCTTAAAAACTGCTATAAACTTAATTCATGGTTCGGAAAAACCAAAATTCTCTAATAATCTTTATAAGACTCCACTTAATTAGTCCATACCAATGGTTATTTAAATAAACAAGTAAATAAAAAAGGTCTCAACTTCTAGAGGTAGATTAAGGAAAACTACATTGATTAAGGCCTATTATTGACACTCCAAGATCAGGGCCATTCCAGATGCCCTACAGGTGGCATGCCTCAGACAGCTAGTTTTGGAACCCACTCATGAGGGAACAAACTTACACCTCGTACTCTCAAATGGGGACAGTGAGAGGATCTCAGATGTAGAAGTTGGTAGCCATCTGGGAACAAGTGACCACCAAACAGTGTGGTTCACAATAAACTCAGCTACAGAGTCAAGCCATACAAAAGTTTGGGTACTGGACTTCAGGAGGGCAGACTTTGGCAAGATGGGAGAGTGCCTTAGAAAAGCACTAGCAAACAGGCAAAAAGGAGGGTCGAGCAACAATGGGGAACATCAAAACTGCCATCACTGAGGCAACAAGCCTTTGTGTGAAGCAAATAAACAAATCAAAATAAAAGAAAAAGCCACTATGGTTCTCAAAAGAGGTAGCGGGGAAGGTTAAGGAGAAAAAGATAGCATTTAGGAAGTATAAGGAAACACAGAAGGAGCAGAGCAGAGAACTATACCAGTTAAGGCAGAAGGAAGCAGGAAGGGAAGTCAGAATAGCAAAGGCCCAAACTGAGGAAAAGATAGCCAACTCGGTTAAGAAGGGGGATAAAACCTTTTATAGGTACATCAGGCAGTGTAGAAAGACAAAGGAGGGATAGTGAGGCTAAATAGAATGGACAGTGGCTGGGCAGAGAGGGACAGTGAAAAACAGGGATACTGAATGAATACTTCTGCTAAGTATTCACAAAAGAGGAGGAGGGGGAGGTGCCTAATCCAATTAACAGAAGCACTCTGGATAGGGGGGTCGATCCTTATCGTTTCACAGAAGAAAGGGTTCTAAAAGAACTCCTAAAACTGAAGGTGGACAAAGCAATGGGGCCTGATGAAATGCACCCCAGAATTCTAAAAGAATTAAGGAGAGAACTAGTGACACCACTGACTACCCTTTTTAACAAATCATGGGAGGACGGTGTGGTACCTGAGGACTGGAAGAAGGTGGATGTGATTCTCCTTCACAAAAGTGGGAGCAAGACAGAGGTAGGAAACTATAGACCTGTCGGTTTGACCTCTGTGGTAGGAAATGTGATGGAATCACTTCTGAAGGAAAGAATTATTGAGTACCTAGAGGCCAGTGGGGCATAGGACCCAAGGCAGCATGGGTTCACAGCAGGAAGGTCATGTTAGATGAATCTAATTGATTTCTTTAACTGGGTGACCAAAGTAGTAGACCCAGGGAGGGCTATGGACATAGCCTACCTAGACTTTAGCAAGGCATTTGACACAGTCCCACACAAAAGATTAATAATCAAATTAACCAGCCTGGGAGTGGGTCCCAGGGTGGTACCCTTGATAAAATATAGGCTGGACAAGAGGACACAGAATGTAATTGTAAATGGAGTCCACTTTGAAGAAAGAGCGGTTACTAGTGGGGTACCGCAGGGTTCAGTACTGGGTCCAGTCCTTTTTAATGTCTATAAGTGACATTGCAGAGGGATTGGAAGGAAAAGTATGCCTCTTTGCAGATGATACAAAGATCTGCAACAGGATTGCTACACAAGGAGGCATGGAAAGGATGAGAGGGGACTTGGCAAGGTTGGAGGAATGGTCAGAAGCGGGTCACATAGTGGGTGGAAAGGGCCAGAGATGCTGCTCTCCCCCAGAAACCCCATGAGGGTTGCGAGGACTTCAAAAACAACCTCCCTCCCCACTGGACATCTTCAAGAGCCCCCCTACCAGAGCATGAAGCAGGCGGGTCGAGAGGGCCAGAGACGCTGCCCTCCCCCAGGAACCCCACGAGGGTTGCTAGGGTCTCAGAAACAACCACCCTCTCCACTGGACATCTTCAGGAGACCCCCCCCACTGGAGTGTGAAGCAAGATATGGAGCAGGCAGGAGACACAGCTCCCTGCACCTGGAGTACAGCTTTTGGCGCCAAAAATAATTTAAAACTGTGCTAGAACAAAACTTCACTTGCCTTTAATGCAGCCTAAAGTAAACAAATGTCCATACTGAGACTGAAATAAAATAATTCGGCATAGCTCTGCTGATAGTTTTTTGCTTACTTTTGCCCCTCATGTTTTGCTTCGTTGAATAAGAATAGTAGCCTGCACCTTAAGAGTTTAATTGCACACTCTGTCCCTCTTGCTTGCTCGCTAAATGAGAATAGTAACTGGTACCTTAAGGGCCAAACTGTATCTGAGCAGCAGGTCGAGAGGCACTGAAGAGGAGAAGGGAAATCCAGCTCCCACCAAAAAAATCGGGGTAATTAGTGAGGTAAACACCAAAACAGAGCAGTCGATAGGGAGAAGGGCAGGGGTAAATGGAGAAAAAGACAAAGGCAGTAGGGACAGGGATGGGACAAAAAGGAAATAAAGCCATAAAAAATGGAGGGTAATGAGTACCAATGCCTGTAGTCTAGGTAAAAAGCTCCCTGAAATGGTGGCCTTGAGGGAAGAGGGATGCCTGGATATTGTGGCAGTCACAGAAACATGGTACACAGAGAACCATGACTGGGATGTCAACATACCAGGGTACACAATCTACAGGAGAGACAGGGAGGGGAAGAAGAGGAGGAGGAGGAGTAGCTCTCTATGTCAGGGAAGAGATAAAAGAAACAGAACTAAAGGGTAAACAGAGAGGAGAGAAGGCACTGTGGGTCACCCTGGAGACTGGAAATGGCTCCACATTCTGCACAGGGGTTATATACAGACCACCATCTCAGGGGGAGGAAATGGACAAGGAAATGATAGAAGGCATCCTTGGGATGGCAGAGAAAGGGGAGATATTGCTGATGGGGGACCTGAATATGCCAGATGTTGACTGGAGCACCTTTGCTGCAGCCACATGCAAGAGCAGGGCCATTCTCGATGCCCTACAGGGGGGCATGCCTCAGGCAGCTAGTTTTGGAACCCACTCAGGAGAGAGCAATCTTAGACCTGGTACTCTCAAATGGGGATGGAGAGAGGATCTCTGATCTTGAAGTGGGTAGCCATCTGGGAACAAGCGACCACCAAACAGTGTGGTTCATGATAAACTTAGCTGTAGAGTCAAGCCACACAAAAGTGAAGGTACTGGACTTCAGGAGGGCTGATTTTGTCAAAATGGGAGAGTACCTCAGAAAAGCACTATCAAACAGGCAAGAAGGTGGGGTGGAGCAACAATGGGGAAACATGAAAACCGCCATCACAGAGGCAACAAGTCTTTGTGTGAAGCAAATAAAAAGATCAAAATGAAAGAAAAAACACTACGGTTCTCAAAAGAAGTAGCGGGGAAGGTAAGGGAAAAAAAGTTAGCATTCAGGAAGTATAAGGAAACACAGAAGGAGCAGGACAGAGAACTGTACCAGTTAAAGCAGAAGGAAGCGGCTAAGGCAGTCGGAATAGCAAAGGCCCAAACTGAGGAAAAGATAGCCAACTCAGTTAAGAAGGGGGGATAAAACCTTTTATAGGTACATTAGGGAGCAAAGAAAGACTAAGGCAGGGATACTGAGGCTGAACAAAGAGGAAAGTGGTCGGGCAGAGAGGGACAGTGAAAAAGCAGGGATACTGAATGAATACTTCTGCTCAGTATTCACAAGGGAAAAGCAGGGGGAAATACCTAATCCGGTCAATAGAAGCACTCTGGATAGGGGGGTTGATATTAGTCCTTTCGCAGAAGAAAGGGTTCTGAAAGAACTCTTAAAACTGAAGGTGGATAAAGCAATGGGGCCTGATGGGATTCAACGCAGAATTTTAAAAGAACTAAGGGAAGAACTAGTAACACCACTGACTACCCTTTTTAATAAATCATGGGAGGATGGGGTGGTACTTGAGGACTGGAGGAGAGCGGATGTGATTCCCCTTCACAAAAGTGGGAGCAAGACAGAGGCAGGAAACTACAGACCTGTCAGTTTGACCTCAGTGGTAGGGAAAATGATGGAATCACTTCTGAAGGAAAGAACTGTTGAGTACCTAGAGGTCAGTGGGGCACAGGACCCAAGGCAACATGGATTCACAGCGGGAAGGTCATGTCAGACAAATCTAATTGATTTCTTTGACTGGGTGACCAAAGCAGTAGACCAGGAGGGGCTGTGGACATGGCCTACCTAGACTTTAGCAAGGCATTTGACATGGTCCCACACAAAAGATTAATAAACAAATTAGCCACCCTGGAAGTGGGTCCTAGGGTGGTAGCCTGGGTAAAACACTGGTTGGACAACAGGACACAGCAGGTAATAGTAAATGGAGTCTACAGTGAAGAAAGGAGGGTTACTAGTGGGGTACCGCAGGGTTCTGTACTGGGGCCAGTCCTTTTTAATGTCTTTATAAGTGACATTGCAGAGGGACTGGAAGGGAAAGTATGTCTCTTTGCAGATGACACAAAGATCTGCAACAGGGTTGATACGCAAGGTGGGGTGGAAAGGATGAAAAGGGACTTGGCAATGATGGAGGAATGGTCAAATGTATGGCAGCTTAGATTCAATGCAAAAAGAAGTGCAAAGTAATGCACCTGGGAAACAAAACCCGGGGAAGAGTACACAATGGGGGGTGAGATACTGACAACAACAAAAATGGAAAGGGACCTGGGGGTAGTCATATCAGATGACCTAAAGGTGGGCCAGCAATGTGAGAAGGCAGTAAGGAGGGCTGAGGGGATATTGGGATGCACAGGGAGAGGCATCACCAGTAGAAAACAGGAAGTTGTTGGCCCTCTGTACAGACAGTTGGTAAGACCACATCTGGAGTACTGTGTACAGTTATGGAGGCCCCATCTCCGCAAAGACATAGACAGGGTGGAGGCTGTCCAGAGGAGGGCAACCAAAATGATGCAGGGTCTGCATCAGAAGACATATGAAGAAAGACTAAAGGAACTACAGATGTGTAGCCTTGAGGAAAGGAGGGGGGGGGCATGATAGAAACTTTCAAATGACTCTTCTTGTATAACTATAGCAAACTGTGTTTGTTTATCTATGCCTGCATCTCACCTGCATTGTAATCTCTGTCTAAGCATCACTTACTTGTTGTCCACCCTTCCTGCAGCGAGGTACCTTTGTAAATGAGTCTCTGACTCAAAGGTTGTAAATCTGGTTATTCAAATAAATAAAAATAAATAAATACCTCAAGGGAATCAACAAAGTCCAAGAGGATAGCATCTTTCAGAAAAAGAGATGTGCAAAAACAATGGGGCACAATTTGAAGATAGAGGGGGGACGGCTCAGAGGTAATGTGAGGATGTATTTATTCACAGAGAGGGTTGTGGATACATGGAACAGCCTTCCTGAGGAGGTTGTAGAGTCAAAAACAGTGGGGGAATTCAAGAATGCATGGGACAGACATAAGGCAATTCTAGTGGGGGGTAGGAGGAAGTAGGCTGTTGGTTAACTAGGATCTGCAGCTTGTCCGTTAGGTAGGGAAATGGGCCGACCAGGTGGGCCAAGCGGTCCTTATCTGCCATCAGATTCTGTGTTTCTATGTTTCTATGTTTCCAGCTGTTACAGGGTGAAGCTGTTAGTTTGTAATTTTTTGCTTATTCTGCCCTTATGTTCATGTACAACCTGTGATAGAAGCTGTTAGTTGGAATTGTTGCTTATTTTGCCCGCATGTTTTGATTACAACTGTGTTAGTAGCTGTACCTAAGGGCTAAATTGTACTGCGCAGCTTACAAGCTTTACAAGCAAGTTGCAGGGCAAACCGAGTGGGTAGCTACGGTGCTTTATCTCAGGCAGAAAAGGGGATCTAAGCAGTAACACATTCACCTGGGCTCAACTCCTCCTCTCCGGTTTGCAAATAAATTAATTTTCTCTTCTCTGTCTTCTTCACACAGCAGGTCGAGAGGGCCAGAGACGCTGCCCTCCCCCAGGAACCCCACGAGGGTTGCGAAGGCCTCAGAAACAACCGCCCTCCCAACTGGACATCTTCAGGAGCCCCCCACTGGAGCATGACGCAAAGGCAATGGCAGGCAGGAGACACAGCTCCCTGTGTCTGGAGTACGGCATGCGATTCTATGCCCCACTGGCGTTATGCGTCGGCTCCCCACCGCCCCCACCACCACCCTTGGTTGGCACTCACTTATATAGCTACAGTCAGGTGATGCTGAAACCAGGTGACGTGCCAGAACCTATCAGCCCACTTTCAGATTAGCAGCTTATAAGATCCCACCACTAGCGGCTGCTATACCGAGTTCCAGCTTGCTGCTGGATGCTTCACACATCTACCATGCTCCTCTACCTAATGCCACTCTTTTCCCTAGCTTTTCCTCTTGCCTCTTTCCCCCCAGCAACCCAGCCCATACAGGACCCAAACCTCCACCCCCTCTACACTGTGTCATCTCCCCTATGTCCCCTATCTACCTCCACCTCTCTGCTCCAGCCACTTATGCCCACCCATACATGGGCTGTATGCTCTTCTGTCCTCCCCCCCTCTTTCTTTCCTGGCCTATCCATCCAAGGCAACCTAGCTACCTCAACCTCTCTCTACACACCACAAACCACCCACTCAAAGCTTAAGTCCAGATACACATGGAACGCTTCCATGCACTACATCACCCTGCTTCTCCTCTTGGCAGGGGATGTTGAAACCAACCCTGGCCCATCGCCCCACTCTACCCCCCAAACCCTTCCAAAGGGCCTTAGATTACTTCACCTAAACATCTTCAGCCTCCTGAACAAAGTACCTGAGATGCAACTCACTGCCCTAACCCTCAGCCCAGACACCTGCATTATATCTGAGACATGGCTGAAACCACACCATGCTGACTCAGAAATAGCCATCCCTGGCTTCACAGTAATCAGACAGGACAGACAGGGCAAGAAGAAAGGAGGAGGCATCACCATGTACATATCCACCAGGCTCCAGTTCACCCCTCTCCTGATCCCTGGACCCACACCCCAAATAGAATCTATGCTGATTAAGCTTAATCTACCACATTCCTCCCCAGTGTATGTGGCAGGGACATGCTACGCCCCTGCTACCCCTGCGCCCAGCATCCTAGACCACCTAGCCACTCTAAAGTCTGCTGCTGGAGCTGGCAAGCTATACATCCTCGGGGATTTCAACTACAATTGGCTAGCAAAAGACTGCTCTAAACTACGGAGCAAAGTTCACTCCCTAAACCTCTCCCAACAAATCGATCAGCCCACCCGACTAAACTCAAAAACACATAATCACTCCCTCCTGGACTGGGCCCTCACAACCCACCCTCAAAGGATAATAAAAGCTGGCCTCCTCACTGACTCCCTGAGTGATCACCATATGGTTGATATGGTCAGGAAGGTGCACAGACCTGCCACCCCCCCGGACACTCCTCATGAGAGCTTATAGATCCCTCTGTCTCCATTCCCTTCTGAATGACCTTGCCCACGTCGACTGGTCATTCATTCAGATGGCACCCTCTATTGACTATGCTTTCGACATGTTCAGAGACAACTTGCTTGCTGTATGGGACTATCACGCCCCTCTAAGATGTAATAGGGTCAAGGGCTCCCATCTCCTCTGGGTCACTGCCGATGTCATCAGCAGTTGCTGAGCTAGGGACCAGGCCTGGAAAAAACACAAGCAAACCGGCACACTAGAATACCTGCAGCGTTATCACACTCTCTGCAACTCCTGCACCAAAGCTATATGGCAGGCAAAGAAAAACTATTTAAAGGCGGCGCTCTCCTCCAACCTGAGCCACCCTTCCAAATTCTGGAAATCCATCAAAACCCTGCTCACCCCCCCGCCCAACCACCAACCCCAACCCTATCCATCCATGGCAACAATGTCTCAGACCCCAGTGAAGTTGCCTCCGCTTTCAACACCTTCTTTTCTAACTGCGCTGCATATCTCCTCACAAACCACCCATGCACCACACCCATTTCTTCCTCGCAACCCCAGCACGCCCACCCGACTCCACATTCTCCTTCCATCCAGTCTCTATGGCAGAAATACTCCACGCACTGCGATCTCTAGACCCTAACAAAGGCAAATGCCCATTAGGATTGGACGCCAAACTTCTACACCTATCAGTCCCTGCAATTGCTGCACCTCTAGCCGACTTCCTAAACCTCTCATTTTCCACGGCTCAAATTCCAGCCGCTTGGAAGCAGGCGGTCATCATATCCCTATCGAAGGGTGGTGATCCATCTGCACCTGGAAATTATTGCCCCATCTCCCTTCTCCCAATTCTGGCCAAACTTCAGGAATATCTAGGCCTTACCCAACTCACTCAATTTCTCGACTCTACCTCCTTCTTCACCTCTTATCAGTCAGGGTTTCAGAAATCTCACTCCACCATCACCGCACTCTTAAGACTCTCAAATGACATCTCCTCAGAGATGGACAAGGGGCATATCACCTCAGCCATTTTCATATATCTGGCCAAGGCCTTTGACACCATCTCCCACCCAAAGCTACTCGCAAAACTAAATGATGCAGGCTTCTTCAGGCTAGCCACAAGCTGGTTCCAGGCCTACCTGACTGGCAGACAACAGTCAGTAAAAACTGGTACACACGTATTCCCCCCACTCCCAGTCACCATGGGGGTCCTCCAAGGCTCTGTCTTGGGTCCCTTACTTTTTCCCATATTCTTAAATGACCTCCCACTGACCTGCTCAAACTCAGCCATACAAATGTGTGCAAATGACACCATACTGCATGCCTCTGGCCCCTCCACTGGGGACGTGTATGCAGCCCTCCAACAGGATTTTGATGCCATCCAAAAATGGCTCCGGTCCAATCAACTAGTACGAAACTCGAAGAAAACCATCTCCCTAACCTTCGGCACGCAACCTTGACTCTCCCGCCTAACTGTTCCCCCCGCCTTCAATACCGTGGATGGGTCACCCTTGGAGACCTGTACCTCTTTTAGATAGCTGGGAGTATGGCTTGATCAATACCTTGATTTCTCCATCCACATTGACTCACTACACAAAAAACTGCACTCCAAACTGGGTGCACTTCATCATGATAAAGGGTGCCTGCCCACCATGGTTCAGAGGGAAATAGTTCATAAAATGATTTTCCCTATCTTTGACTACGGTGATGTGGTCTATGGCTCAGCACCCTCATCTACCTTAGCCAGCCTGGACACCTTCTTTCACTCCTACTGTCGCTTCATCCTGGAATGCCCCCCCACCACCCATCACTGTGACCTATATAGCTCCTTAGCACTAGCCTCGCTCGAGTCTCGACATCGGATACACTGCACAAATGTCACAGCTAAATTCTGGACAAATTCCCTCCCCCCCACCTCAGCTCCACTTTCTCGGCACAACCCTCCGCAGTCTACTCTTTCAGATACTCCGACTCCAGACTACTCAAAATCCCTTTCATGCACACTTCGAAGGGCCAATCCACCTTCAATTACCACCTGCCCAAACTCTGGAATGATCTTCCTGCTGGTATCAGGCTCACCCCCGCCCCTAGGCTCCTTAAACCACTCCTCCATGACCATTTCTCTGACATATGCAACTGCTACCAGCAACCCAGACCTGCAACCAAGGGGCATCTAGATGTACCTTGACAGCTTTAATGTCTCAGCAAAATTACTGTATACCAGCATGATTTCTATCTGTATATACTCTGAGGTCTTAGGACTAAAACCTTGTAGTAGTAGATTGTATCAAATGCGAGTCCAGCTCTGGTACTATTCTGGACCTGTTGTTTTTACCCCTGTATTGTACTTGTCCTGCTGTATTTTCTATGTAACCCCCCAGGTCGCATCTGGAAACAAGCGGTCCCCGCTCAGTATGCCTGCCTGGTAAATCTCTTAAATAAGTAAATAAGTATGGCAGCTTGGATTCAATGCAAAGAAGTGCAAAATAATGCACCTGGGAAACAAAAACACAGAGGATGATTACACAATGGGGGGGAGGTAGTAACAACAACAGAAACAGAAAGGGACCTGGGGGTAGTCATATCAGATGATCTTAAGGTTAGCAAGCAATGTGAGAAGGCAGTAGGGAGTGTGGGGGGGGATACTGGGATGTACAGGGAGAGGCATCACCAGCAGAAAACAGGAAGCTGTTATCCCTCTGTGCAGACAGTTGGCAAGACCCCATATGGAGTACTGCGTCCAGTTCTGGAGACCCCATCTCTGCAAGGACAAAGACAGGATGGAGGCAGTCCAGAAGAGGGCAACTAAAATGGTGCAGGGTCTGCAAGAGAAGCCATACAAGGAGAGGCTAAACGAGCTTAATATGTATACCCTTGAAGAAAGGAGGGAGAGGGTGGACATGATAGAAACCTTTAAGTACCTCAGTGGAATCAACAAAGTCCCACAGGGTAGCATCTTTCAGAAAAAGAGATGTGCAAGAACAAAGGAACACAATTTGAAGATAGAGGGGGGATGGCTCAGGGGCAATGTGAGGAAGTATTGTTTCGCAGAGAGGGTGGTGGAAGCATGGAACAACCTTTCTGAGAAGGTTTTGGGGTTGAAAACTGAGGGAGAATTCAAGAATGCATGGGACAGACATAAGGCAATTCTTTTGGGGGGGTAGAAAGAAATAGGCTGTTGGTTTACTAAGATCTACAGCTTATCTAGTAGGTAGGGAAATGGGCAGACTAGGAGGGCCAAATGGTCCTTATCTGCCATCAAAGTCTATGTTTCTATGTCTGGGGCACCTAGACATCTATTAATGAACACTGCTTGTCTGCACTGCAGAGAGTAAGTGATACGCTCCATTTCTTGTATTTGTGCCAATATTTGGACCCATTCCCTTTCCTCTGGGGGGGGCTAATTGTAACCATCATCTAGTGATGGCCTCCAGAGCAGCAGCTATCAAAATACACCACAAATACTTAGCCTCTCTCTCTTTTAGTAAGTCCAGATCTAACCCCAGCACTATGTGCTCTGGTCCCACTACCTCCCCCACCTCAAATAAGTTTTTAGACAACCCACCACCAGTTCAGTAGGAGCATATCTTCGGACAGTGCCAAAAAATGTGCGCATGAGAGGCCTCCCCACATTGCCTCCAACATACTGCAGATCTACTGGGGTCCCACTTGGACTGAACTGCCAGGACCAAAAAGTATTGCATCCTCACTCTCCACAGAAACTGTTGCCAATCTGATGAGGAGGAAGTTGTCCATACCGCCTTCCATGTCTTCTCCCAGTCAGTCTGTAGGATCTGAAGCCCCAATTCCCCTTCCCACCTTAACTTAATGTGTGATACGGTGGTACCTTGATCATTTATACAGTGGCCATATAACAGTGTAATGGCACCTTTTCCTGTGGGAGGTGCCCATATGGCTTCAAGGGGGAGGTAAGGGTGCATCCAAATGTTGTATATAGGAACAATTATTAAGCTGTGCAGTAACATAGTTGTGCAGTTGATAAAAGTAAAATCTGCCTGCTTGGGAGAGATTATATTTAAGGGCCAAAGAGTCAAAAGACATGAGGGAACTACCCTGTAGAAGTTGCCATGGAGAATGGAGCCTCATTAAGGATTGACGCCTAAACCAAGGATCTAAGGCTACAGGGAGGGGGGGACCGTTCATCCCAAGCCCACCATTTATACCACCACAGGGTATGAGGTGTGTGTCCTTTTTTAATTTTGTGCCTCTATTCCTCTAAAGCCGTTGCAATCCCAGTAATCATTCCACCCCCCCACCTTCAAGTTCAAATGAAAAGGTAAACTTTGTAAATGGGGAAGCTGGTGCCACTGTAACTCAATAGTTTTCCAGTGTGCAGAGTAATGTAAATTCTGCCAAAGGAGGACAATTTTCATTTGAGAGGCAATCCAGTACCTAGGCAAGTACAGCAATGCAAGTCATCCCTTACCTTTGGGCAAATATAGAATTTGTTGCCTCACACGTGATCTTTTAATACCCCAAAGAAAGGACAGCAATTATTTCTGCCAAAACATTAACTCCTGATGTGTGATATTACAGGAAACACTCTGGAAAAGATACAAAAATCTTGGTAATACATTTATCTTAACTGACTGGGCCCTAGCGTGCAGAGGTAAGGGGAGAAGTGCCCAGTGATTGTAGTCACGTTTGAGGGAGTCTACTAAATTTTGATAATTATCCTGGAACAAAGTGGTGGTTGACAGTCCTAAGCATATCCCCAAATATTTCATTTTAGGGAGGTCCCACCACATGGGATAATTTCTCTGCAACTGCAGAGTAGCCGAAAAAGATAATGTCAACACCTCAGTGTTTGAAGTGTTTAGGAGGTACCCAGAAATCTCCAAAAATCTACGGAGCTGACCAAATACCTCTGGGAGGGATGAGTCTGGGTTGTCCAAAAATAATAGAACATCTGCATATAGACCTAAATTATGTTCCACCACTCCCATCTTCACCCCTTGAATTTTGGGATTCAAATTAATAGATTGGGCTAGGGGCTCTAAATAAAGTGCAAAAAGAAGAGGGGAGAAGGGGCAGCCTTGCCTGATGTCTCTCTCCAGCGTAAAGGGGGTACTTATATGACCATTAAAATGAACATAACCCATAGGGAAAATAAAAAACTGGAAGTCAGTTGACAGAACTTATCCAGGAACCAAAAGCCAGCCAAGGACACCCGTAGATAGGACCATGCGACCCTGTCAAAGGCCTTTTCAGTGTCAAGATTCATCAGGAGGACAGATTGTTTAGTATTAGATAAATGGTCTATTATATGGACTGCTCATTGGATGTTATCTTGAGCTTGACAGCCTAGAACAAATCCTGTCTGGTCCATAAAAATAAGCTTTAGAATAATCCTCTCCAGGCATCTAGTAAATATACCTGTCAATATTTTATAGTCTGTGTTTAATATAGAAATTGGACAGTAGGATGTGCATATTGTTGGGTCCCTGTCCAGCTTGGGCAGCACTGCTATGATTGTCTGTGCCCACAAAAGGGCTAGCCACCCATCTGGACCAAGTGTTGACTTGTAAGCCCTATTTAACTCATTCACACCACAAGAGCTCTTTCAGACTTCCACCATTTGTGTCCTGTATACTCTTAATGCTGCATCTTGGGCCTTTCTAAGCAAAATCAAGCCTTAATCAGCATGCCACAAACAAATGTGAATACCTCTTGAACAGTAAGTGCTACACACAAAGTATGAGTGGCAAAGTTGTTCAGCACAAAATTACTTTTCCAGTGCTGCTATGCAATCAACTGTAATCAGTTCAGGTTTTTAATTTATACTAGCTGAAATACCAAACTGTGATTTTTTTTCTGGATTTACTCAAGGTGGTTAGGTGAGGATTGAGAGACAAATGTCAGCCATGCACACCATACCTTAAACAAATAAGAATAACTCCTAAAGTATACATGATAGACACAAAGTATCAGTGGCAAAGTTTTTCAGTACAAACTTACCTTTCTAACAACACTATGCAATCAATTGTAATCAATTAGATTTTTATTTTATACTAGCTGAAATACCAAAAAACTATGTGGGTTTTTTTTTCGGATGTATTTAAGGTGCTTACGTGAGGATTGAGAGACAAATGTCAGCCATGCACACCATACCTTAAACAAATATGAATAACTCCTAAAGTATACGAGATAGACAAAAAGTATCAGGGGCAAAGTTGTTCAGCACAAAATTACCTTTGTAACGGTGCTATGCAATCAGTTCTAAGCAACTCGGTTTGTTTAATATTTAGGTAAAAACTGCTGATTTCCTCAGATGTTTCCTGGCCTGAGTGAAAGTCAGCTGAGTATGTCTACAGTCGTCATTGGCTGAGAGGCTATGCTTTCAGATGCCACCTACAGGCATATCCAGACCTGAATGAGTTAACAACAGGACCACAGAGTCCCGGAAGAGCTTAAAAAACTTGACCGGGAACCCGTTGGTGCCTGGACATTTCCCTGTTTTCAAATGGGCTATTTCTGTGGTGATTTCAAAGACCATGATAGGGGCAACTAGCAACTGGGAGTCCACCTGAGTAACCTGAGGCAGGTGTAAGGCATTCAGGAAACTATTCAGCTGAACCAGGTCTGGGCTTGTGTCAGCTCTATACAAGGACTTATAATAATCTGTAAAGGCAGCCATCATTTTAAACGTGGGTGAATGTAGTTCTCTAGTAAAGGGGTGAATTATTTTAGTAATTGTGGCCTTTGCTTTCCATTGGCACAACCTATTAGATAGTAGTCTAACAGCTTGGGATCTCCCCTCATAATAATGTTTCAAATATATCAGGTTTTGCTCCATGTGGCGATCAAATATAGAATTTAACTCTTTCTTTAGATGCATTAACTCCATCTCACGTTGAGGATCATACTGACTTTTCTGCAAATTTTTCAGTGTGGAGACCTGATTTTTTAATAATGTCCACCGTGCCTCCCTTTGTTTTTTACATTGGGCCAAAAGAGCTATGAGTTTGCTCCTTACCATCGCTTTAATTGTGTCCCAAAAAATTGTGGGAGACACTTCTGGGGTATCATTAGTCTCCAGGGCAGATTTAATAGTGTATTTTACCATGGACCATATTTCATCATCTTGTAAAAGTGAAAGGTTAAGGCACCAAAAAGTATTTTTCTTTGGCTGTCCTAGACTAAACCTTAAAAAAAATAGGTGCATGGTAGGATAACACAATATCCCCTATCTCTGCCCCCCCCCAAGTGTGCAACCCCTTCTTTAGGGATAAAAAAAAAAATCCCGCCTAGTATAAACCTTATGTGTTGTTGAATAAAATGTAAAATCCCTTTTCTGACCGTGCAGATATCTCTAAGTATCTATGTACCCTAATTCAGTAAGGAGTTTACCAACTTTAAGGGCCACCCTATGATTTGAACAAGTCACCGCTGAATTAGTATCCAAGTCTTCGTTCAGTACCAAACTTTTAATCCCCACCAATTATTAATATCCCCTCTACCCAGTCTATAAAAAGACCCCTATGGGGGAGGACATAGATGGATGCCACCATGATCAATTGTCCATTATAGAGCCCCTTAAGTAACGCATAGCATCCCTCAGGATCAGCAAAGGCCCCCCTTACCTCAAAGGGAACCGACCGAGGGACCAAAATCACTGTGCTACATCTACATCCTTTTGTGTAAGTAGAGGCAATGACATGGGCAAAACTAAATTTCAAAAGCTTATCATGCTCACTTTTAGATAAATGGGGTTCTTGAAGTAAATAAAATCAGAACCTGATACGAACATACAAAATTTGCCAACAGATAAAGGCCTAGAGGTCTATCAAGTCTACTCGAATGTGAAGCTAGCACCCCTTATTCTGCAGCTGCCCCTTCCTTCCACCCTTCCCCTCCATTGACCCTCCCCCTTGTTCTGTCCCATCCCATCCCCTTTTGAAGTAGTCCACTGTTCTACTGGATACCAATTCTTCAGGTAACGCATTCCACCCAGCTACCACCCTCTCTGTAAAAAAGTGTCTCCTCATCTCCCTCCTGAATCTTCCTCCCTCCCTCCAGTCTCATATGATGACCCCTGGTGTCCCTCCCCTCCCTTACTTTGAACAGCCCCTCTATACCTGTCTTGTTTATTCCTTTCATGTACTTGAATGTTTCAATCATGTCCCCATCCCTCCTCTCCTCCAGCAAGTACATGTTTAACTCCCTTAGACTCCTCTCGTATGATAAGCCCCCCAGCCCCTTTTATCATCTTTGTTGCCCTGTGCTGCACCCCCTCCAGTAATTTAATGTCCCTCTTCAGATACGGACGCCAGTACTGCACGCAGTACTCCAGGTGTGGTCTAACTAACGACCTATACAGTGGCAGAATCACCTCCTCCCACCTTGAGGATATACCCCTTGCAATGCAACCCAGCATTTTGTTGGCTTTTGCAGCTGCCTTTCTACATTGTGACGAGTTGTTCATTGACCCTGTAATGAGTACTCCCAGATCCTTCTCCTCCTCTGTCTGGGCTAGCTGCACTCCCCCCAGCTGGTAATTCCTCCTTGGGTTCTTCATCCCAAAATGCAGCACCTTGCACTTTTTAGCATTAAACTCCAGTTGCCAGGTGTCTGACCAGGTTTCAAGCTTTGCCAGATCATCCTGCAACCCCTGCCATCCCCCTAGGTCATCCACCACCACTCCCATCTTGGTATCATCAACAAACAGACTGATCTTGCTCTTGATGTCAATGGTATTTCTGCAATGAATATCCCAAACAACACTGGTCCCAACACCGAGCCCTGTGGAACACCGCTCATCACTACCCTTGGGTGTGAGAGCTCCCCACCCACCACCACCCTCTGTTGCCTTCCCTGAAGCCAGTTTCCTACCCATCTCACCAGCTTTGCACCCACCCCGTGCCTTCTAACTTACTTCCCAGCCTCCCATGCAGCATCTAGTTGAATGCCTTACTGAAGTCCAGATACAGGACATTCACTGCATGGCTCCTGTCCAGTTGCCTAGTTACCCAGTCATAGAACTCCACCAGGTTGGTTTGACAGGATCTGCCATGTATGAAGCAATGCTGTCTGCTTTCCTGTAGTCATTTGGTTTCTAGGAGGGCCACCAGCCTCTCCTTCAGGATAGTCTCCATCAGCTTATCCATGATGGATGTGAGACTCACCAGTCTGTAGTTCCCCGGTTCATTCTTGGGGCCACTCTTGTGGAAAGGCACCACATGAGCCATGCTCCAGTCCTGAGGTACACACCCTGAGTGTAGTGAGCCATTAAATAGGTCTGCCAAAGGTCCCACAAGGACCTCTGCCTGCTCCTTCAGTACCATGGGGTGGATGCCATCTGGGCCTGGTGCCTTGTCCACCCTCATTGCCTTCAAACCCTCCCAAACTCTGCCCTCCATGATTTCCCCATCTGTCACCCCTCCCCCCTGGTTCTGCCATTCCTCCCCCCCTTGGTTATCACCCCCTCTTCTCTTTAGTAAATACCAAGCAGAAGTAATCATTTAGCCTTCTGCCTTATCGCACCCTGCTTCCAACCAGCCCCCCCTTCCTAATCCTAACTATGTGGTCCTTACAGCTCCTTTTCTCCCAGATTTACATGAAGAAGTCCTTCTCCCCCTTCATAATGCCTTGTGCCAGCCTGAGCTCTGTATATGCCTTGGTTCCCCTTACTGCCCATGTCTCCTCCTTCGATTCCATCAGGTACTCCTCCCGTCCTCCGCCCTCCCTGTTTTTTCGTACCTCCTAAAAGCAGCTCTTTTCCTCCTTACCTTTTCCATGATCTCCTTGCTCAATCAGCTCAGTTTTAGCCCTAACCTTCTTGCTCTGGGCCTTGCAGCAGGTTTTGGTTGCCTCCACTATCCCCAGCTTTATGAGCTCCCGCCTTTGGTTAGTGCCCATACTAGGTTGAATTCTGGCCAGGTACCCTTTTACCACTTCCCCCATCCTCCCAAAGTCAGCCATCCTGAAGTCCAGCACTCTTGTGCCAGATTCCACTCCTTCCTTGCCCATATCCAATGTGAGCCATACTGAGTGGTGGTCACTCCCTGACAGCAGTTCTTCCACTGTAAGTTCTCTCACAAAGTCCCCATTTGACAGCACAAGAACAAGTGTATTCTCTAACCTGGTTGGTTCACTGACCATTTGCAGCAGGAAGCTGTCCTGGAAGGCATCCAGCAGTACCTGCTCCCTTCTATTCCTGGTTGTTGGGGTACTCCAGTCCACTCCTGGCATGTTGAAGTCCCTACAATCACCACACTACCCTTCTCTCAGGTCCTTCTGATCTGTCCCACTAGTTCCCTGTCTAACTCCTCTGTCTGAGAGGGTGGCCTGTACACCACTTCCATTCTGAGAATCCTATTCCTGGAATCCTTGATTTGCATCCAAAGTGACTTCATACTACCCTCCTCCCCTTCCTCCCTTACACACTTCAGTCCTTCCTTCACATATAGTGCCCCCCCCTTTCCCAATCACCCTGTCCCTACTAAATAACCTGTACCCTGGTACAGACAGGTCTCAGTCATTGTATTGGGTGGCCCACATTTCTCTGATGGCTGCAATGTTCACCTCTCCCTCTGCCGTGAGCACCTGTAACTCTGCAGTTTTCCTCCCAAGGCTCCTAGCATAAAGGGTAACCACCTTCCACTCTTCCCCCCTCCCATGCTGCCCTCCTTTACTAGCATCACCAGTAGTACTTGCCATTTGTCCTTTGTCACTGTTATGGGGAGTAAGCTCATATGGTTTCCCAACCTGTGGTCTCTGCATGTCTCTTGCCCACTTGCCACCCCCCGCTCCTAGTTTAAATTCCCAACTTCCTCTATGTACTCCTCCATCCTTTGTTTCAACACTTTCTTTCCCTCCTCACTCAAGTGTAGTCTGTCCTTGGCATAGAGACCACTGTCCTCCCAGGTCCCTCCCACCCCACCCCAGCAGCCCATAACTTTTAGCATGACACCAAGTTCTTAGCCTTCTGTTAAATTCCTCTATTCTCAGCTTTCTTGTTGTGCTTGCCTTGGGCACTGGAAGTATCTCTGAAAAAGTTACTGTCTTCCTTCCCCCTTGCATAATTGTCCCAGTTCCTCAAACCTCCGCAGGACTATATCTATCGTCTTGTCAGCCAGGTAGTTCGTCTTAAGATGTATAATTAAATGAGGCTTGTCCCTACCCCTTCTAGCATATTTGAGAACAAATTGTCCCACCCTTTTCTGCTGTCATTCCTTGCATGGCCTCTACCCAAATGTGACTATGCCTCTCCCCCTTGTTACCCCACCTGACTCCTCTTAGTATTGAGTCCCCCAGCACTAAGATTCCACCCCTCTTATTCTCTGCTTGCTCCATTCATCTCCATCTCTCATTCCTGGCTCCTCTTCTTCCTCCTGCACATTATTTCCCCCTTTTGCCCCTGTTGCAATTCTCCCAGCAGAACCTCCCCCCACTCCAGTTTGGTCCAGGTTTTTATCAATTACTCCTCTAATTGCATCACCTCCCTTCCTCCTTCTCCTTCTTCCCCTCTAGCAGTGCAAAACTATTTTCTGAAGACCCTTCACAAATGCCCACTTTCTCTCTCTTCATAGTAACCTGTTCCCTCCTTTCCACGCCATGACTGTTGCCACTTCTTCTCCTCCCCTCACAAGTCCCTGTCTCCTCCTTCTGTTTGTCTTTTGTCTCCTGACCTGGTTTCCCTGGCAATCTTTCTTCCTGGCCTGGGCCCCTTTGTCTCTGCTTTCCTTCTTCTGACCCTCTCCTCACCACTGTTGGCTCAGATTGCCTTCCCTCATCTCCCCTTCTCCCTCCCTCCAGTATTGGGCTAAACTTGCCTCCAGTCTGCCATGCCTGTCTGAATTCCTCCTGCAGACCCTCGATCTCCTTTCTAAGTTTCTCTATGTGGTTGCACACTAAAACTCCCCCCACCCTCCTGGCAATTTTTAGAAAGATTGGTGCACCGCAGTTGTTGCAGCATACCACCCTATCCATTTGCAGATCAAAAAAATTAGCAGTGGGACCCCATCCCCTAGTTCACTACCTTCTCCCTGCCCTACGAAGGCTCCTGATATCATGGAACCCTTCAGAATCATGAAACAAGTCTAGTTTAAGATCCTCAAGCTGAACTGATGGCATAAAGCCACCTTATACCAGCTGGACCCCCCTTTGTTGCATCCTCAAGTTTAAAATAGATAGATTAACAATACTCTGTAGGATGTGAATCAACGTAAGAATCATACAAATTTGCCACCTTATATGCACTCGGACAAAAATCTTTAAATCATTTGGACAAATTAGAACAGAATATGGAATAGCTGCCACAGACCACTGGAAATAGCTGCAGCTCCTACATGCCCCTGAAGGTTTGATTAGGACCCAGCTATATCCTTTCACAAAGTAGCAAGGTCCAAATGCTTGACATCTGGGTCAAAAGACACAGAGGCTTTGGAGGGCTCATTTATTAACACATGCAGCCCCAGCATGAGAATGACTTGGATGCATACTGGGTTAAGCGGTTAGCTGAAATACTGACAACACATCATAACACATGTTTGTTTACAGTGTTGGCAATCCATCCATAGATGGACTAAAGATCCTAAGTACTGTACCAACTGACCAAAAGAAAGCCCTGGCGACACTGGCACAGGACACAAGTTAAGCTGGTACAGATGAGAATTAACATACCAGATACTTGTTGGAGATGTGACCAAAATGGAGGTATTATAAATCAGATCTTGTGGAAATGTCCTTCCACACAGAACTTCTGGATATGGGTAACCCTGACAGCCACATATTTTACTGGATAGATTTATCCCCTCCTCTCTAATTTGGATCCTAAGAGATGTATGTCATCTTAAAGTTGCAGGGTATGGTACCATTTCCCTGAGTTTCTCTATGGCAATGGATGCCAAGCAGCAACTGCTTATGAAGTGGAAGTAGCCCATCAGTTCTTCCATGGGAGAGTGGATGTCAGGGTCACACAAGTGGCCTCTTTCCTGCATGTGTCACATGGGGTGAGAGGGGCCCATGCTGAACTATATAAATGACTCATGCAACTAAACATAGGGGATCTGCCTCTAATACCTCTAAGCATATCCTCCTGCTAGTGTTCAGTTGCTGCCTGTTCCCCTCTCTTTCTCTTCCCCTTCTCCCCCACCCCAGCTGCAACAAGTAGTATATGATGTGCTATCTTTATGCCTTCTTTCATGCCCTTAAATTAAGCAGCTGCTCAACAGCGATCTGATCCTAACAACTGATCAGCAACGAAGAAGGATTCCACACAGACAACAAGTGTTTTGCAGTGATTATCTATTTCACACACACTCTGGACATGCAGAAGCATGAATTGCAAAAATGCATCTAAAACTGCTGCATACAAAAAATTCCAGTCTTTATTACACAGTAACATCAGAATAACTTACAAAAAGTATGAGAAGTTCAAAACATGCAGGACGACATCACTAACACTGAGGCAGGGCAAAAAACAAGTAACAGTGCTTTGCCTCTACAAATGAGGCTTCTTCAGGGAACTGTTACCTGAGATCAGAACCTTCTCTTTAAATTCTCCTACCTTGAAAAAAATATGTGTAAATCCAGTAGTGTATAATTAAAACAATTGTTCAATTACATACAATGATTAAAGTGCAGAGAGAATCCATCGCAAGCAATAAAGAGAAGTGACTAATTGAAAACAAGTGATTTGGTGGGATAAAGAACAAGAAGTACTAAATCACTGTGTCAACCAAAGATAACATCTTGATTCTATACTTTTAAACAGCCAGTGATGATCAAGGTTGTCAATAACAATATCAAATTCAATCAGACAAATCACAGTTTTCAGGGTCTAATACAATTTAGTAAATGGAATAACAAGAGACATTAACTTGAACTGTTCTGGATCATTCATTTGCTGATACATTTTACAAAGTTATAATAAAATAAATTATTTCAAAAGCAGAGCTTTGAAGCAAGCATTATCTTGTATTGTGCTGGTGGATTCTGCAGCTTTGTCCAGAGGATCTGAAAA
This sequence comes from Neoceratodus forsteri, assembly GCA_016271365.2. Classification (NCBI taxonomy): domain Eukaryota; kingdom Metazoa; phylum Chordata; order Ceratodontiformes; family Ceratodontidae; genus Neoceratodus; species Neoceratodus forsteri. The sequence goes on from CM057456.1 coordinate 260,997,158, forward strand.
TAGCAGTTAAACTTGCTGGTACTTTTGCTTGTCATACAGCCAATCAAAACTGTAATGGTGAAAATAGAACAGCGTATCTTATGCAAGCGTATCCAACAAATCAATACTGTTGCAGTTCCTCTGAATGGTAAATTTATATAAAACTGTCAGTGTTATTCAAACTACGATGACTATAAGTACTGCTTATATTGTACTTTTTAGACCAAAAGATCCACCAAAAGTACTAAACAATGCACTACATTCAATCGGATGTCAGCGTTCAGAACGGTCTCATCACTGTGAGCTCCAGTGCGTCCTTACCCGCCTGTCACAATTTTTTTAATTTAACAAATTTTCTACTGCTTCTGAAAAAAAGGCTTGAGTTTTCACTATTTTATATGTTTTACCATAGCTGTACGTAATTTGTATTGTCAATCATTGAGCTGAGCTGGCTGTTCGGGATCGGAAGTGTGAGTGTGAGTGAAATCAGCAGTGACATCGATCAAAGTACCTCAATGGACAGCACAACAAAAGCTACGGTCATATGAATTATAAAAGACAAATATGAGAAGTAAAGCAGAAAGAAAAACCTGTCTAAACTGAGAACAGCTTTATTTAAACCAGAGAGAGCGTTTGATTGTATTTGCTGTTTTTCTGTCATTTAGAGAGGGTTAATTGTCAAGGACTCTGTAGATAAAAGTGTCAGTTTATTTGTTAGCAGCATAACATGGAAAGTGAGGAAACTGATTATCAGTTAGTGCAGGCAGCTACTAACTTTATTTCTCCCTCAGACAAAAACTCAGGCAAAAACCCTTCAAAAAGACCTTTATCTGAGGTGAGCACTGATAGTGATGATAGCGCTGAATTACTGGATCAATCAAACAAACCTTTGACAGTGGCTCATTTTGATTTAATGATGTTGGAGATGGCCACAATTAATATTACTTTCCTGGACATATCAGATAGTCCAAAGAAGTTCAGAAAGGAAATAGATGAACACAAAGTCAGAATTAGCTATGCTAAGGCTCAAATCAGTAGTGTGGAAGACAGGGTGGAGGAAGACTTCAGAGAGGGTGTTCTGAATGCTAAGTGTATCAACAAGTTAGAAGCTAAGGTGGAGGATCTTGAAAGCAGGAGCCACAGAAATAACCTGAGAGTGTTTGGCATTAGAGAAGGCATGGAAGAGAATGATTCTTTGTCATTCATTAACAAACTGTTGATAAGGGGTTTGTGTGATAATAGGGATAACGGAAAGGTGATCACTGTTAGAGTGACTGTACATCAACGAAAATCCATTTTGCTGATGTACACTCCCAGCACATGGCCAAAGGGCACTGGGAACTTCAATCTTTTTGTTTATGTAGGGGGCTGTGCCCATTGAACCCCCCTGTGTGAGGGTTTCACCCCTACAACCCCTACCTAAAGATTCTCAACTGCAGGAGGGTGCATGTCGGGGGTGGAAAAAAAATCTCAGACTGGCGCAAAAATCCCAATGCACCCAGCACCCTCCCAACCATAGCCTGCCATGAACCCCCCACACCACACGGCCAGGTCAGCAACCCACCATCATGCTACAACTCGTAAACCCTCCCTCACCTTCCACCTGTCGCATGGCGTGCTCACTCCCCCCCGCACTCACGTATACATATAGTGACAGGATGTCACTATAACCCGCATTCGCCCCCCATCCACTAGCCCTGAGAACAGGCACCGCTTTCGAGTCACCCTTTTTGTAGGCACTCAGTAGTGATTGCCCTTCTCATGGGATACAGTTGATAAGCATTGCTGGTCCCCCTCCTGACTGTGCCTGGTATGTCATTGAATGGGCACATAGATCATTAAAATCACTACCTAGTCCTAATGACAGACCTCATTTCTTTGTTTATAAATATACTTGTTTATGTACAGTACATGTGCAGAGGGTGCTTAGTGATAAGCAGGTTATAGATTTTGAGGGCTGTAAAATTAAGATTTTCAATGACCATCCCCCCGAGGTTATCAAAAAAAGAGATGCCTTTTTTTCCTATTAAAGAGCTAGTGTACTGCCTAAAACTAATATTTGATTTTAAAAGCAGCCAGCCATTACCTTTTATATCTGAGGTACTTTTTCTTTTCCCTTTGTTGAATTAGAAGATTGTTTACCTGATGTTAGTAGGTGTGATGTGTGAAACTGCTCTTAGCCTGGCAGCTGACATATCTTGTTCTGGTGCCACACACTACAGTTTAAGTCACATTAAATTGCTCCTTCAGCTTACTGCTGTTACAGTTTTTTAGGGCTGTAAATGCAGTAGCAATCCAAACAGTTTTAACTGTCAACTGGTTTCCAACTCTTATGCAGCTCACATGAAGTACACATGCAGCTCTCCTCCCAATGTTTTGATAATGCATATGCACTGCAGTGCTGATGCTTGAGCACAGAGGTTCTTTGTCTTTTAAATGTTTTTTTGTTTTAATTGGGTTCACCACAACATAACCCAGATAGACTATCTTAGGGTAGCTGGTTCATTCCACTGGGGTGTCAGACAGACGAGGCATACTGATGAGTCCTGGTAGGACAAAACACGTGTCTATAGGCGCCTTTACACACAGGTTTATGTAACGGAATAACTGTTATGGAAACAGTATTTCATTACATCCCTTGTGTGTAAATTGAATCTGTTTCGGTCCCTAGGTGAACGTTTGTCCAAACAGCAATCTCTGCTTTTTGCGGTTTGCACCATTGTGTTCCGTTTTATCGTGCTGTGTAAAATAGCCATTCCGGTACAAAGGCAGAAAACAACATGTGTAGAGCAGCAAACTCTGGGGGAGCAGAAACAAATGGAGACAGGGTTGCCAGAATACTCGCAGTGTGTAGAAAGGAACCTGACGCTAACTGAGAACGGCGCCACACAGGTAACGCTGATGCCGTTTTAAAAACCTGTGTGTAAAAGTGCCTTATGTCATCTGTTAGCACCCTTTGCAAACTGTGTGAGAGGCCTTTCAACACCATGCATTTCTGCTTAAAATTGAACCAGCATAATATTCTGTGGTGATTTGCATATGCAGCCCATGATGCTTTGCATTGTGGGGTCATGTGTGACTTTGTACAGTACTGCACAGTATTGTACAGTACACTACAGTAGAAAAGTGATTCTGTACAAATTAACACATCAGTGCCACAGGATGTAAACAGTTTACTTCATATTTGATGTTTTGAGCTAATATAAATGTTTTAGCAGCCTATCTTGATACAGTAGATGACCACCGATGCTCCCATCCATCCACCAGCATTACTGTAAACTGCACTGAGCTGTGAATAAATTTTGGTCTGATTATGCTGTAAACACAATTCCTGATAGTGTGGACACTACTGAAAAATGTAAAGTGAATTTCATCTTAAAAGAGGTGCTCTAACATGTTGCAATCCAAGCTTGAATGTTGAAGTCATGGTTCTACAATAAGCATTAACATTAGCTTTGCTGCTAATGCCCATGCCCGGAACTGCAACTTCAAGCTTCAACTTTCAAACGCAGATTGCAGCACATTAGAGCTCCTCTTTTAAGATGAAATTCACTTTAAATTCTTTAGTAGTGTCCACATTATCAGGAATTATGTTTACTGCATAATCAGAGAAAAATTTTACCTGTGGCTCGGCGTGGTCTGGTGCTGGTGAATGACAGGAGCATCAGCGGTCGTCTATCAAGGTAGACTGCTAAAAAAAATATTAGCTCAAAACATCAAAAATTAGATAAACTACTGAACAGTACAGTATTTGCCTCCTGTGGCACTGATGTATTTCTACTGTAGTGCTTATTATGCCAACAGGATAACTGAAGACATGCACTGTACTGTACAGTAGTTTCAGATAAGAGCTGACAGTGCTGTGCAACTTGAAACTCTTCTGCAGCATTTCTGAAATGCATTGCTAAGTAAGCTTTAGCCAAATACAAGCTGCTAGCAATCCATAACGAAATGTTTAACAAGTCATTGCAATGAAGAATGCAGCTTTTAAACAACCAGCTGCAAAATGCTAGACCAGCCAGTTACAGGAATAGTTTAATGTGATGTGTACTGTACATCATCAGCATTGTGACTTCACTGACTGTGACATAATTGCTACTTAGGAACAGCAAGTGAGTGACTGGCAGGTCATTCACCTGTGATGTCACAGTCAGTGAGATCACAATGCTGATGATATAGTGTGGGGCAGCAGAGTTAGATATGTCAGCTGCCAGGCTAAGAGATGTTCCACACATGCAGCACAATATTATCACACAGAATAATTTCTGATGAGCAAAAGGAAAAAGAAAAATACTTTAGAAATAAAAAGTTTCAACTGACTACTACTTAAACTTTGTATTATTTTCCTGTCTGTCCGTTTTGGCTCCACTAGCTCTTTAGAAAGAAACTCAAAGAAGCTAATCTGAGATACAGCTTGCTTTATCCAACACTGCTGAAAGTCTGGACCGCTGAAGGTCCTAAAGATTACAATGGCAATGGAGCTGCCAAATTGGGGTTAAAGAAAGACCTTTCTGCAATTTTTAAAGACTTTTCACTTTAATGCTAATGACATACACTTTATGTGCAATGTATGCATAACATAGATCTGGGGTCTGATTCACAAAGGTGGATGCAAGGCTTGAGTCAAGTCTGCATCCACTCTGGTGCTGCGACAACCACTTTGGTGCACCATGCACCCAATTCACGTAGGTTGCACGTGTTTGCAACACTTCACCCCATTTGTGGTGGCTTGCACCAGGCATGTGACACAAACCCTGTAATAAGGGGGGGCAGCAATAGACCAGCAAAAAGCTGGTCTAACATTGGGTGGGGAGTGTACCAGCTGTGATTCCTGACTTTTGGCCAGGGACCACTGCACGCCCCATATGCTCTGTGTTCAAGGCATGCGGGGCTTGCACTGGCCCAAGTGTTTTGTGAATTGGGCCCCTGATGTGCATAGCAAGTTAGATGGGGTAATTTTGCTGCAGCTGTCCTGTCACTGATTTTTCTGATGCTTGTCAAGATTTTGCGTGAGTCCCTGTAGTTAATCTCCTAGTTGTTTAGTTTTTAGTTTTATTTGTGATTTAACAATGCATTGTGCTGTCAACCAGGGAGAAAATTGTTGGGGTTTACCTTTGGTCTCCTCTGCCCCCCCACATCAGTCTAGTGCTTCCTGAAGAGCCTAAGAAAACAAAATGGACTTGACCTTTCCTATTGAGTCACTTTCAAGATGGTCGGAGGAGATTTGTAGTTTCCATTTGTTTGCTGTAAGCCTGACAAGGGGGGCATGTCAGCATCAGGAAAGGCAGGGTTTGAATACAGAGAATAATGCATATGTAGGTGTGTGATATGCAGTTTTTTTACACACCCAAGCTGTGTGATAATATATAAACCTCGAGAGCGAAGCTCGAGAGGTTTATATATTGTCACACACTAAGGGTGTGTGAAAAAATTGCAGATCACACACCTTCATATGTGTTATTTTTTTTATAATAACTGGTGCTAAGTAAACAAAGCTCAGAGTCTTAGCATTACATGCTTCCTGTGTTGCTGATTCAACCTCTGTATGGGCTCCATGGCATCCTGGTTGTTATGACGACACAGTGAAAGCTCAACTGCTTCTATATTGTTTAAAGTTTAAAAAAACTGGGAACAGTTCAATTTTCTGAGTTGGTAAGTATCTTAGGGTGGTACACATAACCTGGCACAAGACAATAAAAACTGTATCAACTCACAGGTTGATATGACTTTGCCATATCAACTTGCAGGTTGTTATGACTTTCATATCAACTTGCAGGTTGATATGACTTTTTACAAGTCTCAAAAACAGGTTGATATGGGGGGTCACCAGTTATTATAAAACTAGTAACAAACTTGGATGCCAAATGGTGTGACCTATTGATTTGTTTATTTCAACTTGGAAAGGTAAGAAACACATGGACACCAATACGAAAGTCTGCTAGAAGAAGATATATGAGGAAAAGAAGGTGGGGGGGGGGGTGCTGGGTTGGACCTTGTTGTTTTTTCTTTGGTTGCTGGCAGAGTTTTTACTTTTTATAGTGGACAACACTATTAGGCTTTTTCAATTATGGGGACTGCCTTCAGAGGATTTTCCACACCCTCGGCTGGATCTGAATGTTACTGGTTTACTGTGAAAATATGCAGCGCTGAGCCTTTCACTTATGCTTCCTTCAAACCTTGCCACCCCTCCTGATTTCAATCATATGTGCTTGTGTGGGGATCTATGTATGGTAATGCCTGTTATAAAATATTTTTTGTGTTCATTTCACATCTGCTGCATGTTCTCTTTTTTTGTACAGCTTATGTTCTTACAGAAGAGATGTTTTTCTCAGATGCTTAGCTACTGAAACAATGTGAACATGTTTCTGGAGAAATCGCCATTTTGCTTTCTTAAGTGCCGTTTTGACAGTTTTCTTTCAAAAACCTTGTACCAGTGTTCCTCAAGTGACTTCATAGCCACAAGCTCTTTACAATTTAGTATCAGCTCTTCAGGTCACACCTTGCAAGGCATATGGAATCCTGGGACTAAAGGCTGGTTGCTAACACTCGATGCTGGCTGCTCCCTTACTGATGTGCTGGTGCTTACTTTAGTTTGTTTAGTCCTGGACCTTTTCCTCATCATTTGATTGGTATAGGATCACAGCACAACTTGAGTAATACAGTTAATTGGTTCTAATTGGGTATTTGGTTCCACTTCATCTTCTCTCGGCATTTGAACACTGTGCACTAGTAATGCAGCTTGAATCATCCTAATAGTGCATCCTTCGGGAGTCCTGATGACAACTGCTAATGAAAAATTTTATTTCAGGCACTGTCATTTGAAAGATACTAAACTTTCATGGATTGCTGTGCATTGCATGGCTGCAGGATTTACTACTGTTATGGTTTGTAATTCAGGTTCATTTTTTTTACTTATCTGAATAAATACATTCACCTGGTAATATACCACCTGTTTATTTGAATGTGATCCCTTTCTAGTTTATGATGAAAGAATAATTCCTACTTCCAAAAGCACTGAGTAGATTATCTTTGAAACAAGCAAAAAAAAAAAGCAGGAATTGCTATTTTACTAATTTTTGATAAAGGTGGTTAACATGGTTGTTACATACTATGGAGATAGTATTTTAGAATTACTTTCACTATGCTTTATTACACCCAGTTATGAAACATTTTGGTACCATTATTAGAAAGTAGACTGTAGTTACATTTTCAATGTTTGTTTATAGCATTTACTTATGTTATTAAAACTTTGTGATGGGTGGGGAAGGGGGTTTTAGGGTTTCTCTCTCGCAGCACACTGTCCTGATTGCTTCATTCAAAAATAGACTTGGGAATGGGAGGGGGGGGCTTGTTGATTCCCTAGGGAATACAAAAAACTTTATCAACAGATAGCTTTCCCTTTCTCTCTTTTACTTTCTCTCCCTCTTTCTTCCTCCTCATTATTTCCATTGTGGTCATTGGCCAGTTTCACTTTCCAGATGTGGCTGTGGGGGAAGTTGAGGGGTGGTTGTTTAAGCAATAATGCATGAGAGAGTGTGGGTTGTGCTGGGATAACCTCACTCCTGGGTGGTTGGGCACGAGGCCGCATGAGTGCATCCAATGTCCCAGAAGTGAGGTTATCCCAGCACAACCCACACCCTGGGGTGCACTATTGCTATTACACAATGGCTCATTGTTATACAAAATAAAAAAATTAAAAAAATAAAATGTTTTTAAGGAATCCAAATGGTCATCAATGACATCCAAATGGACAGCCATGATGTGAAAACTTATACAGTGAAGTTGTGCTGGGATAACCTCACCGTGCCAGGGACACACTGACCAATCAGAGTCCAGCAAATTTTCTTGCCATTGTATAATTCAACTTTTCAAAGTTATTTTTACAGGTCAAATGCCAGTACAGCTCTATATGGCAAATCTTTGGTACAGTTGCATCATCTGTAGTGACTCTCTTGGTAATGTCAAGTAGTAAAAAGTACAACTTAATTATATGGAACGTTAAAGGCCTCAATCACAAACACAGTTTCAAGGCATCTCAAAAAATTAGACCCTTCAATAGTTTTCTTACAAGAGTCTCATGTACATGGGGATACTATTAATCTGGTGTGTAGAGAATGGGTGGGATGGGTATTTGGTGCTGGTTTTAACACAAAAAAGCACTCACTCAGAATTAACAAAACTCTGGAAGATTAGTAATTTCCTCTTAGAGGATGAGGACTTTTTGGGTAAAGTTAATCAAGAATTTAAACATTTCTGTAATCTAAATAATCCAGCTGATATCTCTTGGAAAAACAACTGGGAATGCCTTAATTGCTGGCTAAGGCGGTTATTTTATTAGCACCTCTGCAGCAATTAAGAAAAAGAATAAGGCAAAAATAAATGAATGCATGGATAAAATACAAATGGCAAAAAAAAAAAAAACACTCACATCTGACAAATCAGATGGGATTTGAGCACTCTGGTCAAAGCTTAAAATTTGAACATTTTGAACTCATTAGAGGGAAAGCAGAGCTGGCAATCAGGAGGTCAAGATGCAACTATATTGACTTGGGCCCTAAAGTTACAAAAATTCTTGCTATTAGATTAAAGCAGAATAGTGGTGGTACTAGAATTTGTTTGGTTATGGATTTAGGTAATGACTACTTAATAACTGGGCAAAGGAGACTTAATTTGGAATTTCAGGAATTCTATCAAAATTTATATGACAGTAATGACGTGCTAGTTCCAGACACCCCAACCAAATTCTGTGAAAATATTCAGATACCCAGAATCCCAGACAACCTTAAGGATATATTCAAATTCAGGAAATAAAGCTCACACTGGAATAGTGGTGCTCCAGCTTAGCTGCCAGCTATAGTTTTTATGGAAAAGAAACGTTCGGTACCCATGGAGAAATATTCAGTGCAAAGAGCAAATTTTACTTTGGCAACTGCCTGGAAAGCATCCACTAGCCCTAGGGGTGTGTTATTTTATGCAGGACAACTGAAAGCCTGTTACAGGTGCAGATCTACAACCCACCTTAAGAGCCTATGTGATTATCTAAAATGCACATTATGCAAAGAATTAGAACAATCTCTGTGAAACTAGGGGGGCACATGTACCAGGCATGCCCTTGGGCAGCACACAACCAACCCAACCAAGCAGACAGTGAAGAGATGTGCCTATTAACAGCAGCAGGACAAAGGGCTAAACAAAACCAGCTACTTAGAACAGCCCCTCTTCAGATAAGGAACCAGACCATAGAGCCAGAGCAGACAGCGGGTCAAACTGTTATCCCTCTGCTTAATACAGTGGAACAGATAGTGGTCCTAGATGAGAGAGCAAAACCCCAGTTTCCTACTGAAAATTCAGGGTACCAGTCCTCTGAAGCTGTTGAAATGATGTCTACTGACATTACAGTCCTGATGAACATGTCCCTCCAACCCCATAGAGAATAGAGAAAGGGGAAGACTCATGCTAGGAGATGCCAGAATTGGTCACTGCCTGTCCCCAAATACCCAAAACTGCAGAAATTCCTTTAACTAACAGGTCTGTCAGATTAGCAGAATGTCCTGGCGCTTCAGGGAATGATTCTGATGAATCCTGTGTTGTGCCCTCTTTCCCAGAACTGGGATCTGATTTAAAGGACCCTAACTCTGAAGCATCACCAACAGTGGGGGATCCCCCCAAGGCAAAAGCAAAGGAGAAAAAAAATGTATTAGGATTACCAGAAGTCAAAAGAACCTCTACCATGAATAATTTGTTTGCTTTACCTGACAAATGGAACCTACCTTACAAATCTACACTATTAACAATAATAGTATTAAGACAGTTAAAAAAAGAATGGCAGTACTTTCACATATGAAGACATATAGAACAGGAACATATGTTTGCAAGATATCAGATTACACACAACTACTGATCTAACTCTGGACTATAAGCCTGGCACATAGGTCCAGCATATTGGTCCATTGGACAAGACACTTGTACAGGGTTAGCTTTCCTTTTTCAGAATATTGATTTTACTTTAATCAAGTTAGTAGACATAAATATAGAAACATAGACTCTGATGGCAGATAAGGACCACTTGGCTCACCTAGTCTGCCCATTTCCCTACCTACTGGATAAGCTGCAGATCCTAGTTAACCAACAGCCTATTTCTCCCTACCCCCCCCACAAGAATTGCCTTATGTCTGTCCCATGCATTCTTGAATTCCCCCACTATTTTTGACCCCACAACATCCTCACAAAGGTGGTTCCATGCGTCCACCATGCTTTCTGTGAAAAAATACTTCATCACATTGCCCCTGAGCCATCCCTCCTCTATCTTCAAATTGTGTTCCCTTGTTTTTGTACATCTCTTTTTCTGAAAGATGCTACCCTCTTGGACTTTGTTGATTCCCCTAAGGTACTTAAAAGTTTCTAGCATGTCTCCCCTCTCCCTCCTTTCCTCAAGGGTATACATATTAAGCTCCTTTAGTCTCTCCTCATATGGCTTCTGTTGCAGACTCTGCACCATTTTAGTTGCCCTCCTCTGGACTGCCTCTATCCTATCTATGTCCTTGTGGAGATGGGGTCTCCAGAACTGGATGTAGTACTCCGGATGGGGTCTCACCAACTGTCTGCTCAGAGGGATAACAACTTCCTGTTTTGTACTGGTGATGCCTCTCCTTATACATTCCAGTATCCCCCCAGCCATCCCTACTGCCTTCTCTCATTGCTTGCTAACCTTTAGGTCATCTGATATGATTACCCCAAAGTCCCTTTCCATTTTTGTTCTTGCTACTACCTCCCCACGGTGTACTCTTCCCCTAGGGTTTTATTTCCCAGGTGCATTACTTTGCACTTCTTTGCATTGAATCCAAGCTGCAGCAGTAGTTCCAGGAAGAGCCCTTATCCTAGACATTAAGTTTCAGAACAACTTATACCACCTTATTAACATTTATGCAGCACACGAAGGCAGAGAGAATTGCATTATTTCAAACAATTCAACCATACCTGTGCTCAGCACAAAATAAAGTCCTAGAGGGACATTTTAATTGCAGCACAACATTAGCAGATAGGGGAAATCTGACTAGAACAAAAAAAATTGTGACATGACCTTCCTGGCTAATATGATTCAAGATACTAATCTGCAAGATGCATATCTGACAGCTACATGACAGCATGACCCAGCTTTCCATAAACAGCCCTTGGCCACAAGAATTAATTATTTTTTCTAACCCCCACATTAAAAATTCTTGTGGCTCAAACCAGAATTGCAGAATTTTCAGACCACAAAATATTACATCTAGTTTTAGGTAATACCAATAAACTGCTCAACGGTTCAAGAACTTGGAAATTTAATATTGTTTTTCAGTATAGTGCAGTACAGTACGTACTGCAGTTAAGACTTAAGACTCAGCCATAGAATGTGTGTACGCTGGCTTAAAGAACTGCTTGACTGAGATTTGTTTCAAGGTGCTGTATCTTTTTTGGCAACCAGTGTGTGCAGGTCTTGAAGCAACATCAGATTCATCGGAGTTGCTTCAGCTTGTTGCTCAAACCACTGCACACAGGTTGCAAAGAATTCCTTGGCTTTATTGTGTGGCACACAGTGCTTTTACCGATACTGTATTCATCAGCAAAGGAGCTTATGCTGACACCACACTCGAGTTTGGAGACTATTTTGAGCTTTGTCTCGATCAAGGACATTACTTGTTTGTGCTTGCAAGACATTGCAGCTGCAGGTGATTCAAACAGTGACAGTCTGAGGGGATTTAACAGGTAACAAGTAGTCTAATTGGTTGCAGTGGAGGGGATGAGGGGGTGAGGGTGGGGTGTTTGGTTGAACGGTCAGTCCAGATCTCTGGTGTTCATAACTCTGGGGTTCCACGGTATATTACACATTGACCTCTACAGGAAGAGTTCAGATTGTAACACCAGTTTACTACCTTCCAGCTGCCTCCCTGGCACACTATTGAAAACATTTCTGGAGCACAATTCCTTAGAATCCACCATAATTGCTCTACTGAAGAGGCATATAACACATGAGCAAATGAAATGGAACAAGGATTCATAGAGAGGGGATACAGACAGGAAAGTGTACAGGAAGCTAGAAGTATTGCATCAAGAAAAACACATGATGATCTTCTGGTTTACCAATATCAAAATCAGAATGAGACACCTAGTAACATGATCAACTTTGTGTCTACATACACAAAAAAACTGAGGCAGATTAAGGAGATACTTCATAAACATTGGGGTATTTAGCAGGCAGATCCAGCACTGGCAGACTATGTACATGAGTTACCTAGGATGGTTTATAGATGGGTACCAAAGTAAAGAGACAGTATCCACTTATGCTGAATGAAAACTGCCGATTAAATATGATATCAATCAATCACTGTGAAATACGTTGTGCTGACTAGTGACTCACTTAAACTGTTTTTTACATTTGTTCTGCAGTTACAGCTGACTTTTGAGCTCCACGGGTGTTATTCTTCAAGTGTAAGGAATTACATCAAATGATTATATGCACAAGCACATTATTAATTTGACCCCAGTCACCTCCCTTATCTATTGGAAGTCAGTAGGTATATAAAAAAGTATAAAAATGCATTGTATAGTGTTTAAGGTCTTTTTAATAACTATTCTGTTATGTCTTATGCACTTCAGAGGTACTTTTCGGGATCTTGACCTTTTTGACCTCCAGTGTAAAATGATAAAAGTATAAATTTACAATTATAAAAAAAGTATGACTTATTAGGTCCATGGGTGTTATTCCTCAAGTGTAAGGAATAATACAGCAAATGATAAGCATGAACATACTATTAATTTGATCCCAGTGACCTCCCTTATCAATTGAAAGTCAGCAGGTATAAATATGCATTAAATATGTCCAAGGTCTTGTAAATAATTATTCTGTTATACCTTTTGCAATTTAAGAGATCTTAACCTTTTTTGACCTCCTGCACAAATTTATAGATCTTTTGGAAAAACAGTATTTCTAACTTTTGAATTTTTATTTTGGTTCTATATTAATATTTTATTAATTGGTAGAACCATGTTACAAGTCTTCTATGTTTGTAAGTGCACACTTAATAGTGACAAGTGTTTAAACCTAATCATGGCATTGTCTCTGCATAGGATTGTTTTGCCTTTGTCCATGAGTGAACTGGATATTTATTTTAAATCACGATGTGCACTAACAGTTTTTAACACGCGTTTTTTATTTTTATTTGCTGTAATCCATTTGTGATGCATGACCTTCTGAATAATTATGTTCACCTGTTTACAGTTTAGTAAAACTATGGGCTCACAATGGACTGGCATCCCTGAGGAAGCACACATGCGCAAAACCGGTCGTGACTTTAGAGGTTGCTAATTTCATGTCCACCAGACTGTAAGGCTCTACATGCCATTTTAGCAATAAATATACCTTTTTGAAGGAATTGGCTGTCGGTGCTGCCTTTTTCTATCCTCTGCTCCCTCCTGACACAATCAGAAATTGTTTCCAGCATTCAATATTTTTAGAGGCAAGAAAATCAGTATATGTAATGTATACAACCCAGCCCTGTGGTGAGAAGACATTATTGTGGACTGGACTTCTCTTTTAAAAACAAATAGCAGTGTAAAGGTGTGGGAAATACAGAGAGACACAAACACAAGATTTTTGGTGCAACCCACTTTTTCTGAGTGGAATGTTTACTTTGTAATCATAAACAACAACAGCTTTTGCACCATATATAAAGTAAAAACAAAACAATAAAAACGATCCAAAAAGAAAAGACTTGTAAATACTTTTCACAATGTTCTCTTTAGTGCAGAACAGGACTCTACTAGTCCTTCACCTACACTCAGTCAGAAGACACTGGCCCTATCTACCATCTGTTTGCTCAGGCAGTACTATTTATACCCACCCACCTGGGTCAGGTGACCAAGCATCATCATGGCCCTTCATTTAATTAAATAATGGGCTAAAAGGACTTAGTTACCCGTCTATAACGAGGAGCAGCTTTAGTTAATAAAAGGGACTTTCCCAGATGGATTTTCCCCTTCTTAAAGGTGGAACACTTTCCACTGGGACTCGAGTGACAGACAGCTTACTATAAAAAGGGGCCACAAGGGGCCACTGTTCCCCTATACATGATATTTCATTATTTCCCCTGCTTCGGGTAAGGACAGACTTAATTTATTCATTTTCCTTCAAGAAGTATATTTATTAAAGTGTTTTATGTGGCCCAAAGGAGGTTTGTATTTTCTTTACCCCCTTTCAGTATTCTAGTCTGTAGATTTTCAGTAGCTTCTTAAAATTAGGCTCTGGAACCTAATATGGCATGACTTACAACAGGGTTCCTTCTAATTTCTACCTATGCAACTACAGTTTAACAGCATAATGCATTCAATAGATAAACTGCAGCATTCTGTACAGGTTCTAACATTTCATAGCAGCAACAGGGTTACAGAAAATAAAAAGGGAAAGGGGTTTGCTGCTTTGCAATAAATACTAATGTACAGGTAGTCATGTAGGTCTTTCTCTGCCTACACACTAAATAGCCACTGTATCCCTTTGTGATTAGGGTGCTTTACTGTATACAATACATATCTTTCATCCTAGCTAAAATAGCCAGCCATTCTATAGAGCTGTAGCTATAACTAATCTATTTTATTGTCCCATTCTGTCTCAGAGCTCGAGGTCACTGGAAGTTGACCTCCATACATACGGACCCATGGAAAGAAGAGAAAGAAAAGATAAAAGGAAGCACAAGGGGTTGTCTGAAGGTGGCCTGCCTCCAGATGGAAAGAAAGGGATAGCCTTATTAGATAATAATGTATAGAGAGAGGGTTTGCAACCTAAACTGCTCAAGGGGTCCTACTACAGTGGCAGGGATGCACCCTGGCACAAGCAGATCACACAAAAATGAATTGTACTTACAATATTTGCAAAATAGAAGACAATTACAGAAGTTATTAACACTATCTTCCACTACACTGCAGAACTACACAACACAAATACAGAATATAAAAAATAAAATGACACAATTTCATATACAGCAAGAACAGAGTTTGATACAGCAACAGTGTTTTGGTATACAAGGGAAAAAGGGGGATATACAGTATGCCCATATGAAACTTGCAAAGACAAAATTCATCAAAAACACATGGATAGCCTATTTAATCAGAAACAGGTCTTACAATCGGATACTAAACAAATTCTGCAGATAGTCACACAACACTCCATTGATTTATTTAAAGAAGTACAAGTCAATGACACATTACAAAACACATTTTTCGATAATGTCACACTCCCATAGCTAACACAGCAGTCTACCACACACCTAATGCAAGATATTACCCAGACAGAAGTAGAAAATGCAATATCTTCTTTGGCAACAGACAAAACTCCAGGAGGCAATGGACTCACAGGAGAAGTCGATAAACTTATAGGGCAGAAGCTGGCACCAGAACTAGCGATTGTCTTTTCCTATTTGTTGCATGATCAGTCAGCTTTCCTTAGGATGTTGAGAGGACGTTGATTTATTTGTACAATTCAGGAGATAGGCAACATATTCAAAACTGGAGGCTCATTAGCCTTCTCAACACCAGTTTTAAATTGACAAAAATTTTAAATCTCAGAATCTTATAGGTAGCAAAGACACCAATATCACCAACACAGACCTGCTCTATACCTGGCAGGTCAATTACAGAAAGTTTAATATTTTTAAGAGAACTTGTAGAACAAGGGAATAAGAATAATTTATCAGTTTTTTTTTACTAACTCTAGACCAACAAAATGCATTTGATTCTGTAAACCATGAATTCCTATGGACCACACTATGGAAGTATGGGATACCTCATGATTTCATTAATTTGATAAAATGCCTTCATATTAATATTGCAGTCACCCCTATAATAAAGATGGAAGGGACCGCTAATCCCAGTAATGAGTGGAGTCAGACGGTGCCCTTTTAGACCCCTTCTGTATGCCTTTTGTATAGACCCATTACTTAAGGTATTAAACTCTGCACCTACATTAACACAAGTCCCACTTCCAGCTGTTACAGTACTCTTTATTGTGAAAGTGTATGCACATGATCTCTGCATAATGCAGGTAGTAGACGATCTGAAGTCAGCAGAAACAGCAGTACAGATAGTTAAAGATTAAAGATTATGGGGACTGCTAGGGGGCAGCTCTGAAGCTACAGAAATGTTCAGGTAGACAACTAGGCCAAAATGGTCAGAAATACACTAATATTGCAGGAATTCAGCTAACAGAGAAACCTTTACGTATTCTCAGAATATTTTATGGTACAAAAGACTTGGACATCCTAAACTGGAACTTAAAAATACAACAAGGAAAATCAATGATAGTACAATGGAATAGAGGGCAACTAAGCAAACAGAAAGGAATTTACTTTATAAAACATATTTGTTACCCTTTTATTGTATATTAGTCATATTTTCCCCACCTAGATCCTTAGAGACTACAATACTTAACATATTTTCCCAAGCAGTATGGGGTAGCAGGCTGAATCCCATTAAGCAAAACATTACTTATTTACCAATAAAACAGGGAGGCCTATTGATGATAAACCCTATAGTTTTTTATTATAGCATTTTCTTTTACACTAACATCAAGCCTTTATTATTTCACACAGGACAACAGTGGACAGAATTACTACTGCTTACATGTAACACACGGTTCTGGAAATGGGAACCAGGTCAATTAGGACCCCTAAAACAATTAGTATTCATACCCCCTTATATAAGAGAAACGTTCTTAAAACTGAGGATTTGAAAGATAACAAGCCAAATAAATGGTACTAACTACATCTAGGAAACTCCTATATAGATGAATAATTGAACAACACTTTACAGAAACAATTACATTCCCCCACTGCCCTCCACAACATCTTTCCTCCTTATTATGTCTCCTGAAAGAACCAAGAATACCCCTAAAAATGTGAGGTTTACACTGGTTAAGCAGTCATGAAAGAATAAATATCGAAGTAAACCAAAAACATACACAAATGGAAGAAAGGATGTGTACTAGGCCTTCATGTAATTAACAACTAGAAACAATAGAACACCTCTTCTTCAAATGTACTTACATTTCAGGTTTGTGGGGTTTCCTTTCACAACAATGGTCGGAACCAATTTTTTGACAACCTCATATGAAACATTAATGTATGGTAAATATACAGGAGGTTGGTGTAAATGGAACAGGAGTACACTGAATGTCTTGCTTTTAATCATAAAATTGTACATATGCAATGCCAGAAGTCTTTTTCAGCAAAAACAGAAACACATGACATATATAGAACTAGTGGGCAAAATAATCCAGCAACTTCAAAATATTTATTTTTTAAAAGCTAAGCATGTGTTGTCTGTTAGGCTTAGTGTTGTGTGAAAAAATATGCCATGGGTAACAGACATGGATGTCCCAGTGACCTGAACTCCAGTTTCTGTATAATAGGCTTATCTTTGTTTTTCTTGCCTAGGAGTTATTAAGACTTTAAGTTGTTGTACCTGAATTTAAGACTGTATTTCCTTTTTTTCTTGTGTATATAGTTTATTTTGACACTTTGTTATATGTATTTTGATTGCAACATTTTTGTGGTGATGTATGAACATTGTTTGATTTTCTTCCCTAGTAAACACCCCTACTCTTTTCAAGAAGTGCCATGGGATCTTTAACATCCACCCAAGCAACCACTGGAACAAGCAGACCGGGCCTCAGTTTAATGTCTCATCCAAAAGACAGCACCTCAGTAGTGCAGCATCCCCCTCATGGTGCACTACAATGTCAGTATATTGGGATTTACCCCAAGTGCCTGGTGTGGGGCTAGAACCCACAACCTTCTGA
This sequence comes from Neoceratodus forsteri, assembly GCA_016271365.2. Taxonomy (NCBI): domain Eukaryota; kingdom Metazoa; phylum Chordata; order Ceratodontiformes; family Ceratodontidae; genus Neoceratodus; species Neoceratodus forsteri. The sequence continues at coordinate 261,014,964 of CM057456.1, forward strand.
TCTTCTGGCCTCAGAGGCAAGTAAGCAGCCTGCTGAGCTATGGATACTAGGAGGTAATCCCGTCCTTAGTTTACAATAGACAAGACAGGTTTCATCAAGGGTAGAGTGGCAGCTGATAACACTAGAAAGGTATTTCATATAATAGAAACAGCTAATAGATCCAATATCACATCAGGCCTTCTCTCACTGGATGTAGAAAAGGCCTTTGCTCAAGTCTTGTGGCCACACATATTTAGTATTTTAGATATGTATTTTTTTTTTTGAATTGTTTAACCAGCAGTAGCACACTAAGCTGAAAGCTTGTTTACAGGTGCGACCTGGGAGCACAGGGAAGTTAAGTGACTTGCTCAGGGTCATACAGCATGCAAGTGGGGGCTGTAGGATTCAAACCCAGGTCTCCAGATTTGCAGCTCAGAGCCTTAAACCAGTGCACTATACTGCCTCTCAGAGGGATTTTCAAGATGGGTTAGGCTTTTCTATAAGAATTTGTCAGCTTCTGTCAATACCAATGGTATGATATCATCAGATTTCCCCTTAAAAAGAGGCACTAGACAAGGCTGTCCATTGTCTGCTTTGTTTTTTAATTTAACAATAGATCTTCTGAAAAAGAATTTGTCATGTGAGAATGGTATTCAAGGCATTTCCATTCGTAACAAGAATTACCTGATTTCTCTTTACGTGGACAACATTCTTATCTCAGTTCAGGATCCTAAGAACTCCATCCCTAAAATCCTTAAAGTTTTAAGTAATTATGGTAAATTCTCTGGATATAAGCTAAACAAAGAAAAATCTGCTTTTCTTTCTTTAAACTAATATTGTAATAGGGAGGAAATAACTGATTTAGGTATAATGTGGGGTGAGGAAAACCTAGATTAATTAGTGATTAGGTTATGTAGAACAGCAGATAAAACCCTTCCCAATAATCTGAAGTCTCTTAAATACAGAAGCATGGCTCACGTGGAGGCACATCCACAAAAGTGGTGCAAAGGATGAATCAGACAATCACAGACCAGCAAGCCTCACATCTGTTGTAGGGAAGCTAATGGTGATAATTCTGAAAGAGAGGCTGGTTACCTTTTGGAAGACAATGGTCTTCAGGACGGTCAGCAACACAGGTTTGTCTCGGGTAGATCCTGCCAGACCAGCTTAGTTGAGTATTACGACTGGGTGATAAGGGAACTGAACAAGGGCCGTGCAGTGAAAGTCCAGTATTTGGACTTCAGCAAGGCCTTTGATTCAGTGCCACATGGGAGGCTGGGGGGAAAGCTGGAATATGTGGGGGTGGGAACAAAGATGGTGACCTGGATCATGAACTGGCTGAAGGGGAGGTAGCAACGGGTGGTGGTGGGAACTCTCATCCACAAGGGCTGTGATGAGTGGTGTCCAACAGGGCTCGGTACTGGGCCTAGTGCTGTTTGGGATATTCATAGCAGATATCTCACATGGGATCAGGTGAAAGATTAGTCTCTTCACCGATGATACCAAGATGGGAGCAGTGGTGCACAACATCGTAGAGTGGCAGGGGCTGCAGGATGACCTGACTAAACTGAAGGAGTGGTCAGAAATGTGGCAGTTGGGGTTCAACACCAAGAAGTGCAAGGCACTGCACTTCAAAGCAAGAAACCCAGGGAGGAGCTACCAGTTGGGAGGGGTTCAATTGGGTACCACCAAGGAGGAAAAGGATCTAGGGGTGCTTATAATGGGGAATATGAACAACTCAGCTCAGTGCAGGAAGGTGGCAGCAAAATCCAACAGGATGCTGGGGTGTATTGCGAGGGGAATCTCCTCCAGAAGTAGGGAAGTGATTCTACCCCTGTACAGGTCACTGTTCAGGCCATACCTGGATTACTGCATGCAGTAACTGCGCCCGTTCCTGAAGAAAGATGTCAGATTACTGGAGGGGGTACAGCTCAGGGTGACAAAGATGATCCAGGGATTGGAGGGCAGACCCTATGAGGAAAGACTGAGTGAGTTAAATTTGTATTCCCTGGAGGAGATAAGGGATAGGGGGTATATGATTGAGACCTTTAAGTACTTGAGGGGGATAAACAAGACTAGTACGGAGGAGATTTTTCAGTTGAGGAGTGGGAGGGACTCGAGAGGGCATGGTCTCAGACTGGGGGAAGATACAGGAGAGAGATAAGGAGGCATTTTTTCACAGAGAGGGTGGTAGCTAAGTGGAACACTCTACCCGAGGAGGTGGTATTCTGTAAGACAGTGGGCAGTTTTAAGAGGGGTGGGACAGGGGTGACGGGGTGACTGTGGGGAGGGAGGGTGGGGCAGCTGCAATGTGAGGGGCTAGCTGCACAATAGAGCAGTCTCGATGGACTGTGAGGTCTGTGTCTGCTGGCAGATTCGTTTGTTCATATGTTTGTAAGTTAAGCACGCAAAACAGCTTAGCAAAATGGAACTGCTTACCTCTAGGTTTTTGGGGCCAGATGGAAGAGGTCAAAATGAACATTCTCTCAATAGCACTTTATTTCTTTCAGAAGCTCCCATTTTTATGCTTAAGAAATGGTTCTTAGATTTTCAAAGTAATATCACCTTATTTGTTTGGAGCAGAATGGCTCACGACAAACTCTCGAGACTTAAGAATAGTAAGGGCCTCAAATTTCCAGACCTGTATTTTTACTATTTGGCATGTAGAATTTCAATATCAGCAAAATGGTTTACCCAGGCTAAAATGGACAAAGAAATCCATGAATGGTTGACCATAGAACAGGATTTAGGAAAGGAGCAGGGCGTTCCTATCCCAGCCTTGATAATTTCTAAACCTTTAAATTATTTGCAGAACAAGGTAATGGCTGATAATATGAGACATATGACTGTCTGGAACAGACTTCTAAACATGAATATTCAAGACTCTACATCCCAGCCTTTATGGGGAACTCCAAATATTACATTCAGCAAAAAAAACCTGCTGGCCCGGTGGTGCTGAGGGTTGAAGCACTGGACATCGCACCTTGCTCCACACCAGCGACCCAGGTTTGGAAATGGACTCGGGCCATCAAGGTTGGCAGGGAAGGAGAGGATTGAGCATCCGGAGGACTGCCCACCTCTCCTGGAGAGAGTTAGGGTGTGTGCCCACCACTCTAGCAACCCCAGTGGAGACTGGGGGAGTGGCAGTTGGGAGCCTCTTAACAGGGTCAGATAACGGTGGACATTCTGTGGGAGAGCATGGAATCATGCTCTCTGCACACCGGATGTCATTGCACAGCCACACCCTAGGGGGTCTAAAGATAGAAAAAACCTCAAGACAGGCACAATGATGCCTACAATGTGCAACCTCTCCCTAGCCAAACAAAGCCTGGAATAAGTCAGGGCAGGGATCCAAGGGTGCTGCAGTCTCTCCCCCCAGTTCACCTCCCTCCTGAGGGGGGTCCCTCCATGGGGGGTAAGCCATGGTCTTCCCCGACTCTGCATCTGTGGTAGAGGCTGGTTGGTGGGGTAAGTTGAGTGCCTGTGCATAAGGCTGACTAAGGGGTAAGTATGCCCCTGCCATCAAGAGGAGAATAAACAGAGTTAAAAAAAACTATGATTATCAGGAATGGAACAAGAAAGGTATCCTTAACATTAAGGATGTAGTAAACGCTGGCCCGCTGGTGCAGTGGTTGGATTTCCGCTTGCGATGCCAGCCACCCGAGTTCGGGAATGAGCCCAGGTCACTGGAGGGCCGGCCGGGGGGAGAAGGATTGAGCATCCCAGGGACAGCTCTCCTTCTCCGGGGGGAGGGTTGGGGACTGGTCCGGTGCCTGCTGGCTCTTAGTGGAGGTTGGGAGTATCACAGGATGCACGGCTCAATACTAACTGGGGGAGGAGCGGACTTCGGCGTAGGCCGTGACGTCACTACGCTGCCCCCAACAGAAAGCCAGGAAAATCACTCGCTGGCCTCCAGATGATGGCTCTCTGTTCCTAAAGAGCCTCCAGTGCCTTCCCAGTGCTTCCTGTTCCCCAGCAGCATCCCCGAGCCCTAGAAGTGTGTGCTGGGGCTATCCTCCCCCCTCCCAGTGCCTTCCCCCTCGGAGGAGAGGGACCTGCCCGGTGAAGGGATACACTGGAATATCCCGGGGGTCAGCTGCAATCTGGGGATCAGAGAAGGACCAGGAAAGGACAGAAAGAGGTCAGGGGGAACTTGGCAGAGCCTGAAGGAGTGGAGGACCAGTGAGCACGAGGCGGAAAAAAAAAAAAGGATGTAGTAAACAATGACGGAATGAAGTCTGTCACTGACTTAGTTCAAGAGTTTGGTATATCCTTTTATGACTTGGATAAATATGAATCTTTATCAAACAGTATTCATTCCTTTTACAGAAATAATTTGTTGAGGGCTCATGCAAATGGAAACATCAGGGTGTTTTTAGTATGTGAGGCTTGGAGAGGTGGCAGCTTGAGATAAATTCCTGGATCCCTAGCAAAAAATCCAAAAATTTGCAGAGAAAGAGCTGGGCATCAAAGCATCCTGACAAACTACTTTAAGCTAGTCACATATATATTTTTTTTTGACCAGGAGAGACACACTAAGCTGAAGCTTGTTTACAGGTACAATCTGGAAGCACAAGGAAATTAAGTGACTTGCTCAGGATCACACAGTATGCAAGTGGGAGCTGTGGAATTCAAACCCAAGTCTCCAGGTTTACAGCTGAGAGCCTTAAACCACTGTGCTATACTGCCTTGATAAAGCATCGAGTAAAATGTGAAACGTTGGTGATTTTGGGAATTGTTGCTGCTTATTAACTTTTTATGTTGGCACGCTTGTGCAGCCAACATCGTGGGACAGTGCAGATTTGGAGGTGGGGTTGCTGTTGGGCGAATGCAGAGCATGCACTGGTAGGTGCGTCCCTCATTCCCCAATCAGCCTGCATGCCAGCACCACACCATGCATACATAGTGTGGTGAGCACATCTAAAAAAAGGTCCCCTGCAATCCGAGCAAAGCTCGCCATACGCAGTGGACCCTTCCTACGTGCTCGCCGACATTATGAGCTTGGTCGGTGAGCGAGCGGCCGCCCAACTACTGCTGACTTTGGGGGTGCCCAATCCCCCTGTCGGTTAACCCCCCCTTCTTTGTGTGCCAACGGAGGAGCCCACTTCCGTCAGCATAAACCCCTCCCAGTTGTTGAATGCCGAGGGGTGCCCAATCCCCTCATCTTGCCCCACTTTCTTTGTGTGCCGACGGGGGTGCCCAATCCCCATCAGCATTACTTCCTCATCCCCCCCGCATTGTGTGTCGATGAGGGTGCCCAATCCCCCGTCAGCTACAGACATCCCCCAAACAGTTAGGTGGCATGATGGGAGCCCACCCCAGTGTGCCAAATCCCCTGCAAAACAAAAACTATCCTGCAATATTTTGTTTTTTCCTGTAAAATGAAAACGGTCCCTCGTAGTCTCGATGCCCCCCACCTGCACCCATCCTCTGCACACCCTGCTTCCCCTCACCTCCCTCACCCCATACTTACCTGTGAAGTCCGGCGCGATGATCTTCGGTGGACCGGGAACACGTCTGCACTCTTCAAAGCCGACCATGAACTGAAGAAATGCCAGTAAGCTGTATAATGGAATGAATAGGGGGGTTTTCAACTTTAATGCATATCTCGGGCATTTTTGCAAATTTTGGCCCCAAATTTTCAACATGGGGTTTTGGGGACCTTTTCTCATGAATTCTTGCACTGTCATGGCGTTATTCAGTACCGAAAGGTGATTTTGCATTCACTGCGTGGAATCACCTTTTTGGACCGAGTAACAAAATAACAGTGCCACTGTTCATGACAGGGGCTCTCAAAAAGCCTATGTTGCAAGTTTGGTGGGAAAAATCCAAAAAATGACTGTTTTAAGAGCGTGCATAGCAGCTGTGCAACACACGCTCATAAGTTAGCACATTCACACTATTTTCATGCCAGATTCTCAACATTGGCATTTTACCACACCTTCTTGTGAACCATATAGCTGTCATTTTTCACATCCTGGCCGAAATGCGTTTTCGCACTTCTGGCGCAGAATAGCACAGTTGCTGTGCAAAATCAGTGTTCGGGACACATTACAAAAATGACAGTGACACTGTTCATGAGCAGAGGTCCTAAAATGCCTGTGTTGAAAATTTGGTGACAATACTCCATAAAATGACTGTGTTACAAGCGTGCATTGCGCAGTTTGCATGCACGCTCGTAAGTTCGCAAACTTATAATGTTTTCACTTCACATTTTCAACAGTGCCGTTGTTCTACACCTCCTAATGAACAGTACAGCTGTCATTTTTCACATCCTGACCAAAATCTGTTTTCGCAGTTCCAGCGCACAATAGCGTGGTTGCTGTGGAAAGACCATGTTTGAGACACATTATGAAAATAGCAGTGACACTGTTCATTAGCAGACGTCCTAAAATGCCTATGTTGAAAATTTAGGGATGAAAGTCAATAAAATGAGTGTTTTACGAGCACATGTTGCGCAGTTTGCACGCACGCTTGTGACTGTGAATTTCTAATATTTTCACTCCAGCTGTTCATCATTGGCATTTTTCCATACCTCCTTATGAACAGTACAGCTGGCTGAAATGTGTTTTCACACGTCCGGTACAGAATTGCACGATCACTGTGTGAAATCACTTTTCAGGACACTTTGAGGAAATGACGGTGACACTATTCATCAGCAGAGGTCCCAAAATGCCTATGTTGAAAATTTGGTGGTGAAAGTCCAGACAATGACTGTGTTGCAAGCGTGCATTGGGCAGTTTCCATGCACCCTTGTAACTTCGTCAATCTGCAATATTTGTATGCCACATTTTCACCACTAGCATTTGTGCACACCTCATTATCAACAGTCCAGCTGCCATTTTCCACAGCCTGACCAAAACGCATTTCCGCAGCTCTGCCACACAGTGGCGTAATCGCTGTGCAAAATCACCTTTTGGGACACCTTAACAAACTCACAGCGCTATGCCTCTCCACCTCCGCCACTTCCAATGCCAGCACAACAACATTCGGCATTGACAAATGCTTGTTGAAATAAACACTGTTTTTAAACATGACTAGCTTAAAGTTGTTTGTCAGAATGCTGTGATGCCCAGCTCTTTCTCTGCATTGTTAATATGTATTCAGCTGCATCCCACTATTACTAAGCTTTACACAATATGGATAGAGTTAGTCAGAGGAACAGACCAAGAAAATATTAGATAGTGGTCACATATTCTTGGAAATAATGTAGAAGATTGGAATTGGACAGATATTTGGACCAACTCATCAAAAACCTTTAAATCTGTCAATATAAAACTGGTACTGTTCAGATCATTACTTAATTTGTATTACACTCACATCTGCACACATCTAATTGCAATAAATGCATGGAAGGTAATGCTAATCTACTCCGTGGGGTTGATTCTCAAAAAGATGGTGCAAGGTGCCTGGGTCAAACATGAATAATGCAAGTAGCACCCTGCACCAACAATTGCACCCAGAGCCATTCCCAAAAGCAGCCTTCAGCAAACACAGGCTGCTTGCCCAAAAAGGGGATGTGCGCCACTCTTGCAACCTACATCTGGCTGTGCCAGGTTGCAATGGGGGCATGCGCCAGGGCAGGGCTGCCACATCCGCTTAATCTGGATTTGAAAAGTCCCACTGAGGCCACAGGACAGGACACAACTTAGACCAGCTAGGAGGTGGTCTAAGTGGTTTGTGCCACTGGGACTGCTTGGGAATGGGGCTGTCAGGGGCATTTCAGCCAGGGGGTGACAGAGGATATGTTGTGGGGGACAGATGTGCCTGTACAAATAGGAACTGGCACCCAGTGGAGTGTGTCTACAGCACATTATTACATTTACTTGCCACTATGTCCACATACTATGCTGAATAGTATTGCACCATACAGTATGTTTACATAGGAGCATTTATAAGCTGTAGTATGCTGTAGACTCACCCCGTTGTTTGCCAGTTCCCATTTGTGCAGGCACATCTGTCCCCCACAACACATCCTCAGCCACCCCCCCATCCATGTTGCCCCTGTCCTCCTTCTGGTGATCAACCCCCCCATCCCGGTAGAGTTGTGCTGGGTGAGGGGGGCCTGATCCCTGTGTCCATTCCTCCATGTGCACTGATGGTTTGACACCTTGGTGAACACAAGCCAGACCTGGGAACCTTGGCGGTGGGACACTGTTTTTCGTAGAATTGGGCGCAGGGTCCCTGGTGCAACCGGGGTCTGCTGCATCCCTAAATCACTACAACATACAGCGTTCGTAAGGAACTTTTGAGAATTGACCCCATGTGTTTGGCACTATGTGGGGGTGCAAAACCTATGGAGGGATATTGGTCAACTACTTAATGGAATCTCTTGGCTTAAAGGGAATCTTAGTATTGAAACATGCCTTACTGGCCACTTTAATGGGCAAACACATTGGACAAAAGAACAGAAATATACAATCTCCCTTATTTCTGCCTCAGTTAAAAATGTAATTCTTCACAAATGGATAGAGGATTACCCCCCTTCTTTATAACAGTGAAAAAATGAATTTTTAGAAATATTATTGTTTGAAAGAATGGCTCATTTTATGCTAGATCAAGGGTACAACTTTGAATTGAAATATTTTTTTTGCACTATAATATTTTTTATAGTATTTCTGTTATATATATATATATATATATATATATATATACATTCTTAGTCAATTCTGGAGGGTATACAGGACAGTAGTGGTGTATGGGAATTATTTTCTATGAGGGATAACTGACCTTTCTATCTCATCTTATATTTATATTTTTCTCTTCTTCTTTCCTTCTTTTCTTTTTCTTTTTCTCTTACCCCTTGAGCTTGCTAGCACTATATCTCGTTGCTGTATCAGGGATAACTGAACACTTATTTGAGAATGATGTCAGAGCATCTAAATATCCCATGGGGGAGTATACATGAATTATGTTTAAGCTACGTATCTGTTAGGTCTCCTTTTTTATCATAATGCATTAAGGTATTTATTTAGAGTGTTATTATTTATTTATAGTGCTAGTTATAAAATTGATGATTATTTGCTACTGTAAATATTATTATTAGAGTTATTAATAGTATGTATTGTATGTTTTCTTTTCTTTTGTGTTCTATTTAAAATCTAATAAAAGTTTTATAGATCAAAACAAAACAATGCAATATATATATATTTAAATAACACTGCATTGTAAAGAATGATGTATAGTATAAAACTCATGATACAGGTCTAAGTTACAAAGCCAACTCATTTGTTCATTTCCAAACAAGATTTGATTATATGATCTGTGTAGACAATATAAAAAAATGAGTGAATGAAAAAATACTGAAATATGATACGATACAGGGGAGATTTATGATGAATGTTAAGCAAACTGAATGCCAATCTGGTATTACAAATTCCACATTGTAATGCTTAGGGAGGAGATAATACTGTTGACATAAATAGTAGGACTACCAGAGTAGTCATCTGACAAAAACATGCAAACAATTATAAATGAGAGAAAAGGTAAAGAGGTGGGGAAGATAAAAAAAACTAAATGGCAAAAGAAAGGCACATCATGTTAGAGAAACTAAAATGGAAGATTTGATACAATCAAGCCAATTTCATTGGGGCTCCCTGGCAGGCTCTGCCAGGATTGCCCTGGCCTTCTCCCCAAAGCGAGGGGAGGGAACACAGACCAGGAACACCTGATAGTGCATGAGGGGGCCCCAGTAGACAGCAACCTGGGAGCCCTCAGGGTGGGGGAAGGTAGGTAAGGGGACGTGATGGAGTGTGGTCCTGAATAATGCCAGGAGCATGGGGAACAAGATGCCTGAGCTTCAGGCACTGCTATTGGAGGGTGGAGTGGATGTGGTGGCTGTCACTGAAACTTGGGCCACTCCCGGGCATGACTGAGACTTAAACCTAATAGGATACACCACACTCAGAAAGGATAGGGCAGTGGGCAGGGGAGATGGTGTAGCATTTATAATTAAGGATGGCATAGGGATAAGCAAGGTTGAGGAAGTGGGAGGGAAAGTGGAGGCTTTATGGGTGACCCTGCAGGCTCCAGGGGGCAAGTGGGTGAAGATGGGGGTAGTATATAGACCACCCAGGCAGGCGGAAGACCTGGAGAAAGGCCTGGTGCTGAACCTTAGGGACCACTGTGGTCAGGGAGAGAGCAGAACTGTGGTTCTGGGGGATCTGAATATGCCAGGATCAGACTGGGGAATAATGGCATCCTCATCAGCCAGGGAGCAGTGTCTGCTGGACGTCTTCCAGGATGCGTTTCTTGCCCAGCTGGTGACTACCCCAATGAGGGAGGGTCGCATCCTGGATGTGGTCCTGTCAGACGGTGAGCTCATCAGGAACCTAGTAGTTAGGGACCCACTGGCAGGAAGTGATCACACCATAGTCTGGTTTTCCCTGGTAGATTGCATAAAAATGACATTAGTTGACTTTAGAGGTGCAGACTTTAGGGTTATGGAGAGGATCCTTAGGGGCTACCTAGATGGGATCAGGCCGGGTATGGACACTGAGAGTCAGTGGAAAGTTATTAAAAAGGGGCTCCAGGAAGCTACCAAGGCCTATATGAAGGAGCAACGCAAGTGGGGTAGAGCCAGGAGGCTAAGCTGGTGGACAAGAGAGGTCCAGGATGTGGTGAGGGAAAAAAAGACTGCTTATAGCCAATACAGATGTTCTCGGAGGGTTATAGACAAGGGGGAGTATGATATAATAGCCAGGAAGGTCACCAGGGTGGTGAGGTTGGCTAAGGTGGGGGTGGAGCGGAGGTTAGCTCAGGGGATTGGAAGGGTTGAAAAAGGGTTCTTCAGGTATATCAGAGAAAGGAGGAAAAGGAAGGGCATATTAGTAGGCTGAGGTCGGGAGTGGGTGGGGGGAGGCGGGAGCAGGCAGAGGTACTAAATTACTATGTTGCCTCAGTCTTCACAAGGGAGGATGGGGGGGCAGCACTGTAAGGGGAGGAGCAAGGGGGACCAGCAGATGGGGGGCAATGGATGATGAAATCCCCATTGGGAGGGTGTGGGAAGCCCTCAAGGCCCTAAGGGTGGAGAAGGCACTAGACCCAGACAGGATCCACCCCAGGGTGCTTAAGGAATTGACTAATACCCTGGCCACACCTCTGGTGGACCTCTATAACTCCTTCCTTCAGTTGGGTTGGGTGCCTCAGGACTGGAGAATGGCCCATATCATGCCTATACACAAGGGTAGCTCATGAGAGGAGCCAGGAAATTACAGACCAGTAAGCCTGATGTCAGTGGTGGGCAAAGTGATGGAGGTCATATTCAAAGAGAGGCTGGAGGGGTTTCTGAAGGCACAGGGCCGCTTAAATGATCACCAGCATGGCTTTGTCAAGGGCAGATCGTATTAGACCAACCTGGTGGAGTTCTACGAATGGGTGACCAGAGTGCTGGATCAGGTCAGGCCAGTGGATGTCCTTTTTCTAGACTTCAGCAGGGAGTTTGACTCAGTGCCACATCCCAGGCTGCTGGAGAAGCTGGGGGAAATGGGAGTGGGGGTACAGATGGACAGGTGGATAGGAAACTGGCTAGCAGGTCATGTTCAGAAGGTGATGGTTGGGGGGGAGGTCTCAACTCCCAGGAGGGTCATTAGCGGGGTCCCACAGGGATCAGTGCTGGGCCCACTCCCATTTAACGCTTATGTCTCAGACATCAGAAGTGGTATCAGGAGCGAGATGAGTCTCTTTGCTGATAACTCGAAGCTGGGGGTGGTGGTGGATGGGGAGGAAGGGAGGTTGGCACTCCAGGAGGACCTAGAGATTCTGGAGAGGTGGTCACACACCTGGAAACTAAAGTTTAATACTGGGAAGTACAGGCTTCTACACCTGGGGGCCAGAAACCCAGCTCATGTGTACACCTTGGGAGGGGAGACCCTGCAGGTTTCAAGGAGGGGGGAGAAGAACCTTGGGGTGGTGGTGGATACCAAAAGGAACAACTCTAAGCAGTGTAGAAGGGCTGCAGCACAAGCAAATAAAATGCTGGGGTGTGTAGCCAGGGGAATAACCTCGAGGAGTCGAGAGGTGTTCCTTCTGCTGTATAATTGCCTGGTTAGACCACACCTTGAATACTGTGTACAGTTTTGGCATCCTTACTTGAAAAGGGATATTGCTCTTCTGGAGAGGGTTCAGAGGTGGGCGACCAGGATGATACGATCTGGGGAAAAGCTGTATGGGGAGAGGCTCGAGGAGCTCAACCTGTACTCTCTCGAGGAGAGGAGGGAAAGAGGGGACACGATCAAGGTCTTTAAAATATCTCAAGGAAATAAATAGGGTAAGCCAAGATAGGGTGCTTCAGCTGAGGGAGGTTGGGACCACCAGGGAGCACTCACTGAAGTTGCTCAGTAGGAGACTAAGGGGAGAGACAAGGAGAAGCTACTTCACTGAGAGGGTGGTGAAACCCTGGAATGTGCTGCCTGAGGAGCTGGTGGCTGTTGCAACTGTGGAAGAGTACAAGAGAGGCTGGGATAGGTATAGGGGGAGGGTGCATCTCAGAACCCTGCAGGGGGATGAGGTGAAAGACCTTGTGGGGAGAGTGGGTAAGGCCGTCACAGTGCCCTGTACTGGCACTGATCCCTGAGCAGACTCGATAGACCATAGGGCCTACTCTGCTGACTTCTTAGTATGTTAGTAACTGTAATGTAAGATAATTTAACATATAATTACTTAAAAATATACATCTACTGATCATGTATCAAAACTATATGGGATCTAAATATTTTATTATTTAAAACTGAGTGTGCACACCACAATTTTTATCTCAAAAATATTTTTTGCCAGTGATTTAGGATGGTCCTAGGTAACAAACACTTGATGATGTAAATTCAAAGAAAATACTTTCATATTACTTCTTGAATATTCTTCTGCCAATTCTTTAGCTCTTAAATATATGAGAAACTCAATATCCAGGTAACAGTTTCATCTGACAATATATATTAGGACTATGTCCCACCAACTCCATTATTGCTGGAAGGAGCTCCAATAGACTTCCTATATTTGCTCATATTATTCAAAGGCTCTGTATTTGGATATTTGCAACAGGATTTGTATAGGACTATGTCCTATTGTTAGTCATGTCAACTCACATGGCACACATACAGAGTATTAGTTTTATATTGGCTAGTGAAGCATAAGAACATATTATAGCATAGTTATCACTAGGCCTCCAGGGTACCCGGTGCCTTTCTTGCAGTGTACGTTTCCTTTGAAAGCAATGACAGGATGCATGCTTTGTGCATTTTAATAGTGGCACAAAAACTGGAGTTTTATTGTAATTGTCAGAAAACCAAAGGCAATGTCTGAACCACTTAACCCCACTGTTAATTATGTTTGAAAATACTACATCACGTCTGGTTACTAGAGCTCTGCACAATATAAAATTCTGCTGGTGGAATGCTTGTGGAATTACCATTCTGATTCCATGAAATTGCATGGAATTTGCATGAACATTCCACAGAATTTTGTCAAATGTTTTATTTTAGCTATTTTAGTGTAGTTTGCAAAGCATGTATCCAAATGATATCAAATTTTACAAGTGTACAGGTACCAACAGTTGTCATAAGTGTTCCAAATTTCAGAGTCCTAGATTGAAAGGGAGCCGAGGTATGGGTGATCAAACAGTTAATCAAAATTACATTTTCAGTTATTTCCTTTAAATTTAAAAAGTTCTTATCCAAAATTCTCCACAGTTTCAGGATTTAGAGAACATGTAACATAAACATGTACACCAAGTTTAAGTCCCAAGCTTTAAATGGAGCTGTGGTAAAGGTAGCCAAAGATTTTGCCAAAATCTAGATTTTCATTATTTTAGTATAATTTTGAAAGCATTCATCAAAATGTTATCATTTTGCAGATGTATGGGCTATTACTGCTTTTATCTATATGCCTAGTTTCAGATTTCTAACTCCAAAGGTGCCTGAGGTACATACAGATAAAAATGTTCATGAAATGTCCCACAAAAAATAAAATGACAGACTTTGAGCACCTATAATTCTGCAATGTCCAAATGTGATATTTGGCACACTGTTACAGCATCTATCAGCAAGTAGTTCTGCCAAATGCCAGAGCTCTAGCTCAACAAACAGATGCAGCATGACCAAATTAATAAACCTAATAAATTAATACATTTCAAAAATTCTGTAAAATTCAAATGAAATTCTGTGGGGTTTCACAGAATTTCACAGAGTTCTGTCAGAATACCACTAATTCAGAATTTTCTTATTCTACACAGCTCTACTGGTTACCCATTGTCAGAATTTATTTTTAACTTTCACAGGTTATTGTGGTGCCCCTACAGCAGAAATACTAATACAAATTTACTAATTCAGATGAGTAATGAAAAGAGCAATATATAAAAATGCCTCCCATAAGGTGAAAAGAAAATGGAAACAGAAAAGGAAAAGGAAGAGAAAAACAAAAAAGGGGGAAGGGAGAGGGCAGAGCCTCGGGGGGGGGGGGAGATAAAGGGAAAATGAAAATGGCAAAAAGGCACTTTTATTTTTAAGCACATTGCTAATCACAATAATACAGTTTTATCAACCCATTGTAGAAAAGATGGATGGCTGATAATAGAAGCAAAGAAAAAAGATCAGAGAAAAACTGAGAAGTCTGTTTGTTCAGTCCTTTTGTTGAAATTGTATCTAACAGCCTGCTCCATCTACATTCACATCTTGCCAGTTTGATCTTGCGGTTACCGCCTCTTTGATTTGGAGGAATATGATTGATGGCCACAAAGTGCTCCCATTATGGAAGTCTCTAATATGATTAGCCACTAAATAATCACTTTTAGAATGATGTACACTTTACAGATGTTCTTTTATATGTGTCTTTACCATACGTTTGGTCAATCCTACATAAATCATTCAGCAGCTGCACCAGACAGCATATATGTAAAATGTACTTTTACAGTTAAAGTGGTGTCTAATTTCAAGGCTGTTATTTGATTTTATATCTATAATCTCTTTACCTATTGTTGCATATTTGCAAACTGAACAATCTTCACAGGAATAAAATCCTGTAAGGGGAGGAAATCTAATGACTGAATCAAATGGAGATGGATTTTTTGGGGGTACAAAAGGGCTACTGCATAGTTTATCTGAGAGGTTATGTGGTATTTTATATTAGAAAATGGGCTTTTTATTTGGAGGCATCTGATTGGCTGGTACCCATTCCTCAGGGGTACATTAACTTTCAATAGATGCCCACCAAATAAAAAGTCCCAGTGTAAACCCGCCTCATGCCAAGCCAAATATCCTTGTGCCCGGCTGACTTCAGCATTGGCTGAGCAACTGGGCACACAATTTGAAACTGCCGCCATTTTTTTTACCAGTTAGCGAGAGAAACCGAGTACCCCCCACACACACACACACAGAAACAGGGATGTACAAAAAAACTGTCACATACACTGCACCGACAAAGCATTTTCTTTCCTTTTTTCTTAGTTATTTACCAGCATTGTACATCAGATACATTCCTGACTACTTGCCCATACTCAAAGCCTCCTGCTTTATTGTACCCCCCCAACCCGTGTGCCATTTATGAAGGCAACAAGGACCAGGAACTCAAACAAAACAAAAAGAAAACAGAAACAATTCCAGTAATTATGGCAGGCAGCGAGGACCGGAGAACTTTCAAAAATGCAGCCTGAACAACTGCCTCCCGCCCATGCGCAGTCTCACTAACAGCGATTTTCCTTCTTGCAACATTTTCTAGTCCACTAAAAAAACTTCACTGACCTGCAGAGTTGCCAGCTGAGCTAAATGCAACAGCACTGTATGTATGAGCGGTGGTATTTTCATTAGTTTCCCGGGCCGTCTGTCTGTTACACTTGTCCCTCACTTGCTGACATGCCGATAGGCTGTAAGAGACTGGTAGCTCATTTACTAGTATGGTTCACGAGAGGAGCACCACTTTCTCCATATTTCATTCTGCAAATGCATCTAAACTATGGAAATTGAAAGTACCGCTCCTCTCAGTTATCATAGCGCCATCAGTGCTTCCAGTTCCTATTACCTACTCATGATGCCCGCTTCCTCCATCTATCCATTTGCCTGCAAGCTGTGGCAACAACTGGCAATTTAAAATGATATGGTGGGGGCGCAGTACCTTCTCTCTCAGCATACCCATTCATCAGCATCCACCTCCTCTGCCAGTCCTCTAGCCTTTTTATGTCTCTGATTCTCTAACGGCAACCAACACAAGAGTCTCACAGGTCCTATACTGTACAACCAGCTTTTCTTTCTTTTCTTTTTTTTTTTTACTGCAACATCTCCCATAGGACAAAACTCCTTACCATCTCCCCCAAAAATCATTCCTATGCAGGTGGAGGAACTATTTTATTACAAAACTTAATATACTCACTTTTTTATTAATAATTTTCTATCAAACTTAGGTTTTTTACAGTGCCCATTTTCTAAGCGCAATAATACCCTCCAGGGTGGGCGGTATTGTGCTATACCCAACCTTTCAGGGGCTATAAGGCCCTCCGCCTGTGGCGTCGGGCCTCATTACGCCCCTGGGCAGTCCGGTATAGCACAATACTGCCCACCCTGTCGGGTATTATTGCTTATCGATATCTCTGGATTTTCATCAGTATACCCTGGCAATGCCTCATCTGTTTAAAGAATTTTCCAGTTTTGGCATATGATCTGAGTAACCTGTTTAGAAATGTTATTATATTCAGTGACAAATACAATTGTACTGTTTTCATGCTCTTTGGACTTGGGTGATAGTAGCATGTTTCTGTCAGTGCTTTCTGCCCTGTGGAATGCTTGCACTAATAAATCAGATTTGTAACCTCATTGTTGAAACTGAATAAATAGTTCTTCAGATTGTCTTCTAAAGGAATCAACGCTAGAGCAATTTCTCCGCAATCAAAGACATTGTCCATATAGTTTACTTGATTTCTGTTTGTATGGATGGGCACTAGAAGTTAATAATAAAGCACTGCCAGTGATGTCTTTTCTATAGCCTTCTGTTTCTATCTGATTATCTTTGGCTTTTAGAGCTAGGGTGAGAAAATTGATTATATTTTTATTTATGGTCACACTGAAGTTCGAGCCCCAGCTATTTTTGTTCAACCAAGAAATAAAACCTTTAGCTTCTGAAACTTCACCCTGCCAGACAATTAAAATACAGTATCATTTATGTAACAGTAGAAATGGTGTAAATTGTTCACAAAATGGTTGTTATCTGACAGGATGAAGTTTTTCTTGATCTAGGAAAAGAACAAAGTTCATGTAAGATGGTGTAACTGCTGTGCCCATCAATGTACTGTGACACTGATAGTAAAATTTATTCTCAAAAACAAAGTAATTACTTTTCAACACAAGTTTTACTTACTATCAAAAAGAAAGTAATTACTTTTCAACACAAATTTCAATCCTGAAATTAAAAATTCTGGGTTGATCTCTTCAGTACGTTTGTGTAGTGATTTCTTTATTAGTAACAAGTTAGGTAACTTTTTAAAGTCCCTCGATCAGTGTCTTTTTTTATTCCTGTTTACTGTAGAAGTTGATGATGCAATGTTTGCCATGTTTCCTTAGTTTTACAAGAGAGTACCGAGTAATATAAGCATTTCAAAATGTTGTATTGTAAGTATCAGAGCGTTTAACATTTTGTATAATACAATTGCTTACAGATTAGGCTGTTTGAATTTTGTCTAGATAGGGACAGTCACCCCTTTTTACTGTTTATGTATTTCATCTGGACCACATAATTTGTCTCTCTATTACATTTCTTACTGTGTTTCTATGAAATAAGTTTTGATTGTATGTTAACTTGCTGAAAACTCAGTAAAGCATTTTTTAAATAAAAAATAAATTAAATTTAATTAAATCTGTGTTGAATTTATTTATTTATTTGTTTGTTTTATTCTGTTTGGAGGATCTTTGAGCTCAAAAGCCCTTTTTCAAAGGTGTCCAAATCTGTCAAGTTACATACAACAGAAGAATGGGCTGCATGTGACAGTAGACCAATACAATACAATATACTACACAGCAGATATAACAATAATTATCATATTGTAAGGAGCAGTGAGTTAACAACAAACTTCCACAGTTGCAGGAGGCATCAACAGGGGTGCAGGCTAATGCAACTACTGGATGCGGTTTAGGTACCGGTTTTGCACTTATGATCTCTAGCCCTTGTCTGGGTTTGAGGTGGAACTTCTCTAAATTTAAATGGTGACGTAACCTCTGCAGTATGCTCTTTACTGTTTGAATTAAGTTAGCTGCTCCCTGCTGTGTTTTTCTACACACTAGCCAGTCATCTAAGCAAGGAAACACCTCTGTTTTCTTCTGCTACTACTGATAAGCACTTTGTGAACACCCTGGGTGTCAATGTCAGATAAAAGGAAATTACCTTTAATTGGTACTAAGCATGTCCTACTCTGAATGTCAGATACTTTTTAGCAGCAAGGTCTTATTTGGATGTTGAATTATGCATCTTTCACATCCTATGACCCCATTCAATCCCCTTTTTGCAGGGATGGAATTGTTATCTGTGATGTTACCATTCTGAATTTTTCATTTTTCAGGAGCTTGTTCAAAAACCTGATTTCCAGGATGGGACACCATTCCCTATCCATTTCCTATTTTTCTTTAGAGTGAGAAATTACCTGGAAACTTGTAACCTCTGTTGGCATTTTTCATGCTGGCTACCATCTCTTCTAATTTTAAGACTTCTAATACTGGATAGTGCCATCCTCTATAAGCTGGTATAGTGTCCTCAAGCTAGTGTTTCTGAATCAGTATTTTTGGTAATAACAACTACTAACATAGTGTGGTATCACCTCTGTCCTATCAATTGGTCTGGGCCTACTCCCAGCAAGCAGTTTTGTAGTCTGAATGCTCTTTCAGGATCCAGAAGGAGACCTAGTTTTCTTTGTATGGTTTCTCAGAGAGGCCTGACTCTAGGACAGTCCCATAGAATGTGTTTTCACGTGCCTGTCTTGTACATGCACCTGGAACATAGATCTGTTTCCAGGTGGCCCATGTGATGTGACTGCACAGGTGTATGGTAAAGGTTGTGTGCTACCATGTATTGCATTAGTTTCAACCCATTGAACTCAATATACTTATGCAGCAGTCTGGTTCACATTTTGGCTCTAGTTTATTGGGTCAGTAGCTCTGGAAATTCTGCTTGCCAGTATTTACAGCTACCAGTATTTGGAGGAGTGTCTATTTCATTCATACTAAGGAAAGCTAGGCGCTAATAGGTGTGAGCCTATGTTTGTTCCATCACTCAAAAAGTAGGAAAGTTTCTCAATATCAAGAATGAATTTATTCAGTCTGTTTTTTTTATATAGCTTTTTTAGCTCCAACCACCTCTTGCACCTGCCATCGGGTCCCCCATTGGTCTCTAGTCCCATCATCTCTCTTCCTGTCATCAGGCCAGTGGTGATCCACATGATACAAGACCCAAGGACTGCAAAGGCTATCACTCATGGTGGCCGTGCACATTGTTTTTTTCCCTTTTCTCCCTTTAGACCAGCCCTCCATCCCAGATATCTGGCATAGCCTCTGTCAGCCTTGGATGCAGTCACATACACTGGGCATGCACCATCGCTCATGAGGGAGCAAGCTTCCCAGCTCGCTGTAAGGGGCAGCTACTGTGCCAGGTCTGGACCATCTCCTACCCCCACTGGCTGGTGCTTTGATTGGGAGCACACCCCAACCTGGCCACCCAACCCGTGCAGACCCAGTCTCGCTCCCACACCCAGGTCACTGGTGTGGAAATGCGTAGTGCAACTACTGAACCATCAGGCAGCCCAATCATGTGTGTTTTAAAGTCTTTTTTTATCCTTTCCTACAATTACATCAATTGGTAATGAATTCTAAGGATTTGCTACATATTAAGTGTAGAAGTATTTTGTGTTTAAAATTGATGACCCTTGAGTTGTAGTGGATGTCCCTTTGTGGTTTCAGAGTTTTCTTTAAACTCATGGTTTAGATAATTAAATAAGTTAGTGTTCCTAGCAATGTCATACATTAACAATAGGTCTCTGCAGAGGTGTTGGAGCTCAAGAGCCATTACACTAAGTTTGGTAAGAGGAGTGTGCTATGATTGGTCATTAAGGTCAGAAATTATTTTGATCACCCTTCTCTGTATTTTCTCAATTTGTTGCACGTCTTGGGCAGGATTCACAATGCAGTTTGGGACTAAGTCCTACTCTGCAACCCCAGTGGCTATCTGAAATTGCCGCAGCTGCGGAGCACCCGATTCACAGCTGCAGCAGTTGCAGAGGGTGTTACGGCGGGTCCCACTGTCCGTAGTAGCCTCCGCAGCTGCGGTGCTGTTGTCCTCTAACGGCAACCGAAATGCTGCGTAATCCGTGGAGCCGGTCATAATCCAGCTCCACCTTTGTGAATACCCGCAGTTGCGGGTAACCTGCAGATCTGCAAGTGGCAACCCACTTGTGCACGAGGTTGACCCACAACTGCGGGACATTCAGGAGTTTTGTGAATCCTGTCCCTTGATTCTTATATGAGCACCAAAACTGGGATGCATAATCGAGGTGTGGTCTAACATCTGCTCGATACAATGATAATATTACATTTCTATCCTGAGATTTAATATTCCGTCTAATTGCCCACATCACTTTATTTATACAGGATATCACTTCATTTGTGTGCTTTGTACGTTTTAAATTGTCGGTCACGATTATACCTAAATCTTTTTCTACTATTATTGCTTTTAGTATACTATTGTTTAAAGTTTACTTATTGCATGTATTAATTCTTCCACGATGCATGGGGGGGAGGATTGTTCAACTAGGAAAGGCACATTAAGCCAGAGCTTGCTTTCAGGTGTGACCTGGGAGCACAAGGAAGTTATGTGACTTGCTCAGGGTCACACAGTATGCATGCGGGGGCTGATGGGATTCAAACACAGGTCTCCAGGTTTGCAGCTCAGTGCCTGTAACTACTATGCTATACTGCCTCCAAACACAAGATTTATCCATATAAAAAAACATTTCCCATTCCTGTGCCCATGTTGTAGTTATGTCAAGATCCTCCTGAATTTTGATGCATTCTTCCTGTGTCTCGCATGGCCCACCGTGTTTTGTATCATCGACATACAGTACTTAATTCTCCATCTACTTATGTCTTTGGATAAATACATGATAAATAATTGAAAAATCACGGGGCCCAGTACTGACCCTTATGGAACTCCACTTGTCGCTTTCATTGAGATTGACTAGTGTCCATTAATTATTACCCCTTGTGATCTCTCTGTTAGCCAGTTTGATGTCCACTTTATTAAAACTGTGTCTGTATTATGTGAATTCATTTTTGTTGTTATTGACCAACAGAGGGACAGAACAAAGGCCTTTCCAAGTCCAAGTTGATAATGTCACATGGTGTTTTTTGATCTAATGATTTGCTTATCTTTTCATAAAAGCACATCATGTTCATGATGCAAGACCTCCCTGTTTCAGTTTTGATTCAGTTTTTTTAATACAAAAGAGAGATAGCATGTCATTGTGAGGCTAGACTGTACAAATTATTCCAGATTCTTAATTTAGTAAAATGTCTGGGGAGTAAGGCATTGGCAAGCATGTGTTGCAGCTGTAGAAATTGGAATACCATTTAATTTCCAAGATTGTTATGCCTCTTAAAGCTATTAAATATGACTATTGCCTTCAAGCAGGTGACCCATTGACCTAATATGTGCTTGGCTTAGGAAGGTTGTTAGTGGCTGCCCACTGGTGCAACAGTAGTGCTACCACTTGCAAAGCCAGTGACTGGGGTTCTGGAATGAGACTGGGCTGCTGGAAGGCCAGCTGGGGGAGAATGGCTAAGTGTCCAATGGATGCTTGCCTCATTGGCATGGGTGGGATTCTGGTCTCTGCAGCAACACTGCCACCTGGGTGACCACAGGTGAAAGTGCCAAAAGACCAGAGGACAGGGAGGGCTGTATCGGTGTTCTCCGCATCAGACACTACATCTTGTGATGCTCGGGGAGGGGAAAAAAATGGAAAATGGAAAAATCCCCAACCATGCAGGATGCCACCCAATGCCCTGCCACAGATTCCACATTGCCGACTGAGGCGCTGTCTGTCTCCTCAACCAACACTTCAGTTCTGCTCTGGGGGTAAGATGTGGCACTCAGGCAGCCCCACCTAGCTGGATGTTAATCAAAAGAAAATGACTTGCTGCGAGGTCATTATTGCGATTATAAGTCTAATTGCATTACAAACAGGGAAAAATGTCTTCTTTTAAAAGAGTGTTTATAAATGTGTGTGCCACTCTGATCTCTACCAAGCATTTCTAAAGGATTTACACCCAGTATGCCAGCCAATCAGAGCATGCATTTCCCTCGTGAATAATTAATCAGACTCATTATACACAGCAGCCCAGTGGTGTGGATTTAAGACTCTGGCAATTTACTGTATGGGGTGTTCAGTAAAGTCTTGATGTTAACCCTGGCTACTGCACATAAATCCAGTTCCATTCTTTTCAACAGGGAGGTGTATAGATTATATTCATGTGGGAAGTGTCTTCTCTCCACCAGAGGAACTAACAGGCATGTGTGACTGAATAATACAACCTTAGATCAGGAAACTGGAGTCCACCTTGCTGTTTGAGTGGTGAGTTTGATGTATGCCCTCCTTGGAGTGTTACCATTTCAAAGAAACTCTGATAGTAGTGATCTCAGCTGGGTGAACCAAGCATAAGGGATAGCCTGACACAAGTATTAGGGATAGCTTGACACAGCATACTTAGTGGATATAATAACCTTAGTAGAATGTTCATTTTAATAACATTTATACATGCCCATAATGAGAAGGGTATGACCTTTCACCTCTGTAAGTCCAGTTTAACCCATGTCAGGAGTTGGCTCAGGTCACTAGTGAACATGACATTTCTACTTCTTGCCACAACTATTCCCAGGCATTTGAGTGCAGCTTGGGACCATAGCCCTCCAAATTCAATGTATCAACTTTATGCGTGTGATGGTTAAGTGGCATCAAAGAAAGTTTGGATAAATTTAGTCCATACCCTGACAATGTTTCAGATTTGTGTAGTGTATCCAGGGCAGCTGGGATTGACTGTTCTGGATCTTCTAGGTGCAGTAAAATATAATCTGCATCAGTAGAAATCTTACATCCCCATTTACCTACTTGAAGGCCTTTAATCCTGTCATCAGCAACAAGTGTCCAAGTTGAGGATTCTAGATACAGGTTAAACAAAAAATGTGACACATGCATCCCTGTCTCATTCCCTTACCAAGGGGAAAGGAGTTGGAGTGCATCCCATACAAGCAGTCTTTGCAGAGAAACATGGTATGTTTCACTGATGTTGGAGCTGGTGGGTAACCTCCTTTTGGTGTGTTAAACTTGCATATAGCAGTTGCACACAGTTCATAAAGCTATCTGGAAATTCAAATTCCTGTAAGGTCAGACCTAGGAATCCCCATGAGACCCTATCAAATACTTTTTCCGAATCCAAGGACATGAGGACCGCTGGTAGCTCTGAGTCACTGGACATGGAAATTAGGTGAGCTACCTTTCTAAGGTGATCAATGGAGAGTCTGCCCTGCATAAAATGTACCTGTTCAGGGCTGATTAGGGTGGCCCACACCCTCCCCACTCCAGTTGCTGATACTTTTGCTAAAAAATGTATTTCAAGATTCCTAAGGGAGATGGGTCTATAGTTGGATAGTAGCTCTGGGTCCTTTCCCCCAGGCTTGGGGAGGAAGAAGATGTGGGCTTCCTGTAGTACTGGATCTAGCCTCTTCAATGTTGCCGAGGAACTAAAGAGAGTTACCAGATATGAACATACAAAATTTGCCAGCAGATAAAGGCCTAGAGGTCTATCAAGTCTGCTCGAATGTGCAGCTAGCACCCCTTATTCTGAAGCTGCCCCTCCCTTCCACCCTTCCCCTTCATTAACCCTCCCCCTTGTCCTGTTCCATCCTCTTTTGAAGCAGTCCACTGTTCTACTGCATACCACTTCAGCAGGTAACGATTCCACCCAGCCATCACCCTCTCTGTAAAAAGTGTCTCCTCATCTCCTCCTGAACTTTCCTCACCCAGTCTCATATCATGGCCACTGGTGGCCCTCCCTCCATTACTTTGAACAGCCTCTCTGTACCCGTCTTGTTTATTCCTTTCATGTATTTAAAGGTTTCAATCATGTCACCCCCTCTCTCCCTCTCCTCCGGTGAGTACATGTTCCAACTCCTTCCAACCTTCTCTCGTGTGATAAGTCCCCAGCCTTGATCATCTTGTGCTCTCTGCGCTGCCCCCTCCAGTAACTTAATGTCCCTCTTCAGATACGGATGCCAGTACTGCACGCAGTACTCCAGGTGTGGTCTAAATAATGACCTATACAGTGGCAGAATCTCCTCCTCCCTCCTTGAGGATATACCCCTTGCAATACAACCCAGCATTTTGTTGGCCTTTGCAGCTGCCTTCCTACATTGTGCCGAGTTGTTCATTGACCCTGTAATGAGCACACCCAGATCCTTCTTCTCCTCTGTCTGGGCTAGTTGCTCCCCTAGATGGTAACTCCTCCTTGGGTTCTTCATCCCAAAATGCAGCACCTTGCACTTTTTGGCATTAAAGCCCAGTTGCCAGGTGTCTGACCAGGTTTCAAGCTGCCAGATCATCCTGCAACCCTGCCATCCCTCTAGGTCATCCACCACTGCGCCTACCTTGGTATCATCAGCAAACAGACTGATCTTGCTCTTGATGTCCCATGATATGTCTGCAATGAATATCCCAAACAACACTGGTCCCAACACAGAGCCCTGTGGGCCTTGCTCGTCACTGCCCCTGGGTGTGAGGCTCCCACCCACCACCACCATCTGTTGCCTTCCCTGCAGCAGTTTCCTACCCATCTCACCAGCTTTGCCCCGCCCCTGTGCCTACTAACTTCCTTCCCAGCCTCCATGTGGCACTGAGTTGAATGCCTTACTGAAGTCCAGACACAGGAAATCCACTGCATGGCCCTGTCCAGTTGCCTAGTTACCCAGTCATAGAACTCGACCAGGTTGGTTTGGCAGGATCTGCCATGTATGAAGCCATGCTGTCTGCTGTCCTGTAGTTCTTTGGCCTCTGGAGGACCACCAGCCTCTCCTTCAGGATAGTCTCCATTAGCTTACCACAATGGATGTGAGGCTCACTGGTCTGTAGTTTTGCAGTTCATCATAGGGGCCACTCTTGTGGAGGCACCACCATGGAACCATCCTCAGTCCTGAAGTACACACCTAGATGTGTGAGGCATTAAATAGGTCTGCCAAGGTCCTGCAAGGACCTCTGCCAACTCCTTCAGTACCCTGGGGTGGATGCCATCTGGGCCTGGCGCCTTGTCCACCCTCAGTACCTTCAAACCCTCTCGAACTCTGATCTCCATGATTTCCCCATCTGTCACCACTTCCCACCCTGCTTCTGCCATTTCTCCCACCTTGGGTGTCACCCCTTTCTTCTCTTTAGAAAATACTGAGCAGAAGTACTCATTTAGTGCTTCCGCCTTATCGCACCCTGCCTCCACCCAACCCTCCTTCCTAATCCTTACTATGTGGTCCTTACAGCTCCTTTTCTCCTGATGTACTTAAAGAGTCCTTCTCCACCTTCTTAATGCCTTGTGCCAGCCTAGAGTTCCGTAGATGCTTTGGCTCCCACTGCCCTTGTCACCTCCTTGATTCTGTCAAGTACTCCTCCCTGTCCTCCCCTCCCTGTTTCTTGTACTTCCTAAAGGCAGCTTTTTTTCCTCCTTACCTTTTCCATGACCTCCTTGCTCAACCAGATTGGTTTCTTAGCCCTAGCCTTCTTGCTCTGGGCTTTGCAGCAGGTTTTGGTTGCCTCCACTATCCCCAGCCTTATGAGCTCCCACCTCTGGTTAGTGTCCATACTAGATTGAATTCTGGCCAGGTACCCTTTTACCACTTCCCCCATCCTCCCAAAGTCGGCCCTCCTGAAGTCCAGCAGTATTGTGCCAGATTCCACTCCTTCCTTGCCCATATCCAATGTGAGCCATACCGAGTGGTGGTCACTCTCTGACAGCGGTTCCTCCACTGTAAGTTCTCTCACAAAGTCCCCATTTGCCAGCACAAGGTCAAGGGTATTCCCTAACCTGGTTGGTTCACTGACCATTTGCAGCATGAAGCTGTCCTGGAAGGCATCCAGCAGTACCTGCTCCCTTCTGTTCCTGGTTGTTGGGGTGCTCCAGTCCACTCCTGGCATGTTGGAGTCCCCACAATCACCACTACCCTCTCATAGGTCCTCCTGATCTGTCCTGCTAGTTCCTGTCTAACTCCTCCGTCTGAGATGGTGGCCTGTACACCACTCCCATTCTAAGAATCTATTCTTGGAATCCTGAATTTGCATCAAACTGACTCCGTACTGCCCTCCTCCCTCCCTTACACCTTCAGTCCTTCCTTCACATATGGTGCCACCCCCTCCTTTCCCAATCACCCTGTCCCTCTGAAATAACCTGCACCCTGGTACAGACAGGTCCCAGTCATTGTATTGGGTGGCCCATGTTTCCGTGATGGCTGCAATGTCCACCTCTCCCTCTGCCATGAGAACCTGTAACTCTGCAGTTTTCCTCCCAAGGCTCCTAGCATTAAGGGTAACCACCTTCCACCCTTTTCCGCCCCTCCCATCCTGCCCTCCTTTCCTAGCATCACCAACAGTACTTGCCATTTGTCCTTTGTCACTGTTATGGGGGGTTAGCTCATATGGTTTCCCAACCTGTGTTCTCTGCATATCTCTTCCCCAACTGCCAACACCCTCTCCTAGTTTAAATTCCCAACTTCCTCTATGTACTCCTCCATCCTCTGTTTCAACACTTTCTTTCCCTCCTCACTCAAATGTAGTCTGTCCTTGGCATAGAGACTACTGTCCTCCCAGGTCCCTCTCCACCCCCCCCAACAGCCCATACCCTTTAGCACAATACCAGGTTCTTAGCCATCAGTTAAATTCCTCTGTTCTCAGCTTTCTTGTTGTGCTTGCCTTTGGCACCAGAAGTATCCCTGAAAAAGTTACTGATCTTTCTGCTCCCTCACATAATTGTGCTAGTTCCTCAAACCTCCTCTGGACTGTATCTACTGTCTTGTCAGCCAGGTTGTTTGTCCCAAAATGTATAATTAAATGAGACTTGTCCCTACCCCTTCTAGCATATTTCAGAACAGACTGTCCCACCCTTTCCGCTGTCATTCCTGGCATGGCCTCCACCGAAATGCAACTATGCCTCTCCCCCTTGCTACCCCACCTAACTCCTCTTAGTATTGAGTTCCCCAGCACTAAGATTCCACCCCTCTTACTCCTTGCTTACTTCAATTCATCTCCCTCTCTCATTTCCAGCTCCTCTTCTTCCTCCTGCACATTATTTCCCCCTTTTACCCCTGTTGCAATTCTCCCAGCAGAACTTCCCCCCGCTCCAGTTTGGTCCAGGCATTTATCAATTACTCCTCTAATTTCATAATTTCCCTCCTCCACCTTCTTCCTCTCTAGCAGTACACAACTATTTTCTGAAGGCCCTTCACAAATGCCCGCTCCCTCTCTCTTCATAGTAACCTGTTCTCTCCTTTCCACTCCATGACTTTTGCCACGTCTTCACCTCCCCTCACAAGTCCCTATCTCCTCCTTCCATTTGTCTTTTGTCTCCTGATCTGGTTTCCCCAGCAATTTTTCTTCCTGCCCTGGGCCCCTTTGTCTCTGCATCCCTTCTTCTGACCCTCTCCTCACCACTGTTGGCTTAAATCGCCCTCCCTCATCTCCCCTTCTTCCTCCCTCCAGTATTGGGCTAAACCCAACCCCAATCTGCCTTGCCTGTCTTAGTTCCTCCTGCAGACCCTCAATCTCCTTTCTAAGTTTTTCTATGTGGTTGCACATTAAACATCCTCCCACACTCCAGGCAATTTTTAGAAAGATTGGTACACCGCAGTTGTTGCAGCCTACCACCCTACCCATTGCTGTCGTTGCCCACCAGCGACCCTCAACCCTTCCAGATGCAGGATACCAAACACTCCCCCAAGTCTCCCCTCTCCCTCCTCTATCAATGCAAAACATTTTCTTTATTTCCCTTACCTCCTTTATTGCACACATTTAGATATATTGAGCAACTGCTTTTTATATTCCTATCCTTCCTATCCACACTCAAAAACAGACTTTAAGTAGCCATTGCACAACCTTCTTCAAACTCCTACTCCTCCTTTCCCCAATGCAATATCAATGCGAAGAAGTAATAATGGAAGCTGCTAGATTTGCATTTACTTCCCTTCCACTGAGAGAGCAGTCACCTCTTCACTTGCTGCTGTTCCTTTCCTGGTATGCCCCTCCTCCTCCACACCCCTTACTACACCCAGTGTTTAGCTCCTGTCAATCAGATTTAACAGGGCATATAATCAAGAGTTGGGGGAAGGGGGGGCGAAAATTTGCAACAACCAAAGACAGCAAAGAAATACACCACCACTATGTTTTAAATCCTCAACAGCCCAAAAACAATTCTAAGTAAAGACAACAAAGAAAGTGCAGTGTCACCAAAAGCCCACAATCCAAGTCTAAAAGAAAAACAGCAATTACCAGTTACTGTAAAGCACTGAATTGAATATGCTTCCTTCCCCTTCTGGCTTCTATAACATTCAAAAATACATAAATTTCTATCTCGGCTCTTTACCCTTACCATCAAAAGGTAACTACAATCACAATAATCTACCTTCTTCAAATAGTGTCTTATAGATGTTAGGAGATAATCTTTTAGGGCCAGGTGCTTTGTCAGGTGTCAAACCTTTTATGGCTAGTCTCACTTCCTCCTCTGTCATACCTTCCTCCAGCTTTTGTATCTGTTCATATTCTGTT
The DNA here is from genome assembly GCA_016271365.2 of Neoceratodus forsteri. Taxonomy (NCBI): domain Eukaryota; kingdom Metazoa; phylum Chordata; order Ceratodontiformes; family Ceratodontidae; genus Neoceratodus; species Neoceratodus forsteri. The sequence goes on from CM057456.1 coordinate 261,043,747, forward strand.
CATAAGTCTGGGGAGGTTAGCAGTTCTCAAGAAGTTTTTAATGTCTTGACCAGAGGGATTTGTTTGGGGGCATAGATTTTGGTAGGAGGTGCTAAAGGCTGCAGCTACAGTATCTCACTATGCTTTGTCATAAGTAGATCTTATTCTGTTTGTCTGACCCCTTTAATAATCCTAGACTTCTCTTGTTGCCTCAGACTCATTGCCAGGAGCCTCCTGGCTTTCTCTCCCTGATCAACATATTTTAGTTTTGCACATAATATGGCATGTTCCACCTCAGTTCTATCTGCTGTTGCAACCTGCACTAAGTTCCAGCCCTTGCAATTATTATTGGTGTTTGGGCATACTTAGCCAGCTGTATCAGGAGCTCAGCAAAGAACTGTTCATCTTCCCTGTTTGGGCCATAGAAAGGGGCTAGTATGATTTCCTTTCTACCCCAAAGACTGTTCACAGTTATATATCTTTCCTCTGGCCCCATAGTTTGTTTACTCTGCTGGAAAGGCATGTTGCAGAAAAGTACCATAGCTACCCCATGTCTGTTATTACTCTCCCTGGAAGCAAACACCTGGCCTACCCATTCTCTGCTTCATAAATTCTTTTAATCTGTCTTGATGTGAGTTCCTTGGAGGAAGGCTAGTCTTTCATCTGTTACATTCAGGTGTCTTAGTATCTGGTGTTGTTTCTTCTCTCTTCTCTGGGCCCCATTTGATATTCCATGTAACAATAAAGGAATAATGCATGACAGGGTGTGTGTCATGCTGGGATAACGCCACACCTTGAGTGGTTGGGCACAAGGCCACAGACCGAGTACATCCAACATGCAAGGCGTGGCATTATCCCAGCATGACACACACCCTGGAGCGCATTATTTCTATTATACAATGGCTCTCCTGTAATAAAATACAAAGAAAAAAAAAAGATGAAAATATGTTTAAAAGTATATTTATACCAATTTTTTTACTGAGTAGGAACACATAGAGGAAAAATAGTCCTACGGGCTGCTTGTATGGCTACCCCCCCACCACACACACACACACACACACACACACACACACACACACATCATAGTTTTATAACTGGTCCTGCTGCCTGCTCTGCGACCGGGAGAAGATGTTTGATTTTTCATTTTATAGAACAGCACTGGCCTATATGCTGAGGAGCGAGCAAGATAGTGAAACTGAAGCCATCACACTGCCTGCATTCCCCAACCTCACCTTTGTAGGTTCTGTCTGTGGACTGTACTGCTGGTTCTTCCAGTACAGTTAACATGACAAAGAAAGGGGGATAACAAAAACATTTTTCTTTATGAAGAAAAGCGTTACCTGATTGGCAAGAACGAAGAGAGTGCTATTTATTTATTTTTGTTAACTCTTTTTCACCATGATCATGGCTGTGGGGCCTTCTCTCAGGCATCCTGTCTTTCATCCTGTGCCTGCCTGCCTGTGGATCCCGGACCATACCTCCTCTCCCCCCCCTGCAGCCGGCACCCCCAGTTTCACCCACTTGGGGAAGGTAACCCTATGCCTCTTGGGCTCTCTTTCTAGTAGACAGACTGTGACTGCAGGGTGGGCCCAGAGGGAGGAACTGGAAGGCAGGCCGAGGAGAACCTGGCGGAAGGCATGGGGGACTGGTGCCATTGCCTGCCCCAATGAGATGGGTTTTTCCTTTGTTCCCTCCCCACTTGAGCATGCCTTAATGCTTTGGCTCACGGCAACCCTGCCAGCATCAGCCATGCGATTACATGCAGCCCAGTGCACTGCGATGCCCCCGATCTGCACCAGGGGTAGCCGAAGCGCCAGGCTCCCTGATGCCCTCCCCCCCAGGATAGCAGAGCAGTCAAACAGGCACTCAATCCAATCTCTCCTCTGCCAATTTCTGACACCCGAGCTCACTTCCGAACTCGGGTTGCTGGCATGGTGTGAGGTGTGGCGCCCAGTGCCTCAACCCTCAGCACCACTGGGCCAGCCAAGAGACTGCTAATTACAGTGAAGATGTACAGTCACTTGGTCCTATGCTCCTGTCTTTGTGAATATGCCAAAACATTTTTACAATCTCGGCTCATGTGGTTATCCCGATACAGTTTACTTCTGTTTGTACCGGGAGAAGAATACAAAACATAGGACAAAACGGCACACAAGAAAATGTGGTGTTGGGAGTTACTGGTCTGTTTTTTTGAAGGACATGCACTGTCTATGATAGGGGCGAGTGGGGAGCACTGAAACAGATCACGTGGATGGCTTCCTGGTAATGCTTGCTTTTCTTTATTTTTAAAAATTAAAACTTTGGGGATTTGGAGGCATCTGACAGGGTTGTAGGTTTAATTACAGTTGTTTCTGTGGTATGGGAGGAAGTTTTTTTAGGGTAATATGCTTGGTGTATTGGGTGTGGTTTCAGGTTTTTGAGGACAGCAGCAAAGCGGGATGGGTAAAGCTGCTCGTAGGCAGCGGAGAGATATTGTTGTTTTTTTACATGCGGTCACTTGTGTAATGGAACTAGATCCATGGTGTTATGCCATACCGACCTCGTGCCCAACCACCCAAGGCATGGCGTTATCCCAGCACGACACACACCCTGTCGTGCATTATTCCTTTAATGTATTGATGGATGTAGCCATGCTTAATGAACACAAAAGACAATAAAACCAACACGAACTGAATAGAATAACAAGAACAGGAATATAGGTAACACACATGCAATTTTAATGATGTTAGTTGCTACCCCTGGGGGACCCATGAAGCAGACAATTAGCAAGAAAAGGTCAAATCCAAGTAGTTGGCCCATGAAGGGCTAATACAAGGGAGCCCCCTCAGCTCTATCCAGACCCATTCTGTGCAGTTTCTGATGAAACAAATTCATCAAAATATTGGCTGTGTGCTGTCATAACTCCCTCCTGGACCCAACCCACAGTATGGATTCACTTGCACTTTATACACTGCACGCTGCTGTATTATCTCAATAGAAATTCTTGCTCTGGAGCATTGTGATTACCCCCTCAAGCCAGCTCCCCTATCACCCTGGCTCCTACTCATAATGCCTTGTCTGAGTGAAAAGCACATTGTTACTAATGACCCGTTTCTGTCTCCCATGATGTCTTGATCTTCTCCAGCTCTAAACATTGGTGAGGCAGCATATTAAAAATGGGGCAGAAAGGACCAGCATTGCAGAAGTCTGTGTTGCATGATCTTTGTGATGATATGTCAGATCAAATCACAGGCTGAAGTTTGGGTCACCATCATACATCAATGACATTCGTTACTGGAGAGCATCATCCAGTCCAGATGACATGGGCTCACAGTAGCATGGAGGCTACATCTGGGCAATGTCTGGCATTTTGACTGGAGCTGTCAGCTGTCAGAGTGACAGCTGTATGGTGGAGGTCTGGTTTTGGCTGGAAGAGAAGGCTTCTGGAGAGTGAAGAAGAAGGTCAGTTGTAAGAACAATTCCTTGCAACTGCCATGAAGTTTCCTAGAGTGGGGTACACTTTGACTATATTACTGATAGACTTGGACCATAGTAGTCACAGTCCCTGGCCCTCAAGTTGACAAAGCACATTCCATTAACATTAGAGACAGAAGTGAGTGCACATCACAATAGTGGGTGTTTAGCTCAGTTTAACCACAGACATTATTCACTGTGCTGAGTGCCATGATGAGGTCATTTAGCTTGGTTAATTACCAACATTTGGGTAAAAGCTTAATTAAAGATCTTTGGCAGCTCTGACTGCACTATTTCAGTGCTTGAGAATTCATGAGTGCCCTGATTCGAGTTTATGATCAGCTAGAAGCAGCAATTTGAATTTAATCCAGGCAGCATGGAGATGTCCTATAATGTTCTTATTGGCCATTTGTTTGTCCCTGCAAGAAGGGGTCACATTACTACATATAAAAAAACAATGGCCCTTCCAGGTCAGAGCATTCTTGTGTGGGCTCAGGCTTGTATGTGCACCTTGTCTTGGAAATTAAGGCAGCAGAGGATAATGGCTCTAGGTTTCCCTCCTGGTGGTGGTTGGGAATGAAGAAATCGATGAGCCCATTTGATGGTGTATACTGTGTCCAGTTCTGGTGGCCTCGCTGCCTCTTGCAGCGGTTTTTGGACAAATAACAGCATATTCAACCCCCTCTGGACCAAGTTATTCCTTCTGCTCCTTCCCTTCTGGTCCTTGACTCAACCTTTCAGCTTGCAGAGTTTCTTTTTGAGCTCTTGGATCACCACATCCTTTCTGGTCTGTTTGTTCTTCATGGAGCTGATGTGGATTTCGGTATCCCATCTTGTGAGGGATTCTAGCATGGGTTTGAAGGATCAGAAGTCATTGACCATCTCAAGGAATGTACATTTTTATCATTGCTAGTTCTGTAAAAAAAAAAGTGGTCCAGTTTTTCATTTTTCTCTTCAGGCTCCATTGCCTCCAGTTTTCAGTTGAGTGGTGAGTTCAGTTTGTACTGCTTATGGGCTTGTGAGCATGTCAGGATCAGGGGAGCTGCCTGCTCCTCTACCATGTCTATTACCGCTGTTTCTGATTTCTTTAACATAATCAGATTTTGACAGCAGGTGCCCATGGTATTTCATTACTGGGTGTAATGTATACCTGGATTTTAGCCACATTTATTCTTGAGGGTCCTCAGAGATGAGAAGGTGGCTGCCTCTCACACCCAAGAATATTACGTGACTTGTGGGTGGGTTCTTTCTGTTACACTGTTGGGAGCAGTGTTCAGTGGTACAGTGAGTAATGTCTCTTCATGGATTCATTCATTACATTTCTTTTCATTTCTGAATGAAACCAGAATATCAATAAGTGCTTTTACCGCAATGCTTATACTGGCTGGGTCCAGATCTTAAGTCTGTAGTAGATTGTGGAGTCCTCCTGCAAATCTAAGAATGAGATCAAAGAAGAAAAGACAGACAGTGTTGAATGGCATTGTAAAGTTGTCCAGGCCCTGAGCTTTGGGTGCATTTCCTTGATCACAATAATTAAGATAAAAGAATATGGACTCATAAGTATGCTCCAGTGCTCTCAGTGTTCTTTTCTGACATCCCTATCTCGTATTGCTCAAAGCTGTGACTGCTCTGTCAAACCCCATGTCTTGTATCTGTTTCAGTCTGTTGTTGTGTACTATAACAGTTGAAAAGATTGTATGCACACCTTGCATGCAGTTAAAAGATATTTTACTTTGGGAAAGCACTGGCATGAATCTAGAAGACTAAAATTTAACTTATATGCATAATACTGAACATACACAGCAAGAGGATGTTTCTTTTTGGAAAGCTACTGAATGCCATTGCGATGGCCATTTATGACACTTGCACCATCATATGCTTCGGCAACAAAAATAACATGTGGCTCAAAAATATTTGTAAAATTGGCAAAGGATTTCAACCAATCTGACTGGTTGTTAGTCGTGCATTAGAAGTGTCTAACCCACAGCTAAAAACAAGTCCTGACCAGCTGGATGCAGGATTACAGTAAAATCATTGAGCCAGTAGAATTTTCAGAAAATTAGAGCCTCCACTTTTTTTACCACACTTACCTATATATATCCTATAAACTACAACATCATTTAGCTATACATTTAAGACTAATAGTGGCTTACACAGAGGAAAAGTACTAGAATACTTAGCATTTAAATTAAGACTGATTTTCTCCTACATTATGCTCAGCTCTTCTCCTTGAGCCATGAGATGTTGTCACAGCCCCAATCCTGACAGCTGCTGTAGGGTCTGATGGCACTCCTCTGTCACTCAATTAAGACTGACTTTCTCCTACAAAAAAAAAAAAACACATCTGCTTTTCTGTTTGAGCAATGACAGGTTGTAACACCAATGATCCTGACAGCTCCTGTAATGTCCAATGACACTCCACCATCACCCAATCGCTTCTTCTTAATTAGCCTGTAACTTACCCCTGACATGCCACCCATCATTGGAATACACTGCTAGCAAGGAGAAACAGGCAATGCACATTGGAAGGTGAGGGAACATTTTTTTTTTCACACAGTTTTTCCAGCACTGTGAATACTTGCATGATTTTAGCCCACTCAGCTGTATGCTTGCTCACAAGCTCATCAGTACAATCACTTGGCTGCCCACCCACTATTCACACCACAAATTACTTTTGCCAGTAAATAAAAATAAAAACCCAAAGAGGGGTATAAATCAAAGCAATGAGGTGGGCATAAAAGAACTCAGAACTGCAAGCATCTTTTCTGTCAGCCACTTGCCCCTTCACCCCCAAGCCATCCACTCGCTCTGTCAGCTCACTGAGTTTCCTGCCTGCTGGCTAGCACTGCAAGTCACTTTTGCTACCAAACATTAATGAAAACCTAACAAAAGAATTTTATCTAAAAGTTTCTTTTTATTGAATCTGAGCAAGGGGTGGGGGTGTCTGGAAACCATGGCAACCACAGAAAAACAGAGAACTATGGAGGTCATAATAAGACAAAAGGCAGAAACTGGAAAAAAAAACCCGATGGCAGTAATACCAGCAGTTGAACTATTTTAATACAAAAATATTAAAGATTTTAATATTAGGTTATTTAAACAAGTACATTAAAATGTTTTAATGCTTGTGTAATACAGTGCCCCAATTTATAAGTACAATAAGACACTATGGGAATGTGCATTATATACTTCAAATGTATGGCCAGGGGCTGAAGGCACTCAGCCTGCAGCCTTGTGCCACACTACGCCCCTGGCCGTGTATTAGACGTGTTTAAGGCACACCCCGTCATGTCTTATTGTTTACATAATTTCTTCAAGGACACATTGATGGTACAATATAACACCCTTGCATCCAGTTCTGGAACTTTAAGAAAGCACAATAAACATTTACCAGCTTTACTGTTGTCAACATATCACACACATAAGTTCATTTGTTCCTGACATGAAATGTCTCTACTGTCATCAGATAAAACCAATACAAATTTAGTATTTTGGGCTTTCTACACATTTGCATCTGTAATATAGATTGAAGCAGAGTGAATCAGATCATTTTGTGACTCTTCTGAGATATATTTTGCATTTGAAGGGTTGGAATCATTTGCTTAAAGCACTCTGAAACCGTTTAATCAAATCTAAACTCTTTCTGAAATTTCCTTTATTTGTACTCTGTTCCTCTTCACTGTGACCATGGAAAGGAAACCCTTGCTGACCCAAATATAAAGTTACTTGAACCACTCTGTTCACATATTCTCTTCTTTTTAGAATTTCCTTGCCTTTGCCCTTGTTTACCTGAATAATGATGGTACCCATTTCATCTGTGCACTTGAATGCGGGCGGTCAGCCATTGCACTACTATGAGTGTGAGTTGAGGTGTGTTCTAATTTTTTTCCAGTACCTTTTTCCAATTTTGAAACCCACAAACTGTAAATGCATTATCAGCACATCCATGATCTTGCATGAAACAGCTACAAACAAAGCAAAATGCACTCTGTCTTTCACAACTGTACACCAGCCAACACAAATTTTCATACCACTGATGGTTAAAGCCCCATCTTTTACCGCCATGAATTTTAGTACTGAAATTAATCATAGTCTGAGTGGGGCCTGTCTCTTTATTGCCAAAGTCAGTAGGAAGTAAAGGTGAGTTAAAGTTCTCAGAGCTTGCATGAAAAGTCCAAAATTTCACTGAATTTTCTGAACTCCCTCCATTGGCAAGATCAGAATCTTCCAAATGCATTTGGTGGATTTTTGCCCTGTTCCACAGAATATTTTTGGCTGAACTGGGCAATAATACACATGAACTGTGGTATAACAGTTCTGAGGAATTTTTTCCTGCAGTTTAATGAATGATTCCACAATACATGTAATTATTCCTCATTTCAGTGGTCAGTTTTGCAGACTTTTTTCTCAGCAGTTTAATAGAATAATCAGCAGTTTATATGTTTTTCTGCCATTCTAAGTCAGAAGTTCTGCGAAAGTTGCTGATTTGTTTTCTGCACTTTCATGGAAGCGAAAGTCTGACTTTTGAGGAAATTAAGCCGGAAGTTTTTTTTCATGCACCTCTAGTAGGGGGGATAATATCACCAATTAAAGAAACTATATGGGACTGGAACAAGTCTGATTCAGTGGAAGTACAATCCTGTTCAATAGTGAAATCAGTTGTTGTACTGCTGCTAGTAATGAAGCTTTAACTCTAACATGCTTTGTCATTTGTTCAGTCATTACAAGATGTATCTGTATTGGTTAGCATTAAGTCTATGAACATGTTCTTATTTGCAGTAGATGATGATGACTATGATGAAGAACTGAATCTTGGCCTTTTGCCAACTGTTGCTGTTCTCACATTAAAGACCTTATGTCATAGCTTATTATCTCTTTTGTTGTTCTTTTAGTTCAATTTACACCAAAAACATTTAAATATTGATTTATTTATTGTGTTACAGGACAGACCCCCCCCCCCCAGAAATTGTAGGAAATAACCAATTAGTGATGGCAAAACCTGTCTTTATTATTTGCTGGAGACAGTAGAAATACCCCCAAGCCAATAGGCAATAAGCAATTAGTGACAACAAACCCTGCCATTGTTAGTTTCTGTGGCCAGAACAAATAATACCACAAGACTGTACACAATAAAGCTATTGTGATGGCAAACCCTGCCTTTATTAGTTTCTGGGGCCTCAAGAAATGATACCCCAAGACTGTAGGCAATAAAGAAATATAGTGATGGCAAATCTGGTCTTTATCATTTTCTAGGGCTGGAAGAAATGCCCAAAGAGTGTAGGCAATAAAGCAATTTGACAGCAAACCTTGATGTTATTTATTTTCTGGGGCTAGAAGAAGTACCCTGAGACTGTAGGCAATAAAGCAATTTGTGACAGCAAACCCTACTGTTATTTATTTTCAGGGGCTGCAAATAAAACCCTGATACTGTAGGCATTAAAGCAATTTGTGACAGCAAATCCTGCTGTTATTTATTCTCTGGAGCTAGAAGAAATATTCTGAAGGCAATACAGTAATCAGTCATGGCAAACCCTTCCATTATTATTTTCTGGGTCTATACCCCGGGCCAAGATTGTAGGCAATGAAGCATTAATGACAAACAGCAAGCCCTGCTGTTATTTATTTTCTGAGGCTAGAAGAAGTACACTGTAGAATACAATAAAGCAATTAATGATAACTAGCCCTGCCTTCATTATTTTCTGGTCTCATATAGTCTGACCCACTGCTACAGTGTCTCTTCCCCTTCCCTCTCTCTAGTCTCGCATTCTCTCTCTCTCTCTCTCTCTCTCTCTCCCTCTCCCAGTCTCTGTTTTTTATTCAGATAATCAGCTTTTTAAATTTTTGATCTGTTTTTATCTCAATTTTTTTATGTTAATAATTTGGGAATGCAAACCTTCCCTGCAGCTGCAGTGTCTCTCGCCCCATCTCTCTAGTGCCTCTCTCTCTCACTGTCTCTTTTCACTCAGCAACTATTAATTTTTTTCTGTTGCTTAACTCAGTTATTAATTTTAATCATTATCAGCCAGAAAGCAAACCCTTCCTGATGCAGATACTACAAATCGGGCACACATCACCACAATGAAAAATGAATACTCCAACTAGGCTGCAGTGAAAAACAACAATGGGTTTGGACCTTTGATAAAGATTTGTTTGGAATCAAAAATGCATGAGGTTTTGCCTAAGGCAGTTCAATAAAACCTATTGTTTTTCACTGCATCCTAGTCAGAGTCACTGTTTTTCATTGCGATGGTGTGTGCCCGATTTGTAGTATCTGCATCAGTTTGGATTTTTATCATGAGCACCACTTCCCTAGTACAGACTTTTATGTGTTGGGACAACAAGCACTTCTTGCAGCTCTCACACCTGCTGCTGTAATGTCTCTCTCCTTCCCTCTTTTTAGTGTCACTTTCTCTCTCTGGCTTTTGTCAGCTTTTTTCCTTTTAATTTTTAATTTATTCAGACAGCAGAACATTAAAACAACCCATACAGCCATCCACGAGGCCAACCCACCCTGCAGCTCGCCTCAGGCAAGCAGACTGTTGCTGCACCACTCTCCTTCCCCCTCTCTTGTTTTTTCTCTCTTTGCTTAAGTGTTTTTTATCTTTGTCACTTTGTTTTGTAAAATATTATTTTTCTAGGTAAATAGTATGGGATTGCAGTTTGCTGTTGCTACTGCAGTGTAATGACTGAAATTGTCAGAAGAAAACTATTTGTTTCTATTTGTCTCCTCTCCTGTGGTCTGGCTGTTGCTCATCACTTCGTGTGCTTGAGGCAAATGACAATGTTCACTTTCAGCCTGTCTGCAGTGTCTTCCAAACTGTGGCAGCATGGCACATGACTGGAGCAACATGATGTCCACGAAGTGAGTCCATCCCTCCCATCCCAACCCTTGCTGCCATGGCCCTTCATCTGTTGACTTATGGCAATGTGCCTCCTCTGCACTGGTCTCATAATGAAGACCATGTAATCTTGGCTTTGCACCACTGCTAGGAAACCAGGTTATGGGTCATGGCTTATGCTGGCAGTGGCGCATCATGCATCATAGAGACTGGGTATCAGGAGGACACATCACTGGGTGGATGGAGGTTTGTGGGGTTAGCACTGAGTGGAGGTGGGCTTGGGAGGGAGGAGCAGAGGAGATGTGAGTTGTGAGGAGGCAGCTATCAGGCTCAGGTGCTGGCTGATTCCCTTCACTGACTGTGAGTGAGTGAGTGAGTGAGTGAGTGAGTGAGTAGAAGGTGAGCTTGTGTCAGTGGCGTTGCACTCACTCACCACCACCACTCACTCACCCACAGTAACTGGTTGACATGTGCACACTGCCTGTCAGCATCTTCACTGTGACTGGTGGCTGCTGGCAACAGGAAAAAAAGAAAAAGTCTGGGGGGAAACGAGGATGAACTAGGCTATTTTTGGGGCTGCTGATGCCCCTGGGCACATCATCAAATTCCATAGCCTAGAACATGACTTTCTGTTCCACTAGTCTCTCCTCCATGTAGAAGACAGAATTCCACCTTTTTTCCATGTCTCTAATCAAGCAGTGCTGAGGAACATACCGCTTCTGCAGCTACTGGCAGAGGACTTAAGCACATGTGGTTGATAGATGGAAATATCTTGTAATATCCAGATGTACAGAACAGTGCCAGTTATTTTGTTAAGTTGCACATGTTCTCAAGCACGAGACACCACTAGATTCAGTGCATGTGTGAAGTAAGGTACATGGCTGAAATACCCATCATTCACGTCCTTCTGCATGTTACTCCCACTGCCCATCAAAAACATTCCCACGCTCAGATCATGAAGGTATAGTCCAGCAGTAATTGGATAAACTGCAGACTGTTTTACCCACTGTTCTTCCCCACTTTGAGTGACACATTAAGTGGTGGGAATACTGACTAAAAACAAGCTCTTGCATTTAAGGTTTAAGACTTTGGAGAATAGTGCCTAAACAAATAATATCGAGACTCTGGGAGTCCCGAAATCCCTGGAAGGTACTGATTTAAAAACTTCTGCAATTGATCAATTTTCTCAAAAGTGGATTTTAGATTTACAGCATTACATTTTCAAGTCCTACCATCTCAATCCAAGGAGAAAACCCGTGGACAACCAGCCTCATACTGTCATGAGCATCACCATTGGCCCTCATATTCGTGTTGATATCCTTCTAGCCACCAAGTCAGAAGGTCCATTTAAATTAGAAACAGGGGAACAGATCTATTTCTTTCCAGATTTAAGCTTTGTGATTAGACAGCATTGAAAAATCTTCGATGCTGTAAGAGCAGATCTTTGTGCCATCCACATTAAACACTCCTTACAGCTTACAGCTTTACTCCAGAATAATTATTCTGGCAAAACTTTCATGTTTTCCAATCCTGTGGGAGCTGATAAGCACATGGAGGCAATTAAACAAGTCTTTGTTCACCAACTTCATCCTAATGAATCTGAAGGGGAGGGCTGACTACTATTAACTCAATTAACTTACTGTAACGAGAGAGTTTATAGTTTATGCCTGTTAGTAATTTTACCTGTGGTGTGCTTGGTTACTGTTGAGTTTTCTTTTAAATGGGTGCAGAAGGCACCCAATGTTTGCGTATGGTTGCACTTCTTATAAATTTGGCTTTTGCTGCCAGGAACAAATTAATATTTTTCTCTCCTTCCTGATATGGCTAGGGATGTTACTTGCACTATATGTGCTTCAGCTACAATTTCAAATGCACAGCAATTTTACCCCAGCTGTTCCAAGTACAACTTTTTCTGATATGCGAGCTGGAGGGTAATATCTCTGTACACTTGTTTGGACAAGAAACTGTGCCATGAGATTTGTGTTCTAAACTGTTGGGGATTAACTCACTTGTTTTGTTTGCTATTTTCTAGTTCACTGCTGTTTTACTGAACTGTTTGAAAACTATGCATCTTTTTTAGTAATGCTTTTTACAGAGTTTGTATCTGGCTAATTCTATTCTAGTCATAGCCAGACTCCTTTTTCTTTCCATGTAATAATTTATTAAGGGACTTATTATCGAAGAATTAGATGGACTCATAAAACACCACTGGTGGTGTTATTTGGTGCATCTGCACCTGGTGAATATCAGATTATTATTGTTTCTTAGTCTATGCACATGCTGCAATTGGTCTTTTCTTGGACTTTTTCCTGGACACTCAAAGTAGTTACTTTGACCTCTCCTTATCTGGTAATGCAGGACCTAAAAACCCTGCTCCTACCATTGCATTTCTATATGTTGCATGTGTTACATTTCTGTTGTTTTATGTGATGATTCACTGCTATTACTGTGTATTGTGCACATTAATAATGAATAAAAATAAATTATAAAAAAAAAATCATTTGGGGGCTTGGGGAAGGCCTGGACTTTAGATTTTCCTGCCTGACCAACTTGTTGCATCCCTGGGGCACCTGCACCCAGAAGCTGCAGGAGGGAAAATGCAATCACAGTGGGAGAACAACCATGGCAGGAGGGAGTCAGTGGGTCACCAGACAGCAGGTGAAGCAGCAAATCAGCACTCACATAAGTGCAGCAAGGCTCCCAAATGGAGCAGGAGGGGCAGGAATGGCTAAGGCAGCAGCAGTGTAGCAAGATAAGGAGGACAGGGAGGATGGGAGAAACAAGCAGCCATGTGGCCACTGCAAGAAAACAGGCAGCTGGAGGATGTCTGGTCATGCATGCTTATGAAGTGCTTGGTGGTGGTGTTGTAGGAGTCACCCACTGCCTCACTGAACCCGAGGTCTCCAGCATACTATTACCAACCAACTGCTAAACACCCTTCTTTTTTAGTTTTTTCTCCATGTTTTTATAAAATCTGGGCCTCTAGAGGGAAGAGGGAAGTGGTGAAGGCATATGAATTACAGGGTAAGGTCTGCAATGCAAGCATTAGTTTTAACTGTGCAGTTTTGCACACCCATCAGCCAATCAGGCAGAGGCAGTACAAGCAGCAGAGGGAGGCAGTTCAGCCAAGAGGAACAAAGCAAGTGGGGAGAGAAGCCAGCCTCCACCAGTACCACTGGACCAGGGGGGCAGGTGAAGCAGCAGCCACCAGAGGAACCAACAAGGACAGGCTGGGGATGAAATAACTCCTGTAAGCAGAGGAAAAGACCATGAGCAGCAGCCATAGGGAGCAGCAAGGAAGCAGCCCCAGGGCACTAGGTCCCAGGTGCTGCAGGCCTGAGAGGAGCAACCATGGTGTGAACATAGCCATGGCAGGAGAGAGCCAATAGGCCACTATGCAGATGGCAGAGCAGCAAACTGCTGCTGTACAGAATAGGGGCAAGGCCCTGAATGGAGCAGGAGGAGGAGGAGGAAGAACACCCCAGGCAGCAGCCATGAAGCAAGCTAAGGAGGACAGACAGGGTGGGTGGAAAGCCAGCAGCCAAGTGGCCACTGCATGGAAATGAGCACCTGGAGGATGCCTGGACATGTGTGCTTGTGAAATTCTCATGGTGAGGTAGCAGGAGTTGCCTTGCAGCCACCAAACACCAGGCCTCCAGCCTACTGTTTCCCAACCAACTGCTAAACACTCTTCTTCTTTAGTTTAGTTATTTATCTCTGTTTTCATAAAATTGGAGCTACTGGAGGTACATGGTGTAGGGATGTGAATTATGGGACAGAGTCTGTGACACAAGTATTAGTTCTAACTGTGCAGTTTTGGAAAATGTCTACACTCCCATCAGCCAATCAGGAGAGGCAGTATAAGCAGTAGATGGAGGCATTTTAGCCTAAAGGATTAAATCAGCAGGCTGTGAGTCTGAAGACCCAGTAGACCTGGGTTTAAAACCCACAACTGCCACTTGCATAATCTGCATCTGGAGAATGCTGGGCATGTGCGTGTATGAAGCACTTGGTGAGGGTGTGGAGGGAGTCATCCACTACATCACTGAACCCCAGACCTCCAGCTTACTATTGCCCAACCAACTGCTGAATGTGATGTGGACAGCCAGTTCTGAGTGCTGTATCATTTTTTTTAATATAAAATGTATTACTGACTGTCTCTGCTGAAAATCTGATGCTCTAGGAGTCACCTCGCTCCCAACCCCAAGGTTTCAGCTGAAAGATGAAAGCCATGAGAAAATGCTGAACCAACATGTGAGATCACGTAAGCACCAGTTTTAGATACCAGGGGCCAGAATTTCAAACATGTGGTAGACCGGCGCATGGTGCACCAAAGGGACACCCTGCATCAAACAAGCTGCATCAAACCCTGTGCACCGGAATTTGCAAGAAATGGGCCCACAGCCGCAAAGACCAGGAGAATGATGCAAGGGCTGGCCTGTCTCATAAATATGATGCATGGCGTGGAATGACGCAAGTGACCCAGAAAGTCGACGACAAGGAGAATGGCGCAGACTACCAGACGGAGACGGGAACCACGCCATACCCAGAGACATAACTTCACGGACCGAGAAACAGATGTCCTAATCGAGGAGGTGCACAAACAGCATGAACTACTGCTATCCCAGGGTGGGGACAAGCAACACAGGGACAAGAGGCAGCAGGCATGGACACAGGTAGCAACAAATGTAAACGCTGTTGCACCAGCAAAGTGGACCATCAGGGAACTGCAGAAATGGTACCATGACCTCAAGAGCATTCCAAGGAGAAGATGGCACACAATGCACACTGTGCAACAGCCACAGGAGGTGGCCCATCAGAGGCCCAGGTGCTCACCCCACAGGAGGAGAGTGTTGCCAGCCACCTGAGACACTGCACCATTGCAGAGGACAGCGAGCCTGACCTCTTCAGGCAGCAGACCACCATGCAAGGTACAAGCCAACAGAGGCAACTGTCATATACATAATGCAGTGACAGGACAGCACTGGAGGAGGGTACAGCACAAACACTGACAGCCCCTACACACAAGGGAGTAGGCAGGCACATGCACTGTACCCCAGGCATATGCCAGCCTGAGGACATGTCCAGGCAAAACAGTAGGTGATGGGCAGTGGAGGCAGCCGAGCAGTGTGTCACTGGAAACCCCTGCCGGTACAGAGACAGGGACATGTCCAACCCCAGTAGCCATGACAGGATGCACCTGTGACCATACTCATGTGAATAGAAGGGGGGGTACCATGTGGAAGGGATGTGCACATGTAACAATGGGTGTACACCACACTCCTGCCAGCACATGGAAATGTGATGGCAAACAACATGCCTGTCACCAAAGGCACCATGTACTGCACCAATAGGGAACCTTGAGACCCTGCCAACCACAATGTGTGGATGAAGACAACCTTTTGCTGCATCATGTCCCGGCCAAGGGGCAGAAACTGTTGTGGATACAAGCATGGAGCAACATATAGAATAGCAGTGTGATGTGACAGGAACCATGCCCACACACAGCAAGCAGGCCGGAGACTTAATGGTGGAATACCAGGGCACAGCAGAGGGTACACAGTCATCATAATGGGTGGTGTGCAGACAGTGAATGCCCCCCCACAGCTGTAAGAGCAGGACAGTGGTGGAAACCAGATAGTAGGTGCATCATTGAGCAGAAGCACACAACATGAGGCCGGGCACTGCCACACCACAGGCACACACACCAGCTGCTGCATGGTATCCCCCTAACCACCAGTAGGAGCAGCACACTTGCAATGTGGGTCAGCAGCAGCACCAGCCACATGTGACACACTGACAATGGGCAGCCCATGCCAGTGATGGGGACAGGACTGGAGAAGAGCACAGCCGCTGCACACAAGGCACACTGGCAGGCAGCAATTGAGTCTGTGGAAGCATGGGTGCAGGCAAGGTGTGCCACACAGATGCACAGAACAACAAACCAGCAGCATGGTGCATGCGACAGTGCCATGGACAATGCTGATGGAGGAACACACAGACCCCAACCAGGTGGCCCAGGCCACAATTGTCAACAGTACATGGCAAGCCACCAGGGCCCCAACACACACCACAGCCCCCCAACATGCATGCATAACCAGTATCCCCCAGTACACTCCTTGCCCCCAGCATGACCCATGCCTGCTGAATGCACAGTCCAGACATGCACACAACACTGCAGCACACAGACTAGGGCACAGTCCCAAGCCCCCTCTGTACAGCACCACACCCCCATGGCACTCATGACACCACCCCCTGTCAGTACCCAGTCATGGCATTGTGAATGCATACAGGAACACAGGCCACATAGCACCCTGAAGACCATGTCAAGAAGGGACACTGTATGACACAAGCACAACCCCCTGCACCCATCCAGACCACACTGTGTGCCCATATAATACCCCATGGAACACAGCATTGTACCAACCATGCCAGCCCAACATGTGCATAACACAGCACTGATAGCTGGCAGCCATGCAACAGCAGCAACACAATGCCGGGAATGCAATGCGAGGGTGTGTGGACAGACTGGACCAAGTGGCGCTGTGCAACACACATGTACTGTGGACTGCACACAGGCAGGTGTACACATGACACTAATAGAACTGCACCCACACAGCACAACATGGGGACACCAATGGGGATCACATGATGAGGACACAGCCACATAATGTATGTGCTTGATACCCACAGATGATGCCACGGAGACATGAAGCACCATGACAGGCAGCGAGACAAGCAGCACAACAACGCCACCATGCAGCCCAGGCACACACGCAGATACAGTGGCACAGGAGGAGGAGGCTGAAGAGGAGGTGCAGCAGCACCATAGTGATCCAAACACAAGGCCCAGGGAGGGTGAGGAAGAGTGGTACACAGGCGAATTGCCAGACACAGACAGCCCTGCGACAGCAACCACAACAGAGGATGTGGGGGATTTGGTGGAGAACCCTGCAGTGTCAGCTGATGAGGAAGATGACACCACTCAGGGTGTGCATGGACAAGCAGGAGAGGCAGACGGTGACGGCACATCTTCAGTGGACATGCACGTGGACACCCCACAGCCGACAGAGGATGATGATGGAGGACAGAAACACAGTGACAATGGGCTGAGACAGTATTTCCAGGAGGTGGTGAATGCTGAGGAGTCCATGGCCGGTAGCATGAGTGGGGTGTGTGTAGCACTGGAGGTGCACACCATTGCCACCACAGCAAGCATAGCGCGCATTGAGGGGACCATAGCTGTGATGCATGTAATGGTGCAGACCAGTGTAGACAATACACTGGGCCAACAGGTACACATGGAGGCCATACTGCTGGGCATACAGGCAAGCATCCAGCAGCAGGCAAACAGCCAGGAGTTGACGACAGCATTACTGCAGCAACTGGTGCAGTCACAGTGGGAGCAAACACAGGCTGCACAAGCCATGGCCACAGCATTGCAGCTGATGGCCCAGATCATGGTCACTGGTCACACACAAGGCCATGCCATCCATGGTGGTGGTAGCCAATGCCACAATGCAGCATGTGGCACAGGGCCACAGGACACATACCACAACATGAGCCAGGCAGCAAGCGCATCACATGTACAATACTCCATCCCATATATGGCACCGATCAGCAATCAGGAATGGATGGAGGGTCCCAGTGGTATGGGCCACACAGCAGCAACATCCACAGTGATGTGTATCCTGCTGCACATGCCCAGCACACTGACTCATGCCTAGTGCCAATGCTGGCCATCCCATACCTGTCACAGGTCATGGCACCATATGGATATGGCACTACACATGTCCATGTGGAGGGACATCCACCTGTGTATGGAGGCATACAATGCACACTGCATGGACCATACATGAACAGTGGACATGGGCACAGCAGTGGATATGTCACATGACAGGCAGGGCACCCACAGACGCAGGACATAATGGCACCCAGCACGCAGACCAGCAAACCATCCACCAGCCATATGTGTATCCTGTGGCTGGTGTGCAACATCAGCAGGAGCAACACAAAGGTGGCATAGTGGCAACACAGACTGGAGAGTATGGCAAAACACAGGATGCCACCGAATCAACCAACACCGTGGCGGATGACAACAGCAGCGGTGGGATAGGGACAATGGTCCACAGACAAACCAAGACCAGCAGCAGCACAGTAGAACACAACCAGCCCAACATGGCACAACAGTCCAACAGTGCAACGGCACCACAGGCAACATGTGGCTAGGGCACACAGCCTACCACCATGCATGACAGCACAGCCAGCATGGATGGACAGATGCATGCCACCACTGCACACTGCACTGGCCAACTGAGCATGGCAGACACACAGTCAGATGACACATGTCCACACACAGCAACAGGGCAGACACAGGTATGGCACAGCAGCATGGACCACACCACAGGTCCCCAAACAGTACTGGCCACCATGGGAAGCTGTGATGGTGCAGGGTCCACCACGGCACACAGTGTGCAACACAGCGAGGCTGCACAGGGGTCTGTGTGACAGCCAGTATGCACCAGGGGAAGGCCGCAAATGGTATCTGTCATACCCAGTGTGACTTCAGCGGTGAACACAGCAGTGGCATGTGAGGCAACCCATGCTGGACAACATGGGCACACAGAGGTCAACAGGGCAAGGGTGAGTACAGTGCTGGTGACAACTATGGAAGCATGTGCAGTATCCAGTGCAGCTGCAACTGTGACCATGGACAACACACAGAGTGGAGCGGTGGATGTGCAGCAGTGCAGGGACAGTGCGTCAGGGTGTCAATGCTCCAAAAGGGTGGCAGCGGCAGTCCAGGCACAGGTGACCACTACACAGCAAGGGAAGATGCCAAAGACAGACATGGAATGACATGCCCCACCACACTGCACATGCACAGAGCAAGGACAGCACACACTCACACCACATGGCATGGGATGGCTGTGCTGATGGGACTGTCACACACAACACTGAACAGTGGCAGGGACAGTGGAAATTGCATATGGCACCCCATAGCCCCAGACACATATCACTGTGGACCCTGAACCCACATGCCCACCCATGGCACACATCCTGTGCACGTGTAGCACTGCATGGCAGTGCACACACACGAATGCACACACATGACATAGGACCCACCCATGGACCACTGGTAGCAACCTGTGATGCATCACGGTCCGACATGACAGGTGCACAATGCACCACTGTAGGGATGGAAACATATGACCGTAGAGGGTGTGGCACAGGGGTACCGCATCACACAGCCAGACAGCCTATGTCCATGTGTTACCAATGAACATGACACCTGTCAATGCACTGTCACCGGCCTGGTGACACACACCCACCGCTGTATTGCCCCCACATGCTGGTGCCATGTCTGTGTGATGGCCTGCACAGTGTGCACAATGGACAAACCCTGGGGTAGACCGTACCATGCAGCCACCACCCATGCTGTACATCACACACCCACACAGTATCCTGTATTCAGCCACCTCCAAACACATGCAGTG
Source organism: Neoceratodus forsteri (assembly GCA_016271365.2). Taxonomy (NCBI): domain Eukaryota; kingdom Metazoa; phylum Chordata; order Ceratodontiformes; family Ceratodontidae; genus Neoceratodus; species Neoceratodus forsteri. Next base: position 261,063,515 of record CM057456.1, read on the forward strand.
TACACCTGTCATGCTATGTGGCCGACATATCAACCTATGAGGCCCTCCCAACATGGCACTGTCCTGCAGGTGACTGTGAGCACCAAGCAGTACACCACACTCCCTCAAGTGCACTAGGGTACATGTATCTGCAGACAGCACATGCACGTATCTGTGGCGACGTCTGCACAGAGTACAGTATGCAGCCGACCATGCAATGACAGTGCACGCAGGACACACCTGGAGGTGCCCCTGCACAATGCAATGGCTGCCGAGGCACACCACCCACACCAGTCACAGGACTGCATGACCCAGGTGGTGTCCACACAAGGGCATGTACCACACGATAGAATGGTACCCAGGTAGCTGACAGTGACACGGATGGTCCTGCATGCAACAGATGATGGCAGTGGATGATGGCCATGTGGCCGAACAGACACAGCATGTGGTGAGGAGCCAGCTCCTATACCCAGGCCAACCATCCTGGCAGCATGGTTCCAGCACCCACACCCCATTGCAGCCGTAACATGACCTGACCGCTTCCGGTGGTAGTGTCTCCCCCCACGGCCGAGTATACCAGGACCCCAATGGCAATGCCACGTAGTCCTGTGTCATGGCAACACAGTGGCACCCATTATCTGCACGCCACTGACAGTGCCCCCTCGCGCTGAGGCTGCCACACAGCAGGATGCAGACATCCATGTCCAGCATGATGATCCCCATCACGGACCTGTGGGGCACACACAAGGCCCCCACCCCAGCATCTAGGGTGTACAGGTGCAATGCACACATGCCCCATAGGAGGCCATGCGCTGTGGTCCTGCCATCGGTAGTGCATCACCTATGTGGACCACTGTGGCAGGGCATGGTCCATGATGTGTTGTGGGTGGGGGGCTGGCCAACTGGCATGTGCCACTGACCAGGCAGTGACCGGTGAAAGGGTGGCTGCACAGCTCCACACCCATTACTGAGCCACCTGGCCAAGCTGCAATACAGTGGTAGTGGTGGTATACCAACCAGTGTGCCTGTAGTGTGGCCTGGCCCAGAGCACCCTCCCACCCGGCCCTGTGGCATGTGTGCCACCACATGTACTACAGCCACAGCCCCAATGGTGCTGGGGGCGTAGACCTGAACAGGTGCAGGTGCCTATCCCGACAGCTGGCCGGGACCCATAATGCAGATGTGACATACACCGCCACTGTGTAGTGTGCCATCCACATGCACTCTACAGCGTGGCCCATGTGACTGGACATGGGCACTCACAGCCGGTCCATACCATGCTGTCCACTGTCCAATCCACGCACAGTCCTGTGACCCTCCCCTGGTTCCATACTCAGTGGTCCACATGTGTGCCCTGCCATATGCCATGGCCCCTGTACTCCAATGATGTGCGCCTGTCACCACCGGCCGACAGTGTGTGTGCCACCAGTGTCCCAGTACAGGCACCTCTGAACAGTCGCCTGCCCAAAACCCATTGAGATGGTCCATGCACATCATGGCAGACACTGTGTGCACAGGGTGTTGCCAGCAGACCAGTGGCAACCGGCCACACCACACATGGCTGCACGTGTGTTCATCCACCACTGGTGCACACATCCATGGTGACATGGCAGTGCACCTTCCCTGTCCCTGCCCCATGAGGGTGCACACCCCCTCTTTCACACATGGGTCCCTGTAGACATATCATGATGCCCACACACCCACACCCACAGCAGTTGCATGGACATCAGCCAGGCAACACACTGTACCTGCATCATCCAGTACAACTGGCCATTTGGGCATGGCCACTGTGTGGCCTGTGAGGGACCCATGGTGCCAACACACCCAGTTGTCAAGCACCCAGCCAGGGCTGCATGAGCCTGTGATGCATCTGCTGACAGGTGTTGGTGGACACCATGTGCGGGCAATGGTGTGGCCAGGCGAATCCACCCTACACATGTGTGCCTCCCGTACCAGTCTGTGTGTAGCCCCATATGTGTTGTGCCCGGCAACATGCACTGTGTGCTGCCGCACCTGCTGTTACGTACATTACTATGTGGCTGTCACACTGTGCACATATGCTGTCCATCACTCATGCAGGCAAAACCCAGCCCATGTGATGTGTGGTGTGTAGCGGTGTCACGGACACCTGTATCAGCCATGTAGCTGTGTATGTACTGTATATGGGACAGTGACATCACAGCATGCCTCAATACACCACCACCAGGGGAACAGCCATGTGTGATGCTGTGAGATAGTGGTCACAAGGTGTCTGCTGCAGGGTGTGCATTCAGCGACTGTAGCCACTGTGCATGGGATGTGCCATGAGACCAACTGGTCTGTCCATCAGTGGTCCGGCGTGCATGCCACATGTGGTGGGCTGCTATGTGTGCATGACCACCGCCCCACCAACATTCACCTGTGCCCAGGGGCATGCATACCAGGACAGTGGGATGCCACACAGATGTACGCCACTGTAGCCATCTCCAGTGGGTGCATGACCATTCGGGACAGATGTGTGACCTCGGCCACCCACGATGTCTACTATCCCATAGCAGCATAGCACTCTTGGTGCCCCCCACCAGCACATCATCAGAGACATGCCTACCATCCATGCCACTGGTGTACACTGTCATGCCAGGCCCTACATGGCCACAGACTGTGGGCCATGGTGGCCAGCATAGTGGCCCCACTGGCCATACCATGTGACATGTCCCTGGCCTGTGCCCTGTCCATGACATGGTGCGCATGTGATGGCACATACCTGTACATCGCACAATGCCCGACAATACATGACTGTGTCAGCATCTACCACCCCTGCAACATATGGCAACCCACAGTATAGAAATGACACAGACAACAATGGGTAAGGCTAATCAACAGTGCATATGTTGTGTATGAACAGTAACAACATCAACATCAACAGGTACAAACAACAACTGTACAATCACACTGCTACAGGTGTGGTGCATTCAGTAAACTATGTATCAACAATGGCATGGCTGTACAGCAACAGTGAGCATTGCAATGGTGTCGCCATGTGCCACGGTCCAGCTGTATACACACCACCATGACCCTGTACACACATATATGCAAAACCAAACACTGTGGTGACTGTGCCACCTCTGCCATTCGGAACATGCTAAACCAAGAACCAAGAGAGGGCCAACAACTACAATATAACATGCATCCAGTCCCCCAGGCAATGCGCTACACACAGTCTGCACTGCCAGCAATGTGTGTCATGGCACACCACAGATGCATTCAACCCCACCGGGGTGCAGCATGCATGCATAGCGGCACCACACTATTGTTCAAGCTCCCCAAGTGTGTCCATGACCACCCTTATGGACCCCAGCAGGCTACCCAACAGCTTTACCACATCCTGTAGCTGTTGCCTGGCAGTGGCAGTGACACACTGCACATGGGCGTCATGGCTATCATGCCCACAGCACCCCAAGCCTCATCATGACCGTGGCCATCACCAGCAGGGACAGCAGGCTGTGTGGCCTGGTCCACATGAGCTCCACTGTCCACATTGTCCTGTCCTGTGTGTCCTGCAGTTACAGTGGGTCCCACCACTGTGGTGGAGGCAGCGGCCAGCTGTTGAGCGCATTGTTGGGGCACCCGGTCCACAGCAGCTGACTCTGTGCCTTGAGCTGTACCACCCCCGGGATGGGCCACCAATGATGGCTCGCCACCATGTCCTTTTCCTGCTGTCCTGTTGCCGTATACGCACGGGCCTGTATCCCGTTGTGTGCGCTCTTTGTAGCCCTGTGCCTCCTGCCACTTCAGGTTCCTCATTGTCATTGTGAGGGCTCTCAGACACTGTGTTGGCAAGTCCTCATCCACCCCATCTGCATTGTCCTCATCATCCTCACTGTCCCCTGCAACGACAATAGATGTTGGCCATGAGTAGCATCAAGCCGCGCATGCACACACACAATGTCACCCATTCTGTTTGTCTACACGCACCACATTGTCACAGTTGCTAGCCATACCTGGCAGTGTGGTCTGTAGCCATGGTGCCATGTTGCATGGACAGTGTGGCATGTACCCCTGCATCCTGTGGAGCATGCATATGGTGCCCATTCAGGCCATACACCTGTGGCCATGCAAGCGGGGTGCATGTCAATTGCCAACCACCATGTCTGTGTACAGCGTGCCCACTGTTGGTGCTGGGTGTGTGCATGAGCTACGTACAGCCATCCCTGTTGCCACTCCAGCACTGCTGTCTCCCACCATATCCTGGGTGACACACCCGCCGATGCCCTGGTGTTGTGCACCTACATGTGGCAGGCCCCTCCCCCCATGTGCCTGTGGCCACTGTACATGGTCAGAGGTGCTATACCACAGGGTGTGGTGATGCCTGCAGCAGGGTGTAATGGCTCCACAGTGGTGGGCTGGGTCGGCGCACACTGTATCTGACTGTGTCTATGCCATGATATCTGTGTGCACTGTTCGACAGTGCCCTGCTGTCAGGTGTCCATTGCACCCATGTGGCTGTACCATGTTGCCTGTGGTGTTGGCTGCCGCTGTCCACATACACCTTGTCCAGCGTCACACTGTGGCATGGCACTGTCCATGCGCATGACCATGTGCTGGCAGTGGTACTGTCATGCTTGCCCAGGCACATGTGTGCCGCACATACTGTCCTGCATGCCAGTGGGACAGCAGTGTCACATCTGTGCCCTATCAGCCATGCAACAAGCCATGCCTGCATTGTTCGCACAGCATCACATATACCCTGGCACACCCCCATGAGTGTCTGTTGCCAGGGTGCTATGGGCTCACTGTGCTGGGTGGTCTGGTTACGCCTCTGCCTTCTACATTACTGTGCTGTGTGTGCATTGGGGTGCACTACTGTGGGGTACAGTGGCACACAGTACTTGCACATGCTGTGCATATCTTACCAGGTACCCTGTGATCCCCCACACACACACACACACATTGCATTGATGCCTTGCTGCTCCTGTTACCTTGTGGGCTGTACACCTTTGCACAGCCATGGCTGTCTGCCCCGGCTCTCATCTGTGCATCCGTTGCATTGCCCATTCCCACATCACACACATGACATGTGTCACTTACCCTCCTTGCTCATACTTGAGCCATCCTCATGTTGCCCAGTCCTTTCAGTGTCCTGTGGTGTGGCCCCGTGTTCCTCTGCAGTCACACACACCTGTGGATCTTTGGAGACAGTGACATCACATGGGTTAGATATGTGGTTGGTACAGGCCCTGTAGTGGGCTATGTCTCTGCCACTATGTCCATGTGGTGTGCCACCCACCTGTCTGTCTATGATGGCCACCATGCATCCGTATGTCTGCCTCCCTGGCCTGGTCTGTGAGGATCTTCAGGATCCCTGGCTCCCTGCAGGACATATCATTCATTTTGTGCTTCAGCTGGTGGACCGTGCACTTGACACCCGCCAGTGTCTACAGTCTGCTGGCTATGCTGTGTCACACCCTGTCCCTCTCCCTCATGGGGTGCCTTGCTGAGCCTGGTGGCATTAGCAGCCTTGACCACTTTGTCACACAGCTGACCAGCGTGGCAGTCTTCTCATTGGTGAAGTTTGGTTTCCGGGGCCCTGGACCTGCCATGCTATGCAGTATTGGGTCAGCCACACCTATTGCTCCTGCTGGGGATGGGGTATCTTTGTGTACTACACCAATAGGGGTGTGCTGTGCTTGCTGTGTACAGTTCCCCCTAGACCAGTCTGCACGTGCTGCCAGCTGTGGGAAGGCGCTGCAGTGCCTATCAAAGGGATTGTGGCACAGTAGGATGGGAGGTGTTCTTGCACCCCTGTGTGCACTGTTGTGGGCTACATGTGCTGTGGCAGTTGTCCACATGCAGGCTCCTGACACAGTGTAACTCCACTGTCTGTCCTCTGTGCAGCATGATGCACTGCAGCCACACATGCATCGGATGCCCCAATGCAGTGGTACGCAGGCCTGTGGTACCGACGTCAATATGGCTGCATAACCTGCCATGACGTACTGTGACGCAGGGCCGCGGCTGTCATGCAATGGGCTCTGCATCACCTGCAATGATACACCGTGATGCAGTGGGGGAGTTCTGATGCACCGTGATGCAGTGAGGAGGTTGTGCCGCACCCGTCTCTGCGTCACCTGCCATGACGCACTGTGATGCAGTGAGGGGACTCTGATGCACTGTGACGCAGTGAGGGGGTTGTGCCACACCCATCTCTGCATCATCTGCCATGCCGCACTGTGATACAGGGTCCTGGGGTCAGTGGTGGCTGTGATGCAATGGTGCCTGCATTGCACATGCATGCACACACCCACCCACTACATCACTGTGCAGGGCATGGGGTGGTGCGCACACACAGGGTGTACTTGAATGGCTGGGGTGGTGGTCCGGGGTCTGGCTGCTTAGCTATAATGCCATGGGGTGTGAGGTTATGCTTGAGGGGAGGTTGACACCCAGGACAGTGTAATACCTGGGTGCAGACCATGACCCTGCATTGGAGGGGGGAGGGAGCCATGGGTGTGATGCACACTAGGAACATGATGCACACATGCCGCTGTGATGTGTTGCTAGGTGGATTGGTAGTAGGGGTGTGGAGGATGCAGCACCATCGCACAGGTCACTAGTAGTGATGCAACTATGGTACAGTGTACAGTTACAGTACCAATGCCCAAACCTCTGCAGGGGTATTCCACTTCTGACAACAGTGCATTGTAGGGATACATAGCTAGCAGCTGGTCAGTGGGGACAGGCATATGTGTGTGAGGTGCTCCCTGGGTGACAGGTGGGTGTGGGGGGGTCATGGGTAGGATGTACAGGTATTTGCCAGGGATGCATGTGGTCCATGGGGGTGTCACCTGGGGCCAAGTGGCACACATGTCACATGGGGGCACAGACATCAGGGGAGTTTGTGTGGGTGGTTGGATGGCATCCCCTCACTATGTGGGTGTTGGCCATCTGTCTGCTCTGCCAGGTGTGGGCATCCCATTGTCATCAGTGGGCAGCAATAGGGGAGCCTGAGTTGAGGCATAGGGGATGGTGGGAGCCAAGGGTAGGTGGGATGGGGTGGGGAGGGAGGGCAGGGACATTTCCTCAGGCTGGGGACCCTGCAACATGAGCAGGCATGTTGGTCCATTTGCCTATCCTCTGCTGGCTGCTCCTTCTGTTTGTGTGTTCGTTTGGGCCACTGGTGGTGTCAGCAGCACACATTGCACCACACCATAACAGTGACTGGCATTGCACTGCATGGTATCTGTCCTATGCCGGGGCCCTGCATCCCACTGTGTCATCTACATAATGTGGCATGCTGTGAAACATCACTGTGGTGGACCCAGTCAGTGATGGGTCTGTTGCTGGCTGTGGAGTGCGCGGTGGCCTGTACCAGTGTGTGGCACACAGCAGGAATAGTGTGGTGCTGTGTGTGGGCATTGTGGTGCATGTGGTAGCATGGCTGTTGGCCATGCATTCCAGTGCATGCCTTGCCAGCAATGCCACACCCCACAGTGGTGTCCAGACACCATGCCTCGTGGGTGGTTGGGACCTATCATGGTGTCCATGGCCACATGCCATGGTTGCATTGGTGCAGTGCCATCAGAGCATTGCACCCCAGATCCAGCATGTCTGGACCATGCACCCCCTATCCCTGTGCTACATGGGATTCCATTGTGGTGTTGATGTTTGTTGCCCCTTCCCCATGGGAGTGCCTTCTGGGGGGGTGTGGGCAGTTACCACTGCCTGTGCCACTTCGAGTGCAATGCCGCTCGGGTGCTGGTACCCTTCCTCCACACTGGCCATGTGTGTCCAGGTACATCTTCCATGTGGTGCACATGGTCCAGGGACCCAGGCCACATCTGTGCACTGCCTGGCTGGCTGTCATTTGTGTTTTCCATTCTACATGGCAGTGGTGTAGTCCTTGACAGCAGGGCACATTGTCCTTGGGGTGCTGTGCCATTGTACTGGTACATCCATCTGTGCACCTGTGTGGACATGTGGCAGCACATGTGATCTGCCTGGGTACGGGTCAGTGCCACACCACCACACATGTACCCATGGTGCCTATGCCCATCTGTGGCCATATGCCTCTGTATGTCTGTGTCTGGTCATACCTGTTGCCATGGTGTCCTTCAGTAGCACCCGGGCCCATCCTCACTGTGGCCATGCCACGGTCACCTCAGTATGTGCCTGGCATGTTTCTCCAGGCATGTGCCCCACCATGTACACAGCCACACATCCACACTGTGCAGTGCACATCGCCTGTTACTGTGGTTGTGTGTGCCTTCCTCTGTTGGCATGGTCCTTCCCTGGTTGTTGCTGTGTACTGCTGCCATGGGCTGTCGGACATTCAGCAGATAGTGTCTGTGTATCATCACTAGTCTCCGTCTGACAGGCACCCTATGGTACAGCGTGCATGTCCTGGGATGTTGTTCCAGCATCTGTGTTCCATAGGTGTCCGGTCTGGTTTGTTCTACACGTCTGTATGGCACCAGGGTGTTGTGCTGCACAGTTGGCGTGTGCACATCATGTTGCGTGTGTTCCGGCTGTGATCATTGGCTGTTCTGTCCTGCTCATGGTGCTGCTTGCTGTGGCATGGTGCTATGCATAGTGGTTCCATACCAGCTGTGCTCTGGCCCTGTATCCAACTGTAGCTGTACCTCTTGGGTGTTGGGCCTGGTTGTTATCCTGTGCTGCATTGTCTTCTTCATTGTCACCCACCTCATCATCACTGTCATCTTTGTCCTCCTCATCCGGCATGGTCACTCTGTTGTCGATATCAATGTTGTGGAGGATGCAGCAGGCCACAGCAATCTTGTATACCATGCTGGGTGTGTACTGCAGTGCGCCTCCAGAGCGGTCCAGGCACCGGAACCGCATTTTCAGGAGTCCGAATGTTCACTCAATCACAGCCCTTGTGGATGCATGTGCTTCATTGTATCATGCTTCTGCTGCACTCTGTGGTCTTCTGATTCATGTCAGTAGCCATGGCAGTAGGGGGTATCCACTGTCACCTGTGGACATGATGGCACTGGTTAGTTGTTGTGCCTGCATTGTTGCTCTGTGTGCATCACCTCTGGGCATCCAATTGTGTCCTCCACTCACCATGCATGCTCTGTTCTGCAGTTACCACGATGGCTGTTGCTCCCTACTCACACTGTCTTCCCCTTCATGTATGTCCAGGTCTATACCATGTGTCTTCCCTGTGTCTGCTGTGTTACTGTCACCTGCATGGCCAGTGTGCCTCCCTATAGCCACATGCTGTGTTGCACATAATGGCTGTGTTGCTGTGTGGTGCTGGTTCTGGGTGTGTGTATGGGGGCAGGGGGGGACATCCTGTATGCCACGCATGCCCATGCTTGTACACTTGAGCCCAGGGTTGAACTTCCATGGGCACTGCCATCCT